>CM057450.1:770453026-771759276 GCA_016271365.2 Neoceratodus forsteri
TGAGTGAGAAAATAAAACTTATCGAGGCTTTACAGCTGCCTAACTTCTCTCTCTCAAAAGTTGCTAAGTGAAGCTAAGTGATTTTAATTAATGTTCAGTGTGTTGCTGTCACCAATTAAATAAAGATGAAATCAAGAATCAAACCAAACACACTTTTACAAAAAGGAGCTGTACGCATAAAAAGTATTGGTATCCAGTACTTCTTGATGTTTTGTTTGTTTTATGTTTATATTTATGTTTTTGGTAACCAGGTAAGTGAACTGATCCAGTGGACCATTTTCAGTCATGACCTGGGCCACAAGGTGGAGATGCATGTAAACAAGCAGTGGACACAATGTGGGGGGAGAGGAGTAACATTCTGCCAGTAGACTTCTGCAGAAGTTTGAATTTTTGCATTCCATAATAAACAAACATTCCATCTACTGAGTGTGTGGAAAGACAGATGATAGACATGTGTGGATGGACTACTTTTTACTAGTCACTTTTAATAAAAGAAAATACATATTTTTAAATTTGAGAAGATGGCTTTTTTTAAATCTTGCTGTTTCCACTTTATAAAAGCACAGTAAAACATGTCAGGGTGTGGGTAGTTATGTGATAACCGCACTTCCAGGTGCTGAAGACACTTGGCGTAAATGCCTTGTGCCTCACAGTGCATCAGGCATGCTTTTATTATGTAACTACTCACATTCTGTTGTGTTTTATTGCTTACACAACATGAATAATTCATCAAATCAGATTCTAATATGATGTGGTGATCACACCACTATATATCAGAGAATGCAAATGTTTTCAGCAACCTAACTTAACTAATTATTGTATCTGCTGTATTTGTATAGGCATTGACTGTTACAGTACTTTAAAACTCTTCAGAGTTTTGTGGTCAAAGTATGTCAAAATGTAAAAAAGATTAGAAAAATCTTAGAATATTACCTAGTGGAAAGAAAGACACATACAAAAAATGGCAAGTAGCCACTTACTTTCTAAAGCTAGGGCTGAGCAGTACAGGTTTAGCTGGCATGCCTGCAACCAGAGCTAGACCAAAGACTTTTAGGGCTGAAGATCCACTAAAAGCAGTGCTTAATGAAGGAAATCAAGGTTTGGTTGGGGTAAATACCACTCCTGCTACAATGAAAGAACTACAGTATGAACACTACATGGTAATACAGGAATTTAAGGTCACAAGAGAGTCTAGGCTTACACTGAAAACCTGCCCTGTCCTCATGACTGATGTCTCCACTAGGCTGTTCCATAGGTCACCACCCTCTGTGATAAGAAATGCCTCCTAACACGACCCCTAAAGTTGCCAACTTTAAGTGTCAGGGAGTGCCCCACTTCCTGCTGGGACACACCAGACCAAGCATCTCTGTCTGCTTGGCCTTCTCAATACTCTTCAGTGCGTAGAATACATTTATTTATTATTTACTTAATTTCATTTTTTTTCATTTAGTGCTTTCTTCTTGGGTAAGAGACAAGGAGGCTAAATGTTGCACTTCAGTAGTGGCAGCTTGTAGGTTATCAGTCCGTTTCATTTAGTGCCTTCTCCTTGGGTAAGAGATAAGGAGATTTAATTTTATTATTTTACTGCCAAGTATTAGAATAAGGGGTAGTGGGTGTTTTTCCTGTTTTGTGGTAGGCTAGATTTAACCAATATTTTAATTTTGTTAATTGTTAATGTTTGTTGTAATTTTTTATAATGTTTTTATACTTTGTCTTTATCAGTTTGTTAACTACATCTCATAATGTTAGTCAACAGGATAGGGAGCAAACCTCAATGAAGGCTGAAGTACATTGTGGTCATGGATTGCTGGGTGGTAAATGTTCAATATGGGACTTTTAGGGGCAAACTTGGACAACTAAAAGCTCTGTACTCAATTATATAAGTTTGGGAAACTTTCTGTCTTGCAAAAACAATTAATTAGTGAAGCTGAGTATAAAAAATAAAGATATTTTTACAATAGGGTTTTAGTCAGGAAAATTATTGTTCATATGCTATTGATTTCAGGATCAGTCCATCCCCACCAAGGTCCTCAACACTTACTCAATGAAGAGATCCTTCCCCAGTCATATGAACCGAGTAATTTGACACCAAGAAATTCCACTCTAAAGATTATCCATTTACTGCTTGAAGAGTCCTTATCTTATTTTGGTAATATTTGACCTCGAAAGGCTCCTTATTTTAAAACAAACTGGTGAAATGTGATTCTTCTGGTTTTAACTGCTGTTATGGTTTAAATGAGCATTTTAAACCACTGAGAATTTTTTCTGGATTTTTTTTTTTGTATGATCTAGGTATTAATAGTTTGGGATTTTCTGAATAACTGTCATAAGCTTCCAAGGAAGGACTTGGTTGGTCCAAAAGCTTAGGCATTCTGTTCTTTTTGTGACATCTAAGTTGGTCCAATAAAAGGTATCAAACAATTTGCTTCTGGATCTGTTCGTATAAGGACCAATACAACAACTAAAGTAAATCTGTTTGTCATAGAATGGTGTGATAACTATTTGGGTAACAGAATGCACAGAACAAAAAATCTTAGCAAGCATCTCAGATTCTCTGCATATTAAATGTAGGGTGCCACAGGGCTCAGTTTTGGGCCCTCTTCTTTTTTCATTATTTATGAATTCTGCCCCCCCCCTTATTTGTAAAGAATCTGAGATGACCCTATATACAGATGATGCAGTCATTTTTATGTTGCTTGCACGCATGTGCAAGAAACATAGTGCCATCATCGGAGATTTCGGAGGTGTGTCGCCTCCTCCTCCAATTCAGTCAGTGTGCTGGCAGGCATGGCCCCTGTAAGCCAATGCATTTTGGAGCTGTCTATGACACGCTCCAAAATGCAGTGGCATACAGTTGAAAGAGGGAGCTACGCTTCAGTGAACACTGATAAGAGGCTGCTCACGGGCAGCTCCCCTACCCGCAGGCTGCACACCCTCAAGATGCACTGTATAGCCGACAGGGTGCCCAATCCTCGCGGCTGAGCTGCGCCCCCAGTAGTAGGTGCCACGCCTGGGAGCCCACCCCAGCATGGCAAGCAGTCCCATACGACGGGGTGCCAATCCTCGCCGCTGAATGCCCCCAACATCCTTGTGCTATGCTGGGAGCTTCCACCCCAGTGTGGCAAACGTCCCACGACATCTTTTTTTTTTTTGAAACCTGTAAAACGAAAACGGTCCCACGCACATCTCCCAGCCCTCCCACAACCCGCACCCACCCACTGCGCGCACCCAGCCTCCTCCCCACACCCCTCACCTCATACTTACCTCCGACTCCAGTGCAACGATCTTCGGTGGACTGGAACACGCCTGCACTCTTCAAAGCCGACCGCGAACTGAGGAAATGCCGGTAAGCTGTATAATGGGCAAGATAGGGGGGTTTTAACTTTGTTGTATATCTCAGGCATTTTTGAGACTTTTGCAAATTTTCAACATGGGGTTTGGGATCCTTCTCATGAATGATGTCACTGTCATGGGGTTATTCGGTCCGAAGGTGATTTCGCAGTGACTGCAAAATCACCCTTTGGGCCTGAATACCGCCATGACAGTGACATCATTCATGAGAAGGGGTCCCAAACCCCATGTTGAAAATTTGGTGCCAAAATTCAAAAATGACTGTTTTACGAAAGGCAAGGCGTAGTTCTTATGCAGGCTCGTAAGTTCATGAAATTTCAATATTTTCTACCTGTGATTTTCAACATTGCAATTTTACCACACCTTCTTATGAGCAAGTACAGCTGTCATTTTCACATCTCACCCAAAATGTGTTTCCGCCCATGTAGCGCAGAACAGCAGTCGGTGCACGAAATCAATGTACGGGACAAATTAAGAAAATCACAGTGACACTGTTCATGAGCAGAGGTCTTAAATGGCTATGTTGAAAATTTGTGAAAAATTCCTAAGAATGACTGTTTTACGAAGGCGTTGCTACAGTTCCTACGCACACCGTAGTTTATGATATTCTCAATATTTTCACTCTAGATTTTCAACATTGGCATTTTATCACACCTCCTCATGAGTAGTACAGCTGTCATTTTCACATCCTGCCTAAACATGTTTCCGCCCATGCAGCGCACAATGGCGCAGTCAGTGTGCAAACTCAATGTATGGGACACATTAACAAAATCACACTGACACTGTTCATGAGCAGAGGTCTTAAAATGGCTATGTTGAAAATTTGGTGAAAAAATTCCTAAAAATGACTGTTTTACGAGCATGCATTGCGCAGTTCCTACGCACGCTCGTAAGTTCACAAATTTTCAATATTTGCACTCTAATGACTTCCAAATACCTAAACAGCACATAGAAGCAAGCAACATTCGGCATTGACAAATGCTTGTTTATGTTGCAACACAGTCCGTGGATGCTCTGAGGGCTGTTCAAAATTATTTCAATTCTTTTCAGGAATGGCTTTTGTCAAGGCGTACGGTGTTAAACACTAAAAATACAAAGGCCATGGTCTTTTCTGGACTACGTAAAAAAAGAGAACTGAATCCCTTGAGAGTAGATTTAAAAGGAGAACCTACTGAAGTAGTTGAAAGACTTATATAGAATAATGGATAGGGAACTGTGCACAACAAGGCTGTGTTTCCATCGAGGGGGTTGATGACATCATAGACCTCGAGAGCGAAGCTCGAGAGGTCCCTATGATGTCATCAACCACCTGAGATGGAAACACAAAGTCTTGGTGTGCACAGTACCCCATCTATTATTTTATATAGTATATGGTTGCCCCCAAAAATGTGACCGCGACTTTACGCTAAGGATTGCGGTACAGTTTCCTACCATGTTGTGTTCACACTGTGCACCCACTCCGGTCCTCGCCGTGCCACCCTGAATATCTCCGCATTCTTGCTGTGGTCCCGCCCGCTTTTTACCGTAATTGTGCCAGAGATTAAAAATCAAAACAAAAAAAAAGAAATGTAAATTGATAGTTTGGACACACGGAGCCGAGTAATGACAGCCGGTGTCCAAACTGTCTGCTCGCCCACCCGGTCGCTAAATGGATACGCCATTTTAGAACGCATTTTTAAAAGCACTGCCTGTTTCCACCAATCGGGTAGGAGCTCAAGTGGCAAAAGTTGTTGTACTATCGATGTGACGTCAGAACGATAGTACAACAACTTTTTTGACCTTTGAACTGTCCTACAACAGGATTTGGAAAACCCTCGTTTTCCATCCACAACAAACCCTAACCATATACTATAAATATTTGGAGATTGTTTTGGACAATAACCTATCCTTTGAACTTCATGTCAAAAATGTTATCAAACTGGTTAATCAGAGATTAGCACTTTTGCTTAGAGTATGAACTCATCTTGTCCCTGAGTCTTGTAGACTATTAGCACACAGTTTTTTATTTATGTTTTTGATTATGGGTTAAGTTTGTATTCTGCCACTAGCAATAAAATGTTTGATAAGTTAAAAGTGGCATATAACAGTGCTCTAAGATTTATGACTAATTTGCCAAGTAGGACCCATCATCATAATTTGTTAAAGGATGCTGGTTGTTTATCACTTAAAAATAAAGCTAATTTAAAGATGGGTATCATGTTACATAAAGGAGCATTAGGTCAGTTACCTCACACAGCCCTATCATTGTTTTCCAGAGGGACTAGATCCCAGAGTAAACTTGTGTATAAAATTCCTTTTTTTTAAAGTGTTTGGGCAAAAGTTAGTATTATATAGGGCAACCAGATTTTATAACTCTATACCCAATGAAACTGCCAAGTGCACAAACATTAGAACATTCAGTACTAAACTTAAACATTGGTTGTTGTTAAGAAATGTACATGCACTTAATGTTTGTTGTTTGTTTCATTAGTGTTGACATAATTTTTAGACTGTGTTTTTTGGGGGGTCTGTACTGTATTGTGTTGTATTCATGTTATATGGCTTTTTTAAGAAACTTGTCGCTTGAGAAAATGGGCAAAATTGCTCATCAGCTAATGGGTATAAAAAATTAAAATGAAACAAAATGAAGGAAAGGCACTGAGCCAAAGCTTGTTTCCAGATAAGACCTGGGAGAAGGGAACAGGGAAAGCAAATACATAGTACAGACACTATACACAGTTAAATGCAATTACATAGCACTGGTAGGGTTCATAGTTATAGTAAAGTAGAATAAAGTACATGATTAGAACAGGAGTCAGTACAATAACAGCAAGCAGCAGAAATCAGACAATTCAGTCACGCCTACATCAGAATAGGAGGCAAATGTAAGGGGAGCAGTCAGGTAGGGGGGAAAACAGGAGTGGAGGGGGAGGGAAGGAGTTTCAACTGGCACCTGAGCCCAGAACTACATGCAGTACTCTAGATGGGGCTGGACCAAGGCCTTGTAAAGGCTCAGGATAATTTCCCCTGCTCTGTTTCTCACCCCACTTGATGCACAGCAGTATTCTCACCTTGTAAAGAGCAGCCGTGCACGGCTTGCCATGCTTTAACCTCCATGTCTACCATGACCCCAGGTCCCTTTTTTCCTCTACTGCAGGTCTACAGCTAGAGGAGCCCCATATGGTGTACCTGTATGAATATCTCTCCCTGGAAGCTGCATAGAATATAGAAACATAGACTTTGACGGCAGATAAGGACCGCTTGGCCCACCTAGTCTGCCCATTTCCCTACCTACAGGATAGGCCACAGATCCTAGTTAACCAACAGCCTATTTCTTCCTACCCCCCACAAGAATTGCCTTATGTCTGTCCCATGCATTCTTGAATTCTCCCACAGTTTTAGACCCCACAACCTCCTCAGGAAGGCTGTTCCATGCATCCACTACCCTCTCTATGAAAAATACCCCTCACATTGCCCCTGAACCGCCCCCTCTCTGTCTTTAAATTGTGTCCCCTTGTTCTTGCATGTCTCTTTTTCTGAAAGATGCTACCCTCTTGGACTTTGTTGATTCCACTGAGGTACTTAAAAGTTTCTATCATGTCACCCCCCCTCCCTTCTTTCCTCAAGGGTATACATATTAAGCTCCTTCAGTCTCTCCTCGTACAGCTTCTCTTGCAGACCCTGCACCATTTTAGTTGCCCTCCTCTTGACTGCCTCTATCCTGTCTATGTCCTTGAGGAGATGGAATCTCCAGAACTGGACGCAGTACTCCAGATGGGGTCACACCAACTGTCTGTACAGAGGAATAACAACTTCCTGTTTTCTGCTGATGATGCTTCTCCCTATACATCCCAGTATACCCCCAGCTCTCCCTACTGCCTTATCACATGGCTTGCTAACCTTAAGGTCATCTGATATGATTACCCCCAGGTCCCTTTCTATTTTTTGTTGTTGTTACTACCTCCCCCCCATTGTGTAATCTACCCCTGGGTTCTTGTTTCCCAGGTGCATTATTCTGCACTTCTTTGCATTGAATCCTAGCTGCCATACTTCTAACCATTCCTCCAACCTTGCCAAGTCCCTTCTCATCCTTTCCACGCCTCCTTGTGTATCAACCCTGTTGCAGATCTTTGTGTCATCTGCAAAGAGGCATACTTTTCCTTCCAGTCCCTCTGCAATGTCACTTATAAAGACATTAAAAAGGACTGGACCTAGTACTGAACCCTGCGGTACCCCACTAGTAACCCTTCTTTCTTCAGAGTGGACTCCATTTACAATTATCTTCTATGTCCTGTTGTCCAGCCAATGTTTTACCCAGGCTACCACCATGGGACCCACTCCTAGGCTGGTTAATTTGACTATAAATATTTTGTGTGGGACTGTGTCAAATGCCTTGCTAATATCTAGGTAGGCCATGTCCACAGCCCTTCCCTGGTCTACTACTTTGGTCACCCAGTCAAAGAAATCTATTAGATTCATCTGACATGACCTTCCCGCTGAGAACCCATGCTGCCTTGGGTCCTGTGCCCCACTGGCATCTAGGTACTCAACAATTCTTTCCTTCAAAAGTGACTCCATCACTTTTCCTATCACAGAGGTCAAACTGACAGGTCTGTAGTTTTCTGCCTCTGTCTTGGTCCCACATTTGTGAAGGGGAATCACATCCGCCTTCCTCCAGTCCTCGGGTACCACACCATCCTCCCATGATTTGTTAAAAAGAGTAGTTAGTGGTTTCACTAGTTCCCCTTAATTCTTTTTAGAATTCTGGGGGAATTCCATCAGGCCCCATTGCTTTGTCCACCTTCAGTTTTAGGAGTTCATGCAGAACCCTTTCTTCTGTGAAAGGACTGGGATCGACCCCCCTATCAAGAGTACTTCTGTTAATTGGATTAGGCACTTCCCCCTCCTCTTTTGTGAATACTGAGCAGAAATATTCTTTCAGTATCCCTGCTTTTTCACTGTCCCCCTCTGCCCATCCACCGTTCATTCTACTCAGTCTCACTATCCCTCCCTTTGTCTTTCTACGCTCTCTGATGTACCTATAATAGGTTTTATCCCCCTTCTTAACTGAGTTGGCTATCTTTTCCTCAGTTTGGACCTTTGCTGTTCTGAATTCCCTTCCTACTTCCTTCTGCCTTAACTGGTACAGCTCTCTGTCCTGCTCCTTCTGTGTTTCCTCATACTTCCTGAATGCTATCTTTTTCTCCCTGACTTTCCCAGCCACCTCTTTTGAGAACCATAGTGGCTTTTTCTTTTATTTTGATTTGTTTATCTGCTTCACACAAAGGCTTGTTGCCTCTGTGCTGGCAGTTCTGATGATTCCTCATTGTTGCTCCACCCCTCCTTCTAGCATGTTTGCTAGTGCTTTTCTGAGGCTCTCTCCCATCTTGCCAAAGTCAGCCCTGCTGAAGTCCAGTACCCTCACTTTTGTATGGCTTGACTCTGTAGCTGAGTTTAACATGAACCACACTGTTTGATGGTCACTTGTTCCCAGATGGCAACCCACTTCTAGATCTGAGATCCTCTCACTGCCCCCATTTGAGAGTACGAGGTCTAAGATTGCTCCTTCATGAGTGGGTTCTGAAACTAGCTGTCTGAGGCCTGCCACATGTAGGGCATCGAGAATGGCTCTGCTCTTGAATGTGGCTGCAGCAAATGTGCTCCAGTTAACATCTGGCATATTCAGGTCTCCTATCAACAGTATCTCCCCTTTCTCTGCCATCCTAAGAATGCCTTCTATCATATCCTTGTCCATTCCCTCCCCCTGACATGGGGGTCTGTACACAACCCCTGTGCGGATTGTGGTGCCCTTTCCAGTCTCCGAGGTGACCCACAGTGCCTCCTCTCCTCCCTGTTTACTCTTTTGTTCAGTTGATTTTATCCCTTCCTTTACATAGAGAGCTATGCATCCCCCTCTTCTCCAATGCCTGTCTCTCTTGTAGGTTATGTACCCTGGTATGTTAACATCCCAGTCATGGTTCTCTGTGTACCATGTTTCTGTGACTGCTACAATATCCAGGCATCCCTCTTCCATCAAGGCCACCAGTTCAGGGAGCTTGTTGCCCAGACTACGGGCATTGGTACTCATTACCCTCCATTTCCTGATGGCCTTACACCATGGCCATGCTATTTTTTGCTTGGTGCTGAGTTAGTGCAGCACAACTTACCCTGTGATGTCATATGTCTCAATTTCAAAAAAGCCTTTAACTCAGTTCCTCACTGGGCTTTAATATATAAACTAAAGGCTTGCAATATTCAACCTTTGTTTATATGTTGGATAGCAAACTGGGTCACAAACAGATATCAAAGATTGATTATAGACAGTCATTTATCAAGCTGGTCAGTAATCAATAGTAGAGTACCACAAGGATCCATTCTAGCACCCTTCCTTTTTCAAATATCCATCTCTGACTTGTCACATAATACAGCCTGTAATCTGATCAAATATGCTGACGACTGTAAAATCAGCTATTTATGTAACAACTCTGTGGAAACTGCTTTCTCCAAGAGGATCTGGATAAGTTGAGTGCCTGGTCCCAAAAATGGGGAGGGTAGGTACACTTTAACACATCAAAATGTAGTGTACTCCATTTTGGGAAAAACAATCCAAAGAATAAATATCTATTATACAATGAAATATTGAACTGTTAGGCTTATGAAAAAGATTTAGGAGTTACAGTTGACTCAAATCTGGACTTTGACATTCACATCTCTAATACCCTGAGTAAAGTTAATAAAATATGGTGGAATATCAGGCACATTATTAAATCTAAAAATCCTAGTATTCTATTACCTCTCTATCGTGCCTATGTAAGACCTCACTTTGACTTTGCTTCCCAATTTTGGTGTACTTATAAGAAAAAATACATCAACAAAATTGAAACATTTCAATGAACAGTGGCAAAATGTATTGCTCCAGACAAAAAAGTATATCTTATGAGCAAGGATTTTTTGAATTTAATCTAATGTCATTGGAACAGAGACGCATGATGGGTGATCTTCTGTTCACCTGGGATGTTATTAATGACCAATCCCTCATGCCTGACTGTGGACTCAAATTCAAACATGTCACCTTTAACACAAGAGGACATCCTCTTCAACTAACTAGAAACAAAGTTAATTAAAAAAAGGGCATATTATTTTTCACAGAGAATCATTAACCCTTGGAATTCCTTACCTGCTCCTATAGTTATAAGTGAATCTAAAAATGTATTTAAAAACAGGTTAGACAGATTTCTACTATCAAGTAACAACTTGTTTTATTACAAGTAACTAATTGGAGATGACTATGGGCATTTTTGCCCTTTGTGCTCTGATTACTTCCTTAGTATGATCCTTACATAGATACATAGACAGTGTCGGCAGATAAGGGCCTATGGCCCACCCAGTCTGCCCATTTGAGCTTGTAAGTTCAGTTTATGTTTTCCTAGAAGTCTGTTGCCCCTTACCCCTGACCTCCAGAATTCCTTTATGTCTATCCCATGCATTCTTAAATCCCGGGATTGTTGCAGCCCCCACCACTTCCTCTGGCAGGTGTCTCCACTTGTCCACCACCCGTTCTGTGAAGAAATTCTTCCTCATGTTTCCTCTGAATCGCCCTCCTCCAACTTCATCCCATGCCTCTAGTCCTGGAACATCTTTTCGCTTAAAATAGTGTATTCCTGCACCCTGTTCCCCTGTGAGATACTTGTATGTCTCTATCATATCCCTCTCTCCTCCTCTCCTCCAGGGAGTACATGTTCAGTTCCTTCAACCTGTCTTCATAGGACTTGTGATGCAATCCATGCACCATCTTTGTTGCCTCCTCTGAACCTTCTCCACCCTGTCTATGTCCTTACGTAGGTATGGTCTCCAGAACTGTACACTGTACTCCAGGTGGGGCCTTACTAGTGTCTTGTATAGCGGAATTATGACCTCCCTTTTCCTGCTGGTGATGCCCCTGCCTATACATCCCAGCATCCTATTTGCTTTACCTGCTGCCTTGTCACACTGTTTCTTACCTTGAGGTCATCAGAGATGATAACCCCAAGATCCCTTTCCTGCTTGGTATGCTATATCCTCACCCCCAACTGATATATTGTGCCAGGGTTTTTGTGCCCCATATGCATTATCTTGCACTTCTTTGCATTGAATTTCAACTGCCAAACCCCTGACCATTCTTCAAGTTTCTGCAGGTCCCTTCTCATTCTGTCTACACCCTCTGGTGTGTCTACTCTGTTACAGAGCTTTGTGTCATCAGCGAACAGTGAAATTCTGCCTTCTAGGTCCTGTGCAATGTCACTGATGAAGATGTTGAATAGGACCGGGCCCAGCACTGATCCCTGTGGTACCTCACTTGTCACTCTTCCCTCCGTGGAGTGACAGCCATTTACTACCACCCTCTGTGTCCTGCCACCCAGCCAGTTACCTACCCACCACACTACTGTCCTGCCCACACCCATATTCCCAGTTTGTGTAATAGTCTCTATGTGGCACAGTGTCAAAGGCCTTGCTGAAGTCCAGATAGGCCATGTCCACTGCCCTCCCCTGATCCACCTCCCTAGTCACCCAGTCAAAAATTAAATGAGGTTGGTCTGACATGACCTCCCTGGTGAAACCATGCTGCCTTGAGTCCTGTAGTCCATTGACAACCAGATGTTCCACCAATCTCTCCTTCAGTAGTGCTTCCATGATCTTCCCCACTACCAAGGTGAGGCTGACTGGTCTGTAGTTCCCTGCTTCCTCTTTGTTCCCGCTTTGTATAAGGGGACTACATCTGCTGTCCTCCAGTCTTTGGGTACCTCCCTGTTTCCAGTGATCAGCTAAACAGGATAGCCAGAGGTTCAGCCACCACCTCTCTTAGTTCTTTAAGGACCCTGGGGTGCACCCCATCTGGCCCCATTGCCTTATCAACTCTTATTACTTCCAGTTCCTTCAGGACCCTTTCTCGTGTAAAGGGACTTGTGTCCATTTCTGCACCATTCTCACCCCTTGTACTCCCTTCAGACCATTACCCTCCTCTTCCTCAGTAAAGACTGAGCAGAAATACCTGTTCAATATGTCAGCTTTACTGTTGTCATCCTCCACGCGGCCCCCATCCTCCCCCTTCAGTCTCACTATCCCTCCCTTTGTCTTTCTTTTTTCACTTATGTACCTGTAAAAGGTTTTGTCCCCTCTACCCACTGATTTTGCAATGTGTTCTTCTGTCTGAGCTTTGGCTTCCCTTACTGACCTCCCTGCCTCCCTTTGCTTCTCCTGGTACTTCTCCCTATCCCCTTCTGCCTGTGTCTTTTTGTATTGCCTGAATGCAATCTTTTGGCTTTCACTTTCTTTGCTACCTCTTTGGAAAACCATAATGGTCTCCCTTCCTTTTCCTTTTGCTAACCTGATTAATGCATAATTCTGTTGTTCTTGTAATCCCTTTTAAATACTGCCCACTGTTCCTCAACCCTGATTCCTGTCCCATTCCCTTAATGCCTCTTTCAAGTATCTCCCATTTTCCCAAAGTCTGCCCTCCTAAAATCCAGGATACATGTTTTTGTGTGGTTTGGTTCTGCTCTTTCTGTGATTTCAAACCACAATGACTGGTGGTCACTGTTCCCCAGGTGCTCCCCCACTGTTACCCCCATCACATTGTCCCTGTTTGTGAGCACAAGGTCCAGTGTTGCCTTCTGCCGAGTTGGTTCCATGACCAGTTGCTTGAGGAAGGCACCCTGAAGGGAATCCAAGATAAATCTGCTCCTAGTTGATGCTGCTGCTGGGATGCTCCAGTCCACGTCTGGAATATTGAAGTCTCCAACCAGTACTACCTCACCCTTGTCTGCCATCCTTTGGATGGCTAGCATCAGCTCCCTATCTGTTTCTTCCTCCTGGGCTGGTGGTCTATAGACCACACCTGTGTGGATGGCTGTTCCCATTTTCCTTTCCAGCTTAACCCACAGTATCTCTCCCCCATTTTGTTCCTCCTGGATCTCTGTGGCCCTTATGTCATTTTTCACATACAGTGCCACTCCTCCTCCCTTACTGCCTGTCCTGTCTCTTCTGAATATGTTGTAGCCAGGTATGGCCATCTCCCAGTCATGGTTATTATTACACCAGGTTTCAGTGATGGCCACAATGTCCAGGTCTGAGTGCACCATGACAGCCTCCAGATCTTCCATCTTGTTGCTAAGGCTCCTGGCATTTGCACACATGGCTTTCCATGATTTGACCTCCTAGACTGTTTCACTGTTCTACTCCAGCCCTTCCTTGGTTGTCCTTTATCCCTGGTTCTCCTTGCTGTCTGCCCTTCTGCTGAATTTTGTCCCTTTTCTGCCTATCCACCTCTTGGGCACTAATCTCCATCTTTGCACACCGCTTTGCAGAGATAGCCACCTCTGGTTCACTGGTTCCACTGCTAGCTGTGAGTGGCAAGTAGGTACCTCATTGCTGGCCTGCCACCCCCCTTTGCTAGTTTAAATGCTTGTCAATGTAGCATTTAAACTTATCATTGAGTGCTTGATTCCCTCCAGGATGGATGTAGTCCGTCAGGCTTGAATAAACCTCCATCCCTCCAGGTGGGTCCCCAGTCACCAATGAATCCAAACCTTCTCACAGCACCAGTTCTTCAACCATGAGTTAAAGTTCCTGGTGCATGCACTCCTATGCTCTCCCTTGCCTCTGCAGGTAGTACTTGAGAAAGTGACAGAAGTAGCTACTTGCTTGAGACCCCTCCCCAATTTCCTAAACTCTTCCTGAACTTTCTTTGGCTCCCCATTTGCCAGGTCATTAGTACCTAGGTGGATAATGACATCCAACTCACCCTCCGTCTTGCCTTCCCAGTGATCTCCAGGATCTTCCTTCCATCCCTCCATGCCGTGGCACCTGGTAGGCACCTCACCTCCCTGTCCTCCCTCCTGTGTTCCTAGCTGGATCCCTCTTATGATGGAGTCCCCACCAGGATTCGCTTCCTTCTCCTCTGGGGTCCACTGCTTTCCCGCTGAGGTCACCTCCTTGGCTAACCTCCACATCCTTTCCTTCCACTTCTCTGGGTACCCTATTTGGTTGTCCTCGCTTGCCAGTGTGGCATATGAGTTCTTGAGTGGAATAGGATCTGGGATGTGCCTCTGCCTGACCACTCTAACCCTCCCTGAGCCCACTGTCATCCAAGTGCTCCTCGTTCTCGGCATCCTTTGAGGCAGTTGCATTGGACTGGGTGGTCTCTGGATAGGGGTGATGGTACTTCTGTCCCAGTTTACTTCCACTCTGAGTCTGGCTACCTCATCCTGCAGTCCAGAGAGATGCATGCAGATAGGGCAGCACCTCAGTGTCCAGAAGGTCTGCCTGAATATGGCTGCCCCACAGCCACTGCATTGCGCCACTCCCCACATTATACTGCAATTTCATTACTTGTCTGCTACTGAAGCTCTCCTAGTTCCCTTTTTATTAATTGACTGTCCTAAAAATCCTGCCACTGATCCTCAGATAATTTTCTTTAAAAAAATAAATAAATAAATGAGTCAAAACACTTGTGCTGAGGGTGGGCTTCTTCCCTTATGCCCCTCCTACTTCACACCCCTTACTATACCCTGTGTTTAGCTCCTGTCAATCAGATTTAACAGGAAAATTTGCAGCAATTAAAGACAGCACAGAATTACACCACCACTGTGTTTTAAATTTTCAACAGCCTAAAACAATTATAAGTAAAGACAACAAAGAAAGTACAGTGTCACTAAAAGCCCACAATCTAAGTTTAAAAGAAAAATAGCAATTATCAGTTACTCTAAAGCACTGAATTGAATATGTTTCCTTCCTCCCCCTTCTGGCTTCTTAGTACGAAATGTCCAAGGCTGAATAGGCGGGCCTATGTAATACCATGTGATACCCACTGGTTTTGTGTTGTCACTTGGTTATTGTTGTTGTAACCACTGTATTTCATAAACTAATGCATCATTTTTAAGAAAACTGAACATTTATTACTGATTGCTTTATCCGTACAAGTTCTTTTCATATTGTATTTCAGCTATTCTGACTTGTTTTGTGCCACTTCTTTCTAAAATATCTGCACCTTGTACAGTAGCAGAAACATGATGAGGTCATGGTGCTTCCTCTAAAAACATTTGGAGAATTGATGTCAGCACTTCCCAGCTCAAGTCATGATTCATCATATGGTACTGTAAGTGTGTTTCTTTTCTAAATTCTGATTTAATAACTCGATTGTTGGTATTTTTTTATATATGTTATTTTTAATTCCTTAAGAAAAAAGTTTACAAAATTCACAGAAAACAAAAATGAATAACGTTAAGCAGAAAAAAATGGTTTTGCATTTACTTAATAAAGCATAAAGGAATTTTTTAATTTTTTTAAGGGGATTATATAACAAAAATACAATATATTACGTATATACTTTTGAGCCAACAAATATTACTCATTAATAGCCATCCTTGAATGGGCTCCAAGCTTTTACTCCCAACTGTAAATTTTTAAACAAAAAACATTTAAACCCTTCAGAAATGAGATGACTCCAAAAAAAAAAAAGTGGGAGAAAGAGAAAACCCGAGGAAAAAGAAAAAAAAAACCTCTTATCAATATACTTCAAATGTTAACAGGATTAACTGGATGATATTCTATAAAATCAGCCTCATCTTCATCTTCAAGATCGGAACCTATGTCCTCCAGCAGTTTTACATTTGCATCAAAGAATACTCTTGCAGAATCAATATCTTCAAAGAAATACATTTTTCCTTGAAATTGCACCCTCAAACAGGCTGGAGCTAAAAGATTAACCACAAGCCCAGCCTGCTTAAATTCTGACATTATGGGCAAAAAACATTTCTGTCATCTCTGAGTTTGAAAACAAAAGTCAGGATATACTGTAAATGGAGACGATGCCCTTCAAAGAAACAATGCTTAGTTATACAGGCCAACTGAAGAAATGTATTCTGCTCCAGCAAACTATGAAAGGTTATTATAATAAATCTTGCCTTCTGTGAATTCTGTGAGTTCTTCACCCAATTAGGGGGCCTATAGACATTTTTCAAAACAAGAGGAGATTCCAAGGAAAAAAACAAAGTAAGTGCATTCTCCACTGCAAGTTTCAGCTCCAAATCAGGTACAGCAGCAGAAAAAACAATTAATCTAAGATTTCTCCTTAAAGCATTATTCTCTAATCGTTCTAATCTTGAGGCTTGTGCTATCTGGTCATGAAGTTGTATGCCCAGTAACAGAAAATATGAACTTCCTACCATTATAAATAAATATAAGTAAAAATACACATACACACACACACACAAAAAACAAGTCTCCAGTCAGTACTAGGCCCAGCCCTCTATAATATATTTATTAGTGACATCACACAAGGACTGGAAGGGAAAGTATGCCTGCTCACAGACGACACAAAGCTCTGCAATAGAACAGACACACTGGGGGGGGTTAAAGAATGAGGGATGATCTAAAAAAGCTGGAAGAATGGTCATGGGTCTAGCAGCTGAGTTTCAATGCAAAAAAGTGCAAAATCATGCACTTGGGGCACAGAAACCCGAGGGCAACATACCAACTGGGTGAAGTGGAATTAGCAGTCACAAGGCAGGAAAGGGACCAGGGGGTAATCCTTTCTGATGACCTGAAGGTAGATAAACAGTGTGACAAGGCAGTGGGGAAGGCAAATAGGATGCTGAGCTGCATAGGCAGGGGAATCACCAGCAGAAGGAAGGAGGTAGTGATACCCCTGTATAGGTCTCTGGTAAGACCACACCTCAAGTACCATGTCCAGTTATAGAGGCCCCATCTCTAAAAGTACAGAGAGAGGGTGTAGACAGTACAAGGCTTAAGAAGCTGAATTTGTACTCCCTAGAGGAAAGGAGGGAAATGATAGAAATATACAAATACCTTACAGGTAAAAACAATATACAGGAAGGTAGCATTTTCCAAAGAAAAAGATGCTCAAGGACAAGGGGTCACACTATGAAGGTGGAAGGGGGGAGACTCAGAGGAAATGTAAGGAAGTACTTCTTCACTGAGAGGGTAGTGGACACATGGAACAGCCTCCCGGCAGAGGTGGTGGAAACTAAAACAGTTACAGGATTCAAAAATGCATGGGATAGATACAAGGGGATCCTAGAAGTAAGGAGGGGGTGAACACTGAAGATTGTGTAGGGTCTACAGTGTAGCTGTAGGTAGGGAAAAATAGGGCAGGCTGGATGGCCCAAGAAATTCTTCTCTGCTGACATCTTCTAGTTTCTATGTTTCTATATTCTTGAACCTTTTCCCCACCAGCTTATAGTAGTGCCCCCTTGTGGTCTTGTTCACACTGAGACAAAAAAGGTCCCCTGTATCCACATGGTTGATACTTTTCAGGTACTTGAAGGTTTTAATCATGCCCCCCCTCCTTCCTTGAGTGAGTGCATGTTGCGGTCACCCAGCCTGTCCTCATATGCCTTGCTCTGCTGTCCCTTGGTCCATTTTTGCCACCCTCCTCTAGACTGCCTTGAGCAGGTTGATATCCTTTTTCAGGTAGGGTCTCCAGTAATGCTAGTGCAATTCCATGAGTGATCTGTACAGTGGCAATTTAACCTCCTCCCATCTGCTCGTGAACCCGCTTGCAATGCAACCAAGTGAACTGTCTGCCTTTCTACTCTGTCTAGTTTGTTTTAGGTCACTGTAGATGGCTACTCCCAAGTCCTTTTCCTCTTCTGGTTTCGTGACCTGGACCCCCCTCCCCCGCAGACTATACTCAGTCCTCAGGTTCTTTCTTCCTAGATGCATAACTGCACTTTACATTGAACCCAAGCTGCCACATGCCAGACCATCTTTCCAGCTTCACCAAGTCCCCTTTTAGATTCTGCACCCCTTCATCTATGTCTATCCACCCACAGAGCTTGGTGTCACCACAAAGAGGCAGATTTTGCCATTTATACCATCTCCAATGTCACTTGTGAACACATTGAACAAAACTGGGCTGAGCACTGACCTGTGTGGAACCCCACTGGTGACTTCCCTCATATTGCCGAGCTCCCCTCCACCACTACCTTGCATGTCTTACCTCTTAATTATTTGCCACCCACCTTGACAATTTACTTCCCACCCCTAGATCCTCCAACTTCCTGATCAACCTCTTGTGGGGTACTAAGTTAAAATCTTTGCTGAAATCTAAGTATAGTATGTCAACCATTTGGCCCTTGTCTACTGTCTTTGTTACCCAGTCAACAAAGTCAATCAGGTTGGTTTGACAGGGTCTCCCTGATGTGAACCCATGTTGCCTCTCATCTTGGAGCCCATTTGCCTCCTGGAACCCTCGTCTTCCCGTCAGAATAGTCTCCATTAATTTTCCAACAGTGGAGGTCAGCTTGATCAGCCTGTAGTTTCTAGAGTCATCACTGGGCCCACTTCTGTGCAGTGGTACCACTTGTGTGGTTCTCCTCTCCTGTGGTACCACTTCTGTATCCAGTGAGCTATTGAACAGATCCACCATCAGCCTAAAAGGTCCTCTACCTACTCTCTCAACACCCTTGGGTGAATACCACCTGGACCTGGGGATGTGTTTACCATGTGAGCCAAGAGTTCTTTCTTCATTCTGTCCTCTGGAATTTTGTGATCTGCCCAGTCCCCCCTTCTCTCATCCCCCCCCATCCCATTCTCCTCTGTGGCACTGGTCCATCTTTTTCCTTAGTAAAGACAGATTTGATGTGTAATACCTCTGCTTCCTCTGTGCTGATTTCCACCACCTCTCCCACCTTTTAACTTCACTATTCCCTCTTTCTTGTCCTCTTCTCTTTAGTATACTGAAGAAGACCCCCGATCCCTTCTGCAATTTGTAACTCTTTTTTGGCCTTGGCTTGCCTGACCAACCTACTTTCCTCCTTAGATTTCTCTACATATTCCACTGTGTCTTCATCCCTTTAGGACTTCCTAAACTTCCTGTACATGGCCCTCTTATCCTTTACTGTCTGGCCCACATCCCTATCAAACCAACTTGGTCTCCTGGCTTTAGAGTTCTTTCCCTTCTGTCTAATATATGATTTAGTGGCCACCACTGTCCCCTCCTTGATGATTGTTCACTTTTGATCCACTCCATACTGTCCCTGAGGCTAGTTAGGTGTCCCTGCACTCAGAATCCTTCCCATCTTCCTGTAGTCAGTCTTCCTGAAGTCTAACACTTCTGTCTGAGTGCTTGCAATTTCCATACCCATACCCACTCAGAACCATCCTGTTCTGTGGTCACTGCTCCCAAGGGCTCCTCTACTTTGATATCCCAGACATATTCCCCATTATGTAATACCAGGTCCAGGATGGCCCCCTCACACATAGGTTCAGTAACTCCCTGAACCAGGAACATGCCGTGAACTGCATCCAGGATCAACTGACTCCTGGCACAGGTGGTGGATGGGACACTCCAATCCACCCTAGGCAAACTGGAATACCCCACTACTACCACCTCAGACTTATCCACTGCAATTCTGATCATAGCACCCAATTCCCTGTCTTTTTCTTTGTCCTAATTTAGTGACCTATAAACTACCCCAGACTCACTTTCCTTCCCTTTCTTGTTTGCAGTCACACCCACAGTGCTCCACCTTCCTTACCCCATTCTCCTCCCTGGTGGCAGTGATGCTTTCTCTAACATAAAGTGTCATGTCACTCCCTTCCCCTTCTTCCTGTTCTTTCGATAGAATACACCCTGGAACAGAGAGGTCCTGGTTTGGAGTAGTCCATGTCTCTGTGACTGCTGCCAGATCCACTTTACCTCCACCATCAATGCCTGCAGGTCATCCATTTTGTTTCAAGGACTTCTAGCATTAAGAGACACCACCCTCCACTACTCCTGATGCCCTCACTTCTTATCTGACCACTTGTGACTCCTCTCCTCCTTCTGACTACCCACCCTTCCCTTTTCATCTTTTCAATTCTACTTTTTCCTCAAGTGTCAAGATAACAGAAGTATTAGTACCAGACCCAGACCCACTGTGACCTTCCTCACACAACAGCACTGAGCACAATAACTGGGCATGAGGATGCTACTGCTGGTGATGCCTGATTTGATGATGAGGGGCAGAGGGGACATCATATAGAGTGCCTCAAAATAGAAAGGCAGTCATCCATGCCCATGGCACAGAGGTGACTGTGCTGGTACCACTGGCAGCTAGTGTTATGTTGTTCATACAAAATGAATGGGGAGGGGGACTTGCCTTCACAGACTGGGATGGCTGTCTTATATCCCAATAGGTAGGGGACCTTAAAGTACTTGAAGGAGGAACAGAAGGAGAACCTGTGTGCTTCATGTTTGCTCAGGATGCTTTCATCACCAGATGAACTGGACAACTGTTATTGGCTGGGAAAGCTGTTGCTTGCAGTGTGGGTGTGAAACCAGTCGACTTCTGGGTACTAAGGAACCATGGTTTCTTTGGCGAGACTATCACATGCCCAGCCCTTATCCCACTCTTTTTTGTAAAATGTCTACCCCACCACTTCGACTGACTAAGAGATTATTGGACAATAACTCACTCACCATATTTAACAGTCATAATTTAAGGCCTGTACACCAAACAGAGTCTTAAACTGCAACTAGAGCCAATATTTTGAGGCACTCCTCTTCTTCAAGGTTCACAGTGATTAAAATATGCAAATAGTATATAACACTTTAAATTCACACCAGCTATATTTAGTGCAGTTAAGGTACCTGGAGTGGTTCGCACCTGGCTGTTTTCACACTTGCACCTCACACCACTATGAGCCAGCACTCTCAGTGTCAGAAGGTGCTAGCTAGCACTCGACTTGTCCATTACTGTACCTTATACTGAAAGCTAGGGTGGCTGCCTCCTCCCTCGCTGGTCAGTGAGACCTCTCCCTCAGGAATACCATTTATAGTGTACTGAATAACCACACACCCTTATCCCTTTCCTCTCACCTGGTGACACATAGAACTGCCTACCCTATCAGGTCTGCAGACCTGGACCTGCTCTCTCTGCTCCTAGGGTTAAAACCAAATTTGGATCAACAGACTTTGCAATATCTGCCCCAAAACTGTGGAACAAGGTCCCCCCTAACATCAGACAGTGCACTGCTGCTGACACCTTTCGGAAACAGCTCTAAACCAATCTCCTACAATCATATGCTTGTTCCTGTACCTAGGCCTTATTACTGTGGACTTATAGCACCATGTAATGTTATAAATGAGCAGCTGTATTCTGCTTTGTGCCCTGTCTTGACCTGCCACGTTGCTTATTGTATGCATGTAAATATAGAATTATACTGCTGGCTTGGATCATATTCTAAATGTTATGACCTGCCTCTTTGTTTATTGTATGTTTGTAAACCTTGAATCTCATTGTTGACTAGGACTGTATTTCAAATGTTACGTATGTACTTCTCCCGGCCCGGGTTGTGCCTGAAAATAGGCAACTGTTTGTCACCTGACAAGCAGCACTGCCAATCACCTGCTCCTAATGAATGCCTCTGCATACCACTGCTAATTAAAATACAATCACCTAACAATGTGGCAGTCCTACTAATCTTCTAACCCCTTTAGCACTTCAATATCACTTAAAAGGTCATATACCACAGGCAGCAGTTTCAGTTCATAGTCCTTGTAGTTCTTGGATATCATTAATAAAATCCTAAAGGACCTACTGAAGCAGCACTTCACAGTCTGGTACGCTGACCTAGTGTCACAGCAGATCGCCAGTAGGGGTGAGCTGAAAATTAACAGCATGAATGTTCACGATAGATATCGACTGCATGACATACCGACTGAATATTGACCGCATAGTTTTTTTAAAAACATAAACACTAATTATGTTTTTCTTGAGCACACAAAAGTGTCTGTTGTTTGTCCTGGCAATATTCGCAGTCAGTTTATTTCTGCTGAACTCTGCTGACCGTGGTAATAGCGAAAATAAACCAATAGTGAAAATTTGCTGCTACACAGTATTTATTTTTTATTTGTAATTTCTGACAAAGAAAGGCACACAAAGCTGTGACAGTTTGTTTTGAGGTGTGTCCTGTGGAGGGCGTTCAGTGTGTTATATCGACCAGTTTTTCATTGATGGGGAACTGTTGGCCATGACACCAGAGAAACTTTTCTGCTCTTCCTGCAGAGGGCTTTGATGCTTCCTGTGTGGAAAATGGAGGTACTTGGTGGCGTGGAGGAGGCCATGGTATCCGGGTGGTAGAGAATGCTTCCCTCCCCACCCAGAATCCTGAGGAAGCCCTTGCAAATTCTATGGCTGTGGCCATGGATGTTTCTGTTTGGAAGAAATCTGGGGATTATGCCCCACCAGTTGCTGTTTCAAAACCTGATGGCAAGTTGGATATTAACAACATGGAAAGCTCCTCACCTGAGAAAGGAATGGGGGAACCTGAGGTCCTGGAGCCTGCAGTACATTCTGATGTTGCTCCTACAGGAGCGACCGATGCTGAGCTGTTGAAAAAAAAATGATGGTACTGTCTCATAAATCAGATACTTTATCTGTTGAAGCTACTGTGGAATTCATCAGAGCTGTACCTACAGCAGGAAGGATTCAGAGCTCTGGTGCTGTTTCTAGCATGGAACACCTCCCCCCCACCCCACCATGTCGAATGGATCAGAGATGTTATTAGAAGAGGAGTTGCAGAGAGAAAAAGCTGCACTACTGCATCTGATTGCAGAGAAACAAGAACAGGGTTTCCAGGAAAAACAAAAGCTGACTTTTAAAAGAAAGTCAACCTATGGACATTTCTGCTTTTTCTCTACCCACTGTTCACAGCCCTGGAGGTTTGCCTTCACTGAACTTAGTGTAGACCAGGACACTGGCATTTGACAAGCAGGAAACAGCTGGACTGATGTGCCACTCAGCTGTCTCTGACATGCCAGCTCCTTTTGACAACCACGAAGCAAATGCTGTTATAGCTGCCCAGGTTGAAGCTGATGGCGATTGGTCAGTGGTATCGGGTCCCTCAGTGAAAATGAAGGTGGGTCAGAAGGAGCATATAGACAGCACTTCCTCAAGGTTCACACTTGGGAAGCTATTACCAAAACACCTGGGGACAAGTTCAAGAATGAGTACAGTGGCACACAAACATCAGGTTACTCACCACTCCCCATCTTACAATGTAGACAAAGCTTTAACAGATGCAGGGTGGGAAAAGAATGCAGATGGCTCAGGTTGGATCCCAGGGGCTTCACCGATTAGATGTCGCTCTATAATATTGATGTGCCCATACTACTTAATGAAAATAGCTCTGTTTACCAAGTCAAAGATGTACTTGCACTACTAGTGCCCAATAATGAGCAGACCAAATGAATGTAGCTAATGGTAGACCTATGGAATTTCAAGGGGAGGTGTTACAGGAAGAAACGAATTAGGAACCTCTGCATGTTTTCTCCCTGGATGTTCCAGATATTTTTCAGTTGGATTCACCTGCAGAGCCAAGGCTGATTAACAGAGGGCTGAATGTCAGCACCACAGTTGTTAAGATCCTCCCCCCTTCCCCTCAGGGGAGGTAAAGAACTCAAAATTAGGAACCAGTGAGTCACTTAGTGAAGCACCTACACCACAGGTCCACCCTGATAAAGATACTAAGTTACTTCAGACTCCACAGAAGCCAATAAAGGCCCCCTCCCAGTCTCAGTCATGGGAAACCCTAGATGCCGACCCCTCTACTGAGGCTGCATTTGGAAGCAGAAACTGTCAGAATGTGCACTCTCTGGCTGATATTGACATGGATGCTTTACCGTAGGGGGACCTGCCTAGGCCAGGAACCTCTTGGGACCAGGCACATTTCTGCACTCCCAAGAACAGACATGTTATTCAGACTTTTTCAAGACATGTGCAGAACTGGCCCTTAGAAGGAATGTGATTAGACTGCATTACAAGGGTGGCATGGATGAAATCCCGGATAGGGTATTTGTGGTAAGCACACTTCTGAAGGTAGAAATGGGGTTCTTTGCCTATGGAATTTTTCCACTCTGTAGGTGACACCTATTATTTATTCTTTATTATTATTATTCAGCCCTGCCTGCCGACTGATGTATTCAGCCCAGTCATGGGCCACGGGCTTCTGCTGCCCCAAATCAACCTCGGGCCTTCCGATACCCATGGCTTACCCCCCACGGCGGGGCTGCGGCACTCCCTTTGCAAAGGAAGTGCCGCAGACTTGGAGCTAGGTTGGAGGGCTGGCCTGGGGAGCACATTGAAGCCGTGGCAAGCTTCATTAGCAGCGGCTGGCAGCTGACTTTTTTTCGCTTTTCCGTGGAGGCGGGTCGCAGTAATGATGTCCGCGCCTGCCCCGCCTCCCATACGAGCCAGTGCCGGTAGCTGTGTGACTCCTGGCCTCCACCAGGGGTCATCCATGCTCCGGGCACATTCCCCACCCTCCCCCCGGAGAAGGAGAGCAGTCCCTAGGATGCTCCATCCTTCTCCCCCCCGGATGGCCCTCCAGCGACCCTGGTCCATTCCCGAACCCGGGTCGCTGGCGTCGCATGCGGAAATCCAACCACTGCGCCGACGGGCCAGCCCAGGTGACACCTATTATGATTAAAGTTTGAAATCTCTGACTGCTCTAAAGATCATTTCTAGCAGAAGAATGGTTTCCTCAAAACACCCCAGCATGGTCTCCCTTTTTGGTTGTTCCCCTCACAAAACCAGCTGTGATTGTGGTCACTATTTTGCTTAAAAATGAGGGAGTCAGCATAACTCACATTTTGTGCTGGCTCAAACAACGTTTTACAATAATAGGTAGCCCTGAACATATTACAATATAGATTCTGCGTACATCTGGACTGGGGGCTGACACATAAAAGTCCATTTACACTCTGTTTCAGGAATTCTGTGTATACCTGATTGCTTCTTTCTGGGGAGGACAGGTGGGTGTTGTTCTATCAGGGCCAACCTAAGGCCTGCCATAGATGTGGTTTGCAGTCTCACCTGAGTAATGCCTGCAGTAAGATCTGTTGCGGCCTGTGTTATGAACTTGGACACCCCAGCTCTCAGAGTAAGAAGGCAATGAAACATCATCTGGGCAACGAGCTTGGTCATTCCTACAGGACCTGTCCCTGGATGGTGCACAACAAGGGGGGGATCCAATGGATCAAGCGGAATAGGATTTTTATATCAGTCTTTTGCAATGGGATAGCCCAAAGAAGGATGATAGATGGCCTCTGAAAACTCCCCATCTGATCAAGAAAAGCAACAAGAGGACATTATAACTGTATCCCTGGAACCCGCACTGGAAATCAAAGTTGCAACAGGGGAGGATGATATTAGTTCAGGTTTATTGTTCAAGTTTATTGACAGGAAAACTCCATTGAGCAGGTTCATTTACAAGTACATCAGTCTTTGGAGGGTGCCCCTGTTTTCCTCTAGGAAGAATCAGGGGTAGAGGAACAATATGGGATAGAGATTCAAGATACTGACGGGGTAACCATCCCCCAAACTCCAAGTATTTCTGTACCCGACCCTCCAGTGATTCCCTCCACCCCTCATCTCCAGGAGACAGATATAGCACCTGAGCTTATGCTTCCAACACTAGTAATGACTCCAGAGAAAGTACATGTGGCTAATATGCACCCACCCATTCTACCTGTTACAGAGACCCTACAAGTGGTTAACAGGCATCGAAGAACCAGAGATCAGCCTAAACCCAAGGTGACCGAAAGGGAAGTTGTACCCTTAATAAACAAATAAGAAATACTTAGGATGAGAAAAGACTAGGGAGACATGGAGGAGTATTCTGACAGCTCTTCTGTCACATCATCCCAACACAACCCATTTTCTGAGAATGAAGGGGGCTCATCTGATCTGCAGTCTTCCAAGAAATGAAAGTCAAAGAAGAAGGGTGGGGGCCTGAAATCTATGTGATGAAATCTGGATTGTTTTTACTATTTCTCCGGTACATGGGAGGTCTAGTCCATAATTTTAAGGTAGGGACAGTAAACACCAATAGCCTTAAAAATGTTAAAAGGCTATCCGCTACAATGGGTCTCTTACAGGATACAACAGTACATGTGATATTTTATTTCTCCAAGACACAAGCTTAAATACTGGTTGGGATATTCACAAAGCCCAAACACTGTCGCTGCATGGCCCACCCTATTGATCTATGGCAGAGAACAGGTGTTTGGGGGTAGGAGTTCCATTCTGTAGTAGGGATGTAAATTTGATTAGGTTGGTGGATATTGCCTCTGGGAGGATTTTACTCCTGGATGTAAAATGTCATGAACTACAGCTCCGGCTGATAAATATATATGCTCCGCAATTGAAAGCTGATAGAGTGGAGTGCTTTAAATTGGTACAGCCATATTTATTTACTTCTAGGAGGGTGGTTTGTGGTGGGGATTTTAATTGTGGACTAGTCCCTTCAGACAAATGACCCGTGCATCTAAAGTTTACTGTGATATTAATTGTTTACAACAGGTCTTAGTGAAAGCCAGCCTACTGGATACTGCTTGCCAATCTGGAGGAACAGGTGATCATGCCTTTTTTTTGCCATAAAGTTTTTTCTACTTGCGGCTGAATGGGTAGCTTATTATCCCTGTCCCTGTGTTCTGCAGTGGCTTCCATCTCCTCCAGTATCCCAGGTGTTATTTCCCCATGGATTTGATCCCACAGCTGGGCAAGGAAAGAGAGGGCCATCCTTCCCCCCAGACAGACATATCCAGATGTTCCTGCTTCACAGCTGGCATAGTAGTCTCCCATTTTCTTCCCTCCAGGATACTGGAGTGCACATGTCTGAACATGTGTGTGGAGACATGCATGCTCCACAGACAGCCCGCAGCTCCCTCTATACTGTGCCACTCACTGTCCTGTCCTAATCCCAGGCCTCCACCGGTGGCAGTCATACAGCATAGTCACTATTCATACTCCCCATAGAGAGGAGAGCAGTCCCTCAGATGCTAAATCCTCTCCAACCCCTGCTGACTCTCAGCGACCCAAATCCATTTCCGAACCCAGGTCAACAGCATGGCAAGAGGTAAGGTGCTAGTGCCCCTGCCTTCTATGCCACTGGGCCATCTGGATCATACATTTTTAAAAGTACACTATCCACCAGGATCAATTACATCTTTTGTTTACCTTGGTTCAATGGTTCAAAGGCCCAGAGTGTGTCTTTTGTGACCTCGGACCACAGAATGGTCCAGGTACAGTTTGGCACCAACCCATGCCACACATATGGGCCAGATTTGTGAAACTTAAATGTGGCCCTTTTGAAACAGGAAACAATCACCTTAAATTATATCATCTCATCTCATTCAGGAAAAAATATACCCTGGCTTTTTATGACTCCCTGCTCAAGTGGTGGGCGGAGGTTAAATTGACTCTAAAACTATTTTTCAAATCACAAGGAAAAAAGTGGCTAATGAAAAATACATTATTTGAACCACAGACAACAGTATCAGAAATTACTATATCTGTCAGCAATTACTGGACGTGATTTTTTTTGTCCTCTCAGCTGACTATTTCTGAGTTTGATATTCTGAGAGATAAAATGATGGAGTTCCAGTATCAGAGGATGTCTTCCCTGCTGATGGAGCAAAAGCACAATGTTAATGGGTAAGAAATTTCGAAAAAACCTTTTTAAAGACTGTTAGAACAGATTTGATGACTGCAGTTTTTTTGCAGTTAGCAGATGGTGAAGGAAATTTGTTGTCCGGCTCAAAGGAACAATTGGCCTTGCTTAGTAAACTTGTTCAGGTGACTTTTGAAACTTCTACTAAACCAGGGTGTTGTCTGACAGATTTTCCATCAGACATACAATTCCTAACCCTTCCCAAATGGGACATAGACATGCTTCAAGCAAACATTTCTTTAGCGGAAGTTATGACAGTAATTAGGTCCCTTTCTTCTGGCTCAACCCTGGGTTTAGATGGTCTCCCAGGAGAATTCTAAAAGTATGGGGGGAAGAACTCCAACATGAGTTGGCACTTGCTTACAATTTCATAGTATCTTCAGGCTTTATGGGACAGAGTTTATGGAAAGATATTTTAATTTACTTGTATAAGAAGGGGGACAAGACTAATATTTCTAACTGGAAATCCTGACAGCTTTGATCTCCAGGTTGTCACAAATAGTCCACTCTTGATAAGACATTTCTCAGTCATGTGGAATCCCAGATCACAGGATCCAAGATAACATTCCTATCTTACGAGAAGTGGCTAAGCATGGAAATCGGGCTGAAGTCTCAGGCCTTCTCTTGGTGCTCAACTAGGAGAAGACCTTTTCTTTGTGTTTCACATGCTTATTATCAGGGTTTTACAACACTATGGGATTCCAGTAAAAATTGTGTCATGGATTCAGCTTCTGTACTCTATGACATATCTGGTCCCCACATTTCATTACTGGCAAGGTCCCCTAATAGATATCATTAGAGGGTGCAACAAGGGTGCCTCCTTTTGAATGTGTTCTGCCTTGATCCTCTGATTATAAAAATTAATAACTTGCATAATATAGAGTGCATCACAACTGTGGATAACTTGGTTTTCCCTCCAGTACTGGCCTATGCAGATGATGTCTGTTTATTAATTCAGAATTTAGAATCCATGGGAATCATGCTGGATGTTTTGAAATCCTTCTCAAATGCAGCAGTGCACAGGTTAACCTGTGAAACAGTAAAGGCATGACCTTAGGTTCTTTGAAGGACAATTGTATAAGCAATATTTTAGGTATACCAATTGATAATGGCACCCTTAACATTCTTGGTGTTACATTCGGGCTGGGGAATATGGCTAAAATAAACTGGGAGGTAAAACTGGTGATTGCAGAATGCAAAGTAGTTACATGGAACAGGAGACCCATGACTAAAGGTAAACATATTTTTATGATTAAAACATTTTTGGTCCCTATTTTTTAAAAAAATATCAGTTTTGCCTTCCCTCCCCTAAGAATTAGTGGCTAAACTGTACAGTATTTTTTTTTTCAGACAACTATGTAGGAGCCATCTCTACCAGGTTAAACAGGCACATACGTACAGGATTTTAAAAGAGTGTGGGCTTAGGATGGCAAACTTATTTATTTTTTGTTTCTTTATCTTCTTGGTACACTTTGTGAAACCAATTGTATTACAATCTAATAAGGTTTGGGTTCCATTTAGATGGGGCAGATGCCATGCCCTCTTGACCACGTGGAAGAAGGAAGGCAGTAGAATTATTAGTTGTATAACTCTCTCCCTGTTTTGGGGGGGCTCCTGTCTGCAAAAGGTTAAACTGTGGAACCTTTCTCTTTCACAAGTTACTTTATTGTCCTGGATCAAAATATACAAGCATATTATTCTAGAGTTCTGTACTGAACTGATTTTTATTGCAGCTGGTGATCTTAGGCCCTTAGTAATCACCAAAAATGTGTGTGGACAGTGGGATCCTGAAAAAAATAAAAGACCTGATTTGGACATGTACTCACGGTAAACCACAAGTTAAAGAGAATCACATACATAAAAGAGCTACAGAATGCTTTTACCTTCAGCACTCCTGTGACCAGGACATAGAAACTATGAAACATTTATTCTTTACATGTCCATATGTTATGGATTTTTGGTCATCCTTGGGAGCTCAGTAGAAAGCTATGACTTTTCCCAAGACAACCTATAACATTCTGATTAACTGCACCTTTTCAGAAGAGTGGTCTTGCTGGCACTACAGTATGTTACGTATTATGGGCTGTATTAAGTGGTGCATATGACAGGCGAGAAGATCTTTTATTCTCCAGCACAAGTTAGTCTCACTGCAGATACTTGTTACCAATGAAGTGAAAGCCGGTTAACATCAGGAATGTACGAAACTGAATATATAACAATGGATTGCCCTTTGGAAGAATATAAAATGGCTGCAATAATTATAAAAGTAGGATTTCTTGCTGACACTAGATTGTTCTTTTTTCTTTTTTTTTAAGCATTTTTTTATCTTCAGTTATGTACTAATTTGAGCAGTGTCTTCAGTTGGTGCCGGCGTATATGTTTTCATACAGTTTTCAGTTGTTTGCCTACTTTTTCCTTTTGTTTCTTTACATACATATGAACATACGAAAAAGTCAGCAGAAGAATGCCATTTGGTCTATCAAGTTTGCTTATATTGCAAGGTTCACAGCTTGAGCTAATGTCCCTGCCCTCCCTCCCCACTCCTCCCATCCTCCCTACCCATGATCCTTACCTTTCCCCTGTGCCTCGCCCAGCCTCTCTTAAAGCTGCCCACTGTCTTCAATGAGATCACCACTTCCAGCAGCGCATTCCAAGTGTCCACCACTCTCTCTGTGAAGAAATGTTTCCTGACCTCCCTCCTAAACCTCCCACCCTCCAGCTTAAGACTGTGTTCCCTCGTGTTATGGTTGCCACACAGCTTAAAGAGACTCTCCTTATCAACCTTATTTATCCCTTTCATGTACATGAAGATCCCAATCATGTCCCCCACCTCTCTCTCTCTCTCCCATCTTCCAGGGAGTACATGTTTAGTGCCTTCAACCTCTCCTCGTATGCCTTACCCTGCTGACCAGCTATCATCTTTGTAGGCCTCCTCTGAACCTTCTCCAGCAGATTTATCAATCAATCAATCAATCAATCAATCAAGTCTTTATTTAACCAGGCGTTCATCATTGAGCAGAAGCTCATTTGCAAGATGGACCTGGGTGGAGCATGAACAATTGTATATACAGGTCAACACAGGTATTTACAAGGCAATACAGATAATACTCTTTACAGAGAGGAAGAAAAAGAAGTTCATATGTACATAGAATTATACAGATATTGTACAGATTACATGGTATTTACATACATAGAAGTGTCTATAGGAAGATAAAGCAGGTTATCTAAGGTTGCAGGAGGAAAGTAACGGAAGAAAAAACTAAAATAAAAATATACACCAGGTAGAGGTGAAGGTAGTGGGAAGGAGGGAGGTAGGGAAAAAGGCTAGGAGGGCACAGTGCACAGAGAGGAGTTGGTAAAATGGGATGTAGAGAGGTGGATGGAGAAAGGGTATGTGAGCCCGGATTGAATGCTATAAAGTACGGGGCATGGTAGGATGTCACAACCCAGGGTAGTGAGCTCCTATCCGAGGTTGGGAAAGGAAGAATAAGGGGATGGACGGGCCTAGTGTTGATAGGACAGGAGGATAAGAGAGAGAACAATTAGGCTGGTGAGGAGCAAGCTGGGGGGTCAGTACTTAAAATTGGGTCTAGGCATGGCTATATACCAGTGCAGACACCGGTACTGGGTCCAAGTGGGTGAAGCAGTTACATTCTTCTCTGATGATACGGAAATAAAGCGTCTTGAAGGCATTTATACCGATTAGAGTGCTTAATCTGAGGTTTTTTTGTAGATCGTTCCATAAGGTAGGTAGCACAAAGTTTATGGCTGCCCTGCCGAAGAGGGATTTTGCTTTGGGTACTTTAAGTGTAATAGCTGAGTAACTTCTTAACACGTATTTCCCAATTATACTCAGGGAAAGACGACAGGAGATATAGTAAGGCAGCTTATTAGAGATGGCTCTATAGGTCCAGAGAGCGGTGTTTCTGTGGCGCCTGAACTTTAGTGATGTCCACCCCACTGCCGCATATAGGGTGCAGTGATGCATGTCGAAGGGGAGTCCCGTTATAAACCTCAGTGTTCGATGGTAGAGTGTGTCCAGTTTAGCCATATAAGAGTTGGGGCATTGGCTGTAGAGGAAATCAGCGTAATCAACCAATGATAGGAAAATGGATTGGATCAGTTGTTTCTTGGCATCTCTGGTGAGAAATTGGTTGATTCTAAAAAACAGTCCAAGCCTTTGCCGAAGTCGTTTTAGCAAGTCCTCGATATGTTCAATGAAGGAGAGTCTTATGTCTATCCAAACTCCCAGATACTTGAATTTTGTAACAAATTCTAGCTTTTCACCTAGAACTGTGGTAATTTGGGGAACTGTCCCATTGGACACAGGGTTAGCTGTACAGATAAAAGGGGAGAGGACCATCGCTTTAGTTTTTTTGGCATTAAGGAGTAGCTTTTTTTGGAGGAGTTGGCTTTGCAAAAGGTTGAATTCTGACTGTAGGTCATTGCAGGCAGCTTCAGGTGTTGGACGACTCACGTAGAGAACTGTATCATCTGCAAACAGATGGATGTTGGCTTTTTATACAGTAGTTGATGTTATTAATGTAGATAGCAAAAGTAAGGGCCCTAATATAGAACCTTGAGGACCCCTCTTGCAGAGTTTTTAAGGGGACAGGCCTCTCGGCTTTAACTTGTTGAAGGCGCCCTGTAAGATAGTCAGTAAACCAACGAGAGAGAGGGGTCCACCCTATGGTTTGAAGGGAGAGAGGAGCAGACTATGGTCGACAGTGTCAAAAGCCTTGCTTAGATCAAGGAAAACAGCACAAATAAAGTTTTGCTCTCAAGATTACGCTGCCAGTCATTAGTAACTTTGGAGAGGGCTTAGATAGTGCTATGTTTAGCTCTGAATCCGGACTGCATAGGATTTAGCAGTTCCCTAGACTCAAGGTGAGTCCTCAGCTGTGCATTTACAATTTTCTCTAGGAGCTTGGACAGGACCAGAAGGAGAGAAATTGGCCTGTAGTTATTGAGATCGCCAGGGTCACCTGATTTGAACAGTGGTATGACATGTGCTGTCTTCCATATAGGTGGTAAGGTGCCCTGAGACAGGGATAAGTTAAAAAGGTGGGTGACAGGTATTGCTAGTACGTGGTAGGCAATTTTTAGGAAGTAAGGGTCAAGGGTGTCAGCCCCAGCACTTTTTCTAGTATCCAACTGAAGCAGGAGGTCCCCTACCTCTTTCAGTAGGGCAGATTGAAGTGAGAAAGGTGGCGAAGCTATCGGAGTTTCAGGCAGTTGGCTGAAGTCTGGGAGTGAAGTATGTTTGCAGGGGAGTTATCAAATGCCATGCCTGCAGTAGCAAAGTGGTTATTGAATGCATCAAGTATATCCATCTTTTCAGTTATAGTCAAGTTGCCAGAGGTAATCTTGGTCGGGAGTGAATTTCCTGGGGAGTGGCCTAGCAGATCAGTGATTGTGTTCCAGAGCTTGATTGGACTTTTTGTGGCAGAGTCAAGTTCGGATTTGAAGAAGGTGGCCTTCATTCTCTGATTGTTTTGGTACATAATTTCATAGCCTCCTGAACTGGTTCCAATCCTCTGCAGTGTTCAGTCTCATGCGCTTTCCAGAGCTTATCTCTTTCTAGAAGCAAGGACTTGATCTGAGGGGTGAACCATTTACAGGTTTTGGTCCTAGTTCGAACTTTAATCAGGGGAGCATACTTATTAAGGGCCCTTGATAGAATGTTGTGGAAGATATTGTAAGCTGACGTAATTGTTTTGGCCAGGTAGAAATCTTGCCACTGAGGGGAGCACTTAAGCTCATTTAGGTAGGCATGTTCATTGAAGTTGCACCTGGATCTCTTCATAGACAACTTGCTGATGGGTGCTGGGTTGTTGGTGGATCTTACTCCCGCAATAAAACAATGGTCGCCGGTGTCTGAGAAGAAGACATCAGCGTGGGAGAAGAGATGAGGTTTGCTCACCATTAGCACATCCAAAAGTGTACTTTTACTGGGGTTCTTCATGTTTGGGCGTGTTGGTTCAGTAATAAGTTGCGTCAGCCCATGTTCATCACAGAAGGATGCAAGGGGGGCAGCTGTGTTAGACAGCCAGTCAAAGTTGAGGTCTCCTAAAATAATAGTTTCTGGCAGCCCCTGTCCCAAATTGTCACTTAGATATGACACAAGCTGTAGGCCAGCAGACGGTGGTCTGTAGCATCCTATTATGCAGAGTGCAGTAGTCTGTGTAATTTCCACTTTGAGAATTAGGCATTCGAATTCGCTGGCGACAGATGCCGAGGATAAGCAGAAGGCAGAAAATTTGTCTTTAACGTAGATAGCTACCCCTCCTCCTCCTCTGGCATGCCTATCAGCTCTGAACAAGGCATAGTTGGGTATGTTTACTTCTCTGTCAGTGGTGCTGGGTCTAAGCCAAGTTTCGGAAATCACAAGTATGTCAGGAGAGGTATGATTTACCCAGGTTTGTATTAAGGTTATCTTTTTAAGGAGGCTACATACATTAATATGCAAGAAGCTTATTCCTTTTAAATTTGTTCTGCTGGCAAGCAATAGCTTCTGGGGCCAAGGTTGAGTTCTACGTTGCCTGAACATAGCAGGAGGATAAGTAGGATTTTCTAAGAGCTTAATTATAAGCTTGTAATTCCTGCCTTTCTCCCGTCTAGTAGATCTGATGTTTTTAGGGACTGGAAAGTAGCCACCATAGAAGAGCTGATCTGTTGTAGCAAGAGCTAGTACCCCTACCAATAGGCGGGAGGAGATAGAAGTCTGCGTGGTGGGAGGTGGGCCTTGTGGTGGGGAGTGTTATAAGTACTACTGGTATGTGTGGTCCAAGAGCAGGGTTCGAGGTATTGGTACTTGGAATCACGGAGGCAATTAAAGGATAAGTTGCCATGTGGTATACAGCACAAGGTGCCATTGTAGACCAAACATGATGGTAGTTCAGGTGTCCAATGCTGGGCAGCTGGTATCAGCAGAAAATGGGGCAGTATAAGGAGCCATATAGGGCCCGACATGATGGTACCTCAAAAAAGGAGCCACTCAATTAGCCCAGTGGCCAGTGAGGTTGCTGGATTAATGCAGCTTATCAGTAGCTTTCCAATCCAGGTCGACCCGAATCTGATAGCATTTAAAAATATTTAGTGGTGAAGGCACAGCCAAGGAGAGCCTATGCATTTTAGTGAGGTGAGGCCCTGAGAGTTGGATCCCGTAGGCTGGACAGAGAAGAGGGGGATCACGAGCTAAGTCTCTATTGGTGGGGCACTGTGCCAGGGGACGTGGACTAATATTTTGGCAGGAGCTACTGTATTTAATAATCAGCGGAGGTGGGGGGGTGGTCGAAAAAGTTGCGGCAGTTACCATACCTTGTAGGGCCTTGGGTCCGTGTCTGCGGTCTCGAGCGTCGGCTAGAGGGGCGCCGACTGCCCGGTAGCTGGGAATCCCGTGGCTTAGGAGCTGGGAGCCTTGGCAACAGTTCCTCGGCTGAGGGAGAGAAGGAGAGTGAGGGTTAATAAAGGGGATTCACATAAAGGGTTAGACAGAACAGTGGGGAGTCCAAAATTTGCAGAACAAAAGGACGTGTATTACTTTGGCACCCAAAAGTGTCTAGGGCCAGTGCACGTATGCAGGGAAAGGGCTGTAAACACTAGATTTCTTTCCCAAACCACAATTCAAGTCCTTTCAATTACAGACTGGGTTAACACTTTGGCTTTTTAACATTTGTCCCAACACAAACATCTTTAGGGTTTAAAATCAAAGAGCAGAAGTCGGCTTCTGCCAGGGACCAATCAGAGCACGGTCTGAGAGGGCGCTCGCAATCTGGTTGGTTGCGGCAGTTGCCGTACCTTGTAGAACCTTGGGTCCATGTCTGCAGGCTCGAGCATCAGCTAGAGGGGCGCCGATCACCCGGTAGCCGGGAATCCCGTGACTTAGGAGCTGGGAGCCTGGGTAGCAGTTCCTCGGCTGAGGGAGAGAAGAAAAGTGAGGATTAATAAAGGGCATTCATACAAAGGGTCAGACAGAACAGCAGGGAGTCCAAAATTTGCAGAACAAAAGGACGTGTACAGTACCAGCAATGCCAAAAAAGGTAGTGAAGAGTAGTAGTAAGTGGTTGCACCCCATGGTAGTTTGTTTGGTGTTGCTGGCCTGCTTAACTGCTAGCTGGTTTATAGTTGGAAGGGTATGTAGTCGAATTAGGGTGAGGTCCCTAACAATAGGGCAGGTATAGCAGTAATTGAGAGGAGTTAGATGGAGTGGCTGGAGAAAAGGTTGAGAGCAAATGTGTGATCCTGTGGATGGGACTGCTTTAAAAAGGGGCGGTGAGAAAGTGGGTCAAGTCAGGTATTGAAGACAGGGAGGCCAATAGCATGAAAATGTGCAGCAGTGGAGTGACCAATCAGCTGCTAGGCTGAGGAAGGGACGGAGTAAGGGTCTATTTAATACTGTGAGGAGGGGGAGGAAGGGGGAAAAAAATTCAGTCCAGAACACAGCACAGAAAGAGATTTCCTGAGATCAGGAAGCGCCAGGCGCTGGAAAATCAGCCAAGGAGTAAAGCTGCCAATCAGTGCCTGGTTCCTCCACTGGGCATCCAGTCAAAACAGTGGCATTCAAAACCATGAGTTTTGGAGGTCCGTCGCACCTGAATCTGTCCAGGGGTCAGTCGGGTGGTCTGTTAGCTGTGGCCTGCTCGGAGAGAGCCAAGGCCACAGGAGCAGCTTGGGAAGCCCACAGATGGGCTGTCTGTGGAACAAGGAGGGAAACACAGAGGATTAAATACAGCTAGAGTACAATAGCAAGCTCAGTGGGGGGCAGGCAATGGGGAAAGACAAAGCATGAGGTAAACAGGTGGTAAATGTAGGGCAATTATTTGGAGCATTTATGTCCTTTTTGAGGTGTGGGCACCAGTACTGAACTCCATACTCTAGATGCGGCCTTACCAGTGACCTGTACAAGGGCAGTATAACCTCCCCTCTCCTACTACTCATCCCCCTAGATATGCATCCCAGCATCTTGTTTGCCTTTGCTGTTACTCTTGCACTGCATGGAGTATGTCAGGTCGCTAGTGATCATCACTCCCAGGTCCTTCTCCTCCTCTGATGCAGATACTTTGACTACACCCAGGTAGTACTGCTTACTAGGATGATTTAGTTGTTAGTGACTATACGTTTATATGTTTCTTTTGTTTGTATCTGTACATATTTTGTAATCAATAAAAACACCCCTACACTTCATCGGTAAGAGTCATGGGACATTTAACTTTCACCTAGAGTGTGACAAGTGGTAGAAGGGACCTCGGTTTAACATTTCATCTAAAGGATGGCATCTCACCAGTGCAGCACCCCCTCGTACCGCTCTACAGTGTCAGGTATGGGCATTTCGCCATGTACGTGGTGTGGGTGGCTAGAACCCATGGCCTTCCAATCTTCTGGCCCCAGAGGTAAGTGTGCTAATACTAAGCAACTGAAACTGTTCATAAATAAACGTATTTCATTAATATAAATCAGAATGCAATACTCAGCTAACATCTGAACCAGAAACATGAACATACAGTTGATAATATGATATACAGAAAAAGATTCAAGAGAACAAAGGGGCATGAAATAAAACTGGAAAGGGGTAAATTTAAGAGAGATGTGAGCAAATACTTCTTCACTGAAAGAGTGGTGGATGCCTGAAACAATGTTCCTGTGGAGATGGTGGGGGTGAAAACAGTGGTGGGATTCAAGAATCCATGGGATTGGCATCAGAGAATCTTAGTTAGAAAGCAAAGTGGTAGAAGAGATCTGGAAATAAAGTATCATCTGAGGAAACAGTACAGGCATGGACAAATGGACAGACTGGGTGGGCCAAGCGGTCCTTATCTGCCATCAAATGCTACATTTCTATGTTTTGATATAATTAAATCACCAGTCTGACATTTATATAATACCCACAAACACAAAAGATGTTATCCCCTATATTCACAATGGTAGTACAAGGAAATAAAGCCATTAATAAAAAATAAAAAAGGGATTAACACTGTCAGTATTTAAGTGGCATTGGTTACCTGTGGCTGTTGATGTAAAACAAATGACAATCCTCTATTTCAAGCAGACAAAAGGACTTAAAACTGTTATAAACAAAGTAGAAATTAGGAGTAGAATACTAATCTATGTTATAGTCTGATGAGTATATTAACTTGGTTGATAATATTTTTGACCATTTTATGAATAAGTGTAATTATCCACTCCAGATGTGCGTTGATGCTGTAACAACCTTACTTCCTCGGTGGTTGAAGGCCCTCAGCTGCACCTTGTGCCTCACAACCCACTCAGGTTGTTTGTTTATTACAATATTGCCGCACACTCAACCATGGATTATTCCTTTCAAAAGGATTGAGGAACTTTAAAGCCTGTTTGTGAGTAGTAAAGTATAACCTTATATGTGAAGTTCCAAGGTAACAAACACACTCAATTTGAACACATTTCTTTTAACTCACAATTATTCACAATAGCAGAATGATTCAGATTACCAAAATAAACTTATGCTGGTTAATGGACTAACAGTATGCCCTAACTTATGGTTACTCTGTACAGGTTATGTATTAACATTAGTGAAATATATGTTGAATTGTGTTGGAATATTAGATTTTAAAAAGTTTTCATGGATACTGGATAAACACTTTGGATAGCTTCTGACAGCAAAAACTGTGAATTATGTCCTACTACATCCAGCCCTGCTGTGGGTTGTCATCAGTGGGAAATTCTGTTTTTGTCAAAATCCACAGGATGCGATGTGGGAACTGTAGCTTCAAGAGTAGCTGGGTCACAGCTGACCCACCAGCAACAGGTGCACATCCTAGGAAATCAGCAGCGCATTTGGCAGCATGAGAGGAATTTAGAGGTGTAGTAGGAGGAGAAACTGTCATTGACAGAAGGAAACACGGAGCCTGGGAATCTAACAGGAGTAGTAACAGCAGCAGGACCAGATGTACACCTAGTCAGTACCACTAATAAATCAGCAAGCTCAGCTGGCAGGAAATTGCTACAATCAGTAATGAGAAAAAGTTTGTACCTTTTTTTGTATATATTGTTAATCATCAGCGTGAACAAACTTTTACCCAGTGAGGGGAATGGACCGTTAAACACCCACATAGAAACAAAGAAGTTGACAGCAGATAAGGACCGCAAGGCCCATCCAGTCTGCCCATTTCTTTTTCTACCTTATGAATGTGCCATTGGCCTTTGCTCTCTCAATGGCCAATCTATTCATACTCAGCTGTATTGCTCCCTTATACCTATCCCATGCCTGTTTGAAGCCCTGCACTTAATTCATATCCACCACTTCCTGAGGTAGGCTGTTCCATGCATCCACCACCCTTTCTGTGAAAAAGAACTTCCTCACATTACCCCTTAATCGGACTCCCTCTAATCTCATGCTGTGTCCTCTTGTCCTGCTATTTTTCTTATATTGAAACATGTTAGACATTTTCACCTTGTTAATGCCCTTAAGGTGTTTGAATGTTTTGATCATATCACCTCTCTCCCTCCTTTGCTCTAGGGTATACATATTGAGCTCCTTTAATCTGTCCTCATATGTTTTCTGATGCAGTCCCTGCACCATTTTGGTTGCCCTTCTCTGGACTGCCTCAGTTTGGTTAATGTCCTTGTGAAGGTGTGGCCTCCAGTACTGCATGCAGTACTCCAGATGGGGCCTAATCAGTGTCTTGCAAAGAGGGATTATTACCTCCCTCTTCCAACTTGTGATAACCCTACTAATACACCCTAACTTCCCCCCTAGTCTTACCTACTGCTTTAGTGGTCTGCTTGGATGATTTCAGGTCATCGGTGATGATGATGCTCAAGTCTCTTTCTTCCCTTGTGACTTACAGCAACTACCCTCTCAGCCTATAGGTGGTTTCAGGGTTTCTCTTCCCTATGTGCATGATCTTGCACTTCTTTGCATTAAACCCCAGTTGCCACTCTTTCGACCATTTTGCTAGTTTATCCAGATCTCTTCTCATTCTGCCCATCCCATCTGGATCATCTACTCTGTTGCAGATCTTGGTGTCATCTGCAAACAGACAAACCTTACCTTCCAGTCCATCTGCAATGTCACTGATGAAGATATTGAAGAGGACTGGCCCCAGGACTGGTCCCTGAGGTACCCCACTTGTGACTTGCATCTCTTCTGACTGTATACCTTTTATCACCACTCTCTGTTTTCTGCCCACCAACCAGTTTGCCACCCAGTTGACCAACTTCTGACCCACCCCGAGCATACTCAGCTTATTTATCAATCTTCGATGTGGAACAGTATCGAAAGCTTTGCTGAAGTCAAGGTAGGCAGCATCAACTGCTTCCCCTTGGTCCACCACTCTGGTTACCCAGTCAAAGAAATCTATGAGATTAGTTTGACAGGACCTTCCTTTTGCAAACTCATGCTGTCTTGGATCCTGTGCTCCTATGGATTTCAGGTGTTGCACTATCCTTTCCTTTAAGGAGTGCCTCCATAATCTTGCCCACTACTGAGGTAAGACTGACTAGTCTGTAGTTCCCTGCCTCTTCCATGCTACCACACTTGTGGAGCGGGATCACATGAGCCCTTCTCCAGTTTTCTGGGACCTCTCCTGTGCTCAGAGACTCACTAAACAGTTCTGATAATGGCTCTGCTAGTTCCACCCTTAGCTCCTTTAATACCCTGGGGTGTATGCCATCAGGTCCCATTGCCTTGTCCACCCTTAGCTTATCGAGCTCCTGTAGGACCCTTTCTTTTGTGAAGGGGCTAGTGCTCACCTCCCTTCCCCCTGTGTCCATGGTGCTGAGCTGTGGGCCCTACCTTCTCTTCAGTAAATACTGAGCAGAAGTATCTATTTAGGATAGATGCTTTTACAGGGTCCTCCTCCTTACACGCCCCCTTATCTCCTTTGATCTTAGCAATACCCCCTCTGGACTTTCTCCTTTCACTAATGTATCTATAGAAAGTCTTGTCACCTTCTTTTACTGTTTGTGCCAGTGTTTCCTTGGTTTGGGCCTTTGCCTGCCTTACTGCCTTCCCTGCTTCCCTTAGGGAAGTCTGGTATGCCTCCCTATCTTCATCCCACTGTGTTCCCTTATATTTCCTGAATGACAGCCTTTTGGCTCTGACCTTTTCTGCTACTGCTTTTGAGAACCAAAGTGGGTTCCTTCTTCTTTTGCACTTCCTTTTCTCTCTAACACAATGGGATGTTGCTTCAAGTATTGTATCCTTAATGCTTGCCCACTTTGCCTTACCCCCTCACCTGTATTTCTTTTTGCCAGGGCTAGTTTAACTCTGTTGGTCATCTTATCAATGTCAGCTCCTCTGAAGTCCCATATTTTTGCCTTGGAATGGGATGATTTAGTTGTAGTGGCCAAATTGAACCATACCATGTGATGGTCACTGGCCCCCAGGTGACCTTCTACCTGGAGATCTGTGATCCTTTCCCTGTTAGTCAGTACTAGATCTAGGATAGCACTGTCTCTTGTGGGTTGTTGTACCAGTTGTTTGAGGCCATCCCCCTGCAGGGAGTCCACCATGTGTCTACTTCTGGCAGATGTCCCTACCACTATCGACCAATCTGTATCTGGCATGTTGAAGTCTTCCATTATCAGAACCTCCTCTTTAGCTGTCATGTTTTGTATATCTTCTAACAGTAATGTGTCTATGTCCAAACCCAGTTCTTATGGCTGTCCCATTTCCTGTTTGCAAGGTGACCCACAGTTCTTCTGGCTCCTTATGTGTATTCTGAATTTCTGTAGCTTTGATATCTTCATTGACATACAGGCCACCCCCCCTTTTGCACCTCGGTCTCTTCTGAACAGTACATAGCCAGGTACTGAACTCTCCCAAGTGTGGTTACTGGTAAACCATGTCTCGTTAATTGCTACTATGTCCAGTTTAGCCTCTGTCATTATTGCCTGCAGGTCTGGGATCTTGTTTCCCAGACTGCGAGCATTTGTGTGCATGATTTTCCATTGGCCAGATTTCGGTGTGTTAGTTGTTGGGTGAGGTCTGGCATTTCCCCTGTGCATCGTATGGGAAACTGGACCTTTTTCCTTAGCTGGTGATGCAAATGAACAGCAAACATGCAGAACTCCTGTTTGACCACTAGCTGAGGGGGGGAGGGGTGTTCTTCCCATTCAATGTATGGGGTGCTGCACCCCTCTCCCCATTTGCTAGTTTAAATATTCTGCAAAGACATCAAACTTCTGCCCCAATGCACTGACTCCCTCCTTAGTCAGATGCAGTCCATCAAATTTAAAGAACTTTCGCTCCCAAAACTGTTGCCAGTTCCCTACAAATGTGTGTCCTTTTTCCTGGCACCAGCTCTTGAGCCACATGTTTAGCTCCCCTATCTCCCCTTCTCTGACCTTCCGTCCATCTGCCCCCATCTCCCAGACTGGCAGGATCTCAGAGAAGGAGATGCCAGATGAAATGGATGATAGTTTGTCACCCAGTCTGGTCAGGTGTTCCTTGGTCTCCACTACTGACCAGCTTGTGAGATCATTAGTCCCTATGTGTACCAGGATGTCAATGTTTTCTCCTGCTTCCTGAACAATTTTAGCAATGCGGCCAGTGTCTCTCCACGCTGATGTACCTGGGAGACATCTGACCATTACCCCTGGCTGGAGATGGGTATCAACTCCCTGAATCATGGAGTCTCCTATGATTAGAAGTTTTTTTGATTTACTTTTTGCTTTTTTTGTTTTGGTTCCTGTTTTGGGCGAGTTTTGTTGTGCTAGCTCCTGTGCTGCAGTTTCCTGCTCAACAGCGTCCTCTGCCCCTTTGTTTGATTCCAGAGGTAGAGGCAGATACCTGTTTGTAGTTTTTATATGGTTTGTGGAGGTAATATGTTGGACAGCACTGAGTGATGGGGCACCCGATTTGCCCCTCCTAACCACCTGCCAACCTCCCAGACCAACTACCCTCTGCGGTCGAGGTGCTTCTGTTGGATGTTGGGGAAATGGCGAGTGGTTCTTATATTTCCTCTTGAATATGAAATTTGAAAAAGTGCTGTATTGACATTAAGCTCCTCACAGGACTACACTTGGAAATATAAATCACCACAACATTTGATGGGTCTGACTGTTTGGGGGACATGAGACAGAGATTAAGTCATGATACAAACTCAAAGCATACAACAATAATTCTCATTATTTCTTGAACCCATAAAAATGGCCTAAGTTGCTTATTGGTGTTTGTGTGACTATAAAAACTAATGTAAACTGGCAGTGAGAAAAGGAAGAAAATAATAGAGTGAACTGGAGCACAATAACCCACTCCAGGGTGTATGGAAATACAAATCTTAACACATTTTCCAGGTGGCTGAAAGCACTCCGCTGGGCCTTATTTTTCACAACCCACCTGGGGCATGCAGTAATATTTGTCTTATCATACACCCTGCTGTGGATTATTGCTTACTTATCTGCTACCAATATATGCAGTATAGGTTTGATACTCTGTGCCTGATGTTTTTTTCTTCTTTAATAGATACATAGGTACATAGACACTGATGGCAGAGAAAGGCCTCCTAGCCCATCAAGTCTGTCCCCCTGCCTAAGTACTCTGCTTTGGCTCTAGTGGCCATTCTGTCCCCCCAACTAAGCCCATATGTCCTGCCCCCCCCCCCAAAAAAAAAACTGCTCACCATTTGGCCCTTAAAGTTTCTTCTGGAGCTTGAGCCATTTGTCCACCACCTTTTATATGAAAGAGTGTTTACTGACACCTTTACTGAATCTCTTTCCTGCTAGTTTGAGTGAATTTCCCCTCATCCCTGTATCTGAGCACAAGGAAAATAAGTCCTTCATCTCAAGCCTTTTCATGCTGTGCCAGTACTTGTACATCTCTATTATGTCACCCCGTTCCTTTCACTTGTATTGTCGACTGTTTCATAGGATGGTACTAGCCAGAAGGCAGTTTGCCCATGTAGGCTAGCCATTTCTCAATGGCTACATTCCCTTCTACTGTAATTACAAAAGTATTTGTAGGTGTTTCTTAAATGTATCCATGTCACTGAAATTTACAATGGCACTTGGTATCCATATATTAACTATTCTTTGTGTATACCACTCCCTTCCCCTTCAATTAGTCTTATTTTTACAATAGGGGTGAGCTCATTTTTAGTTACATGAAACAACGTATTTCCACTACCATGGAATAAACAGCAGATGATGAGTACACTGTAAAAATAAATCACATTTATTCGCACAGTGAACACACCATCAAAAAATATTCCAACACTCCATGCATCACACTAGCAAGCACTCGGGACTACTTTCCAAGAAACAACTACTCAAAAATGGAACACCTCTACATCCCTTCCAGAACCGATCGAAAAAGACATACTCCTCATGCTCCCGATACTTACAGCACAGAGTCAGAGAGTGAAGGACTGCATATCAAGACCAGCAAACCACAGCAAATAAAGCGAAAACTTTATATTAAAAGACTAACATATGAAACATACAGAATAAAAAACAACCAGAAACGGCAACACAAAAAGAAACAAAAAAGCAAAAAATGGACTACAGAAACTGCAACCTACAAAGAGAGTAACTGCACCCCAAATGACAAAGTTCACAATAAAATAATAAAATATCCACGTATTCACCTTGAACACATGAATAAAAGTGCCAAAGGAAACTCCAAATAAGAATAAATTGTCCAAAATAATATTATTTCCAAGCTGCCACTGACTTCATTTATACTCACCTCCATGAACTAAATCTACCCACAACTTCATACCAGCCAATCACAGCACAACCTGCAACCATGCTAGCCAATCACAGCACAACCTACAGCAGTACATACCTGTCAGACAACCAGAACAAAGAACAACACCCCATTCAAAACTAGGAAGCACACCCGTGGAATAACACCACAACAACATATAACACCCAAATAAACACAACAAACAGCAACATAAAAATAAGAAAACTCAAGAAAAAAACAAGTAAAACACAAAATTCCATTGTTTTATGTTACTCAAAATGAGCTCACCCCTATTGTATAACTAGCATACATGATGATCAGGAGTGGAATACAGCAGATATCTAAACTCATGGAGAGTGACCTCAGGAACTATCACTCATGACTCAGCTATGCTCCAACACTCGCGAGGTAACCTAAGGTCACTGTCCACTCATTCAGATATCTGCTGTATTCCACTCCTGCCTATCATGTATCCCCTATATATGTCACCTTTTAACTACAAATTATGACCTCTAGTAACATGCAGTGAATCCCTTAACTGCAACCCAATCCATCCCATACATTTCTATCTTTATGGGCCTTGAATGTTAAACACAGGTCACCTCCACGTCTATGAAGCTCCAGAGAGTATAAATTCAGTGTCTTCAATCTTTGGTCATAAGGTACCTCCATCATGCCCCTAACCATTCTAGTTGCCTTTCTTTGAACCCCCTCCAGTTTTTGTATGGTTCCTCTATTTTGCAGTGACCAAAATTGATAGCCGTATTCCACACATGACCTGACAGGAGCACCATACAGTGGCAACAGCACCTCTTTATCCCTGCTTGCTATGTTTCTTCTGATGCAGCCCGGGATCCTATGGCTTCTTCTTTGTCACTTCATTGCAGTGTTTTCCAAAAGTGAGTTCTTTTGTTACTAGTATGCCCAGGTCCTTTTCTATTTTTGTTTCTTTTACTACCCTGCCCCATATCCATATTGTGTACTGTGCTGTCTTATTCTTCTGTCCCACGTGCATTACAGAACACTTATCTACACTGAAATCCAACTGCTGTTCTACTGCCCATTTTTCCAGGATTTTCAATTCACTCCATAGATTATCTCCGTCTGACTTGCAGCTGACTACAGCACTGATCTTTGTGTCTTCAGCAAACTTTGCCATCCAAATGTTACTTGTTGTTCCCATTGATGACAAATATTAATTAAAAAGAGTGGGCACAAGGACAGATCCTCGTGGCACTCCTCTTCTAACCTCCCCCATAAAGGCCCTATGAAGGCAGGAAAGAGGGTGCATATGTTAAAAGTCCTGCAGCCTATTTTTGTATGTCATGACACCCACCCTGGATCATCTTGGTTGTCCTGCATGTGGTAGGGCTGGTCATCATACTTTGTAATTAGGGGGACTTTATTCTACAGCCTGTTGCAACAGTATTCTAACTGTTCTTTACTGTACTATCCTGGTTCTGTCAGGATGGCCACCTACAGAGCCCTCTTTTTTTCTTCTTTATTCTGTTTCCTTTTCAAGTCCCTCTAAAATGCATCCTGCATAGCTCAAAGTGACCAAGCAATGTAATAGCTAGCTAGCACAGTTTCATTTGGCAATATAAAAACAGATACCCATTGTTAAATATTTGCACATTTACATATGAGCCATTTTTTGCTGCACTGTTGTTATGCAGCACATATAGTATAAAATATGTTTGAGTGCATAAGTACATTAAAAATGGTATATACTGCATAGCGGTTTGGTGTCTGAGATAGCCAGATTTTGTATAAATGAAACGTTTCCCCTAATAGGGAACAGGCTGGAGGACAATATAAAAAGCCATTTTTTCAGGCTGCTAAATGAGAAAATGGATGTTTTTCCTTCTCCTTTTATGGAGAATGTATTTGTTTTATTTTAAATTCATAGTGGTATCTGATATAAACAGCCTTGATTTTTCAGTCTGCCCAAGCCAGTTGCAAACAGCCTTGGTTTTTCAGTCTGCCAGTGCCTTGAAAACAGTTGCAAGCAGCCTTAGAAACATAGAAACATAGACTTTGACGTCAGAAAAGGACCACTTGGCCCACCCAGTCTGCCCATTTCCCTACCTACTGGATAAGCTGCAGATTCTAGTTAACCAACAGCCTGCTTCCTGCAACCCCGCACTATAATTGCTTTGTGTCTGTCCCAAGCATGTTTGAATTCCCCCACTGTTTTAGACCCAACGACCTCCTCAGGAAGGCTGTTCCATGTATCCACCACTCTCTCCGTGAAAAGAATTTCCTCACATTACCCTGAGCCGTCCTCCTCTATCTTTAAACTGTGCCCCTTGTTCTTACACATCTCTTTTCTGAAAGATGCTACCCTCCTGGACTTTGTTGATTCCTTGAGGTACTTGAGCGTTTCTATCATGTCCCCCTGTCCTCCTTTTCATCAAGGGTATACATATAAGCTCTCTCAGTCTCTCTTCATATGGTTTCTGATGTAGACCCTGTACCATTTTAGTTGCCTCCTCTGGACTGCTTCCATCCTGTCTATGTCCTTGTGTAGATGAGGTCTCCAAACTGCACACAGTACTCCAGATGGGGTCTCACCAACTGTCTGTATAGAGGGATAATCACTTCCTTTTCTACTTGTGATGCCCTTCCTATGCATCCCAGTATCCCCTGGCTCTCCTTACTGACTTCTCACATTGCTTACCCACCTTTAGGTCATCTGATATGACTACTCCCAGGTCTCTTTCCATTTTGTTGTTAGTACCTCCCTGCTATTGTGTACTCTTCTCCTGGGTTTTGTTTCCCAGGTGCATTACTTTGCACTTCTTTGCATTGAATCTAAGTTGCCATATGTCTGACCATTCCTCCAACCTTGCAAGTCCTTCTCATCTTTTATACCCCTCTTGTGTATCAACTCTGTTACAGATCTTTGTGTCATCTGCAAAGAGCATACCTTTCCTCAGACCCTCTGCAATGTCACTTATAAAGATGTTAAAGAGGATTGGACCCAGTACTGAGCCCTGAGGTACTACACTAGTAACCCCTTTTCTTGAATGTGTTCCATTCACTATTACCTTCTGTGTCCTGTTGTGCAGCCAGTTTGCTACCAGGCTACCACCCTGGGACCCACTCCCAGGCTGGCTAACATGATTATTAATCTTTTGTGGGGACTGTGTCAAATGCCTTGCTAAAGTCTAGGTAGGCCATATCCACAGCCCCTCCCTGGTCTATTACTTTGGTCACCCAGTCAAAGAATCAATTAGATTAGTCTGACATGACCTTCCTGCTGTAAATCCATGTTGCTTTGGGTCCTGTGCCACTGGCCTCTAGGTGCTCAACAATTCTTTCTTTCAAGTGATTCCATCATTTTCCCTACCACTGAGGTCAAACTTACAGGTCTGTAGTTTCCTGCTTCTGCCTTGCTCCCACTTTTGTAAAGGGAATCACATCTACCCTCCTCCAGTCCTCAGGTACCACCCCATCCTGCTATGATTTGTTAAAAAGTGTGGTCAGTGGTGTCACTAGGTCCCCTTGATTCTTTTAGGATTCTAGAGGTGAATCCGTCAGACCCCATTGCTTTGTCCACCTTGAGTTTTAGGAGTTCTTTCGGGACTCTTTCTTCTGTAAATGGACTGGTGTCACCCCCCACCCAGAGTGCTTCTATTCTTCTGTTGTCTGGTTTAGGTAACTGCTCTCATCTTCTTTGTGAATACTGAGCAAAGTATTCATTCAGTATCACTGCCTTTTCACTGTCTCCCTCTGCCCACCTCCTCTCCTTTATTAATCTTCACTATCCCTCCTTAACCTTTCTATGCTCCCTAATGTACCTATAAAAGGTTTTATCCCCCTTTTTGACCGAGTTGGCTATTTTTCCTCAGTTTGTGCCTTTGCCATTCTGACTGCCTTTCCTACTTCTTTCTGCTTTAATTGATACAGTTCCCTGTCATGCTCCCTCTGTGATTCCTTATACTTTTGAATGCAGCCTTTTCTCCTTAACCTTCCTGCCACCTCCTTTGAGAACCATAGTGGTTTTTACTCCGCTTTGTTTTCTTTATTTGTTTTACAAAGACTTGTTGCCTCTATGATGGCAGTTTTGATTTTTCTCCATTGTTCTTCCACCCCTCCTATTTGGCCATTTGCTAGTGCATTCTTCAGGTGTTCACCCATTTTGCCAAAGTCAGCCCTTCTAAGTCCAGTATCCTTGTTTTTGTATGGCTTATCTCCATGGTTGTGCTCATTGTAGGCACACTGTGCAGTCGTCGTTTTCCCAGATGTCTACTGACTTCTAAATTTGTGATCCTCTCTCCATTTGAGAGTACCAGGTCTAGTATTGCTCCCTCCTGAGTGGGTTCCAGCACTAGCTGTCTAAGGTCTGCCCCTGCAGGCATCGAGAATGACCCTGCTCTTGGATGTGGCTGCAGGTACATGTCCTCCAGTTAACATCTGGCATATTCAGGTCCGCCATCAACAGTATCTCCCCTTTTCAGCCATTTTGAGAATGTCCCTATCATTTTCTTGTCCATTTCTCCCTTGAGACGGGGTCTGTATACAACCCTGTGCGGATTGCAATGCCATTCCCCATCTCCAAGGTAACCCAGAGTGCCTCTTGTCCTCCCCTTTACTTTTTAGTTTTGTAGCTTTGATCCTTCCCTTATGTATAGAGCTACCCCACCTCCTCTTTGCCTTCCCTGTCCCTTCTGTAGATTGTGTACCTGGTATGTTGACATCCCATTCATGGTTCTCGTGTACCATGTTTCTGTGACTCCACAATATCCAATTGTTCATCTTCCATCAAAGCTACTAGCTCAGAGAGCTTGTTTCCCAGACTCGGGCATTAGTAGTCATTGCCCTCCATTTAATGTTGGCTTGATCCTTTTTTCCCCCATCCCTGCTCTTATTGCTCTTATCTATTTTACCATTTACCCCCATCCTGCCCTGTGTTGAGCTCTGTACCTCAGTGTTTACCCTACTACCTGCCCTGTTTTGTGGGGGGAGGCTTGACTTTTCCTGCCTTTTATCAGTACCTCCCACCTTATCTAGTTTAAAAGCTTGCCAAGGAAGCATTTAAACCTGTCACCAAGGAGCTTGGTCCCCTTTGTGGACAAATGCAGACCATCATACCAGTATAGACCTTTATCTCTCCAGGTGGACCCCCAGTCCCCAATGAAGCCAAAGCCTTAGTCTGTCAGTTCTCCCAGAGCCTGAGAGAGGGAAGAACATGCAGTCTGCATGTCCTCAAAGCAATCTAAAGCACAGATGAGAAAAGGACCCCAGCGATGTTATGTGATCCTCACTGTTGCATCCTGACAAATGCTATATAATGATTTATTTTCTGTTATTTATTTTTATTTCCTTGTGTTTTTTTTTTAGTTTGTTTTTGGAACCTTATTGAAATAAAATCATGCAGCAAACATGTTGTACCTTATACAAACTGAATCAGTGTCTATCTTTTACACCCATATCCTGGGACACTGCACTGTACTGCTTTCTCCTTATCGTTGGTTGGCTGGCGAGCTGGATTGGTTTATTCTGTTTATACAATGCACCTCTCCACACCTTAGAGCACCTGTACAATAAAGTAACTATAAAAAGCACAAACCATTTAAAGCAGACATAAAAACACTCATTACTAACATTTCATTCATAAAAATATTGACAATAAATTAAACATCGTAGTAAAGTGGATTTCAATCAGTCAGGATGGTGGCATCCAAAGTAATCCCTGCTCCTAGGCCTAAGATCCCTGGAAGGTGCATGGGAAGTCAAGAGCTCACTAAGGTATTGAGGGTTGAGACTGTTCAAGGCTTTATATTTTATTATACAATGGCAAGGAAAAATGTGGCTTCCCAATTGGTCAGCCTGGCACTAGGACCGTGATGTTATCCTGGCATAACATCACGGCTCTAGTACCAGCACAGCAATGACCGCACGTGAGTTTTAAATAAAACATCACTCCGCTGCCTACAAGCAGCTTCCCCAGTGCCTACTTTGCCAGTCAGAGCTGCGATTGCACAACCGGAAATCTGCCTCAACACCTAGCATGACCTTAGAAGAAAAACGGCTCAAACAAACACCCACAGCTGTCATTCAATAAGGAAAAATATCAAAATGTCACTGTTCTCTTTTTAAAAGAGCACATCAGAAACCCATAGTCAGAGCGAGCGCCCACCTCGGCCAGTGAGTGAGCAAGTGAGAAACCACGATTTGCTCTCACTCGCTCGCTACCACAAAACACTTTCCTCCATGTTCTCCTCAAAAGAAGAATTGCACCACAACGAAAATACCCCAGATATTATTAGAAACATGCCCCTACCTCCATGCAACAATCCTCAGAAGATTGTGTGGCAGGCCGTAACTGAGTGGGAGGGGCAGACTTCCCCGATGCTACCACACATAGGGACTGCACAAATTAAACACACACACACACACACACACACACAAATGGTAAACCACAATGGGAAAAGGCTGATATGGAACCCTCACTGATAAATACTGGAAGCACTGGCAAAGACTGCTAACATGAGCACAAAGCCACAACAAAACAGAGTATCTCCACCTACTGGCTAAACAAGAAAACCGCACTATTTTTTCATGATGTAATCCTACCCATTACAAACAATTACAAAAAAATCTACTTTTAATATATATTTCTATCTTTTTGTGTGTTTGTTTTACAATTGAGCCATTGTATAATAGGAATAATGCACTACAGGGGGTGTGTCGTGTCGGGATAACGTCACTTCTGGGGTGATTAGTCGCACTCGACCTGTGGCCTCGTGCCTAATTACCCCAGGCGTGATGTTATCCCAACACGACACACACCCTGTCATGCATTATTCCTTTAGTAAAAGCACCTGGAAGTCAATGGGCCATCAAAGTAACAGTTAATAGAAAAGTCATAGCGAGTAGGTAATATGCTCTGACCTCAGAACAGAGGTCAGGAATCTCGCTGCTGTATTCTGAACCAGCTGCTGGTGATGCAACAACTTCCAGGTAAGCATTTGTAGAGCACACAGCAGCAGTCCAGATGAAAAAAAAAATTAGATATTAAGGGTGACAAGATCAACTGAATCAAGCAGGGGATACAGTCTGGAGATAATCTGCAGATGATAAAAGCAACCCTTCACTACAGAAGACATTTGAGAAACAAATGTCCACTGACTATCAAGAACTACTACCCCCACAACAATTTCATGACTAGCTGCAGGGCATATACTCTGCCCCTCAAGCCATGGTACAGGCAAATAGGTCCCTCTCAGAGACTGCAACTCAACAGAGGCTCAAGACAGGGGTGTCCATGATCCCACCTATATCTTCGCCCTATATACAGAACCACTGAGACAATGTCTCCACTAACAGGACAACATTAAAGGTATAATGATAGCAGGCCAGAAGCATACGGTGGCATATTATCAGATGATCTTCTGTTATATATCACAGAACCCCAATAGTCCCTCCCACCCCTTATGTATAGCCTGCAAGTAATGGAAGAAATGGTAAGCTATAAGATAACTGAAAGTAAGATGAAAGTCCTACAATGGCAATTCACCCCAAACACAACCCTCTAAACCCAATTTCCCTTACAGTGGGATAGACAACATATGAAATTCCTGGGGGTCCACATTGAGGCTAAGACAGAAGAGCTATATTGGATTAATTACCTGGGATTGGTACAAAAAGTAAAAGAGGATATGCATAAATGGACTCTGCTGCCCCATACATTTCTTAATCCGATTCATGCAGTCTGCATGACTATTCTCCCAAGGTACCTTTATTTATTCCAAACCCTACCAAATATATTTCCACAAAAGGACTTCCAACAATGGAACTGCAGTATCTCTCTATTCTTATAGAATCATAGAAGACTGTTGGCAGAAAAGGACACTAATGCTCATTGAGTCTGCCCCGATACTCCTTCCACCCTACCCCCCCATCCGGATACACCTCTCGCTGCCCTTCAGCCAATCCTTTATATCTGTCCCATGCCCTCATGAATCCCTCTACAGTTTCCACTCCCACCACCTCCTCTGATAGACTGTTCCAGGGGTCTACCACCCTTTCGGTGAAATAATGTGCCCGTGTACTGCCCCTGAATCTTCCCTCCCAACCTCAGACCATGACCTCTTGTTCTATCAGTTCTTTTTCTTTTGAATAGGCTCCCATCTCCCACTTTATTTATCCCGTTCACGTATTTGAACATTTCTATCATGTCCCCTCTCTCCCTCCTAGTCTCCAGCAAGTAAAGTTCCAGCTCTTTCAGCCTCTCTTCATAGGGCATCCAATGCATGCCCTGCAACGTCTTTATTGCCCTTCTCTGGACCCTTTCCATCTCATCAATATCCTTCCTCAGGTAGGGCCTCCAGAAGTGTACCCCATACTCCAGGTGAGGCCTCACCATGGACTTATAAAGGGGCATCAGTACCTCCTTCTTCCTGCTTGTTATACCCCTCCCAATGCATGCCAGCATTCCATTTGCCCTGCCCACCACCTTGCTGCATTGATTTCCTACCTTGAAGTTATCTGAAATTATAACCCCCAGATCCCTCTCCTGTCTGGTCACCTTTATTTCCTCCTCTCCCAGAATGTAGCTGGCTTGTGGGTTATTATGTCCCATGTGCATCACAGTGCATTTTTTCACATTAAACTTCAGCTGCCATGCTTCTGACCACCCCTCCAGCCTCTTTAGGTCCCTCCTCATTGCCTCTACCCTGGCCGTGGTGTCCACCCTATTGCAGATCTTGGTATCATCTGAAAACAGGCACACCTTCCCTTCCAGTCCCTCCCCTATATCGCTGATTATATATATACATATATATATACTGTATCTATATATATATATATATATATATAAAAGTATGGGCCCTAGTACTGACCCTTGGGGCATCCCGCTCATCACCCTTTCCTCCCTGGAGTGCACTCCATTCACCACTATACAATGGCTCCTGTCCCTCAGCCAGTTTTCTACCCACCTTGTTATTTTTGATCCCATCCCCCAAATTTTCCAACTTATTACCCAGCCTTCTGTGAGGGATGAAGTCAAAGGCCTTCCTGAAGTCCAGGTAGGCCATATCAGTGGCAGTGGTAAGAAATTGCACCATTGTGTAATTTATAAAAACTTAAATTGGCTTCAACCAGAGGATTACAGAAATTATCTCTGGCTTGTTACATGTCATAAGATTCTGCATAAAAAATATAATCATCCACTACACAAACAAGTAATAAGAAAATCTAACAAGGAAACATATGTTAAGACAAGGAAATCTGTGAATAGTGTTTTAATGCACAGATGTTTTAATAGACTAGGTGACAGCACACTTCAGAATAGTGTAGCATGTAGTTGGAATAAGTTATCAGATCTTCTGAAGTCAGATACAAATCTTTTTAGTTTTAAAGTTACTTTAATTATTTGAGATCTTCTTGCACATGTTTTAATGTAATTGCTGTATTGTGTTTTTGTATTTGTGTAATATTTTGTAATGTGCTTAGTATAATTGTATAATGGATTGGAATGCAGGACTTTGTTGTAAACGGGACATTTGTCCTAGCAAATGTTATTTCCTGTGAAAAAATAAATTTTATCAAATCAAAAATCTAAATATCCACCCCCCAATCCATCACCCTTGTCACCCAATCGAAAAACTCAATGAGGTTTGTCTGGCATGACCTCCCTGCAGGGAAGCCATGTTGCTTGTCATCCTGCAGTCCATTATCAGCAAGGCATCTGACCTCCCTTTCCTTCAAGAGTGCTTCAATCAGCTTACCCACCACCGAGGTGAGGTTGCCCGGATGATAGTTTTCCGCCTCCTCCCTGCTGCCACTGTTGTGGAGTGGTACCATGTCTGTCCTCCTCCAATCCCTCGGTACCTGTCCCGTGTCCAGGGACAAGTTAAATAGCCTCACCAAGGGAGCTGCCAGCGCCTCCTTCAGTTCCCGGAGTACCCTAGGATGCAGGGCATCCAGACCCATAGCTTTATCCTCTCTTAATCTACCTAGCTCTTCTCTTACCCTGCCTTCAGTGAACAGGATTCAATCTACCCCGCCCTTCCTTCCTTTAAATCTGGTCCCTTCCCCTCCCCCTCTACCATGAAGACCAAGCAGAAATACCTATTTAGCACTTCTGCCTTCTCGAAGTCCTCCTCCACCTGTACTCCCCCCCTTCCCCTTCAGTCTAACTATCCCCTGCTTTGCCTTCTTTCGCTCCCTAACATACCTGAAAAAAGGTTTGTCCCCCTTTCTGGCCTGTCTGGCGATTCTCTCTTCTGTGTCTGCTTTAGCCCTCCTAATCTTCTGCCCTGCCATCCTCAGTTTTTCCTTGTAGATCTCCTTGTCTTTGTCCCTCTGGGTCCTCTTATATGTTTTGAATGCCCTTCTTTTCTCCCCAGTTGCTCCCCTCACCTTCCAGATGAACCAGAATGGCTTCTTCTGTCTTTTGCTTTTCTTAACCCTCCTGATGCAGATGTCCGTGGCCTTCAGTAACTCCCCCTTTAAATGCTTCTCAAAACTCCTCCATGTCCTCTATCTGCCCTTTCTTCTTCATTTTCTCCCCAAAAGTCACCTTTATTCTGGTGAAATCTGCCCGTCTGAAATCCAGAGCCTTAGTGATCGACCGGCCCTCTGCCTTCCCCGTCCTTACCCTGAACCTCCATTATGGAATGGGAAACACCCAAGAATCACCTACAAATGTCTGCAGCTCCTGAAACCTAAGGGTGAATTAGTCCTCCCTGACCTATTTCAATATTTACAGGCAGCAGTAATATATCATGCCCTATCTTGGACTTGCCCAGCCCCTATCCTAGGTGGCTAGATGCAGAAATCAAGCTCCTAAACAACCTGGTCCAACCATTACTTCTGGGGGTGGGCTACTCCCCCCCCCACCCCAGGGAGGAAGAGGGAAGACTGAATACAGGAATATTGCAGGCCTGACATAGTCTTCTCAAATCATCATACCTATGAAAAGGGGCCACATGGACAGGTATGCCAGCATACAATGCCCATTTTCTGCCGGCTATTCTGGACCTCTCCTTTAGGGCATGGATGTGAAAAGGACTGACACATCCTAAGATTTCATCATGATAGGCTCCTTTAAATCATTTCAACAACTGTGTAGGGAATATTTTCTAAAACATAAAGAGCATTATAGATTCCTGCAAATACAACACCACCTACAAGTGGAATTAGGTCTATAGACTATGGCTAACATCTTCTCACCCATAATAATTTTTTTTTCCACATTTTCTTTTTCCACCCCTGCCACCCCGTGGCGACTCCATCAGACAGCCCCCCCCCAGCCCAAGCACCAGCCCCATCATCTGGCTCCCCCAGGACTCACCTTACCACAGTGCCCTTTTGCCACAGGACTAGAGTGGGGTGCCCGGCCACTGGCACGGAGCCTGCAAGAAGCGGTCATCACTTGTCACTACGGGTGGTATTTTCCACCATTTTCTCCCCTTATGCCCTCGGAGCATCATGCAAGGATGTACGTGCTTGTGGAGGTGCACATGCCACCTTGGCCTGAGTGGCCCTGATCCCACCTCCCCTGGCCTAGTGCTTAGCCTTCCTCCATCACCTGCACTACCATCATGCCTCCACATTGTGGTATTCAAAGGCAGGGAGGGCTTACTTCCCCAATCTCGGAGAGGACAGCTGCTAGTCGGCCACTCGATCCTCACCCAGCCCTCCTCCCCAGCCAACCCTCGACAACCTGTGCCCATCACCAAATATGGGTCACCGGCGTGGCAGAAGGAAAGGCGTCCAGTGCCTCAGCCCTCCACATCACTGGGCCGGCAGTACCCCATGATACATTTAATGAAACAAATATTCCAAGACACACTGTACTCACATTTTATATCAGTAAGTTGGCAGGCCCTTTTAGTGGATTTCACAGCAGTGGAGTCCATAACCTCCACTTGGGAAGCAAAACTGACAGTTCAAATGACCCCTGATGATTGGACCAGAGTCTGGACAGGGCAGCACCTTCTCACTAACTCTTATCAACGGTGGAAATTTGACTGGAAAATAGTAGCAAGATATTTCTGGACCCCTCAAATTACAGCTGCATTTCACAAGACACATACTGCAACATGCTGGAGAGGATGCACTACATAAGTGGCCATATACATGCATGTTTTTTTGTCCTGCCTGGTCCTGACCTCCTTCTGGGATGGAGTTGTAACAGCTCCCTTTGGACTCACCTCGGCTGTTTCTGGGGCCCTCAGATCTTCCCTGGATACACCTTGAGGGTGCAGGCCTAGGTTCTTTGGCAGATAAGTGGTACTGAAACAACAGGTGTGCGTGGTGCCTCCACCTGGGGTAGTGATAGAGAATACCTGTAAATAAATTGTAGGTTAATACCCGCCAGGAAAATATAGTAACTGCCCCCACTGTATCTTCCCCACACCCACACAACAATTCCAACTTTTCACAGAGTCACAATACCAGTATGTGACATTAACGATGAACACTTTTTATTTTGAGGGATAGGGAGAAAAGGGAGAAAAGACAGCATAACAACTTTAACAGCTGTAACAACACTTGTACCCCACACAATCCCTGCCTCCCACTCACGGGTGCACCCAGCATCCCAAATGGCAGCTGCCCAAATGTCTCTAGAGTCCCTTGAGTGGGTACCACACTGCCGATGCAGAAGACACTGGGGCTTTTTTGTTGGGGCCCAAATAATTTTAAACAGATGCTAAACCTTTAAACTTTTGACTGGGCACACTTTTAACCTTGGCAAAGTCCTGCCCAGGGCTTAACCCCCTTCATTCTGACTAGCTAGCTAAATAAATATTTTTCCAAAGCCACAGTCTGGGGTACTTACAGTTCTGGAGATTCTCGGGGTTGTAGATACTTGATTTCAAGGTACCATGCTGGTGTTAGGAGTTGATTTTTTTTTTTTTTTTAACCAGGTGAGACACACTAAGCTGAAAGCTTGTTTACAGGTGCAACCTGAGAGCACAGGGAAGTTAAGTGACTTGCTCAGGGTCACACAGTATGCAAGTGGGGACTGTGGGATTCAAACCCAGGTTTCCAGATTTGCAGCTCAGAGCCTTAAACCACTGCACTATACTGCCTCCCATCTTGCAACAAACAACCACTGGCGGATGCAATGATGAAGGCCAGTCTTCGCCTACCAGGCCTTTCCAATCTTCACCCCAGGAGCCTTTGTATATTGTGTTAACCTGGCAGGCCTCTCGATGTCTTCCTCTAAGCTTAATCTCTCCTTGTTGGGGTACAAATTCTCTCCCTCGCCTCGGGGAACACACTTGTAAATCACTTTACTCTTAGCTTGCAGACACCGTGGATTTTAAGTAGCGACCTTTACAGTCTCTGCTTCCCAGCTGTAACCTTTGATAGCTGTTTCTGCACTGCAGGACAGCTCACTCCCTCTTTCAGGCAGAAATTCTCAACAAATCTATCAAACTACCTGCCTGTCTAACTTTCTCAGCAGAGTTGCAGGTTTAAATCTCAACAGAAAAGTCCAAATCCTTGGTAGCAAATTCTTTCAGCTACAGGCTCACTTTCTGGAGCAAAATCCACACACTGCAGCAACATTCATCAGCCACAGGTTCAAATCTCAGAAGTAACCTTTTCTTATTGCAGCAACCTTCGTTGGCTTCAGGTTCAAATCTCAAAAGCAACTTTCCTCACTGCAGCAACTTTCATCTGCCACAGGTTCAAATCTCAGAAGCAACATTTTCTTACTGCAGCAATCTTTGTTGGCCACATGTTCAAATCTCAAAAGCAACTTCCCTCGCTGCAGCAACTTTCATTGGCCACAGGTTCAGATCTCAGAAGCAGCTTTTTCTCACTGCAGCAACTTTTGTCAGCCACAGGTTCAAATCTCAAGAAGCAACTTTTTCTCACTGCAGAAACTTTCATCAACCACAGGTTCACATCTCACAAGCAAATTTCAAAGTCTCCAAAGCAGATTCTATTCACTGCAGCTACCTTACTCAGCTGCAGGTTCAAATCTCACCCAGGAAATTTCTTTGACCGAGATACTCTTATCCCTGAGGGTAACTTGTTTCTCCAGGCGCAGTGCAACTTGTCCTAATCTGAGGCCTACCAGGCAGTGGAGCAAACACACAGGCCTTCAGGGCTAGAGAGCCCACAGCATTCTTTCTTCTTGCTTCTGACTGGGCTCACAGCCTTCGGCCAAAGTCAAGTCAAGTCAGCGTTTATTGGGAGGAGATGCTCAGTTGAGCAAGCTCATTTACAAGGAGGTCCTGAGCGATTAAGAAGGCTCAAAACATAATCAACAATTATACATTCAGTAGGGAGGGTAACAACAATAGGATTTACAAGTGAGTAACAATGAGTAACAATAACAATGACAAGAAGCTTCACAAGACTATGTACAGTAAATACCTATACACACAAGTTCAGGCCATAGTGTGCTGAACAGTGGGGTTAACGAAAAGTAAAGGATAAGAAAGGTGATAACAGGAGTAGACACATGGAGCATAAGGGATAAACATTTGGACAGATTTGGTATGAGACAAAGGACCAGTAGGGATTTTAGAGGAAGATGAGGGTGGGGTGAGGGAGTGGGGTGAATAAGGGGAGGGTGGTAGCAGATGAGGGAGAAGGTAGTGTGTGGTGGGGCAGGGCGAGAGGAGAGTAGGGAGGTGGGGGATATTAGGGGAAGGATGTTGAGGGTGAAGGGGCAAGGTAAAGTGTGAGAAGGTGGTGGCAGAGGAGGGATTGAGGGGGTGGGAGGTGGGGCAGGCACCAAGGCAGAGTAGGGATGGAATGCAAGGGAGGGGTGAGGGAGTATAAGAAGGTGGACTAGGGGAGGAGGGGGTTAGAGTGGGGAGGGGTAGTGGGGAAAGACATTAAAATGAGGGGGGAGGGTGATAAAGGAGGGAGAGACAGGAAAGGGTGGGACTGAGTGGGAGTGAAGAGGGCTCGATGGCATACACAGGAGTCACCAATTTTGTTGGAGACTAGTGCTTTGAAATTGCATAGGGGTACAAGATTTTGAAGTTTGAGGCAGGATTGTGCTTTTTCAAACAAAGACCCTTTTAACAAAGACCTATCTGGCAGGCAAAAAGTCCTATTTATTAACTCTGCAGCAGCTTTTTCTCATTGGCTGCCTCACTTGTCCAACTGGGCAAATTAATATTCATTAAACATGCTTGACGCCCTATTGGTTCTTCAATGGGCACCAAGAATAGATCCTCCTTTCACTCTCAACAGTCCTCTGGCAGTCCCAGCAGTTCTCTGCAAAATCCCTGTGTTCTAATTGGCTGTGGAAGGGGTTGAAGGGGAACATCACAGCTGCTGCATATGTAGTCCCAACAGAGTTCCACTTTTAAAAACTTTTGCAGCCACAAAAACATTTTTTAACCTTCGATTCTCCATATATCCATTAGTAGCCCCTCAGCCCCTTAACCCCACTGCAGAGTTTAATAATGAATGGGTTTCTCCTGCTCATCGTTGCTTCCGAAATATCCTGTCCCCAAGGTAGCAGGTAGGTTCGTTAATATTCATAAGCCTCTATGAATTAGTTATGAGCAGAGCCCCAAGCACCCATCCACACTCTAAATATAAGGTACAAATAAGCCAGCACCGGTCTTATGGCAAGTGTCTCCAACTGCACCGATCGAGGTTCGAATCAGACCAAGGAAGTAATTCTCTGGGTGCTAAAAGTGCTTCATTTTATTAAAAGATAAAAACAAGTGAATGCACCCTGCTTCCACAAAGAGCTATCAAATCCACAGAACACTCCCTGCTAATCCTGGGGATCAGGAGCACGGAGGAAGCCTTTACCGTGCCACAGCAGTGGCAAGAAAATGAAGATGCGTGACTGTGCATGTGCGGACCGCCACCTCGCATGTTTGCGAGGATACAGCACAACAGTTCCATGATTTTGCTCCTCTGGCCCCTTTTTGCTGCAGGAAACCCTTGGGGGCCAGCCAGAGACTAGGGGATATCACCAAAACTTGGGCCATAACGGCATTGAGGACACGGGGAGACCGGAGGGCATACAGGCAAGCCCAACTGCATTGGGAGGGTTGACATACTTCCCCCCCCCCAAAACCTTGGCGTCCTCGCCAAGCTATTGAGGTTCAACACAATTCATTTCTGAAAACTTTTCTAGCTAGAAAGATCAGTACCTCACTATGCAAACATTTCAGGCATAACATATTTCAATAGAAACATAGACTTTGACGGCAAATAAGGACCACTTGGCTCACCCAGTCTGCCCATTTCCCTACCTACTGGATAAGCTGCAGATTTTAGTTAACCAACAGCCTACTTCCTGCCACCCCCCACTATAATTGCCTTATGTCTGTCCTATGCATGTTTGAATTCCTCCACTGTTTTAGACCCCACAGCCTCTCCAGGAAGGGGTTCCATGAGTCCACCACTCTCTCAGTGAAAAATAATTTCCTCACATTACCCCTGAACCGTCCCCCCTCTATCTTTAAATTGTGCCCCCTTGTTCTTATACATCTCTTTTTCTGAAAGATGCTACCCTTCTGACTTTGTTGATTCCCTTGAGGTACTTGAACGTTTCTATCATGTCTCCCTGTCTCTCCTTTCATCAAGGGTATATATTAAGCTCTCAGTCTCTCTTCATGTGGTTTCTGATGCAGACCCTGCACCACTTAGTTGCCCTCCTGGACTGCTTCCATCCTGTCTATGTCCTTGTGTAGATGAGGTCTCCAAACTGCACACAGTACTCCAGATGGGTCTCACCAACTGTCTGTACAGAGGGATAACCACTTCCTTTTCTACTTGTGATGCCCCTTCCTATGTATCCCGCAGTCCCCCTGGCTCTCCTTACTGACTTCTCTCATTGCTTACCCACCTTTAGATCATCTGATATGACTACCCAGGTCCCTTTCCATTTTTTTGTTGTTAGTACCTCCTCTGCTATTATTGTACTCTTCTCCTGGGTTTTTGTTTCCCAGTGCATTGCTCTGCAATTCTTTGCGTTGAATCTAAGTTGCCATATGTCTGACCATTCCTCCAACCTTGCCAAGTCCCTTCTTATCCTTTCTACCCCCCCTTGTATATCAACTCTGTTACAGATCTTAGTGTCATCTGCAAAGAGGCATACCTTTCCCCCCAGACCCTCTGCAATGTCACCTATAAAGATGCTAAAGAGGACTGGACCTAGTACTGAGCCCTGAGGTACTCCACTAGTGACCCCCCTTTCTTCAGAATGTGTTCCATTCACTATTAACTTCTGTGTCCTGTTGTACACATAAGGAGCCAGAAGAACTGTGGGTCACCCTGGAAACAGGAAATGGGACAGCCATAAGAACTGGGGTTGTCTACAGGCCCTCAGACCAGAGGGAGGACATAGAAACACATTACTGTTAGAAGATATACAAAACATGACAGCTAAAGGGGAGGTTCTGATAATGGGAGACTTCAACATGCCGGATACAGATTGGTCAATACCAGCAGGAACATCTGCCAGAACTAGACTCATAGTGGATTCCCTGCAGGGGGAGGGCCTCAAACAACTGGTACAGCAACCCACAAGAGACAGGGCTATCCTAGATCTAGTACTGACTAACAAAGAAGGATCACAGATCTCCAGGTAGAAGGTCACCTGGGGCCAGTGACCATCACATGGTATGGTTCAATTTGCTACTACATCTAAGTCATCCCATTCCAAGGCAAAAATATGGAACTTCAGAGGAGCTGACTTTGATAAGATGGCCAACAGAGTTAAGCTAGCCCTGGCAAAAAGAAACACAGGTGAGGGGTACAGGCAAAGTGGGCAAGCATTAAGGATGCAATACTGAAGCAACATCCCATTGTGTTAGACAGAAAAGGAAGTGCAAAGAAGAAGGAAACCACTTTGGTTCTCAAATACAGTAGCAGAAAAGGTCAGAGCCAAAAGGCTGGCCTTCAGGAAATATAAGGGAACACAGCGGGATGAAGATAGGAGGCATACCAAACTGCCCTAAGGGAAGCAGGTAAGGCAGTAAGGCAGGCAAAGTCCCAAACTGAGGAAACACTAGCACGAACAGTAAAAGAAGGTGACAAGACTTTCTATAGATACATTAGTGAAAGGAGAAAGTCCAGAGGGGGTATTGCTAAGCTTAATGGAGAAAATGGAGCATGTGAGGAGGAGGACCCTGTAAAGGCATCTATCCTAAATAGATACTTTTGCTCCAGTGTTTACTGAAGAGAAGCAGGAGCAGGGGCCCACAGCTCAGCATCATGGACAGTGGGAGGGAGGTGAGCACTACTCCCTTCACAAAAGAAAGGGTCCTACAAGAGCTTGCTAAGCTCAGGGTGGATAAGGCAATGGGACCTGATGGCATACATCCCAGGGTACTTAAGGAGCTAAAGGAGGAACTAGCAGAGCCATTAGCATAGAAACATAGACTTTGATGGCAGATAAGGACCGCTAGGCCCATCTAGTCTGCCCATTTCCCTACCTACAGGATAGGCCGCAGATCCTAGTTAACCAACAGCTTATATCTTCCTGCCCCCCACAAGAATTGCCTTATGTCTGTCCCATGCATTCTTGAGTTCTCCCACAGTTTTAGACCCCACAACTTCCTCAGGAAGGCTGTTCCATGCATCCACTACCCTCTCTGTGAAATAATACTTCTCACATTGCCCCTGAACCGCCTCCTTCTATCTTTAAATTGTGTCCCTTGTTCTGCAAGTCTCTTTTTCTGAAAGATGCTACCCTCTTGGACTTTGTTGATTCCCTTGAGGTACTTGAAAGTTTCTATCATGTCCCCCCTCTCCCTTCTTTCCTCAAGGGTATACATATTAAACTCCTTTAGTCTCTCCTCATATGGCTTCTCTTGCAGACCCTGCACCATTTTAGTTGCCCTCCTCTGGACTGCCTCTATCCTGTCTATGTCCTTGCGGAGATGGGGTCTCCAGAACTGGACACAGTATTCCAGATGGGGTCTCACCAACTGTCTGTACAGAGGGATAACAACTTCCTGTTTTCTGCTGCTGATGCCTCTCCCTATACATCCCAGTATACCCCCAGCCCTCCCTACTGCCTTCTCACATTGCTTGCTAACTTAAGGTCATCTGATATGATTACCCCAGGTCCCTTTCCTGTTTTGTTGTTGTTACTACCTCCCACCATTGTGTATTCTTCCCTGGGTTCTTGTTTCCCAGGTGCATTATTTTGTACTTCTTTGCATTGAATCCTAGCTGCCATCGTCTGACCATTCCTCCAACCTTGCCAAGTCCCTTTTCATCCTTTCCATGCCTCCTTGTGTATCAACCCTGTTGCAGATCTTTGTGTCATCTGCAAAAAGGCATACTTTTCCTTCAGTCCCTCTGCAATGTCACTGATGAAGACATTAAAAAGGACTGGACCCAATACTGAACCCCGCGGTACCCCACTAGTAACCGCCCTTTCTTCAGAGTGGACTCCATTTACAATTACCTTCTGTGTCCTGTTGTCCAGCCAATGTTTTACCCAGGCTACCACCCTGGGACCCACTCCCAGGCTGGTTAATTTGACTAATAATCTTTTGTGTGGGACTGTGTCAAATGCCTTGCTAAAGTCTAGGTAGGCCATGTCCACAGCTCCTCCCTGGTCTACTACTTTGGTCACCCAGTCAAAGAAATCTATTAGATTCTGTCTGACATGACCTTCCCACTGTGAACCCATGCTGCCTTGGATCCTGTGCTCCACTGACCTCTAGGTACTCAACTATTCTTTCCTTCAGAAGTGACTCCATCACTTTCCCTACCACAGAGGTCAAACTGACAGGTCTGTAGTTTCCTGCCTCTGTCTTGGTCCCACTTTTGTGAAGGGGAATCACATCCCTTCCTCCAGTCCTCGGTACCACACCATCCTCCCATGATTTATTAAAAGAGTAGCTAGTGGTTTCACTAGTTTCTTCCTTAATTCTTTAGAATTCTGGGGTGAATTCCATCAGGACCCATTGCTTTGTCCACCTTCAGTTTTAGGAGTTCTTGCAGAACCCTTTCTTCTGTGAAAGGACTGGGATCGACCTCCTATCAAGAGTGCTTCTGTTAATTGGATTAGCACTTCCTCCTCTTTTGTGAATACTGAGCAGAAATATTCGCTCAGTATTCCTGATTTTTCACTGTCCCCCTCTGCCCACCCACCGTTCATTCTATTCAGCCTCACTATCCCTCCCTTTGTCTTTCTACGCTCGCTGATGTACCTATAAAAGGTTTTATCCCCCTTCTTAACTGAGTTGGCTATCTTTTCCTCAGTTTGGGCCTTTGCTATTCTGACTTCCCTCCCTGCTTCTTTCTGCCTTAACTGGTACAGCTCTCTGTCCTGCTCCTTCTGTGTTTCCTTATACTTCCGGAATGCTATCTTTTTCTTCCTGACTTTCACAGCCACCTCTTTGAGAACCAGTGGCTTTTTCTTTCGCTTTGATTTGTTTATTTGCTTCACAAAAGGCTTGTTGCCTCCGTGATGGCAGTTTGATAATTCCCCATTGTTGCTCCACACCTCCTTCTAGCCTGTTTGCTAGTGCTTTTCTGAGGCACTCTCCATCTTGCCAAAGTCAGCCCTCCTAAAGTCCAGTACCCTCACTTTTGTATGGCTTGACTCTGTAGCTGAGTTTAACGTGAACCACACTGTTTGATGGTCACTTGTCCCCAGATGGCAACCCACTTCTAGATCTGAGATCCTCCACCACCCCCCGCTTGAGAGCTCAGGCCCAAGATTGCTCCTCACGAGTCGGGTTCGAAACTAGCCTCCAATGCCTGCCACCAGAAAAAGTACCAAGAATAGTCTGCTCTTGGATGTGGCTGCAGCAAATCCTCAGTTAACATCTGCATATTCAGGTCTCCCATCAACAGTATCTCCCCTTTCTCTGCCATTCTAAGAATGCCTTCCATCATATCCTTGTCCATTCCTTCCCCTGACATGGGGGTCTGTCACAACCCCTGTGTGGATTTGGTGCCTTTCCAGTCTCAAGGTGACCCACAGTGCCTCCTCTCCTCCCTGTTTACTCTTTTGTTCAGTTGTTTTTTATCTTTTAGCAGAATTGTTTAGTGAGTCTCTGAGCACAGGAGAGGTCCCAGAAGACTGAAGAAGGGCTCATGTGATCCCGCCCACAAGAGTGGTAGCAGGGAGGAGGCAGGGAACTACAGACCGTGTCAGTCTTACCTCAGTAGTGGGCAAGATTATGGAGGAACTCCTTAAGGAAAGGATAGTGCAACACCTGGAATCCATAGGGGCACAGGATCCAAGACAGCATGGGTTTACAAAAGGAAGGTCCTGTCAAACTAATCTCATAGATTTCTTTGACTGGGTAACCAGAGTGGTGGACCAAGGGGGAGCAGTTGATGTTGCCTACCTTGACTTCAGCAAAGCTTTTGACACTGTTCCACATAGAAGATTGATAAATATGCTGGGTAGGCTCGGGGTGGGTCAGAAGTTGGTCAACTGGGTGGCAAACTGGTTGACGGGCAGAAAACAGAGAGTGGTGGTAAATGGTATACAGTCAGAAGAGATGCAAGTCACAAGTGGGGTACCTCAGGGATCAGTCCTGGGGCCAGTCCTCTTCAACATCTTCATTAGTGACCTTGCAGATGGACTAGAGGGTAAGGCTTGTCTGTTTGCAGATGACACCAAGATCTGCAACACAGTAGATGATCCAGATGGGGTGGGCAGAATGAGAAGAGATCTGGATAAACTAGCAGAATGGTCAGAAGAGTGGCAACTGGGATTTAATGCAAAGAAGTGCAAAATCATGCACATAGGGAAGAGAAACCCTGAAGCCACCTATAGGCTGGGAGGGGAGTTGCTAGCAGTCACAAAGGAAGAAAGAGACTTGGGCATCATGATCACTGATGACCTAAAATCATCCAAGCAGACCTCTAAAGCAGTAGGTAAGGCTAGGGGGGTGTTAGGGTGTATTAGTAGAGGTATCACAAGTCGTAAGAGGGAGGTAATAATCCCTCTGTACAAGACACTGGTTAGGCCCCATCTGGAGTACTGCGTGCAGTATTGGAGGCCACACCTTCACAAGGACATTAACCAAATTGAGGCAGTCCAGAAGGGAAACCAAAATGGTGCAGGGACTGCATCAGAAGACATATGAGGACAGATTAACGGAGCTCAGTATGTATACCCTTGAGCAAAGGAGGAGAGAGGTGATATGATCGGAGGCATTCAAACACCTTAAGGGCATAAACAAGGTGAAAGAGTCTAACATGTTTAAATATAAGAAAAATAGCAGGACAAGAGGACACAGCATGAGATTAGAGGGGGGCCGATTAAGGGGGAATGTGAGGAAATTCTTTCACAGAAAGGGTGGTGGATGCATGGAATGGCTTACCACAAGAAGTGGTGGCTATGAATACAGTGCAGGGCTTCAAACAGGCATGGGATAGGCATAAGGGAGCAATACAAATGACTATGAATAGATAGGCCACTGACAGAGCAAAGGCCGATGGCACATTTATAAGGTAGAAAAAGAAATGGGCAGACTGGATGGGCCTTGCGGTCCTTATCTGCCATCAACTTCTATGTTTCTATGTTTCTATACAGCCAGTTTGCTACCCAGGCTACAACCCTGGGACCCACTCCCAGGCTGGCTAACTTGATTGTCAATCTTTTGTGCGGGACTGTGTCAAATGCCTTGCTAAAGTATAGGTAGGCCATATCCACAGCCCCTCCCTGGTCTATTACTTTGGTCACCCTGTCAAAGAAATCTATTAGATTCATCTGACATGACCTTCCTGCTGTAAATCCATGCTGCTTTTGGTCCTGTGCCCCGCTGGCCTCTAGGTACTCAACAATTCTTTCTTTCAGAAGTGATTCCATCATTTTCCCTACCACTGAGGTCAGACTTACAGGTCTGTAGTTTCCTGCTTCTGCCTTGCTCCCGCTTTTGTGATGGGGAATCACATCTGCCCTCCTCCAGTCCTCAGGTACCACCCCATCCTCCCATGATTTGTTAAAAAGTGTGGTCAGTGGTGTCACTAGGTCCTCCCTTAGTTCTTTTAGGATTCTGGGGTGAATCCCATCAGGCCCCATTGCTTTGTCCACCTTGAGTTTTAGGAGTTCTTTCAGGACTCTTTCTTCTGTAAATGGACTGGTGTCAACCCCTCTACCCAGAGTGCTTCTATTGTCTGGTTTAGGTAACTCCTCCTCATCTTCTTTTGTGAATACTGAGCAAAAGTATTCATTCAGTAACTCTGCCTTTTCAAGACACCTGGTTCCTGGCTATTCAAGCATTTTTCATAGCCAATAGCATTAATATAGTCACATCAATTTCTAATCTAGACATCAGATAACTAATTAGACCACAATATGCATTGGTAGGCAGGTCCATTTTCCCATCCTTTCCATTTGGCAATACATGGGTGACCAAACATTTCCTTTTCAGAAATGCACTTTGGGGGTGGCCACTAGGGGGCAGCAAATCCCAGCAGTGCCTCCACTTGTAGCAGCCCCCTTCAGACTCACCTCGTCTGTTTCCAGGGCCCTCGGGTCTTCCCTGGTCACACCTCGAGATGGCCAGCCTAGGTTCTTTGGCAGACAAGTGGCACTGGAACAACAGGTGCACGTGGTGCCCCCATCTGGGGTAGTGATAGGGAATGTCTGTAGATAAATTGCAGGTTAACACCCCCAGGAAAATATAGTAACTGCCCCACTGTACCTTCCCCACACATACACAACAACAATTCCCACTTTTTGCAAAGAGTCACAATACCAGTATGTAACATTTACAATTAACACTTTTTATTTGGCGGGGAAGGGAGAAAAGAGAGAAAAAATAGCATAACTACTTTAACAACTGTAACAACACTTTTACCCCATACAATCACCACCTCCCACCTATGGTTACACCTGGCTTCCCAAATGGCAGCTGCCCAAAAGTCTCTAGAGTCCCTTGAGAAGGTACCACACCGTCAATGCAGAAGACGCTGGGGATCTTTTGTTGGGTCACAAATAACTTTAAACAGATGCAAAACTTTTAAATGTTTGCCTGAGCACACTTTTAACCTTAGAAACATAGAAACATAGAATTTGATAGCAGATGAGGACCGCTTGGCCCACCTAGTCTGCCCATTTCCCTACCTGATGGATAAGCTACAGATTCTAGTTAATCAACAGCTTACTTCCTCCTACCCCCCACTAGAATTGTCTTATGCCTGTCCCATGCATTCTTGAATTTTCCTACTGTTCCTGACTCCACAACCTCCTCAGGAAAGCTGTTCCATGCATCCACAACCCTCTCTGTGAAAAAATACTTTTTAACATTACCTCCGAGCCACCCCCCTCTATCTTCAAATTGTGCCCCCTTGTTCTTGCACATCTCTTCTTCTGAAAGATACTACCCTCTTGTACTTTGTTAATTCCCTAGAGATACTTGAAAGTTTCTATCATGTCCCCCCTCTCCCTCCTTTCCTCAAACGTATACATATTAAGCTGCTATAGTCTCTCCTTGTGTGCCATCTGGTGCAGACCCTGCACCATTTTTGTTGCCCTCCTCTGAACAGCCTCCACTCTGTCTATGTCTTTGCGGAGATGGGGTCTCCAGAATTGCACGCAGTACTCCAGATGGGGTCTCACTAACTGTCTGTACAGAGGGATAACAACTTCCTGTTTTCTACTGTTGATGCCTCTCCCTATGCATCCCAGTATCCCCCCAGCCCTCCTTACTGCCTTCTCACATTGCTTGCCCACCTTTAGGTCATCTGATATAATTATTCAAAGGTCTCTTTCGATTTTTGTTGTTGTTATTAACTCACCTGCCATTGTATACTCTTCCCCTGGGTTTTTGTTTCCCAGATGCATTTCCTTGCAGTTCTTTGCATTGACTCTGAGATGCCACATATTTGACCATTCCTCCAACCTTGCCAAGTCCCTTTTCATTCTTTCCATCCCACCTTGTGTATCAACCCTGTTGCAGATCTTTGTGTCATCTGCAAAGAGACATACCTTTCCTTCCAGGTGCTCTCCAATGTCACTTATAAAGACATTAAAGAGGACCGGTCCCAGTACTGAACCTCATGTACCCTGCTAGTTACCCTCTTTCTTCACTGTGAACTCCGTTTACTATTGCCCTTTGCGTCCTGTTATCCAGCCAGTTTTTATCCAGGCTACCACTTGGGACCCTACCAGCTGGCTAACTGTTTATTAATCTTTGTGTGAGACTGTGTCAAATGCTTTGCTAAAATCTAGGTAGGCTACATCCACTGCCCCTTCCTGGTCTACTACTTTGGTCATCCAGTCAAAGAAATCTATTAGATTTGTCTGACATGACCTTCCTGCTGTGAAACCATGCTGCCTTGGGTTCTGTGCCCCACTGGCCTCTAGGTACTCAACAGTTCTTTCCTTCAGAAGTAATTCCATCATTTTCCCTACCACTGAAGTCAAACTAACTAGTTCGTAGTTTCCTGCCTCTGTCTTGCTCCCACTTTTGTGAAGTGGAATCACATTTGCCCTTCTCCAGTCCTCAGGTACCACCCCATCCATGATTTGTTAAAGAGAGTAGTCAGTGGTGTTACTAGTTCTACCCTTAGTTCTTTTAGAATTCTTTGGTGAATCCCATCAGGCCCCATTGCTTTGTCCACCCTCAGTTTCAAGATTCCTTTCAAAACCCTTTCTTCTGTGAATGGATTGGTATCAACCCCCCCATTCAGAGTTTCTCCCTTGTTTGGTTTAGGTACCTCCCCCTTCTCTTCCATTGTGAATACTGGGCAGAAATATTCATTCAGTATCCCTGCTTTTTCACTGTCACCCTCTGCCCACATTCCCTCCCCTTTATTAAGCCTCTGTATCCCTCCCTTGGTCTCTCTTCACTCCCTAATGTACCTATAAAAAGGTTTTATCCCCCTTCTTAACAGAGTTGGCTATCTTTTCCTCAGTTTGTGCCTTTGCTATTCTAACTGCCTTCCCTGCCTCCTTCTGCTTTAACTGATAAAGTTCTCTGTCCTGCTCCTTCTGTGTTTCCTTATATTTCTTGAATGCTATCCTTTTCTCCTTAACCATCCCTGCCACCTCTTTTGAGAACCATAGTGTTTTTTTCCTTCATTTTGTTTTGTTGATTTGCTTCACACAAAGGCTTGTTGCCTCTGCGATAGCTGTTTTGATTATTCCTCATTGTTCCTCCACCCCTCCTTCTTGCCTGTTTGCTAGTGCTTTTCTGAGGCACTCTCTCATTTTCCCAAAGTCAGCCTTCCTAAAGTCCAATACTCATGTTTTTGTATGGCTTGACTCTATGGCTGTGTTTATTGTGAACCACACTGTTTGATGGTCACTTGTTCCCAGATGGCTACCCATTTCTAAATCTGATATCCTTTCTCCTTCCCCATTTGAGAGTAACAGGTCTAAGATTGCTCCCTCCCGAGTGGGTTCTAAAACTAGCTGTCTGAGGCATACCCCCTGTAGGGCATCAAGAATGACCCTGCTTTTTGGATGTGCCTGCAGCAAAGGTACTCCAGTTAACATCTGGCATATTCAGGTCCCCCATCAACAATATCTCCCCTTTTAAGGATGCCTTCTATCATTTCCTTGTCCATTTCCTCCCCCTGAGATGGGGGTCTGTACACAACCCCCATGCGGATTGTGGTGCCATTTCCTGTCTTGGTGCAATCCTACCCGGGACTTAAACCCCTTTATACTGACAAGCTAGCTAGCTAAATACATATTTCCCCAAAGCTGCAGCCTGTGTGATACTTACAGTTCTGGAAATTCTCAGGGGGGTTTGCAGATACTTGATTTCATGATACCACGCTGGTGTCAGGAGTTGATCATGCAACAAACAGCCACTGGCTGAAGCAATGATGAAAGTCAGTCTTCACCTGCCATGCCTTTCCAATCTTCACCCCTAGGAGCCTTTGCATGCAGTGTTCACCTGGCAGGGCTTTCAACATTTTCCTCTCAACTTAATCTCTCCTTGTCCGGGTACAGCTTCTATTCCCCACCTGGGAGAACACACTTACAAATCACTTTACTCTTAGCTGGCAGACACTGTGGATTTTAAGTAGCGACCTTTACAGTCTCTGCTTCCAGCTGTAACCTTCGATAGCTCTTTCTGTACTGCAGGACAGCTTGTTCCCTCTTTCAGGCAACAATTCTCAACAAATCTATCAAACTAACTGCGAAGTCTAAGTTTCTCGGCAGAGTCACAAGTTTTAAATCTCAACAGCAAAGTCCAAATCCTTGATAGCAAATTCTCTTGGCCACAGGCTCACACTGGAACAAAATCCATACATTACAGCAGTAGTCATCGGCCACAGGTTGAAATCTCAGAAGCAACTTTTTCTTACTGCAGCAACCTTCGACAGCCACAGGTTCAAATCTCAGAAGCAACTTCCCTCACTGCAGCAGCTTTCATCTGCCACAGGTTCAGATCTCAGAAGCAACTTTTTCTCACTGCAGGAACTTTCATTGGCCACAGGTTCAAGTCTCAGAAGCAACATTTTCCCACTGCAATAGTTTGGCAACATCAGCATCTTTAGCCTGCAGTTTACCCCAGTCTGTACTGCTTTGACCATTGTTACTAGCTACAGATGGATCAATACAAGAAAAAGTCCCTTCAGCCTTACAGGCTTCTTCTAGCTTGCTTGTAGTCTTCAACCCCAGCACAATATCACCAGTCACAGTTTTACCTGGGGTCTCACTTTCAAGTTCTATGATGGCTTCACCGTCCTCCACCAGGTAACATCTGGGAAACACAGGCAACAAAGGAATGTTCTGCACTGATATGGACTCCTCCTCCAGCTGAGCCCAAGAATAATCATCCAATTCCTTTTCCAAATTCTCCAGCTGGGACCTCTCGAGTAACACCTGGCACCAGTGTTCTGCCTCTCTGAGGAGTTGGTCTGCCTCCATCCATTGCCTGCTCATCCACTGGATCATTCTCATCAGGATCTCCACCACCCAGGAGTTGTCCTCTACTTCCAGTCCGCCTCAACCATGCTGCAGTTCTTCATACATCTCTTCGAGTCTAGCAGGCGTCATCCTCGTCTCACCAGAATCCACTGCTATGCACCAGGGCCATGCTCCACTGGTTATCCTGGGCACCAGGGCTGGTACCAGCTAACTGAAATCCCCCCCTTTACCTTGGACTTCCAGTCAGATCCCACTTCTAACACCACTGTGAAGGTGTGGAATAAAACAGACACAACAAACCAGAAGTGAGGTGCATAAAAACATCAACGTGCATTGTTATTTTATTCAAATCAGAAAATAAAAAAATAAAAATAATAAACATACAGAAACCAAAAGGTTATTCAATGTCCAATAGCCAGCAAACTTTCTAATTTCAAAAATTCCTGAGGCTTAGCTCCAGCCTTTGAAAATAAAACAGTGTGGAAACAAACACACTTCTGAGGTCCTCCTCACTTGGTAGTCAGTATTCAACTGATTCCCCTATCTTTGTTATTCCAAGTGGTGGGTTTTTATACCTTTCATGGATGACATCACCGTCAGGTACCCCACCCCTTTTTGCTAAAACCAGTATAAACCCCTTATTCTCAGGAGTTCCCCATCAAACAGTAAAGACATACATGTTCATTTTTCTAGCCGAGACTCAACTCCTTTTTTCTTGGTTAAGAGGGTTTTATGCTTCCATTTTGTTTCATCTCAAAAGATGGTTTTAATATGATAATAAGTCCATGAAGATTCCATTGGGTTTTGCAAGGGAAACAGGAGAATGAGGGCATGCTCCTCTTCTTCCTTCTCCTGCCAACCCTTGGAACTCATCATATCGTTTTCTTTTTATTTCCATTAAATCTTTAAATGTGACACCCTAAAATAGACAAGCATACAGCAAACATATTTCATTTTCATTCCCAGTGTGAGTGGCTGTCCTATAGAAACAAAGAGCAAAAGGAATGGGGGTGGGCCCTGGACACCCCATACATGGGCATCCACCCCAAACAGGGCTTACCCTGTCACACTCCCTGTGATCCCTCACCAGGAAAAGATCCTTGCATAACCTGATGAAGGCTGTCTCCATGCTGCACTTGCTTCACAGACCAAACTGAAATGACTTAAAGAGGTAATTTCCCTCTAGGTGAACCACAAGCTGGGCCATGACCACCTTCTCAACAACCTTTGCTAGAAAAGGAAGCTTGGAGACAGGACAATAATTGGTGGATATGTCAGGATCTAATGGTGCCTTCTTAAGTAGGGGCCTTACCACCTGTCCTCTATGAAGACATTAAACAGCACTGGTCCCAGCACCAAACCGTGTGGTACCCTGGCCACTGGTCAACCCCCTTGTTAGAGTGTGTGCCATTTACCATTACTTTCTGCTTCCTATCTTTTAGCCAGTTGTGTACCCAATTTACTATTTTGTCCCCCAACCCCAAACTGGTCAGCTTCCTGAGCTGCCCCGTATGTGGCACCATGTTGAAGACCTTGATGAAATCCAGATAAGCCATATACACTGCCCTTCCCTGGTTTATCTCCATGGTTCCCTAGTCAAATAAATCTATCAGATTTGTTTGGCATGACCTTCCCCCAGTGAACCTATGCTTCCTGTATTCCTGCAGCCCATAGGATTTCAGGTACTTAACCAGTCTCTCCTTTAGTAAGGTCTACACTAGTTTCCCTACCACTGAAGTTAGGCTGACAGGTCTGTAGTTGCTAGCTTCCTCCCTGCTGCCACTTTTGTGCAGAGAGACCATGTGATCCCTTCTCCAGTCCTCCACAACCACCCTGATTCCAGCGAGCTGTTGAACAAAGCTGCCAGCGAGGCAGCTATGAATTCCCTGATCTCCCTCAATACTCTGGCATGTCCCCATTCTGGTCACATAACCTTATCTACTTACAGGGCAGCAAGTCCTTTCAGTACCCTCTTCTTAGAAAAGGGACTTGTGTCCATCCTCCCCCCTCTATCTTTACTGTTACCTGGTGGCTCGTCTCTTCCACCCTCCACTGTGAAAAATTAGTAAAAGTACCTGATCAAAATGTCTGCTTCTTCCTGGTCTTCCTCTGCATAGTCTCCCTTTTCTGCACTTCTGATCCTCACTATCCTGCCTTTTGCTTTCCTCTTCTCCCTGATATAGAGGAAAAAAGTCTTATCACCTTTACTCACTTCTATTGCTATCCTTTCCTCTGCCTGTGCCTTAGCTCTCCTGAATGCCCTTCCTGCTTCTTTCTGCCTGACCAGGTACACCTCCCTGTCTTCTTCCCTGTGAGTTTCCTTGTACCTTTTAAATGCTATCCTTTTTTCCCTTTCTGCCACCTCCCTGGAGAACCATAATAGCCTCTTCTTTCTCCTGCCTTTGCTAACTTCTTTTACGCAGATGCCAGTCGCCCTCATGATATCCTCCCTTAGTCCCTTCCAGTGTGCCTACACCACTCCTATCAAGCCATTTCCTGTGACAGTCTCCCATTTCCTTGAACTCTACCTTCCTGTAATCCAGGACCCTTGTCCTTGTGTGGCTGTTTCCTGTACCTCTTCTTACATTGAACCACACTGTACAGTGACCACTAGTGCCCAGGGAACTATTCACTGTGACATTTGCAGTGCTGTCCCTGTTGGTGTGTTCCAGGTCCAACACTGCCCCACCTCTTCTAGGTTACTTTATGAGATACCAAATAAATGCTCCCTGTAGAGAGTCCAGGACAGCCTTGCTCTTTGCCAGTGCTGCAGCTGGCAGGTCCACTCCATATCCAGCAGACCAAAATTTCCAACCAATAGCATCTCCCCTTTCCCTGCCATCCCGATGATGGCCTCCCACTGGGTCCTGTCTAACTCCTTCCCCTGTGCTGGCAGTCTGTACACTAACCCTGCCCTGACAGAGTTCCCACAACCTGGTTCCAGGATAAACCACAGCACTTCTAAGCCCTTCTATCCTTGCTGCACTTTCACATCAGTGGCCTTAATTCCCATTCTTACATATAATGCTATCCTAAATCCTTTCTTTCTTCCCACCTCTGTCACTACAGTAACATGTGTATCCCAGGATGGCCATGTTCCTGTCATGGTGCATGGTGCATAATGTTTCCTTTAATGGCCACCAACTCCAGGCGAGCTCTGCTACAGCAGCCTCCATGTCACAGATTTTATTTCCGAGGTTTCTGACATTAGCACACAAGGCTCTCCACACTCTCACAGAAAAAAAGGAAAATGTGTGCATTCAAGTAAGCAGAAATGAACTTCATTGTGGCAATGTTACATTTATTCAGGAGTCATCAGAGAGAATGTTAACTGGCCACCCCAGTGCTTTGACCTTTAAGTCTTCCTCCTCCCTGCTGCCCTCCCACTTCTGCACTTGTTTTTTTTTTTAAATTCAACAATCTTTATTAGTTTTAATATAGAACAAAAGGAGACAAGTCCTATAAACAGTATCAGGAATAGTACATAATACTCAACAGCAACGAGAAAAATTATACATAAAACTCAATACCCCAATCCCTCCCACCATCCCCTCCCCCACCCCTACCCTGAGTGTGCCTGTATAGTTATAGAGTTGGGATACCACTACTATGGTTACAACTTTGGGGGCCTGTTGATCTAAGCCTTAAGTAACATTAATGTAAATATAAAGCATATAATTTGCCCCACTTTCTGTCAAAAGATAACAGATTATTAAGAGAACTAGCAATCAAACGTTCAGTTCTAAAACTTACAGATAAATCATTCATCAACTCAGAATATGTTATAACCAGCTGATTGATCCAGTGTTTGAGCACAGGTTTTTTGACCACTATTGAGATTAGTGCCATGTAGAATCTACGTTCTTTAATCACAATTTTGGAAAACATACTCAAAAGACATATTTCGATTGTATAAAGGTCTTCTAACCCTAGTAGCGGGTCTAATTTAGATTGTATCATTTGCCAGAGGGGAGCCACCTTTTCACACTGCCAGAATATATGCATCAAATTCCCTTCTGTTTTACCATATCTGGTGTAAGTCGAATTAGGAAACGTGCTCAATTTGGCAAGTATAATGAGGTGTAGTACATATTGTTTACAATATGATATTGGGTGAGTCTAAGTCTATCCTGGGTGTGATATTTATACATGTCTTTCCAGATTTGGGCCCAGTTAGGGGAGACATCTGGTAGCAAGGATTTCCATATTTTGGATCCTTTGAGAGGTTCAGGGAAGGTGTAGGATAAAAGAAATTTATATATTGCCGAAACACAGTGGGGTTTAGTTGCGTAATCTTGTTGCCGGACCAGAATGGATCTAGCTTGGGATGGCTTAGAGACATAACCAAAAGAAGTGTCAAGTAGATGTCTTAACTGGAAGATCTTAAAAATGAAACTCTGAGGGATATTAAATTTAGTCAGAATTTCCAGAGATGAGAGAAGTTAATCCTGAGAAGAGAGGTTCTCCACTAATACACCCTGTAGTTGAGGGAGCCAGTTGGGTGGAAGACATGCCCCGTTTATTTTAATGTTAGGGTTGAGAAACAGGGATTGACCGGAGTCCTGTTTAAGGGAAATCTTGAGATAGGCCTAGCATTGAGACAGGACTCTAAGAGAAGTGCTGATAACAGAGTTGTGCAGTGGAGCTGGAAGTGTTTGTTTCGATAAATAGAAAATGGTAGAAGAGTGCAAGTCAAAAGATCTCAGAAGTCGGTCTTCAAGCTGAAGCCAGATTGGGGCGTGTTTATAATCTATGACGGAGAACCATCTACCCATTCTGGATAGATGACTAGCCCAATAGCACAATAGGAAGTTAGGGAGATGAAGACCACCCAGATCTTTGGGGAGACTAAGTTTAAGAAATGACCTCCTGGGGTGTTTACCCAACCAGATAAAACTAGAAATAATAGAGTGTATGTGGTGAAAGAAAGACAGCGGAAGCCAGATGTTCAGCATATTCAAGGGATAGAAGAGTCGAGGGAGAACATTCATTTTAATGATATTTACATGACCCCATAAAGAAAGGGGAAGGGCGACCCATCGTTGAAGATCCTGTTGAATTGTAGCCACCAAGTCATCAAGGTTCAACTTTTTAAATAACATAGAGTTGTTGGTTAGGAATATACCCAGGTATTTAATTGAGTGGGGTGACCATTTCATTCCGAAGTGACTGAACTCTGCTTTATGGGTAAGGCCATTTAAAGGGGAAATTTCTGTTTTCGAGAAGTTAAGTTTATAGTTAGATAAATGACCAAACTCTGTGATAATACTTAGAGCATGTTTAAGGGATTACACCAGTTGGTCCAAATGGAGAAGGATATCATCAGAATAAACTGAGAGCATTAGGGGTTGATGAAGAATTGGGATACCTTTAACTTGGGGTGAACTTTTGAGGTGATGAAGGAGAGGTTCCAGATAGAGGTTGAAAAGGAAAGGTGAAAGAGGACAACCTTGTCTAGTACCAGTATGTAGAGAGATTCTGGAGGAGAAAACACCATTACAGTAGATTTTAGCTGAAAGTGAAGCGTATACAGTTTGAATCCACTGTATAAAATTGGAATGGAACCCCATCTTCCTTAGTGTAGTCCAGAGAAATACCCAGTCCATCCTGTTGAAGGCCTTTTCGGCATCTTAACGAGATTAGAGCCATAGGGGACTGAGCTGATTGCGCTACCCGAAAGATGTGTGAGAGCGTTCTGAGATGATCCACTGCACAGTGGCCCTGCACAAAACTGACTTGCTCTGCACTCAGCAAGTAGGACCAGATGTTTTTAAGCCGAAGTGAAAGGATTTTTGTTAAGATTTTAATATCACAATTTAAAAGCGATATTGGCTGATAGCTGGCTGGGTCTGTATGGGGTTTGTCAGGTTTAAGTAGGAGAATTATTGTGGCTTCCAATAATGTGGGATCTAGACTATCCACTTTAAACATATAGTTGTATAGATTAAGGAGAAGAGGAGCAAGTTCCGTAGAAAAGGTCCTATAAAAATTGGAGGGAAATCCGTTGGATCCTGGTGCATTGTCCAGGGATAAACTATTAATTGCCTCCTCTATTTCCTCAAGCGTGATTGGAGATGACAGGATGGTGTGATGTTGTGTCAGAAGACTGGGAAGGTCCAGAGAGTCCAGATAAGCCTCTATTATTTGAGGTGAAGCTGAGGAGGAGCCTTTACTATAAAGTGAGCAATAGAAAGACTCAAAGACCTGAGCTATGTCCCAGGGTTTGGTTTTGGTGGAACCATCTGCAGCAAGTATGGAAGGGATTAATCTAGAGTTTTCTGTTTTGCGTAATCGGAGGGTCAATAATCTCCCTACTTTTTCTCCTTGTTCTGCATATCTGGATTTTGTTTTAAGAATAGTTAATTCAGCTTTTTCTCTTAATAAATCAGCATATTCACTTCTTAATGTTAATAATTTCTCCAAAGTGGCCGATGGGGTGTTAGATGATAAAGCATTCTCAGCTTCTCTAATTTGAGATAAAAGACATATGGCCTTAGCCTCCCTTTGTCGTTTTCTTCTAGTTGCTAACTTAATGAATTCGCCGCGGAGATAGCACTTAAGAGTGCACCATATCAGGTCCTCCCTTTGTGTGGAATTCTTATTGAGCTCCATGAAGGTGGGAATGAGTGTTTTTATATGGGAAATAATATTATTTTCTTTAAGCAGCTGTGTGTTTAATCTCCAGGATATGTCTTTTTTCAAGTCTGGATCTGGGAATAACACCAGCTACACCACTGCATGATCAGAGATCACTATAGGCTCAATACCAGCCTGACAGAGGCCGTGTAAAAGAGGAAGACTAATCAGTATGTAGTCTAGCCTAGACCAGGATTGATGCACATTGGAGAAGAAAGAAAAAAGGCGATGGGAGGGATTGAGGAGCCGCCAAGGATCACATAATCCGAGAAGGTCGGAGAAATCAGCTAAAGCTTTTTGGGATGGAGAAGGGGGCTTTAATGATAGATATGATCTATCCAGGTTCTGTGTCGGTGGTGTGTTCCAGTCACCTCCCAGAATCAGGGGGGAAGGCAGCAGGGTAGCCACTTTATTGGCTAAATCCATAACAAATTTTGGGTCTCCAACCACTGGGCCATATATGGATCCTAGAACTACTTTAGTGTTATTAAGATCCCCTTTGACTGGCACAAACCTGCTGTTAGGATCTATAATATTTGTTTCTGCCTGGAATGTCAGGTGCCTTTTAATTAAAATAGCTACCCCCCCACTTGAGGATGACTCCCCTGCTGCAAATATTTGAGAGATACCCTGTCGTCTCAGCCAAATTGCTTCATTTGCTAACAAATGTGTTTCTTGAAGTAGAATTACGTCGGCATTGCGTAGGTCGCAATGCTTGGAACCTGATATCTCTTCGTTATTTCCCTAGCTCCCCTAATATTCCACGTAACAATTTTTAGTGGTTTATTAGCCATTGTCATCATAAAAGAGGAATAACCATACGAAAATAATCAGAAAGCAACCACCTCCCAATTGGCACACTCCAGTCCTCTCCCTTCCCTCCATCCCCAAATATTTGAATTAGAATCCAAAGAAGCTCTCACTCGAAAAAAAAATGTAACAATGCTTGGGGAAAGTAGTATACTTATTAGCTGCATCAGCATATAAACAATTATAAGGCTTAACAATAGAGATGCACATCAATGTTTTGGAAGCTCCCCTTCCCCCAACAACTATATACAGCAGGCCCCTGCTCGGTTTGGATTATTAATCTGAACAATGTACTGGACACCACAGGAGGCCAATCCTCACTGACTAGACTTCGCTCAGTGAAGTAATCAAACAAGTGAAACATGGTACCTGCTAAAGTACTGCATCTTGAGCCTGGCAGCTGTGTTAACTGGTACCATATCCCCACCAGATACACATGGAGTATGAGCGTTAAGTCCCCCCCCATGAACTAGTATGCTATACAGCTCTACCCTGAGCCAGTGTCATCTAGGAGCTCCCCTCCACCCATTACATCACCAACCACTATAGTATGCTCTGACCAGTAAAAGAAGTAAGTAGGCTGAGGCCATGATCCTGTAGGGAGATGAATAATTTGGGTATTTCTAATGTTAAAGAAGAAAGCCATTAGAAAAGCTGTGAGTCAGATCCAACTCACACATTGTTCTATCGCTATCTTGGTCATTCTCTTTATATGGGCATCAGGTTGAAACAACAAGGCCTCAGAAAGTAAACAAATATTGGCAAATCGTGGGACTCACCCCTGGATATCACTGGAATACAGCCTTGTATCTGCCTCCATCTTCCCCTGCCAGAAGTCTTCCCAGGTTACCCAGCTAAAACGAGTCAATTCCTGCCACTGTTATCTACTAATTAGCCCCAGGGGATTATATTTAGAGCATCTGCTTTCCAATGGTAGCATGAAGCAGGGGAAATACTAGGGGGAAGAAAATAGTGATGGGACTAAAAGATGTCCTACCGTAAATGTGTAGCACTGAAACCGATGGTGAAACTATGCTTCCTACGCCTATTGCCCAAGAGGACTCGAGACTACTGCGACAGGAAAACTGGCCTACCTGTAGCTAACGCGGCCTACCTAAGGATCCCCAAAACTAACATGGAGGAATAAAAAGAAAATCTCTACAAGTGTAAGGTGTACAAGAAATACTATTTGTTAATTGTAACAGCCAGGAGATGAATCTCCTAGAACCCTTAATAACCAGCATTTATTCTTCGGATAGTCAACCAGTTTTGAAAAGGTTGGGCAGCTTAGTAGTAAGGTCGGTTGTTGCTTGAGCTGGGGTGTCGAAGGATACCCAGGATCCTGTGATGAAGACTTGTAATTTTGCTGGGTACAGCATTCGGAAGGGAATGCCTGCCACTATCAGCTTGCTGACTATAGGATGAAAGGCTGATCTTTTTTGTCAGGTCTCAAAAGGTAAATCTTGCATAATTCAGAGTTTAGAGCTACCCCAGGTGATTGATTATAGCTCCTTTACTTTGGAAAGGACATGATGTTTTTGCACAAAACTTAGGAATTTCAGAATGATTGGTCTGGGGGGAGCTCCAGGCTGAGGTCACGGTTTGAGTGATCCATGGGCTCGTTCTATCTGGTAGGATGGGCCAAGTGGAGCTGGGCCCACGCTTTTCTGGAGGAACTTCTATAAGAAGGTGGTAATGTCGGAGCCCTCCTCCGCCTCCAGTAAACCAACAATCAGTAAGTCACTTCTCCTGCTTCTCCCCTTGAGGTCTTCGGTTTTGAGCTGTAGTTTACCAATTTGTTGGCGTAGTTGTGCAATTTTGGGCTCCATTTTCCCTCTCCAGGTCTCTAAAGATGCTGAATAGGCCTCCGAGTCCCCGACTCTCCTGGTGAGTGTGGTCAGGTCTTCTCTGATGGTTTTGAGCTCCGTGGATGTATCCGTCAGCGTTTCTCTAAAGGGCATGAGCTCCTGGAGAAAGCGTTCCTCTGTCAGAGGAATCGCAGCAGATATAGAGGAATTCGGTTTAGCTGTCACCGATGCCTGAGCCCTTTGCTTCTTAGACAGTTTTTCCGGAGTTGTGGGTGGCGTGTGCCTGATTGGGGCCTGCTCATTTCAGCATCCGTCGCGGCCAGGGAGCCAAATGCGATGCAAATTTAAACCAGTAGACGATCGCTGAAGGCAAAAAGGCTTGACAGTTCAGATTTTTAGAATCAATTTCCCCGATGAAGTAGTTTAAAATCGTTAACAGAGGGTGGAAGGCAGGAGCTCCAGATTAGTGCTGCCACTAGGTGCTCTGCATCAGGTGATCCCCCATCTCAAGACTGATCCTTCTGCACTTGTTTATCTGCAAAGCCACCTGCTTAAGAATTTGAATAGGTCTGCTTGTTTTAACTACATCTGAGGTTTTATTGATTATGTTTTTATCATTGTTCCCAGTCCTGTTTATCTATGTATGTATTTATTTATAATCTTGTTGTAAGAGTGCGCTGAGCCTTCGGGGAAGGGTGCCCCAAACAAATAAAATCTACTACTAGTACTACTACTCCCTCCGACTTACGTGTATTGCATACCCTGTTCCTTATTTCCTTTGTTCTGCTTCCCTCCTCTTTCTGATCAATGACTCTTACCCTACTTTCTTTATCCCTTTCACTAATGCCCTGTGTCCCTGCCCTTGGGAAAGTATCATAACTCAGGAATGCCTCTTCTGCTATGCTACCATCCTGGAGGAGGCAGGTGTTGCCTCCTTTGGTTATTCCACCTCCCCTTCCTGGCTAGTTTAAATGCTCATCCAGGTATTATTGTGCTTCCTATCACTGACGGTGGAGGTTGTATATTATTCTTGTGGCAAAGCTCCCCGGTAGCCCTCTGTCAAAAGGATCCCCATTCTAGTTCTCCCCTTACATCCCAAACTGAGGCACCATCAATCTTAATGCCATAAAGACTCTGCCACAATACCATCTTACAGGCTTAATCAGGCACCTTGCAGGTGGGCTGGTTACATATGTATCCCAACACCCTTCCCCAGGTCACAGCTTGAAATAAGATGTTTTAACTATCTCTGCTTTGCCCTCCTAGAATAAATAAATTGTAATAAATCTATAATTGCCTGCTACTAACTGACACCCCAGTAAATAAGATGGTCCATTAGAGTGGGACTGTTCTAGATAAATAATTTTCAATAAATAAATAGCTTGCCAAGTCATTTTTACAAACTCCAGATGTCAGACTTTGCTCCAGTGTCAACAACAAAGTCTCTAGAGTGCCCCCTATTAAGAGATTGTATAGATTATGTTAAAGATAAAATGTCCACTGAAACTATGTCTACTAAACAGCCTCAACCTGAACCAGAACTTCAATGGGTACTAAATGAAGTAGCAAAGAACACAGGACTTCTGTTGAGGGACGTCCGAAGCAAAAAGAACATAAGCATAAAAGACCAGCTAAGGATTTACCTCAAACCCCTGGTGTGAAAAGGACACATAAAGATTAGGATTTAGAACCTGTAGTCCACAAGCTCTAGACCCCCTAGAGTGCAGCTCAGCCCAGATAAGAAACTAATGCCCAGGAATAGTTTAACAAATGTAACAATTATTCCAGACAATGAAACAGGATGCACAAGAAACAGTTGTTGTTCCCCTCCAACATACTGGTGATGCAGATTATTATAAGGAGGAGGAAGAGAAAGAGAAACTTAGAAACACAGAAACATAGACTTTGACGGCAGATAACGACCACTTGGCCCACCTAGTCTGCCCATTTCCCTACCTACAGGATAAGCTGCAGATCCTAGTTAACCAACAGCCTATTTCTTCTTACCCCCACAAGAATTACCTTATGTCTGTCCCATGTATTCTTGAATTCTCCCACAGTTTTAGACCCCACAGCCTCTTCAGGAAGACTGTTCCATACGTCCACCACCCTCTTTGTGAAAAAATACTTCCTCACATTGCCCCTGAACCGCCCCCCATCTTTAAATTGTGTCCCCTTGTTCTTACATATCTCTTTTTCTGAAAGGTGCTACCCTCTTGGACTTTGTTGATTCCACCGAGGTACTTAAAAGTTTCTATCATGTCCCCCCATCCCTCCTTTCCTCAATGGTATACATATTAAACTCCTTTAGTCTCTCCTCATACGGCTTCTCTTGCAGACCCTGCACCATTTTAGTTGCCCTCCTCTGGACTGCCTCTATCCTGTCTATGTCCTTGCGGAGATGGGGTCTCCAGAACTGGACGCAGTACTCCAGATGGGGTCTCACCAACTGTCTGTACAGAGGGATAACAACTTCTTGTTTTCTGCTGGTGATGCCTCTCCCTATACATCCCAGAATACCCCCAGCCCTCCCTACTGCCTTCTCACATTGCTTGCTAGCCTTAAGGTCATCTGACATGATTACCCCCAGGTCCCTTTCTATTTTTGTTGTTGTTACTACCCACCCCCCCATTGTGTAACCTTCCCCTGTGTTTTTGTTTCCCAGGTGCGTTATTTTGTACTTCTTTGCACTGAATCCAAGCTGCCATACTTCTGACCATTCCTCCAACCATGCCAAGTCCCTTCTCATCCTTTCCACACTTCCTTGTGTATCAACCCTGTTGCAGATCTTTGTGTCATCTGCAAAGTGGCATACTTTTCCTTCCAGTCCCTCTGCAATGTCACTTATAAAGATTTTAAAAAGTACTGGACCCAGTACTGAACCCTGCAGTACCCCACTAGTAACCCCTCTTTCTTCAGCGTGGACTCCATTTACAATTACCTTCTGTGTCCTGTTGTCCAGCCAATGTTTTACCCAGGCTACTACCCTGGAACCCACTCCCAGGCTTGTTAGTTTGACAATTAATCTTTTGTGTGGGACTGTGTCAGATGCCTTGCTAAAGTCTAGGTAGGCCATGTCCACAGCCCCTCTCTGGTCTACTACTTTGATCACCCAGTCAAAGAAATCAATTAGATTCATCTGACATGACCTTCCCGCTGTGAACCCATGCTGCCTTGGGTCCTGTGCCCCACTGACTTCTAGGTACTCAACAATTCTTTCCTTCAGAAGTGATTCCATCACTTTCCCTACCACTGAGGTCAAACTGACAGGTCTATAGTTTCCTGCCTCTGTCTTGCTCCCACTTTTGTGAAGGGGAATCACATCCGCCTTCCTCCAGTTCTCAGGTACCACACCATCCTCCCATGATTTGTTAAAAAGGGTAGTCAGTGGTTCAGCTAGTTCTCCCCTTAATTCTTTTAGAATTCTGGGGTGAATTCCATCAGGCCCCATTGCTTTGTCCACCTTCAGTTTTAGGAGTTCTTTCAGAACCCTTTCTTCTGTGAAAGGACTGGGATCGACCCCTATCAAGAGTGCTTCTGTTAATTGGATTAGGCACCTCCCCCTCCTCCTCTTTTGTGAATACTAAGTCGAAATATTTGTTCAGTATCCCTTCTTTTTCACTGTCCCTCTCTGCCCACCCACCGTCCATTCTAATCAGCCTCACTATCCCTTCCTTTGTCTTTCTACGCTCCCTGATGTACCTATAAAAGGTTTTATCCCCTTCTTAACCAAGTTGACTATCTTTTCCTCAGTTTGGGCCTTTGCTATTCTGACTTCCCTCCCTGCTTTCTTCTGCCTTAACTGGTACAGCTCTCTGTCCTGCTCCTTCTGTGTTTCCTCATACTTCCTGAATGCTATCTTTTCTCCTGACTTTCCCTGCCACCTCTTTTGAGAACCACAGTGGCTTTTTCTTTCATTTTGATTTGTTTATTTGCTTCACACATAGGCTTGTTGCCTCTGTGATGGCACTTTTGATGTTTTCCCATTGTTGCTTCACCACTCCTTCTAGCCTGTTTGCTAGTGCTTTTCTAAGGCACTCTCCCATCTTGCCAAAGTCAGCCCTCCTGAAGTCCAGTACCCTCACTTTTGTATGGCTTGACTCTGTAGCTGAGTTTATCAAGAACCACACGAGGAGGAAGATATTATCCCTGAGGTAACTGGGGATGAGGAAATTGGTTCCCCACCAAGAGTAATAGAGGACTATTCATTTTATTCTACAGCCTTGAAATAGGAATTAATGAAATGGTAAATACCCCAACTGTAGAGTCAAAAGGAAGTGCCAGCTCTCCTCAAACCATTGCAGGGAGAACCTGAAGATTTATAACCTTGCATATAACTTGAATGCAGGGAAGGAGGACGTCTGACTGGGAAAGACAATGTTCTGGCAGATGATTCTCGGAGAAAGATGAATCATGTAGCCCACGCCATAACTGGTCTTTCAAACAGGTAATACTAAACTCCATCTTCAAGGGATAAGGAGTCTAAGAAGTAGAGCTACTTGCATCCTGGGAGATCAGGACATTCCCATTATTTTGTTGCAGACCCCATCTCTGGAACAGTTGGAGACGATGCTCTCAGCATGTCCTGAAGGAACATATTCCTCTATGCTTTTCCACTGATTCACAAAATTCTTCTTAATCTGAAGGGTAAAAGCAACCATGACCCCTATAGCTTCAGACTGGGCCATACAGCCATGGTACTCACTACTTCTGAGACCATTTCAGAAATATCAGTTCAGTCTCCCAACAACTCAGTCAGTATCTGTTAAACAAATCTCAGGGCAGAGTGTTCCAATGAGATCAGAGGTCAGTACATCTCAACCCTAGTACCTGAAGAACTAGAACTTGCAGAAATGTACTTCAAAATGGAAGAGGTTTTCCATCTGGTTTAACAACGGATATACAAACCAAAACAATGTAAACATTAATTTACTCTTAGAATGCCTTTTAGACTTGTAATCAAATGGTTTCAGGCCATCATCCATAGTCAGAAATATTACTAACAAGGATCCAATAGGTCACAGTAACTAGAACACCATCAGATTCAACATAGTGTTGGGGAGTAAGCAAAATAAAACCGACACAATAGTACCAAATTTTAGAAGAATTTGATAATAGATACTGTATAAAGCCAGCTGACATGGAGACAGTAGTGGGGATAGAGAATAAGTTAGTAAAAATGAAAAAAAAAATACATTATTAGAGGCCATCCACACTTGTGTAAGAAACAGAAGATGATGGCAGAAAAGACCACTGGTCCAGCCAGTCTGCCTGTAATAGCCTATCCTACCACAAGACCTAGTGTCTATCCAGGGTTATCCCCCCCTCCCCATGTTTCCTGCCCTACTGCTACCCCTCTATTTCACTATTAAGCCCTTAACACTGTCCCAACCATGTTTGAATCTGTTGATGGTTTTGGCACCCATCAGTTCAGCTGGCAGGTTATCCCGCAGCTCAACCACTCTCTCTGTAAAATAAGATTTTCTTACATCCCTCCTGACTTTTTCCTTCTCACAAGCTTCCAAACATGCACCCATGTCCTAGATTCACTAATCCTGGTGAATAGTCCCTTTACAATTTACCATAGTCATTTAATTCAGAAACTTGGAGGCCTCTATCTGGCTCATCCAATCACAGTTGTGGCAGTACTGTGAGAGGCAGACCAAGCTGCTTTAAAAGAACACCAGTGACTAACATGGTGGTGTCAAAGTGTAGGGCTAAATGCAGCAACTCAAGTCATGCCAGAGTGTGGCAGGGTGTGGTGCCATCTCTTACCATTTAATCTCCTCAACACACTACAGACTGTGCTCCGCTCCTTACTCTGTCCCCCCATTTGCTGTCTTCCCCAGTTCTTCTGCTTCCTGCCTGATTGCACCACTAGCCTGCAGTGAGTAACTCAAGCATGAGCCCAGAAGACAACTTTATGTCAGAGCAATTCTGTAAAAATGTTTGTAACAGCACAATTTGCCAGCTGAGTGCTTGTGAGGCCGATAACAATAAAACTGCACCCCGATTGACCCCCCTCCTTCTGTGTATGACCTGAGACTGACAGTCAAGCACCCGTGACTGACCCAAAGCTCATCCAATCACAGTGGTGGCAGTACTGTAAGCAGCTGGCCAAACCTCTTGAGAAGAATGCCAACAGCTGACGTGGAGGCATAAAGGTGGCAGTCGCAAAGTGTGGGGCTGAGACTGGTTACATTTGTTAGATTATTTAATGGAATCACATATGATGACTCCCAGGTCTCCTTCCTTAGTAGAGACATGGTTAGCCATGAATAATGCTGTTTATGAGTCAAACATTAAGAATTACAGTATGTATGAAATAGACAAGATAGAGTCCTAAGGGGAGAGGGGTGTTTTGATTTTTTTCAAGTAGGCTCTGGGCATCCCTGAGGTTATTTTTAAACTAATCTTGAAGGCACAGATTGTGTGGTACTATACTTTAACAAGTTAAAGATAGCCATAGGGGTAGTTTATATTCCTCCGAAAATATCAGTAGAAATATTCAACCTTTTGCTGAAACACTAAACCAAGCTTTAAAAAGACATGATATTGTCCTGTTAGCAGATATGAATGTTGACTGGGGCCAGCCAAGGGAGAATATATTAACAGAAAGTCTGAGACATTTGGTACTACACCGACTTATACATAGTCTGGCCAGATGTACTCAAGGGATAGATATAGGTTATACTTTGGAACTTATTTTTTGTGTCCAAACACTGATGTTGTGGAAGCTAAAATACTGATGCTTAGTCTAGGGGATCATTATCTTATCTACCATAAATTATATGTGTTTAACCAGACAGAAATTTCCAGACCTCCTATATACAGTATAAGCGCTCTTTTGACAATTTTTGTGAAACTAAGTTAAGAGGCAAATTGAGGAATTTAAACTGGGCTAGAATCTGTCTGATTCCTAATTTGGACTTTGTCACTCAGTATTTTCTGATTTGTTCTTGGAAGCTTGTGATTTGCATGCCCCATGGTCAAAATAAATACTTTGCTTAATCTTCTTCCAAGGGTAAATGAAAAACTATTTAAATTCATGAGACTTAAAAGACGTGCGTGAAAAAAGGAAAAAAACTGGAGACCTGTGTGCTAGGCAAGCTTTCAAGAAAATTAGAAATAAAAGCAATTTGGAACTAAGATCAGCAAAAAGGAAGTACTGCCAACTTAAAATAAAACAGGATTTGGATCCCAGGAGATATTAGAGTTTAGTGAGGGAACTGACTGCACCATCTCCCAGCTTGACTAGATTATCCCTAAAAAATAATTCAGACATCTTGGAGGGTTCAGGGGAGGTCGTTAAATTGCTAAACAAATACTTTGTTGGTTTGCCCAATGTGGATGTTCCAACAGGCTGTAAGAAAGATGTAAGTGAAGGACTGGTTGGTTCAAATAATGCCCCCTATGTTTGGTCTCACACCCTTGATTTGGAGTGAAGTCTATAAATCCTTGAAATCACTCAAATTAAAGTCCCCAGGTTTGGATGAGTTAGATGCAAATTTGTTAAAAATGTTGCACCTTTTTAATTGGAGTATTCTGGAAAAATCTTTCCCTTCAACATGGAAGATTAGCAAAGTGATCCCACTATCTAATGGTGGGGACCATCTACACTCTTCCAACTATAGACCAAATTCCCTGCTTCTCATTCTTTATAAGATTCTAGAAAGGCAGGTCTACTCACAGTTTTCAGTTTTCTTGGAATCTTACAATCTATTATCTCCTAATCAATATGGTTTCTGGGCAAGATACTCCACAAACACTGCCTTTATTGACTCCCATAGTACTGTTACTTACTCTTTGCAAAAATGGTAAGGAGACAGGGTCAGTGTTCATGGACCTATAAAATGCATTAAACCTTGTAAACCATGCTATATTGGTCTGCCGCCTAAAAGCAATTGGGGCATGGGTAACAAAACTATACCTTGGTTCAAATATTATTTATCTGGGAAGTCCCAGATGGTCTCTGTAGTTGAATCCCTATCTCCACCTTTGCAGATTCTCAGGGGAGTACCTCAAAGATCAGTCTTGGGCCCAGTTTTGATTTTAATAAATTCCCTTTCCCAAGCTGTAAAACGTCCAACCATCAAAATCTATGCCAGTGATACAGTGCTTATATCATCTGATATTGACTTCGACAACATTGAGCATAACCTGAGGTTGGATTTCATGCATATTCAAAATTGCTTTTCAGTATCAGGCCTAGTGCTTAATGTAAAAAAAAAACTAGTGTATGTGCTTCTCTAACCATAGGCACAATGATCGAAAACTAAAATTGGTATCCATTAAGGACATAAAAATAACTAACATAATGGTATATAATATTTGGGAGTTTATTTTGACAATGCCCTAAAATTTTATCACCATATTAAGACTGTAACTTCTAACATTAACAGAAAGTTGGGGGCAATGCTTAGAGGGATCTATCATCTTCCAGAGAGAGACAGGCTTAATACTGCACAAGTTATGTTCTTTCCTTCTTTGGAATATGGTAGTCTGATCTACCAGTTTACTGGAGGATCAGCTCTGGTAAAACTGGATATAGTATATTACCAAATTGCTAGAGTTGTGCTTCGATGCAAGCCAACAGTTCACCACCGTGTTTTATGTGAGACTCTGGGATGGCAGCCTTTGAGTATAAGGAGAGAGAGAAATCAGTTGTCAATGATTTTTGGCATCCTTTTCTGTGATCCCTTTCATCCATTAAGCCATCTATGAGCTATCCTATGAGGCAAAAGTATGAAAACATGTTATCTGTTCAAAAAACTTTTGCAAAATCTGGTCCCAAGCCTTTAATTGCCAGCTTAGCCAATTCTTGGACAAACTTTCCTTTCCCCTGTATCTTGTGCTTCTGAATCATTGGAATCTTTTATTTTATGAGAAATAGTCCACATGTTACTGTTTCAATACTATGTGATTTTGTAGCTTTGCTGTTTGCCTGTGTAATACATTTTGTGCATTGTATTGTTTTGTGTTTTTGCAACCCAGGCCTTTACTTGTAAACAGAGCATTCCACTGTAACGTAACTGTTCCTGTATAAAAACAAACTTTTTTCGTCATCATCATCATCATCTATCATATCACCCCTTTCACTTTTGGCCTACAACGAATACATGTTGGTCATGACTTATTATGGTTGTTCTATGCTGTACTGTTTTTAACCTGTTACTGTTGAAGACTCCAGAACTGGGCATAATAATGCAGCTGTGGCCTCAACAATGATCTAAAGAGAGGTAGTAATACTCTTTCCTCTGGCTATTAAAACCCTTTCCAGTACATTCCTGCACCCTGGTTGCTTTTCTATATACTGTACCTGGTTACATTTGCTAGATTGTTTAATGGAGTCACATATGATGACTCCCAGGTCCCTTTCCTTAGTAGTAGTGTCCAGTATAACCCCTCCCATTCAATATTATGTTCTAGGGTTCTTTTCTCCTATGTGTGTCACTTTGCACTTTTTGATGTTGAATTTCAACTGCAAAACCTTGGACCACCTCGCAAACCTTTGCAGGTCCCTCTGCATCTCTCTTACCACCCTCCCTGCTATCTACCCTACCACAGAGCTTAGTGTCTTCAGTGAAGAGAAGCATCTTGCCATGAATTCCTTCTCCTACGCTGCTGATCAACACATTCAAAAGGACTAGACCCAGGACTGAACCCTGTGGCATCCCACTTGTGACCTCTTTTTTTCATATTTGACTCAGTTTACCACTACCCTCTGCTGTCTCCCCTCTGACCAACTACCCACACCCATTTAACTATGTTCTTCACCACATGTAGACCCTCTAGTTTCTTCAGCAGCCTTCTGCATGGCATCAAGCTGAATGCCTTGTTGAAGTCGAAGTAAAGTATATCTACTGCATGTCCCTTATCCACTGCTGTAGTTACCCAGTCCAATAATATTATCAGTTTAGTCTGAAAAGATCTTCCTGCCACAAAGCCATGCTGTTTACTATTATGGATTATGGAGCCCATTGCTCTCCAGATAGTCCACTAGGTCCTCTTTGACTAGTGTCTCCATCATTTTACTGACCACAGAGTTAAGACTGTCAGGCCTGTAGTTACCTGGTTGCTTCTTGTCCCCAACCTTATGGAGCAGAACTACATCTGCTACCCTCCAGTCATTCAGAATCACCCCTGACTGAATCGAGCAATTAAATGGCCATGCCAGGGTTCAACCAGTTTTGATGCTAGCTCCCTCATCACCCTCAGATGCATACCATCCAGACCCTGGCCTTATCTACCTTCAGGGCTACCAGCCCTTTTTATTTGTAAATACCTTCAACCTCATGTCTGGGATCCCCCAAGCAGCACCCTTTATGCCGCTTTGTGGCAAAGGCCCACTGTCCTCCACTGTGAAAAGTGAACAGAAGTAGTCATTAAGAACAATTGCCTTCTGCATGTCCTCCTCTGTTACCCTGCACCCTCTGTCAATCTTACAATTCCTCCTCCCACCCTTCCATTTTTCCCTAATATATATATGAAAAACTGTTTTTCCCCACCACTTACTCCCTCTGCAGTACACAGCTCTGTGTCTGCTTTTGCATCCCTTACTGCCTACTTGGCCTCCATTAATTTTACCTAGTTTTCACTCGATTCGTCATCTCATGCTTCTCCCTGTATTTGATGATGGCCTTTTTCTTGGTCCTCATCACCACCTTTGAGATCCAGATTAGTATCCTGTGCCTATTACTCTTGGTGACCATCCTCAAGTATGACTTTATTGCCTCAAGAATGGCCCCTTTAATTTCTACCCACCTTTCCTCCACACCTCTGATTCTGCCCACCCCAACCAACCTACCCCAGACTAATGCCCGCTTACTAAGAAAAAATTACTATTAGTAAGGATACCATAAGGAGGATGAAAACAAGCACGGAGCTGAGGATAGTGGAGGGAGTCAAAAGTAAGATTTGTGAAAAGGCCAAGAAACCATTTTAATTTAGTAGACATGTAACTGAAGCAGTAAGGGAAAAAGAAAGCTATTCAGGGCCAACTAAAGACCCGGGGGTAGCACACTGCATTCCCACACTGGTGATCTGGGATCAGGAAAGAGCCTGAGATGCTCGAAAATGGGCAGCCATTGATTAAGAATTTCTACCAGTGAGAGCAAATCCTCTATACAGAGGGTCTGCACTGTGCTTCCACAGCATCAGCAACCCCTGTAGTAGGGCCCTGAAATGTTCACCTTCTAGCCCCAGGATAAGCTGTATGTTGGCGAGGCCTCAAGTGACTACAGCATACACCATGGTCTTGCAAGTAGTATATTATACTGGTTGGTGGTTGAGAGACACCTGGAGTACTGTGTGCAGGTTTTTTATTTTATTTTATTAAATCTCTGAATTAAGACCTTTGAGCCAGGGGCTCATTTACAAAAGCTCCACGTCAAAAACAATTGGGTTATACAGATGAAGCAGTAACACAAAAAGGTACAATATGATACAAAACTGGAAGGCTACAATTGAGTTATACAGAGGAAGCAGTAACAAACAAAGGTACAATGGATACAAAATTGGAAGGCTAGGTAAGACACAACAAGCAGGGTAATAAACTAACAAAATTAATGCCTAAGAACAACGAATAAGTGCAAAAAAGCACTCAAAAGTGCAAAGAAGTAGCAACCCAAAGGGGCATTGTCAGCATAGGGTGGGCAGATGTAAGCTGGAGGTCACCAGGACTAAGTGCAGCAGTCACAGCTACTGAGGCTGGCTAGATGCATTTGGAGAGAGTTTTTGAAGGGACCTATGGAGGAGGTGGATTGGATTTGTGCTGGGAGGTTGTTAAACTGGCTGGGTGCCCTGAACATAAAAATTCTTTGCCCTTGGGATGTCTTGCATAAATGTACCTGGAAGGACTGATTGTATGAGCTTCTCGCATGGTGTGAGTTTGCAAGGGCCTTCTTGAGGAGTAGTTGGATTGGGGGGGCAAGCCCACAGGAGATCTTTTTGGTCGCAAGGCATGTGTGGTAAGAGATTCTGTTTTGAAGGTTGAGCCAGTTGGCTTGCGCATAGAGATTACAAGTATGCGTGTCCCAGCTGGCACCAGTAAGTGACCTGCAGGCTTTGTTAAGGGTGACCCCAATCTTTTTGAGTGCAGTAGCAGAGGCAGAGCTACAAACTACAATGCCATAGTCAAGAATAAACAATATGGAGCTGCTCACAGTGAGGCATAGAGCCTCTTGGGTCATGCAGTGCCGGTGTCAATAGAGAAGGCCTAGCCTGGTATTGGCAGTTTTGGAGATGTTCGAGATGTGCTCTTGGTAAGAGAGCGTGCTGTCCAGGGTTATGCCCAGGTACCTAAAAGTAGACACCTGTTCAAGTGGTGAGCCAGTATTGTTGGTGACTGTCAATTGGGCTGCTTTAAACTTGTTATGCAATCCAGCAAAGACCATTGATCTGGTCTTTTTATAGTTTCAAATTAATCTTTGTTCAGTGAATCATGTTTCAATGGAGGCAAAACTATTTTGCAGGTCACGAGTAAGAGGAGTAGGATCAGGCTGGCTCAAGAAAATCACAGCATCATCTGCATAGAGGAGAAGGTTGTTAGGGCAGGCTAGGGGGAAGAGTATTGAGGTACAGGCTAAATAGGAGGGGGCCCAGGATTGATCCCTGCAGACCACCTGATAGTACGAGGCAGCTAGTAGACAGTGAGTCAGAGATTTTTACACACTGCGTTCTGCCACCTAGATAACTTCTGAACCAGGCAGTAATGTCATTGGAGAGTCCTAGTGATGTTAGGATCAGAAGCAGTAAGGAATGGTTGTCCGTATCAAAGGCCTTTGTAAGGTCTATATAGATGGAGCCTACGAGTTGACCATGGTCAATGGATTTATGGATATAGTCCATGTAGGTGAGCAAGGCAGTGGTGGTACTGTGATCCTTCTAAACCCATGTTGTTGAGGGCACTGGATACCAATGGTGGAGAGATATTCTGTTAACTGTTCAGACACTATTCGTTCAAGGGCTTTCAAAAGGGGAGGCAATATTGAAATGGGACAGTAGTAGGCGTGGTTTGTTCTGTCCCCACTCTTAAAGATGGGTGTCACAACTGTGGCTTTACAAACAGATGGAAACTGACCGAGACATAGGGAGAGATTCAGGATCCATGTGAGTGGAGCTAGGACAGCAACAATGCAGAGGAGAAGTAGTTTGAGGTCAAGGGTATCAGAGCTGTGCCTAGACTTACCGAGCACTTTCTTTAGCTGTTTTCTGGTGGTAGACATGGATATCGACTTGAAATAGAATTGGGGGATGTGTGTGTGGGAGGGATCCTGTGGTGGGCAGTGTCAGCAGTGGGAGGTTCATTGAAGAAGTTAGGGGGGCCGGCCCGGTGATGTAGAGGGTTGAGGTGCTGGCGCCTTACCTCGACCCACTCCGGTGACCCTGGTTCGGGAATGGACTCAGGTAGTTGGGGGTCGGCAGGGGGAGGATAGGATCGAGCATCCGATGGACTGCTCTCCTATCCTGAGGTGGGTTATGGACTATCCTTGTTCACGCAGCAGCTCCCAATGGAGATTGGAGGCACTGCAAGAAGCGATGCAAAAAGGCGAACAAGAGAAGCGGAAAAAACATTCTGGAGGTTAGCAGGATGACGGCTGCTGGTCCCAGGCACCTCCGAAGACTCCCTTAGAGCCACAGAATACCTCAGCAGTTCCTGGGGCTGAGAGAAATAGTGTGCTGGTTCCTCCCGCCAATGCCTTCACCCTCGGAGGAGTGGGTATCCATCCGGTGAATGGTTACACCGGGCTATCCCATGGAAAGCTGCAGATGTGAGGTATGTGGTTGAAAGGGGGATAATAGGGGGAATGTCTGGGACCATGGCATCCCGAAGGAGAGGCAGCTCCGGGGCACATGGGGGATAAATAAATAATAAAAAAAAAGAAGTTAGGGGAAGGACTCCACTCAGGTCAGTGAATGAAGTGTTCAGGACATTCGTAATTTCATTAGGGTCTTGGACTGCTATTCCATTATAGTTGATTAAGGTGGTGGGAGGGGTTGATTGGGTTTACCTGTAAGGTTTTTAATATTGTCCCAGAATTATTTACTATTATCCCAAGAGCTAGTAAACATGCCTTGCAAGTATGCGGCCTTTGCATGCCGAATGGCCCAGGTGCAATTATTTCTGGTGGTCCTATAACCTTGCCAGTCAATTGGTTTGCCAGTGGTTCGTGCTACATTCCAAAGGTGGTCACGAGTGGCCATAAGGTGCAGTAGAGAGGGTGTGATCCATGGATTAGAGGCCCCTTTCACCCTGCACTTCCTGAGGAGGGCAAAGATATTACAGGCCGAATTGAAGCGAGTGATAAAAAGGCCTAATGCCTCTTCTACACTATTTGCGAGGAGAACTGAGGACCAGTCACAACTGAGGAGATATTCTAGGTGAGGTTCCTGGTTCCCTTCCCTGAGGACTCTCTGATAAGTTGTTTTGCATGGTCGTTTAGGTACCTTATTGGTCCAATGACAGGTGATTGGGGAGTGGTCACTCAGGGTATCCGTTAACACTGTTGTGTCCTTGATCTTCTCAGGATGGTTGGAAAATACCAGGTCAATAACAGTATTGGTGCCAGTCCTATAGTTTCTTCAGGCAAGTGAAAAGACAAGTTGTGCAAGGTCAATGGCAGCTGCTGCATCCTTACAAGGGGTGGAGTCAAGGGACAGTCAGTTGGTATTAAAGTCACCCAGAGCAATGTCTTCAGAGCCATTAGGCAGGTTAGCAATGAGGTCAATGAATGCTTGGAAGCCCTTGTGAGCTTCCTTGGGTGGAATGTATATGGAGAGGAAGTGGATTTACTTCCCTTTATTACCTAAAGAAATTTTTATCCCAAGAGATTGACCACCATCCATAGGTGACAGTGTTGGGAAGACCTGCCATTGTAGTGCGTCTTTGTTGCATAGGGCGCATCCACAACCATGTCTACCCACCCTATCTAACCTGTATAACGTATACCCATTTAGGGAGACTGCTGAGTCAGGAACAGCAGGGGAGAACCAAGTTTCAACTATAGCGAGGACATCGGGTCGGTGCTGTAGTACCCAGACTTGTCATTGATCTACTGTAATTTTGGCAGAAGGCTTCTGATGTTAATAGAGGTGATTTTTAAACCCCTGGGGCCACTGTTCCAGCCAAAAGGAGTATTCGGTGTGCCAGGAGTAGGGTGCACGTTACTTGACAACAACAGCAACAGCAGGAGTTGTCTGGTCAGGATGTATTTGAGTAGCTTGCATTTTAGTTTGGGTGGTTGCTTAGTGGCCTTAGGGGTCATAATGGAGGTGAGATGGAGGGATAGACAGTATGCCTGGAGGAATGGCAAGTAGTTATGTTGGGAAATGAACCCTCATCTGAAAAAAGAAAGGAAGAGGCTGGAAAATATCCAATGGAGGGCAACAAAATGATTCATGAATTGATCAATCGTGGAAGACAGATCTAGAGTGACTGGAGGGCATCAGCTTGTTCTTACTGCAGGATAGGAGGGAGAGAGGAGACATGATAGAAACTTACAAATACATACAAGGACATAACAAGGTAGACACTACAGATTTATTTATGATAAAAGGGCAGACAATCCAAAAAGGTCACAACCTCAATTTAGAAGGGGGTAATTTTAAGAAAAACATATGGCAGTATTTGTTTACAGAAAGAGTTGTGGCCAAATAAAACAAGTTGCACAAATATGTAACAAATGCTAGTACAATCTCAGGTTCAAACCCCAATGGGATAGCTACAGGGGGTAATTAGAAACACACTGAAGGCAGTAGATAACACCTGGATCTTGAAACTGATTGAATAAGCTTAGGTAGGTAAAACAAGGAAGACTAGATGGACTCTTGTCTTCATCTGTGCCCAGCAGTCTATGTATCTATTTATGTATCCCTAAAGGTATAGCTGGCTGCTATTTTAGCATATACTGTACAGTAGGTCAAACACTAAGTTCAAGGTCTTTAGTTTTTTTCACACGGTGTTTAAGAGGTGCATTAATGGTTCTTTCAAGGACTAAATCACTTACACCCACCTGTAAGGGATATAGTCTCTAAATGTGTTTCTTACTCGGTTAAGGAATTCCCCCTTTGCACCACTGGCTAGCTTAGTGTTCAAATATTTAACATGGAAAATGTTATTCCTGGTAGCCATAACTTCTACTAGGAGAATCAATGAGTTGCAAGCACTCTACAATCTTTACCCAAAGTAGTGTAAATGTTTAATTTGACCCAAACTATAGGTGTACCTGTGTATTTTTCCAGATCATGTGCACATAAAGGTAAAGAGAAGCTACACAGCCTTGATGTCAGAAGAGTTCATGCTTCTGCAAGAGCAAGTCTGAACAAGTCAGAGGCTCCAATAAGCAACTGACTGTCAGTTACAGGGAGGTATCAAAAGCCCATCCATCATCCAGAAACACTATCTTTAGATGGATCGTTGTCAGTATTGTTTTCTGTTACACTTAGGCAGGAAAGATCCCCCAGATTGAATAAGGTCTCATTTTATTAGGGCATTAGTTCTTAGACTTTGTCATAGTGAGCCTCCTCTAAGCCACAGAAAAGATCCTGACGCTCCCCCAACTAATGAGATCATCTTGGGTCTCCGAGCAGAAAAATGGCATACTTTGCACAGTACATCAGAAGTAAATGAAAATTTGAGTAGCTGGCTCTCATTTTATTCAGCTTATTGTACCCCCTTCCCCTTGTAACCTCCCTCACCAGGCCAGTCTATCTGTTCCACAATGTTGACTCTTGAACCATTGTTACCCCTTCTTGCAATACCTTTGTGGGTCAGACTGCATTCTCTGTTTCCCCTCTATCTGGAATAACCATCCCACCTACCTCTGCTTCACTCCCTTATAACAAAAAAAGAAAAAAGCAGACACGCCTGATGGGCAACAAGCCTCCTCTTGTCTGAATGTTCCTATGTTACTCTGTTCTGAAGCAACTTCTCAGGTATCCTTTTGCTCCCTCCTGATTATTCCTGGTACCGCTCTGCTTAACCCCTGTATTTGGGTTGTTCAGCCACCCATCTAATTCATCAGTTGTTACCTCTCATTATTTGTTTATTCTTCCTATTTGTTTGCACTATTGTTCATTTTGTATTGCTTGAATGTTCTGCAGTTATCTTTTTAACTGTATTCACTTCCTACCCTTCCCTGGGTACACCTGAAAAGAGTCTTGGCTCTGTGTGCCTTTCCTGGTCAATGACTTGTAAACAGATACATCAATTAATTACATTTTGTGTCATCCCTTCTCACAAGATATCTAAAACTCAAAATGTAAAAATAGCACTTTTGCAGACTTGCTTGTGTCACAAACCCACTCAGCAGGTCAGGTCTTCTACTCCCAAAGTGCCAACCTCTGAGCGCAGTCTTGTGAACAGTGTAACAGACAAGGTAACCCTCTTGTCTGTTCGGATCAACCTTTGGTCTCAGTTCTGGAGGGATTCAAACTGGTAACCTCTTGTTAGCATACCCAATGCACAGGCTCAGATATATCTGTCTTCGGGGGGCCAGATATCTTTGCCTACGGGCACCTAACCAGGTATTCAGAGATGAACCCTTTAAAACTTTAATAAAGACCTCAGATTTAACGCTTCTCTTTCCAGTTTGGTACCACCATTCAAGTTTATGTCTATTGTCTGCTCTAACCATGTACTTTTCTTACAAATAAAAAAAAAGAAGTCAAAGACAGACCAAGTGAGTTCTAAAAAGAATTTTTACTAAAAATAATTAAAAATATGTAAAACACAAAATACAGAACTCCTTTATGAAAAGACATACGAATCTTTTAAAAAGAAACAAGGTTTTAACAGTGCAAATTCCTACTACAGTACTTAGTCTCTAAATACTTGCTTAAGTGCTAACCGATCTTCCTTGGTCAGAGTCTAGGTAAAAATGTAGCTCTGTAAAACAGAATTATTCCTTAAACATCTGTATTGGCCAATCCCTTTTTGGTGAGGTCAGCTAGCTCCTCCTCTGTCAGATTATATTTAAAAATATATCTAATAAAAAAAACAGTAGTCTTTTCAAAGTATCAATTTTGCAATCCTTCAGCATGACTCATATTTCAAATGACATCTCTTTTAATCCATGCTGCATCCTCCTCACACAGGATTCATATGAGCATTTACAACCTTGCACCAATACATCACAACCTGCTTTTCTTCCTCTGGAAGCGTCATAAAATGGATATACTGAACTCAAGCTTCTTAACCCTATAATTAGCTTCAGGCTTTTCCACGTAACACATTGTCTCTAAAATCTGTTTGTGTATAATCTCACATGCTGTCTCAGCATTTTTCTCATGGCATCCATCCTTCAGCTGAAATGGGAGGGGGGGGGGCGAGTGAGGTTATTCCAAGGGCACTGGCATTTTTACAGGCACTTCAATAACATTTCAGTTATTTTAAGAGATAAAAATGATAAAGCACTCAGAACATGGCTGTCTACGTCACACTCCTCCCCACCTAGACTGAATTTGGGGGATCTATCCCCTACATGGGATGAGCTTCCCAAATCAGTTCACTCCTCATAGAACCTAGACAGTCCATCTGAGTTTTGATTATTCGCTCCAGCCCTATGTACAAATTTTAGATCATACCCTTGTAAAGCAAGACTCCATCTTAGCAGTCTCCCATTGTTCTTCCCCATCTGCGTCAGCCAAACCAGGGGGTTGTGGTCTGTCTGCACCACAAAATGCTGCCCATACAAGTATGGCTCTAATTTCTTTAAGGCCCACACTATGGCAAGACATTCTTTTTCCACCGTAGAGTATGCTTGCTCCCTGGGGAGCAGCTTCCTGCTCAGGTACACAACTGGGTGAGCTGTCCCTTGGCTGGACATCTGGCTCAGTACTGCCCCAATACCCATGTCTGAGGCATCCGTCTGAACTATAAAGGTTTTGCTATAGTCCGGACTTGTTAAAACAGGAGCACTGCACAGTGCCTCCTTCAGTCTGGTAAAGGCTTCCTCACAGGCTGGGCCCCAGGTAATTTTCTTTGGCATTTTTTTCTTTGTCAGGTCAGACAGGGGAGCAGCCAGGGCACTGTAATTGGGTACAAATTTCCTGTAGTACCCTGCTGTCCCTAGAAAGCTCCTGACCTGCTTCTGGGTTTCTGGTCTGGGCCATGCCTGGATCACCTCTATCTTTATCTGGTTAGGACAGAGCTGTCCCCAGCCTACCACATGCCCGAGGTATGCCACTTCCCCCATGGCCACCTGGCACTTCTCGGCTTTGACAGTGAGCCCGGCCCTCTGTATCCTGCCCAGCACTTCCCTAAGATGGGATAGGTGTTCCTCCCAGCTGGTACTAAAGATGCAATGTCATCCAGGTACGCCACAGCGTACTTCTCAGCACCATTTGCACACCTGGTTCACCAACCTTTGGAAAGTGGCTGGGCGCTCTTCATTCCGAAAGGCATTACTTTAAACTCAAATAAGCCTATCAGAGTGATGAAGGCTGACCTCTCCCTATCTCTGTCTGTCAATTCTACCTGCCAATACCCCTCGGTCGGGTCAATAGTCGTAAGGTAGGTCACCCCTCCCAACTTGTCCAGGGGTACGTCTGTCCAAGGCATTGGGTGGGCGTTGGACTTTGTGACTGCATTCAGTCCATGATAGTCCAGACAGAAATTAGTTGAGCCATCTGGTTTAGGTACAAGGACTACGGGTGAGGCCATCCAGCATCTCCTCCACTTCCCTCCTAATGTCCTTTTGGACAGCCTTTGATACCCGATACGCTGTCTGCCGTATGGGCATCTGTGTCCTTGTCTCCACATCATGTGTTGCTAAGGGGGTTAGTCCAGGCTTGGTGCTAAACAAGGGGGCAAAGTCTACTAAAACCTCCCTTACTTTCTGGACCTGGTCTGGGGCCAGCTGGGGAGGCAATTTTACTGCCTGCACAAAGGACTCCCATTTACTTTCCTCCAGCAAATCCAGAAGGGGGTCTCCTTCGTCCGTCCCCTCCCCATGACTACACACTGCAAACACGTCAGCCCTATTTGCATATGGCTTCATCATGTTGAAATGGTACATCCTTTCTGTCTGTCTACGATCAGGTAACTCCACAATGTAGTTCACGTCATTTACCTTCCTAACCACTTTGTACGGTCCTGCCCACTCAGCTTGCAGCTTGTCTTTCCGGACTGGAATAAGGACCATGACTTCCTAACCCACCATGTACGAGCGAGCTCTGGCTCTGCGGTTGTACCACACTTTTTGTTTCTGTTGGGCAGCTGCTAGGTTGCTCTGGGCTGTCCCCATAAGCTCCTTCAGCCTTTTCCTAAACCTTAGGGCGTAATCCACAATGGGAGTTCCCTGGGTGGTGTGCTTGCCTTCCCAGTCCTCCCAGATCAAATCTAAGGGCCCACGTACCCGGCGTCCATACAAGAGTTCGAAGGGGGAAAATCCTGTTGACTCTTGGGGCACCTCCTGTATGCAAACAACAGGTGGGGAAGATATTTCTCCCAGTCCCTCCGATGCTGTTCAGCAAATACCCGGAGCATTGACTTTAGGGTACCAGTGAATCGTTCCACAAGTCCATTGGCTTGTGGGTGATACGGTGTCGTGCTTCTCTGCACCACCCAACACTTCTCCCATAAACATTTCATCAGGTCCAACATGAAGGAACCCCCTCGATCAGTGATTACCTCCTGCGGAAACCCAACACGGGAGAAAATCCCAAGTAAGGCATCTGCCACTTTGTCTGTCCTCAGTGAGGATAGACAACTGCCTCTGGGTACCGGGTGGCATAATCCACCACAGTCAGGATGAAACTCTTCCCTGAGGAGCTGGGGGTGTTTAAAGGCCCCACAATATCCATTCCCACCCTCTGGAATGGCTCCTCCACTATGGGCAAGGGGATCAGGGCAGCTTGGGTTTTCTTGCCCGCCTTCCCTATTTCTTGGCACCGGTGACAAGACCTGCAATACTCCTTCACCTGCTGGGTGAAGTTAGGCCAGTAGAAATTCTGGGCTGACCGCTGCGTAGTTTGTGCGATTCCCAGATGACCAGATAAGGGAATATCATGGGCAACCTTGTGCAACTGCTCACGATATCCCTGAGGAATGACAAGCTGCCTGCCTAGCATCCCTCCCTCTGTCTGTACTGCCTGTGTGTACGTAAGTCCATTTTCCCAATAAACCTTATGTTTGCTGTCATCTCCCTGTGTGCCCTCTGAGTCTGCCCAAGTCCTCAGCTTCTCTATACTAGGGTCACTCCTCTGAGCAGCTGAAAACCCCCTCACACAGTCCCAAGGCATGGGACAGGTCCCCTTCAGTCACTAAACTAGGGTCCCTAGCACTAGTGTCAGGGCCCTCAGGATCACTGTCAATCCTAACCCTCTGACAAAGGGTCACCCCTTCCTCTTCGGAGTAACCCTCTGTAGCTGTGTGGTCACTTGCTACCAGGGAAATTTCTACCCCCTTTTTATCAGTCTCCCCATCTGGAGACATAGGCTGGGGAACCAGCCTCTCAGTGGTTTCCACACTGGTTTCTGTGGGGTTCAGGGAACTACTATTTTCCCTTGCCGCTTAGCTACAGGTAACTGCACATACAATCCCCTGCTGGAGACTGTTACCCAGGATCACATCCACTGCTAATGTGTTGGCTACAGCTACCTGTTGCACAGTTCCCCGTTTCACCCCAGTCCAGGAGAACACTAACGAGTGGCAATGTTTTCTCTTCACCAGTAAACCCTTGTACAGTTACGTATTTATTGGGTATAAGCTGACCAGGCTGTATCAGATCCCCCTTTACCAATGTCAGGGATGCCCCGTGTCCCTTTACCCCTGCATCTGTACACCATTTACTATGACTGTGTGCATCTGTTCCCTCATGTTCACTGGCATGCTCTCATGGACACACAAACAACCCACTTATTTTCTAGCACCCTGTTGTGTATTTTGGCTCACCTTTTTGGGGCACTGTCTGGCAATATGCCCAGTTTCCTTACATAACCAACAGGCATTTCTTACTTCAGAGAAATCTTTCCTTTGAAACCTCGGGCTAACTGGTTTTGGTGGAGGCAGTGAGGGTTTTAGCTGCCCTGAAGGTGCACTTTTCCTTTTCTGTGCTGCCACACCCATCCCATTCACTCTCAGAGCAGGTCTGCTCTTAGCATAGTGGTCCGAATTCAGCAGCTTCTTGCACTGTTTTTGGATCTCAGTCCTCTAGCCAGGTTTTTAGCTCTGCTGGGCAAGCCCAATAAAACTGTGCTAATAAAATCACATTTTCGATTTTATCAGAAGAATTTGCCTCAATTCCTTCCCAGCAACGTTTTAAAAACTGAAGTTGTTTCGTGGCTAGCTCCTCATCGCTCATATCAGGGCCTCTCCTGAGCTTATCGAATTTAGCTCTGTATGTTTCAGCAGTTAATTCAAACTTTTGTAACAGTGCAGCTTTTAGCTTTCTGTAATCATTGCTGTCTTCACTGTCCATTTGACCCAATGCATCCCGAGCTCTCCTGTTAAATAGCGGGGATAGCTGGAAGCTCCAGGACGCTCTAGGAATTTTAGCCTGAATATAAACTTTTTCAAAAGAATTTAAAAAAGCGTCCATATCTTCCCCTTCCTTAAACTCAGATATTAATTTGGAGTTCAATTTGTAACCCAGCCCTGCAGTCCCAGTTAAACCCAAGCCACTTACCTGCTCTGGTGCCACTGGTCGGAGTCGTATCTTCTCCAATTCATGTTGCCTCTGGCGCTCCTGCTCCTCACGGTCTGTGTCTCGGTGTTCTCATTCTCTCTTCTCCTCGGCAGCTTGCTGGCGCTCACACTCCTCAAGGTCTGCCTCCCTCTGTTGTCGATCTGCCTCTCACTGTTCCCTCTCTGCCTCTCTGCATTCTCGATCTGCCTTCTCTTCTGCAGCTCGCTGGCACTCACACTCCTCACAGTCTGCCTCCGTCTGTTCTCACTCTGCCTCCAGTTCCATCCTGCACAACTCAATTTGCAGTTTGAGTACCTCTGGATTCAGGATACTGGTGGCCATTCCCTGCTGCTGTGACCCTTCACTGACAGTGGCCCTGCTGTCCTTTTCAGTCACGGTCGGTGACTTGCTGCTCTGGGTATCTGCTACCATCACGGCCTCTATGAGGTTCTGCTTTTTAGCTATCACCTTGAATGGGACTCCCCTGTCCCCGCACAACTGCTTTAAGTAATCTACAGTGTGCCTGCTGTAGTCGGAAGCCATCTTCTTCTTCCCTCACTACTGCTACTCTGACTTGCACTTTAGAAAAAAAAATAAAATGGGTAGGAACTGGACCGCATGCCAAGTGATATATAGTTCTGTTTCCTTTTTAAAATAAAACTCTGCCTTTTTCTTTCTTTGTAAGAGAGCTTACGGTCTCAGCTGACACAGAACAATAAGCTTGTGGTACCAAAATTATGCCACAGCTGCCAACCAATCTGTCACAAACCCACTCAGCAGGTCAGATCCTCTTCTCCCAAAGTGCCAACCTCTGAGTGCAGTCTTGTGAACAATGTAACAGACAAGGTAACCCTCTTGTCTGTTTTTGTGAGTTCGGATCAACCTTTGGTCTCAGTTCTGGAGGGATTCAAACTGTTAACTTCTTGTTAGCATACCCAATGCACAGGCTCAGATATATCTGTCTTCAGGGGGCCAGATATCTTTGCCTACGGGCACCTAACCAGGTATTCAGAGATGAACCCTTTAAAACCTTAATAAAGACCTCAGATTTAACGCTTCTCTTTCCAGTTTGGTACCACCATTCAAGCTTATGTCTATTGTCTGCTATAACCATGTATTTTTCTTACAAATAAAAAAAAAAAAGAAGTCAAAGACAGAGCAAGTAAGTTCTAAAAAGAATTTTACTAAAAACATTTAAAAATATGTAAAGCACAAAATATAGAGCTCTTATATCAAAAGACATACAAATCTTTTAAAAAGAAACAAGGTTTAAACAGTGCGAATTCCTACTACAGTACTTAGTCTCTAAATACTTGCTTAAGTGCTCACCGATCTTGCTTGGTCAGAGTCTAGGTAAAACTGTATCTCTGTAAAACAGAATTATTCCTTAAACATCTGTATTGGCCAACCTCTTTTTGGCGAGGTCAGCTTGCTCCTCCTCTGTCAGATTATATTTAAAAATATATCTAATAAAAAAATAGTAGTGTATAATCTCACATGCTGTCTCAGCATTTTTCTCATGGCATCTATCCTTCAGCTGAAACTGGGGGGGGGGGGCGAGTGAGGTTATTCCAAGGGCACAGGCATTTTTAACAGGCACTGCAATACCACAATTCCATTATTTTAAGAAATAAAAATGATACAGCACTCAGAACATGGCTGTCTACGTCACAGCTTGAACCTCCCCTGGAACAGGTTGGGGCCTCTCCAGGGAGGCTGGCCTCGCCATTTGATAAACCCTGCATTAGGGGAACTGCTGTTTCAGTGGTAGCTATTACAGCTGTTCCATTTCTAGAGGTACATAAAGTTACTACCTGGGCACCACCACACATATTTATCTCCTTTTAATGCCTAGAATTTCAGGCATGGAAAGATGCTAGTTTTTGGATTTCTGTACTTCAGAACCTATATCCTAAATAGTATCCTAGAACCATCCTCTCAGTTATTGCTAGGAGTCTATAGTCAGTGTGTTATTATGCAACACACTCCTGTTGTTAGAAGAAAGGGTTACTCTCCATAGTAACTGTCTTTTTCCCAAGAGATGCTATGTATGTTCTGCCCAACCCTTCCCTACTTCTCCTTCCAGGATAATGCTAAGTTCATTCAGTAAATAATCATTAGGTTTTTTTGTCATACTTAAGCAGTCATACAAGCCCTCCTCATCATACTAAATTTAAAAATCTATCAACAAAATGTGATTTTCTCTATCATGTTTAAAGTATTTTAACAGATTTTTTATTTGTTCATGGCTACATAGCCTCTTCAACTTAAAGAACTACAGATGGAAGATTAGGGGATATGTGACCTACATGGTGCAGGGAGCATACTTTGAAACTCCACAGTATTCTGGGGCATTATGCAGGTACAGACCTGATGCTGTGAGTATGACATATCAAATCCCTTAGAAGAGATATAGTTAATACAATGAGTAACCCTTTCTTCCTACTGCAATAGGTAATAATACACTCACTTTAATAGCAACAGTACTCATATGCTGCCATTGACACCACCAGCACCTCCACATTGTCTCTGCCATTCCTTTTTTCATTTAGTGTAATATAAAATGGGTTAGGTGGATTCATGTGGGGTTGTGGGATTGTTGTATTGGGTTCAAAGTAGTTGTCTGTAGTTTTGCCAGATAGTCCATGTCACTGTTGGGGACTGTGTGTAAGAACTCCATCCTTCCCCATGTCCTATGCCCAGTACTCATGTTGTCCATTGGCCCCCCAACATATAACTCTCCCTGATGTCCAGTGATACCTCCCCAATGCATTTCTCCATGGTGTCCAGTGGAATCTCACCCCAATCCCTAACACCAGACTGTACAGAATAAATTTTGCCCTGATGTCCATCTGTGTATGTCCAGCAGTGGAGCTGGAAGGTGAGGTGCTGACATGCACTGGTGCAGCTGGCCATCAAGTGGGCAGCTATGAATGTTGCTTCACTGCCAGGCATGAGATGTGAAATGTGGCCATTTCTGCCATGGGCTGGGATGGCCACAGGGAATCCCTTCAGATGCAGCAGCAGTGCCCACAGGAAGCTGTGGTGGCCACAGAGAGTGGCTCCAGTGATGACTGCCAAGAGTTGTTCTGGTGACAGTGGTGGCCGCAGGAAAAAAGAATGACTCCCATGGTTGATGCAGAGCAGTGAGCAGCTCCAGTGCTGGCTGCCAAGAGGAGAACAGCTCGCATGGTGGCTGCAGAAAGCAATGCTAGTGTAGGCATTGGGGGGGGGGGGACAATTACAGCTAATGAAATAGCAAAACTACTGATGAAACATAGATACATACATACAGATACATAATAATAATAATATTTTTATTTTTAAGGCGCCTTTCAAAAACCAAGCTGCCGTACAAGATAAAATCAGACAAATCAGAATAAAACAATTTAAACCAAACAGACATCAGTATACTGTACAACCAACTAATCACTTCCATAAGCCTGGTGCCATAAATAAGACTTTAAGGATGATTTAAAACTTTCCACAGTCGTGCACTCCCGTAACTGACGAGGTAGAGATTTCCATAATGTGGGAGCCACAAACATAAAAGATCTGGCTCCTGAAGATTTCAAATGCACCTTAGGTATCTCTAGCAACCCCTCGCCAGCTGAGCAAAGCGATCACCTAGGGCAGCAGGGGACCGGCAGCTCTTTCAGGTAGTCCGGGCCCAGTCTGTGTAGGGTCTTAAAAGTCAGCAAGCCAACTCTGAAGGTGATCCGCCACTGAACTGGCAGCCAGTGCAGTTCGCGCAGCACCAGTGTAATATGACAGTACCGGGAGGCTCCCATCAATAGTCGGGCTGCTGCATTCTGCACTGGCTGTAGGCGGTGAATTTCCACCCCTGGAAGCCCTAGGTATAGGGAACTGCAGTAATCTTAGTGAGAGGACACAAAGGCATGAACCAAAACCAAAAGATCGCTGGACGGAACCAGATGCTTAATCCTGGAGATATTCCTTAGATGGTAAAAGGAAGATTTGAGGACAGCCGACACAGGGTCAGCCTATTGTCAAAAATCACCCCCAGGTTTTGCACCTGGTTAGAAGTCGGGAGGGGGACTCCCCCAAGAACAAATCCAGAGGGGGACCCACTACCCAAACCTCCTGTCCAGCAACCAGGTTCCACAACCATCACCTCAGTCTTACCAGAGTTCAACTTCAGCCAGCTCATAGCCAACCACTCCTGGATTTTTTTAAGACAGTTTTTAAAGACTGAGAGAGTGCTACCTTGGTCAGGTGCAAAAGAAAGGTAGAGCTGGGTATCATCGGCATAACAATGAAACCTCAGCCCATACCTCCTTACAATGTCTCTGAGGGGTAGCACATACACTGCAAACAACATGGGCGACAAAACTGAACCCTGAGGAACCCCACAAGACAGAGACATTGGATCTGAAGAAAACACTCCAGATAACACTCTCTGAGTTCTTCCAGTGAGGAACGATGTAAACCACCTGTGGACAGATGCAGTTATTCCACAGATGTACCTCAGACAGCTAAGTAACAGCCCATGGTCCACGGTGTTAAATGCTGATGATAGATACAAAAGAACCAAGATGAAACGGTTCTTCTGATCCCTCGCCATCAGAAGATCATTGAGCACCCGAACCAGCGCTGTCTCGGTACTATGTCTCTTCCAAAAACTGGACTGGAGGGGCTCATAGATGTCATGGATGGTTAAATGGTCCTCCAGTTTGCCGCCACTACTTTCGTAATCACCTTCCCTAAAAAAGGGAGGTTTAAGACTGGCCTGTAGTTAGAGTGGCAGTTTGGGTCCAAAGTAGCTTTCTTCAAGAGTGGTATCACTACCGCCTCTTTCAGAGAGTTAGGAAACTCCCCGGATTCCAAGGAGCACCAAACTATCGATGCTAGGACCGGACCGATGACATCAAGACAACCCAATATCAGGGAAGTTGGTCCAGGGTCCAAACTACAGCATGTAGGGTTAACATCATGGATGATCCACATGACATCCATGAAATCAGGGTGGCTGAAGGTACTCCAGGAAAACCGAGGGGTAATGACCTCATGCTGATCACAAGCAACACCCAAAGAGGGCGCTGGTTGGAGCCCTGCCCTGATGTCAGACACCTTAACAGCAAAGAAGCGAGCAAGGTCATCACACTCTATTTGCAAAAATGCTTTCCAAACCTGGAGACAGGCTGGGTTGCACAGTCTGTCCATAGTACAGCATAGCTGAGCTGGTCAGTTCTATGCTGCCATAATCTCCCTGGACAGGAGCTCTGCCTTCTTACGGGTGGTTGTGGATTGATAGACTTGATAATGGTCCATCAATCTAAGGCGGTCGGCATCAAGGGCAGATTTCCACCAGCGACATTCTAGCCTTCGTCCTTGTCACCACATCTCCCTCAAAACCCCGTCAAACCAAGGGGATCGAGGGCAAAGGGAGAGAGGATGAACTCGGACTGGAGCAATAACATCCAGCGCCCCTGAGATGGCCATATTATAAGCCAGCACTGTCAGCTGATAAGGGCCTATGGCCCACCCAGTCTACCCATTTGAGTTCGTAAGAACACTTTTTAAGTTTGTCTAGAAGTCTGTTGCTCCTTACCCCTGACCTCCAGGATTCACTTATATCTATCCCATGCATTCTTAAATCAGATGATTGTTTCAGCCCCCCCCCCACTTCCTCAGGCAGGGTGTTCCACTTGTCCACCACCCTTTCTGTGAAGAAATTCTCCCTCACATTTCCTCTGAATTGCCCTCCCTCCAACTTTATTTCATGCCCTCTAGTCCTCAAACATCTCTTTCACTAGAAAATAGTGTTTTCCTACACCTTGTTCCTCCCCATAAGGTACTTGTATGTCTCTATAATATCCCCCCTTCCTTCTCTCCTCCAGAGAGAGTATATATTCAAGTCTTTCAGCCTGTCCTCATAGGACTTGTGATGCAATCCCTGTACCATCTTTGTTGCCCTCCTCTAAACCTTCTCCACCCTGTCTATGTCCTTACGTAGGTAAGGTCTCCAGAACTGGACACTGTACTCCAGGTGGGGCCTCACTAGTGTCTTGTATAGTGGAATTATGACCTCCCTTTTCCTGCTGGTGATGCCCCTGCCTATGCAACCCAGCATCCTATTTGCTTTACCTGCCACCTTTTCACATTGTTTCCTTACGTTAAGGTCAACAGAGATGATAACCCCAAGATTCTTTTCCTGCTTGGTGCATGCTATATCCTCACCCCCCAACTGATATATTGTGCCAGGGTTTTTGACCCCCTTATGCATTATCTTGCACTTTTTTGCATTAAATTTCAACTGCCAAACCATTGGCCTTTCTTCAAGCTTCTGCAGGTCCCTCCTCATTCTGTCTACACCCTCTGGTGTGTCCACTCTGTTACAGAGCTTCATGTCATCAGTGAACAGGGAAATTCTGCCTTATAGGTCCTGTGCAATGTCACCAATGAAAATGTTGAATAGGGCCGGTCTCAACACTGATCCCTGCAGCACCCCACTGGTCACTCTTCCCTCTGTGGAGTGACAGCCATTTACCACGACCCTCTGTGTCCTGCCACCCAGACAATTACCCACACACCACACTACTGTCCTGTCCACTCCCATATTCCCCAGTTTGTTTAACAGCCATCTATGTGGCAGTGTCAAAGGCCTTGCTGAAGTCCAAATAGGCCACATCCACTGCCCTCCCCTGATCCACCTCCCTTGTTACCCAGTCGAAAAATTCAACTTTATTCTGATGATATTATTAAATAAGTCTCTAACAACTGGGGACATGCCAAAGGACTGGAGACATATGAATATAACACCAATCCATAAAAAGGGGGACAAGGCAAGTGTTGTGAACTACCGACCAATAAGTCTGACAGCAATTTGCAGTAAAATCATGGAATCACTGATAAACGATAACATAGAAACACACTTGACAATAAATGAAATAAATGACAGATTATAGCACAGGTTTAAAAGGAGAAGGTCTTGTATTGCTTAAGACTTCTATGGAAACATAAGTAACTGTATGGATATTGGAACATCAACTGATGTCATTCTATTTCCTTTTAGCAAGATATTTAATATCACCCCATGTATTGGAATAATTAGTAAATTGAGATCCCTTGGTTTAGAGAATAAGTTGTTTAAATGGATTACAGCAAGGTTTACAAATAGAACCTAGTCTATGGGTATAAACAGATACCTCTCTAAGAAATGCAAGGTCATGAGTGGGGTCCCACAGGAATTTGTTCTCAGTCCTGTATTATTTCAGATATATGCCATAGACATGGACGAAGGCATAGACAGCGGGTGTGTATGTTATACTGACATTACTTAAACTGGCAATATTGAATTGCCAACAAATACTATCACACTTCAGGAAGATCAGAACTAACTAATGGTATGGGCACAAACATGGTGTGTGCAGTTTAATGCATCAAAATGTTCAGTTACCCATATGGCTACAATATTCCTAAAAATGACTACTATCTTGCTAATAAAAAAAAACAAAGAATCATACAGAGATCTGGGCATAATTATAGACAAAAAAAGTAAAGGATAACTACATACAAAAATTATGAAAACACATGTTGTGCATTGGGTTTTTGTTTCTCTGCTAGACCCTGGCATTCTGTTCCATGTGAATTTTGCCCTGCCAGTTTTATGACTCCTGGGGTAGCCAGGCAGGCTTCCTTTATTGCGAGGGTAAATACCTTCTCAAAGAGGTTAACTTTCACAAGCAGTTGCAGATAGATGTGTGACTAGATTATAACTAGGATCCTGGGCTCTCAGTTCAAGTGCTAGATCTAATTGACATAATTCCCAGAAGCATTCTGGGAAAATTCCAGCAGATCAAAGGCAATAAAAGAAGCCTCCATGACTACCCCCAAGGGCCAAAAAACTGGCAGGGATAGATAAAAAAATATAAAAACTTGCCACAGACACAGGAAACAGAATGCCAAGGACTATCAGAGAAGCAAAAACCCAATGCACAATGTGTTTTCTTAATTTTTGCATGTAATTTTTCATTAAATATGCAGCAGCATTTCAATAGCACCACAAAAAAAGCAAACCACCTAATACATAATACAAAAAAAAACAATAAAGACAAGAAATAATGGCATTTGAAGAGGAATGTATTGCACCTACGTTTGCCCTCACTTAGAGTTTGGATCCTACTTCTGGGCACTGTATAAAAAAAGAGATATAGCAAAGGTGAACAGAATCCAACAAAGTTTATTGAAACAATCAGGGTCTGGTCATGTGATGGCTGCCTAGGAGAGAGCTGCAACTTCTCACTTCTTCCTCCCAAACCCACCTAATTTAAGCTATTTTGAGACCCCAACGTCAACTATGCTTGTAAGGACTACCTGGTACATATGGCAGAAAGTGAACTTAAACTGTACTCACCGACAGAAATGGATGCCAAAATGAAAATTCCGCCACCATGCTACACACCACCACCAATGCCAGAAAAAGACAAGGCCTCACAAAGACCAAAGCACCAGGCCGCAGCTTCAAGCAAACCTCAGACCACAAGCACTGCCTTAATGGAGGAATGATTTTTGGAAACGATTTAACCATTGGAGCATTAACTGGTGAGCTGCAGCAGTGGAGATCTTCCATTGACTCTCTTTCTACGAGGATGGCAGATTCAGAGGCACGTATAACATCAGTGGAGAAATGACAAGAAAGGACGGACCCTGACATGACTACTAAGCATCACAAGATCAGTTGCCTTGAGGAAAAGCTGGAGGACCTCGAGGAACTGAGTCATTGAAACAATCTGATACTCTTTGGCATACCAGAAAAAGAAGAAGGGAGCAGCCCTGTTATATTTATCCAGAAGTTATGTGAAAGAGTTACAGGCCTTTCTCCCAGTAAATCCACCTATATAATAGAACAGGCCCATCAATCGTTGTGCCCTCCAACACCTCCGGGAGCTCTGCCGTCCCTTTATTTTTAAACTCCTCAACTATTTGGATAAGCAACACATTTTATCTAAAACAAGAGACCTGGAAGAGCTTTGCTGGGAAGTACATCATTCAAGGCTGGCTCAGGATCTTCCACACTTGGTGAGGGTCAAAAGGCAAGAATCTCACCCCGTGGTCTCAAAGCTAATAGCCATGGGGAAGCAATATCGAGTCAAGTATTCTGCTATTCTGCAAGTTCAGCACTCTGATCAATGGAAAATGTCTGAAACTGTGGTGCAAGCAGCCACAGAACTCAAGACTCTGTTCCCGGACTTATTTAAATGAAGCCAATCACTTATAATAGCCCTTGCAATTGTCGAATGAGTCTAGGTATGACGCAGTAAGTGCCACTTCTTTTTAATACCAAGCTGCTTATTGCTACATAAAGATGTGACCTAGAAAACTCATAACCTTCTAGATTGCCTTGAAAACTGGTTAATAGGTCCTTGTATAATTAAGACAGTGGGTATCAATTGCTATGTACAGTACTTCGAGTGTACCCCTGCCTCCATTACTAACAGCTGATAGAACTTTGGGAAGACCCATGGAGTAGATACCAGGCAAGCTCTGCCCATCTCCAAATGACCACCATACGAGCAGGAATACATGGACTAACAAGATTCTTTTCAGACAACAGAGCATGATAACCTCGAAGCTTTAAATGTTAATACCATTTGGGTACAAATCACAGACTAGGACTTTCAAATTTTCTGGATCATAGTAATCTGTCTTAATAGACACTGTAGTTACCCAAAATCAGATAATGGATGTCTAATCTAGTGAATTTTTGACTTACAAAAAATAGATTTGGGAGCTATTATTTTGCCTACCATGCCTGTTCCCTTGATGGGTGGAAGAAAACATGAACAAGGAAAAGAGCCTGATTGAAATCCAGTGAGACTGAGAATAGCTACTTATTATCGGACTTACTGATTTATAGGTCTGATATGCTCACTATCATTAATGGGGCTGCAGCACCTTAGGGTCACTGGGTATTCGGTAGGCCAGGACTATATCTGTGGACTACAGCATCCATTTAGTGCCCTTTATATGACTATTTCCAGCAGTTTTTGCAATGTTACTTATTAAATTTGTGTTACAGTTAGCTTTTACTATCCTGTTAGAGTTTAAATGTTAGTTACTACTGAGGAGAGGGTTTTGAGAGATACAGGTCTCAAGTGGGTAGTTGAACAGGATAATCACCTGACCATGCATAATTTAGAAGTTTGGTTGTTAGAACCGGGGGCAGTATTATTGATGTTTAAATTGTTAAAATTCTTTAAGAGTGTTTTTTGGGGGAGTTTTCTAGGGGAAAGGGGGTTTGCTTCATTGTTTTGGAAAGTATTGTTGGGGACTGATGTTTGGGGGGCTGGGAGGGACAGGATGGGGGGGATAATATTGAAACAAAGTGGGGTCATTATTCTAATTGCCAAATCTGTTCCCTTCACCTTAACCCAGAAAACATGGGACCCCTCAGGATGCTACATCACTGTGCAGGGCACAACAGGTACTTACCTAATTGTCCTTGGCTCAGTATATGGTCCAAATACAGATTCTCCTTTTTTCTCCCAATTTATCCCTCTCCTGGTCTCTGATCCTTCGATACCTATCATTATGGGTGGAGATTGGAACCTCGTTCCTCAATCAGATCTTGAACAGTCGGACACCAGAATGGTTGGATTATCGCCAACACAGAGAGCTCTTCAAGATTTAATGAATGAGGTAGGTTTGGTGGATGTGTGGCATATCCTTAACTCCATGACTAGACAGTACACCTACCACTCCCCCCCATAATACCTATTCAGATTGATTACTTTTTAGTGAGCTCATTTTGTTTATCAAGTATACTAGATACAGACATCCATCCTGGAGTGCTCTCTGACCACTCGCCTATTAGCGTTATTCTTTTACTTGGACCGAAAGTGCACAGAGATACTATGTGGCACCTCAATGCGCAACTGCTATGAGCCCCAGACTCCTTCTCCCATGTCAAGCAGTTCATTACGGATTTTCTAAGTATCAATAAGGGTTCAGTGGATAGAGTGGACACAGTATGGGCAGCACTTAAGTGTGCGCTATGGGGCAAGTTTATCTGTCTTTCCACGGTCCAAGCCAAAAAAGGTAGAGAGAGACTGGAAGTGCTTCTGAGAGACATTTGCCTCTTGGAACGCTCCTTGACACGCTCCTCCCAGTGATCTGAGTGGGCCAGACTGCATGTTTTGCAATCTCAATATGCCGATATGATGGCGCAGAAGGCGGAGCTTGCATGTATTTAATTTGTTGACTTTGTGCTTGATGGTTAGTTAGTTTTTTTTTAAGAAAAAAATATAATAAAGCATATTGAATTAAAAAAAAAATCAGGGTCTAAAAGGTATGCCATGTGAGGAAATACTGCAAACGTTAAACCTATGAAGCCTTGAAGATAGGAGAACTGGGGTAATATATTATTATATATTATTGTCTAATATCACACAAGATGAAACACTTCTGAACTCAGTGGGAATATCATTAAAGAGCTGCTGACACGCTCCAGGCAGGCAACTCATACCTTGCAGTTGCCATCCCTAGGAGCTTTTTCAGTTATAAATGTATATTTTCTACCCAGTGGTTTTAAAGTTATTTCACTTGTAAAGCCCAGCTCGTAACTTCCTGGTACAAGCCGTGTGGCTGCCAAGCACTGCAGCCCCACCCCTAAAAACAGCATAATTATGATGCAAAGTAGGAAATGGGCTACAGGTGCTTTATGGAGCTAGTAATGGAATCCAGGAGGGGGGCTGCCTAAATGTGCTATGATTATATCTTTGCTGGCATGTATACGTGTATGGGGCTAATATGTATTATGTATTAGCCCTATACATGCATATATACCAGCAAAGATAATCTTATAGTAATAATAGTACGTTTAGGCAGCCCCCCCCACCCGATTCCATTACTGGCTCCGTAGAGCACTTGCAATCCTGTTCCCACTTTGTGTCATAATCATGTTGTTTCTAGGGTATTGTGGCCTGGCAGCCGTGATGGCTCCTAACAGGAAATTATGAGCTGGGCTTTACAAGTGAAATAAGTTTTAAACCGCTGGGCAGAAGATATTCATTTATACCTGAAACAGCTCCTAGGGCTGGCAACTACATGGTATGAGTTGCCTGCCTGTTGCACAAAAATGTGTCAACTGTGCTTTAAATTAAGTTTTTCATAAACTCAGGAGACATAATAATCAAAGTAAGGGTTCAATATTCAAAACAGACAAAAGAAGATTCTTTTATACACAAAGAATCATAGGGCTCTGGAATTCTCCACCAGATACTTTAGTAAGCAGCAAAACAAAATATAGTTTAAAAAAAAAAATCTGGACACATACATGGGCCTATCCAAAAACGTTAATTGCCACTGAGAGGCGGGAGGTAGTCAAGATGGGTCACAAGGCCTAATACTACCTCTAGAGACATCAGTACTGACATAGTATATGCTCAGAGGGAAAAACCAACAAGATGTATTATCAGTATAAGATCTCTATAGTACTGCAACTGTGTGCCCTTGTTGCTGGTCTAGAGCTGCTAGTGCAGCTTGAATATAGTGGAACATGCTAACTTATGCATACTAACTGAAGGAGCAACGTGCAGTAAGGGAAGTGCAAATGCTGTATTTCAAAAATTTGAGAGGTTTCATAAGACAAGATGAATGACAATTTTTGTTAAGTTTTGAACTCATTTCTGGAAGAAATATATGCTGACAGGTGATTTTAAGAAATAATTCTGGAGTAAATCAAATGTTTACTTGCTACAAAGGAACATGTTGTATGAGAACTAATTTATTGAAGTTCAGAAATTATAATATACTAGTGTGCTCTTTCTAGTAAAGAATCTCCTTTAGTAATTTTAGGGTGCTGCATCCCCCCCAATAAATAAATTGTAATGCATTCTGTGATACTGTTTTCAATACAAGATATTCCTCTTCGCAAATGATACTAACATCTGTGGCTGGGTGGATAGTGATGAGAGTGTCAGAATTATGAAAGAGGATATGGGTAGATTAGCGAAGTGGTCAAAAGTATGGCAGTTAAAGTTTAACACCAAAAACTGCAAGGTGATGTACGAAGGGGCAAAGAATCTTACAAGTGAATACGGAATGGGGGAGGTTGTAGTGGAAAGCACTGCTGAGGAAAAGGACTTGAGGGTAATAATTTTAGGCACTCTGAAGACAGCACAATGTAACTGGGCAGTGCATAGGGTAAAGAGGATGCTGGGGTGCATAGGAAGGGGATTGACAGCAGTAGAACTGAGGTGCTGCTAGCACTCTATAGGTCACTGGTTCATCCTAACCTGGAACACTGCAGTTTGGAGTCCATTTTAAAGAGAGGGACAGAGTGGAGGCAGTGCAGAGGAGGGTAACCAAGATGTTCAGGAACAGCAGGAAAGGACGTACAAAAAGAGGCTGGCAAATCTAAACATTTACATGCTGGAATGAGAAGGGAGAGAGGGGAAATGCCTAAAGAATACATATACCTCCACGACGTAAGCAAGGTGGATAGTGGGGAATTGTTCTGAATAAATGGGAACACAAAGAGCAGAGATCACTTTATGAAGCTGGTGGTGGGGGGTTAAGAGGGATACCAGGAAATAATTTATTGCAGAATGAGGGGTGGGATAAGCTGCTGAAAGAGGTTGTCTGTGCCACTAGGGCTCTCAATTTCCACATTAGATAGGTTGCAGTCAGCAGACACAATGAACAAAGGGGCCTTTTTTTGCCAATACAGTCTATGTTTTGATGAATGAAAAGATCATTATAAAATCAAGTTATTATGTTTAATTGCATGCATGTGCAAGAAACATGTGGTGACAGCTTGGTGGAGTAGCAGGCTGTGGAGGTGCAATCGTGTTGTGGCCAGTGCCTCCACTGCCTTTTGGGGCTTGTCTCTGTGGCACCAATGAATGAGCACGCTGTCTATGACAGCAGCTCAGAAGCATGCCACCAACTTGAAATGATTTTGCTGCTGCCATGAGGGAGTGCCCCCTCATTGCAGGGTGTGCCTTGCCTGGTGTAACATTTCAATAAACATGGTGGCGGCTGTCACTGTCCGCCTCTCACAGTCCCCAACAAGCCTACTTTGGGGGTGCCCAATCACCCTGTTGGCATGCATCCTCACCAGTTCATTTGCTGATGGGGAGCCCAATCCCCATTGGCATATGTGCCACTTTGCTGTTTTTCTCTGCCAAGGGGAGTGCCTGATCCCCCTCAGCATCATCCCCCCCAAACACACCTGCCAACGGGGGGCTCAATCCCCATCAGCTTGCCCTGTCCCCAATCTGCCGAGGGGGTGCCCAATCCCCCTTGGCATCACTCCCCAGAAACACTTGCCAACAGGGTGCTCAATCCCCCTGTCGGCATGTTTAACCACCCCCACTGCATCATCATTTTCTTGCTCCCGCCCCACCCACATTGTGTACCACACTGGGAGCCCACCCCAGTGTGCCCGACATCGTTGGTCCGGGGTGTTTTTTCTTTGCTTTTTTTATAACCTGAAACAAAGAAAATGATCCCTCACCATCTGGTCCCCTTCCCCAACCCACCCTCTATGCATCTGACCTCCCCACACACACCCTCACCCCATACTTACCTCCGGAGCCCAGCGTGATGATCTTCAGTGGAGCGGGAACACGTCTGGACTCTTCAAAGCTGACCACGAACTGAAGAAATGCCAGCAAGCTGTATAATGGCATCAATGGGGGGGGTCAAATTAGATGGATATCTTGGCCATTTTTGTGACTTTTGGCCCCAAATTTTCAACATGGGGTTCTTGGGATCCCATCTCATGAATTCAGTCACTGTCATGTCATTATTCAGTCCCAAAAGGTGATTTCACAGTCACTGTGCAGAATCACCTTTCAGGACCAATTAACAAAACACTGTTCATGAGGTGGGCTCCCAAAAATCCTATGTTGCAAATTTGAATGAAAAAAAAAATGACTGTGTTATGCATTGCTGTGCAGTCCCCATGCTCATAACATCAATTTTAATATTTTCCCTCCAGATTTTCAACATTGCCATTTTTCCAATCCTGCCTGAAATGTGTTTTCGCACATCTGGCGTACAATGGCACGGTCGCTGTGTGAAATCAACGTTCGGGGCAGATTAAGAAAATCACAGTGACAGTGTTCATAAGGAGAGGTCCCAAAAAGCCCGTGTTGCAAATTTGGTGAACAAATTAAAAAAAAATGACTGCGTTACCAGCGTGCATTGTGCAGTTTCTATGCATGCTCATAACTTTGCAAATGTCTTATATTTTTACTCCAGATTTTCAAAATTGTCATTTTTGCACACTGCCTTATGAATAGTACAGCTGTCATTTTTCACATCTTTCCCGAAACATGTGTTCGCACCTCTGGCACACAATGCGCACGGTTGCTGTACAAAATCAACATTCGGGGCAGATTAAGAAAATCACAGTGCCACTTTTCATGAGCGGAGGTCCCAAAATGCCTATGTTGAAAATCTGGTGTAAAAAAAATTCCCAAAATAATTGCATTATGGGTGTACCTTGCACAGTTTCTACCCACAATTGTGGATTCAATTTTTTTATATTTTCACTCCAGATTTTCAACAATGCCATTTTTTACACCTCATGAACAGTACAGCTGTCATTTTTCACATCCTGCCTTAAATTTGTTTTTGCACCTGTGGCACCACATGGTGCAATTGCTGTGCAAAATTACCTTTCGCATAATGAACTGATAGTGTCACTGTTCATGCAGTGGGGACACAAAAAGCCCATGTTGAAAACTTGGAGTGAAAATAACAAGAAATGCCTAGGGCGTTAGAGCTTCCAACCATAATGCCCTACCCTGTAGGGACTGACAGGCATCAGGGGTGTGACTTGGGATTGTCGACAGTAATGCTCATGCCATTCCACCCCCACCCCAACCCTGTAGCCAGTGACAGGCATCGAGGTGTACCTTGGGCTCTTTGGCCCCAAAGTTCACCCCATTCTCCTATACTGCACCCATTTCAGCATATTTCCTTATGGAGTGGGGTGAGTGTAAAGCCTGAACACCCCAAGGCACACTTCAACACTTGTCGGTGTCTGCAGGGTAGGGTGAGGTGAAATGGCATGAGTGTTATGGGCGACGAGCCAAAGGCACACCCCAATGCCTGTCCATCTCTTCAGGGTGGGGGTGGGGCTGGCGTCAGTTCAATACTTCACTGCCATTCCTATTCTGCATCTGTCTAACTCCTGCACTTTCAATGCTAATGCCAGCAGACAAACATTCAGCATTGACAAATGCTTGTTTTTCATTCTGCAATGCAAAGGTGAGGATCTGCTAATAGAACAGTGGGCTTTTTGGTGTAGAAGCACCAAAAATAACAAAGAATGATAGGTTCATGAGAAAACCCTTGTAATATCTCTGGATTGCACCAGGATGGTTTGCCACACTCTAGAAGCATTTCTTTCCATTTGCCTTTTTGTATGTGTACCTGTTTTTAGTTCTTAAAGGAAGGTTTAATTAGAGAAGCCTCTTTGAAGCTGGGAGGAAGAGAACCCAGTTACACAACACAAAACAAGAGGCAAAGTTTTGTCCAATCACTCATTTAAAATAGCCAAGACATCAAAGGAAAGGGATGTTGTTTGTCTGAATTAGTGGAAGGCAACCTGAAGCAAGTGAAAAGTGGGAAGTTGTTTTTTCCCATAGCCAAAGTGCAGGAAAGAGTTCAGCACGAGTGTGGGGGTCTGTTTTGAAATCAGAGGAGAAATTCAAGCCGAGTTTATCTAGATAGTGCGTGTGGATGACAGATAAATCCTGATGAAAACAAAGCATGCACAAGCAGGGAAGCCAGCTATCAGGTAGATCAATACTCAATTAATCAGGTCTCGATCTTGCTGTTAAAAGGGGCTTATGAAGCTAGTAGACTGCCTGAATTTGAAGTTAACTTTTAAAAGTGGACAACAGTTACTGTTTGTATCTGTTCTTTTTCTTTTCCCTGTTGCTAATTCTTTTTGCAGTTAATGTTTTTTATTAAAATAAGTTTATATGATAATACAACAGTAAACTCTAGCAGAAGACTACAAAAATACATATAGTACATATACAGGTGGACCATCTTCAGATATATTCTTACATAGGTATTCAAGCAGTGTGAAGGTATAATCAATGAGTAGGTATAACAATGCAATAGAAAACAATGTTATCAAGCAGTCAGGGGGCCATGTCAAGCAGTCTGATGATTGGGGAGCTAGTGCTGAGGAGGGCTAGTGTGGCATACAGAGCCTGGAAAAGGGGACAGAGGAAGCTTAACATGGTGCTGGAGGTTACCTTGAGATGGCAGTCAGGAGGGATCTAGCAGAGAGTATCAGGAATGCAAGAAAGGTTCCCATATCTTCTGATATTTAGGGAGTGTTTTCTTAGCAAGCTAGGACATCCTATCCAGGGTTGCCAGTACACAAACGGCCACCAGCCATTGTGCACATAGTTGTCACATCGACTGCATTCCACCTTTGCAGTATTTGTCTCTTAGCCTCTATTCCTATTACCAAAAGCCAGTGCAGGTGGCTGTGCAGGAAAGAATGAGGGCCTAACGAAAGTCCTAGGAGGTACGGTTGTGGTAAAAAGGGTATAGAGCCCACTAAAATAATGTTTTTTTTCTTTTTGTAGACTCTGTTTTTGCTCCACCACCTGGAACTCTCTCAAGCTGCCCCTACTCACCATTCACAACTCTACTGTCCACTGGATGCCCTGCCTCCTCAGAGGATGGCCGTCCTCCACCAACCCCCTGCCGGCAGACCCCCCCCAGCTCTGAGCCCCCTGAAGTAGGGCCGCCTCCACTCCAATGCTCTATCTATAATCTAGTGTGCTGGCTGAGGTGGTGGAAGGACAGAGGGGGCTGAGACAAGGGCCCACTATTGGGCATGTAGTGATGTGTTCTGGAGGGGAACCATTGCCTATCCAGGCATGGGGATTTTCATTTGTTGTTTCCCCAGGAGCACGGGTGTGCAATGACATCAGCACAGCTAAGCCGTAGACATCTGCCACGCTCCTTCCCTTAGCAGCTCCATGCTATTTTTATCCCCAGTCTCCACTGGGTCTCTACTGTGTCAGAGACACCCTGGATCCCTCCCTAGGGAGAAGAGAGCAGTCCATCGGATGCTTGATCCTCTCCCTCCCATACTGACCCCCAGCATCCGAGCTCATTCCTGTGTGGCATCCAGTGCCTCAACCCTCAGCACCACCGGGCCGGCCTACTAAAATGTTGTTACAGCAGCCATTGACCTAGGCCCATAAGTTCTGTAACTTGGGGCAGCCCCAGATGATGTGCAAGAGGTCAGCTCCAGGAGACTGACACCTTCAGTAGTTATCATTGGACATGAGCCTTACCGTACAAAGCCTAACCATGGTATGGTACCACGTGTGCAATATTTTGTTCTGGATAAGGAGGCTTCTCAAGTTCTGGCAGGATATATGGGCCAATAGCTGTAGCTGGGCCCACTGTACCACTGATATCTCAATCCCCAGGAAGTGGGACCATTTACTCCTGGCTACTTCTGATGGGTCTCGGGCCTCCTGGAGAATCTGTCTATAGATTAGGTCCACCTTACCCTAGGTGCTCTGAACCAGTATTAAACAGATGGGGGGTGAGGTGCCCTGTTGCTAATGAGAAGATTTTCAACCTGACAGACCCCTAGGGCGATGTGTGGAGCAGTACTTTACCTGGAGGTTGACATATCTAGTCCTGTTCATTTTCATACATCATCAGCACCGTGACCTCAGTGACTGTGATATCACAGCAAACCAGGAAAAGCCACTCACCTGCTTTCACATTTGTCCCTTGTGATGCCACAAATGAGTGGGGTCATAATGCTGATGAGTTATGAAGGGGAATAAAACTAGATATGTCAGTCTCCAGACAGAGTATTGGCCTTCACATTACACTTACTGCTCTCCGGTAGAACACTTTCTAATGAGCAAAATGACAAATAAAAAAACATTAAAAATTAAAAGAAACAACTACACTTTTAAAAATCATCGCATTTTCTGTATTGTTTTTGGTGTTACTAGTTCTTTAAATAAATGGCTGTATTCCACTACTTGGCCCCTAACTGGCGCTGAAATTTCACAAGAACTAACAAGGTAAAATATTTTGTGGAATGTTGTAATACTTATACAACCAAAGCCCAAACTACTACAAGCATGCAGAAAAGAATTCTACACAGAACTAGGTTCTAGTTTGATTGTTGTTCCAATGAAAAAAACAGAAGGGAAAATCAGATTGGTGCACATGTCCTCGTGCTAGCTTATGTTAGCTTCCAGTACAAAAGAGATGCTGGACGATAGTGCTTTATAAGCTGAGAAACTGTAATTGTAGTCAGATTTAAAAATGTTCCTTCCCTCTAATTGTAGTTCTACTATAAGTATGCAGCCAAAGGTCCACAATTTGGCAGACTCCTTCGACTGTATAGTACATACATAGGTACAGTTGACTGTCTTCATGACATTGGAGGGTTCCCTTCTTAAAGACATCTCCCACTTCAAAATATTTGGTGTACAGCTGGAATTAAAACCCTTGATTTCTCCTCCAACATTGATTCTATCCACAAAAAAGTTCTCTCCAAATATGGTGCATGTACCACAATAAACTCTGCCTTCCACTCCCTGTCCACTGAAATTGCCCTCAGCGTGATCGTCCTTAGAACAAATAAGTCAGTGCAGCGGTAGCACTACACAGGTGGTGCCTGAGACTCAAGCTTGTGAATTAGCTAACATTGTTGGGGGCCAGCTGAGGGAGGGCATGTAGTGTCTGACGCACTGCTCTCTTCCTTCAGGGGAGGGAGAGGAAGGCTTTCATGGCTGCCATTTGATTGCCACCTATGGAAGGCTGTGTGGTAGTGCAGCTGAGTCTACAGATTTAAGCGTGTACTGACCATAGAGTACCATAGCGAAGACCATCACAGTGACAGAATTCGCCTGAAAGTGTTGGGTCACTATGATGGTCCCTGCTGACACTGGCGGTGCATCTGTTGTTTCACCCCTTCGAGACAACTTCAACTTGGGTTGTATATTTAGAAACGAGGTGAGGGGTAGAATCACAATGGGGCTGGGTGCAGCCCTGAAGAAACATAGAAACATAGAAGTTGACGGCAGATAAGGACCGCAAGGCCCATCCAGTCTGCCCATTTCTTTTTCTACCTTATAAATGTGCCATCAGCCTTTGCTCTGTCAGTGACCTATCTATTCATAGGCATTTGTATTGCTCCCTTATGCCTATCCCATGCCTGTTTGAAGCCCTGCACTGTATTCATAGCCACCACTTCTTGTGGTAAGCCATTCCATGCATCTACCACCCTTTCTGTGAAAAAGAATTTCCTCACATTCCCCCTTAATCGGCCTCCCTCTAATCTCATGCTGTGTCCTCTTGTCCTGCTATTTTTCTTATATTTAAACATGTTAGACTCTTTCACCTTGTTTATGCCCTTAAGGTGTTTAAATGTCTCGATCATATCACTCTCTCTCCCTCCTTTGCTCAAGGGTATACATATATTGAGCTCCGTTAATCTGTCCTCATATGTCTTCTGATGCAGTCCCTGCACCATTTTGGTTGCCCTTCTCTGGACTGCCTCAATTTGGTTAATGTCCTTGTGAAGGTGTGGCCTCCAATACTGCATGAGTACTCCAGATGGGGCCTAACCAATGTCTTGTACAGAGGGATTATTACCTCCCTCTTACCACTTGTGATACCCCTACTACTACCCTAACACCCCCTCAGCCTTACCTACTGCTTTAGAGGTCTGCTTGGATGATTTTAGGTCATCAGTGATGATGATGCCCAAGTCTCTTTCTTCCTTTGTGACTGCTAGCAACTCCTCCCAGCCTATAAGTGGCTTCGGGTTTCTCTTCCCTATGTGCATGATTTTGCACTTCTTTGCATTAAATCCAGTTGCCACTCTTCTGACCATTCTGCTAGTTTATCCAGATCTCTTCTCATTCTGCCCACCCCATCTGGATCATCTACTCTGTTGCAGATCTTGGTGTCATCTGCAAACAGACAAGCCTTACCCTCTAGTCCATCTGCGGGTCACTAATGAAGATGTTGAATAGGACTGGCCCCAGGACTGATCCCTGAGGTACCCCACTTGTGACTTGTATCTCTTCTGACTGTATACCATTTACCACCACTCTCTGTTTTCTGCCCGTCAACCAGTTTGCCACCCAGTTGACCAACTTCCCGACCCACCCGAGCCTACCTAGCTTATTTATCAATCTTCTATGTGGAACAGTGTCAAAAGCTTTGCTGAAGTCAAGGTAGGCGACATCAACTGCTCCCCCTTGGTCCACCACTCTGGTTACCCAGTCAAAGAAATCTATGAGATTAGTTTGACAGGACCTTCCTTTTGTAAACCCATGCTGTCTTGGATCCACACATACATCCCCAAAACACATACATCCCGAACAGTACAATGGCAACACTTGGCATTGTGTCTTTCACTGTTGGGGATGTCGCTGCTGTGGATGTCTCCTTGGTATAGGCAAACCCAGATTAAGGGAGGTTTGGGTCAGAGCTTATCCACTGGTATCCTGTGAAGATCTTGCATTACATTGAGGGTTAGCCCTACCTCCGTTTAGCCCATGAAGTTCCTGGTCCAGTGAGGGTCCATCATCTCAGTCCACAATCCTTATTATTCTATACAACATCCCTAAGAAGGAAGTTTGCAATCAATAAACATCTGCACGGTGAACTGTACATGCTGATGCTTGGAGTAGGGGCAGACTTCAAATATTCCCTTCTAACACCACAGATGAGACAGGCTGAGTAGCCTGAGAAATATCATCTTAAGGTGGCTTCTCGCTGTGAATGTCCTAAGCCTCCTTAGCCTCCTGGTATCCACTGGTGCCGGCTTCTTCTCTCCTGCTCTGGCGTCACCACTTTTGCGCTATGTCCTCGTCCAAATCCCCCCTCCCTTGCTTGACCGACGTTATGATGTTACTATGCTCATAATCCTCACCAGCCCTGTTGGTCATTGAATTTATCTCTAACTTATACCTTGCCCCAGCACTGTATCTGGGTGTACCTTCCACGTAAATGTAAAAACTGTAAAAATTGTCTTTTCTCCTGTTTTTGTACCTGAATGTATTTGTCTGAACCAATTACTGTATCAATGTACCTGTTGTACCCTTTTGTACTCTCCCGGGTCGTTCCTGAAAATAGGCATAAAACTTGTCTAGTGTACTTACCCGGTAAACAAAAACTAAATAAATAAATACCTAGTAACATATCATGGCACAGGTGTTCAAGGCCCCAGCCAGCCTTTACGGTGGAGTACCAGAAAATGTTGCCCTGCTTTTATACCAGTCATAACTTATAACCCCTTATCTCAGCTCGCTTCTCTCTCCTATGCCTCCCTCCTCTTACTCTCTCCATAACTCAGGCTATCGCTCCCTATTGCTCCCTTGTCATCAATCCCTTGGTGGACAGAATGCTTTCTCTTTCTGCCTTCCCACTATCTGGAACTCTCTTCCCCTCACAATTTGCTCTGCCTCCTCCTTACGCTCTCTTTCCTCGCTACTCCAACCCCACACTGCTCCCTCCTGCAAATGCCCATAGCCCAATGTATTGCCTCCGGGTCTCCCCCCTTTCTCTTCCCATACACACTACCTGTCCTCAAGCTTGTACACCTCTCTGCTCCTCCCATTTCCCACTACTGGTGTATTCCAACCTCTACACTCCTCCTCTACCCCTTCGTACATCTTCTTCCCCTATTACCCCTTCCTTCCCTCCCTCCCTTCAACCTTCTCTATCTCCTCCCCTCCTCACTCCCAACCACTATTACCTCAACCCCATTCCCACTCTTCCTGCATCCACTTCCTCCTCCCCTGCCACCTTCTCCACTCTCCTCCCCCTCCTCTTATCCTCTCCTCCATTCCTCTATACTTGTTATTCCCAACCCTAATCCATCTCCCCCTTCTCTTCTATCCCTCCATCTGTCTCTTCCCTGTGGCCTCCTCCTGTTTTAATGTCCTCTTCCTACCCTGTCCTGTTCCCAACATTACAGCTTGGGAGGGACTGGTACCTCACACTCCTGGTGTAATCAATTTGTATTATTAATTATGCCAATATGATACTGTGTATTACTGTACATTGCTGTGCCTTATTGCATTATCCTATTACTGTGCTTTCTGCTTGTTATTATGTACTTATCCCCTTCCCCAGGACACATCTGGAAACAAGCTTTTTGGCTCAGTATGTCTTTCCTGGTAAATCTCTTTAAATAAATAATATACTAAAGAACATTTGAAGAAAGATTGTAACATTCCAACTGCAGTAACTGGAAAACTGCACCAATGCTGCTTAACTTCTTAGTGTAACAGTAAATGTTCAACATCTATAATGTCACTAAATGTTCAGAACATATAAAGCCAACACCTGTACCAGTTTGAAATCTGTGATGGTTGGAGACAGGAGCCGAAGTAAGCCTGTATGTAGCAATATCACAAAGAAAGTTCATAGGAGCTGGCCTGGTGGCACAGAGTGTTGAGGCACTGGACGCCACACCTTGCACCACACCAGCGACCTGAGTTCAGGAGCAAGCCCGGCCACCAGGGGTCGGCCGGGGGGGGGGGGCCACGAGGCAGCTCTTTTCTACAGGGAGGGATGTTTCCCTGACTCATGGCTGCCACCCAGTGGATGCCAGGTGGCAGTGCCAGGTCAGGAGGAACCTTGGCGCTAGGCTAGGAGGGAGGGAGGGAGATTGGGGCCATCACCAGGGCCGCAAGATGCATGTGTAACTCCCTTGTTCCCCGGGGTTACTAGAATCCCACTTAGAATCAGTGGCAGGCAGGGAGAGGCAGCTTGTGAGATGCCAGTTAAATGGGTTTCACACTGTTTTCAGTTTCATCTGAGCTGGAGTGATGATGTCACCTTAGAATTCTCGTAGCAGCACAAGCTGCAATGGAATGCTAGCTGCAGGGGTTAGCAGTAGAATGCTGGGAGGGAGTCAGTAGTCTGAGAGAAGTAGTCTGTGTGGAGAGTCGAGAGAGGAGAAGTGCTGCAGAAGGCAGCTCCTCAGACTCAGCTCTGAAAAAGAGCTACCTCAGGAGAAGGGATTGTGTGTTCTCACCCTAGAGAACAGCACAGAAGACCAGTTGTGAAGTGGTAGAGACCATTCCTAGAAGGTTTTCCAGTGCCCCATCAAAGGGGGGATGGGGATGAATTCCAGGATTCAGGGGCAATATCCTGGTCCAGCCTGGAGAGAGTGAAGCTGCCTGAGATTTGTTTGTTCTGTGAGTACCTGAGACTGTGTGTGAAAAAAGCCCTGGGCCACCTGCATTCCCGTGGTGAGTTTTTCTCTGACAAAGGGACTCTGTTCGCCAAGACTGTTTCTTGTAAAAGTGTTTGCCTACTGTGGGGTCAGAGAGAGACTTCCCAAGTACAGAATTTTTAGACTGTGTATGATTTAAAAGCATCTGCAACAGTGGGGGTCAAGAGGAAAGACATCGCCACATACAGAACTTTTAAAGTCAGGACACCTCCGTAGTGTGAAAAGTAGAATGTTAAATGTGCAAAACATTTCAAGAGAGCATCTACAAGAGTGTTTCAGAGAAAGGTGTTGTAACCAGATGAATGGCCGAGTATAGATTTGGGAGCAAAAGGTGGGAGACCCCCCAACTGGAGTAACCAGGTTTACTTCTCGGGGTTCAGCTTGGGCACCTTTGTTTTCTCTCAGCGCATTTGACCAATGCCTGAGGAAAGCACCCAGATGTGGGATTTTAGATTTCCCTGTGAGCTGGAATGTGCTCGTGGGTAGTTTAGGGAGTCACCAGTGACCTCCATGCAATAGGGAAAAGTGTCCTAGTACTGGCCAGGGTGCCAAGTCAAAGGAAAGAAGAGAAGTGTACCAGTTTGGGCCGTGTGTGCCCAGATTCATTCAGAACCTGAGGGTTCACTGTGTGTGTGCTCTGTACCTCAGTAATCTGCATTACCAGTGGAAGTAGCCCTGTGGGGGTCCATCTCTGCTTTGTTTATTCTCTGTGATGTGAATAAAGGCCACTCTCTAGAATCCCAACCTGGTCTGGACATTACAGTTATTGCTTCCAGTATCTGGATTTACTTGGGTGCCTCTGACCAGAAGTACAAACCTAGCATAATGCTGAGCAAACGTTTTCTTCCACGGACCCAGGTTGATGTCATGCTAAATGGTCCCCCCAGGTGTGAGCCAGGTAGTTACCATGCTTGGTTTGCCTGTCTAAGGATGGCAGGCTCCAAAGTAGAAGTATGGGTCAATAGAAATTTATTCATAGTGACAACCCCCACCCCTCTTGGTTGCACCTTGGTTTGAGAGGAGCAGCCCTGCTAGTTGGACAAGGGGGGGCCGGTGGGGGGAGGTTACACATGCATGCCTCCACATGCATGCTCGGCCGTGTATCAGTGGGACTGGGGAGAAAATACAAATACCATATCTCAGCTGGTGCCATAAGGTGGGTGGGGTACCGGGGGAGCACCAGGCTAAGTAAAAAAAAAAAGAACATACACAGGACAGTGTAAGCAGCGGGCAACAGCCTAAGCAGCAGTGCTTGCTTCTGTGATCCTCGTTGTGCTCAAACAGTTCAACAGTGGAAGGAGGATGTAGGCACCATTTGGATGCTGTTATTTGGCAACCAATTCTGCATCATACCTCTCGTGACTCTGATGCTCCTCCCCCCACCCCTGCTTGTTAATAAAACTGGTTATTGTTTGTTATATGGTTTTGTTGTTCCAGTTACAATACAGCATAAGAACTAGGAGGCAGAAAATGTTTGGGAGGTGGGCAGCAATACAGGTATATTGTTTCCTGTGGAGTAGAGCTCTATATCTAGCAAAACGACCCACCCCCATTGGTTCCCTAGGTGAGAACACTGCGTCATTTTAAATTCAAATTAACCCTAGGCTGCTTGCTGCCCAAATCTAGGCCAGTTCTCTCAGATGCCAACAGATAAGGAGAGGAGGAGGAGCAGTCCCCAAAGACATCAGGGCATAAAACAGCCTGACATATCTGGACACCCCACTTCAAAAGCAGCTGCAAATGTTCCCCATTTAAATATTCTGTTTCCTGTGGGGAAGCATCCTGAGTGCCAGCAGGTAGTTTAAGGTGCCCCCAAAGTGGAGGCACATCACTAGTTAATTGCCCTGTTAATAACACTCAAACTCAGGGGGAGAAGCCGGGCAAGTTATTGGCAAGGCGGTTAGCACAGCTGGAAACATCTCGAATCATTGAGGGTGTTAGGTCGGGTAAAGATGGATTGATTAAAACCACCCCAGAGGACATTGTCCTTGTTTTTCGAGATTACTACGAAGTATTGTATGGAGGTATGCAAGCCCCCCCACAGCCGTGTGACATCCAGCAATTCCTAGACAAAATACCGCTTCCTAGTTTGGAGAGGACTGATAGTAAGGTTCTGATGGCAGATATTACTCATAAGGAGATAGAAGATGCGATCAGAGCTCTACCACCGCATAAACCCCGCCTGATGGGTTTCGCCTAATTTTTACAAAACCTTTTCTCCCCAACTGACCCCATTGCTGGCGGCCTATTCCGGATATTTTATCGGAGAAGAAGTGGATAAGTATCTTTTGAAGCCTTAATAGTGTTAATTCCTAAGCCTAATAAACTACTTGAAAACCCAGGTAGTTATCGCTCATATCTTTACTTAATACGATATTAAAATATTGGCAAAATTCTGGCTGGAGCGATTGGCAAAATATTGCCTCAACTGATAGGACAGGAACAAGTGGGTTTTATGAAGGGCAGATCCTCAGCGGATCATTTTCGGATGCTGTCTCACGTAACTGACCTCCGAGGAGGCGAAACCCCCAGGCCTTGGTCTCCCTGGATGCCGATGAAGGCGCTTTGACAGAGTTCATTGGCCATATCTTTACAAAGTGATGCTACGGGTAGGTTTCCGCTCAATTTGTCGGCTGGATTAAGGCCTTGTATTCAAATCGCGGCAAGAGTGACCTGTAATGGTGTTATATCTGATCCCTTTGTGTTAAGGGCTGGGACAAGGCAAGGTTGTCCTTTATCTCCCTTACTCTTTAACCTTCATTTAGAGCCCCTTATTAGATACATTGTTCTTAATGACACGATCTATGGGATCAAGGTGAGTGACCAGACCATCAAAGTTACCGCTTCTGCGGATGACCTCTTGATTTATTTATCGGATCCGGTCTCCTCTATCCCTGTTTTGTTAAATGTCATTAAAGAATTCAGTCAAGTGTCCAATTATAAGTTAAACCCGGATAAGACAGTAGTGTTCCCTCTTTCCAACGGGTTTTTTAAAAAGGATGTTATTGAGATGGGCCTGGGTTGGAATTCTAAATCTCTCAATTATTTGGTGCTCTCTTTAGCTTTAAATTCTGATCGCCTCCGGTACCTCAATTTAGACCCTCTAATTCGTAATATTGATCTGGATATGAAAAGGTGGGCTCAATTCCCGTTATCACTCTGGGGTAGGATTAGCATAGTTAAAATGAATGTCTTTCCCAGGCTCTTTTATCCACTAACTATGTTAAATATCCAACTCCGATGGGCTGGTTCAATAAATTCATAAGCTAATAGCCAACTTATCTGGAACTTTAAGAAGGCTAGGATGTCTTACAACAAGTTAGCGGCACCTAAAACCCAAGGGACCTACAGCTTCCCATTTTGCACTATATTACTGGGCCGCTGACAGATTAACAAGTATGGCAGATGGCTGGGCTCTTCTGCTTCTGAAGGGCATACGAATATATCCCTCTCTGGTTTGATCTTGAACTCTCTATTATCAGGAGACTGGGTCTTTATCATGAGGCCTTGCTGTTTCTCCCCAGACTAGTTCCTATCTCCACGAACTCCCCATTTGGGTTTCCCTCAAGATTCATGACCAAGTTTGTAATTTTCTGAAGTATGAGTACAGGTTAGATGCGTCCCAACCACTCATAGGCAGCCCTTATTGGCTGATTGGAGGGAAACCGATTGGGTGTAGATGGTTAACAGGCTTAGAGGAGATTAGGTTGGGTGATCTATTTGATGTAAATGGCAAGCTCTACACGACCCCCAAGATTCTTACTAGGTTGAGCCTACCGGTAGGCGAGTGTTTTAAGGCGTATCAGATGCGTCATCTCATACTCCAGAACCTGGGGCTCAATGGTTTTAAACCTTCTAGGATAGATTTTTGGGATACTATTAGACCTTTGGTGGGCACCCCGCATGCAATATCCAAAATATATGCAGTTTTTTTGAACTGGGCTTTCCCAGATGGTTTTACTCCTCCATCAGTAAGGAGCAGTGCTTTTTCCAATCTAGAGCTCGATTGGGCTCAGATATGGTCTAATTGTCATAGATATTTGAAGCAGGACCCTCTTAAATTAACTCAGTTCAAGATTTTACACAATATCTATTATTCTCCCCAGATTGTTCAATCTAAAATGTTACGGACTCTTGCTGTTTTAGGTGTGGGTCAGAGGAGGAGATTTACTGCATATATTTTGGCATTGTACTAAGATAGCCCCACTGTGGTCAGACATTAAAGAGAGGGTGAATCCACTTTTGGGCCTAGATGAACTGTTTAAGCCAGAGATTTGCATATTAGGATATATGCCTGAGGTCTTTGTTACACAGAGAAAATTTCATATTTCTTTGATCTCCATTTCAGTTAAAAGGCTCGTGCTTAGGCATTGGAAGGAAACTAATAGAATTCATTACTCTGAATGGCTATCTGAGTTGTTAGCTCTACTTAGGATAGAAAGGCGGATTGCAATTTTGAACAATCAGCTCCCTAGGTTTGAGAAAATCTGGTCTCCATTAGTCTGTGCCTATTTATGATTAGTATGTTTCAAACTCCTCTGTTTATATATGCTTTGTCTGCTATTGCTCTTGAATTTTCTGTGTCCGGGGGAGGGGTGGGTGTTGAGAGGTCCCAGGGGTGGGAGGCTGGGGGTGGGGGGAGGAGAGGCGTTTAATTAGGAGGTGCTCATTTATTCCCATATATTCATATTTACGGAAACTATGTTGTATCATGCACCTTGTGACTTATTGTATATGTGGAGTATCGCCTCTGTTCATCTTATTTTTGCAATAAAAAGTTAATGGCAAAAAAAAAAAAAAAACACTCAAACTCAGCCCCTCCCCAAAGGTTAAAAGGCTGAAGCCTCCACCAAATCATCAAAGGATGGAGCCTTATGCCTTGGAGAACTGGAACGAGGATGGCTTATACTCATGAACTGGGAGGCTTCTGGCAACGGCTGAGTAAATCCATGCACCAGAGCTACATGAACCAATGCACAGGATATCAGGATCAACTTACACTTTTCTGTTAGGCCTTTAGCAACATTTTGCTGCTCCAAGCAAGGCTGGGAACCTTAGAGTGGATGGAACCCTTTTGTTGAAAGTCATGTGTAGAAGATAGAGTGTGTGTGATTGGCCCAAGATATGATGTGGTGAAGGCCCACTGACTGAAGACTCTGGTCAGTGCCTCAAGATGAAGCAGCACTCTTGAGAAATTTCCCATACATGGCCCTGACTCTCCGTCAGGGACTTGTTTACTTCCCTCAGATGAGTCTGGAGTGAGGATGCCAATCCCACACCCACTCCTCCACAGCCTTCTTTCGCAGTTTGGGTAATATAAAGTCACCTTGCTTAAACAAAACATAACACATCCATGTTCATCTGCACAATGAGGCTTGGTACAAGAGGAACAATCACCTGTAGTGGCAGTCATCTTGGCTGTAGCTTAAGTACTTTGATGTGCAATTTGGTCACATGTGGAGTCACCAGGCTAGGCAGTATTCCATCTCCTGGTGAGCGCCAATGTTATCATGGAGGTGTCTGTGGACAGATGCCACCAGGGTGGAGGCAAAAAGAAAGGTAATCATAAGTGGAGGTGCCTTAGGTTCTGCCAGCACAAGATCTGATCTCTAGAGGGTTGACCTGAACAGCTCAAGATGGAAAGGCAGTGTGACAAAGCACTGAACTGTGAAACAATAAAGCACTGAACTGTGAATTAGGGAGATCCCAGACTCACAGACTCAACTTCTACCACAATCACTGGTGCTCTGCGTGACCTAGAGTTAGTCAGTTTACCTTTCAATGCCAAATATTCCTAGTTGTAAACTGTGTAGGGATGACACTTTAAACAAAAAGTTGCATCTGAGTTGGACTATTATAGGTACATACATTGTAAAACAACAAGACAGAAGAGCAGTCTTTTGAAACCACTGCCACTTGAGTTTCCACTGAGCTGGTTTCATAATCAAGTGTGCCTGTGTCACAGTTAATGTGGTGGCAGCAGTAAGACCAAGACAGATGCAGGAAGAATTTGATCAGACCTGAGCCAGCTGCTTGTAGTCGGCGTGTGTTAGCCGGCCCCCGGCGCGGTGTTCGCCGGCTCCCCACCGCCCCCACCACCACCCTTCGTCAGCTCTCAGCTTTATAGCAGGAGTCATGTACCTGTTTTCATGGTTCAGAACCAATCAGTCCACTCTCTGTTTAGCAGATTATCTGCTGTGACCGCTAGAGGCTGCTACACTTGCTTGCTGCTACAATTAAAGCAATATGCTTCTGTTTTTTCTTCCCTCTATTTCTCCTGTCTTTTCCCCTAGCCTCCCTCCCACCAGCAACCCATCCACAACGGCTCCCCAACCACCACCCCATTACACCATCACTACCCCCTGCCCCTCCCCTCAACCACCTTCCCACAATACCTAACACATGGACCCATGCAAAATTGGGAGCTCGGAGCCACCATCCTTCCTCCCTCCTTTTTCCCTGGGCTATCTGTACTATGTAACTCTGCAACTGCCATCACTGCACCCATCCCTTATGCATCAAACTCCTTTCACATGGCTAGACCTGCCTGGCACAAAACCAAACTTATTCTTACGCTGCTTCTTCTACTGGCAGGAGATATCGAAGCAAACCCTGGTCCCACCCCTCCCAGTCCCCACACTCCACTGAGTCTCCCCAAAGGCCTCCAACTGTTGCACCTCAACATTTGCAGCATCCAGAACAAATTACCAGAACTGCAACTTACTGCCCTATCTCTATGACCAGACATCCTCATACTATCAGAGACCTGGTTAAAGCCACACCACATGAACTCTGTGGTAGCCATCCCTGGCTATGCATTGATCAGGCAAGACCATCAAGGCAAGAAAAGAAGGGGATGTATTGCCATGTTTATCTCCACTAGGCTACAATTCACCCCGGTCCAAATCTCCACACCTACACCCCGAATAGAGTCCTTATTAATCAAACTTGCACTGCCTTACTCCACCCCTGTATATGTTGCAGGTTCCTACTGCACCCCTAGTACCCCCCTGCCCAGTGTCCTAGACCACCTGGCCACTTTAAAGTCTACTGCCACAACTGGTGAGCTCCATATCCTTGGTGATTTCAATTTCAACTGGCTAGCCAAAGACTGTACCAAACTACGCACCAAAATAACCACCCTAAACCTCTCCCAGCTAATCTCCCAACCAACCCAGCTAAACTCAAAAATGCCAAACCACTCCCTCTTGGACTGGGCTCTCACTTCCCACCCACACAGGATTATTAGTGCTGGTCTCCTCCCTGACTCCCTAAGTGACCACCACATGATATACATGGTCAGGAAAGTGCACAGACCCGTCAAACCTCCCTCTAGGAGGATTCTCACGAGATCTTACAAATCCCTATTTCTACCTGCTCTCCTGAATGACCTGGCTCATATTGACTGGTCCTTCATACCAAAGGCACCCTCAATTGACTTCGCATATGAAACATTTAAAACCAGATTTCTCACAGTATGGGATAATCATGCCACGCTAAGAGGCACACAAGTAAGGGGCGCCCACCTTCCTTGGGTCTCCGCCGATCTCATTAGCAGCTGCCACACCAGGGATCAGGCATGGAGTAAACATAAATTAACATACTCCCAAGAATCCCTACAAAGATACCGTACCCTCCAAAATTCCTGCACCAAATTGATTCATTGGGCCAAAAAGAACTACTTCACATCGGCTCTGAACTCTAACCTTAACCATCTCACCAATTTTTGGAAAACTCTCAAATCCCTCCTCTCCCCACCTATCCAACCACCAACCCCGACCCTATCCATCCTAGGCTCGACCGTCACTGACCCTGGTGAAGTAGCCACTGCCTTCAATACCTTCTGCACTAGCTGTGCAGCATCTCTCCTAACCAGTCGCCCGCCCACCCCATGCACATCACGTACCCCACCAAAATCTCAGAACTTCACACCCGCCACCAGTATCTCTTTCCATCCAGTAACTCCAGCGGAAGTGCTACAAGCACTGAGCTCACTCAATCCCAACAAAGGCAAATGTCCATCAGGGCTAGATGCCAAATTACTTCACTTATCTGCCCCAGCCATAGCCACTCCACTAGCCAACCTTCTCAACCTCTCCTTCTCCATGGCCAAAATCCCAGCCACATGGAAGCAGGCAACTGTTATCCCCCTCCCTAAGGTTGGCAACTCCTCCATGCCGGGTAATTACTGCCCCATCTCCCTTCTCCCAATTCTGGCCAAAATTCAGGAACACCTTGCACTTACCCAACTTTCCCAATACCTAGACACATCCTCTTTCTTCACCCCCGTCAGTCTAGGTTCCGCAAGTATCACTCTACCATCACCTCTCTATTAAGAATCACCAATGATATCCTTTCAGGAAAGGACAAAGGTCATATCACCTCGGCCATTTTCATAGACATGGCCAAGGCCTTCGATACCATCACCCACACCAAGCTACTAGCCAAACTAAATGATGCCGGCCTCTCTGGCCATGCCACTAGCTGGTTCCATGCCTACCTGGTAGGCAGACACCAATAGGTAAAAAATAGGCCCTCACATATCTTCCCCCCTTCCAGCCACTATGGGGGTCCCCCAAGGCTCAGTCCTGGGCCCTCTGCTTTTTTCCAATATTCCTGAATGACCTCCCAAAGGCCTGCACACTCTCATCTATACAAATGTACGCAGGCAACACCATACTGTACGCCTCAGACCCTTCCGCTGGAGAGGTATCCACTGTGCTTCAGCGGGACTTCAATGCCATACAGCAATGGTTCTGATCCAACCAGCTATTCCTAAATATGAAAAAAAAGTCTCACTTACTTTCGGGACACAACCGCGGCTCTCCCACCTAGCCTCACACCCCTCATTCCTAACCTTAGACGGGGACACCCTGGGAGTCCTGCACCTCTTTCAGTTACCTGGGAGTCTGGCTTGACCAATACCTGGATTTCTCCACCCATATAGATTCATTACACAAAAAGCTACACCCAAAACTTGGTGCTCTGTATCGCAACAAGGACTGCATGCCCAAGCAAGTCCAGTGGGAAACTGTTCTTAAAATGATTCTCTCACTACTTGACTATGGCGACGTGGTATATGGTGCCACACCCTTATCTAACCTGGACAGCCTGGACACACTTTTCCACTCCTTCTGTCATTTCATTCTGGATTGCCCACCGTTGACCCACCACTGTGACCTGTACAGTGACCTAGCTCTGCCCTCACTCACGACCCGCAGACAGATCCACTGCTCCAGAGTCATTGCCAAATTCTGGACTCAAACCCTTCCCCCTTATCTCGATTTTGCCATATCAGCTCAGCCTTCCCCTGCCTACTCACTCAGAAGCACAAATTCCAGGCTTCTCCTAGTCCCATTCATGCAAACCTCCAAGGGCCAATCATCTTTCAAATATTGCATGCCCAAACTATGGAATGACTTGCCTGCAGACATCAGGCACTCCACGAACCCCAGGCGTCTCAACCCACTCCTCCATGCACACTTCTCTGGCACATGCTCTCAATAACCAAAAAAACAGCCCACATGCCCTCTGGTTCCTTTATTTTATTTATTTAGTTTTTGTTGACTGGGTAAGTGCACTAGACAAATCCTGCCTATTTTCAGGCACGACCCGGGGGAGGGGGGATACAGATGAATGCCAACTGACCTTGAACCAGATTAAGCTGTTGGTAGTATTTTTAGTGAATGAGGGAAATTTGGCCAGGACACCAGGGAAATTCCCCTACTCTTTTCAATAAGCGCCATGGGATCTTTAACATCCACCTGAACTACCACCAATCCAGGCAGATGGGACCTCAGTTTAGTGTCTCATCCAAAAGATGGCACCTCAGAAGTGCAGCACCTCTCTCATGCTGCACTACAGCGTCAGTATTGGGATATAAACCCAAGTGCCAGATGTGGGAACTGAACCAACAGCCCTCTGATCTCCTGGCCTCAGAGGCAAGTGTGCTACCTACTGAGCCACTGACACTGATACCGCCTGATAGTAATGCCATAATCAGCTGTTCCACTGTATGATCCTAAAAGTTTAACAGATGTTCTGTGCTGTAGATAATGCACAATTATGTATAAACCTACCATCCATCAATGTCATTGTTCTTTAGCCCTCTGGGTGCATATCCTGTATACTACTGTAAATCCTGTACAGAATGTAATAATCATCCTATGTTCCTCTTTACCCCAATTTCCCCCAGGTCGCATCTGGAAACGAGTGGTTCTCTGCTCAGTACGCCTGCCTGGTTAAACTCTTAAATAAATAAATAAATAAATAAGATGGACCCACTAAGAATTCTGATCAGTTAAAGCAGGTCGGGGGGCGTGGTTTAGCAACTGGATGAAACAGATGCTCCTTACTTGAGCTCTTGATAGCATTTACTTATTTTATATAAAAAAAACATTATTTTCAAAAGTTTTTGCAGCACATTTTGCTGACAGATCATCACTAACAGCCACCTGACTAAAATGGGAAAGCTAAGACTGAGGCTGCACAGCTTAATTACTTTTTCTAGCCTAAACCAGTGCAGCACAAAGAAAATAGGTCACAGACAGTTTCTGGTGCCTCTGGCTCAAGTGATTCTGGATACAGTGAGGTGGCACTAATAATTCTGAACTCCACATTAAACCAGTTGGTACAGATGGTCCAAGATAACCTCACCCCAAGGTCCTTACCTTGAAGACTAGCATCAACAACGTCAAGCAGTATGTGCAAAGAGAGGAGGGTTCATCACTTAAGGCCATGGACACCACATGCTCCCAGGTGAAGGAAAACAAGAGTTGGACACAATGCCTGGAAACTCTAGAAAACCAGGCAAGGGAATGCAGCTTAAGAGTCTTCATCTTCCCCAAAACTGCAGAGGGAGAGGATGCTGTATATTTTGCAAATACACTACCGGCCCAAATTTTGGGCATTATAGAAGAAGATCCCTCTTTTTCAGTGGAAAATGCATACTAAATAACCCCATTGCATGCAGCCGCAGACATGGCAATTCTCCACACCTTCCTAATTGTGTTGTACTGGCTTTAGGGATTGGGACTGGTCACTCATGATGGCAATACAGAGAGAAGAAGACTACAGCATGGGGAAACAAACCTGTCTGTTTTCCCCTGATGGCTCCTACAACACACGGTTATGTCAGGAAGCCTTTAACCACATCAGGAGAACTCTATGCAGTTTTAAAGTCCAGCACCAACTACTTTTGCCCGCAAAATTGAAGGTCCAGTGGAATGGGCATGTCCACTTCTTTAACGACTCTGCTGATGCTGCAAAATAAGTATAAGGTATTAAGTTGGAGATGTCTGGGATGGAGGGAGCAAATTCAGGCACACTGTGTGTGATGACTGAAAGAATATGAACATTCATGGCATGTTGAAACTGTTAATATGCACCATTACTTTCTATGACTTTACCATTCTTACGGTGAGTAATATTCACAAACGTTTCCAGGACTTGGCTATTATACTTTTGGTGCCACTCCTGGGGTTTGGTAACATTGAATGGTTAAACTGTCCTTCCCTAAAAATGGGTTCTTACTTTATTCTAAGGTTCTTGCAGTTTGTTTTCTGTTTTACCCTAATAGAAATGGGACACTGTTACATATACCAGATGAATGGGACAGAGTATTGTCCATCTATGTAATTATAGGTGCTGCAGTGCCTCGATTATTCTGCTGTGCCATGCCGGCACATAGCAGTCCTCACCCAGGACTGGGCATGATCCATTTAAGACTCAATGTTCTATATAACTAACTATATTCCTTAAATCCTGTTTTTATTAGCAGACAGTAGCCATGGTTGCTAAGTCAATATGTAGGACAATGTTGCCCTTGTTCTGGTTTCTGGACAATACTCATAATATGGCTTTTGTGTTATAAGCTTTAAATTCATTAGCTGTTGCAAAATGTTTCTATAACTATTACTACCTGTTCTTGGTTCATGCTGTCTTACGGAAGTTGCTTGCAACTGTATTGAATGTTTTATACTTATGAGAGATATCTGTGGCCCTGGGGCCCATATGGTAAGAGGGATATGGATACTATTATCCCTGTAAAGCTCTGTGTTGTGTGCCTACTTTAAAAGCATTTTGTAATGTCTGTATGCATCTCTAATTCCCCCTATGAAGTTCCTAAGGAGAATGTGTCCCCTATATCCTTTTTAAGTGACTGTAATGTAACACTCATTCTGTGAAAGGTGCTTTTGCTTGCAAATTTTTCTGGCAAAATGCTAAATGAAAAGTAAAAAAAGCAGGAATAGGATCCTCTGATGGCATCCATACCTTGTCCTCTACTGAATCCAGTTCTGCTCCATAAAAATGAGGCAATGAAAAAGCTTGACTTGTGAGTCAAACATTTTCAGATTTATTAAAACCTTTTGATTTTAGAAGGTTGTATGGCTAAGTGAAAGGGCTGTCAAAATCACTGTAGACTTAAACACTCTGCCTGCAAGGTAAGACTGTGGAATGGTACTTAGTGAAACTTCTGCATGCCAAGTGAAACCACAGGGCATTTCTCTGAACTGGTAAATGAAGCCCAACCAATGTCTGTGGGTAATGGTTCTTAATATTTTTCTTTAGGTTTCCCGAGGTGCTGAAATATGTTTTGCAAGAAGTGGTCAACAAGGGGGCACAATTTGAAGACAGAGGGGGCACGGCTCTGGGGCAACATGAGGAAGTATTTTTTCATAGAGAGGGTAGTGGATGCATGGAATGGCCTTCTTGAGGAGGTGGTGGGGTCAAAAACAGTGGGGAAATTCAAGAATGCATAGGACAGACATATGGCAATTCTAGTGGGGGGGAGGAAATAGGCTGTTAGTTAACTAGGATATACAGCTTATCCAATAGGTAGGAAAATGGGCAGACTGGGTGGGTCAAGTGGTCCTTCTCTGCTGTCAAAGTCTATGTTTCTGTGTTTCTATGTTGGTTGGGGTGCCATTCATCCATTTACAGAAATAATCCTTCACTCAGGAAATGTTTAAATGCTTGTATAATTCCCTTACATTTCGCTCTTTGTATGAGCTTGTTCATGGGGTTACTTTATATTCTGGTGATATAAATTCATAATAAGTATTTATATTTATATACTTTCTTATTTTATCTTCGTTACAAAAATATTTATTTAATTGATGGTAGTACTTATAGTTACCGCTTTGGTATGAGCTTTAAGCATTTCAGTCACCACACATCTAGGTATCTTGAATCCAGTTGCTGCTTGGATCACTGCAGCTGGGCATGGTGGCATGTGGCAGATGTTCAGTGTGTGGTCACACTAATAAAAAAACAGGTATTTATCCACCCTCATACAGGACAGAGGTTCACCATTGAACAGCACATAGATTGCACCACAGTAGGGGTAATCTACGTAATACAATGACCTAGTGACCAATTATATGTTGGACAGACTAAGAGCATTAAAAGTTAGAATTCAAGAGCATAAAGGAGAAATATGTAGAAATGATGAAATGTTACCTGTGGCCCAACATTTTAATGTGGCAGGTCATAATGAGGCATCCCTCTGTTTTTGGGGAATAAACAGGTACCAGCCCCAAAAACAGGGAGAAGAGTATAAAACAAACTATTAGAAAAGGTTGAGAGGAAATGGATATTCAACATGAGAACACTAGATCCTAACATAGGTATACACATAGTGATGAAATGGCAGGCCTGTAATTAATTTTTGGATGGCAGGAGGGGGTCTGAATGAGAAAGAATCCAACAGGTATGTAATGCTGGGGTAAAGTGACATTGGAAATGATGCCACTTATATATAAAAAAGAAGGGAAATAAATTTATTCTTATCAAATAAAGAGAATGATTTCATATGGCTAAAAGAAAAAATAATCAATAAACAAGTTATTTCAAAATGTGCCATCAGTTCAAAGTGCACTTTAGAACCCCAGCAAGATGCAGCACAGAGATACAAAGGAAAGCATTTTGTTGTACTCTAATGTTGATAGACAATGACAATTTGTTTGATTGATTGTATATAGGTATGTAGGTTAAATGCTTAAGTGAATAAATGGAACCCCCCTGTTCTCCCACCCCAGGGTTTAATTTCCCATTTCCAAATCCACCCCATCCCTTACATACCACAGTAGAGCAACATAGCTTTGAGGTCTCACTAAAAGCCTTAATGAAATTTAAAAATAAAGGATTGAGTTTGCTGACCTAAACATTCAGAGAGCAAGGATGTTTTATAAAGCAAAATAAGGGGCATCCACACATACTGGGCAATACTGTAATAGTGTTCATAAGAGTCCATTTGGAAAAACTGAATGCGCTCGCAAGACAGCATATGTGCAGTTGCTTAGCAATGTACCTCGCATCGTGCGAGGGTACACGTAGTGATGGACGTCACTATGCGGGATTAATAAACAGGCTCAACAGGTTCAGGAAGACAGAGCCTGGCATTTCACAGTGCAGCAAGCGTCATTGGTAATTTGAGCAGCATGCAGTAAGATTTCATGGAAGAAGGTACACAATTTTATTTTACATGGGTTGGAATGTGTATATACATGTAAGCAAAAAGTAAAAAAGAAAGGGCAGTAAATGATTTTATTCAACTGGGACATTTAATTATGTATCCGCAAAACAAAAGAAACTCAGAGGAAAAAAAACCACAAGATAGCATATGAAACATATACGCTATGTGAAACCTACAGGTATCAATCTTCCTTTTGTAAAAAGGGTGTCTCAGGCTTTTGCAGAAATAAAAACTGAACACTTATGGGATACACGGTGGCACATTATGCAATGAGAGGAAGTGATTGAATGAAGGTCCTTTCTGTTAGTCAGCCACTGTAGAGTATAATGTTTTGTTATTTCATAACACTTTCGGCTAAAACACAAGGATGATTTTAGAGCACTAAGATGTATTTGAATGATGATTGAAATGCCGGCGACAAGTTCAGGAGAACTTTAACAAAACCTAATATTTAGACACAATCCAGCTTGCATTTCCCATTAGTGTTGTATTCCTCCTCACCATTATTTATTACCGAGGTCATCTGTATGAAAACAGAATCTTTGCTCCTGAACAGTTTGTCTATTCTTGCTGCTTTCTCCCTACCTGAAGTCACAGAGCACTGCTCGTGCTATCACAGTTACTCCCACGGCAACAGATTGTGATGTCACAACAGATGACTATGACTTGAAGTAGGGAGTAAGCTATAGAGGCAGACAGACTCTAAAGGAACTCTAAGGGATAAAGATCACATATTTGTGCAAATTTCCTTAGTAATAAATAATGGGGAGTAGAAAAATTGAAAATATAAATGGAATGCAAGCAGAATTGTACACGATTATTATGTTTTTTAAAGTTTTCTTTTTGGCGTCAGTTGCTCTTTAAAGCTCACGACAATGCGGTAACTATAAGTACTACCATCAAGTAAATAAATATTTTTGTAACTAAGATAAAATAAAGTATATAAATATTAATTGTGAATTTATATCAACAGAATATAAAGTAAACCTGTGAACAAGGTCATACAAAGAGCAAAACATAGGGGAATTAAATAAGCACTGAAACATTTCCTGAGTGAAGGATTATTTCTGTAAATGGATGAATGGCATCTCAACCACTTCTTGCAAAATAGTAAGTGAAGCCTCCTTCCAGGAAACTCAAGCAGTGGCTGAGGCACTGCTGAATAGGTGAGTGGAAACATATGTATCCCTGAGGTTCAGTGAACAGAATTCATCCCATTGTTCTAGGGATTACTTTATGACTTTTTACAACAAAGACAAACATGCTATACACAAAAAATAAAATGTTTCTATTTCCATGCTATCGTCATATTCACTGACAAATTTTCTCTATCCTGAATTAGTGTTCCATTATACATCATCATGGCTGTGCACAGACATGAGGCACCATATATTGTATGATCTGATCCAGAGACACCACTTGGAACTTCGGCATTCTGATTTTGGGAGAGAAGGTCCAGAATGGGAGAACATTCCCTTGATATTTGTCATTATTTCAAAAATACATTGTGGCAACCCTCCATGGTGCCCAACTCGGGGAGAGAAGCTCTCAGCAGTGTGTAGCTATTTACCTGCAGGCAGGTGAACTCACCACCAGACACATACTGAGGTCTACGACAAAGTTTATTTTGGAACTTTGTCACATATTAATGCAAGTGATCTGAAGTGACAGTCGAACACTAAAGGAGGAACTTCATAAAAGTGGCAACAGGGAGGAGGCTGGTAACTACAGGCTGGTCAGACTGATGTCAGTGGTGGGGTAGTTAATGGGGACACCTTTAAAGGGAAGGCTTATGAAGTATCTTGACTCCAGCAGGTTACAAGACCCAAGGCAGCAGGGATTCATTGGGGGTGTCATGTCAGATAAACCTGATCGATTTATTTGACTGAGTGACCAGGAAAATAGACCAAGGTGGGAGATGGATGTGGCCTACTTAGCCTTCAGCAAGGCATTCAGCACCATACTATATAGGAGGCTCATAAAAAAAGTGGGCAGTTTGGGATTGGGTCCCAAGATGGTAAACTGGGTAAGAAATGAGTTGATGGATAGGTGACTGAAGATAGTGATAAATGGTACTCACTAAGGGGAAGGGATGGTGACCAGTGGGGTATCTCAGGCTCAGTTTTCGGGCCAGTCCTCTTTAATGTCTTTATAGGTGACACTGCAGAACAGCTGGAAGGGAAGGTATGCCTCTTTGCAAATGACACCAAAATCTGCAATACGGTGAACCCTTCAGAGGGGGGTGGAGAGAATAAGAAGAGACCTCAGAAGACTTGAAGAGTGGTCAAAGGTATGGCAGCTGGGGTTTCAGTGCAAAACAGTGCAAAATCGTGCACCTAGGGCACAGAAACTCAGAGGCAAAATATAAAATGGGGGAAGAGGTACTGACCATCAAAAAACAAGAAAGGTGTCCAGCCCGGTGGCACTGAGGGTTGAGGTGCTGGATACCACACCTCGCACCACACCGACGAACCGGGTTTGGGAATGGATTCAGTCATTCTGGGTCCGGCTGGGGAGGTAAGGGTTGAGCATCACTGCTCTCCTTCCTCAGGATGGGGGTCTGTGCTGTGTGCGTCAGCACAGCTAGAGAGGTTCACCCACACCTGGGGTGCTTGGCTGCCTCCACTGAGGTGGAGATGGCTGCCACACCCATTGCACAGTGTGTGGGTGCAAGGGGAGAAAAGCGGAGGAAAATGCTGGGACCTGGCAGGGCCCATGATGGCCCCAGCACCCCTCGGGGGGGGGGGTTATAGCCCCTGCTGGGTCTGCGGCACTGGACAAAAACAGTGCCATGATAAAAAAAAGAAGAAGAAAACGACTATGAAGTACTCATATCGGATGACCTCAAGGTGACAAGGCAGTGCGACAAGGCAGTAAGAAGGGCCAGCGCGATGCTGGGGTGCACAGAGTGAGATATCAAAAGCAGAAAGACGGAGGTAGTGTTTCCACTGTATTGATTATTGGTGAGCCTACACCTGGAGTACTGTGCCTAGTTCTGGAGACCACATCTCAGGAAGGACATAGGGTAGAGGCTGTCTAGAGGAGGGCAACTAAAATGATGCAGGGGCTGCATCAGAAGCCCTATGAGGAGAGACTGAGGAAACCTCAATATGTACACCACAGAAGAGAGGAGGGAGAGAGGGGACATGATAGAGTGCTATAAATATCTCACAAAGGTGAATAAGATACAGGCAGGAGTATTTTTCAGAGGAGTAGGTACATGAAAACAAAAGGGCATGCGATGAAACTGGAAGGGGGAAATTTAGGAGGGATGTGAGGAAGTACATCTCCACTGAAAAAGTGGAAGATGTCCGGAACACTGTTCCAGCAGTGGTAGTGAGGCTGAAAATAGTGGTGAATGTCGAGCATGCATCAGATAGGAACAAGAGAATCTTGGTAGAGAAGCTGGGGGGAGGTAGCCAGAGGTCAAGTAGGATCTACAGTGTCAGTATAAGCAGGGTAAAATGGGCAGACTAGATGGGTCAGGCAGTTCTTATCTGCCACCAAATTCTCTGTTTCTGTGTTAAATCGGACTGTCATTCTACCACCAAGACCTCTAACTAAAACTGAGTAAGACATGGAATGGCATTCTTCTACAAGTCATTTTACAGGTTTATCAGGCTGGTTTACACCCACACTGGAACCATTATGGCCCCTACCATACTTGAACTCAAGGGTTTGTTCCACTTTGGGGATTTCAGTGACTTAGACTGTTCTTTACAGCAGCTGTATGCAGGTCAGGATGTGCTGCACAGGTTAGGGAAGAACACTGAAAATGAAGTGAAAATGGAGAAACAGGGAACTGCCTCTGTAGTTTTTAACTTCATTAACAAAATTACCTACCATACAGTACAAGTCACATTAAACTATTCCTCCAATGAGTTTTAGCATTTCTGACTGAGTTGCATAAGTGTTGTTGGATTCAACACAAAGCCCTACACAAGCTGTTTCTTAAGAGTTGAAACTGAATTTTGCATTACTTTGTGACAGGACTACAGATGCATTCCAACTGAGCTGCAAAAACATTTTACAAACATTGCTTTTGGGCTGGATAATCATTGAAAAACAATGCAGTACGAGTTTTCAATGCATTGTCAACTGTAAAAACAATGCTAAACCAACTCATTGGTGAAACAGTTTAATGTGACTTGTACTGTAGTGTACAAATGCCTGCTTTGCATGGGATTTGTCATCAATGGTGAGCAATGCTTGAACATGGTTAACCATTGGGTAGTCAGTTGACCCTACAGGAAGATGCCATGGCATCTGGCCAGAATGGGTGTACTACATGTAAGAAGATGCTACAGAGGTGAGGTGAGGGAAGGAGATTAGGGGAAAACAGTGAAAATGAGGTGAAAACTAGAGGAAAACCAGCTCTGGTCAGAGCTGATACGGCTGCTCAGAGCAGCGAGTGATGAAAAGAATATGCGGTGTTCTTGCCACACCAGAGACAGCCATAGCTAAGATTGTGGTAATAGCAGAACTGCGCAGGCACGATACTCGTGCCTGTGCAGTTTGCCCTGGAGTCAACTGTGCACAAGATGGTGGTGATGACAGAACTGCGCATACGTGATACTCGCACATACACAGTTTGAGTCAGTGCTGCCATCTTGCACACGGTGGCAGTCACTTCTGCAGTTGCAGAAGAAAAAATAGTGCACCAGGAAGGAGGTGTGTTTATGCTGCCATTGAGGAAAAGGCTGCATAAACAGCACTACTGGTCATTTGCCAGAGCAAACTGGACAGTAGTCCATTCACATGCTTCCACAGTGCTCTTATAAAGATCATATGATGGCATAACATCTGTGCAGCTCCACCCACGCAGCCATAAAAATCAACTGCATATGTATTCAAAAAAACTACCTAAAATTTTCACAACAGCTTTAAGGGAGATACAGGATGTGTTGTCCCAAGTAAGAAAAGGCCTATAAACTCACAAAATAGTGAAATCTGCCATAGAATGACATCTGCAAAAGAAATGAAAGAAATCTGCTGCAGATAATTAGGAATCCTGCTGCAGAACTCAGGCTGGGAAAGCCATATTATAAAAAGGGAAACTAGAAAGTAGTAATCTGATTGGCTCACAAATGTTCTAAATCACTAGATTAGCTGCTGATAAATCTGAGGTTGCAGCTTTATCACAAGAAGGCACAGATCCATATTCTAGAATGGAAAAAGCAAGACCTGTCTAATATTCCAAGCATTCTAAAGAAAACTGTCAGGCTGACATTTAAATTTCACGATTGCCTGCTGTAGCAATTAGTAGAGACATAGGGCCAGATATACACATATAAGCAAAGCGCAGTGCAACAATTTGCACTTCACCTTGCGCTTGCCCAGGTGCCTAAAGATGTTATTTTCAGTGGAATAGTGCACCTGCGCTATTCGACTGAATATAGGGCCATATTGGCCCAGCACTATGCCACTAAGTGCTGCCCTGACAGGGCTCTGAAGTACACAGCCAGAATGGATAGCGCCCAAGCACTATTTGAAATATTCAAAGGGACCCATGCAAATGAGCCATTGGGCATGCAAGGCACTAAGGGGCCATTTGAATGTCCATTATGGGCTCATTTGCATGGATAATTGGAAGGTTAGCATGGTGCCATCCCCCAGTTGCCCAGTCCCAGATGTGTACATATCCCTGGTGCTAGTGGTTGCCCCCTATGCCGATCACTGGCTCGTTCTATAATTAAATAGTATCCCTGGTGCTAGTGGTGCCCCCCCCATCCCAACCCCAGCTACAATACATTTATCCCTAGTGCGAGGGGTAACACGCATTTCTCCAATCCCATCCCCAGCTTCAGCAATATTATGGCTGGTGCTAATGTTGCACTCCCCCCTTCAATCTCAGCCCCAACATACACAAAGGCCCTCCCTAATATCCACTGGGTCCCCCCCATGGCACCAGTTATCCCTCACACCATTTCCACAGCGGTGGTGCCGCAAGTGCATACGGTGACTTGCACAGCCTTTCTTACACCTCCTCAGCCAGCTGCCACATGTACAATCAGGGAGTGCACCTTTTATAGGACAGGGTGTGCCCACTCACCATATCCACAGTGGTGGTGCAGTGATTGCATATGGTGACTGGCACAGCCCTCCTCACACCTCTTCAGCTGGCTGCCATATGTCCAGTCAGCGAGCATGCCTCTTATTTACAGGACAGGGTGACATGCCCTGTCCTGTAAATAGGAGGCGTGCTCCCTCACTCTACATATGGCAGATGGCTGAGGAGGTGTGAGGAGGACTGTGCCAGTCACCATATGCACCCACAGCACCACTGCTGTGCATACGGTGAGTGGAGGGTGCCCGGTGCTGCGGAGAGGGACCACTGGATGCCAGGGAGCGGTTGTCTGTAAGTCAAGGCTGAGATCAGAGGGAGAGAGGGCAACCCTAGCACCAGGGATAATATTGGTGAAGCTGGGGATGAGATCAGAGGAAGGGAGCTACCACTGGCACCAGGGATAATATATATGATGGTGGGGATGGGACTGGAGAGAGGAGGGTTACCACTGGCACCAGGGATAATATACCTGATTACGGGATGGAATCAGAAGGAGTTATTACTAGCACCAGGGATAATATACATGATGGTAGGGATGGGATCGGAGGGAGTGGGGCCAGGAATAATATACATGATGGTGGGGATGGAATCGGAGGGACAGGGGTTACCAAAAGCACCAGGGATAATATACATGATGGCAGGGATTGGATCGGAGGGAGTGGGGCCCGGGATACTATACATGATGGTGGGGATGAAATCGGAGGGACGGGGTTAACACTAGCACCAGGGATAATATACAAGATGGTGGGGTTGGGATTGGAGGGAGGTGGTTGCCACTGGCACCAGGGATGATACATTTGATGGCGGGGATGGGATCCGAGGGAAGGGGGTTACCAGTAGTACCTGTGATAATATACTTAATGGCCAGGATGGGATCGGGGGGGGGGGGTTACCACTAGCACCAGGGATAATAAACTTGATAGCAGGGATGGGCTCAGAAGGAGGGGGGTTACCACTAGCACCAGGGATAATATACATGATGGTGGGTATGGGATCGGAGGGGGGGGGGTTTACCACTGTCACCAGGGAAAATACATCTGATGGCGGGGATGGGATCGGAGGAAGGGGGGTTACCACTGGCACCAGGGATAATGCACTTGATGGCCAGGATGGGATCCGAGGGAGGGGGCTTGCCACTAGCACCAGGGATTATATACATGATGGCAGGGATTGGATCGGAGGGAGTGGGGCCACGGATAAAATACATGATGGTGGGGATGGGATTGGAGGGAAGGGGGTTACCACTGGCACTAGGGATAATATACTTAATGGCAGGGATGGGATCAGAGAGAGGGGCTTACCACTAACACTAGGGATAATATACATGATGGCGGGAATGGGATCAGAGGGAGGAGGTTATCACTGACACCAGGGAAAATACATTTGATGGCAGGGATGGGATCGGAGGGAGAGGGTTACCACTGGCACCAGGGATAATATACTTGATGGCAGAGATGGGCCCAGAAGGGGGGGGTTACAACTAGCACCAGGGTTAATATATATGATGGCAGGGATGAGATTGGAGGGAAGGGAGTTACCACTTGTACCAGGGATAAATGTATTGCAGCTGGGGCTGGGATCAGAGGGGAGGAGGGCTCCACCAGCACCATGGATACTATTTAGTTGTAGATGGGCCAGCAGTCAGTGGGGGGTACTGCTAGCACTAGGGATAGTTTTAATTACTAGAAACGGGCTGGTGGTCAGCACGGGGGTAACAGCTAAGTGCCAGGAATAGTTTGAACTGATAGAATGGGCCTTAATTGGCAGGGAGGGGCACCACTAGCAGCAGGGATAGTTCTAATTGACAGAATGGGCCAGCAGTCAGCGGTGGGGGGGGGTATCACTAACCCCAGGAATAGTTTTTTATTGATAGAACAGGCTGGCGATCAGGTGGGGGGGGGGTGTGCCAGAGACCATGGGGGGATGCCCCCCAGCAGCCTACTGGCTAGATGGCTGCATTACCTCCGGCAGCCACTAGGGTTGCCTGAAGTAAGTCGGGGAGGTTCAGCAGTATTTGCACTGTGCAAAAGGTGCACTAAACCCTTTTGCACAGTGCAAAACTGCTGAATATGGGGTAGTGCACATATTCATGGCCACACCCCTCCACTTGCCTGCCCGCTTACATTATATGTTGCCTGGGCATTAACCCTCTTTGCCTATGCAAATGCCCCCTTTGAATATGGGTCTCAAGGGCAAATCCTGGTTTGCATGGTCAAAGAACAGTTAGCGCTTGTGCAAACATTGGAATATTGGACCCATACTTTTCCATCTACAATCAAGCTTTTTTTGGGTTAAAGAGTATCTTCAAATTCTATTTTTTATTTAAATAGAAGACTGCCAAATATGCGTAGCAATAAAACAAGTAAATACATTTTAGGAGAGTCAGTAATCCCCAATTTAATCTTGTCCCCCCCCCCAGAACTGTTCCGGTTTCTCCTGTGATTCTTAAGTATCCCCAGCATTCCACCATCACTACCCTTTTGACAATGAAAGGAAAATGTGTCCATCCGAGTTCCCTTCTAAGCCAGGTAACCTGCATGACAGTGCCATGTACTGCCTCTGGATCATCAGGGTGGTTAGTATGCGTCATACAAATAAAGCCTGTAGCTATATATCTCCATTTCTTTTTCAGTGCTATAAAGGCAGCAGGGGGGGGAGGATCAAGTTAATTTACTATCATCACAGAAGAACTGGAGAGCTCCTGAGGAGTGGTTAATATGATAGTTGATTTAGGTATTAGAAAGTCACCTAAATATTCAATTTTTATTACTGTGCTCATTTGACAGTACTGTATCTTAGAACGAATATGAACCAAACAGAACATCACTAATGGATCTGACTCTAATCTAAGAAAAAAAGGTAACACAAAGAGACCATTTTTTCTTATAAAATGACAAGTACAGTTGGTAAAAAAAAACAGAATCAAATAAAACTTTTGAGTACCGCAAAACTGCATAGAACATTTCCTGACTATCTTTTCACTTTTACAATAGCATTAAGGTACTCCCAGGAGTTGGTTTACCAGTAGTTAATCCAACCCCCTGGTGCATAAAGCCCTCGGCTATGCTGCCTTGGAGTGTCACTGAGAGTTAGACTAACCACTGACAAACCAACCTCTTGTCGTACCTTAATGCGGAGGCAGTATAGCATAGTGGTTAAGGTTAAGGGCACTAAGCTGCAAACCTGAAGACCTGAGTTTGAATCCCATCAGCCGCCACTTGCATATTGTGCTCCCATGCTGCACCTGAAAACCAGCTCCAGCTTAGTGTGCCTTTCCTGATTAAACAGTCCCCCCCCTTAAGTAAACTAGCGGCCCTGGGCATACACGTGCACAAGCCTGTGAAAGAAGTGCTGCAAGCAAACTGTCCAATATTTGGGACAAGGTTTAAAAAACATAAAGCCTGAGGCTCAGGCCACAACTATATTGCAAAATATTTCATGAAAGTGTGATAAACCATAATGCTGGCCATTTACTTCATGACTTTACATTTAGTAATTCTGAAGACGGACAGAAAGAATTTCTGTTGTAAAATTCAGGGGTATCTATGAACCACAAGAATAGTTGCGCTGTATGACTTCTGTCCATTCCATTCTTTGCTCATTTAGTCAATGATATAATGGGGACAGGGGGAGGTCATAAAGCTGCCATTAACTTCCTTGAGGGCAAAAGCAAGTGTTTACAGTTGGCCCTAGAGGAGAATGCTTTCTTGTAATTATAAGTGAAACTGAACTATGTCACACAGTTTTTTTTTTAAGAGGAATGGTTTGTTTGCAATAGGTGTTCCAAGCAATTTTTGATACACCTGGGGCTGTATCATCCAAGCCATAGCACAACCACAAAATCTTGGCTCTCTTCTATGTCACTGCTTTCAGGACAGCGGGAAAAAGTGTGGCAAACTCATATTCTTTAAAACTAAAATAACAGCACTGCTGAAATGAGCAGGAATTTTGTTTCACGATGTAGTGACATTTCAGCATCTGATTGCAATATGTTTAGGGCTGTGTATTTGACTCTATCCATAAACTATGTTTATTTACTTACCCAAGTATATTAACTTTTATTCCCTAAATGTTTATTGATTCGTCGATTTCCTGTGTGAATGTATAATCTGTCTCTTTCTGAATGTAAATCACTGTCTGTTACTGAATGTAATTAAACCCGGGTCACCCCTGAAAAAGGGACAATACATCTCAGTGGGCTTACCCCGTTAACAAATTTCAATAAATAAATAAACAAATGCAAAGTTGGTTGTTTCTCCAATGGCTAGAGCTTAATGTGTGCTGGGTCTAACATGGCCTCAGACCTGGAAAACAATATGTTGCATGATTTGAAGGGGTCCCAAGCAAGGGTTCTCTCTTCAAGTTTCTTCTCCATGACTTGAAGTGGATTAATAGCAGAGGTACAGCATACTGACAGTTAAATTGTTTTCATTTATATTTATTGCTTTGTGTAAAAAAAAAACTCTATATATGTGTGCCTTATGCAAGAAATCAACATATACTGTACTATAGATTGCATGAGCACATGTAAACAATTCATGCATGACATTAACTGTCGGTAGTTCCACATATATTTCTAATATGTGATGATAAATCAGTCCAATAAAGAACAAATTTACCAAAACCATAATCAAGAAAGTACGGTTGGTTAATTTTGTTTTTTGAAGAACCTTTCCTTCTCAAATTGTCTTGTTTCTTTGTTCCTCAGTACCCTGCAGTGCGTTCATGTTTCTGCATGATTCTTGTATTTTTAATTTAAAAAATGGCTGTTTCAATCTGAGTTTCAGTCGGAGTCAGATCTGGGGTTGTTAACTGGGTTAGAAATTGGCTGAGTGGTAGGACACAAAGGATGGTAGTGAACAGAGTTCAGTCTGCAGAAAGGAAGGTGACCAGCGGGGTGCCTCAAGAATTGGTGCTAGGCCCAATCCTCTTCAATGTCTTCACAAGCGACATTGCAGAGGGGCTGGAGGGGAAGGTGTGCCTCTTTGCAGATGACACAAAGATCTGCAATAGGGTAGACACACTGGGGGGGGTGGAACGAATGAGAAAGGACATGGGAAAGCTGGAGGATTTGTCAAATGTATGGCAGTTGAGATTCAACGCAAAGAAGTGCAAAATTATGCACTTAGGTCACAGGAACCTGAGAGAGGAGTATTCAGTGTCTGTGTGGGGGGGGAGGTACTGTCGGCCACCAAACAGGAGAGGTATCTAGGAATAATTATATCTAAGGACCTAAAGGTGACTGGACAGTGTGAAAAGGTGGTTAGAAGGTCCAGCGGGATGTTGGGGTGCATAGGGAGAGGCATCACAAGCAGAAAAGAGGAGGTGGTGATGCCAATATACAGATCATTAGAGAGATCTCATCTGGAGTACAGTGTCCAGTTTTGGAGGCTGCGTCTCAGGAAGGACATAGACAGAGTGGAGGCAGTCCAAAAAAGGGCTACAAAAATGGTATAGGGGCTGCCTTAGAAGTTATATGTGGAGAGGCTGAAAGACCTCAATATGTATTCTCTATCAATCAATCAATCAAAATCTTTATTTAACCAGGTGAGCGCTGTTGAGCAAAGGTCATTTTTGATGTGAACCTGGACATAGATACATAGTCAAGCACAGAAGGGTTACATACACAACAGAATCATAATACAAGTCATAATACAATATAAATTGAACATAGAACAATGTACAGAATTCAGATGGATAACACTAATTCTCTAGAGCTGCGAAGAGATAGGGGAGACACGATAGAGATGTATAAATACCTTAAAGGGATCGGTAAGGTACAGGAGGGTAGCATCTTTCAGAAAAGAAGATGGACAAGAACTAGGAGACATGAGAAGAAGTTGGAGGGAGGAAGAATCAGGGGTAATGTGAGGAAGTATTTCTTTACAGAGAGGGTGATGGATGCTTGGAACAGCCTCCCCGCAGGGGTGGTAGGGGCAAAAATGGTGGAGGAATTCAAAACTGCATGGGACACACAAGGGAACCCTAGAAAAAGGGAAGAGTAGGAAAGCCGCAGATCAACTACAGTCTGCAGCATAAGTTAAAGGTAGAAGAAAATGGGCAGACTAGATGGACCAGGCAGTCTTTATCTGCTGACAAATTCTAGGTACTGTATATATGTATAAGGAGCGATACTGCACACAGATAAAAAAAAATTCTTACAAAAGAAGACTCTGACCATTATTCTATCATCATGGCAAATAAAGACCTAACAGTTTTTGTTTCCACACTTCTGGTCCTGACAATGGTTCAAAACAGTTGGAAATAAGATAGTGTTGGCACCACTGATCTAAACTCTTGTATTTTTTGCTTTTAATTTCTGAAGTACCAAAAGAAGGATTTGGAAAATATTACTTTAACTAAGCACAAAGGTATAGCCCCAGAAATATATTCCACACACCCCCAACATTAAAGAGCGACTCTCTGTTATAATAAAAAGCTTATAACAATTATATTTTAACTTTATTGTTTTCTAGTTGCTATTTTTTTCCTTACCCTGCTGTTGGTCTACTAAATATTGTACATAATGAGGCAATTGTTGCATTTAGTCTCACAAAATGTATCTGATTCTCCTCTGCTAACCACAACAATTGCTGTTTCTGACATCACAGTCTGTTGTCATGGTGAGTACTATGATACATAGAAACATAGAATTTGACGGCAGATAAGGACCGCTTGGCCGACCCAGTCTGCCCATTTCTCTACCTAATGGATAAGCTGCAGATCCTAGTTAACCAGCAGCCTACTTCTTCCTACCCCCAACCCCTAGAATTGCCTTATGACTGTCCTATGCATGCTTGAATTCCACCACTGTTTTTGACTCATCAACCTCCTCCGGAAGGCCGTTCCATGCATCCACAACCCTCTCTGTGAAAAAATACTTCCTTACATTACCTCTGAGCCGCCCCCCCATCTTCAGATTGTGCTCTCTTGTTCTTGCACACCTCTTTTTTTGAAAGATGCTAACCTCTTGGACTTTGTTGATTCCCTTGAGGTACTTGAAAGTTTCTATCATGTCCCCCCTCTCCCTCCTTTCCTCGAGACTATACATATCAAGCTCCTTAAGTCTCTCTTCATATGTCTTCCTGCAGACCCTGCACCATTTTAGTTGTCCTCCTCTGGACAGCTTCCATCCTGTCTATGTCTTTGCAGAGATTGGGTCTCCAGAACTGCACGCAGTACTCCAGATGGGGTCTCACCAGCTGTCTGTACAGAGGGATAACAACTTCCTGTTTTCTACTGGTGATGCCTCTCCCTATCGTCCCAGTATCCCCCAGTCCTCCTTGCTGCCCTCTCACTGCTTGCCCACCTTTAGGTCATCTGATATGACTACCCCCAGGTTCCTTTCCATTTTGTTGTTGTTAGTATCTCACCCCCATTGTGTACTCTTCTCCTGGGTTTTGTTTCCCAGGTGCATTACCTGCACTTCTTAGCATTGAATCTAAGCTGCCATACATTTGACCATTCCTCTAACCTTGCCAAGTCCCTTCTCATCCTTTCCACCCACCTTGTGCATCAACTCTGTTGCAGATCTTTGTGTCATCTGCAAAGTGACATACTTTTCCTTCCAGTCCCTCTGCAATGTCGCTTATAAAGACATTGAAGAGGACAGGTCCTAATACTGAACCCTGTGGTATCCCACTAATAACCCCCTTTTCTTCAGAGTGGACTCCATTTACTATTACTCTCTGTGTCCTATTCTCCAGCCAATTCTTTACTCAGGCTGTCATCCTGGGACCCACTCCCAGGCTGGCTAACTTGCATATTAATCTTTTGTGTGGGACTGTGTTAAATGCCTTGCTAAAGTCTAGGTAGGCCATGTCCACAGCCCCTTCCTGATCTACTACTTTGGTCACCCAGTCAAAGAAATCTATTAGGTTCGTCTGGCATGACCTTCCCGCTGTGAATCCATGCTGCCTTGGGTCCTGTGCCCCTCTGGCCTCTAGATACTCGACAATTCTTTCCTTCAGAAGTGATTCCATCATTTTCCCTATCACTGAGGTTAAACTAACAGGTCTGTAGTTTCCTGCTTCTACCCTGCTCCCACGTTTGTGAAGGGGAATCACATCTGCCCTCCTCCAGTCCTCAGGTACCACCCCATCCTCCCATGATTTGTTAAACAGGGTAGTCAGTGGTGTCACTAATTCTACCCTTAGTTCTTTTAGAATTCTGGGATGAATCCCATCAGGCCCCATTGCTTTGTCCACCTTCAGTTTTACAGAACCCTTTCTTCTGTAAATGGGCTGGTATCAACTTCTGTATCCAGAGTGTTACTATTGTTTGTTTTAGGTACCCCCTCTTCATTTGTAAATACTGAGCAAAAATATTTGTTTAGTATCTCTGCCTTTTTACAGTCACCCTCTGCCCACCCCCCACCCCCTTCATTAAGCCTCACTATCCCTCCCTTGGTCTTCCTTCACTCCCTGATATACTTATAAAAGGTTTTATCCCCCTTCTTAACTGAGTTGGCTATCTTTTCCTCGGTTTGGGCCTTTGCTGTTCTGACTGCCTTCCCAGCTTTCTTTTGCTTTAACTGATATAGTTCTCTGTCCTGCTCCTTCTGTGATTCCTTGTACTTCCTGAATGCTTTCTTTTTCTCTTGAACCTTCACTATCGCTTACTTTGAGAACCATAGCGGTTTCTTACATTGTTTTGTTTTATTTATTTGCTTCACACAGAGGCTTGTTACCTCTGTGATGGCAGTTTTTATTATTCCCCATTGTTCTTCCACCACTCCTTTCTGCCCATTTGCTAGTGCATTCCTTAGGCACTCACCCATTTTGGCAAAGTCAGCCCTCCTAAAGTCCAGTACTTTTGCCTTTGTATGGCTTGACTCTATTGCTGTGTTTATTGTGAACCATACTGTTCGATGGTTGCTAGTTCCCAGATGGCTAACCACTTCTACATCTGTGATCCTCTCCATCTCCATTTGAAAGAACCAGGTCTAAGATTGCTCCCTCTTCAGTGGGTTCCAATACTAGTTGTCTAAGGCATGCCCCCTGTAGGACATCTAGAATAACCCCACTCTTAGAAGTGGCTGCTGCAACTGCACTCCAGTTAACATCTGGCATATTCAGATCACCCATCAGCAATATCTCCCCTTTTTCTGCCATTCTAAGTATACTTTCTATCATTTCCTTATCCATTTCCTCCTCCTGGAGGGGGGGGTCTGTATACAACCCCTGTGCAGATTGTGGTGCCATTGCCTGTCTCCAAATTGACCCACGGTGCTTCTTCTCCTCCCTGTTTACCCTTTTGTTCTGTTGCTTTGATTCCTTCCCTTATGTAAAGAGCTACTCCTCCTCCTCTTTTACCCTCCCTGTCCCTCCTGTAGATCGTGTATCCTGGTATGTTTACGTCCCAGTCATGGTTCTGTGTGTACCATGTTTCTGTGACTACCACGATATCCAGATGTTCCTTCTCCATCAAGGCCACTAATTCAGGAAGCTTGTTACCCAGACTATGGGCACTGGTACTCATTGCTGTCCATTTTTTTATGATGGCTTTACCTTCTGTGGCAGCATCCCCCACTGACCTTTCTACCTTGGTCTTTTTCTCATTTAGTACCCTGTTTTGTAAAGAGAGGCTGGGATTTTCCTGCTGCTTATCAGTGCCTCCCCCCTTGACTAGTTTAAAAGCTTGCCAATGAAGCATTTAAACCAATTGCTCAAAAAACTTGTTCCCTTCCTGGACAGATGCAGACCATCCTGCCATTATAGGCGGGTGTCCCTTCAGGTGGAACCCCAGTCCCCAATGAAGCCAAACCCCTGTGCTCCACACCATTTTTTCAACAATTCATTAAACTGCATGGTACAAAGTACCCTCGCCTCACCCATGCCATTGACAGGCAGCACCTCTGAGAAGGATACTGTGTGTGCTACTTGTCTTAGGCCCCTCCCCAACTCTACAAAGTCCTCCTGCACTGCTCTAATCTCTTGATGAGCCAAGTCATTTGTCCCTAGGTGGACAATGACGTCCAGCTCAGACTCCTGCAGCTGTTCGTGATCCTGAAGACGCGCCCTGCCCCTCAAGCCATGGCACCAGGCAGGCACCTTACTTCAGTTTTCCCTGCTCCCCCCAGTTCTATCCCCCTAATAATTGAGTCCCCCACCAGGAGCTGCTTCCTTTCCTGTGGTGTCCTCTGCCTCCTTCCTGTGGGCCTCCCTTGTGACAGTTGTCCTCAACCTCCTTAGTCTCCTCTGTGGGTGCATCCATAGGGGAACTATGCTCCCCCAGAATGGTGTATGGATTGTGGAGTGGAACAACTGACTGGGTGTGCCTCTGTTCCACCATCCTCACCCTCCCTGAGCCCACTGTGGTCCAACTGCTGTGCTTTCTTCGCAACCTCTGAGGTAGTGGTAGTGGCTCTGGTGCTCCCAGGATGGGGGAGGTTCCCTTACTACTGCCCAGTGTGGCCTGGGGGAAGGTTCCCTTACTACTGTCCAGTGTGGCCTGAAGACAGGCAACTTCCTCCCTCAGGGCAGAGAGTTGTCTGCAAATAGAGCAGCATCTCAGCCTCCAGAAAGACTCCCGGAAGACTGCTGCCCCACAGCCATTACATTGCACTGCTCCCCACATGTTTGTCTACCTTTTTTTTGTGTGTATGTATGATTGGTTTGTTATGTAGAAATATATATATTATACAATGTGTATGCTTACATTGTCAGTGCAGTGTGCTAGAGAACATATGACAGTGATATGCACCTTGTACTCTTGAGGAAATGATGTCAGAACCCCAGGTATAAAGGAACTATTTCCAGGGGTGGGTGGGGTGATGTCATAAACAATGGCACTGTGAGGTTAATAGGGCAGAGGCAAATGTTTTCTATGCAGATTTTTTTAGATGAACTACCAAGATGTGCTGTAAACCTTGGAAAAGAACACTGAAAATGAAGAAAACTTAGTGTGCTCTTAAGTGAACTGTAACAGTTGAAACATCTTATTTATGAAAGTACTGTACATGCTGAAGTGCAGAGTTGCTCTTTAAGGGAGGGGGTCAGGACCCTAGTCTACAGGAATTGTTGGTTTACAGTCAGTACTTTTTTGTGCAATTATTTTATTGATTTTTAGCACTTGTATATATTAACATATGGTTTGAGAGCATAATATCTGGTCATAGCAAATAGAGTCCTCTCATGTGAATACAATATTTAATTCCTGTACAAGTGAAAAGGAAAAACATATAATCTCTGTACACAGTGCATCGTAAAACTATAGATAAAAAAATCCTACCAACACTAATAAACTATTCAATAAACTTTAGTTACTGAGTTAAAACTTTTCAGCACTGACAGTTTGTTCATTTAAAGTCTGTGTCACAAAAAACTATCTAACTGGGAACATTTATGAACAGTGTTTTACAAAATTGGAATGCCCCTGAAAAACTCTTAAAGTGTTGGCCTTACCTACCTCTGGCAGCAGCCAGAGGTATTGATGATTCAGTCTGCCTTGTATTGGTACTACATTGCTTCCTTTCTTATAACTTTTTATAACCACTGAGGGTGAAGCTGTGCTTAACTACTATGTGGTTAAATCCAGCCTCACCCTCAGTGACATCATAAGGTTCTAAAAATGGTGGCAATGTAGTATCAATAAAGGGTAGTTTTAGTCATCGATATAGGTGGTCTGCTGCCACCTACAATTAAGCCTGATATTTTATTTAAAAGAGCTTTTTTTGGGCTTTTAAAATATGGAGGTCACTGTTCATAAATATTTCCATTAAATTTGCAGATGACTCCAAATTAGGGGGCTACCTAGACCCCAACAGAGAATATTAAGTCACTGCAGTCTGACTTAGATACGGTAATATACTGGGCATTAAAAATAGGGGTTGAAATTTAATAAAAATATATGTGTAGTTAGCACCTTGGTAATTCTAGTACGGTTGCAGACTACCACATCAATGGTGTTAAACTAAGGAAAACCACCACCAAAAAAGATCAGAGTGTAATGATTTTAGATGATTTCTATCTTAGACAACAATGTGAAGTTGTTTGTTCCAATGCAAATAAAATTCTGGCTTGCATTAGAAAACACTTCATTGGCAGAATTAAATATGTATTTCACCCATTTTACAGGTCCATCAGGAGGCTGAACCTAGACTACTGTGTGCAGTTTTGGGCACCCTGCAGAAAGAGAGATATGGATAAATGTGAAGAGAGTCAAGAGAAAGGTAACACAAATAACCACAGGAGTTAAGGCCCTCCAGACTATGAGGAAAGTTGGTAAATCTAGGTCTCCCCAGCCTGCAGAGAACCGAAAGAAGGATCAGAGGAGACCTCTTACTGGTGTATAAATTACTGATAGTACAGTAAGATTATGTCTGATCTAGGACTTGAACTATGAGGGACAAATCTGAGAACAAGGGGTCATATCAAGAACTTCAAAGGCAGTTTTTCAAGGGTAACAGGAGGACATTTTGTTATACTCAACACTCCCTCAAGTAGGGCGTTGCAATGAACTCCAGCCTAAAGCAGTAGTGCACAAAACGTCAATAGCTTCAAAAGAGAACTGGACAGATATATGGACAGAGCAACTACCACTAAGTAGTGGAGGGAGTCTCAATGAGTAAGTGCCTACTCCCATCCATCGCTCCTTAGTATGATTTTTCGTACTTGCATATGGTGCTTTGCAAATAATGTTAGTGTGGCCCACATTTGGTCCCACATCCCTAATAAGTTTATCCATAGCCTCTCAAAGTTATTCTCACCCTTCCAGTGGTGTTACACAATGCCCCTGCAGATCAGGTGTGCCTCCTGTGGAGACAGGTCCTTTGAAATTGTGCCCATGCTGCATCAAAAATCTCCTTATTTTTCAATTTGTACATTAATTTCACCAGTAGAAAAGTAGAGAGGACAAGTGTTCTCCACTGTTGCCAGGTATTTTATTTATTTAGAATTTTTGCACAGCAAGAAATCTACACTTGGGGTCATGCCAAGTTTTGAACACGGCCCTGGTGGGGGGGGGGGGAGTTACAGCAGCAGAGTTGTACTAACATGCCAGATTTATGCAGTAATGACATACATGCTAATATACACACATTAATTTAAGTATAAATGGATGAACTGCATGTGACAGAAATCTATATACATCCTGTATGTACAAGGACCTTATGAAAACTTTATGACACTCAGAGTTGAGAGGCTGAGAATACATGAGGTACTTAAGAACAGTTGGAGAAGAAGGGTGAGGGGTGCTAAGTGAGTCAGCTAGGAAGGGTAGGAGGGAGCTACTTGCGGGTGCACACAATATTTTGGTGACAGGTGCAATGAGTGCTGAGGATGTTGTACATTGCCTTCTTGAAGATATGGACTGTTGAAGATTTCTTAATACACTCTGGTATAGAAATCCTGGTTGCTGGGGCTGCAACGATGAAGCCCTTTTTACTAAGCAATTAGTGCAGTATTGGATTATGGCAGTGTACTGTATCTTAGCAAGCAGGATTGTTGTTCAGGCTTTATTAGTAGGTTGTGCAGATAGCCTGGACAGTTCCCTTGGATGCATTTGAAAATTAGGGTGGACCACTATTTCACACCTTTTATTAGGAAGGAGGAGACTAAGATTCTTATAAAGATCACAGCTGTAACTCTCTCACAGCCATAAGGTAAATTTGCATAGACCGTAGAATGCAGTGATCCTGAGGCATCAATATACCTTCCAGTCCTTGTTATTTAGGATTGTGTTGTGTTTGGCCCACGTTTGATCACATTGGCAGTAGAAGTTGAGCAGCTCTAGTATGATCCAGTCCAGCCTGGACTCAAACCAGTCTAGTTGAGAGTAACTTGTCAGAAAGTTTTAAGTTCTGTAACAAAGTATATCTAGGCATCTTCAACATCAGGGATAAGAGCAAGTCCGTTACAGCTTACTTTCCTGAGCTCAGACCAAAAGAGGTTTATATCAAGGGTTTTGTAAGAGGATAATCTGATGAGTTAAGGTGGAGGGCCAAGGTCAGATGCTGTAAATTTTAGACCAGTCTGTATAAACTGTAGATGACTAATCCTCCTCCTTTGTCTGACAGACGGACTGTCTGACTGTGGACTAACTGCATATGTGGATTGTGGTTTTGGAGAGACTTGATCTAAGTCAGCTTCCCATGATTTTCAAGACATCAGGTCTGTGCAGTGTAACCCAGGTGTACAGGAGGTCAGTCTTCAGAGATAGGTTCCTGATGTTAATGCATATGGTGAGTAGGCCCCTGTGTTTGGTGGTTACTGTCTGAGGCATGCTAGGTGAGTGGGGCCAGGGTTGCTATCAAGATCTCCTACCAACAGGATCAGCTTGGTTGGCATTGGACTTTCTGCAGGATGACAAAAGGTAGTGTCGCGCATCAAATTTCATACTGAGAAAGGAAAGCATTCATGGCTCAAAGTAAGGCTGAGAATTGGCAATTGTGGTAAAATCAACTCATGGCGAAACAGCCTCAGAGGAAATGGCGGAAAAAGATCTACAGGTGGGTGGACAGTACCAGATTTGTCATGCACCTCTGGTTGTAGTACATTAATAATTGATGCCACTTTACTGGATAGAGGGGAAGGATAAATACAGGAGAAGGCACACAGGAGAAACAGAAGTAGGAAGTGAGAGAAGTGATATGAGCCTTGCATGCTGCAGGTCTATGGGTAGGTAAATGGTAAACAGTTTGGTGACTGGAGAATAATTGGGAGTCAGGTTATGCAAACACAAGTTGCATAGAATGACTGAATTGGAACAGGATAGAACATGCAATCAGACTTTTTAAAAAGACTCTTCTTGGCCCGGTGGCACTGAGGGTTGAGGCACGAGATGCCACACCTCGCGCAATGCCGGTGACCCATGTTTGGGAGTGAGCAGGGGTCATGATGGGTCAGCAGGGGGGAGATGGATTGAGCATCCAGCGGACTGCTCGCCATCTCCAGGATGAAGGATAACCTCAGCTGCAGTGCACCTGACCCCTAGGGGAGGCTGGGGGTTGGCGACACGGTGCCATAATTGCAAGGGGTGGAGCACGACAGAAGCCTTGGGTGGCACACATAGGAGTGTGCGCAGCCACGTCATTGGTGTCATTGCACACCGAGCTCCACACAGGGTGAAAATTAGGGTGAAAATGGAGACTGGTTGATGTGACTTGACTGCCATCTTACAGGTGCCCCGGCTTCAGAGGGGCATCGCCGAACTAGATCTGGTCCTGGCGGATGAGAGGTGGGCTCCCCGCCCCGGGGGGGCGGGTAATCTATGCGAGAAGAGGCAATGGCTGTTCAGAAGAGGAAGCCGGGGGACTGACCAGACGGTGGCTGGGTCCATGAAGGAGGATGTCTTGACGAGTAGTGCCAACCAGGAAGCCAGCAAGGAAAGAATGCAAGTAAAAAAAAAATTAAATAAGGGCTCTTATCTGTGGCATCACCAGATTTTAGTACATGCTAGCAGTAAAAAGCAGTGAAAAGGGAACATTTTGAAATTAGTACTGTATAATTGTGACAGTCAAATGCATTTGCATACCTACAAAATAACATTCAGTCACAGGAAATTCCAAATGAAAGCCAACATTTGGAACATATCTGGTTAAAACTGACTCCTACAAATGAACCCAAAATTATCTTGGGTGCAATATATAGACCCCCTTCTATATCAAAAGAAGATGATTGTCTGTTACTGCAACACTTGCAGGAACTAAACCCAGCCAACAGGTTATTGATTATGGGTGACCTCAATTTGCCAGGTATAGATTGGACTACGTTAAAAGGAGGAAATGGCACAGAAAATATCTACATAGACACATTTGACAATATAGGATTAGAACAGAGGGTACAGGAAGCAACAAGGGGATCAAATACCTGATCCTAACAAATTTAGGAGACTCATTATTAAATTGTGCTACCTCACTCCCCCTGAGCAATAGTGACCATCAAGTGGTACAGTTTGAAAGAAACACTTCCCATACAGCTGGGCAAAACTAAATTTCAACAAGGCCAATTTCCCTGAATTAAAGAATACCATGGCCAAATGGAATTGGGCTAAGGATTTTCAAAATAAGACAATTCATGATAAATGGGACATCCTATGTAAGAAAACCGAACAAGAAACCTATAAATACACACCTGTAAAATTAAAATATAGTAGCCAGGGGAGAACACCAAACTGGATGCCTCCTAAAATTAGGGGATTAATCAAAAAGAAAAGAAAGTTCGACAAAAGAAACATGGGCAGATGGAGTGAACAAAGGCAAACTGTCTATAGGGAAATAAAGCTAAATCAACTTTTGAATTAAAATTAGCCAATAAATCAAAAGATAATTATAAAGCGTTTTACGACCATATAAATAAAACAAGAAAAACAAACAATACTGTGGGCCCCCTTAGGAATAAGGAAGGAGAGACAATATCAGACCTAAACCAAATGGCTGACATGCAAAATGAGTACTTCACTTCAGTTTTCAGCCCTAAAGTACCTATGAGTTTGATTAAAAAAACAGGAAATATGGTCTCTCAAATGCTTATACAACTTCAGGATGTAGAAAATAGGCTAAAACAATTAAACCCAAATAAATCCCCAGGACCAGAGGGTATGCACCCAAATATTATCAGGATGCTTTGTACAGAATTGGCCCCACATATATCCCACATTTTTCAGGAATCAGTAGATAAAGGAGTGGTAGTAGAGGACTGGAGGTCAGCCACAGTTATCCCACTATACAAGAAGGAATCGAGGGCAGTTTTGGCGAATTATCGTCCCATTAGCTTAACATCCATACTGTCCAAAATACTCAAGGGCATCCTTAAAGATCACATCACAAATCATTTAACACAGGAAAATCTACTGGATGAAACTCAACATGGGTTTACAAAAGGGAGATCGTGTTAAACAAACATGTTGCAGTTTTATGACAAGGTAAATAAAGCCTTAGATCAGGGAACCCCAGTGGACATGGTCTTTTTGGATTTCTCAAAGGCCTTCGATAAGCTGCCACACGCAGAACTGCCATCTACACTTCAGGAACTGGGGATACATCATAACTTGATATCATGAGTAAATTCTTTGCTTTCAAACAGGAAGCAAAGGGTATGCATAAAGGGAGACTTTTCAGATTGGAGGGAGGTGATAAGTGGGGTTCCCCAGAGGGTCAGCTCTGGGCCCATGCTTGTTCAATAAATATGTCTCCTCCATACAGTATGGTCACGAAAACATCTGGGTGACAAAGTTTGCAGATGACTGCAGACTGGGGGCCATAGTTAGAAATCAGGATGATGCAGCTGCACTCAAACAAGCTCTAAACTTAATACAAGACTGGACAAAAAAATACAAACTGCCATTAAACCAGGACAAATGCACGATTATGCACATGGGGAAGAGGAATCATAACTACAATTACACTTTGAATGGAACAGCCCTAGGCACTACTAGAGAAGAAAGGGATCTAGGTATTACGATCACACAGGATCTCTACTTTAAAACCCATTGTAGTAATATAGCTCGGAAAGGAAATAAGATCCTAAATTCATATTAAGACACATCGAGAGCAGAAAAAGGAAGGTACTGATTCCATTGTATTCATCCCTGGTGCGTACCATCCTTGAATATGGAGCACAGGTCTGGTACCCACATAAAAAGGGTGAAATCCAGATGACAGAAAAAGTACAAAAAAGAGCTACTAGAAACATACAGGAGCTAAAGACTATGACTTACCAGCAGAGGTTGATGGAGCTAAACATGTATACCCTGGAGTATAGGAGGCTAAGGGGGAATATGTGTTTATTTTGAAGATCATGGGAAGAAAATGAACTATGGGACCTCCTGGCTCTACAAGGAAAAGGGAAATCTCACAAGACCAGATCACACCCTCTGCAACCAGAAGACAGTAGGTGCAAACTAGTGAGCAGAGCCAAACGGTTCAATCAAAGGGTTGTTATCACTTGAAATACACTCCCATTAGAGGTGGTTGGCAGCAAGAAAGAACAGGTTACTCACCTGTAACAGTAGTTCTAGGAGCGGTATATGTTGTTCATCCACACTGTTTGGCATGTCCCTTTCCCTTTTAAATCTTGCCGGAAGTCTTCAAGCTGGCTCCTCCCACCCACCTGGGTGGTATATACCTCAGCTCCGCTCCATGATGCCAGATCTTAGCCCGCTGGAAGCAAGGTTGTGTGCCCGAAGCCAGGGAGATTGGGTGGGTGCGTGTGGATGAACAACATATACCACTCCTAGAACTACTGTAACAGGTGAGTAACCTGTTCGTCTAGGAGCATAGATATGTTGTTCATCCACACTGTTTGGCAGACTCCAAGCAGTTCTCTGGGAGGAGAGAGGCAAGGCACATACCCCCTACTTAGGAAATAAAGATTGGAGAACCGAGGCCCCAAAACCAGCATCCCGGCGTGACTCAAGGTCGATGTGGTAGTTTGTAATGAAGGTATTTGCTGACTTCCAGGTAGCAGCCCTACAGATTTCTTGGATATGGATGTCCCTGGAAGCAGCCACCGAAGCAGCAATATGGCGGGTAGAATGAGCTCTTATCCCTCTGGGAGGCTCCTTGCCCGCCAACTCATAGCACAAACTTATGCATGATGTAATCCATCTTGGTATTGTCTGTTTAGCTGCAGGTCTGCCAGAAGCAGCTTCAGCGTAGGTGACAAACAGCTGACGAACCTCTCCATGAATTTTCTCCATTCTCTCCTTATAATAGGAGACAGCACGTCTCAGATCCAGAGTATGGAGCCTGTACTCGGAGTCCGAGGTGTAGTTAGGGTAGTATACCGGCAGAGTCAACACCTGGTTAAGGTGAAACTCTGACACCACCTTTGGAAGGAATTTCGGTTGGGGGCATAGGACAACTTTGTCCCTGTGAAAGACCAGATAAGGGGAGTCCACCGAAAGCGCCTGGAGCTCCCCTGTCCTTCTGGCAGACGTGATAGCCACCAGGAAGGTCATCTTCCATGACAAGTGTGACAACTTGCACTTGTGCATTGGTTCGAATGGTTTGCCCATGAGCTTGGCCAAGACCAGCAGTAGATCCCACGGAGGTGGAGGTTCATGCACAGGAGGGGATATGTAATCCAGGCCTTTGAAAAAGCGCTCGATCACTGTCTCCTGTGCCAATGTAGGTTGACCGGCCTGCACCCGGTAAGCAGAAATGGCTGCCAGGTGCACCCTAAGGGTCGATGACCGTAGACCCCCTTTGGAGAGAGACCAAAGGTAGCCGAGAATGTTAGCTACAGAACAGGATAAGGGGTCCAGACTCTTACCCTGACACCAAATGGAAAATCTTTTCCATTTGAAGGCGTAACATTTCCTGGTCGATTCCTTTCTCAATGCCTCCACCATGGTGTAGATATTGTCGGAAAGACCCAAAGCCTGGAACTCTAGCCGCTCAGGTACCAGGCTGTGAGGTGCAGGGATTGAAGGTCCAGATGGAGAATCTTCCCCTGGTTCAGTGATATCAGGTCCGGCTGTGTACAAAGCCACTCCGTGGGCCTGCAGCTGAGGCTGAAGAGATCTGGATACCAGAACTGGTGCGGCCAATCTGGGGCTACCAGGATCACCTTCACCCTGTCCCTCCTCACCTTGAGTAACACCTTGTGGATCAAGGGAAATGGAGGGAAGGCATAGAGGAAGCCTGGGGTCCACGGCCTCAAGAAGGCATCCCCCTGCAGCGAGCCCTGCTGAGGGGGGCAGGCATGATACAGCCTCAGCTTGTTGTTTTCCATGGAGGCAAACAGGTCCACCAACAGTTTGCCCCAATGGGAGAACAGACTGTAAGCTACCTCTGGGTGGAGAGACCACTCGTGGGATGTCTGGCCTATGCGGCTGAGAGCAACTGCCAGTTGGTTCGAGGCTCCTGCCACATGGATGGCTACAAGATCCGCCTCCAACCGGCCTACGAGGGTTTAGATGCAGAGTGCCTCCTTGCACAGCAGATGGGAGTGCGTGCCACCCTGTTTGTTGAGGTAGTACATGGTTGTGGTATTGTCCGTCTGGACTTGAACCACTTGACCCTGGAGCTGAGGAAAACTGACAGTGCCAGTCTGACTGCTCTGAGCTCCAACAGGTTGATGTGGCATCAGGACTCCTCGGGGGTCCAGAACCCGTGGGCCCTGTTGTCCCCCATGTGGGCTCCCCAGCCCATGAGAAAGGCATCGGTCGTAGGGACGACCGTCGGCTCGGGGCAGACAAACGGGATCCCCTCCTGCAACCGGTCTGGGGTGGTCCACCATTGAAGAGCGTCCCACATCTTCTGGGTTACAGTGATCAGCTGGTATAAATGACCATGGCGCTGAGTCCAATGGGTGGCCAGCTCCCACTGGAGGGAGCGCATGTGCCACTTGGCCCAACGGACCACTGAGGTGCATGCCGCCGTGTAACACAAAAGGCGCAGAAAGTCCCGGGCAGGGTGCAAGTGCCCAACCAGAAATGATTGGGCAAAGGAGGAGAGAACCTCCACCCTGTCCACCAGGAGCCGAGCTCTGGCTTGACAAGAGTTGAGCTCTGCCCCGATGAAGCCCATCACCTGAGAGGGCACGAGTTCCAACTTGGCCTCGTTGATCAGGAGACCGAGTAGGGAGCAGGTTCGGAGAGCCAGATCCCTGGACCTCTCCACCTCCTGAAGGGAGGAACCTGCCAAGAGTCAGTCATCAAGATAAGGGTATATTCGGACTCGATGCCGAAAGTGGGCTGCCACCACTGCGGTGCACTTGGTGAAGACCCGTGGGGCCAATGACAGGCTGAACCGCATGGCTCAGAATTTGTACAGGGTCCCCTTGACCCTGAAGCGGAGGAACCGCTGATGGGATGGACGGATTGGGAAGTGAAAGAATGCATCCTGTGGATCCAGTGAACAGAACCACATGTTTCGCTCCAGGGAAGGTATGATCTGGTTCAGAGTTACCATCTGGATGGTGTGGAACTTGATATATTGATTCAGGTCGTGGAGATCTAGGATGGGGCACCAACCCTCCAACCTCTTGGGCACCAGGAAGTATCTGGACATGGTCTGGGTTTGTAGGAGGATCCAGCACTGGAGTTACTGCCTCCTTGCGGAGAAGCTGAGCTATGTCATCTCAAAGAGCAGACTGAGTGCAAGGTGAGATCCTTTCCTCCCGAGGGGCATGGGCTCAACTAGGAGGGTACTGCTCGAAGAGACAGTCCCTGACCGACCACTTCGAGAACCCACCTGTCCGAAGTGATATCGGACCAGGCGGAAAGAAAGTGGCGGAGCCGCCCCCCCCACCATGGGAGGACCCAGAGCTGGCGTGACGGGTGTAGGGGTGGCAACCCCCAACCCATCACTGAGCAGGCTTAGAGGAGGAGGAGGAGGAGGCTCCTGGACCTGCACCTCGGCCTCCTTTACGGGGCTGTTGAGGACCCTGCTTGGGACATGGGTGCCAAGCTTGAGCCTGCTGCTGCTGTTGTTGCAGCTGACCTCCTTGGTAGAAGGGCTGCCTGACCACAGGGGAAGAATGCCAAAATGGCTTCTTCTTTCTCCTCTGCTGGTTCTTGCCCAAAGAACCCTTAGCAGAAGAAGCATCCAAGGTGGCATTGGACTGCTCTATACGCTGAAGGTGACCGGCCATTCCGGGACCGAACAAGTCGCTGCCTAGGAAGGGCACATCAGCAAGCTTATGCTGAGTATCCACCGGGAAGGAGGAAAGCCTCAGCCAAGCCCTGCGTTGAGTGGCCACTGCGGCTGCAAGAGAATAGGCACAAGAATCTCCTATATCCAGGGCCGTCTGGAGCTGCTGTTTTGCAACAGCAGGACCCTGGTCCAGGACTTGCTTGACCGTAGTCTGCATGTCTGCTGGGAGATAAGGGAGGACCTCATCTAATGACCCGAGAAGGGCATGAGAGAAGTGTGCCATAATGACAGCCGAGCTGGTCTGACAAAGACCCAGAGAAGAGGCCGCATAGACCTTATGGGCAGAGTGGTCCATATTATTGGACTCCTTGTCCGGGGGTTGGTCAGTGTCAGCCGAACTCCCAGTATGTCTGAACACAGAGGCAGTCACCAGGCTCTCGGCTGAAGGGTGCTCTGTGAACCCCACAAGGAACCCCAATGGCACCACATACTTGTGGGCCATGCGGGCAGACGGTGCTGGGGAGGAAGCAGGATGCTGCCAAAGTTCAAGGGCTGGGCCAACAATGGCCTTGGCCACCGGAAAGGCCTTTGTCGGTGTACCCCTCTCTTGGGGATATCGGTGAGAGGGTACTCCACCTTCTTTTGGATGGACTCCATGGGCATTCCGGTAGATTCGGAGATGAGGTGGAGGATGCCCTCAAAGGAGGAAGGACCTTCCTCCAAACCTGTCACGGACGACTCATCAGCCCTGGGATGTGAGTGTAATCCAGTGACGTCCGAGTCCGAAGAATCATGGTATAGTGGTCTGCCACCTACGTCACCCTCGATACGCTGAGGGCGATCCGGGGTGACGGTAGTCGACAGACACCAGGAAAGCCCAGTGTCTTGTCAGTCCTCTTTCGAGGGCGCCCCTCGCTCAGGCCGCTTAGGCGGTGGTTCCACCCTAATTGGTGGAGACTGAGATAGGCCGAGCTGGGATATGGGCTGGCCCCACGGGCGAAGGAACTGAAGGCTTTGGTTCCAGAGGGGTCGGCTTCGACGGTGAAAGCCATGTAATGGCCAGGGTAGGCGGCGGAGCGAGCTTTTGCCCAGACAGAATCAGCTGCTGCCACATGAGGTCTTCATAGCATCGACGGAGTTTCCCACGAAGCCTCTCCTCATTTGAGGAGGATGAGGATCTATGGCGTCACCTCTTCTTAGAGTGCTTATGACTCTTCTTCGGGGTTATGGACCTCGACCGAGATCGGGAAGGCCGACTCAGCTGATCGGGAGACACCGGGGTCAGTGAAAACTGAGGGTCCGGAACCGGGTCCTTAATGGGGACGCCAGCAGGCTGGGTCTCCTCATCAGGGAAGACAAGGACCTGAGTCCTTTCCAAGGAGTCATCGGGCTGAACCGGTGACAAGGGGTTGATTGGGTCGAGAACAATCTCGACCTCGTCAGCCACTTCCTCGGTCTCCTTGCCAGTCGGAAGGTCCGTGAAGCCGGTGTCCGAGGAGACGATCTCGACTGAAGTCGAGAGCACATGCTCTTGGAACTCGCACCTTTCTCGGTCCCAAGAGCATCTTTGCTTGGATGAAGACCCGGGGTCCTTATCCCTCTTCCAAGGGCGGGAGGAGTGCGAGCCCGAGAACATCTCACCCCTGGTGGGGAGAGACTGGCACAACTCCTTGAAGGAGCCCGTAAAGGTGGAGCCAAGGTTAAGCGGAACGAAGAAGCTTCGATTGGCTGAAGCTTGAGCTGCTTCCTCCTCAAATGCCTTCATTTGTTCCAGCTGTTCGGCAGATCCCACGGCCGCGGAAACCACCCACCTCGCCTCCTTTGATTTCACCGGCAGGTTCCTTTTCTCCGGTCTCCCCAGCTTAAAACGTGCCTTGCGGTCGTCCAGGATGTTAGGATGGAAGGCCAGGCAAAAACCACATGATGAGGTGTCATGTCCAACACCTAGACAGTAGACGCACGTTAGGTGGGGATTGGTGAGCGACATCTTCTGGCCACAGGGGCACCGGTGAAATCTGGGGGAAGATTTTTCCTCCATGGCAGATGCGGTAAAATCGCAGTCGCTAACTTGAACGAGTTTTAAAAGAATTTTCAGTAAAAACCGGCGATTAGAATCCAGGGCTGACAAAATGCTTTGAGAGCATGAGGGAACCTGTATCTTCCAGCGGAAAGGAAGATCTGGTGTCATGGGGTGGAGCCGAGGTATATACCACCAAGGTGGGTGGGAGGAGCCAGCTTGAAGACATCTGGCAAGATTTAAAGGGGAAAGGGACATGCCAAACAGTGTGGATGAACAACATATCTACACTCCTGGAATTAGATGTTTAAATCTAGACACTTTGGTAAGAGAACATTTGGTCCGTAAAGTTTAAACAAGCGAGCACTATGGACGAAAGTCTGAATAAAGCTCTGTACTACCTATGTTACCTGTGCTGAGCACTTGCTGCTAAAAACAGCAATCAGAAGTCCATGAGCCAATTATTAACACATCTACAGGTAGTGGGTAGTATACCTGGACAAGTGGGCTAGGATGGTAACTTTCCTGTAGAGCTGGTCACAGGATTAACTGCCCCAGGAGAGAGCAAAGAGGGCTTGTGAACTTAATTTTAATTCAGGTGCCTTTGCAGCAATCACCTGTCAAGGTGCTGAACTCCCAGAATTGCTTACTTTGATTGATAGCTTGAATCATCAATCGGAGCTGCTGATTCCCCAGTGAACAGCAGGGGCTGTTCCAGACCCTAGTCTGAATTCAGCTGATGAAGCGATTTCTGCCTGTGTGCTGTTGAGAATGTAAGCATGAGCTGCTGCATCACAGAGATGGACTGCATATGTGCAACAAATTCTACAGAAAAGTAGGTAATCACATGCCAAGTGCCACAAAAAAAAGCAAAGCTGAAAGCTACAGAAGGCCAGAGAGACTTTTCTTGTGCTGCAGCTGGAGACCATGGCCAATACTGTTTATTACCACCCCCCCCAAGACTGATGCCAGGACATGTTGGGTGCGGCGGTTAGATTTGGGTATTCACATGAAGAGCATCCCTGTGCATCAGAGAATCATTCTGCTGCATGCTGAAGTCATGAAAGGTCTGTCTTACTTCAGAGAGACAGCAGTGTACCTATTGACACAATCACTATCACAGACAGAGAACACAGCCAGAGAGAGAGAGAGAGAGAGATAGAGAGAGAGAGAAAGTGAAACTAGCCAGAGAGGGACACACTGTAGTTGCACCATAGCCCCTGAGAATTGAAGGAGATACCCTGGTTTAGGAACCATGATTAAATTTAGGCCACCCTGCACCTGCATCCAGTATCATAGTTTACAAATGCGATTCTCTGAGCCATCAGTCATGGATTTACAAGTACAGTATCCCTTGTGGGTTTAGTGAGCAGCTGGGTTTGGGGGCATTCATTTGCAGAGCACTGGTGATATTTTAAGTGCACAACTACATGCAGTGCCATCTAGCCTACACCAGTTTCACAGCTGGGTAGCCAAGAAAGCACTGGGAGCTCCCCAATAGTGAAAGGGGCTTACACTGTTACCATTGGGAAGATGGTAGCACCCCATTACAGGTGGGCTGGGGAAATGTGGTGTGGGGGCAGCACTGTCTTCAGCTGAGCCTAGAAGGGCATGGAAGAACAAGTCGAGAATAGACAATGAAAACTACTTCATGCTGCTAACCCCATCTCTTCTTTTTAGGGCCTGAAAGTTGGCCCTAATAAATTACCTGTTGTTCAGCTTGTACTCGTTGTCGGAGGGCTTTGAATTTAAAGTAGAGGTGCCTGCTTTGTAGGAACTGTGACTGCACTGACTGGTACATGACGAACAGACACTGTGGAGAGATGAGGAGGTACTGCATCCCAAAGTGTTGTACCATACTTACACTATGCCCACTTTAACTTTTAAACCTAGTAGGTTCCTACCTACTTGACTGAGCTATTGGTGACACAATGTACTGAGTATAAGCTAAGGACCAATGCTTTATTATCCATCTTTCTTGTTAAAACTAGAACAAAGGTGGGTACTTTGTCTTTGCCATATTCTGTCCCATATACATGGCTACATACTGTATACAAAATATTGCAAAATTAAGAACTTAACCGACCATAACATGTTTTAATATGCATGCTCTTTCGATTGCTGTACATCCAACGTGTTACAAATGACACTGTATTTTTTATGAACACACTTTGTAATGTAGGTTGCAATTGTAAAAGAGAGGTTAACCCATTAATTTGCTTACCAAATAAATTGAAATTGTGAATTGTACATCCAAGGCAATTGGAGAAGCCAGAGTAAAATGTATAAATATGGTGGAGATTGCTACATAAATGAATAACACTATGCTAAAGCTTGCAGTCTGAGGATTACTTGTGAAAAAATACTCTTATTTAAAGTTCAAGAGCTCCTGAAATCTGCTGCTGCTCAGTTTGCCACCTTGGTGCTCCTATACTCCAAGCCAGGAGTGATATTACATAGCCATGTATTTAGTATACATTGTCTCACCAGGGCTAATAGTGTGCAAATAGTTCTGGAGTACAAGGTGCATTCATTTTCATCTAGAAGTTCTATCTCCATTAGTATAAGTAATGAGGTGCACGCTACCTGAGTGCCACACATTTTTTAACAATCTTGAGACAGTTTAGTTTCCAGAAAGGCTGCAATGTCTGATATTCCCAGAAACTCTGCAGGGGGGTTCCTCTGAGCAAATTGCAGCTGCCCACACATCAGAGAAATAGTCGCTTCTTGCTGACCATACTCTGTTTAAATTTGTACTGGGATACCCTGTATTTATTGCAGAGAAGTAATCTCATGTGGCTTTCAAAGATTGTGGTCCAACCCTCTAATGGGATGGTGATCCCTAGATCTCTTTTCCATAACTCTTTAACCCTGATTGAAAGAGCTACCTGCCCATATACCCATTTACCTGCGCTACAATCGTTTAGAAAAATGTCTTTAAGACATTGTCAAACTTTCAAGAGAATACAGCCCGGAGTCCTTCAGAGGGTTCATATCCATTTTTCTGCATCGTTAGTCAGTTGCAGATATTTAGGAAAAATGTAGCACAGGTACCTCCTAGACATCCTGTATTTCCTTAAAAGACAAAAGTTGGCCAGCCCAGTGGTGCTGAGGGTTGAGGCACTGGACGCCACACCTCGTGCCACGCCGGTGACCCGTGTTCGGGTATGGGCAAGGACCGGCGGGGGTTGGCAGGGGAGGAGAAGGATCGAGCATCAGGAGGATGGCTCTCCTTCTCCGGAGAGGGTAAGGGAGCTGGTTCTGGTGTTGTTCGCCCCCTGGTGGAGGCCAGGAGCACAGCGCTGCACCGCAATGTGGGTGGAGCTGGGACAGACACTTGCCGTATGGCGCCAGTGTCATTGCACGTTCCCAGCTCCAAGGGGACTTACTGCAAAAAATCTGCTGGCCCCCACATATGAGCCAGGGCTCAGTGCCTAACCCTCCAGCCACCTTCAGTTCTGCCTCTGGCAGCCCCACTCGGGGGAGGCATCCCCGGGTGAGGGTCAGGGTAGCCAAGCCCAGGACGAGCCTGCTCGTGGGGTTAGGGGTGCCGGCGGGAAAAAGTACAGTAATTAAAAAAAAAAGACAAAAGTCTGTTCTAGGTGTATAGATCTCTGAGCACTGGGTCACCCTTTCCCTCCATAATTCTTGGTCAACATCCCCTAGACCAGGCAAATAAGGACAGACTATCCACCAGGGGGATAAAAAGGTTTCCAAATTTGCTGCCTGCATCCATTTGTGGATTTCTGTCCAGGCAATAATGGAATGTTCTGCTACTGGGTTTGTATGCTGAAGAGCTCTATTAACCCGCAAGCCAAGTCTCCAGATATGCTTGTAAAGGAATATGGGGTTACTACTTCCAACTCCAGCCAAGCCACTTCCTTTCCTCTTTTTATCCAATCTACGACACATCAGAGCTCTGCAACCACTAGGTGGTAACTCACCATGTCTGGCAATTTTAGCCCCTCCCCCTTTCCCAGTCTGACTTTTTAACTTGTTCAGACTGCCTTTTGGACAGCTCTCTAGCCAAATCAAATAATTGCATTCTTTTTCTAGTCTCTGAATATCTGTTTTTCTAACACTCATGGATCACATCTGCAGCAGGTATCATAGCATAGGGAGGATATTCATCTTTAGCTACATATACAAACATGCAAAATTGCCAGCAGATAAAGGCCTTATGGTCTATCAAGTCTGCTTGATTGTGCAGCTAGCAGCCCTTATACTGCAGCTGCCCCTACCTCCCCTCCCCCCAGTAACCTTCCCCCTTACCCTGTCCCATCCCCTTTTGAAGCAGCCCACTGTTTTACAGCATACCACTTCCTTTGGCAATGCGTTCCACCCAGACACAACCCTCTCCATAAAAAAGTGTCTCATTTCCCTCATGAACCTTCCTCCTTCCAATCTAAGATCATGCCCTAGAGTGTCCCTCCCCCTTCTTAATTTGAAAAGCCCATCTTATTTATTCCCTTCATGTACCTGAAGGTTTCAATCATGTCTCCCCATCCTTCCCCTCCTCCAGTGAGTACATTTTCAACTTCCTCAGACTGCTCTCATAGGGTATGTCCCATAGCTTCTTAATAATTTTTGTTGCCCTGCGCCGTACCCCCAACCAGTAACCTAATGTCCTTCTTCAGGCATGGTCACCAGAACTGCACGCAGTACTCCAGGTGTGGTCTAACCAGTGACCTGTATAGCAGCAGGATCACCTCCCCCCTCCTGGAGGTTATGCTTCTGGCAATACAACCTAGCATCCTGCTGGCTTTTGCAGCTGCCTTTCTACACTGTGCTGAGTTGTTCATTGCTCCCATTATGATAACCCAAAGATCCTTCTCCTCTTCCATCTTGGCTAGTTGAATCTCCCCTAGCTGGTAGCTCCTCCTTGGGTTCTTTGCACCAAAATGTAGCACCTTTCATTACTTGGCATTGAACCCCAGCTGCCAAGTGTCTGACCAGGCCTCCAGTTATGCCAGATCATCCTGCAACCCCTGCCACCCTTCTAAGTCATCCACTACTGCTCCCATCTTGATGGCATCTGCAAACAGATTGATCTTGCTCTTGATACTTATTGAGATGTCTGCTATGAAGATACCAAACAACACCAGCCCCAGTACAGAACCCAGTGGCACCCCTCTTGTCACCGCCCTGGGAGATGAGAGCTCCCCTCCCACCATCACCCTCTGCTGTCTCCCTTGCAGCTAGTTCACTACCCATCCCATCATCTTCGTCCCTGCCTCTGTACCTTCCTGCTTACTTCCTAGCCTCCCATGTGGCAATGAATCGAATGCCTTACTGAAGTACAGGTACAGGACATCCACTGCATGGACCCTGTCTAACTGCCTGGTTACCCAGTTATAGTTCTCCACCAGGTTGGTCTGACAGGATCTGCCTGAGACAAATCCATGCTGTCTGCTGTCCTACAGCCCATTAGCTTCTAGGAGGGAAACCAACCTCTCCTTCAGGATTGTCTCCATCAGCTTTTCCATGATGGACATGAGACTTTCTGATCTGTAGTTCCCTGACTCATCCTTGGGGCAGCTCTTGTGGAGGGGTACCATGTGCTCCATCCTCCCATCCTGAGGTACACTCCCCAAGTCCAGGGAGGCATTGAACAGGTCTGCCAAGGGTTCTGCCAGGACTTCTGATAGCTCCTTCAGCACCCTGGGGTGTATCTCATCTGGCTCAGGCAACTTGTCCACTCAGTGCCCTCAAGCCCTCTGGTACTCTGTCCACTAGGATATTCCTATCTGACACCTCCTCCTGACCCCCCTTGGGTACAGCTCCCCCTTTCGCTTTAGTAAATACTGAGCAGAAGCACTCGTTTAATGCTTCTGCCTGTTCTGCCTGTTTCCACCCACCCACATCCCTCTTTATCTTTACTATTTGGTCCTTACGATTCCTTTTGTCCCTGATGTACCTGAAGAAGTCCTTCGCCCCCTCTTTGATGCCCTTTGCTAGCCTGAGTTCCCTGAATGCCTTGGCTGACCTGACTGCCAATGCATCCTAGCCATGCTATAGGTAAGGTCATTGGTACATTGGGCAACTTTTACAGGAATGCTTAGGTGTCACAGAAGTCAAAAACAAGGGATCATGCTATGAATCTGGAGTGGGGGTAGATTCAGGGCGGGGAGATATGAGGAAGCACTTCACTGAAAGAGTGGTGGATGTCTGGAACAGCCTCCCAGTGGAGGTGGTGGGGGCAGAAACAGTAACGGGATTCAAGAATGCAAGGAATGGGCATAAAGGAACCTTAGTGGTGGGGGGGGTTAAGCTGGAGATCAAGTAGGGTCTGTGGTGTTACAGTAGGTAGGGAAAATGGGCAGACTAGGTGGGTCAAGTGGTCCTTATCTGCTGTCTGTTTCTATGTAGGAATGACTGGTTGGATGCATGAAACAATTATTTAGATGGTAGGTACTGAGTATGTGTAAGGGCCTTTGTAGGGAGGGTTCCCTCCTCACACCACCACTGGGCTGCGGTAGATGTCAATGGTGGCTCCTGGGTTCTTGCCTTACTACTAGACAAGGAGGTTTATGTCCATGGAGAATAAACTGTGTGGTGCATCCACCTACAAAAAATTAGTAGTGGGCTTGCTAACATCTGGCACAACCCCTGATACGCTGTAACTGACCATCTCCCTACACTAGTCAAGGCCCCTCACTAACCACACTTCACAGAATGTAATGATAACCCCTGTCAATGGCATGCCCAGGAAATTAGTAGTTTGTTGGGGTGTTTATTTTATTTTGGTAACGGAGCACAACCTGAGAACACAAATGCCCATTTTCATTGCTGACCCAGAGCAAAATACAGACAATTAAATACATGATAGACAATGGTACAAATAACAAACTTCAAAAGTAATTACATTTATGAACATTCATGAGGTGCAGTTTTAGATTTTGTTTAGAAGTACCATAAGTACAACACTTTAGAATTGACTGCTTGAATTAAAAATGCAGTCAATAACAATAACAGTTTTGAACAGGTAACACAGTTTATTGACACAGCAACACCTGAGTTGGAAGGTAGGTTAGCACAGATCTCCTATTGAAGTGATCCATAATAAGCTGCCTTGCATAGGCAAAACCCAAACTATTTCAAACTGCCTTTTAGTCAGGCCCTCAGAGGGTGTGGCACAATGGTTAGTACCATAGCTGTTGGTAACAAAGCCAAACAGTCCTTCTCATCCTCTGCTGAACTATATAGAAATCTCTTCCCCCCATACTCGAGGCTACTACCCTCTCCCACATGACACCAGGCCTTCCCTCAAAGGGAACAGTCAGCACAAAGGAAGCGACACTAAAGTGTGAGGCTGGTCCCAATGTGCACTTTGCGGGCAAACAAAAGTTTGGTTTACTTACTGTTTACTGCAGTGTAGTAGATTATATCAGACTAATTTTGCTTAGTTGTAGGCTGACATCTTCTTCTGCTACAGATCTCATAATCCCCTGCAGCTGATATCAGAGCAGTAGGAAGCGAAGATTCAATAGTCTGTGGTGCATTTTTAAATCCAACCAGATATTTTCCTGGACTGCTTTTCTCGTGTCTAAGTACAGTCCTCTGCGGCTGTACATAGCCTATGGAGGACAGCAGGACCAGCAAGCAAAAGATCAGTGCTTATACAAACTTCACCATGCATTGCAAGCTATTGAATCTTCTCACTGCTGCCTACTGCTGTGATGTCATCTACAGGGGATTCTGGGATTTGTAGTAACAGAAGATGTCAGCCTACAACTAAGCAAAGTTAATCAGATGCAAACTACTGTACTACAGTAAACAGTAAGTAAACCAAAATGTTTCTGCACACACAGTGCACATTGGGACCAGTCCCACACTTGAGTGTGGGGCCATTGGTGGTGACTGGTCCCCTTTAATTCCATCTATATTTCCCTTTAAAGCAGTCCTTGGGTACCTAGTGTTGAATTATTGCAGGCCTGTAGATGTTGCCATGGGCGGGCTGGTATTTGTGCACTTATGAACAACTATGGGGCAACTGTCTCCTTAACAGTTTCCTCCCAAAGACCATGCAATTGCTAAAATGACATAAAAACAGAATTTGTTGGCAGAAAAGGACCACTTGACCCATCCAGTCTGCCCAGATGGTCCCTGCCTAGTCCATCTCCACAGACCCTAACTAGTCTACAGCAACATTCCCTTCTCTATGCCTGTTTACTAATATTCTCACATGTCTATCCCATGCATGCTTGAAACCCCCTAGTGTTTTTGCCTACACCAATTTCACTGGCAGTCTATTCCAGTTGTCTATAACTCTTTCGGTGTAGTACTTCCTCGCATCCTTCTTAAAGAGCTACTGATGCCTCAAAGAACACTTTAAAAAATATAATAATTAGGTACAATTCTGCTTGCATTCCATTTATATTCTGTATATTTCTCCTCCCCATTATTTATTACTGAGGAAATGTGCATGAATATATGATTCTTATCACTTAGAGTTCATTTAGAATTCATCTGCCTCTACAGCTTGCTCCCTACTTCATTATAATTCTCGGTTGTGATATCACAATCTGATGCCATGGGAGTAACTGTGATGTCACAGGAAGTGCATTATGTTGTAAAAATTTTATTTTTATACAGGATTACAAAACTTCAGGTCTAAAAGACCTATTTTCAAAGTTGTCCTGTGTAAAGGTGTTCAGTTTACAATAAATTATCAAATACTCATAAAACATGCAACTATACATACAAAGTGTTCAAACTATATTAACACATAATAAACAATACCTTACATTATACCAGACAGAATAAAATTCTTCATTCAACATGCTCTTATCATATTTCTCAGTTTGTTTAAAACCTCATTTAAAAACAAGTACATTTATTAAAGAATACAACACTCAGACCTATTTTAAACTGTGGTAAGTTAGTTGCATTTCTTAATTGAGGGGGGCTTTTATTCCAAATGGTCACAACCTGTGCTTCAAATGTCATGTCAAATGTTATGACCTCAGGTAGGGAGAAAGCAACAGAAACAGATGAACTCTTCAGGATCAAAGAAAATGACCTCAATAATAAATAATGGGGAGGGGGAATACAGAACTAATGGGAAATACAAACTGAACTGTCTAAATATTGTGTTGTATAAAAGTTCTCCTGAAGGTGTCAGCTGCTCTTTAAATTTCCCACACTCCAGCTTCATCGCATGCTCTCTGGTCCTGGTGCTCTTTCTTATTTGAAATATCTTGAACCCTCTGAAAGTAAGGTATTTGTAAGTCCATTCCGATGGGCAATTTGAAAAACAAATTATGTAATCTCACACAGTTCTTTGACTAGGGCTAAGCCCACTTGTACTCATGGTTACCAGGTGATAGATATCAGCTCCATGAGATGCTGAAGGCCTCAGTCACTCAGTTCCTTCAAGTGTACCTCAGAGTCTCAAGGTACCTCATAGCAGGACACCACAAGGCAGGCAGAAACTGGTTGCCCTGGTCTCACTCGCTCCTGCAGTCAAGCTAGCCAACAAACAAGGTGCATCATTCCTCCACCCAGGGCAATGCAGTACATTTCTGATGTCATCCCTCATACAGCGCAGCACACAAATGCAGCTCAAACTACTTCTGTAATCCAGACACTAGGTCTCAAATGATGCATTTTAACTATGGCTGTACAAACTGTATGCTTCCTTCAGGATCCATCACAGATTTAACTGCTCACTAGCCCAGCTTACATCACACCACAACAACTCAGTACCAAATGACCCAGTCAATTGCCACTCACCCTTCTAAAATTTCTAATAGGGTCAGAACAGGTGCCAACACACTGCCCCACCTTTCCCCAGAAACCCTGCGGTGCAACTCAGACCAGAAACTCAGGAGATTTCCATATTTGATGATGTGTCTCACATTTTGAGGACCAGTGCCCGACATTTTGAGTGTCAGTGTCCCACATTACACCTATGAGAGGTTAAGGTCCATCTGTACAAGGCTGGGTTTCCATATGTAAAAAACATCAAACAAATGAGGGCAATAACTACTAACCTCCAAACTCACCACTTTATTCAATGAAACAAAAATCATTGACAGCACTCAAATCAAGGGGTGCCTGCGTTCTCACATCATAGTCCAACTACACCTCATAGAATTGCAGCACTGACATGCACAGGAAAAAATGCTTCTTTATTTTATTCAGACAGGTGCAAATGCAGGTAAAAGCATACCATTCCAATAAAAAGTGCAAAGCAGTGCAGATCATATACTGTATATTGCAGAAGCTTATTTCAGTAAAAAAAAAACTGACATTCTCCAGTTTTCAAATGCTATACAGCAAACATGGCATATGTTACCGAAAAACTCTGCAAAAGAGTCTTGGTGCAGAGACAGTGAACTTAATTCACCCAGCACTTCATGATCAAATCATCACTTCATCAGGGGTGATGTATGAAAGTATAGCCATCCTTAAATACTCCAAACCTCTCTAGTAATTTGAATTAATTTAATTATTCAAATTCTAAAGTCAAATACTAATATGCAAAACCAGCACAGCAGTGAAACTGAGTAGGGCAGCATAAACTTGAGCAAGTTACTTCCCCGTATCGCATATCACTTCCGGTTCAGCGAGGGTCGCCACAGATCAGCAGGGGTCACGGATAACGCAAAATGGAGGAGGGACTGGAGAAATGCTAAAACGTTGAAATAAAATGTAATCTTTACATTTGTTGTTTGATGCGCATTGTGATTGCACTACCGTGGCACCTTACTAACCTATGATGCTTTTGGCAGCATGTGGACGTTTCCCTTTAAGGAGACAATGATCTATATTTAAAGAGACGATGCTCTAATTATAACAAGGAAGTACTCTATTTTAAGAACCGTCTTTTTAACAGGATTGTGCACCACATTTAGTACACCAACAAACAACTATTTTTCAGAACACAATAAATATTACTGTAAAGAATATTATCAAACCATAACATTTACATTCATAAAAAATCAGTAGTTTTTCAAAATCTGTTTTAATCAAAAGTCATTCAGGGTAGATATCAAAATTTCTGAACAATATTTGATAATTCATACTTCAATGTCTTACACTCACAAATGACCATAAAAACAGGTTACTCACCTGTAACAGTAGTTCTAGGAGTGGTATATGTTGTTCATCCACACTCTTTGGCATGTCCCCTTCCACTTGAAATCTTGCAGGAAGTCTTCAAGCTGGCTTCTCCCACCCACCCAGGTGGTATAACCCTCGGCTCCACCCCATGGTACCAGATCTTAGCCCACTGGAAACCAGGTGTTGTGCGTCTGCAGGCAGAGAGGTCGGGTGGGTCCGTGTGGATGAACAACATATACCACTCCTAGAACTACTGTTACCGGTGAGTAACCTGTTTTTCTAGGATCATGGATATGTTGTTCATCCACACCATTTGGCAGACTCCTAGCAGTTCTCTGGAAGAAGGGAGGCAAGGCGCACACCCTCTACTTAGGGAACAGAGATTGGAGAACTGAGGCCCCAAAATCAGCATCCCAGTGTGACTCAAGGTCGAAGTGGAAATGGGTAATGAAGGTGTTTGCTGATTTCCAGATAGCAGTCTGGCAGACTTCCTGGATCGGGATGTCCCTGGAAGCAGCCACCAATGCAGTGGTATGGCGGGTGGAATGAGCTCTTATCCCTCTGGGAGACTCCTTGCCCGCAAACTCATAACACAGACCTATGAATGATGTAATCCATCTTGCAACAGTCCACTTTGCTGCAAGTCTGCCAGAAGCGGCTTCAGCGTAGGTGACAAACAGCTGGCGAACCTCTCCCCGAATTTCCACCGTCCTCTCCTTGTAATAGGAGAGAGCATGTTTCTGGTCCAAAGTATGGAACCTGTTCTCAGCCTCTGAGGTGTAGTTGGGGTAGTAAACAGGCAGAGTTAACACCTGGTTAAGGTGAAACTCTAACACCAACTACGGAAGGAATTTCGGGTGGGGGCATAGGACAACCTTGTCCCTACGGAAGACCAGATAAGAGGAGTCCACTGAAAGCACCTGGAGCTCCCCTGTCCTTTTGGCAGAAGTGATAGCCACCAGGAAGGCCATCTTCCATGACAAGTTTGACAAGGCACACTTGTGCATTGGTTCAAATGGCTTGCTCATGAGCTTTGCTAGTACCAGCAAAAGATCCCCGGAGGTGGAGGTTCATGCACCAGAGGGGATGTGTGATCCAGGCCTTCGAAAAAGTGCCTGACCACTGCCTCCTGTGCCATCGACTGACCTGCCCGTGCCCAGTAAGCAGAGATGGCTGCCAGGTGCACCCTAAGGGTCAATGACTGTAGACTCCCTTTGGAGAGAGACCAAAGGTAGTCAAGAATGTTAGCCACTGGACAGGACAAAGGGTCCAGACCCCTGCCCTGACACCAAATGGAAAACCTTTTTCCATTTGAAGGCGTAACATTTCCTGGTCGATTCCTTTCTGGATGCCTCCACCACAGTGTAGACATCCTCGGAAAGACCCAAAGCCTGGAACTCTAGCCGCTCAGGTACCAGACTGTGAGGTGCAGGGATTGAAGGTCCGGATGGAATACCTTCCTCTGATTGAGAGATATCAGGAACAGGTGTGCTGGAAGCCACTCCGGTGGCCTGCAGCTGAGGCCAAGGAGATCTGGATACCAGAACTGGCGCGGCCAGTATGGGGCTACCAGGATCACCTTCACCTTGTCCCTCCTCACCTTGAGGAGCACCTTGTGAATTAAGGGAAATGAAGGAAAGACGTAGAAGAGGCCTGAGGTCCACGGCCTTGAGAATGCATCCCCCTGCAGCAAGCCCTGCTGAGGGGGGTGGGCATGAAACAGCCTCAGCTTGGTGTTTTCCCTGGAGGCAAACAGGTCCACCATTGGTTTGCCCCAGTGGGGAGAACAGGCTATAAGCTACCTCTGGATGGAGAGACCACTTGTGGGGTGTCTTGCCTAAGTGGCTGAGAGCATCCGCCAGATGGTTTGAGGCTCCTGCCACATCGATGACTAGGAGATCTGCCTCCAAATTGCTCTCATGGGGGTCCAGATGCAGAGCATTTCCCCGCACAGCAGACGGGAGTGCGTGCCGCCTTGTTTGTTGAGGTAGTACATGGTCATAGTATTGTCCATCTGGACTTGAACCACTTGACCCCGGAGCTGAGAAGCGAAAGCTGACAGTGCCAGTCTGACTGCTCTGAGCTCCAACAGGTTGATGTGGCATCGGGACTCCTCAGGGGTCCAGAGCCCGTGGGCCCTTTTGTCCCCCATGTGGGCTCCCCAGCCCATGAGAGAAACATCGGTCATAAGGATGACCGTCGGTTCGGGGTGGACAAATGGGATCCCTTCCTGCAACCGGTCTGGGGTGGTCCACCACTGGAGAGCGTCCCACATCTTCTGGGTTACAGTGATCAGCTGGTCAAAATTACCATGGTGCTGAGTCCACTGGGTGGCCAGCTCCCACTGGAGGGTGTGCATGTGCAACCGGGCCCAATGGACCATTGAGGTGCATGCCGCCATGTAACCCAGAAGGCGCAGAAAGTCCCCAGCAGGGCGCAATTGCCCAACCAGAAATGATTGGGCAAAGGAGGAGAGAACCTTCACCCTGTCCACTGGGAGCTGAGCTCTGGCTTGACAAGAGTCAAGCTTTGCCCCAGTGAAGCCCAGCACCTGAGAAGGCACAAGTTCTGACTTGGTCTCGTTGATCAAGAGGCCGAGTTGGGAGCAAGTCTGGAGGGCCAGATCCCAGGATCTTCTGTTGGGTGGAACCTGCTATGAGCCAATTGTCGAGGTAAGGATAAATCCTGACCCCCCTTCCGACACCCGAGATGGGCCGCCACCACTGCAATGCATTTGGTGAAGACCCATGGGGCTGATGACAGGCCGAACAGCATGGCACGGAACTCGTACAGGGTCCCTTCGACCCTGAAGTGGAGGAACAGCTGATAGGATGGATGGATTGGGACATGAAAGAACGCATCCTGTAGATCCAGTGAACAGAACCACATGTTTCGCTCCAAGGATGGTATGATCTGGGACAGAGTGACCGTCTGAAAGGTGCATGACCTGAAATATTGATTCAGGTTGTGCAGATCTAGAATAGAGTGCCAGACCCCCATCTGCTTGGGCTCCAGGAGGTACCTGGAGACAAAGGCTGGATCTGCTGGAGGATCCGCCACTGGAGCTACAGCCTCCTTGATGAGAAGCTGAGCGATGTTGTCTTGGAGAGCTGACTGAGTCTGAGTGGATACTCTTTCCTCCCGAGGGGCGTGGGCTCGGCTTGGAGGGTACTGCCTGAATTCCAGAGGCAGTCCCTGACCGACCACTTCTAGAACTCACCTGTCCAAAGTGACAGCAGACCAGGCAGAAAGGAAGTGGCAGAGCCGGCCCCCCATGGGAGGACCCAGTGCTGGCGTGAAAGGAGAGGGGTTGGCAGCCCCCACCCCGTCACTAGGCAGGCATGGAGGAGGAGGAGGATCCATGTACGGAACCTCGGCCTCCTTTATGGGCTTGGGCTGAGGGCACCAAGCTTGAGCCTAATGTTGTTGCTGCTGTCCTCCTTGAAAAGAGGACTACTGAGCCGCAGGGGAGGAGTGCCGAAAAGGCTTCTTCTTTTTCTTCTGCTAGTTCTTGCCCAAAGAACCCTTTGCAGAAGTAGCGTCCAAGGTGGCATTGGACTGCTCAATGCTCTGAAGGTGACCAGTCACTCCTGGGCTGATCAGGTCGGTTCCTAGGAAAGGCACATCAGCTAGTTTGTGTTGAGTATCTGCCGGGAAGGAGGAGAGCCTCAGCCAAGCCCTGCGATGAGAGGCAACTGCGGCTGCCATCGAATGGGCACAAGAATACCCAATGTCCAGGGCCGTCTGGAGCTGCTGTTTGGCAACAGCTCGGCTCTGGCCCTGGACCTGCTTGACAGTGGTCTGCATGTCCATGGGGAGAAGTAGGAGGACTTCATCCAAAGACCCTAGGAGGGAGTGGGAGAAGTGTGCCAAGATGATGGCCAAACTTGCCTGACAAAGGCCCAAGGATGAAGCCGCACAGACCTTACTGGCTGAATGGTCCAAAAGCTTGGACTCTTTCTCAGGAGGTCGGTCAGTATCAGCAGAACTGCCAGTATGCCTGAACACAGGCGGTCACCAGGCTCTTATCAAGGGTGCTCTGTGAACCTCAGGCACCTCAAGGTGGGCACCAAGCAGACCATGGGGCCATGCGGGCAGATGGTGCTGGACAAGAGGCAGGGCACTGCCAGAGTTCTAAGGCCGGGCCAACAATGGCCTCGGCCACAGGAAAAGGCCTCCATTGGGGTATCCCCCCTCTTGAGGATGTCTGTGAAAGGGTACTCCAGTTTTTTATGGATTGGCTCCAGGGGCATCCCTGTGGACTCAGAGGTGAGGCAAAGAATGCCCTGAAAAGACGAAGGACCTTCCTTTGTCTCTAACCCACTGGCCGATTTGTCATCCCCGGGATGAGAATGCAGGCCGATCACACCCGAATCTGAAGAATCCGGACACAAGGGTCGACTGCCCAGGTCATCCTCGACCCGCCGAGGGCTGTACGGGGTGACAGTGACTGAAAGACACCGGGGAAGCCCAGTGTCTGGCCTGTCTTCTTTAGAATGAGCCCCTCCCACAGGCTTCTTGGGCAGTGGTTCCACCACTATCGGTGGAGAGACCGGTTTGGGCCGAACCAGAGGTTTCGACGGCTCCACAGGTGGAGGAACCGACTTAATCAGCTCCGAAGGAGTCGTCTTCAGCCTAGGAGGCAAAAGCCAAGTAATGGCTGGGGTTGAAGCCGGGGTCGACTTGTGTCCAGTCAAAATCAGCTGCTGCCACAAGGTCCTCATAGCGCCGGAGTTTCCACCAGAGCCTCTCCTCATCCGAGGAGGACGAGGATGACTGATGGCGTCACCTCTTTTTAGAGCATTTATGGCTCTTTCTCGGTCTTTCGGTCGAGGGGGTCCAAGACCTCGATTGAGATCAGACAGGCCAACTCAGTCGCTCGGGAGACACCGGCGGGACCGGCGATTTCCCGGGGTCATAGATCACTTCCTCGATGGGAGTTCCAGCAGGCTGGGTCTCCTCGTCGGGGAAAATCAGAATAGGAGTTTGAGCGAGAGATTCGTCAACGAGTCGGCGATAAAGAATCAATTGGATCGATGATGATTTCTACATCATCAATCAACTGTTCGGTCAATTGACCAGACGGCAAAGCCGAGACGCCAGCGGCCAATGAAGCAATTTCGACCGAAGTTGAAATCGCATGTTCCTGGGACTGAGATCTCTCCCGCTCCCAAGAGCATCTCTGTCGGGACGAAGATGATCCCGGATCCTACTCCTGCTTACGGGATCGAGAGGAGTGCATGCCCACAGTACTCTCTCCCTTGGTCGGGAGAGAGTGGCACAACTCTCGGAAGGAACCCAAGAAGGTGCAGCCCAGGTTGAGCAGAACGAAGAAGCTCTGAGTAGTTTCTGCAGCCTGAGCCGCTTCCTCTTCAAATGCTTGCATGCGTTCCAATTGCTCGGCGGATCCCGCAGCCATGGAGACCGCCCACCAAGCCTCCTTGGATTTAACCGGAGGGTTCCGTTTCTCCAGCCCCCAATTTCAGTGTGAGAGGCGGTGAGTCCAGGAACGTTAGGATGGAAAGCGAGACACAAATCGTGTTTAAAGGTGGTTTTCTACCGAGACAGTAAACGCATATGGTGGGGATCGTGTGTGCTACACTTGGGTACCAATGAAATCTGGGGAAGACTTGGCTTTCCATAATCAAGGCATAGAGTCACAATCGCTAATGCGAACTAGATGGATTTCGGAATAATGTGAAGCCAGGGGCCTACAAAATCGTGAGCACAAAGGAAGCAACCTAGATCTTCCAGCGAAGGAAGATCTGGCATCATGGGGGCGTGGCGAGGGTTATACCACCCAGGTGGGTGGCAGAAGCCAGCTTGAAGACTTCCGGCAAGATTTAAAGTGAAAGGGGACATGCCAAAGAGTGTGGATGAACAACACATCCACGATCCTAGAAAATTAATTTCACTGTTTAGCCCATGTAGTACCAGTGTGTTTAATACATATATACTGCAAGCCTCTAATTGTTCTAACTTCTTCCCCTTATGTCCACCTCGTAGCAGTGGTTGCACTCCATCTATTATTACAAATCTGAAGGAAGAAATCTTTCCATTATGACTTTCTCTAAAGTGTTGACCCACCGCATTTTCATATTTTATTTGGTGCACTTATCTTATATGCTCAGATATTCTTGTTTGAGCCTTCCTGTTTTACCTATGTATGTCTTTTTACAGCTGCACCATATAACATAAATTACATAGCTACTTGTGCAGTTATAAAAATGTCTGATGTTTACTTTTGTGTGAGTACTTGGATGTTTAAATTGCTTAGATCTCACAGCATATTTATAAGCTGAACATTAACCACAGCTATAAACTCCCTTAATCCCCTTATTTCTATCCATATCCATGTTTTCTGAATAATGTCTGTCAGAATATCTGCTAAATTTGCTGCTTTACTATAGGCTGTTACTGACTTGTCCCCAATAACAGGCTTAAGTATACTATCAGTTTGTAAAATTTTCCAGTTTGAACACACAATTCCTACAACAGCATGTGTTATACTCAGTTGCAAACATTATTTATTCTCATTCACTTTACTCATATTTTTTGTTTTGGTATCAATGACTCTTCTCTATTTGCATTTTCAGGCCTTTTATATGCTTTAAAAAGTGTCTGTAATTGATATCCTCTACTCTGAAAACAGGATATAAATTCTTTAGATTCCAACTGAAATCTTTCCATAATACTACAGTTATGACTTAACTATTAGAACTGACGGTAGGGAATATTCTCAATAGTCCTAAGGAAGTGTGCACTACTTGCTAAAAGTAATGAGTTACCAGCTGTTGGTTTCCTATTCCCATGGGTTTCAATTTTACCTTCTGATGTACCAATCAAACACAGATCAAAAAACTGAATTCATATTTTTTTTTTTTTAGTTTTTGTTGACCGGGTAAGTGCACTAGACAAATCCTGCCTATTTTCAGGCACGACCCGGGGGAGGGGGATACAGATGAATACCAACTGACTTTGAACCAGATTAAGCTGTTGGTGGTATTTATAGTGAATGAGGGAAATTTGGCCAGGACACCAGGGAAATTCCCCTACTCTTTCCGGTAGGGGGTTTCCTGACCGCTTCAGTGGAGGGCTCAGATGATGTTCGGTCCTACTCCTGTGAGGATCTCACCTCTCCTTCCCAGATACTGCAAAAAATACTGCCTGTCTGCTCCGATCACCAAGAGGGCTCTTCCTGGCTTCCTGATAACCGTACTGCTTCTGCTGCTAGACGTAATGCTCTACAACCTGCTGACTCACCGAACGTCTCCTTTTCCACGGAAGATCATGATGGTTTTGTTCATTCTGATTCTACACTCTACAAGCTGCAGCCTCGAGACCCAGCAATTTCGTCACACTCTGACACAGCAGAACCTTTTCCTACGATGCTTACCAGTGCAATGCTGTATCTTCCCCCTGCTCTTTCTGGTGGTGCTTGTACAGACTTTGGCATGACTGCAGAGTCGCATTCGCGAGACATGGACCTTCTAACTTTGGATCCCTTTCCCCAGACACTGATTTCTTCCTCTTCTGTGGCTTCTGCGACGACTGTGACCACTTCAACTACCACCTCGTTAATTTGCGCGTGTTTTGGCATTATGGCTAGCCCCAAAACTGTGGACCCTGCCTGGACTGCCTCTAAAGCTCTGACCCGAGCAGGATGGATGATGATGGACTCGGGTTCTTGGACTCCAGACCTGACGTGGGACATGGACAAGCACAGTGTTTTATTTTCTCCTCACAGGCCTGCACCTTCGCCTACGAGCTCCAATGAGGTACCTATATCTGCAGCTGCTACTTTACATTACTCTGATATTTCTACCCCTGCTTTGTTACCCAAATCTGCTGTTCATAGGGATACATGGGGGGATATAATGGATACCACTGATACATGTAATGTATCTGCTGAGATTACACATAAATGTGATTCTGCTGTTTTTATTTCCACTACTAATGATGCTCCTAATGTCATTATTGACTTTCCGAAGATGCCATCTCAGGATGTGGATACTTCTGGTTCCACTTTACCTCGAGACTCTATGCTCCCTAGTTCTACGCATTCTAACACGCCCTCTCATCCTGTTATTCCTTCACTTCATTCCCCACCAGTTGATTTACCGGGTTCGGGTATCTCCAGTTCTAGCCTTTCTCATTCTAATCAAACATCCTCAGCACAATCTACCTTAACTAGCTCTGACTCTATTTTATGTCCCGGTCCAGCTCCCAGTACACTCCCTTCCTTATTAAACACTGTTACACCACGTTCTCCATATATTGAGGATCCTGGAGAGGGCCCTTCCACATTAGAACCCCCCCCCCTTGAAATCCACTCCAGTACCAGACAGGGGACCTGTCCTATCTGATTTGTTTAAGAATAAGTTGGAACAAGCTCCCAGACATCATGCAGTACGATTACGTTATAAGGGTGGTCTCTCTGTATTTCCTGACCGTTACTATGTGGCCAGAACCCTTTTAAAGGGTGATATGCATTTTCAAGCCACTGATATTTACACTTTAATACATATTTCTGGGGAAGAAACCTTTGACATTAGTTTTAAACATGCTAGTGGTTTAGACAGGTTTTGGAATAAATATGCCACATTGAAAAATTCTCCTCTTTGGGTCCCTTTTTCTGTCATACCCCTCACCAAACCAGCAGTTAGAACTGTGACTATCTTGTTTCGCAATGAGAGGGTCAGTATCAGCGACATATATCATTGGCTACAGAACAGATGCACAGTCTTATCCCCTCCTGAAGCCATTATAGACGAGGAAGGTCTTTGGACAGGTGGCTGGAAGTTCCGTGTAAAACTTTTTCAGGTTAATTCAGAAGTTGTTCACCTTCCTAACAGCTTTTTCCTAGGAAAAGATAGAGGTGTGTGTTTTTATGGGGGCCAACCCAGAGCCTGTTATAAATGTGGCTCACACACACATCTCAGCAGTACATGTGACTTGCTGAAATGTAGCTTATGTGGGCGGTTTGGACATCCTAGTGATTCCTGCACAAATGTGTTTCAGTGTAATTTATGTGACGAGAAAGAGCATGCATACCATCGATGTCCTTGGGCCAGTAAGAATCGGCATGAGGGGTGGGATCCGAATGTCCTTGTTCAAAAGGCACAAGATAAGGCTCAGGACCGACCCACAAACTTGATTTTACTGTCTGAAGTCCCTGATGTATCTCCAACTCCCCTCCCCAATATGCTGGTTGTACCGGTTGAAACACAGTCTGGACAGGAACCTCCTAATGCTATGGAACTTATTCCTCCTACTAAGGAGTCTGTATCGCATACTCTAACCCCTCCATCTACTCAGACCACTGTCACTCCTTTTCTAGACCCAGATGGTTTTCAGATTAGCAGAAGAGTCACCAGGACGACTTCTCGCAAAACTAGAAAGACGCCTGAAGTTTCTCTTTCCAGCACTTTTGATTGTCTGAAGGGTGGGAGAGAGGACTCAGACAGTGATTCCGAGGCTTCTGTCTTACCTTCTGACATGGATCTCACTGTCCCTAAACCGCCAGATGTTTCTCACAAAAAACTTACTAAAACCAAAAAGGGAAGTAAAAAGCGTAAGAACATGACCATTACTGATGGAAGTGGTTGACTGATTTCTTACTCTGACTCTTCTTCGACTAGCTTCCTTCAATGTTTGTAGCCTGAAAAGCTACAAATGGAGAATGTTTTTTTTTCATCTTGCTGCCTCTCTCCCCTTAGGTGTTCTTTTTTTAGAAGAAACACATCTCACCTCGCTTTTTGAAGTACAGCATCTTAAACGAGCATGGTATAAAGGTCCCTCTTATTGGACCTTTGGGGATGATTTTGCTGACGGGGTAGCTATCCTATTTTTTTCCTCTGCCTTTTCAATTTCCCGTGTTATAGATATTCATCCTGGTAGGGCTCTGATTCTTGATTGTACTTTTCAAGGACAACCCTTTCGCCTTATAAACTTTTATGGTCCCCACTCGAAACATGCTCGTATACAGTTACTTGATCTCATTAAACCTTTTTTATGTACTAGGAAACATATTATTTGGGGCAGTGACTTTAATTGCTCTATTGATGTTTCTTGTAGAACAGCAGCTGGAAAAAAGGTTTATTGAGACTCCATTGCTCTATCTAATTTAGTAAAAAATGCTAGTTTAATTGATGCTTACTGATCCCTGAAAAATTATGCTGGATGTGCATATCATAGATCTATATATCACACCCGTATTGATTATTTCTTTTCTTCTAGATATTGTATACCACAAACAGTTTCACTTTGCCCTACAGAACTTTCAGACCACTTCTTATTGACCTGTACATTTTCATTAGATGCAAACACCATACCCCTTCTTCCCTTCCCACTTCAGTGGAAGTTAAACAATACTCTATTGACCCAGGCTTTTGTTCAGTCACAAGTTAGATCTTTCTTTCAGACTCGAATTACGGTTCTCTACTGTCATGATTCAGTATGGGAATGGTGGTCTGATATGAAACTAGATCTACGTAAGCTTTTTCAAAATATTGGAAAACGTCTAGTACGTGATTCCTACCTTACATATTTAACCTTTAGGAATCAACTCTATAAATTAATGTCTCTTTCTGTCTCTTCCCCTGTTGACTATTATTCACAAATTAACACTGTTAAACAACATATGTTTACACATCAATATAATAGCGCTCGTTCTTTAGATTTTTTTATGAGAGTAGGTACATCGGTTTCTCCATCAGCAAACCCGTTCTTAGCTTATACTACTAGACTTCAGGCTACAGTCATGCATGGATTTTTTGATATGACGGGGAATATTGTTTTGGATATTCCCGGTATGCTTTCCATTGTCAACAATTATTTGCATACCCAATTCTGTACTTTGCCACCCAAAACCCCTGATTTATCCACAGTTTTTTTGGCCCCCGTTCCGAGGCTTTCTCTACACCATGTTGAAGACCTTATTGCCCTCGTTTCTCAAGAGGAAGTAGCTTGTGCCAATTCCCACCTTAAATTACAGGTAGCACCGGGTCCTGATGGACTTCCACATGAATTTTACAAAACATTTGAAGATGATCTACTGGAAATATTGACCCAAGTTTATAATTATGTTTTACAGGACTCCTCTCAGATTACAAATTTTGGCATCTCTTTTCTCAACTTCATATATAAAAAAGGAGATCACCGCTCTTTACTGAATTGGAGACCTCTTCACCTTCTGAATACGGATTTTAAGATCTTAACACGCATACTCAGTACCCGTTTACAATGGGTTGCACCAGATCTTACAGATTCAGCCCAGTCTTGTGCTGTTCCAGGGCAATCGATCAACACAAATTTATTTCTCCTCTGAGAACTCTTTGAAGCTAAACGACATAATAACATTTCAGGATTTGTTCTTTCACTGGATCAGGCAAATGCATTTGACTCGATCTATCACTCCTATCTCCTTCAGGTCTTGCAATTATATGGTATTCTGGCTACTTTCCTTCATTGGATTACCTGTATTTTTTCCTTTGCTTATTTTTCTCCGCTGATTAATGGCTTTGTAGGTAAGACTTTACTTCAGAAGGTTGGGGTATGACAAGGATTCCTGTTTAGTCCACTGTTATATGCTTTTGCCCTGGACCCCATTATACGACAAATTAAATGGGATTCCCAAATTATAGGTTTAGCGCCCCATTATTCCCTTCCCCATGTGAAGATCACTACGTATGCAGATTATGTTGTTTTGTTTATGCATGATATTTCCTCTGGTACTAGAGCTATTCAAGTGTTTCAGACATTTTCTGTTATTTCTGGTGGCAGGTTGAACCTTCAGAAAAGTGTATCCATTCCCTTGGATTCAGAGTCCGCCACTGTCTCTACGGTTGGTGGCATTATCACTTCTACCTCCCCTCAGAAAATTTTGGGGGTTTGGTTTAATGTTGAGGATGCAGCAACTTATAAGTGGGAAAAACATCTACACATTGGAGAATGCAAAGTTGGTGTTTGGAAATCTTGGAAGTTTGGGAAAAGGAAGAGAGTTTTAGTGGTTAAGAAATTCATCCTTCCCATTTTTTTGTTTCTCAGTCCTATATATGCCCCTCCCAAACACTTAGAAACTTGCATTTTTAGTGTATGTTTTCAGATGGTCTGGGGTAGTAGACTTAACCCAATTAAAAGGGATGTTACATACTTGCCGATTCATCAAGGTGGACTTGGTATGATTCATCCCATAGCCTTTTTTCTTTCTTTTTTTCCTTTTCACCTTTTTCAAAGCATCAGATATACATCTACCATTAGTGATATATGGATTGGCTTTGCTATACATCCCATTATAGATAAATGGGAAATACTTCCACCTATACAATCTCGTCTTACTTGTTATCTCTCCTGTACTGTAGACAGTTTTCGAAAAATCAGATTTTGGAAACTTCAAAAATCTTCCATATTACCATTATCTACAAAACAACTCTATGATACTTTTATCAATAATACTAGGCCAGTTTTATACTTCCCCAATTGCTCTCCTTCCAGACATGAATGTGTTTTGTCTATCCTTCAAGATAAAAGAGTACCGCTACATATGTGGCATGTATCTTGGCTTTGTTGCCATGGCAAATTACAGGTTAAGGGAAATCTTAAACACAAATCTTCTCAAGAACAATTCTGCCCTAAACCTTCCTGTTTACATGTTGAAGAAACTATGTCACATTTATTTTTTGAATATCAGGATGCTTTATTATTTTGGAAAACTTTAGCTAATAAATGGAAATGGCCATTTCTCAGCAGGATAACATATCAGGTTTGATATTGGGAGATTTTTCTGGTACTTGGAACAGATTTCATCCTAGTACCCTTAGAGTGATTTTTACTATGTGTAAATATTATATATGGCAAGCTCAATGTCAATATGTGTTACAACAAATTCCAACTGTTCCAATTGCTATTATACAGCATATTGAACATGCTCTCTTGACTGTTACGGACTCAGAACGTCATCAACTTCCTTTACATCGCTTTCACTCTTTATGGAAGTACGTTACTTTTCTGCATTAGTTTTTCCTATTTCTGTTCCATTATATTGTCAATACTTTTGTTAATGTTCTTTTTTTAAGACTACAAGAATGTATGTCCTTTATGTATATTTGAATATTATATGATACATAGTTTTTTTTCTTTTATGTTTATTTCTGCCTGATGTTATGATTTATTTCCTTAATAAAATTCCCCTACTCTTTTCAATAAGTGTCATGGGATCTTTAACATCCACCTAAACTACCACCAATCCAGGCAGATGGGACCTTGGTTTAACGTCCCATCCTAAAGAATAATATAATGGATAAATTATATACAAATATATTGAGGTAAAACACAAGAATTTATAAAAGAATTATGCACAAAACACATAATTTAGTACAAATTGTTGAGGCAGTAACAATAATTTACAAAACTGTGCTGGGGAGGCTTATGGAACTGTGGGAAAGGTGGGGTAATTGTGGGAAGAGACAAAAGGAGCTGGAGAGAAGGGTAAAGGTGGAGATTAAGGGCAGCTGCATGAGGAGTTGTTTAGGAGGAGGTTTATTAGAGGCCATTTGAAAACTGACAGATGGGCACTGGGTGAGGGACTGAGACAAAGCATTGAAGAGTTTTGTGTCTCTACAAGCAAGTGAGTGTTGTCCATGGGAGATGTGGTAAAGTAGGGTTGTAAATGTACTACTGGATGAGTGTCTGAGGGTGTGAGAGTGAGTAGGCCTAGAAAGGAGGGAGGCAGTACTGTCGGGGAAGGAGATCCTTATAGGATCTGAAGAGGAAGGTGCAGGTTTTGCTGTTGAACCTGTCTGAGAGAGAGAGAGAGAGAGAGAGACAGTGACAATTTGTTTTATAGACCAATGACAAACCGGAGGATGCTGTGGTAGGCGGACCTCAGTCTGTCAAAGTTTTTTGAGGGGGAGACTAGACTAGGGAGCCATAGTAAAGGAGGAGGAGGAGGAGGAGGAGGAGGAGACTGCTAGCAAGTTGTGCCCTAGAATTGGGTGTGAGGAATTGTCTGATGTGGTACAACATTCTGAGTTTTTGATGCACCTTTTTGGTAAAATAATTTATGGGATTATCAAAGGTCAGGGGTCCCGCAAGGTTCCATCCTCGGACCCACCCTCTTCAGTCTATTCCTAAACTCTCTCCCAAACTCCTGTCCCAGCAAAATACTGCTTTATGCTGATGATGCAGTGATCCTAGCATCTCACCCTGACCCGCTCCTACTCCAAGGCACACTGCAAAGCGCCTTCCTCCAAACCGAAAAATGGTTCAGTAACCATCGACTAGTCATGAACCTGAAGAAAACTAAGTCCATGCTGTTCTCACACCGGCAAAACAGCGCCAAGAACACTCCCCTTCTCATCACCACCTGCAAGCTCCTCCCTCTAGAACAGGTAACATCCTATAAGTACCTGGGCATCACCTTTGACCCAGGCCTTACGTTCCACGCCCACCTAAAAGCCCTGTCATCTGCCATGAACTCCAGGATCGGGCTCCTCTACCGACACAAAGACTGCCTCCCGGAATCTGTGTTAAGATTAGCCATTTCCTCCTCGGTACTGTCTCTGGCCGACTACGGACTTCCAATATACGCTGCGGCTGACCCCACCTCCTTATCTAAGGTACAGACTGCTATTAACAAAGCCTGCAGGCTCCTTACAGGTGCCAACAGCAGAACTCATACCTGCCTGCTATACTCTACCTCCAACTTACTCACTCTTGATGAAAGACTGAAATACCATACCTGCCTACTGGCTAAAAAATCCATGTCAGGGCTTTGCCCGCCAGAGTCTCTGCTACACTGCAGCTGGCTGTCCGGCCCCTGCCTACCGTAACTCAGCGCAGCCACCTTCATAGTTCCCAGGGCTAGGACCTCCCGCTGCCAAAGATCCTTCCATCATAAAGCCCCCTCTGGTTTAACTCCCTTCCTGAGGCTATCTCTAAGATCCCGTGATTGGCCAGTTCAAAACTGCCTCCGTCAACACATTATTGACAGTCGATGCTGCAAATGTCGATAGCTGACCTAATCAAGCCTTTGCTCTGTGCCCCTGGTTCCCTTAGATGACTGGATACTGTCTGTAACTATGTTGTTATTAATTGATGTGTATATGATGTATAATATGCAAATTAACTTATGTATATTGCTCAACTTATGCTTGTACTTGTATAGTTGCTGCCTGTAACTCCAGGTGTTTTTTGTATCTCACCTGTATGTAATCCCTGTCCTAATTACATCACTACTTGTTGTCTCCCCCCCTTTTTGATGAGGTACCTTTGTAAACGAGTCGCTGACTCAAAGGTTGTAAAACTGATTCTTCAATAAATAAATAAATAAATAAAAAGGTTAGGTGACTGTTAAGGAAGATCCTGAGATATTTGAATTCATAGACTCTTTTGAGAAGGTTGCCATCATTGTCCGCAAGGGTGAAGTCAAAGTCAGTGCTTTTCCTGATAGTTAAGAAGACCATGGATTTTGGTACAATATAGAAAGCTGGTATTACAGGAAAAGGTGTCATTAATACTTTTTTTCATCTAGGCTTATCCAACCATTTTCATAAGCTGTATCCAATAGACCATAACCATTGTTTATTGAAAGTAAGGGTTGGATCACCATTAAGTCTAGTATAGTATTCAGACTTCTTAATAATAACATCAGTCCACTTGTGATTTCCTCTAAAGTAGCTTTTTCTTCCTTAGTGATATTCGAGTAATATGGTTGCCATTTCTGGTAAAATAATTCCCCTATATCTCGTCATACTGTTCTTTCAAATACTTCAATAGCTGAACTTTTTTGGAGTCACCTTCAAATATTGATTGTGGTTTAAATAATTGTTTTCATTCAGCTTGATAGTCCAGATCATTCACATTTTCAGAATGTAAAGTTGAAATGGCTTCATCCATCAATAAAGCTGCTGTTATTTGGGAACCTGTCTCCTGAGCAATCTCACTTAGCTCCATTATTTTACAGTCCTGTGTTGATGTTCCTGGTAATTCTGTTGTTTCCTTTGAGGCAACGTGATGTTTTAACTTTATTTTCCTGAACAGTTTGTGAAGTTCAGCTTCCAAAATAAATCTTTTTATATTTGGTGTCAAAATGAAATTGAGACCCTGGCTGAGTATTTTTATTTGTGGCTCAGTTAATTCTTTACCTGTTAAACTAACTACTTGTTGTTTCTGCCACTAACTACCATCCTTAAATTTCAGAAGCAGAAGCATGGATCTCCTTGGATCCCAGTTTCAGATTTTTGAGAAAGGTGGGAAGAAACAGTGAACACAGACTATTTATTGTATGCTTCCCACTATAAATAGATTTTTTTATGTATAACCATGTAAGAAAAACGGTCTCATGCACAGTCAGTGTTAGTGCTTTGAAGGGTTACATATGAACATACAAATTTGCCAGCAGAAACAGGCCATAATGGTCTTTCAGGTCTGCTCAATTGTGCAGCTCTAATTAGTTTCCTGGGGCTGCCCCCCCCACCTCAGTCAACTATCCCTCCCCAGCACCCTCCCCTTCCCATCCAGGAACACTTACCTAATTTTCTTCTTCACCCTATTCCCCCCCCATATGAAACTAGCCACTGTATTTACCGCAACCACCTCTTCTGACAACTTGTTCCACCCCGATACCACCCTTTCTGTGAAAAAGTGCCTCATATCCTTTTTAAATCTACCCCCCCACTAGCTTCATGCTGTGCCTTGTTTTACCTTTCTTCCTTAAGTTAAAGATGCCCATCAATCTTACTCTGTTTATTCCCTTAAGGTACTTGAAGGTCTTTATCATGTCCCCCTCTCTCTCCCCTATCCTCCAGGAAGTTCATGTTTAGCTAACTCAGCCTCTCCTCATATGTGTTGTCCCCCATACCCTGGATCATCCTGGTCGCCCTCCTCTGGACCCTCTCCAGTGGCTCAATATCCTTCTTTAGATATGGGCACCAGAACTACACACAGTATTCCAGGTGCAGCCTCACCAGTGACCTGTACAGTGGTAAGATGACTTCCTCCCTCCTAGAGGTTATTCCCCTGGTGATGCAGCCTAGCATTTTATTTGCTTTGGCTGCTGACTTTGAGTCACTGTGCCGAGTGTTTCATGTCTCCTCTGACCCTCAACCCAAGGTCCTTTTCCTCCTCTGAGACTGCCAACTGTAGTCCCCCCAGACAGTAGCTGGCCCCTGGGTTCCTGGCACCCAGGTGCATGACCTTGCATTTCTTGGCATTCAAACCCAACTGCCAGATGTCCAACCAATTCTCCAGCGTAGTCAGATCCTCCCTTAATTCCTGTCTCCCCTCCACTGAGATCACCCTCCTACAGAGCTTGGTATCATTCGCAAAGAGGCAGATCTTACTTTTGACTCCCTCTGCTATGTCACCAGTAAAGATATTGAACAGCACAGGTCCAAGTACTGAGCCCTGTGGGATCCCACTGGTTACAGGCCGTGGTCTGGATAGTTCTCCCTCTACCACCACTCTCTGATTCCTATCCTGTAGCCAGTTCTTGACCCACCACAGCAGTTTGTCTCCTATTCCCAGATCCCTTAGCTTACTGATCAGCCTGCCATGTAGCACTGAATCAAATGTGTTGCTGAGGTCTAGGTACAGGACGTCTACCGCCTGTCCCCTGTCCAATAACCTCGTAACCGTGTGTTAACATTTTTCTGATTATTAAGTGCTATGAGTAATATGTATATTGTATTTAATTTAAAAAAGCAGTTATGTGCAGTCCTGACATCTTGGGATCAATGGTGATATTTTATTATGCACAAGGTAACTATAGGTCCTCAACCTTACTCACCATATTCAGGCTACACTACACCTTGGTTTTCTCTGCCTCTTATCCCTGTACAGCCTCCTCCTCACCCCACATGTAGGAAGATGCACTATCCATAGGTTACTCTCTCAACTGGGGACAAGTATCGAGGCCAAAGGAGGAACCGACCTATGTGTGGGCAGGGTCCTCTGGAACCCTCCTTGAGCATGGGGGCTGGGAAATTCCATCCCACCAAACCCCTCCTATTTCCTCGCTGAGATCACACCTTCTACAGAACATGGCCTGCAGTGTGGGTCAGGGCAAGTCAGACTATAATCTGGGATGTTAGGGGAGAGGCCTCTCGCTCCACCCACTTGATGACTTCGCTAAAAACTTACACCCTGGAGACTCAAGCAGGCAGGGGAAAGCTAAGCAAAGCAGTACCTAAGGGCAACATACCCCTCCCAACCTCAATACCTCCCCTGATTCACAAGGAGTTGACTGTGCAGCAGAAGGAGCCTTCCACCCTTCGAAAGGTAGGAGGCAGCAGTCGCTTTAGGCCCAGGACACAAACTCATCCCAGCATGGCAGTCAGTTCTCTGACTGCTGCACTGCCAAGCCATCCTTCAGACAACTTTTTAAACAAATGGAGCTGGGGAAGAAGGGGCAGCACCCCTGGCTGTGAAACTTGTGTTCCTCTGGCAAGCCTTGTGGCCAGATTTCTGACATCATCTCTCTAACATGATTTTAAGTTGTAAACCTGTGCAGTGCCTTATTTATAGTGTGAGACTTTAGCAAGGCATTTGACACAGTCCCACACAAAAGATTAGTAGTCAAATTAACCAGCCTGGGAGTGGGTCCCAGGGTGGTAGCCTGGGTAAAACATTGGCTGGACAACAGGACACAGAAGGTAATTGTAATTGGAGTCCACTCTGCAGAAAGAGGGGTTACTAGTGGGGTACTGCAGGGTTCAGTACTGGGTCCATTCCTTTTTAATGTCTTTATAAGTGACATTGCAGAGGCACTGGAAGGAAAAGTATGCCTCTTTGCAGATGACACAAAGATCTGCAACAGGGTTGATACACAAGGAGGTGTGGAAAGGATGAGAAGGAACTTGGCAAGGTTGGAGGAATGGTCAGAACTATGGCAGCTTGGATTCAATGCAAAGAAGTGCAAAATAATGCACCTGGGAAACAAAAACCTAGGGGAAGATTACACAATGGGGGGAGGTAGTAACAACAACAAAAATGGAAAGGGCCCTGGGGTAATCATATCAGATGACCTTAAGGTTGGCAAGCAATGTGAGAAGGCAGTAGGGAAGGCTGGGGATACTGGGATGTATAGGGAGAGGCATCACCAGCAGAAAACAGGAAGTTGCTATCCCCCTGTACAGACAGTTGGTGAGATCCCATCTGGAGTACTGCGTCCAGTTCTGGAGACCCCATCTCCGCAAGGACATAAGACAGGATGGAGGCAGTTCAGAGGAGGGCAACTAAAATGGTGCAGGGTCTGCAAGAGACGCCATACAAGGAGAGACTAAAGGAGCTTAATATGTATACCTCTGAGGAAAGGAGGGGTTGGGGGACATGACAGAAATGTTTAAGTACCTCAGGGAATCAACAAAGTCCAAGAGGGTAGCATCTTTCAAAAAAAGAGATGTGCAAGAACAAGGGGGCACAATTTGAAGATAGAGGGGGAATGACTCAGGGGCAATGTGAGGAAATATTTTTTCACAGAGATGGTGGTGGACACATGGAACAGCCTTCCTGAGGAGGTTGTGGGGTCTAAAACTGTGGGAGAATTCAAGAATGCATGGGACAGACATAAGGCAATTTTCGTGGGGGGGAGGTAGGAAGAAATAGACTGTTGGTTAAATAGGATCTGCAGCTTATCCTCTAGGTAGGGAAATGGGCAGACTAGGTGGGCCAAGCGGTCCTTATCTGCCATCAAAGTCTATGTGACATTATTTGTATGTGAAAGCAAAATAGTAGGCAGGTAAGAAAGCTGTAGGTGTATGAATACTGTACATGTAGAAAGATGTGATTTGTTTGCTCACAGTAGGGCCAGGCTGCATTTAGTTTAAAATGAAAAGAGGTTCCAGGTGGATATAAAATTTGAAAATCCTACCAGGAGCCTCCTAATATACATCTTGTGTGCTAGCACCTGTGGGATCATCAGTTAGGTTGTGAATGTGAAATACAGTTTTTCCAAGTCTCCAGAAAGGTATGATGTGTTTGCTTGATTAACCGCCATAGATAAAAACACTGATTGTGCAGCAGACCACATCACAGTTTCAAACTAGAACTCTGTTGCAGCCATCTTCTGCCCCTGGTTGACTGTTGTGCCCCCTCCTTTACCCCCAAACATGTCTCCATCACTGCTTTTCAAATATTATATCTTCATCAATGGACCAATACAATGAGTAATGTCGAAACCCCAGTCTGAGTGCTTGCTTTTATTGCTTTACTTTTATTACTGTGAATATTTTTATATTTAAATGAAATAAGTTTAAAGTATACTGCTAATTAAGGGCAATCAGGCATGTTCACAAGCAGGCTGCATGTTGCTGGCATCAAGGGTTGATTCCATCTTTCTGGTATAGTAGAGAAAGCACTTACAGTTTAATTTAATTTTCTAAACATGTTCTAAAAATAGAAACATCAGGGAGGCTGCGATAATTGGGTCAGGATCATACCCTAAACCTGGTTGATATGCCTCACTTGTTGCACTGTTGCTTTAACCTCTTATTCCTTTCTCACTTTGTATACAAAAACTCTTTGCAGAGAAGACTAGTTTGAACAAATTATAATTTGCACAGGGCTGTAAGCTTTGTAACCGATTAGCTGTCAGCTATTTGATTCTAAATACACTTCCTAGGTGCTTAAAACTGCCTCCCATGGTCTAAGGTGGATTAACAAGAAATGCAGCATAACTGTTTGAAAACCAAGCCCTGGGGGTTGGGAGGATACTGCATTGTCCTTTCACTGCAGGAAGTCTGGGATAAAATTCTTCCACAGGTCACTCATGTAAGTAGTGCGATGGCATCAGCCTGAATCCTGTTTGACTGCAGCCTGAATTGTTAAACATTCGCACACAGGTCAGCAAAATATAATATAAACTGGTGGCCCAAAAGAGGGCCAAGGTCAGTTTTAGAAAGGATTTGCCATTACAGAACACTTGCTGATATGTGTAAATACACAGTATCTAACCCTATGTTGCTGTATAAGGCAGTCCTATACCACAGAGGCATCTCTTCATGAAATCCACCAACATCCATCCAAGGACGGCAGTCAGGACTTGAGCCATGGATCCATGTGGGGTTGGGTACTACCTCGCGCTGGCTACAGTCCGTGGTATTCCACGGCATGGGATTCGCACTACGGAGACTTCTGGGAGAGCACGTAGACAATGGCAGGTCTACTCCTGCCTAAGTGCTCTGTGTGCCTTAGTTATTCCACACAAAGGTGTGTTTGGGGCACCTTGTCCCCCAATACAGCACTGAAATCTGGGAGGCATGATTTTTTTTTTATTATGCCAAAATTTGTTAAAAAGGGGATAACATAATCCACAAGCCCCTGTTCACTCTGAGAAGGGAATCAATTGGACAGCCAAAGTGGACTTCCCACTTGAAGTCCATTGTCTGGCCCAGCTGTGCCCCTGGACTACCCCCTGGCCCTGCATGATGTTCCTCATTTGCAGAAAGAAGGCCCAGGGCTCTGAATGTTGTCCTTGTGGAATGAAGGGGCTGTAATGTCCAGCAATGTGAAAATTATTCATATTCCAGCCTGGTTGTAGTTTGAGCCCCAAAATAGCATGGACAATTAATTATCTTACTTTTCTCTTTTTATCTGCACCTGGTTTTGGTAGCCCTCACACTGACATGTGATGTTTTACTTCAAGTATCTTCATACTATAAAACTTGAATGTTTTGTTTTCTTTAGATATCATATTTTGCTTTTTTATTCATACCAGTAATTAGCATTTCTTTCTTTGCAACCAGTTTGGCACATTATTCATTTTTAAAGAGCACTGTACCACTTTGGTAGCCAGAATGATTTGTTAGCTAGTGGATTTTTATGTCTGTGTTTGCTATATCCACACACCCTGATGAAGATCTATAGAGGTGAAAGTGCTGGGACCATGTTTGTAATCAGCATTATACTTCCTGTCTCACAGTTAAACTTTGTGCACTATTTCTGCATATATTGTGATTTGGAAGGGAGTTTTTGTATGCTCTGCAAGTGCAACCATCATTGTGCTCTGCAGAAGACTGGATTAGGGGCTGGGGGTGTCCACTAGTCCACCACTGTCTCAGAGGCTGACCGGACTGCCTGGTTGGAGGACAGTAGGTAAAGGAGAGGGGACTGATCCTGAGACCCAGAGTACCTGGACTGGTGATGCTGTAGTGGATAAGCCTTCACCTCCCTAGGAGGACTTCTTGACCATTATCAGCAGGACTCCAGGGACAGACATGAAATTAACACTAAGGAGGAAGAAGGGACAGGGGCATGGGGAAACAGGAAAAGTGACACTGGCAATCAGAGACTCCATTGCAAGAGAGATCGAGAAAGTAGTTTTTTGGGGGCTGGGTAGTCTAATGTCTGCAAAGGCTGCAGTGGGCAAAAACACAATTAGGTTTGAATGGATCGTAAAGCATATGGTTGAAGGTAAAGATGTGATTGTCCACTTGGGAACAAATGAGATGGTCAATCAGGAAATGGAAGCGGTAAAAATAGCTTCAGAAAACTAGGGGAGAATTTGAGGGCAGCACTGGAACTGATGACCTTCTCCAAGGTCCTGCTGGTGTGGAACAAAGAGGATGAGAGATGGGAGAAAATAATACCATTTAATTCTTGGATAAAAAAGTGGTGTAAGGAGGGAGGGAGGATTTAACTTCATAGGAGACTGAGGCCACTTCTGGGAGGCTGTTTAAATGAGATGGCCTCCTTCAGACAGGGGAGGGGGTGATTGCACTGGGGCAAAAGTTTGATGCCTTCATTGAAAATTATTTTGACTATGACTGGAGGAGGCTAGGGATAAGGACTCCTCCAGCAGGGTGGAGCTGGTAGGAGACCTGACTAGTACTCCTCCAATAAGGGAGCAGGACATTGATACAGGAGTAGAAGGGGACATGCAGAAGGGGGAACCAATTAGGGGAGGAGCTGGGTAAGTGATTATATTAGGGAACAAGGTGGGATAAAGCAGCATGGTGGATTGTTAACCTCATGACTGGCACCTGAAGAATAGGATGAGTGGCACAGAAATATAGAAAGGCAGCATGTTCAGGAAAGGAGTAGCCAGTGCAGACTGGGATGGCTAAATCCGTTAAACTAATCTAACAAAACATTGGTCTGCACTCAAGGAGTCACTTTTTGTGGCTCCTCAAGTGCAGACCAGAGTTTTGTTGGAACAGGATAAGTGACCTACAGGAGCTGGCCAAAGAAGCTGCAGCAAACACTGTGGTGGTCACAGAATTGTGGGCTACTCCTGACCATGACTGGGGTGTCAGTATCCAAGATTATAACCTATTCAGTAGAGATATTTTTATTTATTTAAATTTTGGTGATAGGGAATCATGAAAGGGAGAGGGTAGAGCTTTACATAGGGAAAACATAGAGGGAATGGAAGAAAGGTCCACTGGAGTTCAGGGAGGGGTGAAAATGCTGTGGGCTCCCTTACAGGTGAGGGGGGTAAAACATAAGGATGTGTGTATCTTATAGGCCCATTCACCAGTCAGAAGTAGAGGACAGCCTACTGAGGGAGATCACGAGGGATTCAGTGATGGGGAAGTTGGTCCTGGTGGCCGATTGAAATATGCCTAATATGGACTGCACCATTATGGTGACTATAAAACAGTCATAGTTAGACTCTGGTGGACACTTTCCAGGACTATCTCCACCACTTCAACAGATCAGCCTATATTTTTAGAAATTGTTTGACAAGAGGCCTGCAAACCAGAGTAGATCAAAAAACATTTTTAATCAAACATTATAGCTACAGTAAAGTGATGAATTTAATGTATAACCCCCCCAAAAATATTTTACCTTAACTCATGTAATAACATGTAAAAAACTCAAGACACCACAATTTTTCTGATAACTGGTCTGTCTTGCTATAGAATTTCTTTTTATAGCATAAAGTCTGTCCAGACAATTTCTTTGTTTAACCCGTATTTTGGGTCCAATGTACTAAAGTGGGCTATCCAGTAGGCTTCCCTTAGTAGAAAACACAAATTGCACATACCCCAATAATGTAAAGCATCATGGGAAGCATATGCAAATGTACATGAATTAATTTGGACTGGCTCAATTTTAAGCAAAATTGCATGGTGCCAGAAGGCCTCACAATACATAGATACATAGATACATAGACAGTGTCAGCAGATAAGGGCCTATGGCCCACCCAGTCTGCCCATTTAAGTTTGTAAGTTCAGTTTATGTTTTCCAGGAAGTCTGTTGCCCCTTACCCCTGACCTCCAGAATTCCTTTATGTCTATCCCATGCATTCTTAAAACCCGTGATTGTTTCAGCCCCCACCACTTCCTCTGGCAGGGTGTTCCACTTGTCCACCACCCGTTCTGTGAAGAAATTCTTCCTCACGTTTCCTCTGAATCGTCCTCCCTCCAACTTCATCCCATGCCCTCTAGTCCTGGAACATCTTTTTCGCTTAAAAATAGTGCATTCCTGCACCCTGTTCCTCCCTGTAAGATACTTGTATGTCTCTATCATATCCTCTCTCCCCTCTCCTCCAGGGAGTACATGTTCAGTGCCTTCAACCTGTCCTCATAGGACTTGTGATGCAATCCATGCACCATCTTTGTTGCCCTCCTCTGAACCTTCTCTACCCTGTCTATGTCCTTACGTAGGTAAGGTCTCCAGAACTGCACAGTGTACTCCAGGTGCGGCCCACTAGTGTCTTGTATAGTGGAATTATGACCTCCCTTTTCCTGCTGGTGATGCCCTGCCTATGCATCCCAGCATCCTATTTGCTTTACCTGCTGCCTTGTCACACTGTTTCCTGCCTTGAGGTCATCAGAGATGATAACTCCAAGATCCCTTTCCTGCTTGGTGCATGCTATATCCTCACCCCCAACTGATATATTATTGCCAGGGTTTTGTGCCCCATATACATTATCTTGCACTTCCTTGCATTGAATTTCAACTGCCAAACCCTGACCATTCTTCAAGTTTCTGCAGGTCCCTTCTCATTCTGTCTACACCCTCTGGTGTGTCTACTCTATTACAGAGCTTTGTGCCATCAGCGAACAGTGAAATTCTGCCTTCTAGGTCCTGCGCAATGTCACTGATGAAGATATTGAATAGTACCGGTCCCAGCACTGATCCCTGTGGTACCCCACTGGTCACTCTTCCCTCTGTGGAGTGACAGCCATTTACCACCACCCTCTGTGTCCTGCTGCCCAGCCAGTTACCTACCCACCGCACTACTGTCCTGCCCACACTCATATTCCCCAGTTTGTGCAATAGTCTTCTATGTGGCACAGTGTCAAAGGCCTTGCTGAAGTCCAGATAGGCCATGTCCACTGCCCTCCCCTGATCCACCTCCCTAGTCACCCAGTCAAAAAATTCAATTAGCAAATACAATTAGCAAATGCTAAGAACAGCAGACACAGACATGTGCTTTGTCCTCATTTGGACTCCTCAGTGTGCCATATCTGTATCTCAGCCCGGGGAGAGGGAGCCAACCTACAAGGGATCTTATTTGTTTGGGTCATGGGCAGCCCAAAGTAGACAGAGTAGAGAACTACAAAAGACCCCAGAGCAAATGCACTGGGGCATTGATTTATCTTACAGGTGCCAGGTAGGCCATAGGCTGACTGAAGATTAACAGCTTTGCACCCCTGAAAGGGGCACAGGTGCCTGACTCTCATTTAGGGGACATCAAGTCAGTTGGTGTTGAAGGGAAAGAAGACATGGAGACGCTCAGGGGCAAGAGAAGGAAGACGTTAGTAAGGAGGATTCTAGTGATAGGTGACTGCATGGAGAGGGTAGTAGGCACTACAGAAAAGGGGAGGGGGATGGTCAGCTGCCTGCCTGGAGCACTAGGCATCCAGAATTGGGAGAGGATAGGGAGGATAGGGCTGGAGTGGAGAAATCAGAGAGTGCTGGTACAACTTGGTATCAACAATATGGTGAACCAGCCTGTAGAGACAGTGAAGCAGGACTTCCAGAGGCTGGGGAACAGATTGAAAAAGCACTTGGCTTCCTTGACCTTTTCTGAGCTCCTCCATGTCTGAGGTAGTGAAAAGGGGGAAGAGAGAGTGAAGAAGGAGGAGGAGATCGAGGAGTTCAATTAGTGGTGAAACAGGTAAAGTGTCAGGAACAGGAATACCACATTTTAAGGGATTGGAATAGCTTCTGGGACAGGAGGCTCTTCAAAGATGATGGCCATCGCCTGAAAACAGAGGGGACTAGTACCTTAGGGAAGAAGTTTGAAGTCTACAGTCACAGACAGTTAAACTAACTGTGGGGAGGCCAGGGCAGGGATTCCATAGTTGAGGTAGGTGAGGTGGAAAACTTTGCCAGGACCCCCTCCCCCTCCCGGAATGGGGGCAAGGTGTACTAGAAGTAGTAGCAGAGTGGAACGAGTTTGTGGGACTGGTGAGCATAGATCCAATAGACCAGAAACTAAAGACAAATACAAGACACCAAAGATATCTGGGAATTGTGGTGGGGAAGTTATTCAAGAATCAAGAGTGATGGGTGCATAAGTTGAAGAGTGGTGTGCCTCAGTGCCAGGAGGCTGGGTAAAAAAAAGTTAGCAAACTCCAGGAACTAGTGGCAGACTCTGGGCTGGATCTAGTGGCCATTAAAGAAATGGGCTAATGAGAACAATGACTGTGACCTGGTGATCTCTGGATACACCTTATATAAGCTTGATAGAGGGATGGGTAGAGGTGGGAGTGGCCATTTCTATCAGGGAAGGAGTAAAGGATGCATCCATTGGAGGGAAAGGGAAGGTAAAATCACTGTGGGTACAGCTCACCGAGTCATCAGGTAGGAAAATTTGCTTGGGGTGGTTTACAGGAGACATGGCAGGGAGAAGAGATGGAGATAAAAAACTAGGAGCAGAAGTAGGAAAGGAGGTGGCAGAAATACAAGTTACTCACCTGTAACAGGAGTTCTAGAAGTGGTATATATGTTGTCCATCCACACTTCTTGGCAGGTACCTTGCCGCTTTAAGATGGGCTAGAAGGTCTTCAAGCTGGCTCCTCCCACCCAACCGGGTGGTAAAACCCTCGGCTCCGCCCCATGACGCCAGATCTAGCCTGCTGGAAGCCAGGTCTTGCGCCGAAGCCGGGGAGGTCGGGTGGGTCATGTAGATGAACAACATATACCACTCCTAGAACTCCTGTTACAGGTGAGTAACCTGTATTTCTAGGGATGTGGATATGTTGTTCAATCCACACTTCTTGGCAGACTCCTAGCAGTTCTCCAGGAGGAGGGAGGCAAGGTGCACACCCCCTACTTAGGAAAAAGGGACTGGAGAACTGAGGCCCCAAAACCAGCATCCCAGTGTGACTCAAGGTAGATGTGGTAATAGGAAATGAAGATGTGTGCTGACTTCCAGGTAGCAGCCCTGCAGATTTCCTGGATAGGGACATCCCTAGAAGCAGCCACCGAGGCAGCGGTATGGCAGGTAGAATGATCTCTTATCCCTCTGGGAGGCTCCTTGCCCACCAACCTATAGCAGAGATCAATGCAGGAAATGATCCACCTGCCAATCGTCTGCTTGGCTGCAGGTCTGCCAGGTGAGGCTTCAGTGTAGGTGACAAACAGCTGGCGAACCTCTCCCTGAACTTCAGCTGTACGCTCTTTATAGTAGGCGAGTGCACTTCTCAGGTCCAAAGTATGGAGCCTGTATTCGGCATCCAAGGTGTGATTCGGGTAGAACACTGGCAGAGTCAACACCTGATTCAGGTGAAACTCTGACACCACCTTCGGAAGGAAGTTTGGGTGGGGGCATAGGACAACCTTGTCCCTGTGGAAGACCAGGTAAGGAGATTCTATGGAAAGCGCCTGGAGCTCCCCAATCCTTCTGGCTGACGTGATAGCCACCAAGAAGGTGGTCTTCCATGACAGGTGGGAGATATCACACCTGTGCATCAGTTCGAATGGCTTGCCCATGAGCTTGGTCAATAGCAGCAGTAAATCCCATGGAGGTGGAGGTTCATGCATTGGAGGGGATGTGTGATCTAGGCCTTTGAAAAAACGCCAGACCACCTTCTCCTGCACTGACTGCTTGCCGGCCCGCACCCGGTAAGCAGAGATGGCTGCCAAGTGCACCTTAAGGGTTGTCGATCGGAGCCCTTGCTGAGAAAGGGACCACAGATAGTACAAAATGTTAGCCAACGGACAGGACGAGGGGTCCAGCCCGTTACCCTGGCACCTAATGGAGAATCTCTTTCATTTAAAGGCATAACATTTTCTGGTCGACTCCTTATGGGACGTGTCAATAATGTTGAGGACCTGGAACTCTAGCTGCTCAGGAACCAGGCCATCAGGTGCAGGGATTGAAGGTCCAGATGGAATACCTTCCCCTTGTTAACAGAGAGCAGGTCAAGGCAGGCTGGAAGCCGCCTCAGGAGCCTGGAGCTGAGGCTGAGGAAATCTGGATACCAGAACTGGTGGGGCCAGTCTGGGGCTACCAGAATCACCTGCGCCTTGTCCCTCCTTGCCTTGAGAAGCACCTTTTGGATCAAGAGAAATGGAGGGAAGGTGTAAAAGAGGCCTGGGGGTCCACGGCCTCGAGAAGGCATCCCTCTGCAGCAAGCCCCATTGAGGGCAGTGGGCATGTAACAGCCTCAGCTTCGCATTCTCCCTGGAGGCAAACAGGTCCACCTGAGGAGTGCCCCAGTGGGAGAACAGATCTTGCACTACCTCCGGCAGGAGAGACCACTCATGAGATGCATCGCCTATCCGGCTGAGGGCATCGGCCAGACTGTTCGAGGCTCCTGCCACATGGATGGCTAGGAGATCTATCTCCAGGCTGAGCAAGAGAGACCAGATGTGAAGAGCCTCCTTGCACAGAGGCAAGGAGTGCGTCCCACCCTGTCGGTTGAGATAGTACATGGTCGTGGTGTTGTCCGTCTGGACCTGGACCACTTGACCCCGGACAAATGGAGCGAAGGCAGTCAGTGCTAGCCAGATCGCTCAGAGCTCCAGCAGGTTGATGTGGCATCAGGACTCCAGAGGGGGCCAGAGGCCATGGGCCCTGAGCTTCCCCAGATAGGCACCCTAACCCATCAGAGAGGCATTGGTCGTCAAGATGACCATCGGCTCGGGGTGGACAAATGGGATACCCTCCTGCAGATGAGCTGAGATGAGCCACTATTGCAGGCCATCTCACATCTCCTAGGTCACGGAGACTGGCTGGTCTAGAAGACCCAAGCACTGAGACCACTGGCGGACCAGCCCCCACTGCAGGGGGAGCATATGCCAGTAGACCCAATGGAACACGCTGGTGCAGGCCACCGTGAGACCCAGAAGGCACAGGAAGTACGGGCAGGGCACAATTGCCCAACCAGAAATGATTGGGTAAAGGAGGAAAGGACCTCGGCCCTGTCCGCCAGGAGCTGGGCTCTGGCTCAGAGAGAGTCGAGCTCCGCCCTGATGACCTGCGAAGGCACGAGTTCCGACTTGGCCTTGTTGATAAGGAGGCTTAGTTGAGAGCAAACCCGGAGGGCCAGATCCCTGGACCGCTCCGCCTCCAACCTGGAGGAGGCTGCTATCAGCTAATCGTCCTGGTAAGGATAGACCCAGACCCCTTGGCGCCACAGGAATGCTAACACTATTGCCATGCAATTGGTGAAGACCCTGGGAGCTGAAGAAAGGCCAAAGGGAATGGTCCGGAACTCGTAAAGGGATCCCTCTGCTCGAAAACGGAGGAACCACTGATGTGACTGATGGATTGAGACGTGAAAGAATGCGTCCTGAAGATCCAGGGAGCAGAACCACATGCCTAGTTCCAGGGATGGTATGATCTGAGCCAGAGTGACCATTCAGAAGGTGTGTGGCCTTAGGAACTTGTTCAGGTCGTGCAGATCGAGTATGGGGCGCCAGCCCCCCATCCATTTTGGGACCAGGAAGTGCCCGGACACAAACCCTGGGCAAGGAGGAGGAGGATCCGCCACCTTGCTGACTACCCCCTTTCAGAGGAGCAGGACTATGTCATCTTGGCGAGCCGACAGAGGCTGCGGATCCGGTGGCCCCCCCAAAAGGGAGGGGTCTGCTCGAATTCCAGAGGCAGACCCCTGCCGACCACCTCCAGCACCCAGCGATCCGTGGTGATAATGGACCTGGTGGAAAGGAAGTGGCTGAGCCGGCCCCCCTACGGGGGGACCCAGGGGAGGTGTGATGGGGTTGGGGGTGGCACACCGCAGCCCATCACTGGGCAGGCTTGGAGGAAGAACCGGCCAAGGGGCCGCCTGGACCTTTTCCCCTGGGCTTCCTGACCGAGGAAGTGATGGACTTGGCCTTGGGGAGCCAAGAATGAGCCTGCTGGCCCTGCTGCTGGTGTTGCTGGGCCAGACATGTCGCAGGAGCAGAGGAACGAAAAGGCTTACACTGCTGATGGTGGCCTTTGTCCTTCTGGGCAGATGCGACAGAGTCCAAGGTGGCATTGGACTTCTTGATCTGCTGGAGGTGACCCTCCAACCCGGGCCTGAACAAGTCAGTGCCCAAAAAGGGGACATCTGCTAGCATGTGCTGGGTATCCACCGTGAAGGTCGAGATCCGCAATAAAGCCCTGCGGTGCATGGCTACTGCGGCCGCTACTGACCAGGCACAAGAGTCTCTGATGTCCAGAGCAGTCTGGAGCTGTTATTTAGCCACTGCCCTTCCCTGATCCTGAACCTGCTTGACCATGGTCTGGAGGTCGGCCGGGAGATGAGGAAGCACCTCATCCAGGGAGCCCAACAGGGCGTGAGAGAAATGTGCCATCAGAACAGCCGAGCTAGCCTGACAAAGGCCTAAAGAGGTGGCAGCGTAGACTTTACTCCCAGAATAGTCTAGCTTTTTGGACTCTTTATCTGGGGGCTTGTCCATGTCCCTAGTGTTTCCGTAGCACTGGAACACACTATCGGCTACCAACCCGTCAGCCAAGGGGTGCTCCAAGAAACTGGAGAGGGAGCCGGTAGGGACCGCATACTTGTGGGCCATCCTGGCCGAAGGCGCAGGACAAGAGGCTGGGTGCTGCCAGAGCTCCAGAGCCAGACCCACAATGGCCTTGGCCATGGGGAAGGCGTCCGAGGGGGAGTCCCCTTTGTCCAGGATCTCAGTGAGAGGGTATTTGGCCCCCTTTTGCATGAGTTCGAGCTTCATCCTAGTGGACTCCGAGATGAATCGAAGAATACCCAGGAACAAGGACTGGCTCTCGTCCACTGACAGACTCCCTGAAGATTCCAGGTCGACTGGACAGGAATACAGTGAGGAGTCGTCAGACCCCGAAGAGTCCAGAAACAGCTGCCGACCATCTGAGCCACTCTCCACTAGCAGAGGATAATCAGGGGTGAGAGTGACCAACAACCTATGGGGCAAACCTTGACCCGACTGAGAATCCTTGGTCGGCGCCCCAGTCTTCGGCTGAGGAAGCGGGGGTTCCACCACTATGGGCGGAGCAGCTGGTTTTGGCCAAACAATCGGTGCCAGGACTGGCTCCTCGACCGAGGAACCGGGGGCCGGAGACGGCTTCGGCTGATCAGGCGACAGTCACTTAATCGCCAGGGTGGGAGCCGGCACCGGTTGACCACTGGCTAAAATAAGTTGCTGCCACATAAGGTCCTCATAGCATCAACGCAATTTGCGTTGAAGCCTCTCCCTGGTCGAGGAGGAGGAAGAGGACAAGCGGCGACACTGCTTTCCGCAATGTCGGGACCACGACCGACGCTGTCGGTGGGACTGACCTGATGTGGAAGAAGACCGAGACCTCGACCGTCAACGATGTCGGCGGTGGGTCGAAGAAAGAGTGGGGGAAACTCGCTGATCCTCTGGTTCAGGGTCCTTGGCCGAGGACTTCAGTTCAAGGGTCAAGTCCCCAGAGAGCACTGGGGGTACTGGTGCCTGAGGAAAAGAGATGTTGGCCTCTTCAGTCGACAACCTGTCTGTGGACTCGAGAAAGATCTCGGCCTCGTTGACAGGAGTCTCAGCTGGCTGCTCTGCCGGGGACTCTGTGAAACCAGCGGCCCGGGCCGCAACCTCGACCGAAGTCGAGAGGAGACGATCCGGGGAGTGAGACCTCTCCCACTCCCAAGAATGTCGACGCTGGGACTTACCTTTGTGATCCAGTTTCTTGGATCAAGTGGGAAAAGACCCAGAAGGACCTTCTTCTTTAGTCAAGAGGGACTGACAAAGCTCCCAAAAGGAAGTCGTATAGGAGGAACCCAGGGGAAGCGGAATAAACGCTGAGGCTGAGGAGGAGCTCGCCACGGCCTGGGCCACCTCCTCCTCGAGGGCCGTAAGCTGTTCCAGTTGTTCCATGGAGCCCATTGCCGTGGACACCACCCAATGGGCCTCCTTCAATTTAACCAGCAGGAACCTCTTCTTTGGTCGCCCCAGCTGAAGCTGGGCAGCACAGTCCTCCAACACCAACTGAGAAAAGGAGAGACACACGTCGAAAGCCTGTGGATCGTGATCATGCCCAAGACAGTAAACTCACATGACATGAGAGTCAATGTGGAACATCTTCTGCATGCAAGGGCACCGGCAGAACCTGGGGATGGACTTTTCTTCCATTGCAGCTGCAATAGGTGAAGACCGAACTCGAGTGAGTTTTAAAACAATTTTAGGACAAACATCTGAAGATTCAGAATCCAGGCCTACAAAAACTCGGAAGCGCTAAGGAGGGACCTGAACTTCCAAGTGGTAAGGAAGATCTTGCGTCATGAGGCAGAGCTGAGGGTTTTACCACCCGGGTGGGTGGGAGGAGCCAGCTTGAAGACCTTCCGGCCCATCTTAAAGCAGCAAGGTACCTGCCAAGAAGTGTGGATTGAGCAACATATCCACGTCCCTAGAAGGGGAGGTTGTTGTAGTAGGAGATCTCAACCTGCTAGACATTGACTGGGCCACCCCAACAGTCAGAGGCACCAAAAGTCAGACCCTGCTTGATACTTTGCAGGAATGCCTGCTGGTGTACCAGGTCAGGGAACCCAATAGGCCATCCACCATTCTCAATGTAGTATTCACCCACTCAGACGGAGTAGAAGGAGTGCAGTTGGTGAGCCACTGGGGTCCACTGACCACAAATTCATATGGTTCTAGTTGACTCTGGGCACCAGTAAGCCATCATCTGTGGCTGAGGTGCTAGACCTCAGAAGGGCAGATTTAAACCAAATGAGGAAACTAATCCTGAGCAGGTTAGCTGGGTTAGACAGCATCAAGGGAATAGAAGAATTGGAGGGCATAAAAAGGGGCTGTTCTCGAGGCAACAAAAACATGTATGAGAACAGTTATCGTGAGAAACAAGCATAAGAGAATAATTTGCTTCTTTGAAAAGGTCAGGGAGATAGCAGGGCCAAAAAGAAGACCTTCATAATGTACAAAGAACAACAAGAGGATGATGAATGGAATGAGAATCAGGAAAAAGGAGTGGAAAACAGTTTTTTAGATATACAATATGGGGAAAAAGAAAGACAGAAGGGGGTATTGTCAGGCTAAAGGGGGCAGGGTAGTAGAGGAAGACGGGCAGAATATAGCTGTGCTGAATGACTACTTCTGCTCAGTATTCACTAGGGAGAACAGTGGGCTCTTGCCAGAGAGTGCCATAAGGGCAGCTAATAGAGAGGTCTAGGTTTTGACAGAACAAGGGGACTCAGACAGAACAAGGGGAAGGGGCAACATGGGTTTGGGGTGGAGGAGTGGGTCACAGCAGACCAGTGCAGTAAGTCAGTAGGGTAAGGTAATATCATAAGGGCAGATTCTATTGACCTTTGGTGTCTTTCTGCCATCAGATTGTATGTTTCTAAAAAATTTTAAATAAATATTAAATACACAAAGTCCAAGCATCAAGACACAGAAAGTGCTCCTTGAGTTCCCTCAAACTGAACAAGAAAAGCCTGCTTCTAAAGATGCTGTTGAAGCGCTTCTAACCTCCCACTGAAGGGCATTCCACAAAATAGGTGCACAAACTCAGAAAGCCCTATCTCCATCCTCAGCATATTTTAATCAGGAGACAGGGACCTCAAGAAGACCCTTGTATTAGCCATTTCTCGGGAATGGAAAAATACTATGTGGTGCTTTAATAATTCACTATTGAAATATTTTGCCTTTAAGGATTTATTAAAGGAAAAATCCCTGAGATCCTGAGTGAGAATTCCTCACCCCACACCTCACCCTAGCTTGTATGGGATACTCTAAAATTGGTATTACAAGGCTATAGTACAGCCTTTGCTACTAAAAAGAAAAGACAGAGTGAGACCTGCCTTAGGGAGTTACAGGACAAATTTTACTTTCTTCAGACTGCCCACATGCAGGGAGATAATTCCCTAGTGGAACAAGTGCTTCAAACACAACGGGAGATACAACAGATTCTGACAACAAAATGGAGCAAGCCCTGCTATGGCTCCATCAGAAATATTATGAAGGGGGGGCACAGGCATCACGTCTGTTAGCGTATCGGCTGCACAAACACAAATGGTCTCAATACCTAAGATCAAAGACCCTCACATGGAAGACTGTCCTATACTGCTTCCCAAATACCATTTTCAAATAGTTCTATACCGAACTCTACACAGAGTCATGCCCTCCAGACCAGACTTTGGTGGACAACTTCTTGTCAGGACTGAAACTCCCGTCCTTAGGAGCACAGCGCATTGAACAGCTTCTCTGCCCTGTCATAGTTTAAGAACTCCACAACATGATATATAAGCTTAAAAATGGAAAGAGCCCTGGCCCAGATGGCTCTGGAGCAGAATTTTACAAAAGCACTTATGAATTAATCAAAGACCCTCTTCTCTCTGCACTTCGGGAAGGTCATGCCATGGCTGAGTATCCGATTTCCTGGAGACACGCTACAGTCCCAACTATTTTAAAACTCAAAAAACCTCCCCACCTCTGTGATTCGTACTGCCCTATCTCGGTTTTGAACCAAGATTATAAAATTCACACCAGTATTATAGCACACCATATTGATGATATTCTCCCACTTTTAATTCACCCAGATCAATCTGGATTTATAAAATCCAGACAAACAGCAGACAATATTAAATAAACTCTATATATAATAAACCATGCTCATTCCCACAAGACCCCATTAATGATTTTAAGTTTATTTGCCCAAAAGACCTTCAACATGGTCTCCTGGGCATTTCTTCAGGCTGCCCTTTTGAAGTTTGGCTTTCCTCAAGCTTTTCTAGACAATATTAAAGGCATATATATGAACCCTGAGGTTACGGTCAAAGTTAATGTTTCCCACCCCACTCGTTTCTCCTTGCCCCGTGGTATTCAGCAAGGATGCCCTCTTTCCTCTTACCTTTTCGCACTGTGTGCAGAATCCATAGCACAATATCTGTGACAACTACCATAGATCCAGGGCTACACAACAGAAGGACGGCTGCACAAATTAGTTTATTTATGCAGAGGACCTCTTACTATATTTTACTAATCCAGAAATATCATTAGCAGCCCTAGAGGACAGTCTGCTTATAACAGAACACACTACGGGCTATAAAATAAAACAAAGTAAAACAGAGGTCCTATTGGTCCAGAGTCTTCCTCCCTCAGCTCTGACGCAACAGTATCTGTATCGATGGAACCCCTCCCAAATTAGATATCTGGGCATGTATCTTACCTCGAACCCACATACTACTTTTTCCCAAAATTATGATCCCCTATGTATTCAGGTTAAAGCAGATTTACAAAGACTGATCCACTTGCCTATTTCCTTACTCAACAGAATCCAATCAATCCAAATGAATATTCTTCCTAGAATATTATATTCAATACAAAATATCCAATACTTTCCAACTGGGAAAGAGATGACTAGATGGAACAGAATAATTTCCTCATACTTGTGGCAGGGGAATAGACTTTGGGTGGCCCTGAGAAAATTGCATCTGCCTAAGGATTGAGGTGGGCTAGCCCTTCCTAATTTACATAATTATGCTCTGGCAATGCTGCTTAATCACAAGTCAAATTGGTTAGGCCCTCTCATAAGTGTCCCAGTGTGGGTACAGGTTGAACGGGCACTCTCTCTCTTCCCTTTAGACAATACTATGGCATTCCTACCAAATAGTGCCGCCCTCTCGCAGGAAGCATCCCCATACAAAAAAACATAATCTATCAATGGACAGCATATTTGAAGAAACTGGAGAATACATTGGGGGCTGAATGGATGGGGATTCCAGCCTTAGATTGGACTTTTGTTCCGGCAAGACTGGACCATGGGTTTAGAGGTTGGTAGGGGAAGGGTCTTGTCCACAGTTTTCACTTTTATCAAAATGGCATTTTTAAATCTTTCGCACAACTGCAAACAGAGTTTTCTGTCCAACAAAAAGATGTTTATAAACATTTACAGATGCACCATTTCCTAGGCTATACCCTGGGCATAGATATAACAACTAAAGCTATCCCACCTCTGTTCTTATTACTTACTCATTTACAAGGAGAATCTTCCTCACAACACTTGATACCTCGTCTGTACAAGGCCATGACACATCTCCCCATGATAATGATGGACGGGGTCCAATCCAATTGGGAGGTGGGGATGATGCTGGACTTGATGCCTGAGGACTGACTCCGGATATGGCATAGACAGCATCAGACTGCCGGCTCCTATAATTGGAGAGAATGTGGTTGGAAGGTGGTGGTACTTTTTTTGCACCCTACAAATTACAGCAAAATACACGACCACGCGGGACTCTTCTTGCTGGAGACAGTGTGGATATGAGGTATCATGTACAAGTGCAAGCTACGCTTCTGTAGAACAGTGGGTGCTGGAAATATATATAAATATCAAGTATAAACAAAATGAAGGGATAGCATATCCCTGAAGCACTGAGGCTAGGTGAGGAAAGTGAAGCTGTAATTCACTATATGTGTGAAAATTTCTTTGCTTACATTTGTAAGTACGCAATTTAAATTTTAATAAATGACTCCCACTGAATTTTGTCTGGAAATCTGGAGTGCTGGATGTTTTGTTCATGCTGGATGTGATGTATCCTCTCATGCACATGTGTTCTGGTACTGCCCGACACTTACTCATATTTGGGGATAGGTGAGGAAGGTATTAGAAGACCTTTTTCCTGACCTGGGACACTTGACTCCGGAGATGGCCATATTGTTACACCTCCCCAGACAGGTAAAACATAGTCTCCTTTTAGTGGCTAAGAAGGTCATTACTAGATTATGGGCTCCAACCCACTTCCCTGATTATTCAGAGTCGGTAGGATACAATATATGATATAAAATGGAGAGCATAATGGCAAGAGTAGAAGACAGAACCCCTAACCTTATGAACAGATGGACAATATGGTTCACCTATCTACATGGCCACACGCAGACTAGATTTGGTGCCATAAGAGTACTGTGGCAAGAACGATACTCCATAATAATCCGGTCAGCCCACTACACAATTCCCATGTCAAGTTGACTTTTAAATGGAATGGTGAGACGATGTCAGCCCTAGACTTGCCTCCCCCATTACTAGGACCCCCCCTGCCTAGAAGAACTTTTATGACTTTTAATATAGGATATATCCTGCAAACAATGTATGTAGCCATTGGATGGAGCTTAATGCTATTGAATATTCTGACTGGAAGTATTACTGCATGTGCCATTTAAACTGAATAAAACCTATAGTTAAAAAAAAAAAAAGAAGACCCTTGTATGGCCAGGCCTCAGTTGGGTCAGGTCATACAGATAAGGGAGTCCCATCTAATTCAGAGCATTTTAAATCAAATAAAGTACCCTGACGTTAACTTACCATCACACTGACAGCCAGTCAGAACCTGTAGCAAGGGGGTGATATGATCTGACCTCCAGAAGGAAGCCAAAAGCCTTGCTGCACGCATTCTGGACCAGCTGCTGATAGTGAAGCTAGCCACAAGGAAAGCTCTTTTAGAATGCAGAACAGATGTCCAACCTAGATGCCACAAAAGACTGCACCAAAATCCTCAAGTCGGCATTATCAAGAAAGGAAAGGTCAAAGGAACCTTTGACCAAGGTGGTCAAAACTGCTCTTGATGGCTGCTGACACCTGGGATTCCACTGATAGCTGTTCATCAAGAACCAAATACAAACTGCACACTTACCTTACCTTCAGCTGAGTCTCCCCCAAAGAGAGGAGAATAAGGCTACCTATAAGGGCTGATACCTGCTTCCCCAAGCTGATCAGTAACACCTCTGTCTTGCTGTGGTTGACCTAGTTCTAAACCTAGTATGCTCGAGATGAAACATGGTCTGCATTCTGTTAAACATCTAAATGTTTGCTACACTGCATACTTAATCTGTGGCCCTGCACCCTGCCTGATCTTATTTTTTTTCATATTCTTTTTATCCCCCTACACCCCCGATGGCCCCCATCTGCTCAGATCCCCCCTCCCGCTTCATCACCCAGATGTCTATGAGGACTTACTGCTGGCCAGTACCCCCAGGGCTTGCCCCTCCCCCCCGGCAGGATCAGTGGGGCCTCTAAATCCTTGGCCGTGACACCAGATCCAGTAGTTGGACTGGTGAGCACAGCTAGTTGGGTGCAGGGCCTGCGAGGGTCCAGGTGCCATCTTGTCACTGAGGATTTTCACCATTTCCTTTTCCTAAGGGGTGCAGTGAGCAGTAATGCCATAACATGCAGCTGTGCACCCGGAGTCAGTATCTGCCCACTCCTCCTGCCTGTTTTGAGGAAGACGCAGGTGCCTTTCCCCCAGCATAGCACTATGGGCCAGGTGTGCGCAAGGCACTCCAAACCCCCCCCCCCCAAGGAGAGAGAGCAGTCCTCTTGGTGCTCGATCCTCCTCCTACCCGGCTAACCCTCCAACACCCCGAGCTCGCTACTGAACTCAGGTCACTGGCATTGTGAGTGGTAGCTCCACCACTGCACCGAGGTACCAACTTGTCTGATCTGATTTCTATTTGGTGCAGCCAGTGAATGCGTGCAGCATTTTGTTCCAAACTTCATACCTACTGCTAGAGTCTCAACTTCTACTGCATTACATTTCCAAAGCCTCAGAAAACTTTTTCTGTAGTTTAAACACAATCACATACCTGGGCTAAACTTTAATTAGCCTAAAGGAGGGGCAATTGCAATTTAAAGTGCAACATCATTAACAAACAGCAAAGTGTGAGAGTTTTCTGAGGATTACAAAATGGACATAATTGATTATTTAAATGATATGCCTTATATAAAGGAGGGTAGTAAACTGATGTATTCACCTTATAGATGATGACCTTAATCGATCCGCAAGAGTGATCAGTTTCTTTGCATTGTTACAGCACTGCCTTGGTTTCAATGGCCTACGCAACCAGTATGGTGTTATGCTTGTGCAACTATGTTACCTTGTTTTGGCCATTTGCACTCGCTATTCCATGAGGAATTACCAGTCTGTAGTAGTACCAAAGGCAAGGAACCCTTGAAGAGGGTTCCACCCCTAGAGGTGCCACAGGAAGGTTCCCTGGGCTAAAAGTACTTTAGGAAGAAACCCACTGAGGAGAGAGAGGCAAGCCACTGGAGGAGGAGAGGAAGATGGTGGGGCAAAGAAAAGTGCTTCAGAGGGAGGCTAGGAGGAACTGCTTATATAGCTCAGGAAGGGGGCATGTCTGGTTGCTCACCCATTGAACTACAGGCATAGGCTTTCAAAAGTGTTCTGTGGATTTTGGTATTTTTATATATATTTGTATATATTTATATAGAGCGTGTCACGTGTGGTGTTTCTTGTTTCAGCAGTTCCTGGTTTGGAGATGCACGCACGTTTTTTATGTTTGTACGTATGCTTTGTGTTGAAAATGCTCATAATATTCTCCCAATAAAATCTATGGATACTATGTGCTGACAAGATATGTAGACGAAACCTATGGTGATGGTAAGATTTTTTAACCAGTGTTTTTGCAATAAAAAGAACCATTTGTTTTATCTAAAAAACCTTTTGGCCTGAAAGCCTGTTTTTTTATAGTTGAGATGAGTGCCAACCATGCAAGCTCCTAGACCGGTGGAGCTGCTTTCATACTTATGTATTGGTCACCTAGGGTTGTGCACCCGGACAGAACTACATGTTGAGACTCCCACCAAGCCTTTTTTCGACTTTTTCTCTCTATATATTTATTCACTGCAAAAAACTTTGTTAATGCATCAATTAGGGTTAAAGGGACAAAACTGGGGAAATGAGACATTAGGGTTGAGACCCAAATCCCCCCACTACCCCATCCCCCATCCTCCACAGACCAACAGATGCCGGGGTGTGCAATGGGGTCACAAGGCCCAATTCTCACCCCATTCCATGTGTAAACAGGTTGGCATGCTACAGTAAAGAAGAACAGGGTGGGAGTTAGGCCTCGTGACCCCATGGCACACTCCGGCGTCTGTTGGTCAGTAGAGGATGGGGGATGGGGTGGTTGGGGAGGTTAGGGCCTCAACCCTAACATCTCATTTCCCCACTTTTGTCACATTTTAACACTAACAGATGCATTAACAAAGTTTTTTGCAATGAATTTCTTTAGTTTTTGAAAAAGTGTAATATAACTAGTAAATGGTATGTGTTGGTGGGAGCGCAGGGCCCGAAACTGTCCATTTGTGCATAATGATATGCATATGTGGGAATGTGGGCCCTCCTGGCCCTGCACTCGCACTCACACATAACAACATAGCCATACAGCAGCCCTGTAGGGCAAGGAACAGTTGTAACACTAATTTGCCAATATCTCAGCAACCGTAGCAGCTCTGAAAAAAATTCAAGTGTTGTTGTAATCATGACAGCGAGACCTCCACACAAGACGAGTCGAAGAAATCTGTATCTCACATCGTTTACAAGATACAGGCACCAAAACGCACTCAAAAGGCACCCTTGGAACCCTTGTGACACTAATTTGCCAATATCTCCATAACCGTAGCAAGCAGAGAAAAAAGTCCACTGCTGGTATAATCTATGATATCCAAATTTGTTTCTGCAGATTAGATTACTTAAAGGTGATCTAAGCTGCAGGTAGCAAAAAATGTGTATCTCGCTTCATGTGCATGTCAATGTTATCCTATAGGAAATGTCTCAACTTTGGAATGTCATAAGTATGTAACCAATGCAATTTTGTTACACCAAATGAGCATATATCACATCTGTGGGACACCCCCTTTGCACCCTGCAAATTTCAAGCCAAAAGTCCATACCGTTTCTTAGCAGTGAACTGGCAAAGTTTTATAAATCCTTGTTTGTGAGCTGTCAAAATCCCCGTTCATGAGCCAAATCCGTGTTCGTGAGGTGACAAAATCCCCGTTCGTGAGCTGATCCATGTTCAAGAGATAGAGCCATCTGGTCTTCTTCTCACGAACGGGGATTTTGCTAGCTCACGATCGGGGATCAGCTCACGAACGGGGATTTTAACAGCTCACAAATGGGGATTCCCTGTTCACGAGATAGGGCCATCTGGTCCTCATCTCACGAACGGGGATTTTGACAGCTCACGAATGGGGATTCGGCTCACAAATGAGGATTTTGGCAGCTCACGAACAAGGATTTTTTTTTTATGATCCCCGTTCATGAGGTGTAAAAATCCTCATTCGTGAGCCAAATCCCCTTTCATGAGCTGTCAAAATCCCCGTTCATGAGCCAATACCCGTTCATGAGATAGGGCCATCTGCTCCTTATCTCACGAATGGGGATTTTGACAGCTCCCAAACTGGGATTGGAAGTGAATCCCATATGGGGATTTTAAAATTTAAAAAGTCCATTCTGCTACTTGTTTGATGGAAATCAAACACATGGTTGCATAGAGGGCATCACCCTGAACAAACCCCATGCATTTATTTTCACAAACTGCATCCATGGGGCAAATAACATTTTGTTTTGGGCTAAAAGTGAAAACCAGATGGCGGCTCACAAACGGGGCTTCTTTTTTCACGAACGTGGATTTAAAGGGAAACTCCAATTAAGTCCCTCAGTGTAGCAGCGGCTGCAGAAATGACAGATTAGGGCTTTCAACATAAAAGAAATTTTTTTTACTACCTGGTGCCCTGGAATTTTAATGAAAAGGATCCGCTCGCTCTATCATGACGACAGACCCCCAAGCGGATATCTCGCACACCTCAGGTGACTTCCACCACAAAGGTTATGCTAATGAGGGCTACCAACAAATGGCAGATGTTGGTAGCCCTCATTAGCATAACTTCGGCGGACGCCACCTCAAAGGCGGAGGTGTCCGCCTGGGGGTCTGTCGCCATGATGGAGCAAGCAGATCTTTTTCATTAAAATTCCTGCGCACCAGGTAGTAAAAAAAAATTTCTTTTAAGTTGAAAGCCCTCATTGGGCGTTTCTGCAGCCGCTGCTGCACTGAGGGACTCAATCGGAGTTTCCCTTTAATGAATCCCCATTCGTGAGCTGCCAAAATCCCCGTTCATGAGCCGAAATCCTTGTTTGCAGCTGTGCATCTATCCAAAAGACTGAACTGAGCATGCTCAGAACCCAAATTTTCAAAATTGAATAACTTTGGATCAGAATAACATTTTTTTTTTACCAAGCTAATACTGGCCTGTTACTTAGGGTAAGCTCTTTCTACCCTGAAAATTTCCGGTTAAAATTAAAAATGGTGTGGGTACAGGGCGATCAGGAAAAACTGGTGAAAAACACACTGTTTTCCCTATGCGGTACGCAAAATCCACATATTCAATCAAAACATAACCTGGCAAGTCAAGAGATCTACACCACAGGACAACGCATTCCAAATTACATGCAGATCCATAGAACAGTTGCAAAGTTATTAAGGTACAAAATTTGGGGTTTAACATTAAACTGCTTACTTAACCCTAACTGTAGAGGCACGACCGTGCCTCTACAATAAATAAATAAATATATATATGTGTATATATATATATATATCCAAAAACATCTCAATGCTAATGCCAGCTGTGACTGCTTCCCTCAGCCCCCTCAATTGCTGTTTTACTTTGTGCCTAGGCAGCACTCCCTCATGACCACATGGCCCCTAGTATCCTGCACTTTGTGTGTGTGTGTGCGCGCGTACGTGTGTGTGTGTATGTATAATATATATATATATATATATATATATATAAAGAGATAGATAATTTGAAACATTCAGGAACACTGATCCTTGTGTGTGTGTGTATCATCTTTTTCATTATATTCTGTTAACTTCTTATACAGCAGCACTTTCAGAAATGGGAGTGCAAAGGGCTCTTAGTTTTGTTTTGCTCATTGGGGGTTTGCAGCTAACAGTGAAGCTATCATTGTTCCCCTCTGTTCACTGGCAGTCAGGAGGGCATCCCTGCCATCAGCATTGTCACTGGTGCTGTACCCCTCTACCTCCCAACAAAATGCATACAAAAAATAAATTGGTGGTTACCGGAAGTCCAATCCTGGTGCTGTCAATGACACCCCCAACTGTAACAAAAACATCTGCGGGTACTGGGAGCCCAATCCCAGTGTCACTAAAGACCTGATTCTGATATTGCTTGCTGAACCCCCGTGTTGGATATATCCCAAAAAAGTAATTTCTCTTCCCCCAGCCGCCAGCATAAATCTATCCATATATGGGCAGAAGAGCACAGGAATTTGAGCGTAGTAAAAACCATGAAACAAAAATAGCATAAAGGAATACAGTGACAGGGAAAGAATACCGCTGATCATTACAGCACTTACCTGTCACTGTATTCACTCATGCTGAACAGCTGAAGGTAACCCTGAGAGGCTGAAGTTAGGAACTGGGAGGAGAGCTGGCGTGCTGCTCTCGTGGCTCAGAGGATAGAGCCACATGCAGGAAAAGCAGTACTGAGCCAGGCATCAAGGATTCGAGTCCTACCCCTTCGCTATATGTGTTTTCTTTCTTTTGCCTCTTCTATGTTTGGTTAGTTTTTTTTGTCCTTTTGCATCCAACCTGTGCTGTCCTGTTTTTGTCCCCCTCCCTGAGTATGCCCCCCTGGCAGTTGATTATATTTAACAGGGGGTGTGGTGGGTGTAGCCCTCACATTAAATAGTTTGGTCTGCATGGTGCGTTTTTCAGGTTTTTTAATCCCCACCCAACCCCTGATGTCTTTTGCATGCTGTGGTGTCGGGGAGTGATGCATATGCAAGGTTCTTTTCTCTCTGTTTTTCCCCAGTGCTATCTTTTAACGCACGGTTTTGCTTGTGCTTAGTTGAACCGCATGGTAAAAGTTTAGCTATTATTACCCTGAACCAATCTATTGAGCCCCTTGCCCCAGCCCATGAGTATCCCATCCCCACCTTCCCCCCATGCCACCCATAACAACAATAGGAGACATCGACTTGTAACTTCCTTGGCTGACCATAATCTGAATAAATGAAAGCCCAATTAGCTGTCTGATTGTGGTTTCATTAATTCCGATGGCAGATGGGTGAGGAGGTGAGAAGAGGGCTTTGCTGTTAGACGTTTCCTATTTTTTTTTATTATGTGTGGCATGGTCGGGGGGGGATGGGGTACTTGTGAACTGGAGAAGTGGCTCATGTGGATTTCTGGTAAAAGGCCAGAATTGTCAATACAAAGTAATATACAGTTGTTATTAAATGTTCTTTCTAAAAAGTAAGAACATTCACTGCCAAAAAAATATGTTCAGGAATCAATTACAGTCAACCCTTAATGCCACAAAAGTAAGGAAGTGCTACATTACGGTAAAAAACACTCCCCTGAGCCTTGATGAAAATGTGATGCGGTTTGTCCTGGTCTTTGAATGATTGTGCAATGCAACACTGGCATTGCCACTTTGACACCTTTTCTCCAAGCACTGGTGTGAGTATTTTTCTGAGCCTGGGAAGATAGTGCCGAAGTTAGGGTAATTCCAATGTTGTATAGCACAATCATTGAAAGCCCAGGAAATACCATGCAACAGATTCACCAAGGCTCAGTGGAATTTTTGTTTATCCTAACTTTTGTGGCATTAAGGGTCAACCCTAACTCGTACCTAATCATAGTTTGTTGCAATGAGCAATATGAAGACATCAGCGTATAAAACATGATCAACCCCTTTTAAGGTAACACTGAGGTCACTGACATATAGACAAAAAGAGAGGCTAAAATTGAACCCTAGGGACACCTCTTGTAAACGGAAGCAGATCAGATTTGGAACCTGCTTAAGAAACCAACTGTACTCTGTTAGTTAAATTGTTACTAAACCAACTCTGTGAATTGTTATCAAACCAGCAAGTTTCAGCTTAGATACAGTAGTAGTAGTAGTATATAACCACTGACTGACCTCTGTATTAACCCGATTTCAGTCACTGCCTAATCGTGTTATACAGCCCACAATGTGCCTAAGTAGGGGTAGTGCAACTGAGGATGCACTCTGCAGCCGCAGCCCGCCTTCCCCAGAAAATAAAACACACAGATTAAGCAGAGCATGAGCTGCAAGCAGAAATGTTGATTAAGTTTGTATACACATTAACGAACACAGACAGCAACTGACAGAAATGGGAACTTCTTTCGGTCAGAGCACACATTAATGATCACAACTGACCACTGACAGAAACTGGAACTACATACCGGGGGAGGGGGCAGTAATTATAAAAAATAATATGGGTTACAGTAACTCACAGTGTGCGATATCAGTATAAATAACTCAACCATCAATCTCGTGGTTTGTGTGATACCGCACAACTCAGTTGTGTGAAGAAGGAAAAAAAAACATGTTATACACTGTAACTCTACGTTATGGTCAAATGAGTCAAAAGCTTTTGACAGATCCACACAGCTGCACAGGAATAAAGTTCCTTGTCAGTGGAGGCTTGCAGGTCATTAGTTACTTTAGTAAAAGCAGAAACTGCACTATAACTGTAGCCTAAATCCAGACTGATTAGGATTTCATACCTTATTTAAGGAAAGAACAGTGGCAGTTAGCCTAAAGACCAGACATTTAAGGAGTTTTCCATACTGATACACTTTTTACAGAGCTTAAACTTTTTTTTTTTTTTAAGTCTGTAATTTAATTTGTTTTACATTCTGAATTGTGGTTCTTTGCCAACTTATTTGATCACACTTCAGAACATTTAATAAGATCTTATCCCTGAAACTGTCATGTGTCACTCTCCTTCGTGTCAACAAGGTTAATTCCAGTGCACACATTATGGTGGTTAATTCCAGTGCATACATTAATCGAATCTTAAAAATACCCCCTCTCCCCAACAGGGCTGGTTAATCAGATTTCACAGGTTTTTAGTAACTAGAGAAACATAATCTGTGGTTCATCAAGCTCAGTGACCAAGACAAGTTAAACTCTCTGAGCTCCTGTGGACCCATTCTAAATTTTCCTTGGTCATCCATACCTCTCACATAATAAAATGTAACACTACTGCCATGCCTGTTCTGAAATCTGAGTTCCCATACTACTGTATGAATATTTATAGCACTGTACAGTTTCTATATAATATTTTGAGATGGATGAAACATTTAGTTTTTAGTGGGTCTTGCATCTACCCAGTTTTACCTTGCAAGGATAACCTGTATATGCATATGTTCAACTGTTTACAATATCATGTACTGTTATTCCCGGGTCGCCCCTGAAAAAGGGACATTAGGGGCTCAGTGGCCTACCTGTTCATTAAAATTCAATAAATAAATAAATAAATAAGAATGAAGCAGAGAAAACAGAGAAAATGATAGCTGAGAAAGTGGCATGTTCTGTCTACTTCAGCCTGTCTAATTTGGGGTCAGTGCCCCTGTCAGTCCTTGCTACCCTCCCCACCAGTCTTGCCCCTTATGCACTATTTCCATGTGCATGTCCTACCTCCTTTTGAACCCTCCCCCTATTTCAGCCCTGATCACCTCCTTTAAAAAAACTGTTCCAGTCTGTCACCACCCTTTCTGTAACTGACTGTATACACAGCACTATTCCTTGTAACCTGATGCTGTTGCATGTTCTTTTGAAGTTATGTTGTGTTCTACTGTCTTATTGTACTGCACTGTCATATGTTATCTGATGTTGTTGCATTTCTCCCAGGGTCATGCCTGGAAATAGGCAATTTCTGTCTAGTGTACGTACCCAGTAAACAAAAACGAAATAAATGAATAAAAAATGTACTTCTTGACCCCCTTCAAGTTTCAGAGAATTACTTCTGGTACCCATGTTATGACTCATTGTGAATAGCTCGCTGCTATCCATCTTGTTTATTCTGCAGAGATTCTTGAATGCCTCAGTCATGTCACCTTTCTTTCTCCTGTCCTGCAGCAAGTACATGTTTAGATCCTCCAAGCACTCCTAGCAGGACTTAACCTGTTTCCCCATATCATTTTGGTGGCTCATCTCTGCACTACCTCTAACATATTATTTCCACACAAGCAGGTCAAGTGATTTGATCAATGTCAAACAGTGAGCAAGTGCTCTAGTGGGTTCACAGGTCTGTGCTCTAATCATTGGACCCCCTGCCTCTCAGTATGTGGCAGAGCAGCTGTCAGAAGGACAGACATAGGAAGCAGCACAGCTGAACTGGTGGAGCAGGGTGTAGTGCACTGCACCACCATGCAGGAGACCTGATTTCATATTGAGGTCCCTACTCTCTCCTGAGATTCAAAGGATCCTTGGGTACACCAAAGAGGCATCACCCTCAGACTCCGAGGGGAGGGCTGGTGTCTTCGCACTACTTCAGCATCGCCTGTGGGGGGGGGGTACTGAAGGCCTCCCACTAGGCCAGGCCTAGTGCAACAAAGGGAGGTGGAGAAGTCAATTCAGCTAGAGGAAATACTGCTGGATGCCATGAGTGACACTCACAACAGACACCTATATCACTGGGGTCAAGTCTCCCCCCCATATGGGTGTATTTGGCACAGGGTCACACCGCCGTATGATGAAACAGCATGGCTAAAAATGCCACAGCCAAAGGGCATTGGGCAAAATGCCAACCTGTTTGTGACAGCAGACCCATCTCTCCCCCCTGCGTGGAGGGCTTCACCCCACACCCCAGAACTTAGATAACTAACTCGGGGCTTTAGGGATCGGAGAGAAACTTGGGGGCGGAGTTTGATTTAAAAAATAATAAATGCCGGCAAAAGTTGCAGGGAGACCTGGGGAACCCAACCATGGTCCCAGGTCTCCCAGACCAAGAGTGTGGTGGTGCCCTAGCCACTCCACCATTGGAGTGGCTCGACCAGGCACCCAGCACATAGCAGCTTCTCCTTTCTCCACATCATCGTGCAGTGACAGGGGTAGCGGTATATCCCTATCACTATTCTACCCGTCACTGTAAATCATAGTGCTGTATATACAGCATGGTTAATACCGCACTGTCTTACATGCGCGGTATTGACCCAGTACTGATCTATTTATACCAGAGTTCTCCTGGGGATGGCATATGAATTGGCTGACTGCCTGTTGGTTCATTCCTATGCCAGACCACCAGTAGAATGCCTTCTCCATAACCACTCCAGCCAACTGAAATGTTCTCCCTACCAGAATAAGGACTTGCCCGCTGTGCAAGACTTCAAGCATGCTATGTACAACTACCTTCTTATTCCATGCAGGAACAGAGAAAAAGGGAGCAACAAGCAGAGTGGAAACAAAATCTGAAAGGCCACGTATGCAAATGCTAGAAGTCTAGGAAATAAGATTCCAGACCTAGAGGCCATCATGGCAGAGCCCGACCTAGATATAGTGGCCATTACTGAGTCATACTGCACTGAAAACCATGATTGGGATATGGCCATACCAGGCTATACTCTGTTCAGGAAGGCCTGGGTTGGAAGAAAAGGAGGGTGTGTGGTTCTTTATGTGTAGGAAAACATAAAAACAACAGGCAGCCAGGGAATACACGGGAGGCAGAGGTACTGTGGGTCACCCAGGAGATGGGAAATGGAGCCAGTATTTGCATGGAAGTGATGGCAAGGCAAGGCAAATCTTATTTTTATGGCTCCCAATCCTGGAGGCTCTGAGCACCTAACAATGAAACAATGCAAATTACAATCAATTAAAATATAACAACAGAAACATAACAATCATAGCTGAGTACCTAGCTACCTATGACATACAATGTTCACTGCAGCATGGTTTCAGGAAGGGGCACAGCACCACTTCCGTCCTTCTGGAATACACCGATTATATCCACAAAGTGCTGGACCGTGGTCACCTAGTGAGACCAATCGACACTGATCTCACTAAGGCTTTTGACACGGCAAATCATTCCCTTCAGCTCATATTACTACCTGCCCTCAGACTCTCATATGATGTCACATCTTGGTTTAAAAACTACCTAGAAGGCAGGTCACAACAGGTAAAAATCCGAGACACACTCTCTATCAGACACCCCGTGTGATCAGGAGTCCCCAAGGGTCAAATCTGGGTCCCCTCCTTTTTAATCTCTTCCTTAACACCCTTCCACACATATGCACCAGCAACCCGTTCCTTTACGCGCATGACGCTGTACTATTCACGATCCAGCCTGGTCCGCTACCCCTTGCCAGTAGCCTACAACACAGTTTTACTGCCACTGAGGCATGGTTTGCCCAGCACAAGTTAATTATGAATTATAAAAAAACAAAGGTGATGCTCTTTGCAAGCCCACATAACAAGAATAAAAATGCCCAATTAACCATCACAAATAGTCACAGCATGCCTCTTGAACAAGTCCATAGCTTTAAGTACCTTGGCATAATGCTAGACAGCACCTTATCATACAACAAACATGCTAATAAAATCTCCAAGGCAGTCAACTCAACATTAGGGCTCTTCTACATACACAGGTTCAGTATGACCCAAGAAGCACTCCACCTGGCAGTTATCAGTTCGATTCTCTCAACTATTGACTTTGGCCTCGTAATCTATTGCTCTGCCACTGACACCACCCACAGAAGAATTAGTATCGTATTAAACAAAGCGTGCTGCCTGGTCACTGGTGCGCACAGGTACATTCACACATGTAACTTATACTCACAAACCAACTGGTTGGACCTCCAGGGCAGGATCTCCTGCCAGACCTGCTTGCTAACAAAAAAGATCAGCCTTGGGTAATCCCCGCCCTCTGTACAGCAGCTTCTCTCACAGGCAAAAAAAACCTGTGGCATGAGAAGTGCATCCAAACTCACCTTTCAAGTCCCTTGCTGCCGGACTGTGCAAGCACAGCAGGCCTTCATGTTTAGAGCACCTAGCTAGCTGAATGGCCTCCCCCCAAACATCCTGAATGAACCCAAGATTGGACCATTTAAGAACAAACTCAAGATACACCTTTCCAAGCTTAGCAGCTGTGACTTCCCCACCTAACTTGTGGGTCCCGTCTTAGCCCCACCCCTACCTATCCTAGTCACTCACTCCCTCTTCTTCTTTTCTAACCCCTATCTCTCCCCCCCCCAGAACTCCTCCTACTCACTCCCCCCCCTCCCATGGCTACCCCTGAATCCCCTCCCCTCAACTTCTCCTCACTGTCCTAGTCAACCTCAGACAGCTCTGTATTACTGTATTAATTTTCCTGGTACCCTCCCATTACCTCTTGAGTATTACTATAAGTCTCATACTCCTCTAATGTTGCCATATGCCCCTGTCTATAGGGCTATCTTTAACCCTGCCTATGACAAAGTCATCTCACTGACTGCACATAATTATTTTTACTGCCTGTAACTTTCTGTAACCATCATTTAGAACTTTACAGCACTTATGTGTGTTTATGTTTTCTCTATAATCCAATCTGTTATTGTACCATGTTACTGTCCATATGTTGTAATATCTCATTCCTGACATGGAACCTTTGTAAAAGAGTCTCTGGCTCAAAGGTGTTGTAATTCCGAGAAATAAATAAATTGCAGTGTTAAAATACTAGAATGACTCAGCAAGATTTAAGATCAACAATCAGTAGTCAGGGAAGACTATACTGCATCCTCTAGAAAGGCAAGATGGAATAGGTGGGCCTTTAATCTCTGTTTGAACTGTTTGACCGATGGGGCCTCCCGGACAGTAACTGGTAGGGATTTCCACAGGGTCAGCCCTGTGACACTAAATGCATGGTCACCCGAGGTCTTGAGTCAAACCCTTGGAACATCCAGGAGGCCCCTGGTCGAAGAGCAGAGAGAGTGGGCTGAAGTGGCAGGTGAGAGGAGCTCAGTCAGGTAGCCAGGGCCCAGTCTGTATAGGGCCTTATAACTGAGCAAGCCCACCTTGAATAGAACCCTCCACTTGATCAGCAGCCAGTGCAGAGCCTGCAGGACTGGGGTCACGTGACTGGACCTGGACAGGCCAGTCAGCAACCTGGCCACCGCGTTCTGCACAAGCTGCAATCAGCAGATCTACAGACCTTTAGCACAGGGGGAGGCATTAGATAAGGTACTGGTGGAAGTCATCGGCAAGATGGCAGCATAAGGGGAGGTGCTGCTGGTGGGGGACTTCAACCTGCCAGATGTGGATTGGAGCCTCCAAATAGGGGCTTCAGCTAGAAGCAGGAACATCCTGACTCTCTGCAGCGGCATTTCTCAGGCAACTGGTAAATGAACCCCCTTTGGATGGGGCAATACTGGACCTGGTGCTCATTAACAGGGACAGTGCTGCAGACATCAAGGTGGTGGGTCACTTGGGGACCAGTGATCACCGTACAGTGTAGTTCAATATAAGGACTGCTGCGGAATCAAACCACACAAGGGTGAGGGTCCTGGATGTCAGGAAGGAAGATTTAAAAAAAAACAGGTGAATGCCTCAGGAATGACCTAGCAGGGGTGGGTGACCTGGACAGGATGGAGGAACACTGGGTGAAGATAAAAGGAAGCATAGTAAAGACAACAAACCTCTGTGTTAAACAAGTGAGAAAAAGCAAGATGAAAAAAAGAGACCACTATGGTTCTTGAAAGAGGTGGCTGAAAAGGGTAGTATTCAGAAAGTATAAGGACATATGAACATACGAAATTGCCAGCAGATACAGGCATTACAGTCTGTCTAGTCTGCTCAAGTGTGCAGCAATTCAGCCAGTTAGACTGTAACTGCCTCCCCCTTGGTTCCCCCCACCCCACCCCCTCTGTTTTTCCACCTGTTTCAGTCACACCCACCCCCGGTCCACTCCCTGTTTCAACTCTCCCTCTGATCCTGTCCCACCCTCTCTTGAAGCTGCTCACTGTCTGCAGTGATACCACCTCATCTGGAAGCATGTTCCCAGCAGCAGCTCTAGCCACAAATGGTTACCAGGGCACAGCTGGGGCACAACAGATGGCAGCCAAGGCACTGATATATTCTTACTATGGGGGAAGCTCTGCACCATATGGGGCACCAACTGGGGCACAGCAATTATTTATCGGGGCATGTGCCCTGGTGGGTCCTGGTGTAGAGCTGCCACTGCATGTTCCATTCTGTGACCACCCTTTTGGTGAAATACTACCTCCTCATTTCCCTCCTGAACCTGCCTTCTTCCAGTTTCAGACTGTGGCCCCTGGTTTCCCTTCCACTTTTTAGTTTGAAAATACTCTCGGTGTTTACTCTCTTCATGCCCTTCAGGTACTTGAAGGTCTCAATCATATTTGCCCCGAATTCAACTCCTTCCTCACAAGCTGTATATCGTCACTGCTGTCCTCTCTCCCACCTCCCCCAAATTCTCCACCACCCCCTCCCACCCCAGCCAAAGACAACACCCAAAAACCCCATTTCACCTTCCACCACGTTACCCCACAGGAAGTACTAAAGGAGCTGCTCACCCTAAATCCGACCAAAGGCAAATGCCTATCTGGCCTGGACTCGCAAATGCTCTTCCTGTCGGCTCCTGCCATCGCCTCTCCGCTAGCAGTGCTTTTCAACCGCTCCTTCTCTCAAGCTTCTATCCCATCTGAGTGGAAGCAAGCCATGGTCATCCCACTTTCAAAAGGCGGCAAACCATCCATCCCTAGTAACAACCGCCCAATCTCCCTCCTCCCCTTACTGGCCAGGCTTCAGGAACACCTGGTCCTCACTCAACTCTCCTCCTTCCTCGATTCCCCATCTTTTTTCTCTCCTTACCGGTCTGGCTTCAGGAAGACCCACTCCACCGCCACCTCCCTCATAAGGCTCACTGATTCCATCCATACTGGTATGGACCTAGGTCATGTCACCTCAGCTATTTTGTCGACCTGGCAAAGGCATTCAACACTGTCTCCCTCTCACTCCTCCTGTCCAAACTCTCTCTTGCTGGAATCTCCAGTGCGGCTATAAACTAGTTGCACTCCTACCTGGTCGGTAGAACCCAATCGTTCCAAATTGGAAACACCACCTCTGCCCCCCTCCCCGTCACCACTTGGGTGCCACAGGTTTCCATACTTGGATCGCTCCTGTTTTCTATCTTCCTCAATGATCTACCCCCCTGCTTGCCCTCACACTGCCATCCATATATATGCGGAAGACACTGTGCTGTATACCTCCGGCCAAACAGCCACTGATGTGGCGACCAGACTCCAGCTGGACTTCAATAATGCTCAGCTATGGTTTCTCGTAAATCAGCTTTCGCTCCATGCCTAGAAAACAGTCTCCATGACCTTCAGTACTAGGCAGAGACTTTCGTGGTTCCACTCCACCCCAAACTTCCACACCCTGGATGGGACTTCCCTTGAGGTCTGTACTTCGTTTAGATATTTCAGTGTCTGCCTTGACCAGCACCTCAACATTTCAGTGCATATTGATGCCATCCATAAGAAGCTTCACTGCAGGCTGGGTGCGTTATACCAAAACCATGGCTGCATCCTGCTACCGGCTTGCCATGCTACTGTACAGAAAATGATCCTCTCAATCTTTGACTATGGGGACATAGTCTACAGTGCCGCTCCCAAGTCCACTCTAGCCAGACTGGACCCACTCTTTCATTCCTTCTGTCGTTTTGCTTTTGACCGTCCTCCTCCCATCCACCACTGCATCCTCTTATCAGTCCCTGGGACTCCCCTCCCTACATAACCATAGACTGTCCCACTGCGCATGGTTCATGGCCAAGTTCTGGACCCAGTCTCTACCCACTTACCTCACACCTAAATTTTTTTTTTTATTTAGTTGTTTAACCAGGTATAGCACACTAAGCTGAAAGCTTTTTTACAGGAGCGACCTGGGAGCACAAGGAGGTTAAGTGACTTGCTCAGGGTCACACAGTATGCAAGTGGAAGCTGTGGAATTCAAACCAAAGTCTGATCTGCTGGATGTAACCAGATTTACAGCTCAGAGCCTTAGACCACTGCGCTATATGCCTCCAAATTATCTACTCCTAGGTCTTCCTGCGTATGCGCTAAGGAATAATGATGCCAGGCTCCTATCTGTACCTCACATGTCAACAGCTGCAGGCCAGGCAGCCTTCAGGTATCACATGCCTAAACTGTGGAACTCCCTCCCTACGGCCATTCCACATGCATCCACCACTCAGCACCTCAACTCCCTCCTCAAATTACACTACTCCTCCAACTGCACATGTAACTAAATCAACTTGCCCACCCCAGGGCCAGCATCCTCCTACTGAATGATAGGTTAGTCCCAAAGGGTTCTGAAGTATGCAGTTCTGTCTATTTTTACATGCCTTGCACTACAAATTGCTGATGCACTGTATTTAAATATTGTTCTATACTGTGTGCCTTGTATTCTTGTATCATGTTATGTTTACTGCAATCCCTACCCCTACCCCAGGACGCATCTGAAGTCGAGTAGTAGCCTGCTCAGTATGCCTTCCTGGTAAAACTTTTAAATAAATAAATAAATAAATCTCCTCTTCCTTCTATCCTCCAGGGAATACATATTGAGCTCTCTCAACCTCTCCTCATAAGATTTATCTCCCAATCCCAGGATCATTTTCATTGCCCTGCGCTGCACCCCCTCCAATAGCCTGATGTCTTTCTTCAAGTAAGGGCACCAGTACTGTATGCAGTACTCCAAGTGTGGCCTCATCAGGGACCTGTACAAGGACAGGATGACTTCCCCTCTCCTGGGAGTAATTCATCTTGTGATACACCCCAGCATTCTGATGGCCTTAGTCGCTGCCTTCCTGCACTGGGCTGAGGGGTTCATTTCCCCTGTTACCAATACAGCCAGATCCTTCTCCTCTGTTGATGTGGATAACTGCACTCCTCCCAACCAGTAACTATTTCGGGGCTTCTGGGCTCCCAAGTACATGACTTTGCACTTCTTGGCATTGACCCCAAGTTGCCATGTGTTTGACCATCCCTCCAGTCTTTCCAAGCCCTCCAGGTGTACTTTGCCGCCTTCCCCCCATCCACTTCCGCACAGATCTTAGTGTCGTCAGCAAAGAGGCTGATCTTAGGAGATGCAGAGGAAGAAAGACAGGGAAGTGTATCAGAGGAAATAGAGGGAAGCAGGGAAAGCAGTAAGGATCGCAAAAGGCACAAACTAAAGAGAGAATTGCACAGGAGGCAATGAAAGGGGACAAGGCATTTTTTTAGGTATATAAAAGTGAAAAGAGGAACACCAGGGGTGGGGATTGTAAGGTTAAAAAGGGAAATGGAGACCGTGCAGAGGGGGACCAGGAAAAGGCAGACATCCTGAACAAATACAAACAAACATTCCCACTCAGTGGAAAGACAGGTTCGCACTACATGAATGTTGGCACAGCTGAAGCTCAAAGACTACATCATATTTATTAAGGTCAAAATAAATATAAAGTGCTTAAATATAACAGACATTAACTGAAATGGCTCACTGCAAAAGAAAACGGGCATCCATGGTTAATGGCTCAGGCTGAATCAAACCCATAGCAGCAAGAATAGCAGAAAAGATTATGTAGTGCAGGAAGTTGAGTGCAAAGGCTTATTTGCGCTAACAGCTTGACAGGAAATATATCCAAACATTCAAAACACCTCCAGAAAATAACAAACTAGAGTGTCCCCTGCACATACAGACAGAGACAACCCATGCCTCAGTGGTTGTACCTTACTGACGTTTCGATATTCACCGACATCATCTTCACAGCACTCTGAAGACAATGCCAGTGAATGTCAAAACGTAAGCAAGGCATGACCACTGAGGCACGGGTCGGCTGTATCCACATAGGAAACTAGTGGATCTAAGCATGTTGGGTAGCTTAGGAGCAGGTCAAAAGGTGGTAAATTGGTTAGGTGATAGGAGGCAGGGGGTGGTGGGAAACGGAGTTCACGCCAAGGAAGGGGTGACCAGCGGGGTGCCTCAAGGATCAGTGCTGGGACCGGTCCTCTTTAATGTCTTTATTAGTGACACTGCAAAGGAGCTGGAAGGGAAGGTCTGCCTCTTTGTGGATGACACCACAATCTGCAATAGGGTGGACAGAGTGGGGTGTGTGTGTGGAAAGAATGAGTAGAGACCTAAGAAAATGAGAGGAGTGGTCAATGGTATGGCAGCTGGATTTCAATGCAAAAAATAGCAAAATAATACACTTCATTTTTACTTTATACTGAAAAATCTGTGAATTACTAACCCATTTTCACAGATGTCCAGTGTCATACATTAAACAAATACAGTAAGCACATAAATACAATAGTTAAAAGTCAATTATTGCACTTGCATACAGAGTTCGTCAACATATGGCTCCTAAACTTTGCCTTAAAACTAGACATTGTAGGGACACCTACTATAATTCTGGGTAATTTATTGTAAATAATGATAGGTGAAAAGGTTATAGTATTCTAAGCAAATTTTCTATGGTAGAGGGGAACCTTAAACGAAAATCTATCATGCATTCTGGTGTTTACTGAATGGTCATTTCTGACAAATAATGTGGTTATACTATGGGGGAGCAGGCCAAGTTGAATTTTGAGAAGAAACAATAACGAGCAAAAATTAAAACGCTGGTCTAAGGATAAGCAGTTGAATAAATTATATAAAAGACAGTGGTGTGTAGACCTCAGACAACCAATGGCGAATCTATAATACTATGATACGTTGACCTTAGTTTGGCAAACATTCTTTCAGTTGTATAGGAATAAATCACTGAGCCATATTCCAAAACTGACAATAGTAGACTATGAGTTAACATATGCCTAACTTCATTTGTAAGATTTTTCCATATTCTAAAAAGATAGCCCAGTCTCTTATGAAGCTTATTAATTAGATCAATAACATGAGACTTATATGAAAGGTGTGAGTCTAACAGGCCAAGATACTTAAACACCTTAACTTGCTCAGTTTGATTATCAAAATTATCACGTAACAGTAACTCAGATACACTTATGGCACAGAAACTCAGGAGCGGACTATAAAAATGGGTGGTGTGGTACTGACTACCACCAAACAGGAAAGAGACCTGGGGAAATCATATTGGATGATCTACAGATGGCCAGGCAGTGTGACAATGCAGTAGCAAGGGTGAATGAGATACTGGAGTGCACAGGGAGGGCTATCACCTGCAGCAAGAGGGAGATGGTGGTGCCTCTGTATAGACCACTGGTAAGACCCCACCTAGAGTATTGTGTCCAATTCTGGAGACCACTGGCCAGATTTTCAAAGTGATTTGATTGCCGCATGCCCCGCATGCACCAAAGATATGGCACACCCGTCTTGCGGCAATCTAACAGGATTTTACATCTGGTGTGGCAACTGTCTCAAGTTAGACCAGCTTTTAGTGGTCTAGCGTGTGGCAGTCCTGGGTACCCTTTCTATGGGGCTTGCACCAAATATTTGGCACAAGCTGATGTAAATTGGGTACAGTGTCATAACTGCATCCGACCTGCTAAAATGGGGTGCAGTTGTGGCATGAGGCTTGGTGCAAGTCCTGTGCCATGCTTTGAAAATCAAGCCCCACATCTCTAGAAAGTCATAGACAGAGTGGAGGTGGTCCAGAGGAGGGCAACTAAAATGGTGCAGGGTCTTCATCAAAAGCTCTAAGAGGAGAGACTAAAGGATCTCAGTATGTGCACCCTGGAACAGAGGAGGGGGAGACATGACAGACACCTTTAAATACCTCATAGGGGTAAATAAGGTACAGGAGGTGAGTATTTTTCGAAGAAAAGTTGTTCAAGAACAACTTGGAGACATGCTATAAAGCTGGGGAGGGGGGTAGATTCAGGAGAGATGTGAGGAAGTACTTCTTCACAGAAAGACTGCTGAATTTCTGGAACAGCCTTCCAGCAGAGAGGGTTGGGGTAGAAAGAGTAGTGGGGTTCAAGAATGCATGGGATAAGCACAAGGGAATCATAGTGGAAAGGAAGGGGAGGACAGAGAAAGAGCTGTAGATTGGGCATGGTCTGCGATAACATTGTAGGTAGGCATAAATGAGCACACTGGGTGGGACTAGTAGTCCTTATCTGCTATCAGATTCTATGTTTCTATGTAGTAGCCAACAACCCCCAACCACCGATGCTCTGAGTTCCTCTTCTTGAATGTTAACTCTCTGCACTCTATATATCAATTATTTTACCTAAAGTCCTAATTCTAACTTTTGCTCTGTATTATACGTAGGCAATGATACCCAACAGGGTGGATGGTATTGGGCAATACTGGACCACCCACTGGTGTAATGAGACCTGATGCCGCAGGTGAAGGGCCTTATAGCCCCTGAAGGTATGGTATTGCCCAATACCTCCTACCCTGTTTGGTATTTTTGCGCTTAGAAAATGGCTCCATGTGGCATTTTTGTGCTGTATTCATATAATAAAAAAGTAAAAAAATTAATAAAATGCATTCAAAGCTGTTTTGTTGATAAAGTAGTCCCTCTACTGGTATACTTAGCAGCCAGTAGAGGGCACTGTGCTGTTTCACAGCTGTACTGTGAAGGTTTTTTTTTTTTTTTATGTCCTAAACTGCTGTCATTATTTGAGTGCTATCAGTTGCTACTGTTACGGCTTTAAGGAATTTCAGTTAATGGTGACCTCAAATGAATAGCGAGGTTAGGGTACAGTGACCGAGGTTGGGAAGCAATGAGGTACCATTTTCCATCAATGAACAGGGAAGCAGTGTTGGATCGGAGACTGCAGGGCACATCTGTAAGTCCCCCCCCCCCCGAGGTGGGCTAACTATTCTCTGGCTCATAAGCCCCTTCTATTCCCAAGGCCCTTTTTAGTCAGTTTAGGGAAGTGATTCCTATCACTGCCTCCCAGGCGGCAGAGTTCGCCAGTATTTCAGCCCTGGACTTTGGGCGGGAAAGAGATGGAGAGACGGTGGGCATGCCAGTGGCAGCGTGGCCAGGGGCTTAAAACCCTCTGGCCCCCAGAAGTGTCGACCTGTAGTATCAGTGTGATATGGGGAGGTTTCTGAAAGAGGGCTGCAGGAGCTTGGCAGCTGTTGGGGTACAGGGTCCCATTCTGTCTGCAGCTTTGGAGGAGGCACAGAAGGAGCAGGAAGGCTGTATTATCATCAAAAAAGGCAAGTGGCCCCGGTACCCTGACAATGGGAAGGAAGTCTAGGCAGTGGGGCTGCTGTGGCAGTGGCAGGGCCACAGCAGGTCTGTCTGGAGGTGGCAGGTCAGGTGAGTCTCACCCATGTGGCATGCTGCCTGGAGGGTAAGGTGGAAGGAGGGTCGCATCCTGGGATTCACCTTAGGGCCTGCTGTGCCCATGTCTGGGGGCAGGCCCATTAGATCTGCTTAAGGGACGTGGCTCTGGGAACTTGAGATATGGTAAGGAGGGAGCCATTGTTCAGGTTGAGCTGGTGCAAACCTTGGTTGGGTTCAGAAGCACTTGGAGAAAAAAAATCAGCACCAGTATGGCTCAGGCTGGAGGTACAGGCAAGTTTGGAAGCAGCCACAGGAGGTATTTAGGCTGCACTGCCTCAGGTACCATTTAGGCCCAATGGCCAGGAGGAGTAAGGCACTCCCCCAATGGAGGAAAAGGTCAGCTAAGGGTACGTTGGAAATATGTGTGAGCTGAAATCTCTGCTCAAGGAAAGAAAAGTTCTGGAGCCAGTATGGTCTGTGATTTAGGCCTAGGAAAAATCTACCAGCTGTGGTGATACCGAAGTCTTGGTTTGCCTACTGCCTTTTATTCAATCTCTCAGCCCCATAGAGCTGCTCTATTAATTTATTCTCTTGGACACAATCATTTCTGTCCAAAAATAATTGGAGGACTGGGCCTGTAGTTCAATGGACAAGCAGCTAGCCACTCCCACTTCCTGACCTATATTAGCAGTTCCTCTCAGCCTCCTTCTAAACCACTTTTTCTTTGCATCCAGAGGTTCTGTCAGTCTGTTCTTTGCTGCTGGCTGGGGCCTACACCCCCCCTTGCTTTTTTTTGGCTTCTGCTTGTTTCTGCTGGGCTTCACTTGTCTAGTCTACATTTGGTTTGTATTTTGCCTCCAGCTGTGTGCTTCTTGTGTTGCTTGTTCCCCATTCCTCTGTGTTTGTGTGTCTTTTGTTTTGCCTTCTTTTTAGAGGGGGCTTCTGATTCCAAACTACTTGTATATTGCTAATCCAGAGCTCATGTTACTTACTCTCATTTACTCACATTTCAACTGCAATCATTATCTGTGTGTTTTAACTCAGACCACATACAGTAGCTGCTCTCCATGCTATGTACCTTAATTGTTTTCACCTGGTTCAGGCTCACCCTGAACCCTAGTCTAGGCAGCTCACTTCTGCTTCCACAACTCATACCACATACCTCACTGCTGTTGTTTCACTGCACTGTCTGGCAATAGCTGCCTTCAGAGCACTGCCTCCCTCAAATCTTATGTTCATTGAATCCTACAACTCCTAGTTACTCAGTACAGATGCTCTCTATGTTTGTACACTGCTATTATACTCTGGAGGTCAGCTAAGCTATTGCTGATGCTGTAAACTAGTTTCAATATCTGCATGTGGGTCTTGGTGCCTTCCATCACTTTCTTGTTTTTCCTACTGCGGGGGACTTGGATGTGTTAGGGGAGTCGAGGCCCCGTGTGGCTACTTTACTTACTTTATGTTCTAATCATGCCTCTGCCACCAAAAATCCTCCAAGTATTTGTCACCTTTTATTGGCTTCCTTGAATGCCTGGCTGGCTTGCCCCGCTATTCATATTTGCTGCTTCTCCGACCTATGTGCAGGTCCAATCATTGCTACTCTGTTTTACAGATCTATGTGCAGGTCCAACCATTGCTACTCTACCTTACTGACCTACGTGCAGGTTCACTCATTGCTTACGCAATCATTGCTCAATGCTCGCTACTGCCATCTGACCTATGTGAGGTCCCAGCACTCAATGCACATTCAGCTTCTTTTCATTTTCGGGGCATGCCAGTCATACCACTCTGGTGCAGGGCCTTCCTGCAGTCGGCTGTCTCACTTTGCATTTCTAAGTCTGCATCTTGAGCGTGCCTGACTTTGAGCGGGTCCTTCTCACCTGGCCCATAGCTGGGAATGTCCTCACTCCAGACCTGGCTTTAGCCGTTTGAGACTCGACTGCAGCTCCTGGTGTAGAATTTAAGACTAGCTGTGAAGGGTGGTGGCAGTGATCTCCTTTGGCTCTAGTATTCTACTAGCAAGGCACCTTCACTGCATTCTCCCTACAACTGCCTCTGGTTCACCTGGTTTGTTTTTAGGGAGAAAAGGTCGGGTGAGTGGCTCAACAGTCATTGTTCTCCTCCTCTCACCTTGGTTGTCCCCGATGTTGCAGAGCATTCTCTCAACCTTCTATGGTGTTCCCGTTACAGGGATCGAGCGAGAGCTTTCCTCTAAATTGGAATATTTTCCACCCCCCTATTATTGGGTTTCTAAATTGCAGCAGCAGAGCCATCACAAAATAAACATCCCAAGCCTGGAGGGAAGGTGACCTAGGCCTTGGATCCCCAGAGACTTCCTCCTCAAGTGGTTTTATTCTCTCCTCCATGCGTCAGGTCATAACCATTAGTTAGCCATAGTTAGTGTTCCCTAGTTCCTTTAGGTAGGTTCCGCTGTTGGATGGAGGTGGATGGTGTCCCTACTTGCCATTCCCTCTCTCCTTAGGAGGCCCCCTCAATCTCCAGTGTAACCCATTATACTTATGCCATTGCTAACCTGCGCATCTCATTACGTTATCAAGCTGCCTGATGCCTTATCTACTACTATGCCTCACAGCTACTGATTACTAACATGTTTCACACTACTACATTTCCTTTTGGGGATCCTTCCTAAGGTACCTTTAGCCAAGGGAATCATTCCGTGGCACCTCTTGGGGTGGAACCCTCTTTGAGGGTTCCTTGTCTTAGGTACCCCAACAGGGTGGTAATTCCTCTGGAATAAGAGTGCGCAAATGGCCAAAACCAAAGTAACACAGTTGCACAAATATAACACTATACTGGCTGTGTAGGCCATTGAATTGGAGGGCTGGGCCTATAGTTCAATGGACAAGCAGCCAGCCACTCCCACTTCCTGACCTATATAAGCAGTTCCTCTCAGCATCCTCCTGAAGCACTTTTCCTTTGCCCCCTCCTACTCCAGCGGCAGCGCCTCTCTCCTTGGGATCCTTCCTATGATGCCTTTAGCCAAGGGAATTGTCCTGCGGCACCACTAGGGGTGGAACCCTTTTCATGGGTTCCTTGCCTTTGGTATCCCTACAGGGTGGTAATTCCTCTTAAATAGAGTGCGAATGGCCCAAACCAAAGTAACACAGTTGCACAAGCATAACACTATATTGGCTGCATAGGCCATTGAAATGATTTTATTGTTCCCTTGATTATCACTGTGCCAATTAATATGCACACAAATTCTATCTTTTTGTCCTAAGTAAGGTTCCAACCCCCCCCCCCCCCGCTCAAAGGACCAACAGATGCCATGGTATCTGAAATTTATTCATCGGGTAATAGGAGGTCTGAAATTTGTATCTCATCTGCCAGGTAAGGCCTTCTTGTTTCCAACTGTTGTGAAGATGCCAGGAAGGAGTTCAGGTCTGTGCACCCCCCCTCGCTATACCACTGGGACCCCTAAACAGAAGATGAGGAAGGGGGGGCTTACAGATGTGGGGGCTCATCTGGGATGTCTTTTCAGTAACTTGGACATTAATTGCACTGCTGACTCTGGGGGAGAAGGAGCTGGAAGAGGTCCCACTGGTGCAATGAGGCCTGCTTTTTAATGGTGCAGATCAGTGGGCCCCTATGGTTCGTGGCACCAATCCCCTGGTGTATGTGTCATTCTCCAGTGCCTCCTGGGTGTAAGGACTGGTGGGTGGGGTATAACGGCTTTTGTGATTGGCTCACTCTGTAAGGCATCTTGGAAGGAGCAAAGTGGAGGCACCATTTTCTGTGCAGTGGTGGAAGAGTGGACACACAAAGAAAGAAGAGCTGAAGGAGAAAGGCAAAATGATGGAGACATATCCATCGGAAGAACCCCCTGCTACTGTGCCTGCTTCCCTGCTGGTGTGGTTGTGGAATTTGGCAGGGGGGGGGACAGAAGCTGTGGAGAAGTGTGTCAGGTGCCGCTATTGAGGAGAAGAGGTAGTGAAGCTGCCACTGTGCTCCATCTGTTCAAATGCAATGGTGGTTTTGGTGGGGGGGGGCTGTTTGAAGGCCTGCCATTCGGTTACCTCAGGCCCTACCCCGTGAGCACATTTGTGGGCATGGCACCTTTAATTTCAAAGAGGAGTTTGGATTCGGGAGTGGAGGCAAAAACAATGGTCCCTGCTGTACAGCCAAAGCAGAAGGCACCAGATGTGGTGGTGGAAGCAGTGGAGGAGCCTGCTAGAGAAGGCAAGGTGGGGCAAAGCCATCTGCCAGCCCCACTATGCCTGCCATTGACTATTCCCGTGGCAGAGGGAGAGACAGAGGACTTCAGTTGTCAGCTGTTGACCCCCAGGGCCTGGTGATGGCGGTGCCTCCAGTATTGTTCAGGTGGAGTCTCTTCAGAACAGTACGCCAGGCCGTGTCCCAGAAGAAGAGGCAGGAGACAAAGTGGTTTGGAAGGTACCTGCTCTTGTGACCACTAGAGAGCAGTTCTAGCAGTTTCAGTTCGCTGACCCTGAAGTTTATAGAACCATCCATAGCCATATTTGTGGCCTGCTAATACGCTGCCTGACACCATCCCGTGCCTTGCGGCACAGAGCAAGACCTTATGAGAGAAGATGGGTGACCTGCTAAAAAGCGATTCTAACATCCACTATTGTACGCAGGTGTCATTGGAGCCAGGGGCTGCCAGTGCACCAGTATGAGAGACCTGTCCAAGTGGTCACAGGCAGAAAGGTGGGTGAGGAGATGAATTCATATAGAATATCCCACTGCAGAGTACCCATATGTGCTGGAGACCCTGGGATATCATCAAAGAAAAGAGGGCAGATTGGGTATTCTGGGGCATGGTCCAGAAGTTACAGCAGTGGCCAGGGGCCCCCAGCAAAAGCTACTCAGGCCATTATTCAAAAGGCAAGGTCGATGTGCTTCTCTACACCTTGGGCCGGAATGACACTCTTCAAGCACTTTGCCATGGTGCAGGATTTAGCAGGCTATCATACGAAATACTACATCATCACCATGGATTCTTTTGGAGAGATCACTAAACCAGATCTGGACTACTACTACTACTACTACCCTCATGGCAGTGGGCCTGCTATCTAAAGAACAGACTGAGCATTCCAGCTGTGATTTTCCAGGACTGCCCGATTCCTGCTGGCAGTTTAAAAACAAAAGGAAAAAATCATAAGTTTAAAGTACTGTGCCCAGGGGTTTTCCAGGACAACCTCTGAGTTTTGGGGGTTTAAGACTGTGTACATCCTGCTGAGACTTTGAGTTTCTTTTTCCTGAGAAAAAAAAAAAACAGAGGCTCAAATTGTTTATTAAAGTTGCTTCCACTGGAGTGACCTATTCTATTAATATTAATAATGAACCTATATAAGCACTACCTCTGTGTGAATGCAGGGTGAATGAAGGTGAGAGTGGAGTGCAGGTGGTTAAGTTTGGTTAAGCAAGATTTAATCTGCATGCTTAAACGTTCACATAAATAATGGTAACAAGTTAAAAATGACAGCATGGCTAGAACAAACATTGCTTACCCTTTTAAAATTGCTGAGTGTTATGATTAAAAATGTTTTTTTTTCAGAACAAACTCACTCCACTAGGCAGGGTAGGGTAGGTAGGAAGTTAGAAGGGTGGGCATGGGTGAGCATGTGGGAGCCCTGGGCTGGGTGGGGAGTGCACGTACCCAGTCTGGCTATCAGATGGTTCTTTTGGAAAAGCCCCCTCTGCTCCATTTCCAGGAGGAAATGTTTTTAGAATGGAGGGGAGAGCGTAAGCCCCCCTCAGGGTGGGCTTACTATTCTCTGGCTTATAAGCCCCTTCTTTTCCCAAGAAGATTTTTAGTTAGCTTAGGGAAACTATTCCTATCACTGCCACCAGGGGTAAAGTTCACCAGTATTTAAGCCCTGGACTTTAGACTGGGCGGGGAAGAGATTGAGAGATGGCAGATATGTTGAGGCAGTGTGGCCGGGGGCTTAAAACTCTCCAGCCCCCAGAGGTGTTGGCTTGCAGTGTCAGTGCAACACAGGAAGGTTTCCACAAGGGAAGAATGCAGAAGCTTGGTAGCAATTGGGGTTCAGGATACCGTTTTGTCTGCAACTCTGGAGGAGGCATAGAAGGAGCAGGAAGGCTGTATTATCATTAGAAAGGCAAGTGGTCCCGGTACCCTGAAAATGGGAAGGAAGTTTAGGCAGTAGGGCTGCTGTGGCAGGGCCACAGCAGGGCTGTCCAGAGGTGGCAGGGCAGGAGAGTCTCTCCCATGTGGCACACTGTCTGGAGGGTAAGGCGGAAGGAGGGTCGCATCCTGGGATTCACCTTAGGGCCTGCCGTGCCCATGTCTGGGGCAGGCTCATTAAACCCACTAAAGGGGTGCGGCTCTGAGAACCTGGATATGGTAATGAGGGAGCTGTTGTTCAGGCTCAGCTGGTGCAGACCTTGGTTGTGCTCAGAAGCATTTGGAAAAACAATTGGCACGAATATGGCTTAAGCTAGAGGTACAGGCAAGTTTATGAGCAGCCATGGGAGGCATTCAGGCTGCATTGCCTCGGGTTCCATTTAAGCCCAGTAGCCAGGAGGAGTAAGGCACTCCCCCAATGGAGGAAAAGGTCAGCTAAGGGTATGGTGGTTATATCTGTGAGCTGAAATCTCTGCTAAAGGAAAGAAAAGTTGTGGAGAATGTATGGTCTATATTTTAGGCCTAGGAAAAAATCTACCAGCTGTGGTGGTACCAAAGCCCTGGTTTGCCTGCTGTCTTTTATTCAATCTCTCAGCCCCATGGAGCTGCTCCATTAATTTATTCTCGTGGACACAATCATTTCTGTTCAAATATAAATGATTTTATGGTTCTCTTGATTATCACTGTGCCATGTGGTTAACTAATTAATATGCGTACAAATTCTATCTTTTTCTGCTAAGTAAGGTCCCACCCCACCCCCAGCTCAAAGGATCAGCAGATGTCGTGGTGCCTGAAATTTACTCATCGGGTAAGAGGAGGCCTGAAATCCATATCTCATCTGCCAGGTAAGGCCTTCTTGTTTCCAACTGTTGTGAAGGTGCCAGGAAGGAGTTCAAATCTGTGCCTCCCAGCTATACCACCAGGACCCCTAGACAGAAGATATGGGGGGGTACACATTTTTTTGTTTTCTTTTTTCTTTCTTTCAAAGCACCAGGAGAGGGGGATCACATCATTTGTTTGGGAGCAGTATGTCCTCCGGGGGTGAACAGTGACGGCGATGGTGAAGCAGTATTTAGGAAGAGAGTAGCGGTAGTTTCATCTGTATCATAGATGGGCACATGCTGCCAGCTTGTGGCTGTAAAGCGGGCTGGTGGCTGGAACAAGGTGTGCGAGTAGGTCTGGTAATGGAGCTATGAGTTTGATTTGTGGGATGAAAAATGGAATTTGTGTGGTTTTGTGCCACAGGCTCTGTTTTGTTTCATTACATTGTACTGCAGTTGCGAGGTGGCGGGGGAGAGACTGGCTGGCTCCGTTGTCTGGTTATTGAGAAGAAAAAATGGCAGCTACTCAAGTTTGAATTACAAACTGGTACAAGGTTACCAGTCTGACACGGGGACATGCAGCTGGCACTTCTTTTTAGAGGGCTCTATTGAAAAACAAATGACATGACAATGGAATCTGATAGCCACTCAGGACACTAGGATTTCCACTGCCATTTTTTAATTGCTATCGTAAATATCACTGTAACTGTAAGAACCTTTTCCTGTGGCTGCCAGCAGGAGTCAAGGGCTTGTTTACTAGAATGCCAGACCACATAGCTTAGCGACCGGTAAAGCCTCTGACAGCCAGTAGATGCAGCTTAGAATGCCTTTTTTCTGTCCTCTCTCAGAGAGTGTCAGGACAGAAGAGTGATAGGAGGGTATAGGTGTGCATTCATTTGACAGAACGCCTGGGGAGCGGTCTATGGATCCAGTATGTGAGAACAGCAGAACCTGTTGACTTGTCTAGTCATCTGGTAGCCTCCAGAGACAGACACCAGGACAGAGATGTAGACTCTGGGGATTAGAAATCTGAGGACCATTTAGCGTAGATCACCAATAACTCTGCTGGAAGTGTAAGGGAGACACCAGGTGGGTGCGATTATTCTAGGGCTGTTCCTCAAAGAAAATTCCAAGCAGCCTTGTGGCACACAGAGGATCTCACTGAAGTTGGTGTTCACCTTTTGGGGGGAAATTTCAGTCCTGTTCCTGAGAGATACTGCTAGTTGTGCTGAAGATAGTGAGGGTCTAGTGACAGAGAAAGAGCTGCTGATACAGGGAGGAGATGATCTGGGCTTACTATTTGTGTGGACAAGCCTGGAAAACAGATGTCACCTTACCCCTTGACATGAAGGGTAACCATGACCTACATCAGCCCTGCCTGACAACAGCAGAGAGTAATCCTATGGAGTCAGCCCTCAGTTGTGAGAGATGACAGCAGCTGCAGCTGAGTAGGTTCTTGGACCACTCTACATCTGGTCCAGGGATTGCATAAATATAAGCATAATGGGGCCTATTCATGAATGGGCAGGAAGAACATGCCAAAAGCACATATCCCACCCCGCGTAGCTCCACACGTGCAGAAAGATATGTGGTGGCCGTATTCACAGACACTGTCCATCGCGAGGCCCTGCTCGCCCCCCGTGCGCAGGTGTGCAGGGGCTGTTTGGTGGACATGGGCGGGCATCCAATGGGATGCTTGGACCCAGTTTGCCACTGGAACCCTTGCGCCTGCGGGGCACCACGTATGGCATGCAGCGCACAGTGCGCCTGAAGCACCATGGCAGGCGGGTGCCAGGTCAGCTGCTCCCAGTCCTCTTTGTGATCCCCAAGAGCTTGAGCAGTGTGTTGGGGGGGGTCTGCTGTGCCCCGACATCTCTGCATCCTGGGGTGGCTCATATCCATTATGGCTGGGGTCACCCAGCGTAGCTAGTGGCCCCCCGTGCCCAGCACTCCGCACCTTTGTGAATGGTGCAGAGTCCAGCCATGCCCCCCACAACACCACTGTATGGATATCTATGGCCGGTCAGGGGATCAGGTGCATACGGGTCACGCATACCATTAGTGAATCCTACACGAGGGGCACAATGGTTGTGGGGTAGCGGCACTCCGCACCTTTGTGAATAGGGCCCAATGTTTTGTTTTGTTTAGACTTTTAACTGTTAGCAACTTCCTGCAGTTGTAACTGCCTCCACCTCAGAACCCCCTCCTTTAAAAGCTTGGAATTTAATCTATATAAGGATATTGCAGTGTAACAGATTCTAAATAAACTATAAAGCACCGTTCCAATAAACTGAATCCTTAAGCACTTTACAATCCGGTAAAGAATGTGTCTGCACACACAGAGATTCCACCAGTTCAGAGACAGATTAGGAATTACAGAGACACTGAACACAGGAAGCTTCAGTGACTTGCCAAGGGTTACATACGGAGTAAGTGGTGGCTGTGGGATTCAAGGCGGGTCTCCATGTTCACAGCTTTGTACTCAAACCTTCAGGTCAAGCTACAGAACTCAGGAGGAAGCCACTCAGCAACAGTGTGTAATATCCTACTGTAGCATAAACCCAGCACCAATACCTGTGGTATCTGGACTCCTCAGGAACTGGAGCAAGGGAGGAAATACTAATATGATTGTGATCCTAAAGTTACATTGCAAAAATCAGCCTAAATCATGTGTGTGTGTGTGTGTGTGTGTGTACAGTATGTTGGAGATGCTGAGATGCCTTATTATTACCTTTCCTTTACAAGATCTACAATATTTAAAACTAGTAGAGTCATTTCCAGTTTTTAAAATCAGTTTTCAATTCTGATCCAAACTAATCTGCTCTGATCCACATTTTTGTTACCACAGGCTTCCTACTGTGAGAAATTCTCTTCCCCGTTTGCTGAGTTCATGGTGCTTCCTTGGTTATTGGAGTCTTTCATCACCACTTGGCCGGGACTTCCTGTTAGGTCTTGTCCACCACTCCTTTCATGTGCAGGTGCAATGGAAACCAAACCCTTCTTCATCATAGCTTCCTGTTTCACACAGCTAGAAGGGAAAATTACAAGCTGAGATCAAAATGACTAACACCCTAAATAATATGCAGTGTTGTTTTATGGAGAATGATTAGAATGGTACAGAAATGTACAAAAAATATATCTTGTCAAGGAAAAAAGGCTGAGAGTTAGGAAGAAACTGGTACAGTTTTTCCCTAGAACCTCAGATAGTTGCACTAATAATAAGTGATATTGCCTCTCAACTTCAAACATTTGTCTTAAATCACATCTACATACAGCAGTGCTCACGTATTTCCTCTGTTTCCTTAATGAGGTACTGCACGTCTTGCAGAAAAAATGTGATGTCATTAACACATTCCTATTAAAATACAGTGCAACAATCTCCCCTTCCCCATTCTGCAGAAAAATTTTCCCAAAGGAAAAGTTTCTGCAGGTTGAAGACTAAAAAACATAAGCACCACAGATCATGGTATAAAGTGGAAAAATTACTGTTGACCCACTGAAATAAAATGGAAATGTTTCATTAGCTGTAATAGATTTAGGTCTCTACTGCTGAAGACTTGATGGGCCGAAGGGTCCTTTTCTGCCGCCAATTTCTATGATTCGATGAAAATTGAGCAGTTATTTAAAGGATGTGTGCTTCTAGTTATTTCAACTCTGAGAGATCTACAACATGAAAATACTCAAAGCACCACATGCACAGCCAATTCACTGGGGCAACCAAAACATGGCCACGTACTGACAAATGTGTACAGCCAAAGAGGAGGAGGGGCTTCCCCCAAAATGACTCAACTGGAAGCAGTAACATTTTTATGTTTGCCTGCTTTGCTAGCAGACATATTACAATCTGTCTCAGCTGTGAAAGGGTTTTCCTTCCTCCAATGATCACAATTTCTGAATACCCAGTCTTCTCCCAATGCTGCCCACTTTCTATTCTGCCTTTCTTCGCTGACACCCCATTTTATTCCTTTGAAGTACTTGACCAATTCTGAGGCTGGAAAATGTAAGGTGGAAGTGAGTTTTTCTTGTGGGTTTTTCTCTCTAGCAACCTCCTCCCTCAACCCAGAGAGATATGTGCAGATGAGGGAGCACTGTAGTCTCCAGAAGGTCTCTATGAAAACTGCTGCCCACAGCCACTGCATTGCACCACTCATAGCATTCCCCAGCTTCTATTATTCTTGGGTTACTTGGAAATACTTTTGTACTCTTACCCTGATAGGGTGCTTCTAGTCTCCCATGTTTACCTGTTTTGCTCCTTTGTACTTGTAACTCAGGGGCCGTGTACCAGCGGGCTACTACCCCGTCTTGTAGACCAATAAGAAGGCTGAGTGGCCTGGGTTCAGATGTTCCTGGAGCAAGGGGTTCATTTCCAAAAAAACAGATATTTAGCGGAGTGCTCCCACCCAGAGTAAAAGGATAAGTGTGTCAGATGACAAGCTAGTACAATCTCCTGGGATACTGCAACTTCCCACTTCCCCCGCCCACTGGTCCCACACATGGATTATCACGCAGTAATCCCTGCCCAGTGGTCCCACACATCGATTATCACACAGTAATTCAAAAAGACTACAGTCATACAATTAATGGCTGTAACTAATAATATGCTCACATCAGCTGCACTTACCAAATGGGTTCTGGCTACTGCGGAGACCCCGAGTTACCTGTGGAGAAGAGCAGGCAACAACACCTATATGCTTTAAGGTTAAAACTCAGTAAAGTTGCACCCAGTAATAATTTGCTCATGGACAGTGTTAACATAACAATAAACCCTTTTTATTATCGGTGTATTTGGAGAAATAAAGGATTGCAAATTAAAGCTTGACAACACATTAATAACAGAAGTCCCACCTCCCACCAGCATGGCACAATCTGGATATCATTCCCACATTAATAGTCCAGTTAAACACTCCCAGTTAGCTTTGATGCATGTTGGAGTTGGTTGGCCAGTGTTGGCACACATAAACAACTGATCGAATTTACCCTTTTCAGCATTCAGTGGTGACGAAACATTTAAACAGGAACCTTATGGCTAGACGTTTGGACAAACAGTATTTGTAATTCCTGGCCTGATGGCCAACAGTACATTTTAAAAGCAACTTGGAAAACACTGTAGCAGGGCTAGCCCTGAAGTTACTCACAGTTCTGAAGGACTTCAATCTTTAAAGTACAGTCAGGATGGCTAGCTCCCTTGGGCAGGCTTGAACCTCAGGAGTCCAGGATTCTGGCTTCTGAAGCAGGGGCCAGGATAAGGGTCCAGGGCAGACATGATTCACCCGTGTCCAGGTTGCGCTAGTGACTGACTCTCTTCATTGGCCAGAGTGTAGATACAGCTTTAAACTCACGATGCAGTCTCAGGAACTTTTGGCTCTGGAAACAGGCATTGGCAACTTTCGGCTACAAGTTTCCACTCTGGCATTTTCATTCAGGATACCAATTCTGGCAATTTTTGGCTCTGGCTTGCAAAGTCAGTCTCTGTCCCTTTCAGGCAGAAGGACCAGTTTGGCTTAGTGGGTAGGCCCCAGGCCACGAGCAGAGACACACAGAGAAGCTCCCTCTCTTCACAAGAGCTCTGGCAACTGCCCAGTTCAACGCACTCTTCTCTGCCGAAGAAACAATATTGTAATCCAATTGATCATTGAGGCTCTCAATCACAGTTCTGGCTTTCCAACTGGCCACTCAGAAGGTACCAAACACACAGTCCTCTGTTCTTCCCAGCGGCCATAGCCAAGGACCCCATAGAAACATAGAAATTGTTGGCAGATAAGGACCACCAGGCCCATCCAGTCTGCCCAAAAGCCCTACGTTAGTTTGTGGCCTCTGACCCTACCTGGTAATGACTTTTCTCCCCTCCTTCCCACCTGTAAGGTACCCTTATGCCTGTCCCATGCATGTTCAAAACCTTCCACTGTGCTCGCCCCCACCACCTCCTGTGGCAGTCTATTCCATGTGTCCACCACCCTCTCTGTGAAGAAAAACTTCCTCACATTTCCCCTCAGCCTGCCACCTTCCAATTTCACATCATGCCCCCTCGTTCATCTCTTACATTGGAAGATGTCTCCCCCTGCACCTTGTTAATGCCCTTAAGGTACTTGAATGTTTTTGTTATGTTCCCCTGATTCCCCCTCTCCTCCAGTGAGTACATTTATTTATTTATTGAAAGTATCAGAATTACAACCCTTTGAGTCAGAGACTCCTTTGCAAAGGCTCCACGTCAACAAATAAAGGTCTTTTTGTCTCTCCCCGAATGTTTTCTGGTGCAAGCCCTGTACCATCTTAGTCACCCTTCTCTGGACCACCTCCACCCAGTCAATGTCCTTACGAAGGTGTGGCCTCCAGAACTGCACACAGTACTCTAGGTGAGGCATCACTAGCACTTTGTACAATGGCATCATCACCTCCCACCTTCTGCTAGTGATACCTCTGTCTATGCACCCCAGTATGCCACTGGCCCTCCCTGCAGCCTTTGTACTCTGCTTAGAAACCTTTAGGTCATCAGAAATGATAACCTCCCAGGTCCCCCTTTCTTCCTTGGTGATAGTCAGCACCCCCCCCCCCAAATCCTGTAGCTCTCCCCAGGGTTCCCTCTTCCCAGGTGCATTATTTTACACTTTTTGGAACTGAACCTTAGTTGCCACACTTCAGACCATTTTTCAAGCTTCTCCAGGTCCCTCCTCATTCTTTCCACCCCATCCAGAGCAGCCACCCTGTTGCAGATCTTGATGTCATCTGCAAACAGGCAAACCTTTCCCTCCAGTCCTACCACAATGTCACTAATGAAGACATTAAACAGGACGGACCCAAGGACTGAACTCTGAGGTACACCACTAGTCAACCACCTCCTCTCCCCTGATTGGATCCCATTTACCACCACCCTGCTTCCTATCCGTTATCCAGTTCCTAACCCAGTTTACCACCTTGTGCCCCATACCAGACTACTCATTTTGTTGACCAGCCTTTTATGTGGGATGGTGTTGAAGGCTTTGCTGAAATCAAGGTACGCAACATCTACCCCGGATGTACTTCTCTTGTCACCCAGTCAAAAACAAAATCTATCAGGTTCGTCTGACACAACCTTCCTGCTGTGAATCCATGTTGCCTCGTATCCTGGGCACCGCTGGATTCCAAGTGTGTCACTACTCTTTTTTTAAGCAGTGCCTCCATGATCGTACCCACTACTGAGGTGAGGGTGACCGGCCTACAGTTTCCTGCCTCCTCCCTATTCCACTTTTGTGTAGAGGGACAACACGTGCCCACTTCCAGTCCTGTGGAACCACTTCTGTGTTGAATGACTCCGTGAACAGTGCTGCCAGAGGCGCCGCTAGCTCTCTTTGCAGCTCTCTTAATTGCATCGGGTGTATGCCATCTGGCCCCATTGCTTTCTCCACCGTCAGTTTTGTGAGCTCCTCCAGGACTCTCTCCACTGTGAATGGATTTGTGTTTACCTCTCCTCCCCCCTTTGTGTCTGTTATCCAGCTGTGGTCCCTGACCCTCCCACTCTTTAGTGAATACTGAACAAAAGCATTTGTTCAGTATTTCTGCCTTTTTCAAGTCTCCCTCCTTATACTCCCCTGTATCCCCTTTGAGTTATACAGTTCCCAACCCCCGTCTTCCTTCTTTCACTAATACACCTATAGAATGTCTTGTCCCCTTTCTTCACTGTCTGTACTAATCTTTCTTCAGTCTGCACCTTTGCTCTCCTAACAGCCATCCCTACTTCCCTTAAGACTCCTTAGGTGCACCTCCCTGTCCTCCTCCCTTTGAGTCTCCTTATATTTCCTGAAACCTGCCCTTTTGGCCCTTACCTTGTCTGCCACCTCTCTCGAGAACCACAGTGGTTTCCTTCTCTTGCCCTTATTTACCAACCTGATGCATTGGCTCATCGCCTCCTCTATGGCTCCCTTTAGTTGTCCCCTCTGCTCCTCAACTCCCCCTCCTGTCTCCCTTCTCGTCAATGCCTCTTTGATACAACTCCTCATTTTAGCAAAATCCACCCTCCTAAAATCTAAGACCTTTGTCTTCGTGTGACTCAACTGTGACTTGGTTCCTATGCTAAATCACATTCTGTGGTGGTCACTGGACCCCAGTTGACCTTCCATCTGGACGTCTGCGATTCTGTCACCATTGGTCAATACTAGGTCCAGAATCACCCCTTCTCTGGTGGGAGCAATCACTAGCTGTCTTAGGCCTGCTCCCTGCAGGGAATCCAAGATGTCACTGCTCCTGGTTGAAGCACCTGCTGGGATGGCCCAGTCCACTTCTGGGATATTGAAATCACCCAGCAGTAATACCACACCTTTTGCTGCCATTGCATTAATTTGATCCCCATGATCCCTATCCAACTCCTCCCCCTGTGCTGGAGGCCTGTAGGTCACCCCTGCTCAGATTGCTGTGCCACTGCCTGGCTCAAGGGTGACCCATAGTGCCTCTGCCTCCCCGTCTACACTGTACCTCCATTGCCTTTATATCTTTCCTAACGTACATGGCCACCCCTCCCACTTTTCTACCTCCCCCATCCCTCCTGAACAGAGCATACCCCGTTACATTAACATTCCAGTCATGATTTGTGGTGTACCAGGTCTCTGTTATTGCTGCTATGTCCAGGTCTGCCCCTACTAACAATGCTTCCAGGTCTGGGACTTTATTTCCCAGGCTATAAGCATCTATAACCATGGCCTTCCATGTTTTGCTGCCTTTGCTCCGCTGCTTTCTTCCCTCCCCACATTTTAGCTTTCTGTGCTGCCTTCCTACCTCTGCCTTTCCCTTTCTGTCTGATTTAGGTGATACTGTCCACATTTTGCCTTCCTGCTCCTAATTTCTAGCTTTCTCTTTCTTGTGGGGGTGGGCTGCTAGTCTCTGTTCCCGTTGCCCCCTCCCCCCCGCTACTTTAAACACTTGGCAAGGAAGCAATTAAACCTGATCTGAATTCCATCAAAAAAGCATTTATTAGTAGACAGATACCATGCATTATCGCCCTATATAATTCATATATTAGACCTCACTTGGATTATGGAGTAGCATTTTGGGCACCTTATTTAACTAAGGATAAAAAACTGTTAGAGGGTATGCAGAGGAGGACAACTAAATTAATTCCAAGTCTGAGAAATCTGCCTTATGTGGACAGATGTAGGCACTTAAACTTGTATAATTTGGAGGTCAGACGCAAGAGAGGTGACTTGCTACTACTATATAAAATTATCCATGATAAACAACTGATGAAGGAATGTGGGATAATATTTGCTACTAAACCAGCAAAACTTAGATGTCAAAACCAACAGCTTTTTGTTCCAAAAGCAGCAAAAAACCAAAGAAAGTTTTTCTTTTCTATTAGATCAACCGATCTACGGAATAAATTGCCACAATCCGTAGTGAATTTGCCCACTATTGATCATTTTAAGAATAATTTAGATAGTTATATTTTAGGTTAACTAGACAATTGTCCCACAGTGGTGTTGGAGGATAGACTCGATAGGTCTTATGGCCTTCTTCTACCTTACAAAACTGTGGAAACCATTCATTTATGACTGTTTTCCCATTCCTGGACAGATGCAGCCTGTCACTCAAGTACAGGGCCACATCTTTCCAGGTGGGTCTCCAGTCCCCAATGAAGTCATATCCTTTCTCGCTGCACCAGCCCTTCAATCATGTGTTGAAGCTTCCAATACAGAGATTCCATCCTCCCCCTTGCTGTGGACTGGCAGAACCTCTGAAAATGTCACGGAACTTGCTATCTTCCCCAGCTGCCCTACCAACTCTTTGAAATCCTCCTGTACCTGTTCCACGCTTGTCCTGTCCTTGGATAGGTTATTTGTTCCCAGGTTAACAATGACCTCCAAATCCCCCCAACCCTTGCCACTGCCTTAGTGATCTTCTAGATCTGCTCTCCCTCCCTCTGAGCTGTACCTCCTGGGAGGCACTTAACCTCCATTTCCTCTCTGCTGTCCTTGCCTAGATCCATTCCCTGGACAATTGAGTCCCCCATCAGGAATAACTTCTTTTTCCCCTGGGGTCCTCTTCCTCCCCCCCCCACTGAGTCTCCCTTCTGGAGGACCCTCACATCCTCCCTGGCTGCAGCCTTGGGTTTCCTTGCAGGACTCTCCCACTCCTTCTAGACAGTGTAGGAGTTCTTAAGTTCGACCGGATAGGGGATGTGTCTCTGCCCCCCACCTCTCTGAGTCCACCGTAGTCCATCCTACCATCTGCCTGGGTAGTCACTGTGGCAATGGCTAGTGACATGGTGGCCTTTGGGTGGGGATGAAGGTTGCCAGTACTCCTGCCAGCTCGGCCCAGAGACTGGCCAACTCCACCAGAGATATGCATGCATATGGGGCAGCACAGTAGTACCCAGAATGTTCTCCTGAAGACTGCTGCTCCGCACCCAGTGCATTGCACCACTCCCTGCATCATCTCCCTTTAATCTGCCTGTATTCCCTCCTTTAATACTATCTAAATCCTCCTCCTGCTGCTGCTGTTAGCCTCTCAGTTTGATTTGCTTAAGCTTTTGTTGTTTTGTCTTTTCTTCTTTTGCTTTCCCTTCCCCCCCTTCTTTGGACTAGTACTTCCTGGTAGGAGGCAGGAAGATGTTGTACTCATCAGACCCACACCCTATATAAGGAGTATGAGCCCTAGGGTAGGTGGGTTAAGGGGTGGGTGGGATTACCCCAGGACTGAGAAAAACAATCTGCCGAGGACCCTCGCTCTTACTGAGGCTAGATTACCTCCCTGGCAAATAAGAGTTTCACTAAGTAAAGAAAAACCTGAAAAACAGTGAACCAAAACACTTACTTCTACCTACTTCCACAGGTCCCAGAATTATGAACTGAATTCAATGTACTCAATTAAATCAACTCCTTGCTTTAAGGTAGCTGACAGCTGTTCTCTCCCTCAGCTCCTGCAGATCATAGGACTCTTTGAGTTCTGAGTGGCTGAAATAGAAGGTCAAAGTAAGAAGATGGCTGCCAAAGGGCAGGCAGCTAAATGTCCAAATTTAAAGTCCATCTTTATGATCAATCTGTTCTGTTTTAGAATTGAGCATTAACAATATTCAATAGGGATCCCTCAGCCTTGTTATCTGGTGCAAGAGTGGAGTCTCAAAGAGCATTCCCTTGGTGGTCACAAGCACCAAAGCACTTGGACCCAGAACAAGCTATTAACACTATATACAGGTACAGAGCTCTTAAGGTTATTGTGCAAAGCTGCCAGCTTGCACATTTCCACAGGAACTATGTGCACAACATACTGCACACACATTCAAACCTCACACTGGATATTAGCCCAGGTTCAAGAGGGTGAACTCCAGGGCTGTAACAAGGCCAGACAGAGGGCAAAGGGTAGCCCAGGGAGACAACTTAAAGTAAGCCCCATTTCGCTTGGGGTGGGGGTGTTACACTCTCCCCACCTGCAAAGCTTGGCATCTGCACCAAGTCCATAATAGGAATCTGGTGAGTACAGACAACAACAATTTCACTATTTACTGGGCTCACTATTTACAGAGTCTAGCTAGACATTGAGTAACTATCTACACAGTGACATTTCAAATATGAAGGCCTTCAATAATTCAATAACATTGTCATAACAATAACAATATGGTACTGTAAAGGTAAACACATTGCACAGTCACACCTGGCCAAGGTCTAAATTGACACATGGTACTAACATTAGGTTATTATTAACCCCTGTTGGTTAAATGGCACAAAATACCCAGACTGTGTGGAAGATTTTCTCTTCTTTGCGTGAGTGAACCCAAGTCGGAATAGAGACCTGGGCGTAATATATAATCCTTTGTGCACAACATTCATTGGAAGATCAACAGGGGTTCCTGGAGTCTTGTAAGTCAATATTAGTAGAGGTTTTACAGTTCTTTCAGAATGATGGCATGGAACAGGCACGTCTTCATTGGATTCCAGGTTGATCAGGCCTGGTTCATCAGTCAGTGATGGTTGCTCCTCTGTCAAAGTGGGTACTATGGTGCCCTCTGGGACTTTATAACTGCAGTCTCCTCAGGTTCAATTTCATTATTTAGAGGTATCTCAACAAATTCTGTCTCATCAGTTGCGGATGCATCACTACTCAGTTCAAAACTGTCATTAGGCTCTACACTTGTACTTGGCTCAGCATTGTTACTTGGTTCAACACTTATGCATGGCTCAGCATGGATTGGTTCAACACTGATTGGTTGCTCTTGAACACCAGGAGCATGTACATCATTAACAGGCACTTGACTTTCATTGCTTTTTGCAGATGTCTCTTTACTGAGAGAATGAGACTTAGGAATCCCTTGAAATAACCTTGTGAGTTCAGGAGTAGGGTGGTAAGCAATGCAAGACTCATCTTCCTCAGTTTCAGAATCAAGACTCTCTGGTTCAACATGGTCATCAGCATTTACCACAATATTGTCAGAGTCAGAAGACTGCAGCTCTTGTTGTTTCTTGCGATAAACAGACCTGGTCATAGGACGATTAGGTGGGTTAGAGTCTTTAAGTTCATTCAAAATCATTTGGCCAATGGGAAACAAGTGGTTACAATGAATAGTTTTGTGTCCATGAGTTTCACCTTCTAGATGTATCTTGTATACAGGAAGTCCACCAAGCTCCTCTAGTACAATATAAGGGGTACTGTCCATCTGTCTGCTGTTTTCCAGGGGAGACTGGACGGCCTCTCCCCCCAGGGAGGAAGGAGGAGAATGCGGGGAAGTTACCAAGACAAAAGTGGAAGAGGGAGAGACGGGAAGAGGAGGGTCAGGCATAAGGTGGACTGTAGTATCCTTGAATGCAAGGAACTTTGCAAACAAGATGGCAGAGTTCCAGGCAATTATGGCAGAGGGTGAGGTAGATATTTCCACCATCTCAGAGACCTGGGCCATCCAATACCATGACTGGGATCTTATGATCCTGGGTTACAAGGTGTTCCACAGGGACTGGGAGGGGGGGAAGGGCTGAAGGGATGGCTATTTATGTCAGGGAGGGGATACTGTGTACCAGGAAGGAGGGGGGATGAGGGGAGGCCAGAAGCCATATGGGTATTGCTCCAAAGTCCTAAAGATAAGCTCAGGATGGGGGTGGTGTACAGGCCACCCTCAGAGCAAGGAGGTGGATAGGGAGCTGGGGGAGAAAATCAGGAAGGTCAGTGGCAATGGAAATACAGTTGTAGTGGGAGACTTCAACCTACCTGGGGTTGACTGGCAGATAGTAACTACAGCACACGCCAGGGAACAAGTGCTGCTGGAGGCTATCCAAGACAGCTACCTAGTGCAAGGAGTGATGGAACCTACTAGAGAGCGGAACATACTGGATTTGGTGCCAACAAATGGTGATCACGTCCAGGATGTGGTAGTACAGGGCCCTCTAGCAGGAAGCAACCACCGCTCAGTGTGGTTCCTCCTCAACACAGGGAGAGAATCAGCTAAGACCAGGACAAAAGTGTTGGGCTTCAGGAAGGCAGATTTTGTCAGAATGGGCAGCATCCTAGATGGGTATTTAGCTAAAATTAACCCAGTGATGGATGCTGAACAAAAGTGGGCAATCATTAGGAAGGGGTTGAATGAGGCCACACACACATGTGCCAAATCTCAGCGTAAGCAATCCATGTCCAGAAAACCTAGCTGGCTCAGCAAGGAAGTGGAGTGGAATGTGAGGGAAAAAAATTTTGGCCTTCATTAAGTTCCAAAAATCAGGGCATAAGGATGACAGATAGGTGTTCACAAAGGCATCTAGGGAGGTGACCAGGTCAGTCAGGGCAGCCAAGGAAGCAAAGGAGCTGAAGTTGGCTTAGGGGATCAGAGAGGGGGAAAAGGTGTTCTTTAAATACATAAGGAAGAAGAGGAGTTGTAGAGATGACATTGTTAGAATCAAGAGGGATGGAGGATGGAGGATGGACGGATCAAGGGGAAGAACAGGCAGAGGCACTCAATGAGTACTTCTGCTCGGTGTTCACAAAAGAAAGGGATGGCCCAATACCGCAGGGGAAAGGGGGCATGGGTGAAGGGGGGCAGAGATAACAGATGGGGTCATCCAAGAGGTTAGAGTTCTGAAGAACCTCAAAGCCTTGCGGTTGAACAAGGAACCAGGACCAGACGGTGTACACCCAAGGGTCCTGAATGAACTATCGGAGGTGTTGGCAGGCCCTCTGATGAACCTCTTCAACACCTCTTTGGAGATGGGGAAGGTATCCAGGGACTGGAGGATGGCTCACGTGGTGCCCCTTCACAAGAGTGGACCCAAGGACCAACCAGGCAACTACAGACCAGTAAGGCTGACTTCCATAGTGGGGAAGTTGATGGAGACCATTCTAAAGGACAGGTTGATAACCTTTCTCGATAGTAATGATCTACAGGATGAGAGACAGCATGGGTTTGTCTCAGGAAGATCATGCCAAACTAACCTGATCAACTTCTTTGTCTGGGTCACTAGGGCGGTTGACAAAGGCCACGCTGTGGATGTCCTGTACCTGGATTTCAGCAAGGCTTTTGACTTGGTGCCCCACGGGAGGTTAATGAGCAAGCTGAGGGACATGGGGGCAGGAGAGAAACTGGTGAGGTGGGTTGAGAGCTGGTTGCAGGGCAGACAACAGAGGGTAGTTGTAAGGGGGGAAGATATACAAGCCAAGGCCAGTAACAGGTGGTGTATCACAGGGTTCAGTGCTGGGGCCCTGTTTTGTTCAATGTTTTCATTGGAGACACTGCAGAGGGGATCAAGAGTAAGATCAGCCTGTTCGCAGATGACACTAAGATTTGTGCAAAATTGGACAATGAGGAAGGGAGGCAGGCACTCAGGGAGGATCTAGTTAAACTCAAACACTGGTCTAGGGAGTGGCATTTGGGGTTTAATGCTAAGAAGTGTAGGTCATGCACCTCGGAGCAAGAAATCCCAGGACCAGCTACTGGCTGGGGGGGAGTGCAGGTAACAGCTTCAGAGGAGGAAAGGGATCTCGGGTAATAGTCACAGGGGACATGAAGGTATCAGCACAGCGTAGGATGGTGGCAACAAGGGCAAACAGGATGTTCGGGTGCATTGCCAAAGGGATCACCTCTAAAAAGGAGGAAGTCATCCTGCCCTGGTATACATCACTGGTGAGGCCACACAGAGTACTGTGTGCAGTACTGGTGCCCATACCTCAAAAAGGATGTGAGATTACTGGAGGGGGTGCAGCGTAGGGCTAAGAAAATGATCATGGGACTGGGGGAGTTGCCAAATGAGGAAAGATTGAGGGAGCTCAACAGGTATTCGCTGGAAGAAATAAGGGAAAGAGGGGACATGATAGAGACCTTTAAGTACTTGAAAGGCATAAACAAAGTCAGAAAGGAAGGATTGTTACACTTGAAGGGGGGGGAAGAGTCACTAGGGGGCACAGTATGAAGTTGGAAGAGGGAAGGTTCAGGAAGGAGATGAGGAGGCACTACTTTACAGAGAGTGGTGGCGAGATAGAACGCACTGCCAGATGAGTTAATCAAACTCAGGCCAGTGGATATCTTTAAGCAGGGTTGGGATAGAGTCAAGGGCAGGATTAGTACAGACAAGAACACAAAGGGAGGAAAGCCCAGGAAAGGGGAGGGAGGGGTTGGGTGGGGTCAGCAGCTATAGTAATATGAAAGTAAAAGCTGCACAATTGGGCAGACTTGATAGACCTGTGGGCCTTTTTCTGCCTTCAATTTCATATATTCATATGTTCGTATTTTATGTTTACCAGGGATCCCCAAGCTGCGCATTAACACATGATCTCCAGGTGATTGCTCTTGTGCCTTTACTCTTTTATCATGTTGATCTTTGTTGGCTTTATTTCTCTTAGCAGCCATCTCAGCAGCCAACTTATGTGCAGTGTTTAACTCTTCATTCAAACTCTGAACGTACCACAGATAGTTTTCAGGTTTGGTCCCATCTACCAATACACCAAAGCACAGTCAACAGGAAGTCTGGCTTCTCTGCCAAACATTAAACTGTAGGACGAGAACCCTGTAGCATCATTTCACGTACAATTATAAGCATGCACTACAGCGCTAACTGGCTGACTCCACTTACTGTTTTCTCTTGAATCTAGGGTGCCCAACCTATCTAATAATGTTCTATTAAACCTTTCTGACTGAGGGTCACCTTGAGAAGGTGTTGTCCTATATTTGTGAACTCCCCAGAGAGACATTTCTTTTACCAGTCTACTTTCAAAATCTTGACCTTGATCAGACTATATCCTCTGGGGTGTACCATAGTGTACACAGAACTTTTCTATTAGAACTTTAATGACAGTTGATGCTTTTTGGTCCACTGTAGGGTATGCCTGAGCATGATGAGTAAAATGATCTGTGACTACCAGAATGTTGGATATGTTTTTTGAGTCAAGTTCAAGACTGAGCAAGTCTATACAGACCAACTCCACTGGGCACACATTACAATATTTACTAAAGGTGCTGCTTTTTGCGGCTGAGTCTTTCTTCGAACACGACTACAGGTCTTGCAATATTTTTCAACTTCACCTGCCATTCTTGGCCAGCAGAAATGAGCACAAGCCAGGTCCAAGGTAGGTTCACTCCCCATATGCCCCATTTCATTATGTAGGGCTCTGGGTATGACTCTTGAACTTAGCAGGCAATAGCAATTGTTGCCTATTAAACTGCTGAGGATCTATCACTTCATGATACAGTAGATTCTCCTGGAACTTTAACTTAGGCCACTCTCTTAGCAGTAGTTTGGTATCTGGGTTATCAGTTATTACTTGTGAGGCATCACCCCCTTTCATTAAAACAAAAATAATGTATTTTAGCACACAGCCATCACTTTGCTCTCTTTGTAGATCCTTCACTGTTAACTGAGGCAAGGAACTCAGATCCAGGGCAGCTAAATTGCAATAAACTGAAGGCAAACAGTCTCCTGGAGGCCCCAAACAGTCCACTGAGCGGTTGCCAATTTCTGTAGGCACTGTATCCCTCGTCAAACCTCTTGCAAAGGGCTTTTACTGATTGCTTGGGTATTCATATCCAGTTTTGTTGATTCTGAGACTTAGTGGCAGGGTGCCAGGAAACGGCATCCGTATCAATGTGGTTCGAGCCAAGATGGTACTCTACAGAACGCTGCGTGTCGATAGAGTGGATAGCCACCTTTGACCTGCAGCATCCAGTTTGACAGTAGTTCGGACATATGTCAGTGGGTTGTTGCCAGTCTTTGCCAGAATTTTTGCTCCATACAGGTACTCGTGAAATTGGTCAACTGTAGCCCAATTAAGTGCTAAGAATTCCAACTTATGCACAGGGTACTTTTTTCTGCGTTAAACAGACTTCAGCTGGCAAAGGCAACAGGCCACACTCCATTGGGGCATTCTTGATAGAGGACAGCTCCCAGGCCACTAAGGCTAGTGTCTGTATGGAGTACACAATGTTTGTATGGATCAGCGTAGGGCTAACACAGGTGTGTGAGTTAGGTGGTATGCTATTTTATCAAAGGCTGTGTCATACTCAGCAGTTCATCTAACTCCAAAAGTTTCACTTGGCCTGTAATAAGACTTTAATTTATCATCAGCAGTGTGGTTTTTAGTCTTCTTGTGAGTGAGAGGATAGCCTTGAGTTAGACTGAACAAGGGACAGACCACCCTGGTATAGTCTTTAACAAATCTGAAATAATAACCACAGAATCCAAAGAAACTTTGTAATTCTTTCAGATTGGTCGGTTTTGGCCAGCTGGTTAGCGCATCCACTTTTCACTTGCCTACTGATAGCTTGAGCCCAAACTCCTCCAATCAGTCAAGGACCTTAAGTACACAAGCTTCATGCTCATCCATTTTTCCAAAGACTATGAAATCATCTAGATATACTAGACATTCAAGAAGATTCATAACCCTGACAGCTCTCTCCATAAGCCCTGAATAGTGCCAGGGGCTTGTGATATCCCATGAGGCATTCTCACAAATTCATAGAAACCTAAAGGAGAGATGAATGCAGTCTTCTCTTTGTCTTTGGGCACCACTGGGATTAGATAGTAGCCACTCCATAGGTCCAACATGGAGAACCACTTACTCCCATTCAAGCAGTCTAAGGCATCTTGGATACGAGGCATGGTGTACTGATCAGGGATGGTTCTTTTGTTAAGAGTTCTGTAATCAACACACATTCGTACAGCCACATTCTTTTTCTGCACTACTACAAAAGGGGAAGTGTATGGGCTCCTGGACGCTTGAATGATGCTCGCTGCCAGCAACTCTTGCAAATGACGTCTTGCATCATCTATATCAGCAGGGGCTAACCTCCGGGATCTCTCTCTAAAAGGTCTATCATCGTGTAAACAAATGTGATGCTCAGCTCCTGATACAGAGCCCAAGTCCTATTCTTTTGAGGAAAAGACTTTAGCTCTCTTGGCTAGGTTTTAACTTATACGGTCTTGCCACAAATCCAGGATAAGCGACTCTCCAAAATCGAACATATCAGGAGTTATTTCACTGACCTCCCTCTTTTTATTGGCAGAGGGTTGTACAGCCATGTCAGTACAATATACTTATGTTAGCATTCAGCCTCTACGCACTGCAATATCCCAGTCAATGACATTCTTTACTTGGACAGTAACATGTCTGGCATAGGCCCGAACAGGAACAACACTGGACTTAACCAGCAATTCTTCAGGCAGCCTGTGTTCATCTGGCGCATCGAACATCAGTATCTGGTTAGTGATGCCTTTCTTTAAGCGTACCTAACCACTGATGCTACATCCTGCATTAGGGGGTAGCCGGATCGCTTCAGGATCTTTTTTCCACACTACTCCCACAGGGCCATCTTTATCATCCACTTTACTTTGCATTTGTAGCTCATATGCCTTCTTCAATATGGTATGAATAAGGAGGGTTCTTCCAGTCTTTCTACTCATTCTTTCTTGGCATAACTGTGCTAGCCAACCAACCATATCTGCATTAGTGTCAATCAGTACTGGTATACCATCATACATCCTGGATTCTGGGCATACCAGGGTCAGAGTCTTTAATGGATCTCCCATGCCAGCTACAGTTGACAGAAAAGAGATCCATACCTTGATATAGCCAAGATAAGGATAAGACTTGTCGCTCAGACCCTACCCATTTAGTCCTTCAAGTAGCAACAATTCACAATGAGACAGATGTTGATTACAACAGTTCTTGAAAATGATTGGTACTTGAGAGCCACTATCCAATACAGCACGCACAGGTATCCCCTCTATGTGAACAGTGGTCTCGGTAGAGGGTCCTACCAATTCTTCTATCTAAATTAATGGTGCATTTGCAGGAGTTTTGACATATGATATAGTAACAGATTGATTAGACAGAGGCTTAGCAGGGGGGTCAGCACTGTTGCCTTGCTGTTTCACCTATTTCAACAACTTTTTTGTCACTTTTCCTAAATCTTCAGAGGACTGACATTCTCGTTTAGTGCATCCGTCCTCCCCACAGTGGTAACAAAATACACTTTGTCTAGAAGGAAGAGGATGAGTTAACTCCTTCACCGGCTTCTCACTGGTAGGCTGATTTCGGCTACCAGTTATATTGTGCTCTCAAGCATTTTGGCCAGACCTCCTCCACTGTTGAGGCTGAGCACTGGACTTTGCAAGTTCAGTCACCAGGGATCTCAATTCTCTCATCTGTTTCTGAATTTCACAGTCAGTTCCCACAGCAGAGGCTTGGGCTTTGACACCCCTTACTGACAAATGCTGTTGGCTACAGTCTCCAGCTTGGCTCTGCCTGGAGCAGCGACTCTTAGCTGCTCCTAAGGCAGTTACAGTACTTGCCCTTAGTTGTCTCAGTTCTTCTGGTAAGACTCTGAGTTCTTGGGGATCATTTACAGGTCCTCTCTCCACTGTACTGGCTACTCTTATGGCACCCACATAAGAGTCCCAGAGCTCCTCTTCATTTTCAGCCTTCATTATCTCTTTCAATAGCCAACAATATGCAGGAGGGTTATCCCTCCAATCCTGTAGTTTCAATCTCAAGATTAGTACACTACAGTAGCGGGCAGACTTCAAGATATGGTCCAATCTCACACAGTTCAATTCATTAGAGGCCACATCTCCCTTTCTATGAGCTTTCTGTAAGGCTCTTTCCAGTCAAGTCACATAAATGGATAGGGGCTCTCTCTTCCACTGTTTGTTTGATTTGAATCTCCACATTAAATCCTCTGCGGATTCTGTACTGCTGAATACACCTTCTAAAGCAGCAAGATATTCCTGAGTGGAAGCATTAGGGTTGGCAGACCTCAGAAAACAAATGACTTCCAATGCAGGCCCCCACAGACTTTCCATAATTCTTTTCTTTTTTCAGCATCAGTACAGTGCCATTCTTGCATAAGGGGTGATGCATACTGGGTCAAAATTTCCAGGTCATCCTCTTCACTTGGGAGTGGACTGGGAGCCACAGAACACTCGTAATCTACAGTAAACGTCATGGATAACTGTGGATACATAGGTGGGTTCAGGCCCTGGGGGAGGAGTACTCTCACGTATTTAAAACAACTTTTACAGTGCTGGCCCAGTGATGCTGAGGGTTGAGGCACTGGACACCATACCTTGCGCTACGCTGGTGACCCAGGGTTGGGAATGGACTTGGGTCGCTCGAGGGCTGGTGAGGAGAGGAAGGATGGAGCATCAGAGGATGACTCTCCTTCATAAGGGAGGAGGGATGCTGCGCTGCTTGCCTGCCACCCTGTGGTGGCTGGGTGGTAGCACTTGTACACTGCAACGCAGTGGGGATCCCACATACACAGCGTGGTAGCCATCTCTGTGGAGGCAGAGCTCGGACACTGCGCCCATTGCACGCCTGTGGGTCCAGGGAGAAAAGTAGAGGAAAAACCCATCCGTGCAGCAGGATGAGAGACCGACTCCTCACAGGCACTGCACTGGTGGCTGGGCACAACCACAGGTCCTGTGGCTGAGACCACCATCCTGCCTTCATGTCCACTGACAAAGGACTCTATCCTGCCTCTCCTCAACCCAGTACTGATTTTGCCATAGTTTCTCATGGCAATTGTCTCCTATGTATTAAACTCTGTATAATTGTACTGTTTAGCACACCCATTGTATTGTATTGCACATCCTTTACTCAGTTATTTGTAACCCTCCTCTATATGTTTACATGTTGTATTCCTGTCTAACAATGTTTGTATTCTGACGTGGAGCCTTTGTAAATGAGTCTCTAACTCAAAGGTCTGAATTCCGAAATCTTCATTAAATAAATAAATAAAAGGTAAGTCCGGGGAGCTGGGTGATGGGGCTGGGGGGTCAGTCTGAAGGGGGCCGCTGGAGGAAGGAGTGAAATAAAATAGTAAAAAAAGAAAAACAACTTTTGCAAGTCCTCCAAGGTCTGACCTTCAACCTGCAGCTGTTTACCTAGCTTCTCTTTACATCCTTCTGATTTGGATGACCCCTTAGACTTAGTAGTCACACGGTCTCTGGTTACCACTTTCCATGCTGCATTTGAACCCTCTGAAACAATGACCCCAGGCACTTTTGCGACATTCACCATATTGCTGCATTCTACTAAAACAGTTAAGGTCTGGGTGGTCAAATCCACATTTCAACCCCTAACAACAACTTTGCCAAAGCATTTTACTCCCAAGAGGGCCTCTTCTATTTTTCCTTCATCAGTACCCAGAGATATGGCTAAGAGCAGGATAGCTTTCTGTGGGTCTATATCCTCTGCTTCACACCAACCAAGCAAGTGACGGCCAGCCATTTTACTGGAGGGAAGATCAGGATAGGGACTGGGGCACCGTCCATACAAACAATGAGATCCATGTGGGGCTCAACTGGTAAACAGAAGATCCCAGCGGTACCTCCAAAGATGTAGCCCTATGTCATTTACCAGTGGGCTACTACCCTTGTCTTGTGGACCAATAACATGATTGAGGGGCCTGGGTTCAGATGTTCCTGAAGTGGGGGGTTCATATCCAAAAACAGACATTTAGTGTGGTGCCTACACCTAGAGTAAAAGGATAAGTGGGTCAGATGACAAGTTAGTATAACCCCCTGGGATGCTGTACCTACCCACTTCTTTGCCCAGAGGTCCCACACATGGATTATCACACAGTAATTCAAAGAGACTACAGTCATACAATTAATGGCTGTAGCTAGTAATATGCTTACACTGGCTGCACTTACCAAATGGGTTCTGGTTATTGTGGAGACCCCAAGTTACCTGTGGAGAATAGCAGACAACAACAGCTATACACATTAATGTTAAATACAATAACGTTGCGCCCAATAATAATATACTCATGGACAATGTTAACATAACAATAAACCCTTTTTATTATGGGGGTATTTGGAGGGGAATAAAGGATTAAGGCTTGATAACACATTAACAACAGAAATCCCACCTCTCACCAGCATGGCATAATTTGGATACAGTCCCCAAATTAATAGTCCAGTTGAACACTCCCATTTAGCTTCACTGAGTATCCAGGCTTGTACAGTTGCAGGCCTGATGCACATTGCAGCTGGTTGGCCAGCACTGGCACACAAAAACAATTGATTGAATTTACCTTTTACCATGCGGTGGTGATCAAACATTCGAACAGGAACATCATGACTGAACTCTTGGACAAATGGTATTCGTATTTCCTGGCCTGAAGGCCAACAGTGCATTTCAAAGGCAACTTGGAAACGTCGTTGCAGGGCTAGCCCTGAAGTTACTCACAGTTCTGAAGAACCTCAGTCTTTGATGTAGGATCAGGATGGTTGGCTCCCTTGGGCAGGCTTGAATCTCTGGAGTCTCGGATTCAGGCTTCTGAAGCAGAGACCAGCACAAGGGACCAGAGCTGACATGACTCACCCCTACATCTAGGCATTAACCCCCAAGGTGGCCAGAATCTAGCACTAACCATTGCGCTAATGACTGAATCCTTTCACTGGCCTGTGTGTAGATACAGCTTTGAACTCAGGATGCAGTCTCTGGAACTTTTGGCTCTGGAAACAAGCTTTGGCAACTTTCAGCTCCAAGTTTCCACTCTGGCAGTTTCATTCAGGATACCAATTCTGGCAATTTTGGCTTTAACTTGTAAAGTTAGTCTCTGTCCCTTTCAGGATGAAGGGCACATTTTGCTTAGTGGGTAGGCCCCGGGCCATGAGCAGAGAGACACACACAGATAAGCTCCCTCTCTTCCTGAGAGCTTCTGGCAACTGCCCAGTCTATGATCTTTCTCTGTTGAAGAAACAAAATATTGTAATCCAATTGACTATTGAGGTGGTCAATCACAGTTCTGGCATTCCAACTGGCCACTAAGAAGGTGCCAAACACACAGTCCTCTGTTCTTTCCAGCAGCCATAGCTAGGGATCCCACAGGACTCTGAGTTCCTATTAGTTAAAACAGAAGGTCAGAGTAAGAAGATGGCTGCCAAAGGAGAGACAGCTAAATGTCCAACTTTAAAGTCCATCTTTATAAATGCTCTGTTCAGTTTTAGAATTAAACTTTGACAACATTCAAAAGGGATCCCTCTGACCTATTATCTGATGCAACAGTGGAGTTTGAAAGAGCATTCCCTTGGCAGTTGCAAGCGCTGAAGTACTCGGAGCCAGCACATGCTACTGACACTATATACAGGTTCAGAGCTCTTAAAAGCTGTAGCAGAAAGGTGCCAGCTTGCAGATTTGCGTAGGAAATATGCTCACAACATACTGTGCATGAATTCAAACCTTAAACTGGATATTAGCCCTGGTTCAAGAGGGCAGAACACCAGAGCTGGAACAAGGCCAGACAGAGGGCAAAGGGGGAGCCCAGGGAGATGATTTAAGGTAAGCCCTACCTCTTTGGGGGGTTTACATACTGTTACCCTAGATAGGGTTTTCCCTTCCAGATAGGTTTTTCCATTCTACAACTCTCTACAAGACCTCCCAAGATCCCCGATGGCGCCATCAGCCTGCCAGGCTATTCGATCTTTAGGCAAGATCATAAATCTAAAAGAGGTGGCGGCTGTGCAATCTACCTTAAGGGCAGCCTTCAAGGCATAGTCCTGAATTTATCCAGCCTAGGGTCGTTTGCCCAGGCCCTTGCCATTAAGGTTCTTCTTGGGGCCCACAACAAAACTGTCACAATTCTATTTGTCTACATTCCTCCCAAAGAACTCGGCCCAAGGTCTCCATGCCATCATAGACTGTCTTGGAAGCCTAACCCTAAACCCTGAGGTTATACTCTCAGGTGATTTCAATATTAATTGGCTTGCCCCTGAAGCTAACCGATTCAAGGATGCAATTCAGGCTATCCACTTTACCCAGCTCATTGAAACACCCACTAGGACTAACTACAGGACGTGCACTAGTACTTTGATTGACTGGGTGCTCACCAACCAACCTGAGCATGCCTCTAATGCCTCCATCCTCCCGGATGACATCAGTGACCACTTCCCTGTCATGTTCAGTTGGGCTAATAATTTCTCCAAACCGCCTCCTAGAACAATCACCAGCTGGGTTCTCAAACCTGGTCATGCTAACCGCTTCAAAATGGATCTCCTCAATGCTGTCTGGTCCTTAGTTTTTGAGGCTTCCGACGTTGACGAAGCGCTCGACCATTTCATCTTCCTCTTCAATAAATCCGTGACACCCATGCTCTCATAAAAAAAGCAGAAGATCAAAGGCTACTTTAACCTCTGGATGAGCCCTGATACCCTTGAACTAATGAAAAACAGAGACCACCTCTGGCATATAACTAGGGCCACTGGCAAACAGTCTGATATTCTGAACTACAAACATGCGAGGAACAACTGTACCAGGACCATACGATTAGCCAAAAACATATACTATAACGATGCCCTAAACAAGAACTGGAATGACGGGCGCAAATTCTGGGCTAACCTAAATGAGGTCACCGGGCAAAAACCCAAAATGGCCCCTACCATGCACTGAGTTGATGGCTCCCCCATCCTTGACCCTAAATCTATCGCCAACATCTTTAATAATGCATTCACCGACCTGCAGCATGTTCTCCCTGCCGACTTTCTTCTCCCCCACCATCCCTGCTGTACCCACGCAATCCCCATCGCATCCCACCTTTCGCTTCAAGACTATTACCTTCAGAGAAACCAGGAAATATCTGTGCAAAGTGCTTGGGAAGGGGAGATTCAGTGGGGATAACCTCGACCTAAAACTAACATCTCTCTCACTCGAAGAAATCCTGTCCCCTCTCACCCATATCCTTAACCTCTCGCTCCGTCTTGCAGTATTCCCCCAAAAATGGAAAACTGCAGTAGTCACCCCTGTGTACAAGAGTGGGGATCCTGCCCTCCCCAGGAACTATAGACCCATCTCTATACTACCATCACTCTGAAAGGCCCTTGAACAAATCGTTGCTGACCAACTTGCCGATTATTGACAAGCCCATGCTCCTATGTGCAGAGCAACATGACTTTAGGACTGGGAATAGCACCACTACAGCCCTCCTGGAATACAAAGTCTCCATCCACAAATCCCTTGATCTTGGCCAGCTAGTCAGGGCTATCTATATTGACCTAACAAAGGCATTTGACGTGGTCAACCATGCCCTCCTAGTTGACCAACTCACTGTCATAGGCCTTGCCCCTGAGGCGGCTGCATGGTTCCACAGCTACCTACACTGCTGTTCACAGCAAGTCAAGATAGATACCTTTCTCTCTGACACCAAGCCTGTGTGCTCAGGCATTCAACAGGGGGTCAATACTGGGCCCCCTCCTCTTTAGCCAATTTTTGAATTGCCTCCTCCTAGCCAGTCAGAGCCATATCCTCTTCTACACGGATGATGCGGTTATCTTTTCTAATGGCTCTGACTCCACTGCTCTTGAGCAACAGCTACAACATGACTTCACCAGCGTTGAGTCATGGTTCAAAAATCATAAATTGATAATGAACTACAAAAAAACAAAAACCATGTTGTTCACCAGCCTTAAGAAAAATCACAAAAACTACCCGCTATCAATATGGGAAGGAGTGGTGTTCCTCTTGAACGTGTTCATCACATCAAATATCTCAGAATCACTTGACAGCTCGCTCTCCTATGCCCTCCACATAGACATTACAGCTCAAGCAATCAACAAACGCTTAGGGCTGCTTCATCGCCATAGGCAGAGCCTGACCCCTGAAGCCCTCAGCATAGCAGTCCACAGTTCAGTGGGTTCCCTAGTAGACTACGGACTGCCGATATATAGCTCTGCCACAGATACTGCCCTCTGACATATAAAAACTGCCCTTAACAATGCCTGCAGGCTCACCTTAGGGGCACACCAACTAACCCACACCTGCGATTTCTATGCAAAGGCTCACTGGCTAACGCTCTTTGGTCACTTAAAATATTAATCCGGCCTCCTGGCCAAAAAGATCTGCCTTGGTCAGCTCCCGACTGGGGTCCAACAACTCCTAGTTCCCAGCACTAATCCCAGGCCCACCTGAAATTAGGAACTGCAGTCTTTCCTGACTCCAAAATGTCAGACATCTCAAAGACAAAGGTCCTTTGTCTATCGGGCACCATTGTGGTTCAGGTCCCTCCACGAGAACATTATTAGCCCACCCACTCTGTGGACCTTCAAAAAGAAAATAAAGAATCATTTAATACAGGAATCTCAATGTGTCTGCCATCGCTAGCACCTAGCAAAGGCATCTCCTACCATCTGCTCTTCTGCCAAACAGCGTTCTCTCTCTCTCTCTCTCTCTCTCTCTCTCTCTCTCTCTCTCGGACACCCTGCACTTTGGACTCAACCCCTCACCCCATCTCTCCATCACTTCTATGCGCTAACCCCCTCGTGTTGCTGACAACTAACAGGCTCCCTGTTGGGCATAGTTATTTAGTCTGTTCCTGCATGTATCTGACTGTGTTTACTTATTCCAATTTTAGTTTTCACTGTATTTTTTGCATTCCTTTGTTTAAAGACCAAATGTACCTAAATGTTCTCATTCTAATTATATTGCCTTGCTTGTCTCAATCCTCTGTATAATCACCTACTTGTTCTAAATGTACTAACGTGGAACCTATGTAAAGAGCTCTAAGCTAGAATGGTTAATCCGAGATCAGAAATAAATAACAAACAAGTAGTTCCCTCTTGGATTTATCCTGCTGAGGTAGCAGCACTTTCACTTTCCCCTAACCCAAAGCAGTACCAGGTCATTATAGCACAGGCAAAACCACGCATGGAATAGCGTGGATGGCTATATAGTGACAGGGGTTGTTTCAGCATGCGGTAAGAACTGCTACTCGTCGCTGTACTCTTCCACGCCGTAACATGAAGGACGCTGCCAGGGCGGTGCCTGGCCAAGCCGCTCGCATGGCGGAGTGGCTGGAGCACCTGCCTCCAGTGGCATCAGGGACCTGGGGCTGTGGTTCAGTTCTCCCCAGGTCCTACTGTACTGTGGCTTTTTATTTTGTTTAAAAAACAAGTTTTCCCAGGCTCCAGGGATTCCTTTTGCCCCAAAGTCCATGACCCCCAGGAGTTGATCATAATAAGTCTGGATGGGGGGTGAGGGGATGCAGCCCCCCTCAAAAACAAAGATATTCCTCCAGTGTGCATGTTTCTTTCCTGGTCAGCATGTTGTGCTGTTATTTTGACACATGCTGATTTGCGTGTGGCATTCTTGATGTGTGCGGTTTTGTCCGTGACAGTATGACCCCGTGCTATGTAAAGTTACCAGACCCTAAAAAGGTTGCTATCAGTGTTCACCTATACCCTCTTCAAGTCCCTTATTATGCCTACCCTGGATAGGGTGTTGTATCTATTCACAGTTTTGGCCTACCCTTTACCTTCCACGCATCACTACAGTGAATGGAACAACAGGAGTGAACAGGTACCTTACGTTAGTCACCTGGCAGAGCCTCCTGCTTTCCTGCTTCCTCCTGTGGATGCCTGCTGATGCCTAAGATGCCAATCTTGCACCTGTTCCACTCCTTTGCTGTTCCACTCACATGCTGGGACACAAATGTGCTGGGATACGTTGGATAGAAGGACTTTTATATCCCTACAGGCTTCCTGGGCTCTCCCGATTGGTCGCCTGTGCTCTGTGACCTCACACAGTCACACCTCTATTCCTCTGCAGCCCCCACTCTGTTGATCTCCTTGCCAGGGTGAAAAGAGTATCAGGTTAGATTAAGATAAAAAAAAAATAGCAGCTTCTTTCTTCCCCCTTGCTGGTCGGTGCTTGCTTTAAGCTGAAATTGCAGAAATGCTGCACCACAGTCACAGCTTTTTCCCTGTCTGTGGCTGCCATGTCAACATCCATCCCCCTCCACCCCAGGAATTACACTAAACCAACAGCAGTTGCTCAATCCCACCACAGGCATCACCCCCTCCCACCCAAACCAACCAATAAAAAAAACATAGCAGCAGGTGCTCAACCTGTTGCAGCTAATCCCCTCCTGCTTGACTCAGCAATTACAGTAAACCAGTAGTGGCTGCTTAACACTGCTGCTGGTATCCCCCTCCACCCGACCCAACTCTTCAACAACACTGACAGTGTGTGTTCAGTCCCATCATTGGCATCACACTCCTGCCAAACCCAGCTATCACCCACCCAACACACGCCAACACCAGAGTGCCTAATGCCTGGTGGTGACCAACACATCCATCCACCACAGTATGCAACACCAGCATGCCCCCCACAGTGCTTTTTACTCAACACAACAATGCTAAGATGCCTAATCCCTAGTGTCGGAACCTAAATAAAAGAAAATCATCCCTCATCGTTCCCAATTTTTCATAAAACCTGCAAAAATGAAAACAGACCAGTGACGTCTTCTGTCCCCGACCCTCTGACCTAACCACACCTTCTTTCACACTGAGGTGCCCCGATCCTTAGTGACAGGGCTGAAAAAAGAAAATCATTCCTCACGATTCCCATTTTTCCTAAAACCTGCAAAAATGAAAACAGCCAAGTAATGTCTTCTGCCTCCTCCGACCCTCTGACCTTCACACCTGTTCTCCCTCTCAGCAGCCACCACACCACCCCCTCACTTACCTCTCTACAATCCACAAGCAATCCTCTCATGACCAGTCTTGCTCCTACCAAACCTGACCACAGACTGAGTAGAAACAAGGTAAGCCTGGTTAATGGCATTTTAAACTTTTACTCATAACTCATTTTGGTACCATTTTTGCCCCAAATGTTCAACATAGCCTTTTTTACCCCACCTCATGAACAAGGCAAGTGTGTTTTTAAATCCTCACTGAAACATGTTTTCGCAGTCACTCTGTGAAATCATCTTTCAAATGGGATTTAAAAATTCCACCTGTCTTGATCAAAAGGTGGGGGTAAAAATAAAAAAAGACTACATGAAAAATACCATATCAAAATTTGAAAAAAACAACAAAGTTATGAAGAAATGTTGAGATTTTTCTGTTTGCTTATAACAATGCAAAATACATAAATAAATAATAGTTTGATTTGATTTTAACTTTGCCATTTTGCAGATTCTGACCCCAAATTTTCAAAATAGCTCTTTTCTTTACCCCACTTCATGAACATGACCAGTATCATTTTTCAGATCCAGTCCAAAACAACTTTTCACGCTCAGACCATAAAATTACATCTTCACAGAGGCAATAAATGACACCGGTCATATTCATAAGGTGGGGTCATAAAAAGGCTATGTTGAAAATCTGGGGTCAAAATCTCTAAAACAGAGTTATCAACAAATGTTAACATTTTTTAAACTTTACTCACCATACTGTGATTGTTTTAAACGTTGAACCAATATTTTCAACATAATAGTTTTATTACCACATCTAATCAACATGGCAGGTGTCATTTTAAAATCTACCTCCCAAACCTGTTTGATGGTCATTCTGCAAAATCACATTTCAGGTGGCATTTGCTATTACTATCTTGGAAATTCTGGGATCACAATCTAAGAAAACAATAACATTATGTGTGAATGTCTACATTTCACAGTCATGACAATTTCCCTATCATAACTCCTGTTAGTAATTTAATTTTAACTGCCGTGTCAGTTATGCCCAACAACTATGCTGCAAATATGAGCAAGCAAATGTAGTTTGTGTTGGCCAGTGCTTGTTAGTGCATGAAGGTAGCAACAAGAGCACTTTTGGCATGCTGTCATAGCAATTGTTTGGTGGCAACTCTTTACTTTGAAGAAGCTACTATGCAGTAACTTGGGTAACTCAGTTAATAAGAGCATCTTCTCCCTCCTCCCAAATGCCCAACAAGACTTTTCTTCATTTTCTGTGGCATGTTCCTACACCAACTCTTCACCTCATAAAACAGAAAATATATGACATATTGAACTACAGGCAACCACAACAAATATACACAAATTAACATTTATTTATAATGAATCATATTATTTATTTATATGACATATACAGCCATGAAGGCACATTGAGCTGAGAACAGCTCATTTCCAGGTGTACTCTGGGACCAAATAAATTGGGGATTCAACAGTATAGAAATTAATGAAATTGAACATTATACAAGATCAGGAGGGCGGGGCAATAACACCAACTTACCACACTCAATGTTATGCAGTTTCAAAGAGGGCATATTTCTTTACCAAAATTCTTATATGGCCATTTACCATGATACATACACCTCAATGTTTCATAGTCCAATGACTGCTTCTTTAGGAAGGTGGTCCTAAACTTCAGAAGCCAACTTAACTTTAAAGTTATGTCAATACATTCTAGATGTTTCCATTACAAAGTAAACCCCGAGCTTTGGTCCAACATTATAAAACAAAATAGAAACAAAAATAAAGATCCGTGCTTACAAGTTAAAAGCAGGCTACACAGTAACAGAACACTCAGTCCATCATGTCTGTCCCCCCCCCCCATTCCATAAGCACAGATGAAAAAAGTATTCTGTGCACAAAGATGTACTAAGCCATAAGGATCCTCCTGCCACTGCACTATGCAAGATACCCACCAATTCCCTTTGTATGTAGAATTTTGCCCAGGCTGACCTTAAATACCAGTACTGTCTTTGTCTTCACTGCTAGGCTGTTCCACAGGTTCACCCACCTCTGGGAGAAAAAAAAAGCCTCCTAACAATACCAATACATAAGTAGTTACCCCATAGCACGTAATTTGGAATATAGCCAGGTGGAAAAGCATCTGCAGCTGTTGTCTTGGTGAACATTTTGGCGGGAGTTCCAGGTAAGTGTTCAGCCAGGAGGGGAGACGAAGAGAGAGATCACTTTTCAGGCTTTATAAACTGAGGAGTGCTGCAGCCATGAGGATGAGTGCATAGCAGTAGGAGCACACACCCTCCAGTTAGGGAAACTTGCAAGTGTGGATTTTTGATGCTGCAGGGAATCAAAGTCAGACTACAGAAAACACTCTAAGATGGTTAAGGGAAGTTTGATCTTCTGCTGCTTCGTCGCTGGTGTTGGGCTAACAGCTGGGACAATTTTGTGCATTGCTGGTCCAGTTTCAGGGGAGGGTGTTGTAGAAGATCGATACTGGGAACTGGGAACAGTGTTAATCAGAGCTCTTTCCACAACTGTATTGAGGCTACTGCTCTCTCCTGTTGAGCATACTGCAATGTCCTCCCCAACTTGCTTCAGGACTTCCTTGCTTAAACTATCTCTGTTTAATTCTCAACCCCTCCCAACCTGTTCATTTCTCTTTTGTTTTCTGACTGCCCTCCCCTCCAAGCCTGCCATTTAATTTCGTCTTCTCACCTTCTCTCCCCAGGGGACTACTGTGCCCTTTTGGGCTGTTTTCTGCAGTTTGATAACCTGCCTAAGGTGAAGCTGCCCGAAGCTCACCCTCCAAGCAAGGTAAGGGTTGGAACTCTGAATTTTGGCATCTACCCCTGGAGGAATCTCACCTGCTCCTGTTTGCAAGTGTTCTTCACACTATGTGCAGCAATCCAGAAGTCTTCTAGAAACTGCTGCCAAGAAATTAATGCTAGGATTGATCTCTGCTTGAAATGTTTTGATTTCTCACTTTAAGTAATGTTTAGTCTGATGTAAAGATTTCTTAGAGTTGATTTAAGTTTTGAGAGAGGTTTTTTTTTTGTTTTGTTTTTGCCCATTTGCAGTTTATACTGATCTGCCACTAGAGGCATCTTATTTTTCCTATTAATCCTCCAACCCTCTTGTCCAACTTGACTCTGCTGTTTTCCTGTTCTAATCACCGTTATCCCCTTCCTTGTTTTTCACTTTTAGCATATTGTACTATGAAGAAAAAAAAAAAAACACACCAAAAAAAAAACACACCAGTATAATTAACCTTGCACTGTGCTTGGGACTTTGCGTGTGCCCTTACTGTTGCACTCCTTGGTATCATAATGTCTCTTATAATGGCTCTATTTCCTAGAGGCATTATATTGCTCTCTATTGACCCTATCTGACCTTGCCTGTGATAGGTTTCTAACATCTACCTCGCCAACATTGCATAGTAATCATTTATATGTTTATAGTACTATCATGCTGTGACTCTCTTGCTGTGCCATGGAAGCTGCATTCCCCCTGGTGACTGGGGGTTGCCACTTCTTCACCCTAGCTGGCTACCCCCTTTGGCACTCCTGCCTGTAATGTTCAATTTACAAGCCAACTGTAAAGCGCGCTCAACTCAGAGGAAGCTTCACAAACTCAGCAACAAGCAGTTAAAGGAATATCTGTGTAGACTGGCCTTACTGTTGCTGCTGCTCTCTAGCAATATTCACCCCAACCCTGGCCCTCCACAACTTATGACATATCCACAGTCATCTACTGGGTTACTCACAACTGCCTCACTTTATATATGCAGCCTCCTCCCCAAAATGAACGTACAGAATGCATGGATCTTACAACATAACCCAGACATCCTCTCAGTCGTAGAAACATGGCTTTCTCCAAAAGTAGCGGATGCTTCAATTTCCATCCCATACTACACAGTCTTTAGACAAGATAGTCTCTCCAAGTGTCGGGGGCAGTTGTGCGATCTACCTCCGAAACAGCCTTCAAGATCTCATCCTAACTCTGCCCAAAACTGATGACCACATGCAAGCCCTTGTCATAAAAGTGCTTCTAGGTGCACACAATAAAACCCTTACTGTGTTTTTAATCTATATTCCTCCCGGAATGCCTCCTGCTTTGATTCACTCCTGGAGTGTTTTGGCTCTCTGAGTCTTAATCTGGAAATTATCATGTTAGGAGATTTCAATATCAATTGGTAATCTCCTGACACAAGCCCTTTCAAAGATGCAGTTTCAGCAGTTCACCTCACCCAGCTAGTCGAACCCCCCACTAGAATCAACTATAAAACCGGGACCGGTACCTTACGGGACTGGGTGCTCTCTAACCACCCTGATCATATATCGGACACAACTGTACTCCCAGATGCCTTTAGTGACCACTCCCCAGTCTTGTTTCATTGAGCGAACAAATTCTCTAAACCACCCACTAGAACAATTACCACCAGGGTACTCATCCGTGGGCATCTTGAATCACTAAAGCTGACCTGCGTAATCAAGACTGGTAAATGGTTTACACAACTAACAACGCTGACATTGCCCTTGACCAATTAATTCTTCAGTTCAACGCTATATGTGATAGGCACATCCCCCCATAAAAAGCATAATATCAAAGGCCGCTGTAATCCATGGTTTTCTCCGGACCTCCTTGAGCTTCTGAATGCCAGGGACCATCTATGGCACAGGTCTAGGTCCCTGTGTAACCAGGCCGACATACAAAGTGGCTAGAAACAACTGCATGAGGGCTATTCGTGCAGCTAAAAATCAATATTTATAAGGAAGTGCTCTCTCGGACCTGGAATGATGGCAGAAAATTTTGGACTAACCTTAAAGAGGCCACTGGGAGAGACCTGAGATCTGCCCCTACCATGCTTAACATTGATGGTGTACCCTCACTCGACCCCAAACTTATTGCTAACACTTTTAATAATGCCTTCACGGACCTGAGTGGTGTCCTGCCACCTGGCTACTTCTCTCACCCCCTCACAAGTGACTACTCTGGGAAAGAAACTCTGCACCATTCTCATTCTCCTTTCTAGTTCAAAACCCTCAGCCCATGAAGCCAGGAAATACCTACTCAAGGTTTTAGGGAAATCAAGATTTAGTGGCGACACCCTGGATCTTAAGTTTGTAGCCCTTACGCTGGATGAAATTCTGTCACCTCTAACACATATTATTAACATGTCACTTAGATGATCTCAATTTCCCCAGAAATGGAAATCTGCCACTGTGAGACCAGTTCATAAGACTGGGGATCACACAATTACTGGGAACTACAGGCCTATCTCTATCCTGCCCCCACTCTCGAAAGCTCTTGAGCGTATAGTGGCTGACCAACTGGTTGAATACTTAGAAAAATATCAGCTACTGTACAATGCCCGCAACAACACAGGTTCAGAAATGGTCATAGTACCACTACCGCCCTTCTGGAGTTCACAGGCTTTATTCACCACTCCTTAGATCAAGGACACCTGGTTGGTGCTGCTTTCATTGATTTAACCAAAGCTTTCGACACAGTGAATCATGCCCTCCTGGTTGAACAGCTTACCACCATTGGCCTCACTCATGACAGTGTATCCTGGTTTTAAAGTTACCTGCACAACCGTACACAGCAGGTGAAGATTGGTAACACCCTCTCAGATAGCAGACCTGTCCTATCTGGAGTTCCTCAAGGGTCCATCTTGGGCTCTCTTTTATTTAGCATTTTCCTCAACAACCTTCCTTACTCCTGTCAGAGTCACATCCTTTTATATTCTGACGATGCTGTCCTGTTTACCAGTGATCCAGACCCTAAGATTCTTGAATCTAGGCTACAGAGTAATTTCGTAGTCATAGAAAGATGGTTCCATAAGCACAAGTTAGTTATGAATTACAACAAGACTAAAATGATGCTGTTTTCCAGCTCCCAAAACAGGCACAAAACTTACCCTCTTTCTATCACCAACGAAGACAGCTCTCCCCTGGAGCTAGTTCAGCTCTTTAAATATTAAATTACTACTGACAGTACAATGACCTATGCCTATCACATTGACAACATTGCTAAGGCTGTTAACACCCGCATTAGGCTACTTTATAGGCATAAGCAATCTTTGACCCGAGGCTCTTAACCTGGCCATTCAAAGCTCTCATCTCGCTTATTGATTATGGCTTACCAATCTATGGATCAGCTACTGAAACAACTCTTCGCTGCATCATAGTTGCACTCAACAAAGCATGCCAGCTCCTTACCAACTCAGCCCGTCTGTCCCATACCTGCGACATGTACGCTCAGGCTTACTGGCTCCAATTCAGAGGTAGACTCATGTACCAAACATGTTTACTGTCCAAAAAAGTAAGCTTTTGGCAAAATGCCCCCAGGAGTGCAAAAGCATATTACCCCCACGATCAACTGTCATCGCGCCAGAAGCTCTACTAGCCAGATTTCTAATATACCCCACTGTCAACCTTCTCTGGGACAAAGATCCTTTGCCTACTGTGCCCCACTATGGATGAACTCGCTGCACCATGACATCACTTTAGCATCCATCTTGAGCTCCTTCAAGGTTAAACTTATGCAACAGCTAGTTGCTGATGCCAGTTGTGACTGCTTCCAATAACCTTCCTTCTTTTGACCAGTACTTATTCTAACTTTATGCTATCCTGAACTTATGCATAACTGTTCTCAGCATGTAAATAACTGTTCTAAGTTGCTAATCATTCTCCTTCACATTTCCTCTTGATCCCTTCCACTCTTTCCCCTCACCCCTCTATGGCTTTGCCCCATCCCCCGTTATATCTCCTCTGCTCCCTTGCTCACTTTAAAATGTTGTGTCCCATACCTTCTCACTTCTGACAAGGCCCCTTAGTATTACTTTGATGACATCCCTTACCTTGATGATTACTAGATATTAGGCCAAGTCTGTTCTCATTTTCCTGTAAAGGGTCGTTTCATAAGACCCCACCCCCTCTAATATGACCCTTTGAATTCCAGGTTTTAATCAAATATGCACCATGGCATACATTGTACAATGCCACATGTATTGGAACTTCTCTAGGTATACACTCCTGTAATGTCTTGTACAATTCCTTGTTTTGTTTGTTCTCCATTTCATACTTTCCCAATATGTATTGTTCGTCTGACGTGGAACCTATGAAATGAGCTTGTTCTCAAAGGTGTTATCCAAAATTTCAATAAATAAATTACAAAAAGTCAAGTAAAGCCATCAGCAGTTTGCACATGGAATAAAAGGATAGCTACATATCCAACAACAAAATACACTAAATTAAACTGTGAGAACCTGTCATTTGGATTGGAGCACAGTTAAAAAGGCTCTGTAGCTGTTTTTGTCCTGGTTAACATTTTGTTGGTCTTTCCAGCTGTGCATTCAGCAGGTGGGGGGGGGGGATGGAGACAGAGATCACCTTTCATGCTTTTAAAGTCAAGGGGAACTGCAGTCAGGTGGCAGTCAGGAAAGTCTGGGAAGTGAGGATCCTATATAGGACTGTTGAGTAGGAAGTAAGAAAAAACAGTTCTGGCCATGCAGCAGAAGGAAGCATAAAAGTAACTTTTCCTACAAGCAACTGTAAGTCATGTGGTTACAGTTGTGCCACTCAAATAAGTGTAGCGCACTTGTGGCGTGGGCATCTCTCCCAAATGACTCTGTGCGAGGTACCACTTCCACCACTCACTCACTCACCACCAAGTTGCAACAGGTGTTAACAGTAGCTCCTGGTTTTTTTTCTCACGAACAGTAAAGGGGTTCATATACAAGGTACATAAAATTGCATGGTGCCTACACTCAGAGAAATGTTAAAGTGGATCAGATGACCATTTATTACAAACCCTTGGATGCTGTACCTACCCACTTCCCTATTGTGGTCACTCCCCAATGGACCACGCACAACCAAACTGTACTTCTCTCCTACCTTCATACACAGCTCTTTGAAGGCTTTATCCACCTTGCCTGAAAAGGTTCATGAACTAGGCTGGGGTTTGCCTTCCTTAAGTTCATTCCAAGCTTCTGTGCATTACTGGTGGGGGATAACCCCGAGTCAAGTTCATAAATGGTCCTATGACCCAGGTGTAGTCCTTAATAAACCACCTGTAGTATCAAAAGAAACTCAGGAACCATTGCAGATCTTTGAGGTTCTGGGGCGAGGACAGGTAGCCAAAGCCTATACATTACTGGGATCCATTTGGAGTCGATCTGCAGATACAATGTGCACCATTTATTTCACTCGGGTTTAAACCATAAGATGTTTTTGGTGCAGTATTTAGCCACTGCTAAGCAATTTAGATCACAAATTGTGGTGAGAAAGGAATAATATGCCCCACTGGGAATTGAACCCAGGCCCCCAGAATACCGTCCTGGTGTTCCAACCATTGAGCTATGGGCTCACATAGTTGGCCTGGCTTCCCGGACACATTTCCTTTCTCAGTATTGCAAATCCTGCAACTAGAAACAACTGACATGACCATTAGATGTTTCTGGTGCAGTATTTAACCACTGCTCAGCAATTTAGATCACAAATTGTAATGAGAAAGGAATAATGTAATCCACTGGGAATTGAACCTAGGCCCCCAGAACAGTGTCCAGATGCTCTAACCAGTCCCACTCACCGGTAAAGAATACTTTAGTCCAGGTGACTAACTTCTCTATTGCAAGTCCCCCATTCCTCTGGTAAGGGTGAGCTCCCAAAGTCCTCTGGGTTCAACCTAACAGGTTCATTCCCCCAGTTTCTGACTGTACAACTGTATCTGCATAATACACTTTAGCTAACTTCTTCCCTCTCTTAAAGATTATGTGACACTCAGTCACAGTCTTGACTTGGACGTCAATACAATGCATTGTGTCATGAGCCTGTGCAGGCCTAGCACTACTGGCTTAACCATCAGTCCTTGGGAGAACCCAAGTCCTACAAGAGCCTCCACTATCAAAATTTGGTTAGTGGCACCTTCCTCAGCCTGATCACATTACTGACTCCACATTCAGCATTGTGGTTACTACAAGAGCCATTTAATATCATTACCACACAATGCTAACTTCTCCATCCTCATCTAGAACTATCAAGTGCTGGCACTTTCAGTAAGCTTCCCTCACTAATCCATGGACCTGCAAAGCTGGTCCTCCTCATTGAGCTGCCCTCTCACCACATAGCCTTTTCATGAACCTTTACATATAGGCATTTGTTCCACTGATCATAAGGACATTAGGCTAGGGTGCAGGTTTTGAGGGATGGCCAATATGGTGGCTGAGATTTCATTGATGACGAGATTACACTGTCATCTCTAACAGAGAGGACGAGATTTCAGTATCATCCACACATCATCCCCAGTATGGTGGAAGTGATTGCATGTCTTTCACAAACTGACTACACCATGGGCGTCGGCAGGTACTTTGAACTATTTTTCAGATTATTTCAACAGTACGATTGCAGGAAGGGGGTGTGGGGGGGCATAGCCCCCCCCATTGAAATACTTTGTAAAACTCAATTGGGGAGGGAGTGGGGGGGCAGAGATTCCGGATGTAAGGCTCAAAAATCTCATCCACCATATTAACCTATGTTGTTTGTTGCTAGTCAACTAGGACTCCCTGCGATCGTATCTGAAGTCTCACTGTAAAACGAGACTTCAGATATGAAATCTCACCCGCCATATTGGGCATCCCTCAGAAACTGCACCTGTTCTGGACATTGTTGTAGATCCCCAATTCGGTGCACACCAACGCCAGAGTCTCCATGGATCACCTGACCCCCCACTATTCTATCCAGGAATCAATGTCCACTGCAATGCATCTGAGATATGGGTAAGTTTTGTCACCGGTTCCCCATAGATCCAGACCATTCAGCAGCAGTAAGGAAGGTGGCTCAAATGCTGCTTGCAAAACCGGTTGAAAATCAAAGTGACTTGTGACTCTGTTAAGCCAAACACGAGCCCAGTGCCCTTCCACTTTCAATGCAGGCCTATTATGCTGTGGGCTAAGACCATGGGGACCACAGCAATGTGCACCTTAGAGTTGGTTATCTAGGGTTTGGCAATAAATGAGGGGGTCTTTTACTCAGGGTGAGAATCTTGATTCTAGGTCTCCCGTAAGCTCTCTCACTGGGCCCTGTTGGTATTTAACTGTAGATTTTGCACCTTGCTGAATGGTTTGTCGATGACTAAATGGCGATTTTCAGAATTCCAACAGCTGCAATGATGGTGTCCATAGACAACACATTTGAAGCAGATACTGTTCTCCAAGGGTTCTGGTGGCACTGCTGAGTCCTGCAGGGGGTTTACCATGGGGCTGGAAATTCAGTCCTCAGCAAAGGGTGGTTTCCCACCAGTGCCACATCCCTGTCCCTCTGCTGTTCATGCACAACGTTGGTGAATGCATCGAGGTGCTTATTATCTCAGCCACCCCCAAACCCCCATGAGCAGATACAGGCATGCTTCCTATCACCACCTGATTATCACTTTCATGGCTAGTTACTCTGACTGGACGCTCCTCTTGCCCCCATATCACCCTAATCAAGTCCATGAGATGCAGTGGAGCTGCTAACTCTGCCCTGCATCCACTGGTTAACTAAGAATTTGGTCAGAAAAGATAGCATAGAAACATAGAAGTTGATGGCAGATAAGGACCGCAAGGCCCATCCAGTCTCCCCATTTCTTTTTCTACCTTATAAATGTGCCATCGGCCTTTGCTCTGTCAGTGGCCTATCTATTCATAGTCATTTGTATTGCTCCCTTATGCCTATCCCATGCCTGTTTGAAGCCCTGCACTGTATTCATAGCCACCACTTCTTGTGGTAAGCCTTTCCATGCATCCACCACCTTTCTGTGAAAAGAATTTCCTCACATTCCCCCTTAATCGGCCCCCTCTAATCTCATGCTGTGTCCTCTTGTCCTGCTATTTTTCTTATATTTAAACATGTTAGACTCTTTCACCTTGTTAATGCCCTTAAGGTGTTTGAATGCCTCGATCATATCACCTCTCTCCCTCCTTTGCTCAAGGGTATACATATTGAGCTCTGTTAATCTGTCCTCATATGTCTTCTGATGCAGTCCCTGCACCATTTTGGTTGCCCTTCTCTGGACTGTCTCAATTTGGTTAATGTCCTTGTGAAGGTGTGGCCTCCAATACTGCACAAGTACTCCAGATGGGGCCTAACCAGTGTCTTGTAAAGAGGGATTATTACCTCCCTCTTATGACTTGTGATACCCCTACTAATACACCCTAACACCCCTAGCCTTACCTACTGCTTTAGAGGTCTGCTTGGATGATTTCAGGTCATCAATGATGATGATGCCCAAGTCCCTTTCTTCCTTTGTGAATGCTAGCAACTCCCCTCCCAGCCTATAGGTGGCTTCAGGGTTTCTCTTCCCTATGTGCATGATTTTGCACTTCTTTGCATTAAATCCCAGTTGCCACTCTTCTGACCATTTTGCTAGTTTATCCAGATCTCTTCTCATTCTGCCCACCCCATCTGGATCATCTACTCTTTGCAGATCTTGGTGTCATCTGCAAACAGACAAACCTTACCCTAGTCCATCTGCAAGGTCACTAATGAAGATGTTGAAGAGGATTGGCCCCAGAACTGATCCCTGAGGTACCCCACTTGTGACTTGCATCTCTTCTGACTGTATATCATTTACCACCACTCTCTGTTTTCTGCCAGTCAACCAGTTTGCCACCCAGTTGACCAACTTCTGACCCACCCCGAGCCTACCCAGCTTGTTTATCAATCTTCTATGTGGAACAGTGTCAAAAGCTTTGCTGAAGTCAAGGTAGGTGACATCAACTGGGCTCCTTCTATTAGTTATTCCTCACGAGTGCAGTCAATGCCACCCACTTCATGCTCCCTTTTTCTTTTTTTTTTATACTTGCCCAGCTCCTCTGTTTCAGAGGTGGCCTCGTACCCCTTCCTTCTCCATCCACCAGGTCCTGCCACCAGGAACCCCCTGGTTTCATATTGCTCAGATGTATTCATTTTTCCCCATTTTCTCCCTATCCCCTGAGGATGCCGGCGCAGAGGACGTTCGTCCAGACGACGATGTGCTGATGTCCTGAAACATTCTCCCTACTATGTACCCGAGCAGGTTAAGAAGACTGTGAAAGAGGAGCTCAAGGAGATGCTGGAACTTGGAGTAATCCAGGAATCCAGTAGCCCCTGGGCCTCACCCATGGTATTCATCCCCAAGAAGGATGGTACCACACAATTCTGTGTTGACTACCAGAGGCTTAATAGCTGCACACAGTCAGATGCTTATCCCATGCCCAGAACAGATGAGACCCTGGAGCGACTGGGGGGGAGCCAAGTATCTGATCACAATAGACCTAACAAAGGGCTACTGGCAGGTACCTCTGATCTCTGCAGCCAAGGAGAGATCAGATTTCGTCACTCCACTTGGCTTACGTGAATTCAATGTAATGCCATTTAGAATGAAGAATGCACCTGCAGCCTTTCAATAGTTTGTGGATCGCACTCTGTCTGGGGCAGGTGAGTTTGCACTGGTGTACATAGATGATATGGCCATATACAGCCAGACCTAAGAACAGCAAATCAAGAATGTGCAGAATGTGTTCTGCAGGCTGAAGGATGCAGATGTGACAGTCAAGGTGGAAAAGTGCCAGACAGGTATGGCAGAAGTGTCCTACCTTGGGCACCGGATGGGTAGCAGATGCATCTGCCGGGAGCCTGCCAAGGTCAATGCCATCCTGGCCTGGCCCAATCCTACCACCAAGAAACAGGTAAGGGCATTTCTGTGGACAGAGCGATACTACCGGAGGTTTGTCCCTCACTATAGTGATCTGGCTAAACCCCTGACAGACCTAGCCAAGAAGGGAAAGCCAGATAAGGTGTGGAGGACAGAGGGCTATGAGGCTGCTTTTCAGGAGCTAAACAAGGCCTTGAGCAGGCCAGCCCCAATTACAGTCTATTGTCCATGTGGACACCTCAGACCATGGGCTGGGCACTGTGCTGAGCCAGGTTACCCAGCAAGGAGAGGAGTACCCGCTCATGTATCTCAGCCAGAGGCTTCTGCCCAGAGAGGAGGCCTATGCCACAGTCGAGAAGGCAGCCTTGGGAATAGTGTGGGCCCTTCAGAAGCTGCAGCCTTACCTATATGGGAGAGAATATACTGTGGTCACAGATCATAATCCCCTGATCTGGCTTCATAGGTCAAGCAGGCAAAATGGAAAACTACTATGCTGGAGCTTGATACTGCAGGCATACAACATGACCATCCAGCACCACAGTGGTAAACAAAAAGCCAATGTGGACGGGCTATCTAGGCAGGTCTGACAGCATGGCTGGATACTTTGGGCACTTCTCAGTAGTTGCATGAACGGCTGTGTCACTTGGGGTAGCCCAAAGGACACTCCATTGCGGGGGATGTAACAGAAATGGAAAGCAAGGAGTTAATGGCTTGGATTTTTGGGCTTCTAGCAGTCTAAAAAAAAAAAAAACAACACTGCGATTCCACTACCCAGCAGCATCTAAATAAAGTGACAGCCAGGTTGTATATCTTAGAGAAAATTACCAAGACGGAGAAGTGTACCTACTCACACAGAGTTTAAAGGGATTAGACCACTCAAATATAAACTGGATGCTGAATTGATTTAACTGGATATCTATAGGGCTGTTTAAACTGATAGGAACAATTAAATAGATTCATGGTAAATGGTGCATTCAAAAGGGGGACAAGAATTACATACTCGAAAGGAGACCATAAAAAGTGCAGAATGACAGTTACAAGAGTTCTGCTGGGGATTACAACCAAGAGGTTAAGCTGTGAGCCTACCCCTCTAGCTACATAGGTCCGTGGGAGTTAAATAGATAAGCATAGGAATTTGGTTATCTTCAAGCATTGCACAGGAGTAAGAATAACAGCCTATCTTGGTTAATAGCCTTTTTCTTTTTGTCATCTGTTATTTAAAAATATTTGTTTACTTTTCCTGTGACAGTGTTATTCTGTTGTGTTAGACATATGTATCCTGTAATGCAACTTTTAATCTTCTGTTAAGTAAAGAGCTATTTATTTACTCAACAGTTGTGGCTGTGATTTAAATTATTTCTGAGGTACTGTATGGTTTCCACTGGCTAAGGCAAACTCTGTTTAGCATCCACCACCCGAAAGGCACATTACCAGGCTTTGATCTGTGCAATTGCATGTTGACCTCCCAGTTCTGTGTAAGTGGAAAGGTAGGCTGCTGGTGGACCCAGCTGGTGGCAGTGGATACCTAAAGACAGACACCTCTCTGAAATCTGTTACAGCCCAAAGAGAGAGGTGAGCTGTCACACATGCCTGCTAAACGGTTCTGTAGACTTAGCTAAAAAGGTACTTGGTAGAAGTGGAGCAGGGCACAGATCATGCTGCTCAGTTAGGGAGACACAAACAGTAAGTGTGTAAGGTAGGCTGTGGAAACATTAAGCCATCCACACAAACATGGCAGCACAAGCTGCCATGTTTGTGCGGGCAGATGTGAGGGAGAGCCGATACACTGCAGAGGGTGTGGTGCCACAATCTTCCAAAGACTGCTCTAGATGCATGAAGGATGCCCAGTGTTTGGGAGGATGCAGGCCCTTGTTGCTGAGGTCCCTGCCCTCAGGAATAAAATGAAATTCCTGAAGCACAACCTATTACAAGATGCCATGGGGACAACAGTTCCATTGCTTTAGAAACTCTTAAGGGTAAGAGTGGGTGGAAAGACCATAATGGGAGGTATATCACTGGGGGGAGGGACTCAGAGGGTGGAAACAAGGAACTGATTTTTGTCACTGGTGGAACCAGCTCAGGCAGCTGACCCCAAAGGGAACAGGAGTGAAAGTCCAGGGAAAGGTGGCTGCATCACAGAAGAATGCAAAATGGGAAGTGGGATATGGCTTGAGTAAGAGGAGAGTTTTAGTGTTGGGAGACTCTATAGTTAGAGGAATGTGGAGGATAGTGTGTACTTCCAGTCAGGGGAGACATCTGTCCACTATATGCTAGGGGAAACAGTGGGCAGCATGCTCTCCCAGTTGGAGGAGCTCATCATGATAGCATAAAGAAAGCCAGATGTGTTTATTCATTTAGGTAGCAATGGCCAGGTGGGAAGCAGTATAGACAGGGTCAAGGATTGCTTCTGTGAACTATGTAGAAAGTTGAGGCTAGCAGCAGAGATGGTAACCTTCTCTGAAGTCCTACCAGTTCCAGGTGAGGTTGAGGGCAGACAGGATAAAAGCAGGAAGTTTAACATGTAGCTAAAGGGCTGATATGGGAAGGAGAGGAAGCCATATGTCGTGATTCATTCAGGTGCTAATGACCTGTCAGGAGCAGTATAGATAGGGTCAAGGATAGCTTCCTTAAACTGGGGAGGAAGCTGAAGGTAGCTGCAGAGATGGCAACTTTCTCTGAGGTCCTACCAGTGCCAGGTGAGGGAGAGGACAGACAGGAGAAAATCAGGGAATTTAACATACGACTAAAGGTCTGATGTGAGGAGCAGGGAGTTTTGATTCTGGGGACTATTTTGGGAGAGCACTGGTTGTTTGGTAGGTATGGCCTGCCTCTCAGCAGGCACAACACCAGTGCATTACCATAGATGATAGATATGTGGTGATTAGTAAGACTTTAAACTAGAAGGCAGGGAGAGTGGTATTTACAAGCAAGACCTAAAACTCGCCCAGCAGGGTCATAACGGCTCTCCCTTGCACACACAATGTCTATATTCTGAGTAATGACAATCAATGGCAGGTAAATAAGGGTAGCAAAAGCATGGAGAAGAAAGGGAAAGGGGTAAAGGCACAAGTCACAGGGGCCGGGGGGGGGGAGCAAAACCTAGCTCAAGGAAGGTGGTTTTAATTTAGGGTTACCACTTTTTAAGAAGCCCAAAGTGGGACATTTCTTACTGAAACATGATTTTTCACAGGACAGTACGTAACCTCGACCAATGCAACAGACTTCTTTTCTCTATATAATCAGAATTAAGGCTAAGTATTGCAGTTTCTTAGTTGTTTCTCTTGTTTCTTATAATTTCAAGGTATTTTAGTTAAAGTATAGTTTTCGGCAACATTTAGTGGAAAGTTAGAAAATATTTTTTCTACTATAAAGTCAGGACATGTAGTATTTTCATGTTTTTTTGCAGGACACAGCTGCCCAAATCAGGACTGTCCTGCGAAAATCAGGACAGGTGGTAACCCTATTTTAATTAATGCCCGGAATCTCAGAAACAAAATGGGAGACATCAAGGCAGTGGCGTCACAAGCCCAGATGGATAAAATAGCCACCACAGAACTGGGAACAATGCTAAACCATGACTGTGACCTTACCATACTGGAATATATACAGTATGTCCTATTTTGAATGCACAGGGATACAGGCAGAGGTGGCAGTGCACAATAGAGACTACATCAAGGCAACAGATGACAAGACTTTGGAGGAGGGAGAGTGAGTAAAAACACGGTGGATAAGCTGGTAGTTGAAGGAGTGGGAATCTCAGAGTGGGAGTGGCCTACAGGTCGTCTAATCATTCTAAAGAGGAGAGCAGGGTGCTATGGGACCACATTAGGGAATGTAGTACTATTTTTTCAATTTCCTGGATATGGATTGGGATACATCAAGAAGTAAGGGTAAAGGAGATCCTGGGGACAAGGGATCACAACTCAGCATGGTTTAGTTTAACCCAGAGGCCAAGATAAAAGCAATAGTTTTAGATTTGGGGAGTGCAAACTTTAAGAAAATGGGGCAGGAGGCAGGATCTCTGGGGCAAACTGAGGGGGGTGGAAAGGACTGAGGGAGTGGAAAACAAGTGGGAACTCATTAACAGGAGTCTGTTAGATGTTACTAAAATCTTTCTGAAGCAGGTAAGAAAACTATTTGGTATACAAAGGAAGTGGAGAACAATCAGAGGAAAACAGGCTGCATTCAAAAGGTATAAGAGGGGGATCAGTCTGATGCCAATAGGGAAATATACTTAGGAAAAACTGACAGAGGCAGTCATATGAAGAGCAAAAGCAAAAACAGAACAGACGATAGCTGAAGGAATAAATGAAAATAACAAGGCCTTCTTTATGTATTAGTACATAACATCTTCATTCCCTACGCTGCTTCTGACCTTATAGATGTCAGTTTCTGCCCTATCTTCTTGCACTTACCTGTCCAATGCAACTTCTAATGCACTTGCCCTGTGTTGTCCTGACAAGGTCCCTCGGCTGCCTCACCCTGACCCTCTACACCTATGCCTTCCCCTACCCTCAGCCCTCTCCCCTTCTTGCCCTCTTCCTCCTATTGTTTCTTGAGTTACTCATCGCTAAGTCTGATTTTGTCAAGCAAAGTTACTGTCTAAAACCATGTACCTGTAACTGTTTTATGTTTTAGTGTCTGTTACCCTGTAACCAGCATGACGTGGAACCTTTCGTAAACGAGCCTTGGCTCAAAGGTACTTTGTAATCCTTGACACAAATAAATAAATAAATAAAGTACTGTATGTAATCTGGAGCCACTCATTGCTGTATATGACTGGTTTCACATAGGTTTGGCTCAAGCAGGAACAGTGAAGCGAAGCTGAACTGTTCTGGCTCCAGCTGAACGCAAGTGAAACCACTCTTATACAGCAGTGTGTGGTGACGGGGACATATATTATAGATCGCTCAACATTTACTTTTTAAAACAGTTACCTATTTGGTATCTTTCTACAGATTGAGCAGTGCTACCAAGAAGCCCGTTACTAGGGCACAGAGTGTAAGAAACTCTTATGGAAAGGTACTTAGTATGCCGAGGTCATGAGTTGGATGGCACAGCTCCCAGAAAGTTGGTCAATACTATATTTTAATTTATCACACACAATACCCTTTAGGCAGTGCCTATTTTCAAAAGATCTAGACTCATGATACATAGTAAGCTAACAGTGAGCTAAGTACATTATGGTAGGTACAAAAATACAAAATATACATAAAAACAGACATGAAATAATAGGCAAAACTGCGCAACTTGCTACTGGTAGGAAGGGGGAGGGTGAACAGAGGGGCAGAAATACAGAAAGGGGGAAGAGGGTTGGGGGAACACCCTAAAGGGGAGGTTTCAGAGAGATGGGGAGAGGAGGTTGCTAGCAGGGGTGTGTGGGAGTAAGAGAGCTACTGGTGGGAGACAGGGTCACCAGCAGGTAATTCAATTAATTGTTCAGCTAGTGGAAAATGGAATGACACAGTCCATTGTAGCCACCAACCTGGCAGCCATTTCAATTCTCAGCAACCTTAGGGGCATACAGGATCCATGCAAGGCCAAGGTAGTGAGGGAGATGATGAAGGGGTAGAGCAGACTGAGGAAGAGGGTACAGGATATAAGGCAACCAATGACCATCAGTTTAATGAAGATGGTAATGGGAGCTCTATCTTCAGTATATTCCACAGGTTATGCGGCTAGGTTGTTTGCCACCACATTCAATTTGCTATTCTTTGAGGCATTTTCTGTTAGCGAGGTGGCTGCTAGGGTGGCATCAGATCGGGGGGAGAAAGGGGTGAGAACATACATTGAAAGATCTAAGACAGACCAAATGGGAAAAGGGGTGTGGGTGCAGACAGCCAAAGGCACAGAGAAGGTGCTGTGCACATTGAGGGCAGTTCAGGGATTGCCAGAGGTCAGACAAGTAGGGGAAGGGGTACTCCTAATGCATGGAAATGGTAAGCCAGTGACTAGGTACCAGATAATAATGGCGTTACCGAGAGCAATAGCTTTTGTGGGTTTGAATCCAGCTGAGTTCAATACACATTTGTTAAGAAATGGGGTGGCAGCAGAGGTGGCTGCAGCAGGTGTTTCTGACAGAGGCATTCAGAGCAATGACAGGTGACCTCTGGCAGATACAGGGCATATATATGTACACTGCAACACAGTTGACTTTGTTCCTTTTCTCTTGCAGGCAGGGGTGCTACACAGGAAGAGTGGGTGTGTGGACACTCATGCATGTATTAGGCGAAGAGAAGAGCGGAGGTGAGACTGGGAGGATAGCAGCTGGGCCTGGATGTCAACAGAGGAAGCGTCCTTTTGGGTTGAGGGCCATGTGCTGGGCGCAGTTGCTACCACAGCTGTGGCACCTGAGGAAGAATGTGGCAAGGCTGGACATCCTCGTTAATATGTATACCCTCAAGGAAAGAAGGGAGAGTGGGGACATTATAGAAACTTTCAAGTACCTCAAGGGAATCAATAAAGTCCAAAAGGGTAGCAACTTTCAGAAAAAGAGATGTGCAAGAACAAGGGAGCACAATTTGAAGATAAAGGAGGGACAACTCAGGGGCAATGTGAGAAAGTATTTTTTCATGGACAGAGTGCTGGATGCATAGAACAGCCTTCCTGAGGAGGTCATGGAGTCAAAAACAGTGGCGGAATTCAAGAATGCATGGGACAGACATAAGACAATTCTAGTGGTGGGTAGGAGGAGGAGGTAGGCTGTTGGTTAACTAGGATCTGCAGCTTATCCAATGAGTAGAGAAATGGGCAGACTGGGTGGCCAAGTGATCCTTGTCTGCCATCAAAGTCTATGTTTCTGGTGATACATTTGGGAGGAAATGACTTTGCACAGGTGCCTTGGATTGCACTCCTAAGGCAGATAGTGAGGGACATTGACAGCATTCAAAAGATATGGGCCAGGGTAAAAGTGATCTGATTGACTATGATTCCCAGACACGTTTGGAGGAATGGAGGTAACCCAAAACCATTAAACCTGGCAATGAAGGCAGTGAACAGGCGTGTGAGAGAACTGGCTCAGACAAGGAATTTCACGGTTGTGCTATACCCAGAAATCACAATGCAGTGCCCAGAGTTGTACAGGCCACACATTTGTCAGATGTCAGCACAGACATATTCACTATACAAATAGGAGAGGCTACTGAGACAGCAATGGGCTAAGGTGTTGTGGGGGGGGAAAGGGTAGGGGGAAGGCCACCTTCCATAGAAAGTGGGAGGTGGCCCTGGTGGCCCAAAAGACAGGGGGTCCAAGGTGACAGGGACCTAAAGGAAATGTGGTGACCCAGGTGCAGGGGTAGCCCCCTGAGAGACAGCATGGCCTGATTTACACTGGGCATGAGGTGTGACCTGACTTACATTAGGCATGATTTAGCAAGTTAAGAGATTGGGGGGGCCCTGAAAGGAGACATGACCCAATTTACATCAGGTGGGCTCTGAGCCAGGCAAGAGGATATGGCACAACCTGATTTACATCAGGCCTGGGTAAGAGAGGGCATGACCTAATTTACACTGGGCATGCAGCCAGGAACAATTGCAGACATGAGGTGTAATAAAGACTTGGACAATCAGACAATGTGCACAAGGGTGGGAATATATATATATAATTATAAAGTTTGACAAATTGAACAAATGCTGTAAATATGTATCTAACAATCAGAATTTACAGTTGTGAAGTGAGGATGTTTGAGAGTAATGAAGCTGTGGGCAACAACAGTTTTGTCTGATAAGTTCTTGGGGGAGGGTCACGGTCAGCAGTGCACAGATGCAGCCTTCGCCCCTTCCCCAACTGCCAGGCAGTATGCATGCATAGATAATGAGTGCATGTGCACTGCCAATGGCGCAAAAATCAAACAAACATAGTTAGGTGTGGGAAGGGTACGATAGACAGGTAGCAACAGGAAAGGCCAAGATGGGGGGGAAGGACCAGGGCAACAAGGAGTCATGGGATTGGCTGTGGGGGTGTATTTTGTCAAGCTGGAGAAGATGGAGAGCCTCTGTGTTCCAGCTGATTTCAAGACAGCCACCCACCCTAATAATAAGAGGGGTGAAGGGTGTCCAAAAAGATGGGGAGGTCCAGGGCGACAGGGACCTAAAAGAAATGCGGTGACCCAGGTGCAGGGAGAGCATGGTGTGGTGAACCAGGTGCAGGGGTAGCTTGCTGAGAAACAGCATAGTTTGATTTACATCAGGCATGTGGGCGTGACCTGATTTACATTAGATATACCTTACAGAGTCAAGAAAAGGGGCTCGGAGGGAGGGCATGACCCGAATTACATCAGGTGGGCCCTGAACTGGGCAATAGGGAGTGGCAGGACCTGATTTACATCAGGCTTGGGTAACAGGAGGCATGATTTAATTTACATTGGGCATGCAGCCAGGGACAATTGCTGACGTGACGTGTAATAAAGACTTGGATTACGGGACAATGTGCACAAGGGTGGGAAATCATTATAAAATTTGACAAGCTTGAACAAATGCTGTAAATATGTATCTAACAATCAGAATTTAGAGTTGCAAAGTGAGGATGTTTGAGTGCAATAAAGCTGTGGGCAACCACCAACAATGGTTTTGTCTGTTAAGTTTTTTTTTGGAGGGGGGGAGTCACTGACCATGTTTATTTCCCAAGTGACCTGCAACTCCTGGGTATATATAAAAAAAAAAAAAAAAAAAGAGTGGTGGTTGGTGTGTCTGAGGAGATAGGCAAAAGAAGCAGTGGGCATGGGTCAATTTTAACATTCTTTTACTATTCCAGGGCCCATTGCAAATTGGCCAGGACTAATGCAGCTAACCCTCTGTATGTTCATCTTGACTAGTGGTTTTTCATGTCTGTCAAAAAGTTAAAAAAGTTCCTACATTAGCAGGCTCCAGTCCTAAAGCTAATCTGTCTCAGTGTTCCAGGTGGTCTGGTGTGATTAACAGCTCTTTAAGAGCTATAATTATCTGGCAGTACCAGAGGAGGGTCCCACAAAAGACTCAATGTGGTCATTATTACTCCACTGTTAGGGCTTTCAGCTAGTGTCCAGGCTGTGACCAATGATAGCGTATTAAGTCACTAGCTTCCAGTGTTCTGTACTTGTCTTTATGTCTGATGATTCGCCCTACATTATTAAGACCAGTGCCCCTCATTTCCCTACATGTTGAGTGTCTGTATGCAACATTTCAGCAACAAAATGCATGGGGCCAGCAGTATAGCCTAGACTCGAGGTTAGCGTAACGAGCTGTAAATGGACTTGGTACATCCAGCAGACCTGGGTTTGATTCTCACCACCTCCACTTGCATACTGCGTGACTCTGAGCAAGTCACTTAATCTACCAGTGCTCCCAGGTCACCCCTGAAATCAGGCACTTGTGCCTAGAGGGCTTTACCTGATTACCAAAGACTAAAATAAAAAAGGTATACAGTATCTGCCCTGCAGGTAGTAGACTTTATCCCAGCCTCACCATAGCTGCAGTGCTCGCTCCCTGTCACCTTCCAGTCTCCCAACTCTGTTCTTTCCCTGGACACCACTGCAGACCAGACTCTGAAATGACCATCCATAGACCCATAGGTGCCTTTACTGGCAGGTGTAGTGGTCCCAAACTCCTCCCAGTGGACCACACCAGTCAATGCCATCAATGCAGTACCAGCCTTACCCCACCCCGCATGTCCTTTCATCATGAAAACAATGCTTTGAAGCATGTTAAAATATATAGTTTGAAAGTTTAGCATATGCATTCCTGGGGTGCATAGATCCTCCTAAATAGAAATAAAGATGGCAGAGATTCATGCCTGCATTAAGGTTTCCCCTGGGCTGATGAAAGGAAAATGTTTTACAAAATACTGTTATTGTTGGGGCACAGCATGTTAAAATCAATAGGTTTGTGCCTGCTATATAGAAATAAAAATGTTGCAAAATTTTCCATTTCCCAAGGCTCCTAGGTTTGTCTAGCCCTCTTCTCAAAGAAATCTTAGAACTGCCCAAGCTCACTTGATACTGTATGAAAATGTCCAGTAGTGCAGATCTCTGGTTGATCACAGAGTGGGGGATGAGAGTGTCTTTCTCTGCCCGACTCTGTTCATTGCCCTCTGGGTGGTGGTGACGGTGTGGTGAGGTGCATGATGATGATGTCAGCTATTGTGTGTGCAGAGCTAGAGCTGCTTGATTGAGCATTTGCTGCTGTGGATCCTCTAGTTTGGTGGGGAGGGTGCATGTCAATCTTTTTTTTTTTTGCGGGGCAGGAAGCAATGTGAAAGTAGGATAAATGTGCAATAAACGGGGTATTTCTCGACTCGCATTTTTTCCGTATGATTAAAATTCACCATTACAATTGTGGACTAGTGCAACAGTTTGTGGGCTAGTACTTGAATCGACAAGTCCTGCTGGTTACTGCAAAAAAAGTTAAGGTTGATTCCCTGCAGGTCAGTCCAGTGGTGCAGAGGGCCGAGATGCTGGTAGCATCTCACCTCTTAGCATGTTGGTGACCCAAGTTTGGGAACGTGCTCGGGGTCTGCTGGGGGAGGGCTGGGAGAGGATCACGTAGCCACCTGGCAGCTCTCTTCTTCCGGATTGGGCTGGTGAGCCATCCCAGCTCCTGGCTGCCACCTGGTGGAAGGCTGCTGGTAGCGCCAATGCTCGGGGGGCAGACGCAAGTCAAATGGGGGGAAGGAGCTGGCGGTTCCCAAGTGCACGTCTGCCTCCACACACACATGCATCTTCCATGCTCGCCGTAGCCTCGGGAGGGAGAAAAAGAGGAAAATGAAAGGGGAGACTGGGCTTCCTGAAGCCCTGTTTGAGGTGCCACAGCCCACTCTGCCACTCTGATGGGCAAGGGGGACATCTGGCTGAGAGTCTTTGGGTGGAGGATAGCCACTCCAGTCAGCTCCACTGTGGAGGGAAATCTGTGGGGAAGTACCCTCCCCAGAAGGAGTGAGGCAGTTAGGCTGGTCAATGGCACCCAGGGACAGGACTGAACAGCCACCCGGTTGACCCGAGGAGGATAAACACCTTTATGAAACAAAACAAAAAAAGGTTGAACCCTGACAGTGAGGGGCAGTAGTGAGGGAAGATATTTAGGGAGGCTGTTAGGCCAGTGCTTACTAATCAAAAGGGAGGAGCAGGGCTTGCGTTAAATCCCTAGTGATGTTCCCAAATGAAATGTTTGAGGATTTTGAAGCACAAAAATAAAATCAGTGCTTCAGTACTGACCTTCTATATTGAAAGGTCTGCCTCTACTATCATTAGCAGAAAAAGTGTCAGGTAATGGAGTACAGTGACACTCAAGCAAATTTCTGACCTTGAGATTTTCAGAGCTGATCCCCATCATTTGAAGCAGAGGGTCAAACTGACCCCCACTTTACTTTGCTACTGCAAGCCCTGGAAGAGTGCAAGTGACAGCATCTTTCAAGAGATGGCCCCCCAAGGGCAGAACAGAGGTTGCAGTGGTGAGTGCGAAGCAGGCAGCTGAGGGCAAATCAGCAGACAGCATGGCACAGTGGGGCCAGTTGTCAGTGGGCAAAAGGGAATTTGCAAGTGCATCCCAGAGTCAGGGTCACTAAATTTTTCTCCACCCACTACAGACCAAAATTAACTTCAACCTCTTACACATCTGAGGTACACAAATAAATACAGATTTTTTAGCCAAAAGTAAATTGGGAAGAAAAATGATGGGTTAGAATCTTGAGGGATGATAGGCACCCCACAGGCATGGTAACTTTCACAATGGACAATATGCAAACAATATGTGTCACTTCAGCTCAGTTTTGAACACAGTCCCAAAAAAAGAGTTCCTTTTACAATGGTGGGATCTTCAGTAGAGGGAATCATACAGAGTCCAAAGTATTGCACACTAATTCCTCCTCCTCCTGCAGAAGTAGTTAAGAAAGCAAAAAAAAACAGTGACTAGAAGAAAGGAGCTGCAACAGTGTAGAATACTATAACAAAGTGACCTCCGACACCTTGAGTGAGATGCAATACCTGCTGTCCAGGGTGGATAGGTTGGACTAGCCACTTTGGTGCTCCCTTTTGTTGTAGTTGTCTGGCCCCTTGGCCCTCCAATGCACAGTGATATCACTACTCCTGGTTGTCTTGCTGCTCCGCCGCTGATGGTTATTCATTCACTCCACTACTTCTTATCCTCTGATCACTCAGCTGCTCCTGGTCCTCTGGTTGCTCCACCACTCCTGGTCACCTGGTGGGCCCAACTCTGAACTGTATGGCTGTCTTAGTCTCTAACTACAGCCCAGGTCATGCAGCCTGTTACTCCATAACTTACATTTGGGCTTCAGAAGTCAAAAGCCCACCCTAGCAATCCTTAGATCCTGCAGCTACCTAATTTCAACCGGCTATCCATCTTCCTCCACTGTAATATATTTTGTGGGTCCCCATGTATGGCAGCCGCAAAAAGAAAGCCATCATACTACCCATCTTACTCTACTGTGAGAAAAGTGTCCACACTCCATAGTCTGAGCACATCCTTAAGTTGCTCCTACTGATCTTTTTAAAAGCCTGCCTGGATCACCCTCATGAAAAGGGAGTCACCAGGAAGTGTCATCACAAGCTGTCCAAATCCTTTTCATTCTCTCTGCTGTGCATCCTTCCCCCTACCTCCAGCGGTCTATTTTATTTGGGCTGGCCTTCAGCTGTAACTCACACTTACACACACAGAGACACACACACTAAAGCTCTTACAGAGCAGATTTTGCCTGTAATTGCAGATAGGCCTGTTTACACTTCTACACGTACACTGCAACAACCTGAGTGCTCGTGTTGCTGTTGACAAATGCAGCAGGGCGAACACTTAATCAAGGTAAGTGGATCACTTGTCCTCTCCCCAAGCTGCAGCAGAGTTTCGGACGTGTTCATTAGTGAGTTACGTAAGCTGCAGTGACAGAGCTAAAGGGGGGCTTTGGGGGGAGCCGCCCCTCCTGGCTGCCCCAGTATGAGTAGTGGTGTCCCTCCATCATCTTTATTCACTGTATAGTGCCCATTGTGGTGCCCATAATTGACTGAATGCCCCCCGGCTCCCAAACCTGGCTCCGCCACGGGTAAGCTGCCTTGTTAAACAGACTACACCAATTGCTCTGATGCAAAAAGGATGTTCCGCAGTGGCACACCAGTAATGAATATTTCCAGAGGCACACATATAACTGATTCTTTTGTTCTATAATTTCGGGAAAACAAATAATCATTTTAGACAGCCACAGGAAATACTGCAAACTCCTGTATTTTCACCAAAGTTAAGTATAGTCAGTGTTGTTGCAAAAGTAGTCCAGTTGCAATTAAGAAGTAACCGTCATTTTTAAAAAACAGTGTTCTTGCATAAATGTTGGAGGTGAAAACTGTAATTATTTACACCAAAGTAAGTGGGAAGGAAATCTGACATTTTGTAGGGGTTCTACATGAGTGATGTCAGCAGTATTATGTATTTAGTTATTTGAAACGTTTCACCAGGAAAGGCATACTGAGTCAAAATGGCTAATTTCCAGATGTGTCCTCAGGGAGGGGGAACGGGTAAGTACTATTGATTATATACAGGATGCAATAAAATAAGCTTCATACAGTGATATTAAATAATGAACAGATACTGTATATACAGTTGGAATCATGTGTTTATGACCAATGCATGTGAAATAAATAATGATATTCCAAAACTGGGCATGGGAGGCAAGTCCCATCGAGCAGCGGCTAAAAGGGGGAAAGAAACAGAGAGTAAAGAGCTAGTGCGGTAGAGAAAAGGAAGGGAAGGAGGGGGAATAGGTAAAGGAGAGGCAAACCTTCATCCCTCTGGGATGTACACCCCACAAGGGACAGACACAGCAGAGTGTACACCCAGTCTGTGTACTGGATTTCAGGCTTGCAAGGACAGAAGATAAGGAAGTAGGGGACAGGCAGACCTTTTTCCGTTTGGGATGCAAACCCCACAAGGGCCAGACATAGCTGGATGCACACCCAGTCCATGTTCTGGTTTGCAGGCCTGCCATGAGGAGGTTAGGAGATGAGCTGGGGAGGAGTAGTAAGAAACAGTTACAAGAGCGAAAGTGGGGGAGAAGGGCTATGTTTAAGGGCGTTTATGGAGGGGGCAGTGTGGGCAAGGGGATGGAGGAGAGAGAGAGCGTATTGGAAGTTTGGGAGCAACAGGACTGGGGGAGAGAATGCAAGTTTAGAAAGTGGGTGACTACAGAGAATAAAGATAGATGACACAAACTAGAGGGAGTCACTGGAGGAGGAAGAAGGGTCTAGGTAAGGAGGTTGTACAAACTGCAGGGTTAGGAAGACTAGGTGGGGTGTAAGAGGGTAAGTCAGAGGAGCTGGGGGAGGACAAAGGGGAGTAGTAGAGAGGATAGAGAACAGAGGTAGGGAGCTGGGGAAGGGGGCAAAGGGCTAGGGGGAGGACTGGGAGAGTATACACAATATACACAACATCTGATGTATTGCTGCTGACATTACTGAACACATGCCCGCCCCCTAGATTCATGACCGCTCCCCAACATGGCTTGCATCGCTACTGAGTGGTGTCATGTAAATGTGTAGCACCATCAGTGTGCGAGATGCAGACAGGACTGGAGCAAACCACTGAAGCCATCAGTATTGCCATGTAAACACAGCTTAAAGTTTCCCAGGAGGCATAGCTTCAGCAAAAGGGCCTTCCCCACTGGACACCAGAGCTCTTGGAAAGCAGAATCTGTGGGGCTGGAGGCAATGATCCTCCCCCCTACTACACAGTCTTGCTAACAGGGTCTTGGAGACATCATCATAGACAAAGTTACCACAGCTGAAGACCAGAGGATTCAATTCTGGCTGCATTAGGAAGGCAAGGTTTGATCCTGTAAAGGATATCAGGTTTAGGAAGAGCAATAGATACAAGACTAGATACAAAGAAGAAAAGGCACGAGGGGATAGCAAAGAAGGCAAAACCAGAAAGTGGGTGGGAGGCAGAGGCTGAGCTGCCACTGGAGTGTTTGGCCTAAGCACATCCAAAGGTAGGCTGGTTATGACTCAGAAAATGAGCAGAAACTACAGACTACAAGTCTTTTTCTGCCAGCACCTTTCTATGTTTGTAAATTATACAACTCTAAACTTCAAGACATGCCCCACTTCCTGCTTTAGGACACTAGATCAAATGTTTCAACATGTTCAGTCTTGTTGATATACTTGACTATGCGGAAGACTAAGATCCTAATAGCAGTCTCTTTTTCTTCAGGACAAACATGATATATAGCTATACCAAATATGTTACTTAATCATCAAATTGGAGCAAGTGCAACTAGGTCTAATAAGTAGGTAGGTAAAAGTTTATTTTTATACAGGTAATACATGTCGTTTGGACAAGAGCCCAGTTTACAAGACAGACCTGTGTAATCCCTATATAAAAGTACAAGCTATAGTTACATCAAACTAGAATTTGCCATAAAACAGACATACACACCACCAATATAATATATACATGAGCACATCAACATGAACTGCAAGTATTACAAACATAACTACAAATAACAAGTAAAAGAGATAATCCCTTCAAACCAATATAAAATACAAAGACTTATCAAACTTTATGGCTCATTGAAAGATTTATTAACAATTGCAAATGTGAACCTTCAGATCTTTTAAAGTATGAACAAATGTGGAATGATTTACAAGTTCCCTTACATTAGTGGGAAGAGAATTCCAGGTAACAGCAGCTTGATAAATAAGAGTCCTATCCCAATATATATTGCGTGATTTTTCCAGGGTGATTGTGTTCAAGTATACTGATCTAGTTAGTACCCTTTTAGTAAAATTATCTACTGGAAACAGGAGTTTTGAAATTGGATGATTAGGGAAAGAATATTTCATTTTATGGATTAAAGTTAACCATTGACAGGTGTAGTTTATATCCAAAGGCAGCCAGTTTAATTTACTCAACAATAATCAATGATGAGTATGATAGTTCCCCTTAAGTACATATCAGGCCACTCAAAAATAAGTTTTATTCAACCTAGCCAAGAGTGTTTCATTGGCGTTTCTATATATCAGTTCGCCATATCTTAACACTGGAATGCTTAACTGTTCGGCTAATGTTTTCCTGTCTATTAATGTTAAACATTCTGTAGTTCTCCTTAAGGCCCCCACCCTTTTATTAACTTTTCTTTTACTAAGGCCGTAATATGTTGAGAAAAAGACACCTGCTCATCAAAAATCACTCCCAAATAATTATAATCCTCAGCCTGTTCCAGTTTAATTAAGTTCTCTTACAGGGTATATCTTCTCTGAAATTACTGTATTACAGGTGGAGCTTACATTTTTGTGACTTTTTTATCATTGGGCTAAGCAAAATTACTGTTTGACACTGTGTTTTATTTTATTCTTGTTTGTTGAAAAGGTTTGTTGTCTCAGAGGTGTTTCAGTCTCCTTCTCACATTGAAGGAGCTAATTGCTTTTCCTCCCACAGCTCTTCCAAAGGATTAGGTGTGTATGTGGGGTGGAGCTGGCAAACTGTCAGTAATTTCCAACAGAAAGAAGGGTTAAAAAGTCAGGTTAGTTGATATCTTGAGGTAGAAGACTTGGTTTGCTGGCCAAGGCACCTAGCTTCACCTGAGCTCTTCCTTCTAAGACTGCTTGAAAGGCAGAGTAGAGAAACTTACCAGAGCAAGGGAAAAGGATTAAGACTTAGTTTGGCTAAGCAGATTTACTGTGTGGTGGTGTTTTTATTTTTTACTCACAGGGATTGCTACTGTTTGTTGCTAACATTTCATTGCTTTATTTTTTCTCTGATTCAAATTGTTGTTGCTGGTATACCTTCTTCTGCATTATTACAAGGTGTGCCTACAGGCGTGTGCTAACAGATTACTCCTGTAATCTTCTGATTCAAATTGTCTTTTGCAAGGTATATCTTCTGTTACTGCTTTATTTTTCTCTGGAGCAAAGTGTTTCTTACAGCGTATATCTTCTCTGAAATTATTACAGGTGGTGCTTTACAGGTTTTACAGTTTTATCTAACATTAGGATAAGCTTTCAGGGTTACTGCATTTGTTGTTGACTGATTGCTTCTGCTCTTACCTCCTTGTTCTTTCGTCCGTGGTTCTTCTTTTTAGGCAGGGGAAGGGCCCAGCCACCCACCCCCATCCCCAACCACCCCACGCTACACTCCTTTTATAGGGTACCACAGTTGTGACATTTCCTGTGGCAGAGCAGGAAGGGGCGGATCAGTGGGGCCTCCACAAGGTGATCTCATTTACAGGGGCACTAGTAATTTAACTTGTTATAACAAGTTAAACAAAGCACAATTAAACCATTACTTGCATTTTTTTTTACTTTTTTTTCTCCTTCTAATTACTTTGACTAGGTTACAAACCCAGCAACTTATTTGGAATGGATTTCATTAACTGCAGGTACTGTGGAACAATTTTCAGAAGGACAGTCTTACAGGATTTAGGACACTGTCCTACATGCTGGGCCTTTAGAGATCTTAGGGCTCAGCTCCGGCAGCATGGGCAGAAATTGCATGCCTCAAATTTCATATTGAAGAGGAAATACATTATAAGAACACCCCATTTCCCAGCATCCAACAGAAAAACCTTGACCGCAGAGGGTAGCTGGTCCAGGAGGTTGGCAGGTGGTTAGGAGGAGCAAATCAGGTGCCCCATCACTCTTTGCTCTCCAACACATTACCTCCAAAAACCATATAAACACTACAAACAGGTATCTGCCTCTATCTCTGAAATCAAATAAAGAGGAAGAAGACACTGCAGAGCAGGACACTGTGGCACAGGAGCTAGCACAACAAAACTCACCCAAATCAGGAACCAAAACAAAACAAGCACAAAGGAAATCCAAAAACTTCAGTCATAGGAGACTCCATGATTAGGGAGTTGATACCCATCTCCAGCCAGGGTGATGGTCAGATGTCTCCCAGGTACATCAGCATGGAGAGACACTGACCGCATTACAAAATTATTCACAAAGCAGGAGAAAACATTGATGTCCTAGTACACATAGGGACTAATCATCTCGCCAGCCGGTCAGTCAGGAGACCAAGGAACACCTGACTAGGCTGAGTGACAAACTATCATCTATTTCGTCCTGCATCTCCTTCTCTGAGATCCTGCCAGTCTGGGAGAGGGGAGCAGATGGACGGAAGGTCAGAGAAGGGGAGATAGGGAGCCAAACGTGGCTCAAGGGCTGGTGCCAGAAAAGGACACAGATTTGTAGGGAACTGGCAACAGTTCTGGGAGCCGAAAGTTCTTAAATTTGATGGACTGCATCTGACTAAAGAGGAGTCAGTGCATTGGGGCAGAAGTTTGGCGTCTTTGCAGAATATTTAAACTAGCAAATGGGGAGAGGGTGCAGCACCCCATACGTTGAATGGGAAGAACACCCCTCCCCAGCTAGAGTGGTCAAACAGGAATTCAGCATGTTTGCCGCTCAGTTGCATCACCAGGTAAGAAAAAGGTTTGTCTCCCATACGACGCACAGGGTAATGCCAAACTTCACCCAACAACTAACACACCAAAATCTGGCCAATGGAAAATCATGTACACAATGCTCACAGCCTGGGAAATAAGATCCCAGACCTGCAGGCAATAATGTCAGAGGCTAAACTGGACGTAGTAGCATTAGTGAGGTCGTGGTTTACCAGTAACACACTTGGGAGACTTCAGTACCTGGCTATGTATTGTTCAGAAGAGACCGAGGTGCAAAAGGGGGAGAGGAGTGGCCCTGTATGTTCATGAAAATATCAAAGCTACAGAAATCAGAATACACATAAGGAGCCAGAAGAACTGTGGGTCACCCTGGAAACAGGAAATGGGACAGCCATAAGAACTGGGGTTGTCTACAGGCCCCAGACCAGAGGGAGGACATAGACACATTACTGTTAGAAGATATACAAAACATGACAGCTAAAGGGAGGTTCTGATAATGGAGACTTCAACATGCCGGATACAGATTGGTCAATACCAGCAGGAACATCTGCCAGAACTAGACTCATAGTGGATTCCTGCAGGGGAGGGCCTCAAACAACTGGTACAGCAACCCACAAGAGACAGGGCTATCCTAGATCTAGTACTGACTAACAAAGAAGGGATCACAGATCTCCAGGTAGAAGGTCACCTGGGGGCCAGTGACCATCACATGGTATGGTTCAATTTGGCTACTACATCTAAATCATCCCATTCCAAGGCAAAAATATGGGACTTCAGAGGAGCTGACTTTGATAAGATGGCCAACAGAGTTAAGCTAGCCCTGGCAAAAAGAAACACAGGTGAGGGGTATAGGCAAAGTGGGCAAGCATTAAGGATGCAATACTTGAAGCAACATCCCATTGTGTTAGACAGAAAAGGAAGTGCAAAAGAAGAAGGAAACCACTTTGGTTCTCAAATACAGTAGCAGAAAAGGTCAGAGCCAAAAGGTTGGCCTTCAGGAAATATAAGGGAACACAGTGGATAAAGATAGGGAGGCATACCAAACTGCCCTAAGGGAAGCAGGGAAGGCGCAAGGCAGGCAAAGTCCCAAACTGAGGAAACACTAGCACTAACAGTAAAAGAAGGTACAAGACTTTCTATAGATACATTAGTGAAAGGAGAAAGTCCAGAGGGGTATTGCTAAGCTTAATGGAGAAAAGGGAGCATGTGAGGAGGAGGACCCTGTGATGGCATCTATCCTAAATAGATACTTTTGCTCAGTATTTACTGAAGAGAAGGTAGGGCAGGGCCCACAGCTCAGCATCATGGACACAGGGGAGGAGGTGAGCACTACTCCCCTTCACAAAGAAGGGTCCTACAAGAGCTTGCTAAGCTCCAGGGTGGATAAGGCAATGGGACCTGATGGCTACAATCCCAGGGTACTTAAGAAGCTAAAGAAGGAACCTAGCAGAGCCACTAGCAGAATTGTTTAGTGAGTCCTGAGCACAGGAGAGGTCCCAGAAGACTGGAGAAGGGCTCATGTGATCCGCCTCCACAAGAGTGGTAGCAGGGAGGAGGCGGGAACTACAGACCGGTCAGTCTTACCTCAGTAGTGGGCAAGATTATGGAGGCACCTTAAGGAAAGGATAGTGCAACACCTGGAATCCATAGGGGCACAGGATCCAAGACAGCATGGGTTTACAAAAGGAAGGTCCCGTCAAACTAATCTCATAGATTTCTTTGACTGGGTAACCAGAGTGGTGGACCAAGGGGAAGCAGTTGATGTCGCCTACCTTGACTTCAGCAAAGCTTTCGACACTGTTCCACATAGAAGATTGATAAATAAGCTGGGTAGGCTCGGGTGGTCAGAAGTTGGTCAACTGGGTGGCAAACTGGTTGACGGGCAGAAAACAGAGAGTGGTGGTAAATGGTATACAGTCAGAAGAGATGCAAGTCACAAGTGGGTACCTCAGGGATCAGTCCTGGGGCCAGTCCTCTTAACATCTTCATTAGTGACCTTGCAGATGGACTAGAGGGTAAGGCTTGTCTGTTTGCAGATGACACCAAGATCTGCAACAGAGTAGATGATCCAGATGGGGTGGGCAGAATGAGAAGAGATCTGGATAAACTAGCAGAATGGTCAGAAGAGTGGCAACTGGGATTTAATACAAAGAAGTGCAAAATCATGCACATAGGGAAGAGAAACCCTGAAGCCACCTATAGGCTGGGAGGGGAGTTGCTAGCAGTCACAAAGGAAGAAAGAGACTTGGGCATCATCATCACTGATGACCTAAAATCATCCAAGCAGACCTCTAAAGCAGTAGGTAAGGCTAGGGGGTGTTAGGGGTGTATTAGTAGGGTATCACAAGTCGAAGAGGGAGGTAATAATCCCTCTGTACAAGACACTGGTTAGGCCCCATCTGGAGTACTGCGGCAGTATTGGAGGCCACACCTTCACAAGGACATTAACCAAATTGAGGCAGTCCAGAGAAGGGCAACCAAAATGGTGCAGGGACTGCATCAGAAGACATATGAGGACAGATTAACGGAGCTCAATATGTATACCCTTGAGCAAAGGAGGAGAGGTGATATGATCGAGGCATTCAAACACCTTAGGCATAAACAAGGTGAAAGAGTCTAACATGTTTAAATATAAGAAAAATAGCAGGACAAGAGGACGCAGCATGAGATTAGAGGGAGGCCAATTAAGGGGAATGTGAGGAAATTCTTTTTCACAGAAAGGGTGGTGGATGCATGGAATGGCTTACCACAAGAAGTGGTGGCTATGAATACAGTGCAGGGCTTCAAACATGCATGGGATAGGCATAAGGGAGCAATACAAATGACTATGAATAGATAGGCCACTGACAGAGCAAAGGCCGATGGCACATTTATAAGGTAGAAAAAGAAATGGGCAGACTGGATGGGCCTTGCGGTCCTTATCTGCCATCAACTTCTATGTTTCTATGTTTCTATGTTATGTTTCTATGTTTCTCTGTATAAATTTGTAATTTAGAAGTATCATTTTTTTGAAAATTTCATACATTTCATTTTCTTTGTGTTCATGAGCAGCCCTGACCTGGTGAACCACCCCTCGATCTTTGAGTAATCAGACTGCAGGTTTGATTGCAACTCAGCATCCGAGTGGCCAGACGCAACAATTACCGTATCATCGGCACAATAAACTCATACAGCTGAATTCTCCATTCGTACATGGGGTGAAGAATTTAATTCATGTAGCAAAACTGTTCCATAAATTAGTAATCCTCAACAAGAAAGCAGCCTAACCAATATAGATGAATACCACTACAAGAAACACAGTTAAAAGTAGAGATGGGCAAACTTCTGGCACCGTGCAAAGCACAATTTATACTTAAATTGTTACAGAATAATTTACGACAGGGCAGTTTAGGTAAGGTGAGATGCAATAGCAGGGAGGGTAGTTGGACAATACAGGGGAAACAGGTCTTCAGCAGTGAGATAACGCCTTTAAAGGAGGTATTAAGATATTCATATGACAGAGGCAGGATAAGTGCACTGAAGTGTTTATTTATTCAATTGGTAACCAAGTAAGGCCCACTAGGCACAAGTGACTATTTTCAGGGGCAACACAGGAGCACTGCGGAGCTTAAGTGACTTGCTCAAAGTCACACAGTATGCAAGTTATGGTTTTGGGAATAAAACCCAGGTCTGCTGGTGTACCAAGCTCATTAACAGCTCGTTATTCTAACTTCTAGGCTATACTGCCGGCCCGTTAATGAAAGGGAATGTGAAAGGTTTTGTGACAGTAACACAGGAAGGAGTAATGACAGTAAACTGAAACACACATAATACAGGTGAGGTGGAAAAGAAAGAAAAAACTGGGAATGAGATAGATGCTTAGCCAATCAATAAAGCTGTGTAAGTACTAAACAGTAATACAGGTGTTAGCACCTCCATAACGTGTCATAAATCCAATGTCCCAATTGAGCCCACAATGTTAGAGTTAATCTGTAATTTGTTTTATATTTGTTTGCATTTCCTTCTCTCCTGTGTGTTTTTGAAATTGTCCCTTTGTTTTAAGACAGACAGAGAAAGCGTGGTCCGGTTGGGAAAAGTACTATCGTATTAGTGTGCTGTTAATCTGGTTTAATACTGTGCACTAGAGAAGGTTCATTCTGGTTTGCAGTGGCTACTTTGTTTTCCTGACATAACACCCAGTTGTGCACTTTTTGCACCAAATTAGGTTAACCACGTTGCTTGATTTACACGTGTAGGATCCATTTATTGTAACTGTGCTGTTATAGCCTGTGTTGCTGATGTTCTGGGTGCATAGGTGGATGCAGATCTTGCGTCTTGTAATGTTGCCCAAAAAAAATGATGATGCGCCCATTACCTCGTGTCGGGTGAGAACAGCGAATGCCTGAAGGCGCCAGAAAAAAGGGCAAACTCAAAAGGGCGATGGCATTATGGGCGCCTATGACAAATACAGCACCATGTCAAATGAGTGCTGGTGTCCTCCTGATGCTCTGCATGCAGTGATTGCTACAGCCCCAAGGATGGTTATATACAGTGATGGGGGTGCACCCCCATGTGCAAATGCTCCTGCATTTTTTTCCCCCGGACTTGTCTTGCCCTTTTCACTAGTTGCTCTTTTGCTGCTTCGCCCATCTGCCGTTCACTCTGGTGCTTGTCACCGTAACTGCTTTTTCCCTTATGCATTCACCCTTATTGCATAGTAGCCCCATTACCCTGTATACCAAAAGGACTTGAAAACACTAAGGTTTCAGTGGCAAAGCCAATGTTGTATCTTTAATTTTCCTTTCTAAGAAGTGAGTTGAAACAGCATATATATACAGTAGATCATATAATAAAAGAGGCATACAATACCAAGAGCATTTTAAGCATACAGGTCAGAACATGCAACAGAGTTAGCAGTTCATGCAGAAGAAAGATGAGGCACCATGGCTATGGCACCCCTCACTGATGTTTCATTCACAATTTGGCATGTCTCTGGAGCCACGCCCAACTGAAAACAAAACATCAGTGAGGGGCACCTTGCTAACTCTGCTGTATGTCCAGACCTGTATGCTTACTACACCCCTGGTATTATATGCCTTTTTAGTATATGAACTGTATATATACTGTTTTACCGCACTTCTTTGAATGGTAAAATAAAGATACAACATTGGCTTTGCCATCGAAGCCTTAGTGATTTTTTTCTATGTCCTTTTGCTATACAGGATAACAGGTGCACCATCCTTTTGTTTTGCAATACTGTTATTTGATAGGCAGCACCACTTTAAATCTCCAGCAACTGAGCAACTATTGTTTTTTTCTGATTGTGGCATTTTGTAATATTGCAGTGTTGTTCATCTTGTTTTACAGATTTTCATCTAAAGAAGAAGAATCAGCACCTATATAGAGATTTTCATACACACTGTATCCCAAAGTGCTTTACAAACAATGCTAGACTGGTAGTGAAGTGACTGAATGTGCAGTGGCAGCCATTTCGCATATCAAACCACCACATACAGCCTTGGACAACTGCACAAACTGTTTTTATGGGAAGGGGGAATGCTGACTGGGTCTCCTACTCCTGCCAGATCTTGGTGTTGAAGGAGAAGGTTGGGATACTGTGACTGCTGCTGTCAGCATGGACATTGACTCTACTGTATCTGAAACCCCCATGGATACCATGTCAGAAATCTGTTACAGAGTGCACAAAAGCTGCTGCCGCTAGTGCCTGATCCAGACATTGTTCCTGGTACATCTCACGGAGTTTCGTTGAGTGACAGTGGTAGTGCTCTTGCTGCTTTCATATTTTGTATGCTGAATGCCAACTGCAGCACCAATTGGCGGAAAAGAAAAAACAATTGCTGGCATTGTTGGAGATAGAAGTGGACAGTTTTCAATGAACTAGAACGGAGCAGTACGCTCAGTGAAAAGATGCCGCTGCTGTTTCCACCCACCTCTGGATGCCTTTGTCTCTCCGGGCTTGGGCATTTCTTTTCCCCTACTCCACACAGCTCTGCAGAGTTGAACACTGATACTATTTTGCTGCCTGTCCTGATGTTGCAGGCAGGCTGTCCACCTGTTTCTTGTGCAGTTCAGTCTTGCCTGCTCGTTACCAATTCTCCGGTACCATTCAGCCCTGACTCTGGCAGTAATTTAAATTCTGTACCAAATGTGGTAGAGTATGAGGACAAACTCCCTGTTTTGCCTGCTAGTCTGCCGGGACCATTGCCAGGCGACAGACCTCTGCAGCCCCGTGACCCTGTCACTGTGCCTGATATTGCTGTTCCCGTAAGACAGCTCCTACTGGCCATAGATGTTACTGCAATTGGAGCAGTGCCTGATGGGACCTGCACGGAGCCCATTTCAAAGACTATGTCACAGTCTGAAAGTTTTGTGGATGCAGCACATGTTGCTGAGTGCAGCATGGCATGGGCACTTCGGGGAGCAGGGTGGATCACTGGTCCTGATGGGAGGAGTTGGATTCCCTGAGCCAGCAAAAATTCCTTCCTTTACTATTGATACTTGTGTGCAGATTTTCATTTGCCTGCCACTTAAAAATAAAAAAAAAATCATTTTTGGCTTTAGCGGATGATTTTGTTCTCCTGACAACATCATTTCTGGGCCTGCAGCATAAAGTAACTATTTTCTGAACTTTGTAAAAAAAAAAAAAAAAAAATTAGTAATTAATACAAATAAAACTAAAATGTTAATATTCGGAAATAGACAAAAGAGAACACTGACTCTCTTTATTAATAAAGCAAAGATTGAGACAGTTAAACTGTATCCTTATTTAGGTGTGCATTTCTCTCGGTGTACTAGATGGACTAAACATCAAGATTATGTTAAACATAAAGCAACTACTGCCTTCAATGCTTTGCGGAGATTTTTAGCTCAAATGGGAAATGGAACAGTTTTTTAATTTTTTTAGTTTTTGTTGACCTGGTAAGTGCTCTAGACAAATTCTGCCTATTTTCAGGCACAGCCCAGGGGAAGAGGATACAGATGAATGCCAACTGACCTTGAACTAGGTTAAGCTGTTGGTGGTGTTTTTGGTGAATGGGGGGAAATTTGGCCAGGGCACCGGGGGAAATTCCCCTACTGGTCAGTAGGGGGAGACGATGTCCCTATAGCTGACATCCAAGATGGCTGTCCGGCAGGCTGCTGGAGAAGAGGTGGACGATGTGGAGATGGAGCATACAGAGTCTGGTGTTTCTTTACCTACAACTGTAACCCAAGATATGGAAGAGATAGAAAATACTGCTGATATGGCTATAAGAGAGAACTTAAACTTGGAAGCACAACAACCTTTAAATGTTGAAAATCTACCTGAGTTGCCTGGCTGATAGCACTTCGGGCCTCAGTGACACAAGTGAAACTTTGATGGAGTCTGGGGAACAGTCTGGTAACAAACACCTCAAGGAAGAGGCTTCATTAAAACAGCTTGAACTGGAAAGAAAAAGCTTTTTTTTTTTAAAAAAATGCAGCTCTGGAAGCAACTACGGGAGATCTATATTGACAAAGGGAATGCATCTGTCAAATACGCTCAGCTGAGCTCTGGTGGCATGCCTACATCAAAGGACCCGCTGGGAGACTGGGCGGAGGCCGTGGAAAATGCTAAGCGTCTGGCTCAGCAACAGCAACAGGATTCGACAGCTACTGCATCAGGAATGGCTACTAAAGGCAATTTGGAGCCTGGCCAAAGACATGCTGAAGAAACGTCTCAAACTTTGGAGAATGACTGATCGGTGGAAAAAGCTCTGCAGAGCTCTGGCTGAGATAGAGATTCAATATCAGGTTAGTGGGTCTCGGAAAAATCCCCGATAAGAATGCCTGATGTAACACAAATACTATAAATGCTGAGATCAGATGCCTGATAAAGGTCTTGATTTGGAGGTACCTCCGGAGTTAGCATTAACTCAAAGTCCCGTATTAAATATTTCAAAACCATGCACATTACCTGTAGATTTCGCAAACTCAAATCAACCTGGGGGGACACTGCACTAACACTGAGAAATCACCACAAAGACCTCTCAATATAATTCAGAAGGATGTCCCCTCACTCTTTTTCTTCTTTATTCAAACTACCTATTTACCCTGCTAAAAGACATAATGCTTTTGTATGTAGGGGGAACGCCTGAACCCCGGGACAGGTTATTCGTGGCAAAAACTGTCTTAAAGAACTCAATGCAGTTTTCTCAAATGAAATATATGCCCTTATTCACATATCTGGCGAGACTACCTTCGATGTAAGTTTTAAATAATTGAATGGTTTGGAAAGATTTTGGGTAAAATATGTTGCACTAAAGAAATCTGCATTATGAGTGCCTTTTGTTGCGATACTGCTTACGAAGCCTGCTCATCAAGTTATAACTACTTTTTCGTAATGAGGGCGTTAGCGTAAATGACTTGGCCTACTGGTTAAAGCAAAGATGCACCATCACTGAAGACCCGGAGGCTATTCTGGACTCGGAAAACATTTGGGGTAGAAGATAAAAGTGATGTTGAAAACCACAGATACAGGTGTTCTACACTTGCCTAATTCTTTTTCTTGGCAGAGATTGGAGAATCTTACTTTATGCAGGGCAGCCGAAAATGTGCTATAAATGTGGGTTGGTGGCCCATCTTAGCAGCATTTGTGACAAGGCAAGATGTAATGTGTGTGGGGAGTTGGGACACATCGGTACTGAGTGTACAAATGAATGTAAATGCAATCTTTGTGATACTCTGGGTCACACCTTTCAAAATTTTAAGTGGGCAGCTCACAACATACCTAACCAAGCGGATGGGGAAGAGCAACGTTTACTATTATCCTAACCCCAAAAAATAGGTTGGGAGTACAGAGACATCAGGAACAGACTGAGAATGTTAGACCAGACCCCCCCCCCGCAAAAAAAACACTAACCTAACCCAGGGTAATGCACAGAGAGGAGTAGCTCTAATGGATAAACAGCCTATGATGAGGCCTACTCCTCAAAATGTCAGTACACAGCAGATTGCATCAGACCCTGCTATTGAGGTTGTTGCCCCTACAGAGGAACCATTAACGTCTGGAGTTAGAAGTACAGGTGAGCTTATGCTCCCCCCCCTTCTGTGGGGAAATCAGAGGATGCGGTAATCCTGACTAGACAAAAAGCAAGGGCTTTAGTATCCAAATCACAGGGGCAGCCAGCTCCAGCATCTTTAGCCAATAAATTTGATATTTTGCAGACTGACAACACTGGAGATGACTCTTCTGTGGCATCTTCAGTGCCTCAGGTAATGACGGACATGGAGCAACAGGAGAGAGCTAAGAGTCCCCAAAAAAGGAAAGGGAAGCTGAAAAACAGAATACAAGGAGGGGGAATATATACATATATATATATATATATATATATATATATATATATATATATTATATTTTTTTTTTAATTGTTTAACCTGGGTAGGCACACTAAGCTGAAAGCTTATTTACAGGTGCGACCTGGGAGCACAAGGAAGTTAAGTGACTTGCTCAGGGTCACACAGTATGCTAGTGGGGGCTGTGGGATTCAAACCCAGGTCTCCAGATTTGCAGCTCAGAGCTTTAAACCACAGCACTATACTGCCTCCCTAAGGCATATAAATGAATAAATGATGATGACTGTCCTTTTTTCCTGCTACACCATAAATGTCAATAATATTAAAAGAGCCAGTAAAAGGAAAATAGTGTTCTCCTTTCCCGCCCATATCTCCTTTGGAATCTATTTTTTGCAGGATGCAAGATGTGAGACTGCATTCACTGAGAGAAACTCAGGCTGCCTCTAGAGGATGGTATGCTGGGCCTTTGTATTGGTCCATAGGGCAGGAGTCCTGCTCAGGGTTGGGGATTTTATTTAGACTACCAAAGTTAAAAGTTTTAAAATGATACGACTTTGTGCCTGGAGGAGTGCTGATAATAGATGTTCTGATTCAGGGTGTACTGTATCGACTATTAAATCAGTATGCGCCTCAGACTAAGGCAGAAAGATGTGATTTACTTAAGCAGATTCAACCTTTTTTGTTTACAGCACATCACATAATCTTTTCAGGAGAGTTTAACTGTCCTTTAATAGCAAAGTCTTCAAAGCAATACTGTGATTAAAATTGTTTAGCTCAACTAATACAGAAGACGAAGCTAAGGGATACCTATTATGCTCACACACAGCTAGCAACGCCTACATTTCAGAAAGGTCATCTCACGTCTAGAATAGACTAAATTTTTGCTTCCACACACTTGCCTATCTTAATCAGCAGAGAATTTTCATGTGGAATTTTTGGACCGTAGGATAGTTGGCATTAGAATAGGATCCCTGATGAGATTACAAAGAGTTATGGGGTTTTGGAAAATGAATGTTTCTTTATTATTGGACATTCATTCAATTGGCACATCATCACTTTGTTATTGCTAGGAAATCTGTATTTATTCTTTTTGAAGACCCTAGCCTATGGTGGGAAGACACAAAACAGGACCTACAAAGACTCTGTAAACACCTGAGCATATGTAAAATTAAGAGACAATATTTTTCTTATTTGCATAAAAGACAGTTGTTATAGCAGCTAATGTCCTTGTCTAATGACACAGGGCAAAACCTCAGTGTACAGATTTATGAATTGACACAACAGATGAGAGATTTTCATGCACAAAAAGCACAAACTTTGCACTATCAGCAGCAATTTAGTACAACAGGTAAGGCAGATGCAGTATGCCCCTTTGAAAACTATAAAGAGCTATGGCTAAAGACATGACGCCCCTAAAAGGATGTGGTGGTGTAGAAAACACACATAAAAAAGTAATCCTAGGCATCATTAGTAACTATACGTCTAGGATGTATGCATCTTTAGACAGACAGGTTGGGCCACTTTTACATTATTTAGAAAGTTTAGACGTTCCTGTATTAGACCCCAAAATTATAGCTGATATCTTCCAACCTATACAACAGGGGGAAGTTAAGGAGGCATTACATACCCATACATAGACCTCGTACTCTCAAACGGGGGCAGTGAGAGGATCTCAGATCTAGAACTGGGTTGCCATCTGGGGACAAGTGACCATCAAACAGTGTGGTTCACGTTAAACTCAGCTACAGAGTCAAGCCATACAAAAGTGAGGGTACTGGACTTTAGGAGGGCTGACTTTGGCAAGATGGGAGAGTGCCTCAGAAAAGTACTAGCAAACAGGCTAGAAGGAGGTGTGGAGCAACAATGGGGAATTATCAAAACTGCTATCACAGAGGCAACAAGCCTTTGTGTGAAGCAAATGAACAAATCAAAATGAAAGAAAAAGCCACTATGGTTCTCAAAAGAGGTGGCTGTGAAAGGAAGAAAAAGATAGCATTCCGGGAGTATAAGAAAACACAGAAGGAGCAGGACAGAGAGCTGTACCAGTTAAGGCAGAAAGAAGCAGGGAGGGAAGTCAGAATAGCAAAGGCCCAAACTGAGGAAAAGATAGCCAACTCAGTTAAGAAGGGGGATAAAACCTTTTATAGGTACATCAGCGAGCGTAGAAAGACAAAGGGAGGGATAGTGAGGCTGAATAGAATGAACAGTGGGTGGGCAGAGGGGGATAGTGAAAAAGCAGGAATACTGAATGAATATTTCTGCTCAGTATTCACAAAAGAGGAGGGGGAAGTGCCTAATCCAATTAACAGAAGCACTCTTGATAGGGGGGTCGATCCCAGTCCTTTCACAGAAGAAAGGGTTCTGCAAGAACTCCTAAAACTGAAGGTGGACAAAGCAATGGGTCCTGATGAAATTCACCCCAGAATCTAAAAGAATTAAGGGAGGAACTAGTGAAACCACTGGCTACTCTTTTTAATAAATCATGGGAGGATGGTGTGGTACCCGAGGACTGGAGGAAGGTGGATGTGATTCCCCTTCACAAAAGTGGGTCCAAGACAGAGGCAGGAAACTACAGACCTGTCAGTCTGACCTCTGTGGTAGGGAAAGTGATGGAGTCACTTCTGAAGGAAAGAATAGTCGAGTACCTAGAGGTCAGTGGAGCACAGGATCCAAGGCAGCATGGGTTCACAGCAGGAAGGTCATGTCAGACGAATCTAATACATTTCTTTGACTGGGTGACCAAAGTAGTAGACCAGGGAGGGGCTGTGGACATGGCCTACCTAGACTTTAGCAAGGCATTTGACACAGTCCCACACAAAAGATTAATAGTCAAATTAACCAGCCTGGGAGTGGGACCCAGGGTGGTAGCCTGGGTAAAACATTGGCTGGACAACAGGACACAGAAGGTAATTGTAATGGAGTCCATTCTGAAGAAAGAGGGGTTACTAGTGGGCAACGTAGGAGTTCAGTATTGGGTCCAGTCCTTTTAATGTCTTCATCAGTGACATTGCAGAGGGACTGGAAGGAAAAGTATGCCTTTTGCAGATGACACAAAATCTGCAACAGGGTTGATACACAAGGAGGCGTGGAAAGGATGAAAAGGGACTTGGCAAGGTTGGAGGAATGGTCAGAAGTATGGCAGCTAGATTCAATGCAAAGAAGTGCAAAATAATGCACCTGGGAAATAAGAACCCAGGGAAAGAATACACAATGGGTGGGAGGTAGTAACAACAACAAAAAAGGAAAGGGACCTGGGGGTAATCATATCAGATGACCTTAAGGTTAGCAAGCAATGTGAGAAGGCAGTAGGGAGAGCTGGGGGTATACTGGGATGTATAGGGAGAGGCATCAGCAGCAGAAAACAAGAAGTTGTTATCCCTCTGTACAGACAGTTGGTGAGACCCCATCTGGAGTACTGTGTCCAGTTCTGGAGACCCCATCTCCGCAAGGACATAGACAGGATAGAGGCAGTCCAGAGGAGGGCAACTAAAATGGTGCAGGGTCTACAAGAGAAGCCGTATGAGGAGAGACTAAAGGAGCTTAATATGTATACCCTTGAGGAAAGAAGGGAGAGGGGGGACATGATAGAAACTTTTAAGTACCTCAATGGAATCAACAAAGTCCAAGAGGGTAGCATCTTTCAGAAAAAGAGACTTGCAAGAACAAGGGGACACAATTTAAAGATAGAAGGAGGGCGGTTCTAGGGCAATGAGGAAGTATTATTTCACAGAGAGGTAGGGATGCATGGAACAGCCTTCCTGAGGAGGTTGTGGGGTCTAAAACTGTGGGAGAATTCAAGAATGCATGGGACAGACATAAGGCAATTCTTGTGGGGGGTAGGAAGAAATAGGCTGTTGGTTAACTAGGATCTGCGGCCTATCCTGTAGGTAGGGAAATGGGCAGACTAGATGGGCCTAGCGGTCCTTATCTGCCGTCAAAGTCTATGTTTCTATGTTACCCTAACAGAAGGGAAATCTCCAGGACCAGATGGTATACCTAATGAATTGCTGAAGTTTCTAGGGAATGCATTACTAAATGAATTAACAATGGTGTTCAATCATATTTTAAATACCAGAGAAATCCCACTGCAAATGAACATGAGAATCTTGACCTACATTTACAAAAAAGGGGATAAAATACTGATAGAAAATTGGAGGCCAATCAGCTTACTTAATTCAGATTTTAAGCTTCTAACCAAAATTTTGGCCAGAAGGCTAGCTTTAGCAGCCTCTGTAGTTATTTCTACTGCACAAACATATGCAATTCCTGGTAGGAAAATTCAAGATCATATCTTGTTGATCAGAGAAATTGTGGAATTAGGGAAAATTGGTAAAGTAGATGGTTTCCTGGTCTCCTTAGACCAGGAAAAAGCATTTGATAGAGTTAGTCATGTCTTTTTATGAGACGTATTTACATTCTGTCAGATTCCTACTATTCTAATAGAATGGTTATAGAGCATATATCATAGTGCCACAGTTGTACTGGTGGTACAAGGTTGAAAAGGACCTATTATACAGTTAAAAAGAGGAGTAAGGCAGGGCTGCCCGCTCAGCCCTATTCTCTATTTTTTGCATAGATCCCCTGTTAAGGAAAATAAATGCTAATAATAATATTCTACCAGTTCTAACTGAAAATATGGATTTTCCGTACAAAGCCATTGAGTACACAGATGATATGAGTATTATTGTTAGAGATCCTCGGTCTCTGACTCCTGTAATTGAGTTCTGTGCTTTATTTGGCACTCTGTCTGGAGCTTCTTTGAATTTAAAGAAATGTATAGGACAAAGATTGGATTACACCACTGCATATCAAGGCAGTGTGGCAGAGACTGTGATAAAACCAGATCCTCTCCTTATATTAGGAATAGTATTTGGGCCTGCAGACCTGGATGAACTAAACTGGAGTACAAAATTAGAGGTTGGAAAGCAGAAGGTTGTGTCATGGAAGAGGTGGAAGCTCAGTAAAAAGAAAAGGATAAATCTTATTAAAACCTTTCTTGTCCCGGTATTTTTATTTGTAAGCTATATCTCCACTCCCCCCCCACATACACACACACACAACTACAGAATTGCTTAGTATTTTTTTCAAGCATGTTGGGGAAGTTGCTTGAACCCCATAAAAAGGAATAGTTTGTATTTACCTCTGAAGCAAGGGGGATTAAATATGGTCAATCCTATTTGATTTTTTAACAGTTTCTTTATCTTCACAAATATTAGACCCCTACTTGTTCCTCACAATATAGGTTGGGAGATGTTTTTGGAACAAAAGTGTGGTCATTGGCTTCGCTCCTGGGGCTTAAAAACTCTTAGTGTTGAAACAATCCGTAGAAATTCCGGAATATCTTAGCTGTACATTTCTGAGATTAAAACAGTGGCAGCTAATGGTTCAGCAGATAAGAACCCTGTCTAGAAGGCATCTTTATTCATACAGTACCGGCTAGCCACCATCTGTCAGGAACAGGTGATTTTTGGAAAATGCCCAGTGACTTATACAGAACACTTAGTAAAACTACTTAATAATACAAGAGTACCAGAACAAATGTGAGACTTTCATTGACTGGCATGCCATGGAAAAATAAATATAAAAGCAAATCAAAAACATAAGAAAACAGAGGAACGGTTATGTAGCAAGCCAGAGTGTATACAGAAAGAAGAAACTAGACAGCATTTATGTTTTTCCTGTTCCTTTATAGGGGAATTTCGGGATTTCTTAGCACAGAAATGGGGAATACAGATTTTGAGCTCCGTAACTTATGAAAATATAATATATGGTGTGTTCTCTACAGAATGGCATGTTAGTACACTGCAATTGTTAATGGTTATTCTTAAATGGAATATTTGGTTAATACGATGTGGATTCACCCTACAGCAGAAAGAAAGTAGTCATGTTGAGCTTTATAACAAAGTAATGCAAGACTTGCAAAAATGTTATATAAAGGAAAAGATGCAGCTTGCTAGAAATGTTCTACTGGAATTATGGAAGGGCCTGCCATGGGTGACTGATAATGATGCTCCGATAACCTAGAGGGAGAAATATAAATAGGAAAAGGTGAGTATACAAATGTATTTCTAGTCATTTGGGTTTTCTTCTACAGGTTTTGTTCTACTAATAAACTTTCAGATTTTTATACGAGGTGAGGGGGCAGGTTTCTTTTTCTTTTCTTTAGTATTATGATCTTTGAAATATTTTGTAGGAAATCTGTTTAAAAAAATGCATGAGTGTATTATTTATTTAACTTCTCTGTTTTGAGTTTTTGTTGAAATGTGTATAGTAACAGTTTTTTTTAATTCTCCTTATTACGTTTTTGTATTTTGACTTTGTGTGATTCACCACTGTGTGTAATTCTTTTTGATGTTGTTATAATAAAAATTCACCTACTCTTTTCAAGAAATGCTATGGGATCTGTAACATCCACCTTAACTACCACCAGAACAGGCAGATGGGACCTCAGTTTAACGTCTCATCCAAAAGACGGCACCTCAGGAGTACAGCACCCTCCTCATGCTGCACTACAGTGTCAGTATTGGGATTTAACCCAAGTGCCTGGTGTGGGGATAGAAAAAGCCTTCTGATCTCCCAGCCTCAGAGGTGAGTGTGCTACCTGCTGAGCCACTGACACTGATAAATTAAAGGTCTTTTAAAGGTAGTAGAAGCTAAAATACATGCTAGCATACTCTATGCTTCAGAGGTTTGAACAACAACAGACTTCAAGCAATTAGACATACAACTAAATATACTATATAAATTTAGTCTCAAAATACCACAATCGGTCCCCACTGCAATTGCAAGAGCTGATTTAGGACAACTTCCTATAGAAGCTTATAATAGAAAGAAAAATCTTATTTCTACTCAAGTTGTTCCTCTGTCCAGAATATAGGATACCTAGGATGCGTTTGGAGGAGGAGATAGACTATACATATTGGGATTTAGATCCACAGCTATAGAATGTGTGGCAGCATATTTCTATACAGTGGGGGTTAGGTCACCTCCTATATCAAGTCTATCATATCCCCTTCAAAGAAATAGAATTTCAGATTGAGAGAATCAGAAATATCTATTATAGTAAAGACATGGAACAGATAAAAATATACAAAAATTTCAAGTGGTAGACACTGTTGAAACAATTTCATAATCTGGAATCCTACTTAATAACATTAGCTTGTCCAGATTTAAGGAGAACAATAACGAGATTTAGGATGGAACGGTACAATTGTCAATATGTATACTATGCCCAAAAAAGAGTGGGTGTGAAAAGTGACAGATGATCTGTTTTTAATGAGATGGATAGAATTTTAGTTTGTGTTTAAGCTGCTGCCTTTATATATCAAATCAAATCTTTATTTATATAGGCGAACATCATTGAGCAAGGCTCATTTACAAGATGGACCTGATAAGGTCAAGATTCAATAGTTGATACACAGCAAATACATCATACGCTTTATAAAACAGTTATACATACAGAGAAAAATGTTTATAATTTTATGTTTGTTTATATATTTTGTTATTGAATTGTTTGTGCAGCACCCAGAGTCTATGGAAATGGGCGCTTTATAAATAAAATATCTATCTAAAACATGTCATTCTGATTTGTTCATTATACGAGAAACATAGACGTTTCTGGTTGGGACCCATTTTAAAGAACCCTGGTCTCCCCACGGATCAGATAATAACAGAGTTGTACAATTCCAGTGATAACCAGGTGCTGACAAGACTTGCACGTTTTTTAAAATCCATTAAAATGTAGGGATGTGTGTTATATAAATGTGCACTGAACTATGGGGAATTTGATTGTATCTGATGTATTAAATCCAGCAATGTGATGTATATTTTAATATGTATAATGAGATGTAAATATACAGAGTTCCGTGGTATTGATTATTGACTATGGTCTCATCATTTATGGCTCTGCCACTGCGACTACCCTCAGACGCATCTCCACTGCCCTCAATAAGTCTTATCGGCTCATCTCAGGTACACACCATCTCACCCACACCTGCGATCTGTACTCTAAAACTGGTTGGCTACAGCTCTCAAATTGCATTAAGTACCTGACCTGCACAATGGCCAAGAAAATCAGCCTTGGGCTTGCACCTCCGGGGGTCACTGCCCAGCTACAAAATAACAGGAATCGCATGCAGGCCACCAAGGGGTCAAAATCTCAACTCCTGCAAGTTTCCACTGTCGCACCTCCTCCAAGGTCAACGTTTCTCAGCATAAGCTCTCCTTTGCTGAACAGCCCTCAACCCTGCCATCTCTACTGTACCTACACTTGGCACTTTTAAGTCTAGACCACGGTCACACCTACTGCCTCTAGCTCCTGTGACTGCCCCCCACGACTGTAGCTGACTTGTCCCTGGGGTCCTCTGCCTCTCTCGACTCCCATCTAGTACACCATTCCCTCTGATGCTCTTATTTCAGCGACATCCCAATCTCACCTGCCTTCCACCCCCTTCCCACCCCTCTTGTCACCAGCATTTATCCCATTTAGTTTGACAACCGCTTATGGCTGCATAGTTGTTTGTCCTCCTATACCCCTCCCTTCTCTGTCTTCTTTATCCTCTATTTCCGTTCAACTAACCGTGCACTCACTGCAGGTTATCTGATCTCGTCTGAACATCTAGTACCAGGCCTTAAAATGTTATTTTGTCTATCCTATAACTATAATGCCATATTCTTGACTTCTGTTGTAATCTTTCCTACCACTGTATGTCTATTTCCTATGACATGGATCCTTTGTAAAAGAGCCTTGGCTCAAAGGTATTTGTAATCCTAGACTTGAATAAATAAATAAAAAATATTTGACATGATAAAGCTTACATTTTAATGTTATAACACTGAAACATAGAATTTGATGGCAGATAAGGACTGCTTGGCCCACCAAGTCTGCCCATTTCCCTACCTAATGGATAAGCTGCAGATCCTAGTTAACCAACAGCCTACTTCTTCCTACCCCCACCCCCTAGAATTGCCTTATGACTGTCCCATGCATTCTTGAATTTCACCACTGTTTTTGACTCCACAACCTCCTCCAGAAGGCCATTCCATGCATCCACACCCCTCTCTGTGAAAAAATACTTCCTTACATTACCTGTGAGCCGCCCCATCTTCAAATTGTGCCCCCTTGTTCTTGCACACCTCTTTTTCTGAAAGATGCTACCCTCTTGGACTTGTTGATTCCCTTGAGGTACTTGAAAGTTTCTATCATGTTCCCCATCAACCTCCTTTCCTCAAGGCTATACATATTAAGCTCCTTAAGTCTCTCTTCATATGTCTTCTGGTGCAGACCCTGTACCACTTTAGTTGCCCTCCTCTGGACTGCCTCCATCCTGTTTATGTCTTTGCGGAGATTGGGTATCCAGAACTGCATGGAGTACTCCAGATGGGGTCTCACCAGCTGTCTGTACAGGGGGATAACTTCCCGTTTTCTACTGGTGATGCCTCTCCCTATGCATCCCAGTTTTCCCCCAGCCCTCCTTACTGCCCTCTCACATTGCTTGCCCACCTTTAGGTCATCTGATATGACTACCCCCAGGTCCCTTTCCATTTTTGTTGTTAGTAACTCACCCCCCATTGTGTACTCTTCCCCTTGGTTTCTGTTTCCCAGGTGCATTACTTTGCACTTCTTAGCATTGAATCTAAGCTGCCATGCATTTGACCATTCCTCCAACCTTGCCAAGTCCCTTCTCATCCTTTCCACCCTACCTCGTGTATCAACTCTGTTGCAGATCTTTGTGTCGTCTGCAAAGAGACATACTTTTCCTTCTAGCCCCTCTGCAATGTCGCTTATAAAGACACTGAAGAGGACCAGTCCTAGTACTGAACCCTGCAGTACCCCACTAGTAACCCCCCTTTCTTCAGAGTTGACTCCATTTACTATTACCCTCTGTATCCTGTTCTCCAGCCAATTCTTTACCCAGGCTACCATCTTGGGACCCACTCCCAGGCTGGCTAACTTGTATATTAATCTTTTGTTTGGGACTGTGTCAAATGCCTTGCTAAAGTCTAGGTAGGCCATGTCCACAGCCCCTCCCTAATCTACTACTTTGGCCACCCAGTCAAAGAAATCTATTAGATTCATCCGACATGACCTTTCTGCTGTGAATCCATGCTGCCTTGGGTCCTGTGCCCCTCCGGCCTCTAGGTACTTGACAATTCTTTCCTTCAGAAGTGATTCCATCATTTTCCCTATCACTGAAGTTAAACTAACAGGTCTATAGTTTCCTGCTTCTGACCTGCTCCCACTTTTGTGAAGTGGAATCACATCTGCCCCCCTCCAGTCCTCAGGTACCACCCCATCCTCCCATGATTTGTTAAAGAGGGTAGTCAGTGGTGTCACTAGTTCTACGCTTAGTTGTTGATGTTATGTACTATTTAATTACTGTAATGGGTTTATGCTGAACAAATAAAGCATTTGTATTTTGTGCAGGTGCTCACTGACTCCCCTCTTGTTGCTTTACCTGGTGTCTGTCAAGTGGAGCTACTGTCACACCATCAGTTTCTGCCTCTTTTGCTCATAGTGGGACATCTATGACAATGCCACTGTTGTCACTACTACTGCCTCTGTCTGCCTATTTCTACTGTTGTTCTCCCTGTTAACAGATCTCGGTCTGATGCATCGTGCAACTATTCCTACTGCTAAGGATATAAATTCTGATCCTACTCATGGCCTTCCTCAAAATTTAGCTCAGCATAATCTTGACAATACTCGCCATTCTGACCAGTGTACTGGGACTTGTTTCAAACAGTCAGATCTTTCTGCTGCACAACCTACCCCTGCCCCACAGCAGAATGCTGTTCATATCAAATATAGGGGTGGTAATGACCTGCTCACTGATCGCTCTCACATTGTGGAAAAACACCTTATAGACTAAATAGAATTTTTACCCATGGACATTTATTCATTGATTTATGTCTCTGGGAATACCATGTATAACGTCAGCTTTCAGCTGCCTTCTACTCTAGATAGATTCTGGATCAGATATAATAATTTGAGGTACTCAGAACTTTGGCTTCCTTTCAAAGCTATCCCTTTTATGAGGCCCAGTACTCGTACTGTTACAGTCATGTTTCAGAATGAGGGGATTGATGTGCATAACATGACTTATTGGCTCAAGCAGTGGTGTGAGGTTCTGGGGAAACCTGACCCTATTTTGGACAAATATCAAATATGGACTGGTGGTTGGAAGTATAAGGTTCAACTTAAGGTGACGGACTCAGGAATTTCACATTTACCGAACAGTTTTTTCCTCGGTAGAGATGGGAGGGAGGTTCTATTTTTACCCTGGACAACCAAAAACCTGTTTTAAGTGTGGCTCCTTGTCACATCTTAGCAATGTCTGCGATCAGCAGCATTGCAATCTATGCCTGGAATATGGTTATATTAGCATTCAATCTCCAAATAAGGTTAAGTGTAACCTTTGCCAAATAGAAGGGCATTCCTTTCTAACCTGCCCATGGGCAACTCACAATTGCACTGATCGACCTTTTCAGGAGGATATTCTTATAGATGCCCGTACAGCTGGAACTGGCACAGCTTCAACTACTGTACTGCCAAATCCTCCTGCAGATATGGCTTCTTCAACAGCACCTCCTGCAGATGTTCAACTTGCTTCATTTGTTCCTTCTGGCCCTTTGAAGGATGAAACCCCTTCCAGTGCTCCCAGTGTTGACCCTATTTCAGATAAGCCTATTTCCCAGGCTTTGCCTGCTTCTCCTCCTGCATTGGCCCTTTCCGTTGAGACTGCTATGCTGCTTCCTGATCCCTTCACAACAGTTTCACGCCATTGTTCTTTACATGATAAGCACCCTCAGACTGCTTCTATGGCCCATGAATAAGGCTCTGTACCTACTACGAATAAATGTCATCCTCTTCTAGGAACTGGGGTGACACTGATGAAGACCTGAATTCTGAGGCATCCTCCATGATGTCCTTTAGAAAACTGGTATCTTCTGATACTGAAGATGATGTCCAACCTTCTGCCCATTTACGTAAAGGAAAAGATGGACCGGGTACTGCTGCCAAGGTGAAGTTTTAAAAAAAGCATACGCAACCACCTTGAGACTTTTTTCCTTTTGGTTTAAGAATGTCTTCTTTCTCACTCTCTCTCTGTCTCCATGCGAGTTGCTACTTTAAATGTTAACAGTGTTAAGAATTTACTCTGCAGAAAGGTTACTTTTCACTTGTTGCGACAATAACCTGCTGATATTTATTTTTCTACTGAATACCAGACTTGGTTCTGTATCTGACATTGTTATGGCTCAATGACTCTGAACAACAGTGGTTTCTTATTTTTCACCTGGGACTGATGTGTGTTCTGGGGTGGCCATTTTGTTTAATAACATTCACCCAAAGGTTCTGAGGACTTCAGATATTCTGCCTGGTAGGGCTTTATTGTTGGATTGCATATTGGATGACGTTACCTACTGTCTGATAGTGATTTATGTCCCTCAGGCTAAGTTTGATTGGGTCTCCTTTTTTAAACTGATTCCGCCCTTCTTGTATACTTTTAAACTAGTTATTTTTGAAGGGGACTTTAGTTGTCCTTTGTAGCTCCAGGATAGGGGTGCCAAAATTGTTTTGTGACACTCTCTGTTTATGACAACTTTGTACAAAGGTGCATTTAGTAGATCCTTATCGCTCACAACCTCCTTCTGGATGGCATACTTATTTTCAGGCAGCTTCTGCCACTAGGATAGATTATTTTTTTGTCTACCATTCCTGCTTTATTACTGATAGCAAGACACTGCCTGTGGAAACCAGAGATCATTTACTGTTGAGTTGCTCTGTTGCAGTTGCACCGGAACACGTCATGGGAAAGTCCTGCTGGTGACTGAATAATACCATTTTTTTCATTCTCCGCTTTCAGAATGCCATTCAGGACTTACTCTGGGCTCGCACATTGGTTTTATGTTTGTTTAAGGACTTGTCTCTTAGCTGGGAAGATACTAAGTGGAATGTTGGTATTCTGTCAAAATGCTTTTCTTCTTCTACAGCTCAGGAAAGAATGAAATACCCTTAATAGGTATACCCTGGAGGAAAGGAGGGAGAGGGGGGATATGATAGAGATATTCAAGTACCTTAGGGGAATCAACAAGGTCCAGGAGGGCAACATCTTTCAAAAAAGAGATGTGCAAGAACAAGGGGTCACAATATGAGACGGGGGGAGAGACTCATGGAAACTGTGAGGAAGTATTTTTTCACAGAAAGGGTGGTAGATGCATGGAACAGCCTACCAGTGAAGGTCGTACAGGATAAAACAACTGGCGAGTTCAAGAATGCATGGGATAGACAGAAGGCAACCCTAATGGTAGGAAAGAGAGGGTAAGCTGCTGATCATTTAGGATCAGAGGTTAATTAGGTAGGGAAATGGGCAGACTAGGTGGGCCAGGCAGTCCTTATCTGTCATCAAAATCTATATTTCTATCTATGTTTTTATGTTATAGCATGCTTATATGAAATATTTAGATTTATGATATCAAAATTAATTTCCCTTCAATCACAGTGGGGCATATCTTTCCACTCTCAAATACAAACTCTTATATCTCAGAAGAAGGCTCTGCAATATGATTGGGTTAAATCTTTGTATTTTGAGCAACAATATGGGACACAAGGTCAATACCTGTCTGGCAATGTTTTTTAAGGTTGCTCATCCAGAATTAAGAAGAGGATAATGCACTCCTTGGTTAACCAGGGTGGGGTCATTCACACTTCTAAACAGGGCATGTTGATTGTTGTTCAGGACTGTTTATACTCTTCTGTGGGTTCTTGGTTTCCTCTGGATAACATGGTCCCTTATTTTTTAGATTCCTTTGGCCTGCTACAGGTGTCAGTCACTGATGATGCCTTTCTCACACAACCTTTCTGTGCTGCAGAAATTAGTACTGCAATTTCTACCCTGAAGAAAAAGACTTCTTCAGGAGCTGATGGTTTAACGTTTGAGTTTTATCAGATCTTTGCAGCTTATTTGGCTCCAATTGTGGCTTTGGTGTTTAATTATTTTCTGACAAATCTCTATTTCAGGATCTGTTACTGATGTGACTCAGATATTTTTGTTTAAGAAGGGTAACCCAGTGCAGTTAACAAACTGGCAAACGATTTGTCTCCTAAATACTGATGCTAAGATTTTTGCCAAACTTTTCTGTACATGTTTAGCTGCTATTCTGTCATCTTATATCTCTCCTTTACACACTTGCTTGATTCCAAGCTGAAAATTCAGGACAATTTGTTGCTTATCATGGAACTCACTGTATTGAATACTGTAGTAGGGAGAGTAAAGGACATTTCTTGTTTCTTTTGGATCAGGAAAAGGCTTTAGATAAGCTTCCTAATGACTGTATTTTTCTTGTCTTGCAAAAGTATGGGTTTCCACATACCTTTATTGCTTGAACTGGACTCCTCTATTCTTATATTTTTCTTATTCCTAATGTTACTGGATGGCTGGGATCTTGAATACCCTTACCTCAGGGAGCGCGACAAGGATGTCCTCTTAGCCCTATTTATGTATTAACATTGGATCCTCTGTTACGGGCAATTAATACTTCACCGCATGTTCATGGTATTCTACATCCCTTATCCGTGAGTGAGGTTAAAATATCAGCATATGTCGATGACATCTGTTTATTTATTCAGGACGTACATTCCAGGGAAGTGGCCGTGACTCTTGCACAATGCCTTGCTGATCTATTGGTTCACAGATTAATTTCAACAAATGCTGGGGGTTACCAATAGGGATCCATGTGAATTTTCTTCTTGATAGCACTGGAATTAAGGTATCTTAGGATCCAGTAAAAATTCTGGGTATATATTATGGTCAGATTACTTTACCTTTACTTAACTGGGAGAAGGCTTTGGATGCTGGAGCTTCACAGGTTGCCAGGTGGAAATCCTGGCAACTGATCAAACAAAACAGTTTAGTATAATTAAAACATTTTAGTGCCCACTTTCTTTATGTTAGTGCAATATTTCCTTTGCCCCTGCAATCTGAGACCCGTTCACTTAGTAATTATTTTTAGATGGTTTGGGGCAGCAGGTTAAATCCAGTTAGAAGGGTTTTTGTATTTGCCTCTAACACAGGGTGGGGGGTTGAACATGGTTCATCCTGTCATTTTTTTATTTTTTATCACAATATTGTACCCTGGGTTTCTGGGCAAGCCTTTGTTTGGAAGGATTGGGCTGCTGTCTGGATGGGACCTCCTCAGTCGGAATGGCAAAGATCTAAACCTATTTTTCAGAAACCTACTGTTTTCCCAACTTATTTGGAACCTTTTTTGAAATTAATAAAAAAGAGGAAACTGTCACGGGATGTCATTTGTATCCAGCATCATAAAGCTTTGTACAAATCATTGGTTGTTACGGATGCTGAGATTATGTCCAGTGTCTCACCAGTCCTTAAGTGGATTGCTTTAAATTATTGAACTCACAAAGATATCCCTGCCCAATACTGGGACGTAGTCTGCTGTCATGGCAATCTCAATGTGAAAGATAATAATAAGCACAAAAGTATTACAGAGAGATTTTGTCCCCAAGTGGGTTGTGGAACTCAGTTTGAAACTATTCATCATTTATATTTTAATTGTCTCTTTATTGAGCAGTTTTAGGCTTTATTGGGTACTTCCTAGTCTGATCCTTGTTGGGCATTTCTTTCCGATGATGCACTTATCTCTGGTGATTTACACATGTTACCTACTAAATATGATCCATCTATGATACTTTTGGTGCTTTTCTGTATTAAAGTTCTGATCTGGCAATTTCAATGTAAATTTGTTTTACAGCAACTTTTTTTGGATCACACTGTACTTTTCCATGTGTTAAGCTTCAGAGGATGCTCTTGGGTGGTCCGAAAGCTTAAGCACTTTTTTTTTTTTTTGTTACATCTATGTTGGTCCAATAAAAAGTATCAAACTATTTGTTTCTCTATCTTTTCCATATGATCGAGACTGCTGTATGGAAACATTGGGCTTTGGAATATGCAAGACCCTCTAAAACATGTGGATAAGAAAGTGGAAACACTGTCCCTGGGCAATTTTTTATCATGTTTTTTTCACAATCTATGCTTGTTTGTTCTTGTCTTTTTTGCATTTGAATCTGTACATTACTCCATTATTAATTGATTTGTGTCAATAAACAATTCCCCTAGCCTTGCAAAACATGCCTCGAGTTCTTTTACTGCTATGTGGACATCCACCAGGATAGCACCAGAGATGGGTTGAAGTGACCTAGGTTTAACATCTCATCTGGAGGGCGGTAAACTCTGACAGTACAGCACCCCCTAATACTGCACAGGTGTCAGCACTTAAGTATGAGCCCAATCCTGGTATAGAACTAGAACCCACAACCTTCTGGCCCAGAGGTGCATGCACCACCAACTGAACCACGCTGACAACAGGGAGTTGACTACAGATTATGTTAGAAAGGTTAGAGGCTGTTTGTAGGCAATGACAGGTAGTTCAGAGAAGAAAAAAATTCCTTTATACTTACCTTAATTTCCTTTCCTGTCATGCTCCAACGATGTCAATGGGGAGTTAAATCTCTTGTATAGTAAAATGGCATGACACTGACACTGCTGCCCAAAGTTGCTCTTCCTAGCAAGCTGCCAGCAGTGGTGCAGGGGAGCTGCGAGGAGCCAAAGGAATGAGTGCAAAATGGTCATGCTCATATAGGTGACTCTGCCTGCCACTAAAATAAATGTTCCCAAAAGAAATGGTCCTCTAAAGGAAAAATGTTGGGGACCTGGAGGGTAGTGCTCCATTTGAGCACCAAACCACTTAAACAAAGAAAGGTGCTGCTCAGTCAAAGGGGGTCTCACTCAGTCTAGCTAAGGAGGCTCAGACTGACAAAAGTAAATTGCCCAAAAACTGGACAGGGAGGGTCCATTGACAGCAGCACGCTAGCATGGAAGAAGTGACAGAAAAATAGATTAACTCCCCATTGACAACATGCAGCTATACAGAAAACTGCCTTTAGGCTATTCATCTTCACTCAGCATGGATTCTTTAATCATTTGCCAAAGGGGTGTTAGTAGAGTCCCATAAAAGTCTTTTTCTTTTTTATAATTAATTTTTCTGGAATTTCGTGTTATTTATTTTTATTTATTGAAAATGTAGTTTTATTTCTTGTTATCACATTTACATTAGTAAAATATCCCAAAATGACCTTACACACACTAGAAATCACATTCCTAATATACTACACTGTATTAAGCAGCATTATGCTATGGTGTTGAAAGCTTCTGTGAATCAGACAGTTCCACTGCCACTTCCTTGCAGACTATCTCTGTGGTAACAATGGAGCCTAAACAATAACTGCTGCAAGCATTTATTTAATTTTTGCCCCCCAAAAAATGAGCAATTTTTAAACTTTTTTCATGTGCTTGTTTTCATTTTATTTCTTTTTATACCTTGAATTTCTTGTTATTTCTTATTTAAGAAAAACACAGGTCTCTAGATGTTAGTATGCAGCAGAATGTGACTACTAGAGGTTTGAGTTCTATGTCTGTACTTAAGTAGGTTTTCTTGTGGTATTTGTACACATTCTATTTCTCTGCCTACTTGTCATAGAGCAATGCCCTGGTGGATGAAGGCTCTATGTAGTAAGGGGAGCTTCTCTTTCTTGTTGCCTTCTCTAAGCAGCTCCAATGGCATCAAACCTGACAGCAGATCGAAGATTGTTTTGTGTATGCCTTGGAAGAAAGCAGGCAGTCTGTTTATGTCCATAATTTGTAATACTGACTGTAGTATCCAGGAAATATAGAAATTTAAATACCTGTAAATTTTTTTCTCCAACTGCTGGTCTCCAGGCTCATCACTTCTGGGAGGTCCTTCCTGGAACCATGTGACAGGCAGGAGGTATACAGACATCTACAGGACGGTTATACCCTCCCACTCATTTCCTCCAGACGTCAATACTTCTATAACTTTTGTCCTCTAAGGAAACACATAACTTGGAAACAAACAAAAGAGAGGTCAGTGTAACTTGTGGCCGGAGGCCGACTTTCAGCATTATGGGAGGGATGGAGCCCAGAGACCAGCAGTCGGAGAAAGAAAATCTACAGGTATTTAAATTTCTATTTCTCTCCTAAAGCTGGTCTCTGGGTTTATCACTTCTGGGATATACTAAAGCAGTACATCCCTCCACTTCCTGGGTGGGAAGAATGTCCATAGTCCCTTATAGGTCCACCATTGCCTGGAGGACCCTGCGGCCTAAGGACGCCTCTGCCGAGGTGGTGACATCCAACTTGTAAAATTTTCCGAAGGTATGGATGGATGACCACGTGGCTACTCTACATAAATCTGCCAGGGAAGCCTCTCTGAAGTCTGCCCAGGATGTAGCCATCGCTCAGGTTGAGTATGCCTGCACTGGACCCGGCAGGTCGATCCTGGCCTTCTGGTAGGGCATGGCGATGGTGGAACAAATCCACCTAGCAACAGAGTCCTCTGATGCCTTCTTACCCATGTTCGGGCCTGATGTAAGGATGAATAGACTTGAAGTCTTACAGAGTCAGATCTCCTGATGTAAATTTTAAGTGCTCTCCGTGGATCAAGCATATGAAATTCTCTCCTTCTCATTCTTGGGGTGCGGACAGAATAAGGGAATGTTCAAGACTTGGTTGCAGTGAAAAGGATACATCACCTTTGGTAAAAAGGCTGTATCTGTCCACATAACTACAGAGTCTTGATGAAATATAGTGTAAGGTTTTTTGGATGACAGGGCTCCTATCTCACTGATGCACTGGGCTGAGGTGATTGCAATAAGAAAGACTGCATTCATAGTGAGATCAAGTAAGGATGCCTCCTTTAAGGGCTCAAAAGGGGCTTGTTGAGTGCTTTGTGTACTAGGTTGAGCCTTCAAGGTGGTACTACAGGTTTTATTGGAGCACGCTGCAAAGCTGCTGCTCTCAGAAATCGTCAAACATGAGGAAGAGCTCCTAAAGAGTCACCTGAGTCCGCTAACAGGAGTGCCCCTAAAGCAGACACCTAGACTCTTAAGGTAGCCGATTGGAGGCCCATGTCAAAACCCTCTTGAAGGAACTGATGGATGGTAGGCAGAGACACAGGGTCATCCGGTAGAGAGGTGTCTTGTAACCAGAACAGGAATTTTCTCCAGATCCTATAATAAACCCTGGAGGATGAGGCCCACCTGGACTGAATCATTGTTTCTATGACAGGTGCAGAGAAACCTAAGTCCTTGAGAGTTTCCTGCTCAATCTCCATGCCAAGAGGGACAGATTGCAAAGACTGGGGTGCAGCATCAGTCCCTGATGTAGGAGGTCTTGGCTTACTTGAAAAACAGGGGAGAATGAAGAGATATTTGGACTAATAGGGGAACCCACTTTCTGTGGGGCCAGCATGGGCAAACCAGAAAAATCTCTGCTTGATCTTGGGCAACCTTGTGCAGTACCCTTGATAAGATCGGAATTGGAGGAAAGGCACTCAGGAGATTGAACTGACCCCAGTTGATGGAGAAGGTGTCCTGTGCCATGGCCTTTTTGTCCTTAATGAGAGAGTAGAACCTTGGAACTTTGCAATTTTTTTGGCAGGTGAAAAGATCTACCTGTGGGTGGCCCCACCATGCCGTGATGAGCTGGAAGGCACTGTTCTTCAGCTCCCACTCCCATGGTAGGATGCCCTTTCGACTTAGCCAATCTATTGTGACATTTTCCTGGCCTGGGATGTATGCCACCCTTAGTCTTCCCAGGTTGTCTTCCGCCCACTGAAGAGAAGAAGAGCCTCTCACAGCATCCAAGAGCTCTTTGTGCCTCCTTGGTGGTTGATGAATGCCATTGTCGTCTGATTGTCCATGAGGATGAGGATGTCCCATGGGAAAGCTGTGTCTTGAACTGCTGCAGTGCCAGGCAGACTGCCAGCATCTCCAGGACATTGGTGCTGTAGCGAGACTCCACCAGAGGCCACTTGCTGTGTCGAGAGCTGTTCTGAATGCGCGCCCCAGCCCCGGAGCCACTGGCATCAGTGGTGACTCTGATCCGGTGAGGGTATCCCAGACTGAGACTCCTCATGATGTTGCTCGGCTGTGTCCACCATATCAGGGAGCCCTTCACCTGGCGAGATACCTGAATCCTCTGGTCCACTGTGCCCCTCGATTGGAACCATTGCTGGAGGAGACCTGACTGGAGAGGTCGCATGTGGACTAGTGCCCAGAGAATTGAGTCTGCCAGGGAGACTGTTGTCCTTATGAGCTGCATGAAGTAGTGGGCCGGCAGAGATTGAGCGGCTCGGAATTTGTAGATGAGAGCCCCCAGTTCTTTGAATTTCGACTCTGTGGGGAAAACTTTGTTTTGGATTGTGTTGATATTCACCCCCAGATGGTTCAGAGACTGTGACGGTCGCAGGGAGCTCTTCTTCTGGTTGATTACGAACCCCAGAGAGGAAAGGCACTGGGTGACCTCCGTCACTGCCCGAACTGCTTGATCGTACCCTGGGGCTTTGATGAGAATTTCGTCCAGGTATGGGAAGAGCTGGATCCCTTGCATTCGGAGGCGAGCGACCACTGTCACCAGGACTTCGGAGAAGACTCTGGGGGCTGTGGACAGGCCGAAGGGCAGCATCGTGAATTGAAAATGGTGACCTTCCACTTTGAATCTTAGAAATTGATGGTGTGCTTTCCAGATGGAAATGTGTAGATAAGCATCTTGTAAATCTACTGAGGCCCAAAAGTCCCCCTGATGGATTTCTCGGATGATGGAAGATAGGGTCTCCATCTTGAATGTTCTGTGATGAACAAAGCCATTTACAAACTTGAGATCTAATACTGTCTGGAAGCCCCCTGAGCGTTTTGGCACTATTAAGAATAGGGAGTACACTCCTCTGTTCCTTTCTGGAGTGGGAACTTGTTCAATTGCTGATGCCTGTATGAGATCTGTAATCGCCTTCAGGGTTGCTACTTGTTTTACTGGGTTGCTTGAGACTGGCGAGGGCACTATGTGGGTCAGGGGGGCCAGGAGTCGAACTCGAAGTAACCCTCACAAATTACATCTAACACCCACTTGTCCATGGTGGTGTGGACCCATTCCTCAAAAAAGCTGGATAGCCTACCCCTGATGCAAAGATGGGTCCGTGAGTCCTCACTGCGATTTTCTTGAGTCACCCTCATCATCTCGGGCACCTCCCCTGCCACCTCAGAAGCTACGTTGGTTGCGCGAGTTGAACCAGGATCGTCTGCCTGGAGTCGACTTGTTCTGACCCCTGGAACAGTTTTGGGCACGAAAATTCTGTCTGGATCCCAAAGCCCAGGGCTTATTTCTTCCCCGTGATTGTGGCATTCGCACTTTTGCCGTTTCACCAGATTCCCTGATCACCTCCTTTAGAGCTGAGCCGAAAAGGAGGCCTCCTTTGTAAGGGGCATTTACCAAGTGCATCTTTGAGGAGGCATCCACCAGCCAAGCCCATAGCCAGAAGTTGCGCTGAGCTGAGGTCTGGTAAAACATAGCCCTTGCTGCATGCCTGACTGCCTCCTCTGATATGTTGGATGAATAGGCCGAGGCTAGCCCCAAGAGTTGTAGCTGCTGTAAAATGTATCGATTCTTCTCTGGCTCAACAGTGAGCTGGAATGCCAGATCAGTTGCCCAGGAGAGTGCAGCCCGAGCTGAGTAGAGGTTACCTGCAGCTGCCTTGAGGGAGGCTGCAGTGGACTGAAAAGCTTTCTTTAGAGAGGTGTCCACTCTCCTATCTACTGGATCCTGCAGGGAGGCTCCACCCTCTGCTGGGATAACCGTCTTTTTCATGAGGTTTGAGATAAGAGGGCCTATCCTGGGACAGTCGAGCCATTTCTCTGAAGGCTTCTTGTCAAATTTCAGTAATTTGGTTAGGCGGCGAGGGACGGGGGAAGAACGCTCTGGTCCCTGCCATTCTTCCTTTAAGAGGTCCTCTATGGCCGGAGGGATGGGAAAAGCAGTCACTGGCTTTGAAGCTGACACAAGTCGGAATGCTGGCTTCGCTCACTTGGGCTCTGGAGAAGATGGGCTCAGGTGGATTTCATCCGACACCTTTTAATGAAAAAATCTAGATCTTCCAAATTAAAGTTTCTGGCTGGTGAGGAGTCAGTCGGAATCTGAGTTTGAGAATTCCCTCTTTTCTAGGGATGAACAGCCGGACCCTGAAGGTGACCTGTCCAGTCTGTGCTCCCCATGGGTTGTGTCCCCGGCTCCGGATCTACTCCTGGATCAGTGCCACTTCCTCTTCCTATCATGTTGTGAGGAGCGGAAGGGTGTCCTCATCCAAGGATGGGGAGGCGGTGCGCTTGCAGGGGGCTTTCCTATGGGTTCTGAGCTCCGGGAGACTGCTGAAGGACGTTGAAATATGAGGGGTTGAGGGCCAAGGCCCTCAGTTTTTCTATTAGATCTGGGGCTAAAGCCCCAGCCGAGTGGCAACGCCCCTCTGAGGTGGGAGATTGACCCTGCCCCCTGAGCTGGTCTCGCAGATCCAGAGGCGGATGCCTTGTCTGCCTCGGCCAGGGCTGGTGATGCTGCACTGTCGCATTTGACACAGAGAGACCCTGTGAATGTGACCAGCATGGGTGTTCTGCACTTGTGGCACTTTCTGCCTCTGGGGGGGTCTGTCCAATTTTGCTGAGGCCATGCTATTTTTTTTGTTTATATAATTGGAATCCTGTCGTTTAGTCAAGCCCCTTTCAGGCTTAGGTGCCTCCCAAGTGGATCTACCAACAAGCTAATCAGGAGATGCTCGTCGACGATAGAGTAATGTTGCACCTTCTTTTGCCCTCCTAGTGGGCTGTCTCCCACCTGTCTAAAGAGCGCTAACATACCCTTATTTCCCCAATATCTGAGAGCCTGATACATCCATGCAGCTCGCTGACTGGCAGGCACGCCGACGGTCTAAGCCTTTCGTGACCGTCGATGGCAGAAAACTCAGGCACCCGTCGATGAGCCTAAATCCCTCGTGTGCTCATCAACGAGGCGGCTGCTGTGCTAATCTGCGCCCAAATGTTCGAGTACTCATCGACGAGCAGCGCTGGGATCCACTGGCCCCAGTCAGGTTGTGACTGCTCCAGGATGGGGCGGCTCGTAGCGCAGGAAGAAGCCACGGAGCACAGGGTGAGAGAGTGAGCAGGCAGCCCATCTCTGCAACTTGCAAGGCTGAGACAGGGGTCCCTGCGCTAGCACTTAACAGTACTATTAAGTAAAAAAAAACTGAATTGAATGTCACTCACTGAAGCAGTCTTTGGTTCTGTCACTCCTGTGACAGAGGTCCTGCACTGCTCCTGCCACTAGATAGGCAGGAAGTAAACTGATGTCTGGAGGAAATGAGTGGGAGGGTATAACCGTCCTGCAGAAGTCTGTGTACCTCCTGCCTGTCACGTGGTTCCAGGAAGGACCTCCCAGAAGTGGTGAGCCCGGAGACCAGCTTTAGGAGAGAGAATTATGAAAACACAAACTTGCTGAAAGATGAGGCAACACCCCATGTTATACTGGAGAAAATTTGGGAACTGCAGGCCTAGCGGATCTAGTCTGAAGCAGAAGAAAGTAAAAGCCAGACAGTTTGCTATACCCCAGGTTGATTTTTGGAAATTCTTACCAATTCAGAGTCTGGTTATGACACAATTCTGAGACAGGGTCTCTCTACAGGTTTACTGCTCCCTCCCCCCAGATTCCTGGCTCCAGTCTTGGAAGGGTGTGCCAACTGATATATGGAGCTATTAGGGCTGCAAATCCCAACCCTACCCTGAAATCCTGGGGTAAATGGGAAGCTTCGCTCCACTGTACAATATTGGATAAAGACTGGGAAGTGCTTGGGGCTGATCAGACTAGCATGCTTGGATAGTAAGGGTCTACTAAACAGACCAATATCCTTTACTACTAGTATCACACCCCCACTCAATTGCACTCCTTGGGCTTCTCCCTCATGACAACTGTTGGCAGTGAACTCACGATGAAGGGAACTTGCTGCATATTTTATGGATCTGCCCATTCCTTCACCACTTTTGGTCTGCTACTAGGCAGATTTGCTCCACAGTGATGAAGTGCTCTGTACTGTTAGATCCTTAGCTTTTTATTCTTGCCCCCCAAACTGACTCATCCCTTATCAAGGTCTGGCCTGTCTCAGTGCTGTTAAGAGTGGAAGCCAAACACCTACTACTCTGGCATTGGCGTATAACAGAAGTGCCCATGATACCTGAATGGAAGGCCAAAGTAGCCCAGCTAGTCTGGTTTATTAGTATGTCTCACTGAATTAAAGGCTCTACATCCTGGTTTTACAAAGCTACGACCCCATACCACTCTCCCTCCTTATGCATGGTGGGCCAAGCCTTCTCCCTCTGGGTCATGGTTAGCTCATATAAGCCACTGTGAACCTTAACTCTCCCCTCCTCTCCCTGAGCCATATAGCAATGCCCTGCATCCCCTATACCCACCCCCAAGGAAGGGAACTAGTGCCTCTCACCCCTCCCCAACTAGCTCTGTGGACAGCTTTCATTCTTTGACTGTCCGCTCCTCTACTCCGCAGGAGAATCATGGCTGTCATTCCTATTACTGTTACCCCACCTTTGGTGGTTGTGTGTGGTGGCAGGCACTGGGGAGCATTACCTCACCCCCACTCCCCATAGTAGAAGTCTCCATACTTTTTCTGCTTTATTGTATCCCATATGTGAAGACCAATTGTAAAGGGGGTAGTAATTACCACTTCATGAGAGTTCAGCCCTTTCCTATGCTCCACGTCCCCCACCCGACAGATTCCTGTGGGCTCAGCACTGACCCAGCTCCCCTGCTATAGGGTTTTACTATTGTATGCAGATGACTAGCAGATTGCTAAAAGGCTCATCTGCTTTATAGCTTCGGAAATATGTTTTGGTACTACTACACTGTTAATCTGTAATGTTGACTTAAAAGCATAGTAGCTTTAACAGACTTATCGTACACATGAACATATTACATGCCTGGTATGTGACAGGCTTAGTTTGATGGACCATAATTTGGTTTATCAATCAACAATTTTCCGTAAGAAGGCAGAATTCCTGTCCAGGGAAACTGCTGCCATGCGGAGTCGACCAGCTCAGCTTTTCTGGACTGTGGACAGACTGTGCAATCCACTCTGTCTTCAGCCCAGAAATGCTTTTTGACAAGAGCAATGTGAGGAGTTTGTTCGATTCTTTGCGGATAAGGTTGCCACGATCAGGTCCGATATCCACCTGACCCTTTCTCTAGGGAATAGCAGTGGTCGGCAGGAGATGTCGGACTCCTGGTTTGAGTGGTGCGACTTTGCCCAGCCTACAATCAATGATATTGTGATGGTTATCCAGACTTGATGTCCTACCAACTGTAGTTTGGATCCGAGCCCCACGCGCTTGCTCATTGGTTGCGTTGATGTTATCAGCCCGGTCCTTGCTGAGATAGTCTGGTTATCCTTGGAGAGGGGAGTTTTTCCAGCTTCCCTTAAGGAGGCCGTAGTTTGACCTCTCCTTAAAAAGCCTTCCTTGGATCCCGACTGTCTAGCAAACTACAGGCCAGTCTCTAACCTTCCCTTTTTAGGTAAGGTTATTGAGAAGGTGGTGGCATTGCAACTGGAAGACCATTTGACCAGCCACAATATCTATGATTCTCTCCAGTCCGGTTTCAGGAAGAGACATAGTACTAAGACAGCTCTTGTTCGGGCACTAAATGATCTCTTGATAGTGAGAGATTGAAGGGCCTGTTCCGTCTTCGTCCTTCTTGATCTCTCTGCAGCATTTGATACTGTGGACCATGGTATGCTGTTGGATCGCCTGCTGTTTATCTGTGGACTCTCAGGGGTTGTTCTCAGATGGTTTCAATCTTATCTCATGGGTAGGACTCAGACAGTGGTGTCAGGGGTTTGTACCTTGGCTCCATTCTCCCTACCCTGTGGGGTTCCACAGGGATCCATCTTAGCACCCATGTTGTTTGCAGTGTATATGCTGCTGTTGGGAGCAATTAGTAGACAGTATGGCTTGAGTTTTCACTGCTACGCAGATGACACTCAGCTATACATGTCTTTTGTCCTGGAACATGATGATGTTGTCTCGCTGCTCAACAGCTGTCTGACTGAAATTCAGACTTGGATGAATGTGAGCTGGTTAAGGTTGAACCCTGAAAAAACTGAGGTGTTGGTTGTGAACCCAGATCGTCGTGAGGTGGGTATGTTGGCAGGTTCATCTTCAGGTCTATGGCTCGGAGGTGTTCAGCTGTCTACTTCAGACTGGCTGCAGAACCTGTCTGATGACTGCTTGACCCTGAAATCACAGGTGTCAGCAGTTGTTAAAACTTCTTTTTACCATCTAAGAAATATCGCCCGGGTGAAACATTTGGTTCCTCCCGATGAGCTTCCGACATTACTTCACGCCTTCGTTTCCTCCCGTCTTCACTACTGTAATGCCCTTTACCTAGGGCTGCCGGGGGCTGATATCCGACGCTTGCAGCTGATGCAGAATGTGGCAGCCAGGCTATTGACTGGTGCATCAAGAACCAGTCATATGACGCCATGCTCCGCGGTCTGCACTGGCTGCCTATACAGTGGCGGATCACCTTTAAGGTTGCTTTGCTTACTTATAAGGGCCTACATGAACAGGAACTGGGTTACTTGAAAGATCTCCTTTATCCCTACCGTCCCCTCCGTCCTGTCTGATCCTCGAATGAGGGATTGCTAGAGGTTCCCAAGGTACGTCTGCAAACATCTGGAGCAAGGGCGTTTAGTTTTGCTGCCCCGTCCCTGTGGAACACTCTATACTGGATGATCCATGTTCCCCCGGAATGCCTATTTTAAAGAAAATGTGTGATCTTCAGTTTAGCAACATTTGTGTTGCTGATTCAGTGGCACTTCAGTTCCAATTCCCCCCAAAGCAAAAATCACACAAATCTGAGCTTGCACTGCAGAGTTATGTAGTATTTACTGCAAGCTCCGTTTTCCTCGTTACTGTACTGTTTTCAAAGCCGACCGATATCCCAGAATGCACCGCTGCTCACCTCGTACACGTCACACCAGGGACCTGCTTCAGCCACGGGAAAAGCATATTAGGTGGCGGTGTATCTCGAAGTGTGCAGTACTGGCGAATACTTGTCTTTACATTCCCTTCAAATCCTGTAACAATCATGAAATCAGTTTGACTGTACCAAAATGTGCTTTTTTTTTCCCCCTTGTGTAGTGTGTCCTCTCGCTGTACAATTACAAGTTGTGTGACTGTGTGTGCGTCACTCTTGCTGTCAGCGACTGTCAGGCTGTAGTACTACATGTGTTATTTTTCTTCCGATTAGTGATAGTGTGAGAAATAATTAGTTTTGGCTAATATCCCTGTCAGTTCTCCTTTTTTACACCACCGTATATCACAAACTATTCATTGATGTGCTAATCTGATTTCCACAGTACAGATAAATGTGTTATGCTATGATTTTGTTCTCACTGTGTGTGTCTTCTGTGGCTGCAATACATTTATTGGCTGTAGTTATTGCTATTATTCTGAACTGTGCAATTATTTTCATCTTCTGATCTGTTTGCCAGCAGGTTATTCTGATACAGCCTTTCTTTTTTCGATGTGGTCTGGATAGCACCAATAACAGATTCTGATGTGGTATTACTGAACATTACAATTGTAGTCTACATCATTGCTTCACAGTCATAACATATTGAGCATCACTGCTGTGGGGGTTACCTTACCATATTTAGCCACCCCATAAGGTGAAAGAAAATGGTCAACTACTGTATTGTAGCAGGATGCAATAATACACCTCCTGATAAGGTGTCTGTCTTTGAATTCCCTAAGAGAGATACAGTAAATCACCCATCCATTTTCAAAAATGGGTAAAGTTTGTTAAATTGGATCGTGAATGGGACTGCCGCAATGCTTTGTGCCCCACTATATGCTCTTCTCACTTTGCTAGTGATACTTTCAGCAACTATGTGCAGGTTCAGATGGGATTTGCTAGGAGACTGAAGCTTCTAAAGGATGCAATCCCCAGTATTCGTCCAGTAATAAATAAACTGATATTCTGCCAACCAATATTTATAAGCGAGCATGTGATGGCCCACAGGTATCAGAATCACCACCCAAAAGAAGTCGTGCTGCTGACAAGCTGATGGTTAGCCAGGTAAGTGTACATTTCCTGTCTATATCTTGGTGTCTATCCAGGTATTTATGTGCTTGTGCACATAACAGTCGCAACAGGCATGGTATGTTACTGTGGACACGTAGCATGTTTTGCCATGGTGTGCACACAAATTCTGTGTCTGCCTCCTGAATGTTGGTTCATATGCTGATGGTTGGTACTGTTTTGTTACTGTACCTCAAACATCCATTATTACTTCCCCATAGTCATGTAAGCCACTGTGCCACATGATTTGTACATGGTCAGTGTTTTGTGTAGTAATGTATGCTTGTAATGCATTGCAACACGTGTCATATATTTTAATTATTTCCTTCTGCATCCCCTTGGTGTGCTGCATCCCGTGTCATGTGCCATGCATGTTGTCCATCACAGTGATGCAGTTATCAGTATTAAATTGTGCGATGTGGTTCATAATGAATTGCGACATGTATGCTGTCACTGTCTCAACAAGTGCTGTATACATGACATAGTTGTGTCATACTCCTTTTGTGACTGCATTTCGAGATGAATGTTGAAAACCACCACAGTCTTATCAGCTGCACCTCATGCTATGTCCCCGTGTATATCACTCACCATGTGACTGGCATTGTGACAACTATCCACTGCACTGTGTCCTGTTCTGCCTGTACCTATTCATGTGTCATTATATGACATGCAATCATTTTGGGCTGCAGTGTTGTTCACTCATTATTCTGTCCACCTACAGTACTTTTGTGTAATGTCATATGTGCACTCATCACCATTTTCCGTTTCCTTTATGTACCTAGTCACACAAGCAACATCAGCGATTGAGATATGTAGAAAAATGATTGATAAAATGTTGATGAATGTACATAGTACAACATTTTACACAAAAATCTGCAACCAGAGTAATGAGTGCAGCATCACAGTTTATGACAATGTTATGTGATACGATCATTGAGATTTGGATACATCCATGCAGAATGGTAGGAACTGCGTGTAAAACTATGATGACTGTGTACCACATGATGAAGTATGTGCATGTGGATGCAGCATAATTTGGTGCTGCTGTGGGTGAGTTGCTCTTGAAATGTGTCACAAGTTGGTGTGATAAACACTTAATCACAGGGAAGACAGTTTTGAAGTTATTAGCTGTTCTCTGTGACACTGTTATAACATTGTGGCTCTGCATTGAGTGACACACCACTAATTATTGGTTTTCTTCAAATGTCTGTTCATAAACTGTTTTTTGTCCAGCAGATGTCACAATTCAGTCAGTCTCAGACATGTCCCACTGCTGAAACTAACATTGCAGAGGAACAGTTCCAAGACTCACAGAGGGGATTGGATGAGGTATGATTCCTGCATTGTCATGAAGTCTGCTTACATGATTTATCTGTCACTGTCTGCAGACCCTCCCCTGTGCTCCTGCAGCCAACAGACTTTTGATGCCCATTAGCAGTGTCCAACACCCTGTTATTGAATAAGTACTTTAGGAGTTATGTGGTCTTCATTTAATTTAATATTATTTCATGTCCTGGCCTTTAATCGTCTCACATGTGTCACATCTGAAGATGTGTGACAGACATACACCACATATTGTTTTGCTACAGAAATGTTTCTCACATGTTCCCCATATCAGTCATGTACATCACCACATCCATAGTGGTGTGCTCCTTTGTAGTTCCCTGTTATTTTCTGTTTCTCTCTCAATGCACCATGTTACCCTCCCTTGTCTGTACAGCACCAAGCTTCATAGCCAGCAACTGACTGCCCTCTGTCCTGAACAGGTCACAGTACTGGACTTACACAGTGATACTGTGCATCATCCATGACAGAAGTGAATAAAACTGAGGTGCCCACTTTTATATTCTGCAGCAACACACATAGGTCATCAAATGTCATAACCGTGATTACCAAGTGGTCTGTTGGCTCATAACCTGAGCATCATACATCCACAGTGCTCACTGCTGCACTGTGTATAACTTTGCATTTCTCAGAATGCAACCTTGCCTGCTACCACTTTGTCCATTTCACAGATCCTCAGTATGTTACTACACATTATCTTCACATTTGTGTTCCACTGTCACCAAGTGCAACTTAATTGTTAGCTATGACATGCCATGGCATGTCCTACTGTGTTGCCATGATGTGATGTGCTGAAGACAGGCAGCTGGACAGATACAGAATGTTATTTCCATTAGCATGGTGTCACTAAATCACATAACCACATGTTATGTCCCGAACACTTTAAAGTTACTGTGACTAATAACTTGTTCCTACCACTGAGGCACATCGTTACTTGATTTTGATGACGCTAATTCAAAGAGGGCCATGGTGTGAATTGAGGCACATGCAGTTTAGAGTAGGGACCCAGCTGAGGTGTGGTTCACCTCAACATTGGTAGCTGGGTGACTTCACAATGGTGCCCGGACGTGAATAGCAAGTCAACATAACACTTTTTTGTTAACATTATCTGTTTTGTTTCTGTTGGTGACAGTGCTCTCTGTCTTACTCTTTTTGTTTATGTACGACACATGAAGTTGCACCTATTCACATCTGGGCCCTGCGGTGAATACCAAGAGACCACCATTAATTTTCAGATCTAATTACCACATTGCAAATACAAACAAGCCCATCACTGCAGCTCTCGGATTCCTGCCTGTGACGCCGGTGACCCTGTTTGTGGAAGGGACCAGGGGTGCCATGGTGACAGCCGCTGCAGAATGTCTTGGCATGTGATGACTGCTGTCCGTCTCATGGAGTGAGTGTGGGCATGTGACATGGTGCTTGCTGAGTCCATACGCACAATGATGGTACTACTAGTTGCCTGTTCCTGCTGGCTGTATGTGGTGTTCAACACTGGCACATGCCTTGCAGTTTCTGCATTTACATGACCCTGGCAAGCTTACGTAGACATGGTGTTGTGACTGCCCCATCACCGTAGCCAGCCTCTGCTGCCACATATGCTGTGTCCAGCAAAGGACACCATCTGCATCATGCATTCCGAGAAGCAGTGTGTTTTGTGTCCAGCACCTGCTCCTCATCCCTGTGATTATTTGGAAATACCTGGTGATGGATGTGTCCATCTTACTCGTGATGCGATGATGTAGTGTGGTGTTGCTAGATGTGTGTGCACGGTTGCAATCCTGGTCCCTAGGCAACAAGAAAGACTTGTCAGCCACTGATGTGTGTATTAACAGTCCCCCTCACAGAGCATTCAAATATATACTGATGTAATCTTGACCATTACATTCTCCCCTTGGTGTGCTGATAGGGTACTGTGTGCTTTAATTGCATATATTTCATAATATGTTGAGTACCAAAACAGCATGTATGCAATGTAAAGTTGTCCCCAGGTGCTTACTTTTCATCCCTCCATCACACCACAAAACCATGGTTTTGTAAGAATTTTTTTTTTCTTCCTTTTTGATCATTCCATGCCTGTGGCATGCCACGACTTGAGGTCAGTGATGTACCACACCACCACCATTGTCCCACCATTGTCCTCTTAACTCACATTGCAGCTGTCCTACACGTTGCCAGGTGTATCTGTTTACCGAATGGGTCCATCTCTGCCAATGGTAACACGCCAGGGAGGGCAACCACTGCACTGCAAATTCATGTACTGTGACCTGGTGAGGTGGTTTACGGTGCATCACGGCTCTCATGACAGGAGGGTCCATCATCCATCATGTGGTGACCATGGAGCATGGTGTTCAATGTACTCCGGGGGGCCACGGTGTGCCACACATGTCGAGGTACTGCAATCGTACCCCATGCCTGTGTGTGCATTGCTGCTCACCGAGTCAATGCACTCATGGCCTCAAAGAGACTACCCACTGTGTGCTGCATCCCCTCCTTCTCCACATAGAAGGTGAGCAGTCATTGGACTGTCGAGCCTTGTCCTCCAAGCTATCCCTACAGTGATAAGAGTCTGTTCCCGAAACAGGGTCCTTGACAGTGCAAGCAGAAATTAAATGACTGTGATGACGAGATGGCATACATATTGATAATTTTGTACTGCTCCACAGAAAGACGCCGTGCAACGGTATTAAAATAAGTTACATTTTAAAACCGTTGTCGTCATGTGCAACCCATTCTGCAATTGAATGTCACATGCGGTAACTGGTTTTGCATACAGTACAAACATACAGGTTACTCACCTGTAACAGGAGTTCTAGGAATGGTATATGTTGTTCATCCACACTTATTGGCAGGTTCCTTGCCGCTTTAATTGTTGCCGGAAGGTCTTCAAGCTGGCTCCTCCTACCCACCTGGGTGGTAAAACTCTCGGCTCCGCCCCATGACGCCAGATCTAGCCCGCTGGAAGCCAGGTTGTGCGTCGAAGCCGTGGAGGTCGGGTGTGGGTCGCAGGATGAACAACATATACCATTTCTAGAACTCCTGTTACAGGTGAGTAACCTGTATTTCTAGGGACATGGATATGTTGTTCAATCCACACTTATTGGCAGACTCCTAGCAGTTCTCCGGGAGGAGGGAGGCAAGGTGCACACCCCCGATACTTACTTGGGAAATAGAGACTGGAGAACCGAGGCCCCAAAACCAGCATCCAGGCGTGACTCGAGGTCGATGTGGTAGTGGGTAATAAAGGTATGTGCCGACTTCCAGGTAGCAGCCCTGCAGATATCCTGGATAGGGACATCCCTGGAAGCAGCTACCGATGCAGCGGTATGGCAGTTAGAATGAGCTCTTATCCCTCTGGGAGGCTCCATGCCAGCCAACCTATAGCAAAGCTCTATGCAGGAGGTGACCCACCTGCCTATCGTCTGCTTGGCTGCAGGTCTGCCAGGTGCGGCTTCAGCGTAGGTGACAAACAGCTGGCGAACCTCTCCCCGAACTTCAGCCGTCCGCTCCTTGTAATAAGCGAGTGCTCTTCTAGGGTCCAAAATATGGAGCCTATATTCAGACTCCGAGGTGTGATTGGGGTAGAACACCGGCAGAGTCAACACCTGGTTAAGGTGATACTCCGACACCACCTTCAGAAGGAATTTCGGGTGGGGGCGCAGGACAACCTTGTCCCTGTGGAAGACCAGATAAGGAGACTCGATGGAAAGCGGCTGGAGCTCTCCCATCCTTCTGGCTGACATGATAGCCACCAAGAAGGCGGTCTTCCACGATAGGTGGGAAATATCGCACCTGTGCATCAGTTCAAATGGCTTTCCCATGAGCTTGGCCACCAGCAGTAGATCCCCGGAGGTGGAGGTTCTCACCGAGGGGAAATGTGGTCAAGGCCTTGAAAAGCCAGACCACCTTCTCCTGCGCTCTCGACTGCTTCCGCCCGTTTGCAAGGTAGATGGCTGCCAAGTGCACCTTAAGGTCGCCGACTGAAGCCCTTGCTGAGAAAGGGACCACAGGTAGTCCAGGATGCTTGCCAAGGAGCAGGAGGAAGGGTCCAGGCCCTTGCCCTGACACCAAATGGAAAATTTCTTCCTTTTGAAGGTGTAGCATTTTCTGGTCGACTCCTTACGGGACGCCTCAATGACGTTGAGGACCTCGTCGGAAAGACCCAAGGCCTGGAACTCTGGCCGCTCAGGAACCAGGCCGTCAGGTGCAGGGATTGAAGGTCCGGATGGAATACCTTCCCCTGGTTGACTGAGATCAGGTCCGGGCGGGCTGGAAGCTGCCTCGGGAGCCTGGAGCTGAGGCTGAGGAGATCTGGATACCAGAACTGGCGGGCCAGTCTGGGGCTACCAGAATCACCTGCGCCTTGTCCCTCCTCGCCTTGAGAAGCACCTTGTGGATCAAGGGAAATGGGGGAAAGGCGTAGAAGAGACCCGGGGTCCATGGCCTCAAGAAGGCATCCCCCTGCAGCGAGCCCTGCTGAGGGGGGCCGGCATGGAACAGACTCAGCTTTGCATTCTCCCTGGAGGCAAACAGGTCCACCTGAGGCGTGCCCCAGTGGGAGAAGAGATCTTGTACTAGCTCCGGCAGGAGAGACCACTCGTGAGACGCAGCCCCTATCCGGCTTAGGGTATCGGCCAGGGTGTTGGAATCTCCTGCCACATGAATGGCTAGGAGATCCGCCTCCAGGCTGCGCACGAGGGACCATATGCGGAGAGCTTCCTTGCATAACAGCATGGATCGTGTCCCGCCCTGGCGGTTCAGATAGTACATGGTCATGGTATTGTCCGTCTGGACCTGAACCACTTGACCCCGTAGAAACGGAGCGAAGGTGGTGAGAGCTAGGTGGACCACTCGGAGCTCCAGCAGGTTGATATGGCATCAGGACTCCCAAGGAGACCAGAGGCCATGCGCTCTGTGCTCCTCCAGATGGGCACCCCAACCCATCAGAGATGCATCGGTCGATAGAGAGACCATCGGCTCGGGGCGGACGAACGGGATGCCCTCCTGCAGATGTGCCGGAACGGTCCACCACTGGAGAGCGTTCCACATCTCCTGGGTCACTGTCATGGGCTGATCCAATGGAGCGCAGCGTTGTGACCACTGGCTGGCCAGTCCCCATTGAAGGGGACGCATGTACTAACGGGCCCAATGGACCACGCTGGTGCAGGCCGCCATGAGGTCCAGGAGGCGCAAGAAGTCCCGGGCAGAGCGCGATTGCCCAACCAGAAATGATTGGACAAAGGAGGAAAGAACCTCGGCCCTGTCCGCCAGGAGCCGAGCTCTGGCTCGAAGAGTCAAGCTCTGCCCCGATGAAGATTATCACCTGCTTCGGCACGAGTTCCGACTTGGCCTTGTTGATGAGGAGGCCAATCTGAGAGCAAACCTGGAGGGCCAGATCTCTGGACCGCTCCACCTCTGCTCTGGAGGGGGCTGCAATCAGCCAGTCGTCCAGGTAGGGGTACACCCAGACCCTTCGGCACCACAGGAATGCTGTCACCACTGCCATGCATTTGGTGAAGACCCTGGGAGCTAGGGAGAGGCCGAAGGGCATGGCCCGGAACTCGTAAAGGGATCCCTCCGCTCTAAAGTGGAGGAATCTCTGATGAGACGGACGGATTGGGACGTGAAAGAATGCGTCCTGGAGGTCCAGGGAACAGAACTACATGCCTCGTTCCAAGGATGGGATTATGTGAGCCAGAGTGACCATCCTGAAGGTCCGAGACCTTAGGAACCTGTTCAGGTCATGTAGGTTGAGAATGGGGCACCAGCCCCCCGTCCGTTTTGGGACCAGGAAGTATCTGGACACAAACCCCAGGTCTGGAGGAGGATCCGCCACCTTCCTGATCACCTCTTTTTCGAGGAGCAGGGCAATATCGGCTCGGCGGGCCAACAGCGAGGCTGTGGACCCCCGAGGGGCGATGGCTCGAAAGGGTGGAGCCTGCTCGAACTCCAGAGGCAGGCCTTTTCCTACCACCTCCAACACCCGGCAGTCCGTGGTGACAGCGGACCAGGCGGAAAGGAAGTGGCGGAGCCGTCCCCCCATGGGGGGAACCAGGGGGAAGTGACGAGGCTGGGGGCGGCACCCCTCAAATCGTCACTGGGCAGGCTTGGAAGAGGAACCATCCAAGGGACCTCCTGGGCCTTTACCTCCTTGCTTCCTGTTGGAGGAAGCCACCGGCTTGGGTTTGGGATGCCAAGAGCGAGCCTGCTGGCCCTGTTGCTGGTGCTGTTGGGCCGGTCGAGATGCAGGGGCCGAAGGATGAAAGGACTTCTGCTGTAGCTGACGGCGGCCTTTGTCCCTCTGGGCAGAGGTGACCAAGTCCAAGGTGGCATTGTACTTTTCGATCCACTGGAGGTGACCTTCCACTCCAGGGCCAAAGAGGTCAGTCCCCAAGAAGTGGACGTCCGCCAACTTGTGCTGGGTATCCGCCATGAAAGTGGATATCCTCAGCCACGCCCTGCAGCGCTTGGCCACCGTGGCCGCTACTGACCTAGCACAGGAATCACCAATGCCAGAGCAGTCTGAAGCTGCTGCTTCGCCACCGCCCTACCCTGGTCCCGCACCTGGCGGACTGTGGTCTGCAGGTCAGTCGGGAGATTAGGGACAACCTCATCCAGGGAGCCCAAGAGGGCGTGGGAGAAGTGTGCCATCAGCACGGCCGAGCTGGCCTGTCGGAGGCCGAGGGAGGATGCAGCATACACCTTGCACCAGGCAAAGTCCAGCTTTTTGGACTCTTTGTCAGGGGGCTTATCCACGTCCCGAGTGTTACCAGAACGCCAGAAAACGCTGTCAGTGACTAACCCCTCGGCAGAGGGGTGGTCCGAGAAACCGGGCAAAGAGCTGGTAGGGACCGCATACTTCCTGGCCATCCTGGCCGAGGGCGCAGGACAGGAAGCAGGCCGCTGCCAGAGCTCCAAGGCTGGGCCAACAATGGCCTCAGCCACCGGAAAGGCCTCCGTGGGGGAATCCCCTCAGTCCAGTATCTCCGTCAGAGGATACTTGGCCCATTTGGACACGGGCTCGAGCTGCATCCCAGTGGACTCCGAGATGAGTCAAAGCAGACCCAAAAGGACAATGGGCTATCGTCCAAAGACTGGCCCCTGGAGGACTCCAGGTCGACCTGCCTGGAGAACAAGGAGTCATCGTCGTCGGATTCCAAAGAGTCTGCGAAGAGCTGCCTCGGCCCTGAGCCACCCTCTACCTGCCGAGGACGGTCGGGAGTGAGGGTGACCAACAACCTGTGGGGCAGGCCATGACCCGACCGAGAATCCTTGGTCGGTGCCCCAGACTTCGGCTGTGGAGGCCGAGGTTCCACCACAATCGGTGGAGCAGCTGGTTTTGGCCGAGCAACTGGCCCTAGGGCGGGCAACTCAACTGGGGTGAGTGGTTGCTTTGGTCGTTCAGGCGACAGCCACTTGATGGCCAGGGTTTGGACCGGAGTCAGCTTAGACTCGGACAACAGAAACTGCTGCCACATAAGCTCCTCGTAGCGCTGACGTAATTTATGCCGAAGCCTCCCCTCATCCGAGGAAGAGGACGAGGAGGAACAGTGTTGCTGCTCACTCCGGTATCGAGACCAAGACCGCCGATGTTGGCGGGAACGGCCTGACCAAGATGAAGTCCAAGACCGAGACCTTCTGGGGGACCGAGGGCGGGTCTGGGAAGGGGCGGGGGACACCCGCTCTTCCCTCGGCTCAGGAACTTTGACCGGGGACTGCGATCCCGAAGGCACAGGCAGATCCTCGGTCTCCACCGGGGGAACCGGTAAAGGAGGGTTGTTGGCTTCACCAGTCGACAGCCCATCTAACGGATTGAGAAAAATCTCGACTGCGTCGACGGGAGTCTTGGCAGGCTGGCCTAACGGGGACACCGTGAAGCCAGCGGCCTGAGCTGCAACTTCGACTGAAGTCGACGGTCGGCTGTCCGGGGAAGGAGACCTCTCCCGCTCCCATGAATGCCAACGGTGGGACTTACCCTTCGACTCCTTCTTCTTGGGCCGAGAAGAAAGTCCCGTAGGCCCCTCTCTCTTCGTGGAAAGGGACTGACAAAGCTCCTTGAATGAAGCCGTGTATGAGGAACTCAGAGAGAGCGGGATAACAGCCGCGGCCGAGGAAGAGGAGGATGCGGCCTGGGCTGCCTCCTCCTCGAGGGCGATCATCTGCTCGAACTGCTCAGCCGAGCCAGCCACTGCGGACACTGCCCAACGAGCCTCTTTAGATTTTACTGGCGGAAAACGCTTCTTGGGGCGCCCGAGCTTCAATCGGGCAACGCGATCATCCAGGACGTCGGCCGAGAAAGAGCGGCACAATCCGCAGGCCTGCAGGTCGTGATCTAGGCCAAGGCAGTAGACGCACGTGGAGTGCGGATCCATCCTGGACATTTTCTGCCCACAAGGGCACCTCTGAAAGCTGGGAATAAATGTGTCCATCGCAGCCGCGAGGGAAGATGAAGACCGAAGTTTAGAAAACTTCAAAACCAATTTCGGACGAACTGAAGAGTTAGGACCCAGTCTAAAACGCAGAGCGCTAAGGAGGGAACCTGAGCTTCCAAGCGGTAAGGAAGATCTGGCATCATGGGGCGGAGCCGAGAGTTTTACCACCCGGGTGGGTGGGAGGAGCCAGCTTGAAGACCTTCCGGCAACAGTTAAAGCGGCAAGGAACCTGCCAATAAGTGTGGATTGAACAACATATCCATGTCCCTAGAAACTCTATTTGTGTGTGTAGACGTGTGTGTCTGTGTGTGACGTTCGGTTAGTGACACAGATATTAACAGAACTTTTTTCTGTCAATAGATGTTATCCCATGACAGTATCCCATCAACTTCAGACAATGTCCGATGGACAGTGGATGTATCCAAGGTCAGCGAAGTGGACTACACAATGTATGAGGTAGTAATTAATTTCTGTTCCTCTTCCTTTTTTTTTTTTTTTTTTTGATAGGTCACATTGCACAACATTGTGTGACACTGCAGCATGTACATTGCAACCATTTTTAATTTTCACAGTAGCATTTCAATAATGAAGCAGATAATGCTCTATGATATATCAAGTATACTCGATGCTGAGTGCCTTCGCGTGGCACCGTGACTGTAAGACCAAATTCCCTCCTTACCATGGCTAACACACCACACTGTGGCGGTCTGATGCACAGTCCCCTTATCCGTATTCCCTTCCTTTGTTGAACCTGTCCACAGCACCATCTGCTAACAATCACACATCCACTGAATTCTATTGCTATACGTCCCTCTCACTGAAGTATCGACTGTTACTTCCCACACTCAACCTTCATCCTTCCATTTTCATGGAGGGACCCCTGCTGGCCAAGACCTACCCAAGCTCAAGCACCCACTGCTGACCTCCCATGTCTATTCATTTCACATATCTGAAGACCTGCATCATATGGTTGTATGTGATAATGTTGAAAGCCCAAAGGCCATCGCCGTTCTTTCAAAGTTTAACAGCAGCAATTCTTTTCTGCAGTGTGACATACCGTCACCCCTGACAAAGGCACCTGGTACTTACTTTTTTAAAGTTTTGGGACATAGGCTGCACATCTCCACACTACCCAGGGGTGCTTTGCCCCAATAACCCCTACTAAAGGATTCTCAACCCCAGGGGGTGGGGGGTGGGGTCATGTTGGTGTTGTTGGTGAAAACGTGAGAAACCTGATTTTTCTGCACTGTGCAACAACAATGCACCACTGCCCAGCTATGAAATCAGTACAGAGTGTCCTGCAGACCGACGCCGGGAACACATCAACTACGACATGTGACGTGGTATTATTGGCAAGCCACCGCTGAATCACCCCTCACATCTCCTGATGTTCCTTGCTATGTGTGCTCACTAGCACCACCACTACATCTATAGGTATACTTGCCCAACACCTATCATAGCACCCTACCGTCCTGTGCCTGTGCCTGTCCCTGTAATGCGCTGGTGAAGTGGTCGACATTATTGTAGGCACCCTTTCCCTGGTGCCACTATCACAGGATACCCATCATATGCCCCCTCTTTCTTCTGTCATCCACTGAGTACAGGTTTAGGTCCTACATCATATCGTCATACTGCTATGTTATGTATTGCTCCATAGGTCAAGATAGAACCACACAGTGCTATCAGTACCTGGCGCCACTTGTTACACAACTAGTTCCCTGTTGAGCACTCTGTGTGACAGGCTCATATCCAGGACACGCACTTCCCTTGCTGGATCACTGTCCATCCGCTGAAGGAATGAAGCATGTTAGACGTCTATCATGCAATGTGGTGTGCCTCATGCGCAAGCCATAGTTGCCAAGTATGCTCCTGTCAAATTCAGATGTACCAGCACCACAGATCTGGCCAGTGATGTAGCGCAGTAGTCCCTCTGGCTGGCCACCATGCTTTCCTCATGTTCGTACCCCTGCCTGTGTGTTACATGTATTATCACCATGCTCACACTCATGCTTTTGATTACAGTACTTCACTTTGTCAGAACACATGCAATCAGTTTTCTAAATTATGGTTTTCTGTTGTCCCTGTAGGAGGACTGTATACCAATTTCAGAACACATTTCAATTTGTTATGATGACGAGACAGTATCAGCTGAAACAATATACTGCAATGTGACTTTGGATATGTATGGTGTTACTGGCATGTCATGTAAATCCCTCAGTGACAGCGTGTCACAACTTTTACAGTCAACTGTTCATGGTACAGTGGACACAACAGCCTTACCACCAAAAAAGACACGCTCCATGAAATGTCAAGCCAGCCACAAAATGTTCATAAAAAATAAAGGTGATTTGATGGTTGTTTTAAAAATCAACACAGTCACTGATATAGTTACATGGTATTGGGTACTAGTTGTTCATTAACAGTGTGGTCGAATTTCTCCTCAGGCACTGTCACTGAGGTTCCCAGTGTTCGGTCCATTGGTGTCCAGTGCACTCTACTGGATGATATCCCCATTGGTTGTTCTACACCAATCTCAAGTCCAGATGTATCAGCAGTTGCTGACAATGACTCTGAATATGTTCCAACAAATGCACCCATATTAGTGGCGGAGCAAGAGTTGTGCACACCAACAATGCAGTATGCCTTTTACTTTTTTTATATGTGTATTCACTCACTATGTGACTGACAGAAAAGGGGACTGTATGCCATGTCTGCTTGGGCACCATTGACGTCCTGCTACCTACATCTGTGGGACATGATAACTGTAAACTGAGTAATACTACGCCTGGTGAACTAGTTAAAGGTGATTGGGGGACAAGGGTTCTGTATGCTGTGTTGCATGGCCAATACTGTCTACTACTATCAGAGGGGGGCACATAATAGCAGATTGTATAACTGTGTATGCTGACCACAGTTCTAGAAGTAGGCAAAGTTTGGGAATTGTTTATTGCTACTGATCTTTGTTGGGGTGGGCAAAATTTCAGCTTGACAAGTGGGGCTTCAAAACTGGCTGTTGTAGGGAAAGAGGAAGAAGTGTTGTAATCTGAGTTCTGCTTGGAGCATGGAGAAACAGCTAGTGTCCTTGTGTGCTACTGCCTAAATTGCTTCGGCAAGGGGGTTGTACTGCTCACACCAAAATTACAGTGGATTTGTGGCTGGACAGAGTGGGCATCTTTGCAAGGGTGATTAGTTGTACGTTGTGTGGGGCAGCAATAATCTTAAACTGGGCATGGAGATTTGGAGGCTGTGCAGTGTGTTTTCATCGGACAGGACTTAAGGAGGAGGTCAAGGGGATCATGAGGGAGCTGGAAGGCATGAGGGGGAGGAACGGAATGGAAAGGGCACCATGGGAGGAGGCGAGGCAACTACGGTATACCCCAGGGAACAGATGGACATGCACCCTGTGGTAACTCCCAAGGGGTACGGAACAATACAAGCAAGTGACGAAAAACACTTCATAGGAGGGTGGCCGATCACAGTTAGCAAAGGAGGGAGGGAGTAGGAGAAAGCAAGCTGGGGGCCAAGCATCACACTTACTACTATATACACCATGCTGTACCCAGGAGAGGAGGTGTAAGAGGCTGGCGGGATGAGAGGGAACAGGCAGACACAGAGGGTTTGGGCAGCAAACAGAGTGGGGTGCAGGACAGATTGTGGAATAGGAGGGAAGCTGGCAGGCAGTGAGTGTCTGACTAGCAAGCGGGGGGGGGATGTAAAGAAATGTAATCAGGAGGGCTGCTCAATGTTCCAGGTCCAGGCTGCAAAAACAGGGCAGGTCACTGCAATGTAAATAAAGCCAGAGCTGTGCAGGAAAGGGAAAATAGAGATTGCGCATGGCAGAGACAATTGGGTAGGGGAAGGCGGATGAAGTGGAGGACAGTCTTGATCAATGCCAGGAGTATGGCCAACAAAATGCCGGCACTCCAGGCGATGCTGGCTGAGGGATCAGCGGAGGTTGAGTCGATTACGGACACATGGGCGACAAAGAAGAATGATTGGTACCTAAACGTGGAGGGCTACACAACATTCAGGAGGGATAGAGAAGAGGGTAGAGGAGGAGGTGTAGTGCTGATAGTCAAAAATATCATAGTGGTTAGAAGAGTGGATGAAGCTGATGGGGGAGTGGAACCAATTTGGGTAACCCTGCAAATGATGGGAGGCAAAACACTGAAAATAGGGGTGGTGTACAGACCACCAATAATAGATGATGGCCTGGAGGAAAAATTAGTTGAGAACGTCAAGGGGCACTGTGACCTTGGAAAGGGTTGGGTGGTGGTCATGGGGGGGACCTAAATATTCCTTGGGCAGACTGGGACACTATGACATCAGCAATAGCCAGGGAGTGGAGAGTGATGGATGTATTTCAGGATGCCTTCCTGGTACAACAGGTGGGGGAACCTACTAGGGAGGGGAGGATACTGGACGTTATCCTTACAGACAGTGACCACATAAGGGGTATGGAGGTGTGTAGCCCGCTGCCAGGTGAAGACCATGCCACGGTCTGCTTTCTGCTGTGTCTGGGGGGAGGATAACCACTGTAATACAGTAGTAGTGGACTTCAGTGAGGTAGACTTCCTGGGCATGGGCAGGATTGTAAGGGGGAGCTTGAACTAGATTAGGTCACACATGGATGTTGGTAGCTTGTGGGAGACCATGAAGAAAGGGATGCAGGAGGCTAGTAGCTCATGTACAAAGGTAAGGCGTAGAAATGGTAGAGCCCACAAGCCATGCTGGTAGACCAGGGAGGTGAGGGCTAAAAAGGCTGCCTATGCATGTTTTATGCACTCCAGGGGGTCACGGAAGAGAGGAGACTAAAGGTGAGGATGGAGCAAAACCTGGCTGCTGCATCTTGGAGCATACACGCAATGTGTATCAGTGGTTTTTGTATCATGCTCTATTTTTGGCTCAGCAGACGGCTGTCTGTTTTCCTACACTGTTCACTTTGTTTCTTTGCCACTGACCTTATTTGAATAGTGTATGACTTTTGTTACTGTTTCTCTGCAATGTGACAACATGAATTCAGCAAGTGTTCATAAAACAATGACCAAAATGGAGATAACAGTAGTCTTACTTCCTTGTTTTTCAGAACTCCTGTAAGGACTTCCGAAAGAGAACCGCATAAACAGGAGAAATTCATAGTTTTCCGGTCATGCATTGTGTCATGGTTATAATACCATCGTTTTTTCTACCGATGAACCTTCGGAAAGACAAGGCACATTTTTAACTGTCACTGCCAAATGCGCAGAATGTGACCACTGTAAAGTGTGGCATAGCCAGCCCTCAGTAGCTCACTTTGCACTTGGAAACTTGCTCCTCTCAATAGCAATTTTAGTATCTGGGTGCAGCATTTCTAAGGCATACAGACTATTTCAATATATGAGAATTCCATGTGTTTCTCGGTGGACTGTGCAGAAACATATAAAGACCACCATCTCCCCGTTCATAAAAACAACCTGGGCCCATGAACAGGAGACAATGATACAGACATTGAGAGGCATGACCGGTGGCATGATACTTGGTGGTGATGAGCGGTGCCGATAGCCCTGGTCATTGTGCTAAATTTGGATCCGCCTCATAAGGTTCTTGATATTTCTCTTGTTCAGGTACAGTTTTCATGCTGAAGATTGGTAAACTGGATTTATGTGATTTGTACAGTGCATAACAATACGTTTTCTTCATCATTGTGATGTTTTTACTTTTCATTTTCACAGCAACGAAGTAAAAAAACTCAGCCTGGATGGAGTTGGAGGAATTGAAAAAAAATCGCTGACTTTTCTGGTGGAGGAAAATGGGCTCAGGGCTGACTGCATCATTACAGATAGGCATAGGCAAATCAATGCCTGGCTAGCCTCCTCACCTTTAATGCAGGGTGGAAAGCACTATTTTGGCGTATGGCAAGTGGCTAAAGGTGTGCATGTACATACACAAAAATAAGTACATTGAAAGGTACACAATAACATCTTCGCAGCAACATAAAATGATGTTCACACTGGCAGGGCGCCACACAATGCTGATGCGCTGCACACCTTAACTGGAATTTATCAGGGGACTTGTGTTCGTGAACGACCACATGCCACCGGGTGTTGGCAGGGCAGGAGAAGGATATAGCTTCATATTAACTGCTCACTTTCTCCAGGGAGGCTGGTCACAAGCAGTCTGTCATGTACGTCTCCCTACTGAAGGTTGTGTGACAGTGCACCATGCTGTGGGAGAGGACTGAGCTGGTGACTACGCTTGTGCCACAGTTCCTGGGTGTAAAAAATATCAAGTTAAAAAGCATGGGTGCATGCTTCCATGTCTGTCCCGGGATGCATGTCCTGGCTCAAATGGTCTTGGCACAGTGTACGTCATCCATCTCCTGTGGCTCAGTAAGGGTAGTTACATGCATACCCACTCTAGATTGTCAAGCCATGTGTGTGTCGCTGTGGCGATGACCTGTGCTGTGGCGGCTGATGTACCACGATGTCATGCAGATGCGTTCCGAACGAGATGGTGATATAGTGACAGCAACAGCATATAAAGCATGATGTTGACAACGTTGATGTTATGATTTATCCATTGTTTATTATTGTACTTGTACTTCTATTCATACTGTGGTTCTGAAGGTAGCCATCTTCACCTTTCTCATATACTGAATGTACATTTTTGCATTGTGCAACATATGCATATGTCAATACTAAGTACCACCATTCACTACCTTTATGAGTAGGGCTCACTAAGAAAATGGAGGCACTGTCCAAACAACGCAGCATGGATGCGATCAATCCATGGAAAAAAACAATAAACAGCCATGTTTACTGGGTGGCTGGCACAACACCAGACAGCAATAAAGAGGTTATAGAGGGAAAGTGGAACAGCATGATATGGCTCATACAGAACATTCACAGCAGTTATAGCGATGTGTACCCCACTTGCGCGTATGGTCCACTGGAGGGAAGGAAAGCAAAAAAGAAGTGGCTGAGTCCAAGTAAGTGTTGCACACAGTATCTTGCTGTCCACTGTGCAACTCAACACATTTTCACAGTCACGGTATCTATAAAAGTGTCTGTGGGCGTTGTCATTGGGTTTATTGCAATACTTAAGAGGTTGATAGACTGAAAGGGAGACAGTGTCACTTACGTATTAACACAGTACCATATTGTGTTACACATGCATAGCTGTTGTAAGATTTGCTGTACTGCGATGTCTATAATCAATACAGTCATTTTTTTTTCACCTTTCTTAGGTGAGGCATCAACTGAGAGGCTAGTCTCACTTCTTGAAAACCCTCAGCTGCTGAAGGACATATCAAGACTGTCTCCACATCATCAGACATCCACTGTGGAGGCATTCCATAGTACTATCCTACTGTCTGCCCCTAAACATACAGCATTCTCCTTTGACGGAATGCATGTCCGGTAAATGTCTCCTCTTTTTAAAAGTAATGCTGTGATACTAAACAAGTTTGAATGATGGTACAGGAATCATCTGATTAACTTCTCTGCAGTACCAAACAGTAACTTCTCTGCAGTACCAAACAGCAGAGTTCGTGATACAGCTCAGGTCACAGGGTACAACACTGTGACTCAATGATTCCAGTGTGTGACACAGCAATCCATCACAGTCCTAACATCGCTGCTTGTCAGTACAACACACCATGGTCATGGAATTTGAATGCACAGGCACTGAAAGAAGTATTGACCATGCTCTACTTGCTGTGGATTGCTTTAGTGACATTCTGCGCTTGTCTGTCTCTGACCACGTCCATGGTGCATCGCCAAATGAAAGTGTGGAAGGCCATGACCATCTGACCATAACCAGCTGTGCGACGCATTGCATTGCATGTCCGCCGGTTGTGGCCACTGTAACATGGACAAGATGTGCGGTAGGACATCACTATTCCAATACGATGCTTTAAGTTACTCTGAGGTGGGGGTGATGGGTGTATGGAACTTCTGTTAGCAATGTTGAAGGTGTACAATGATGTAAAAAAAAATTGTTAAAGGATTAACTGTTTTGACAATGGCTGTCCTGTCATTATGTGGATGTTTATTTCATTGTTTGGCGTCACATTCTTTATCACCTCAGACCACTTCTGGTAAGTATCGGACATCCTCTGCAAGCAAAGACAAAACCTCATACCTGAATCTGCCTCATAAAGCACGCATGTCTGTCACATCCCCTACTCCCACCCCAAACCCACACACACACCCACCGCCGTCCCACCAAACCAGACTGCTTTATCTCATTATATAATGTTCCCACTGTGATGTTGCCACCATGGAACCATTCTATTTACCTACTTACAGCCCTTGTAATGCTGACTTGAATGATGACACCCATGGCTATTGTTTTGTCACCTGACGCGCAACACTGAGTACTCTGTAGGGTTTCACTCCGTTCACCCCCCCCCCATCTCAACGGTGTCCGTAACAATATCCATGAACACTCAGTTCTTCTATGTGGAGAAGACAGCTGTGTCCTGGATGATGTATCCTCTCTCTCCATCAAGTCCAGTATCTTCACTTTTGTATGGCTTTACTCAACAGCAGATGTTATGGTAAAACCACACTATTTAGTGGTCAGTTGTTCACAGAAGGATACCCAGTTCTACATCGGATATCCTGTCTCCCACTCCTTTTCAGAGTAACACGTGTAACACTGCTTGCTCAATAGTGGGGTACAACAGTAGCTGCCTGACACATGACCCCTGTATGGCATCCAAAATGGCACTGTTTGTGGATGTAGCATTTGAAAGCATCACCTAGGATCATGTTCCCCCCATGTACGTATGCAGATCATCGTGCCAAACCATGACCGCTGCCAAAACAAAATATCGGAGGCAGCACCTCCAAGAAGGCTACCGTGTGTGCTACCTGTGTGATGCCCCTCCACACCTCGACACAGTCATGCAGTGCTGCAATCCTAGCTCAGTCCTTTGTCTGTAGCTGTACAACAAGATCCACGAACCTGAGGATTCGCTCCGTGACCATCACAGCCCTGTTGCCCAGCAGCCACCTGAACGCCCACTGTTATCACTTTTCCAGTTCTACAGTAGTAACAACGGAGTACCCCACCAGGAGTTGTTTCCTTACCCTGTCATGACACACTAATGTTTTAATGGCATGTATTTTTTAAACAACTACAGGCTAATTCTTGTGGGTATGTACTACAATGAGAACAGCTGCAGACCAGTGTCGAGGGATCATCTGGGAAAAGAGAAGTTGGAGGTGTATTTCAGCAAAGCAAAAAAGGGAGAGCCTTCTGTGCGCAAGGTGAAAGCACACGCAATCTATGGTACGTATGTCAGCCGTTCACAACTCAAGTTTTTGTTACGTCATAACAGGAACTGCATGATTAATGAAAGACACACAATGTTCTTTGGGCCATGCACCAAGTGAAATGTGAACATACCTAAGTTCTGTTAATGTACACTGACTTGTTACTATGATGCCATGCATCATACAGAGTAACATGATCAGACAACAGCATGGTTGAGGTTTTACAGTTCTCTTCAGCTGTATTGTTCACCTGTGGTGTCCGGCATTGATCTGTGTGTTGGGCATTGTGCTTCACAGTCTTCAGCACTGACTTCTGTGATTGCTTTCAGGGGAAACTGTACTAATTTAAATTGTGAGTACAGCATAGCGGGGCAGTGGACTCAGCTGAATGAGTACAGAAGGATGTGGGAAGCATGGGGAAGTGCTTCATGATGTATCAGATTGTATTCAATGAGAGGAAATATGAAAGCAATAAGACATGACAGAGTGTGCATGGAACACATTTTACCAGGTGGCCAGGGGCGTAATAAGGCAGAAGGCCTTGGCTGAGTGCCTTTGTCCACTGGCGTGCGGTAAAATCAGTTCCATGATCACACCTGGACAGTGTTATCGTGCTTAAAAAATGGGATCCTAGCTTTATGTTAATGTTTGCAGTTAGAGAAATATTGCAGGTATGCAGAAAAAAACATGTAATGCTGCTAATGCATGATGAAGCAGTCCTCCGGCAGATGAAGTTTTAAAATTCATGTGGTCAGTTGCATAATATGCATTAGGTCATTTGCATATAGCGTTTCAGTAAGATGGGAGGGGTCAGGTAATTTGCATATGGATTAATTTGGTCATTTGCATATATCGCTTCAGTACAATGGGATTACTGAGACTGGCTGAAGAATAATGCTGATGAAAGAAAGGTGAAAACTGATGCACAAAAACAAAACCTGTGCAGGATCGGGAAAAGCACGGTGTCTCCTCCCACTCTCCCATTCCAAGCTCACCTGTCGCACCGACAGAGCATGGCTTGTACTGCAGAAAGTCAGCAGGGCAATCAGCTATCACTAACGAGCAGAGACCATGGGCTCGGTGGCTGGCTTGGTGCTGCTTTTCTGTGATGCCACAGTCTACCTCTATTCACTGTCTGCCAGCCTCCCGCCACCGGGGCACAGGACAGTCGTCATCAGTGTTGATGCTCCTGCCAGGGAGCCACAGTCAGTGGAAAGGGAACCGTTGTTGTCGACGGGGAAGTGAGAGGAGGAGAACCGGTTGGTGGGGAAGACAGGTGGTTGGTAGTAGTGGGGTAGAAGAGGGAGAGTGACAGTATCGGGGACCGGTGGCACTGAGGGTTGAGGCACTGGACACCACACCTTGTGCCACGCCACCGACCCGTGTTTGGGAATGGTCATGGGCCATTGTGGGTTGGCAGCAGTGGTGAAGGATTCTGCGTCCTGCCAACTCCTCTACTTCTCTGGGGTGGGTGGGTTCACGACTGCCAGCATTGTTTGCACTGTGGGCGGCGCAGGTTGTGGGAGAAGGCGCTGTACCACAATGTGTGGTGGAGGTAGGAAAGACTCTCAGCCCGTGGCATCATTGCACGTCCTTGCTCCATGGTGAATTCAATAACAAAAATCGCTGGCCAATGCGTATCAGCCAAGACCACTACCCTCCAGACACTATGGTCATGCTTCACTGTCCACAGTCCGTGGTTGCTTCCCGGGGTGAGGGTCTGGTCGCTGTGGCATGGAGGAGCCCATTCACAAGGCTGTGGTCCAGCATCAGAAAAGATAAAAATTGTGAAAACCTCTGTAATTGTGGTTTGACTGCACCAACATTAACATGTCGTTTCACTTCCTTGACAGGGTATGGTCACCAACTGGTGGCGTCAGTCATCAGAGCTATATCAACATCCGATGGCAGAGAACTACTGAGGAACTTGGCTGACTCTGTTGACATTCACCCACCATTGACAGCAGCTTACAGTGACGTCAACGGAGAGGCCGCAAAGGCTCAATTTGTAAGCCGCTTTAACTTGGTATAAATAGCATTCATGGTGAAATACATATGTGCACAAAATCACATGGTGAAACAATAGCACAGTAAACAGTCTGTATCATCCACCTGTTACTTATGTTTGCAAGAGTGATGTTTACAAATTATTACTGTGCACCCAGTGTGACCACTTTGGTGTACATCGGGAGTGATGTACAGATTTGCTGTGCAGTCCACAGAATGGATGATGCTGCATAATAATGAGTGATGCACCAAAGCAATGTTTGTCAGTTGTCAAAGCAACGACAAATAATATGTGAAGTGTTCGTTGTTGTAAATTTCAAGACATCACACACTTGTTTCACCTGTCACAGACTGTCGTGCTACTTAGTTTAATCGAGCAATTGTGGCTGCATGTACCATGCATTGCATGCACTGGCGAAACATTTGATATTGCCATGGGTGTAATACCTGTGAGTTGCTGTTTGTGATTGACAGTTTTTTTTTTTCCAAAGTTCATCACAACATCAATGTAAGACTGTAAGAGTCAGTACAGATTGATGGTGTATTTCTTATGTATGTTCCTAGTAGTGTAAGCAAGTTATCATACTGTTCAGTAGTACCTGTTCTGTCAGGACATCTGTTCTGTGTCATCGCTGAAGAAATTTGTGTGAAACAATGACACTCACAAGGTTAACAGTTGCCAATGAATAAGATATATTGTAGTCAGTTGTCAGCCATTCATGGAAATATAGAAATGTATGGACAGTAAACAGTATTTGGCTTTCTTTGTTCGACATGCAGTATAAACAATGTTATGGTAATCACATCAATGATAACTATTTTTAAACCTATAACAGAAATGTTACATGCCCAGAATTACTTGGTATACTTGAATATTGGTTCAACACATTCAGGGTGGTATTAATCTTTCCAGTTTAAAAATGGGTGTATGCCACGCCAGACTCATTGGGGTATGTGTCTCTGATCTTCTGCAATGCACACGCTGGTAATGCGACACGAACATCCTTGCTGAGGTACCCCCAGCACCATCTCACAAGTTGACGGTATGCAGTGTATCTGTACTTTCTGAAATAAAGCATAAATACTAGTTCAGCATAAATGGATAGTCAATTCAGTTACAAGCAATCATGTCCTGCTAAGCTATACTTCTCACTCTGTCTTCAGCTACAACCTACGTCTACCAGGAAACATTCAGAACACAGCAGGTGAGTGGGACAAGTATGGATCAATGGACAATGCACATAGTCCAGGGGACAGTGGCCAGATTAATGGCCTGGGTAAGGAAGACATAGGCAGGGAGTGATCATGACATGGTCTGCTTCTGCCTCTGCTGGGGGGTTAATACAGGTGAAAGTTGCGGTAATTCACTTTAGGGGCAGGACTTCAAGTGGATGTAAATAATCAGAGAGTGAGGTAAACCATCAGGTGACTTTGGATGGGTAAAGCACACGGGCCAGATGAGATGCATCACATGGTACTAAGGGAGCAGACAGGAAAGACCGTTATACATGCACTGCTTGCATTTTACTATGTTACTGTGTTACAGAGCGAATAATGCCTGAAAGAACACTTTGCAAAACAATATAGTTGTGTACAGTTCACCTTGCGTTCAATATGTATTAAATGTACTTCTACTCCACATAACGTATTACTGATAACTTTCAATGGAAAGATGCTCTATATCCCTTATGTTCATCTGCCTCTTTTTCTGACTCACAACTTCATGTCATGGTCCTGTGCTATGACATCACAATCAGTTACCTTGTCAGTAATTCTGATGTGACAAGTAGACCATTATGACCGCAGGCACAGAGAAAACTACAGGAACAGAGAAAGTGTTCATGAGCAAAGATACATTTTCCATGCAAGTGGTCTCAGTAATATGTGATGGTAAGACTGACAGCAGAATACATGCTACCACACAGTTATTTCAGGTCATACCACATGGAGAGATAACGGAGTGTAGAAAAGTGGTGGTGGAGAAAGACACAGGTGGTTCAGTTGAGTCACTCACAGCAAGAGGCCTATAGGTGACCTGGCGGATATCCTGGCCTTCACCTAGCAGATCTTTCTAACTGGTCACTGCAGTCTGGGTGGGTACCAGACTACTGGAGGATGGCCCATACTGTGCCTATCCACAAGGGTGGCACGCGACACAAGCCAGGTAACCATAGGCCGGTTGGCCTCACGTCAGTAGTGGGCAAAGCGATGGCGAGCATCCAGAAGGAAAGGATAGAGGGGGTGGAGATGGCACAGGGTCATATACACATTCACTAGCATGGCTTCGTTAATGGCAGATCGTGCTAGACAAATCATGTGGCGTTATATGAAGGGATGAGAAGGACGACGGATAAGGGCAGTCCAGTGGATGTCCTCTTTGTGGACATCAGCCAGGCTTTTGAATCTGTGACACATCATGGGCTAATGGAGAAGATGGACAGTGCGCGTGTGGGGGGGGTTGTGAAGGTGGATAGGAAACTGCATGGCGTTGCATGTACAGAGGTTTGGGGGGGTCCTCATCCTGCAGGTCAGTCACAGGCGTGGTCACACAGTGGTCAGTTCAGAGTCAACTCCTGTTTAATGCCTATGTCACGGACATCAGAAGTTGTATCAGCTGCGGGATGACGCTCTTTACAGATGACTGTAAGCTGGTGGCGATGGTCGATGCGGAGGAGGTAAAGCTGGCTCTACAGCAGTACCTGGAGACTATAGGGAGGTGGTCACAAATATGGAAATTAAAGTTTAATGCTGCGAGATGCAGGGCTCTTCAACGGAGGGGGGCCAAAAACCAGACTCAGAAACAGACCTGGGGGGAGACACTGCAGGTTTCGAGGGGGGAGAAACACCTTTGAGTGGTGGTAGATGCCAAAATAGGTACTCCTTCTGCTGTACAATATCCTGGTTAGACCACACCTTCAATACTGCATGCAGTGTTGCTGTCCCTACACAACATTATGTAACTGCAGAAGGTACAGATGACAGCGACCAGGATGGTACTGGGGATAGGGGGAAAGGCGCTATGAGCAGCGACTGTAGTAGCTAAACCTGTACTCGTTGGAGGAGAGAAGAGACAATGGTTATAGGATACAGATGTTCAACTATGTCAAGGGGATCAACAGGGTAAGCGTTGAGGAGTCCTTCAGCTGAGGAAACTGAGGTACAGCAGGGGACATGGGGGAGGCTGAAGGGGGACACAAGGAGGTGGTACTTCACTGAGACAGTGGTGTAGCCCTGCAATATGCTGCACAGAGAACTGGTGGCTGCTACTACTTTGGATGACTTCAATAACAGCTGTGATAGGTGCCAGGGGGAAGGTACACCATTGAGTCCCACTGGGAAATAGGTTTTTTTTTATGTGAGGGATGGAGGGATACTATCGGTGCCCTGCACAGGCATTGACAATCAAGCAGACTCGATACACCACAGGGCATATTCTGCTGGTTGCATGGTATGTTAGTATGTTACTATGACAATAAGAAACTGAACTACATGATTGTTTGCTGCGGTGACTCCGTGCATTGCACATTTGCAGGCAGACTGCAATCACGTGGTACTGTGAAGAAGGAATGAGATTTCATGGTGAAAGGGTACCCTAGAGTCAGAATGGACAATGCTAGAGGCAAAGTGTGTAGTGTCCATATGTACATGAGGTCACTGTATTAAACAGGATGTGGTGGAATGCAGTACAGAGGACCTATGGAAGCATTTTCAATACTGTAACAAAAAAAAAAAAGAACACCACAAGGGTGCGGGGTAATATATTGGAGAACAAAGGGGGGAGGAGGCACCAACGTACTGGTGTGTGGACTTCCCAAAACATATGCTTTACAGGTGCTGAAATCAAGGTTTGTGACCACCAGTCTGTGGTACTGACTGGGACAATCCACCCGCCACACAGCTCTTTCCACTGTCCCAGCTGCTGTATGTACGGAAATGTTATATTCTCCAGTGCAAGCCTACGTGGATAGTTCAAGGACAGTCTCATTAACCCACTGCAAAATGTACAACCATTTTGGTAGTGGAACGGTGCAAATTTCAATCCTTGCTAGCAATAACACAGACAGTAACACATGTTGATGGCAAACAGTCACAAACTATGAATCAATCAGATTATAGCATATGCTGTATTGAGTCTGCTTGATGGTCAGTGCATTCTCTGGTTACTGTTTCAAGCACAGCCATAGTCAGTACAAGGTCCTCCATTTCATAACCCTATGCCCATCACCTTTTTAGTTACAGCACCACACAGTGGGAACAGCTGTAAAATCCCTGTACAGCGCATTCAAGTGGTACAACACCCTGTCAGTGAAGCCTGATCTCCTATTGTAAACATTGTTCGGCCAAACTACCACCTTGAGGGAGTCAACAGCAGTGTTGAAATCCTGACTCACACCAGAGTGAATGATTACCATCTTTATAAGTTTGACATATTTGCAGAGCTATATCATATACCTCTGGTTCATTACATCTTACAATTAGTTCAGGTGGAGCGCACCCAGTCACTCCCAATAGGCATGTTACTTCAGTACAGAATGACGTGTGTAGAGGTACCTTGCCTAAACACACCGTAAGTGTTAAGTAAGCAATAAGACATGACAGGCTGTGTGCTGAACAGATATTACTGCACGACCTGGGGCGCAGTAAGGCACGAGGCATGACTGAGTGCCTTCATCACCTGGAAGTGCGGTAATATCTGTTCGACACACACTCTGTCATGTCTTATTGCGCTCATAAAATGGGAACCTTTTTTATCTTATAAAAGTTTATACTACAAAGTATTTTAATATGTAGAAAGACATACTTAAAAAAGGAACGTGCCATGCCTAGCTCTGAACATTCCATTTTGGGGAATTGATTTATTTGCCTCTACTTGTTTTAGTCTATGTGTAAAACATATATGGCACTGATTTTGTATCCAATCACCAGGCTTATTTGTTTGTTTGTTTAAAATTTATTTTTATACAGGTTAATCTGATTGGGGAAAAAAAATCCCCATTTACAACAAATACCTGTGAAGGCCATGCGATGACCATGTTATAAGTCATGTTATCAGTCAATCATTCATAATTACAAGATACTTACTCGTATATGGTAGGAGGTGCATTCCCACCATTATACTGCTGGTGATAGGCATAATACGCCATCTGAAGCACATCAGGACCCAAGGCGACATGTTGAAAAGCTGGATTCAGAGTAATGCAGGGGACGTCAATATCCTCTCTCCTGTACGTCATTCTTTCTATCTCTGTGCAACAGAGACATTCCAAAACCTCAGTCATCTGTGGGCAGTGACCACAAATGCACCTGTTGAAAACAACAGAAAGCAGTTGTTTAGTAAGGTATTATACTAAACAAAAGTAAGACGTATAGTTACCCATGCCATTCCCTGTTATGCTGACGCAGACAGTGAAGTGCAGACATGAATCAACATTGCCCAATGGTACATGCAATGCACAAACTCTATTTAAAAAGCATAAATGGTGCACATGTCACTGTGCGAACTTACTTACCACAATCGTTATTCTGCAACACAGGACGCAACATGTTGCAGACTGATGGCAAACAGGTGCACTTCAGCATTCTGTCGTGCCATTAGCCACGTGTGACATGGTTGACTGTTTATTGCATCACTTCCCCACCATGTTGTAATTGAGAATGCCACAACAACAATGTCATGTTTCTAACATGCACAACATGGTATACGCAAGAGTACAGGAACACAACCATCTCCCAATATCTGTGACCCGCACCAGCTCAAATCACATGATAGGATCAGTAGGACACAGCAATCCACACTACCAAGTATGGTACATTGTCACTGACAGGTGTGTGTGTGTTAAGGTGGCACAGTAAAGTACAGTCGAGGACTATCCACATGGCATGTTACTGTTTGATTATATTTTCGATCAACAGTTTACAGACTATTATGGCACTGGGGGGTACTTTGCATTGGTAGCACAGGGGTGATATTCATAGATTTGTGGGTACTATGGGGTATTCAAGATGTAACACAATAATGCATTCCGGTAAAACACGTTTATGAACGGTTAACGCATAACTGGTCTAAGGGACCATGTTGGGAGCCAGCTGTTGCCCAAATACATTAAGTGTACCCAACCAATACATGCATACAACAGAAATTGTACTACAGGTAAAAAAGTGACAATGACTTACCAATCTTTGAACTTTCCACCTTGTCTACAACACGTAACGGTTTGCATGGAATGTTAGTCTTGAAGGTAGGCAGAGCTAAAGGGAAAACAGACAAGGGCTCGGGAAGTGTTAGTGAAAAGCAGTGTCGCCACAGCAAGGCCCTTCCCAGGTGACACTGAAAAAAATAAGAACATGTTAATAAAGGTAAATACAATGGTGAGTCACATACACATGACACAATACAAGGGGATTAAAACACTCCAAACAATAACTGAAAATAGAGATAAGTGAGCACAAACACACATAATGCTGTCAAAAGTACACAATATTTCAGAAACAGCAGATGACAAGGTCTGTGAAACGGTGCACACAGATAACATAGTAACATACTAATAAAGCGGCCGCTTAGTCACTATCAGCTGTCTAGTCTACTTACTGTGGGATGAATGCATACTGATAACGTTACCACACCATCACCACCGTACCTTAAAGGTGTCCCACCAGCAACACTCACCATTGATGCTGGATTCACACTAGACTTGTGACTATATCACCATTTGTTGAACAACCTCAACAATGGTCGCAGCCACAGAATGCAGCACTAGAGCTTTACAGAACTACACCACCATAGCATTAGAGTAGCGTCTCCTTGTTTTCACCCATGGCCACACCATGTACAGCATCACTGACTGCCCACTGATGACAGCTAAGTACATCAGCTGAACCACTTCAGCAAGGCTTGACACATGCATTAATTTCACGTATTTTAAGACCTCCATCAATGCAGGACTATGACGTACACACTGAGCAGTGAGCGTAGGTTTCTGTACGTCTTCCTGACGCATTCATAACACAGCAGATGGTTTAACTAACTATGGAGGACGGTACAGTGGACATTGTCAGGGAGGACAGTGACAACATTTGGTGCCATGACATGATAGACCCATCTGGGGAGAGTGATGGGGGGGCAGGCCACACAACTACAGTGGTACTTTCCTTCGGCTGGCGGAGCATGAAAGCATCCTGATACATCATTTGGATATAAGGAAAGATAGGAATACTGACAGTAGTGGGAACATTAGTATGAAGTGTCAGCATGAAGCTACAAACACCAGATCAAACATCAGGCACAACTGCAATACGGCCAGAAAGCCCGGTGGGTGGAACCAGGAGGCTCCAGAGGCATTCATGCAAAACCAAGCTGCCTATAGGGAGGATGGAGGCGCTATCACTGTCAAGGGTGGGGATGGGGGGGCATAACAGGGTTCCAAGGTGGAGGAAGCAGAGGTGGAAATACCGGTACACAGACTTAGCAAAGTAGTCAGATCACCTAGGATATTCAAAACAGCAGGTACCAATGTGGGATGCTCAATAAGCTCACCATGTGCACGCTCCAGTACAGAAGGCCGGAGGGGGCGCATGATATAGGTATTCAGGAACATGAAGGTGATACATGGAGAAGGATCACCTGCAGTACTCCAAATGAAGGAGCGTGGGGGCAACTGCAGGCAATGGGAGGTACTTACACTAGGGGAGACGAAAGGTGGAAAGGAGGATGATAATTCAGTGACAGGGTGGTGTACACATGCAATGTGCTGACCACAGGAGTAGTGGACACAGACACTGTGGAGGGCTTCAAGTGATGTTGGGACAAGTAATGACAGGGAATATGTCTGACTATGAATGCAGAATAGGGATGGGGGGGGGTCATGAACTTCAAATCCCAGGTTCTGTGACTACCAAACTAGCAGACACGAAACACCATTCGGGGTACTGTGATGGCGTTTGACTATGTTAATATATCACATCTATTCATTATCCTCCATCTATTAGACGTTTACCACCTGTACTATGTCACCATGTGATACAGGATCTACAATAGCAGATGCAAATGCTGACAAACTGGTACTGCATACAGCACATTTACTTCAAAGCAGAAAAATAAATGTGAATGTTGGAACTAACAATGGCAGGAAAGAGAAGTAACAGGGTGGACCACCACTGTCTGCATCACAGTAAGGATGTATGAGTACATAATCAGTAATCATTAGCCACAAATAACATATAGTAACACTATGTGTTGTTGCCTTCTCTTTACACTGGTTAGGCTATAACCACAGGCATAGCACAGCAATCTGTACAGGTTGCATTAACACATGTGAGTTGCAGTGCGGAATACTGCAAAGTCAAGCCCCAGTGAGGAACACTACATACCACGACATCTGTACAGTGAGATGCAAAACTGAAAAACACACAACTAAGACACACAGATGCTGAATGCTCATGTACTGACAACAGCATGCGGACATAGTACTAATAGTACAATGGTCGGTGCTTTTGCATACAGACACCTGTGATTCAACAAAGAATACTGCATATACACTGTGCACTTGACTTCAGTACTGTGCCATGTGCCTAAGATTCAATGTCTTGCCGACTCATAATGTAAAGTAAGGTGCAATACATTTTGGGGATGGAAGCATTTGCAACACGCAATGGCAATATGACTAGGTCAGCACACATCACAGTCAATTGTCTCACACAATGTTAAAACATAAAGTTATCCTGGCAAAGACAAGCGTGGTAGCAAACATGAGGAGACAGACAGTAGAACTGAAGGATGCAATGAAATCTAATGGCACACCACTGCCAGTAACAGCAACATAACAGGAGGCATGTTTCACAACAACAGAATGAACAGTAACACACAGAGCTCTGAGTCATGCAAACCAAGGAAAGAATCATCTGTGTGGGTCAGCAATTATCAGCAATAAACAGCTCAACACATATTAATCTCACCACTGGTTATGGCCAAGACATCCCTCGCCCCCAAATGCTTGAGAGTCATCTTGTTCACTTCCCGTACTACTACCATGTGCCCCACTACCACCAGACGAGTCTGATGCATAAGGGTCATCCCGATAAGGATCCAGGAGAGCAAACCCACTGCCAACATCACCTAAATCACTGCCGGTATCCGAATACTCGGAATTGTACTGCGATTCATCACCGCTTGAGCCATCAGACACCATGTTATTGGTAGGACGTCCCTGGTAATACGTCATGCGTCCGATTGCACGAGAGCAACAACGGGGATACAGCAACTTCCTGGATTTACTTTAAAAAAAAAACAATCTTTATGCAAAAATGTGCAAGGGAAGCAGAAAAAGGTAGGCACTTTTCCATTACTGAGCAGGGATTACTTCAAATTCTTACCAGTGGGTGCCCAGATCACAACATTCCTTTAAACTTTCAAATTATGTATTTTATTAAAGTTTCTTTTTGTACCATACATGATCCAAAGTTTTGTTTTTAGGATGAAAGGACATGCTGGGTGGGATAAGGGTGGGATTGTATGGATAGTGATGGCTGGCATGTTCCGTTTAGAAAAGCTGGGGACCCCCCACACTTGCCAGTAATGGGATCTGTGGATGATCATTTCAGAGTCTGGTATGCAGTGGTGTCCAAGGAAAGAACAGAGTTAAGAGATTTGGAAGGGAGAGGGAAGTTATGGTGAGGCTGGGATAAAACCCACCACCTGCAGGACTGACCCTGTATACCTCTTCGCATTTTGTCACTGAAATATTGGATACAGACACTCAAAATGTAGGGAAATGAGGGACACTGGTCTTAATAATATGGGACAAATTTTTAGACAGAGACATATTCAGAAAACTGGAAGCTAGTGACTTAACAGCACTCTACCCTTGATCACACCCTGGACACTAGCTGAAAATCCTAACAGTGGAGTGATAATGACTCACATTGAGTCTTTTGTGGGATCCACCTCATGAACTGCCAGATAACTGCAGCTCTCAATGAGCTGTTAACCACACCAGGCCATCTGAAACATTGAGTGAGATTAGCATTATGACTACAGCCTGCTAAAGTAGACTTTTTTTTAACTTCATTAACAGCCATGAAAACCTGCACTAGTCAAAAGGAACGAGTAGAGAGTTAGCTGCATTAGCCCTGGACAATCTGCACTAGTGTTTGGGCTAGTAAAACAATGTTGAGATCGACCCCTGTTTTGAGTGCTCAGATACTTTTGAAACAGATTTTGTCATATCATTCAGTGTTTCAGCTACATGTCCAGGTTACAAACAAGTTCTCTTGTCACTATAGCCCTTTGTTTGTGAAAGCAGTCAGCCTGGGAGGTGTAAAGCATGGTCATTAACACCATCCGCACTTGCTTAACCTAATCTTTTCCACTGCAGCAAAGCTGCCCCCACCTTTTGTAACAGTAGCAGAGCCAGTTGTCTTCCACTTTGATTTGCTGGTAAACATTTTCATCTATAACAAAATGTTGGCATTTTTAAATGTTTTAAATTATTTTTGCTTCCTCAAGAAAAAAGTATGGGCCCCAAGGTGCAGGGGCACAGTTTGCACCTAGACAAGGCCAGCCTTGATGCTGGCACAAAGTGCTCCGTTTCGTGCCCCACTGTGCTACACACAATACAATTATGAGCCACTTCCTGTACAATTGCTCTGCATTGTGACCACAAAGGGAAAGTTGGAGGCTGACATTCTAATGTGGGACAGCATGCAAATTAGGCACTCATCCATGTTCAAATGTTTTCTGGCCCTTCAGCCCCTGTATCAAGCCACATCAACCCCATACAGCAGGCAGAGGTTTGCAAACAAAAACAAAGTTCAGATGGGGGGGGGGTGATTAGATGGTGCCCATCTCAAGAAAAAGAGCTGTGGCTGGGGGGTCCACTGGACACCAGGAAATGGTATATACTGCATGCATACTGGGAGGGAGCTACTGTGGTCTATCAGTGATGATGACAAGATCCCATGGATGCCAGACCAGAACACAAGAGGGTATCACGGTAAGGGTTGGGTGACTGGGGGACAGGAATGGTAGCAGCACAATATTGCTAGGGTCTTGTGCATGGCACAGCGCCATGTGACTAGTACTGGGTCATGTACAGACCCATCTGCTGCCGCAAACCTGCATTTTATTAGGTGCACACCACCATTTGTGTCCACTAACATCTAGACTACCTAACTCAAATTTAGTTCCTAGCGACATTGTTGCAGGCGGTACTCCACCCTCCACCCAATAAATATACTCTAGCTTTGGGTATACACAAAAGATGGAGGCACTACAGGGCATCTGTTTACCCTATATAACATCAACACAATATCTATCTATCTATCTAGGACTCTGTGTTCCCATAAGTTAAATGTTATGTTTATAGCTTCATCCAAAACAACATAGGGTTAAATAGGAAATCATTTAGATTTTGAAAAAAAAAATTGTTCCTATACACAGGATGCCATTACAGTTTGTGTTCTTATTTATCAGCTACAGTCGCTGTCTGAAACAGTTCATAGCATGATGGGCAAAATGTCAGGAAACATATGGTGGTGTGAACGTCAAAAACAATAAGCAGAATTCTATTGTGAATCACTCCCACCAGAACTCCTGGAAAAGTTGCATCCATAGCTTTTATGGGGTGGGGTTGGAGGCTATCACTGTCAAATCTATCAGCTACACTAATTAAAACAAGCTGTAATCAAGAATACCAAATCGCTTCTTCAGAAGGCATGACCTGCCAAACTGCCAGACAGGGTAACAAATTTTATGAACCGTCATACCCTACTGTGACTTCTAGTTATTTTTCATCCTTTTTATATCTGTAGCCCAGCCCCCAATTTGACTAACTGGTAGGGATAGCTCAGGATTCCAAACATACACACACACGCGAAAAAAAATGCACTATACTCACTGGGCATAGATGGATAAGGAGACTGGCTATTCCAAAGTAACAAAAAAGTTTATTAAATACTTGTGGCATACAGGAGTGAATATAATTTGGTAAGACCCCCAAACAAAAAGGGTGTCTATTCTTTAGGCTGCAATTCTAATCAATCTTATTCAGGTCAAGTGCCTGGTGTCAGCTGCAGGTCTCTGAACCCTTGTCATATGGGTCTGCTCCTACCCATCTACCTGGTACACGTTGATACTTATCAGCCTATGTAGATGATTCCACCTCCCCAACCTTACTTATTAGCGCAGGAGTCAAACAAGGCTCTGTGCTAGGCCTTATCCTGTATTCCCTCACCTTGAATGATCTCCCTAAAGCCCGTTTCTCTTCACATACTCCACTGTATGCTAATGTCATAGTGCTCTTCCTCAGTGGATCCTCGCCCCCTGAGTTGGATGTGCATCTCCACTGGGACTTTGAAAACATCCAGCACTGGTCCTGCTCAAACAAATTCATCCTAAATGACAACAAAAAGGTCTCCATGATATTTGGTAACTGACAGAGGCTGACTAGTATTCCCAAAGCCCCAGTCTTCTGGACCACAGAAGGCTCTTTGTTGGAGGATGAGCCCTGAAATACCCTGCCACTTGGCTAGTTCAAACACATTGATTTCTCCAGATAAATTGATGCCATACACTCAGAACACCTCCTCAAAGCTAAGTACAATGTACAGGAACAAATCAACTTTCCCACTCCCTTCCCATCAAGTTCCTGTCAAAATGACCCTCCTGATGGTAAATTACGGAGATGTGATGTACAATGCAGGTTCTATGACCACCCTGGTCCCACTGGACACACTTCATCACTCTCTCCATTGCGTTGCATTAAACTGCCTTTCCCACATTCACCATTGCTCCTTTTACTACTCCCCCAGACTTGAAGTCAGGTGCTTTCTCCACTCTGCCACACATGCATCTAAATTCTGGTTCTCTGCCCTCCCCTTCTACAGTACCTCTCCTACCTCACTCACCCTCCTATACCTACTCACTCAAGAACTCTAACTCCAGCTTCTTCATAACTCGCATATTCTAAACCTCTACTAAGTAAGCATCCTATCATTTCAGACTCCACATCTTTTAAATTAGAAAGAAAGAGGAGCGAAAAGGAGGAGAAAAGTTATAACTTTTCTCCCCTTTCACTTCTCTTCCTCTCAATTTTCCTTGAGTGCCTCACTCCATGAGTCTAACAGTTCACTCCTGCTCGTCTACCGAGTTCATTTTTTCCTTACGTGTCCTACACCTGATGTCTTTCCATCATGCTTATTTCACCTTGCACCTACCACCGAATCTCTGTCTACTCCTATCCCTGGCACCCCATTCCTGATCTCAGTGAGCAGTTCTCAGCGTGGTATACAATGGTTTCTGCATTACTACTTTAATACATATCAAACTATTATACCTCTTTGAAAGTGCAGTACTTATGTGCCTAAATGTTTTGTACTCCTCCTAATTTGTATCTGTTTATTGCCAAATTTATATAATTGCCATTGCATAATTGTTATCTTTATTTACTACTTAATTTGTATCCTGTATATCACACAATTCATAGTTCATGTTTTTTTGCGTAAGTTTTTGAACACTGTCTGGTTCCTCAGTAGTAGAGAGCAGGTTACAGATACTGTATGAAAGAAAGAAGTAGGCAGAGTTTGAACCACTGTGTGGCATTCACTTCTCAGACTTGGCTCGAGAAATGAAACAAGATCTTTGATAGCATGGCTGTAGCGCATATCCACTAGATTTGCAACTTCCACAAATGTAGACTTATGTAGAAAATTTCATTTATGAGACAGGGACAATGACAGTTCAAATTGGCAATAGCAACAACTAGCTTTCAAATGGGCACCTCAGTTATAGCTACAAATGAGGAAGAATCTGCTAGAGAGCATATGTTACAATTATAGAATATCTGCCTCCCAGATGACAAGATAACTTGTTGACCACATCTTTCATTTCTCTGAGTGAAAATTATGCATTGGGAGGAAAGTTTAGGTTGGAGTATGTTGGAGATAGTTCATGAGTGGTCATGGCACAGTAGAAACAGTAGTGAGATAATGATCTGCATTTGTTACAGAACAGAGCCTTCTGCCTGACAAAGTGGGTGAAAAACAGTTTGCTATACAGGCATGCTTAGCTTAATTGAATTAATAATCTATCCAATATGGCAGCAGCTTTTGCATACAGACTTTATGATAGTCAAAGAAAGTAATGCCTCAGGCAATGAGAGATCAACAATGAGACAGCTACAGGAATTCAGTTCTTAACATCAGCAAGGAAAGGCCTCACACAATATGCTGCAGTACACGCTGAAGGTAGCCACAAACTCAAGTACTTTGCCTCTTCTGGAAATGAGTGTCCATGATTTTTAAGATAATGAATATATCACAAGTTAACATTTAGTGTTCTATTGTGTGTTGGGAGGACACAAGAAAGGTCACTAGATTAATGTTTTACCTTCCTATTTGTCCTACACCAAGATGGATAGGGCAAAATGGTAGTTTAGGATAATGAAAACATTACTGGAGATGGTAAGTTACATGGGATGGAAGTTGATGGTTGAAGACTGGTTGTGCAAGTAATTCCACAGGAATGTTTGCTGGAACTTAAGGTTTTGAAGAACAAAACATAAGAAGTCCAACACTGAGCTGGTTTGCTGAAGGAGTCAGATTCAGTGGTCCAGGATTCAATGGACCAGGCACAAAGGCAATTGGTTGCATTAATGTGGGTTTCTAAGGAAACCACCTTAGCTTCTAGGTTGAAAAATGATGACTGTACAGCTAGAAGGAAATCTTGCAGTTTGGTCATGGGATTTTGTTATGGAGACCGAGGACTGGGTATGACTGGATAGTATGTTTGTAGTGCCAAAACATACGGGTCAAAAGTGGCTGTTGGGCCATTGTGCCCTGTCGGGTATGAAACTCCTGTTTTGTGAATGTATATCACTGCACTAGTTGTTGCTTTTATTGTGTCCAGATAAACATTTTGGTTGATTGGACTACAACCGGACTTTCAACAAAATGTCTTTTTACCACATGGTGAGTGTGCTTACAGTTTGTGTCAAAAAGTTGTCAGCATTTTGCTGAAGCTGTGAAAGGAATATTTAAAGCATTTAGGGCAGTCAGCAGTTTTGAGATGCTGGCATCATTGTAGCTTTTAGGCAAAAAATCTACCTAGAAGATCTGTTAGATCTCAGTTCATCCACTTCAATCTCCCTTTTCTCAGATTCATCGGATGTGGACTATTTTTTTTACTCTCTGCCATAGTTTGCCAACCGGCAACTCCATTGGCCCATTCACTGCTGCTATATTCCAATACACAAAGTTCCACCTACCTGGATCCCTACGATCATAAGGACCCTCAGCTGTATTACTGCATTGCCATCCTGGTTTGCAGCCCACCCCACCCCCTGGTAGAGCTTTGCTTTTTAGCACCTCAGCAGACATGTCCCAAATACATATGTGGCTGTCCATGGTGAAGGCGTTCTTGAGGCCTATTTTTCCCCTGGATCAGGAAGGAGTCCAAATCAGATGTGAGGACAAGGCAGAATGTCAACTGCTCAGCCAGTAACCTGTTCTCCCTGGTTTCATCCCTCTTCCACTCAAGGAGGAGCATGTCACAGTTCCTGGGATTGTGTAGGGGAACATGATCACCTGTGCTACCAAGCACTTCTGCCAAGTCACCACCAGTAGCCACTATTGGAACGGCACTTATTGAACCAACCTGCTTTTCGGTGAGGGCATCTGCTCGGGAGGCTCCTTCTTTCTCCTAGGCTTGGGCCATGGACCTGGGTCACCAGCTTGCTGCTGTACACCTCACAGACTTGTCTAAATTGGACATTAGTAGTAGTATTAGTAAATACATTTATTCATAAAATCCAGAGAAAGGATAGCCCAACTGAGCCAAGGCTCATTTAAAATGTTGTCCATAACAAGAAGAAGATTATAAAACAGAAATGTACTAACAAACAGATGTTACAATCCATGTGCTTTTACATTTATACAAAAATATGTATAGCAAGGTCATCAAATGAAGGGCTAGTAAAGCTGCTTTCATAAGCAACAAAAATTCAACAATTTTCTAAAGGAATGCAGCATTGTTTGTGCAAGATCACATTTTTCATAATCCACATCTTTATCGAGTTCCAGAAAAAAATTTTTCAACAAATAAAGAAGGCAGTTAAAGAGACGGAAACTCCTGTAGGAACTGATGACATGGAAACAGCTTGCTGTTGAGAGCTGACCTTATAAAGCAGCTACTTGCACTACAATGTAGACACATAGGGTCTGAGTTTCAAAGCATCGGGAATGATGCATGGTGCTTGCATCAAAACAGAAATTACACAAGGGGTTCGCTGCACCACACCTTGCATCATTCCTGATATTCTATCGCAGCATGTACCAGCTGGGGGATCACCTGCGCCAGCCGGGCTTGTGCTGTCCTTGCGACTGATGTACCGGTGTGCCATGGCAGAAGGAGACTTGCGCTAGGGCAGTGCTGCAGCATCCCCTTAAATGTGAGTTTGTAATCTTCCCCCAAAGGGCACACGGCCCGCTAGAGTTAGATCAGCCAGAGCTGGTCTAACAGCTCATGTACCACACTTTGTGGCATGCCCGGGTGGAGGGGGGAATCCCATGTGCCCCTGCTGCAGTTGGCTACCCATTGCCAACCGAGCCCACGGAACTGACTGCAGCAATGTCATCAGTGTTACAGGACACTATACCTATGTATGGCTGTGATGACCAATGAATGTGTTACAGTAAGGGACACGAGGAGGATACCAATGTAAGTAATGGCTCCTGAAATCAGTTGAATGGCCCACACAGACAGCCAACTGCATGTGCCCCTGTTACCCAATGTGTTCCAGACAGCCATAAAAAAGTAATGTGTGTGGTGTCTGCCATAATTGGCATCGGATCACACAACACCACCAAGAGATATGCAGGGCGAGGACTGGGTGACAAGGATGTCCATGACTGACTGTGGGAGTGGACTATACAACAGTCACATACCTATGCAATCAGAACTATGAACCCCAATGTGGTCATTGCTAACCTATCCTGTTGACACCTAGGTGCTTAATTTTACATTTGAGAACAAGCCAGAAGCAACATTCGATGTATAATCACATGAGAAATTATCCTTGCAAGTCTCCAGACACTTGTGTATCTGGTGCTATAGTACTGTAGTGAGGTTGAGTTTCAAAGAGTACTGTGGCCACTGGCACAACTGTAACTGCTATGTTAAGTAACTTGTATTGTCTGAATGCCAGTGCTGGAGTGTACACATTAAAAGACTTATTTTTTCACATCATGTGCAGTACGTAACAGCCCAACATCATCAACTTATTCAGCCAATGTTTCTTTACAACTCACTGTCCAACGTTTGAGTACACTGAACTACTGTTCAACAAAATCTCATTCTATGAACAGGAAGGTTAAGGAAATGCCTACATTACACTCTAATCTGACATTGTCACTAAAGCACGTATTACATTAGGAACAAAATAATGGTTATGTTGTGTAAGACAGTACTGTGTGACTAAATCCACTGCATGCCCCATAAGCTTACGTATTACTTACATTCTATTGTTACATATACATTATTCTTCCATCAAGACTTAAAATATCACTTAATGATAAAACACCATTTTCATCCAGTTTGTTCTCCCTAGTAATTACCTATCCAAAACATATGTACATCGATAATAATAATTTAATAATAATAATTTTATTTATATAGAGCCTTTCGATATATCAAGGCGCTGAACAAATTAATCATAGCTTCAAATTTCAATACAAAACCATCAAACACTACAAACATTATAACAATACATCATAAAAACATGATAAATTACAATAAAATTCCAAACATATTACAATTCACTTAACTATCTAAGAAGGCCATTCTCCATAAATATGTTTTCAGTTCTTTCTTAAATATCTCCACGGAGGTGCAATCCCGTAACCAATACATACTGTGAACCGTTTTGTGGCCGAATGTTACATAACAAATAAGTATACACAATTTAGTGGGATGTTGTACTTCCAAATTGCGAGGACTACATTACAATGTGCTAAACATTTCTGATCCGGTCATTTGTTTTGAAATTGTTATGTTTTATTACGGGAAATGAGCTCTGTTCCAGGCTAACTGTAGTGAAGCACAGTTGTAACTTACGGACATTCTACAAAGACATTCAGGACTTGATGGAAGCTGCCATCAATCCCCTCCCATGTGCCATTTGTTTCATGCATAGGAGTGGCTGAGGCACCCTCAGGGAGTTTAGCGTCAGGACCCCCATATCAAAATCTGGTGTAGGGTCCCTGGTGCACCGGCTTCAGCGTTTGACGCAGTTTGTGTTGGTCTAGGGAGCTTTTTGAAAATCAAGCCCATGGAGTTCAGAAGTAGTTTCCTGGGCTACCAGTAAGAGGCTGTACCAGGTAACAGCTGGATGAGTAGTATTTATGTATTTTAAGCAGAATCACATGGAAGGGTAGTTGCAAGTTCAGGCAACAACAGTTATGTGGCCATTAGTGCCCCAATTCCTGCTCCTGACTTCTCCCCAACACTACCCCATTCCCCTCTTCCTCTCTTTTCTCTTTTCCTCTAATTACTCCAGGTGCTAATATATACCCTCTACATTTGCTGAACCCATCTATAGGCCACAGACTGATGGCCTTGACCCAAAACGTCTCCATCACTCCATCCCTGCTACAACTTTCCCTCTCTTCATGCCCTTAACTCTATCCTTTTAGCTCATGGCTGTCCCCCATATTTGGAAGCAAAGTTCCACCCCCTTGATGGGGGGCTGGCAACTTTGCCCCGAGATACTACTACCCTATACCCTCACTTCAACTTTAGTTTAGGTCCAGGAGAAGCTGATCCACTCCCAGCTCTCCACCTTCCTTGACTCCTCCTTATTCCTCTCCCATTCCAGTCTGATTTCCAAAAAGTCCACTCCACAATTTCCTCTGTTACTGATGCCATCCTGAAAGGAGTGGATCTGAGGCAGGTCACAGCTGCTATCTTCATTGACCTTGCTAAGGTCTCGATACCATTCCTAACCAATTCTCCTGGATAAGCTGGGTAGAGCTGAACTGTCCAATGCCACGGTTGGGTGGTTCAGCTGCTACCTGACTGGCAACAGTCAGTTCAGGTAGCTGACACCACATCCCTTCCTTCTTTCCATCAACTCTGGAGTGCCCCAAGGCTCAATCTTGGGGCTTATCCTTTTCTCCATCTTCCTCAATGACCTCTTCATGTCTCGAGTCTCTTGGAACATTCATCTGCACACTGACAGCACTGCTCTTTTCACCACTGAAACCCTGGCCCCTGACCTGGAAGCACAATTACACCATGACTTTCATAATGTCCAATGCTGGATCTGCTCTAACCAACTCACACTAAGTGCCAAAAAGACTGCTGCTATGCCTTTTGTCATCAAGCAACAGCTTACTAGTCGCAGACTCTTTCCATGTGTTTCAGACCCTTGATGGTGCTCCCTTTGAAATTATCTCTCACTTCAAGTGCCTTGGTGTGTGGCTAGATAGACACTTGGAATACTTCACCCACATCAATGCCATCCACAAAAAGCTTTACCCTAGGCTTGGTGCCCTGCACAGGAACATGTCCTGCCTGCCCCTCCTTGTCTGCAATGAGATCATTCTTAGAATGTTTACAGGGTGAAGTGCTGTGAGGCAACTCTGAATCAGAGGAGGTACTATAGGCGGGAAATGATGAAGCACAGGGAAAATCCACCAGCCTGGCACATCTGCTCCCACCCCAGGCCTCCCCAAAATCTCCCACCAATCCACCTTTACAATAACTAGCTGCTTTTTCCTTGGTAGAAGTAGGGGCCGCTCTGACAAATAAATTAAAGCCACTGAATGAAAACTTTATTTCCATTGCATCTTTCTAAGATGCTCAAAACACCAAATAAGATGAATGCTGATGATGGGGCACTTAAGGGTATGTGAAGGAGGTTCCTGGAGAACAGCAGACAGCCTCAGAACGGGTCGGGGCACATCATGCCATAAGAAGTTAGGTACCAGTAGCAAGCTGGGGCAAACACATTTCTATTGTCATTTTATTTTCTGTTTAACATATCGTTTATTTTTCCAAATGACCATAATGGCTACTTATAAACAGAGGTCTTGGTGGTGGTGGGGGTGGGGGCAGGACAAAAATTAATTGCTCACAATTCCTGCAAAATACTCAGGAAAATCAGAGGATCAGTGTCTTTATGAATTGTTAACTGACACTACATAGCAAATGTAGGTGGATGGCTAAAAAAAAAGAATGTTTGGAACTGGAGAGAAAGTCCAAAAGGTTTCTTGCCATTTCCTTAACAGTGAATTAAGTAGCCTAAGACTGGTGGATCATCCATATGGGTAACTGTTCTTAATGTCATGACAGCTGTCAATGAGACATCATTAATACATACAGTCTGCATAGCCAAGCCATGATTTTTCATATGATTTGAGGCCTGTGCCTCCTACATAGAAACATAGAAGTTGATGGCAGATAAGGACCGCAAGGCCCATCCAGTCTGCCCATTTTTATGTTTGCTTGCATGCATGCGCAAGAAACATTTCGCCACAGCTTAGGAGAGAAGCAGGGTTTTGGAGGTGCGGCACTGTGGTGGTCAATGCCCCCAGTGCCTTTTGAGGCTTACCCTGCTTTCCCCAATGCGGTGGCACGCTGCTGCTGACACTAGTTTAGCCAGCGTGCCACAACCTTGAAAGGAACCCGCTGCTGCAATGAGGGAGTGACCAGTCATTGCAGGGCGGTCCCTTGCCTGATGTAAAATTTCTTATAACATGGCGGTGGGTGGCGACTCTCGCCCGCCTCACAGTCCGGATAAAAGCCGACTTGGGGGTTCCCAATCCCCCTGTCGGCATGTCCCCATCCCCAGTTTATTTGCCGATGGGGTAGCCCAATCCCCATCGGCATGATGCGCCCCATTTGTTACGTGTCGTGGGGTGCCCAATCCCCCACGGCTCATGTGCTCCCACTTCCCCCACCACCACATTGTATGGCTGATGGGGTGCCCAATCCCCCATCAGCTCCAATACCCATCTCCCTAACAAACACCCAGCCAGGTGGAACGCTGGGAGCCCACCCCAGCATGCCAAAAGTGTCCCGTGATGTCTTTGTTTAATTTTAAATCCTGTAAAAAATAGGAAATGATACCTCGTTTAGCCCCATGCCCCCTCCCAAAACCCGCATCCACCCGCAGCGTACTCTGCTTCCCCACACCCCCCTCACCCCATACTTACCTCCAGAGCCTGGTGTGACGATTGTCAGTGGACCGGGAACATGTCTGCACTCTTCAAAGCCATTTTTCGAATTTTGGCACCAAATTTACAACATGGGGTTCTTGGGACCCCACCTCATGAATTCAGTCACTGTCATCTCGTTATTCGGTCCCGGAAGGTGATTCTGCGGTCGCTGCGCGGAATCACCTTTCCGGGCCGATTAACGAAATGACAGTGTCACTGTTCATGAGGTGGGCTCCTAAAAAGCCTATGTTGCAAATTTAGTACAAAAATTCCAAACAATGACTGCGTTATGAGCATGTATTGCACAGTTTCTATGCATGCTCATAACTTCGTGAATTTGTAATATTTTCACTCCAGGTTTCAACACTGGTATTTTTCCACACCTCCTTATGAACAGCACAGCTGCCATTTTTCACATCCTGGCTGAAATGTGTTTTTGCACTCCTGGCGCAGAACAGCACAATCGCTTGTGGGAAATCAGTGTTCGGGACAGATTAAGAAAATCAGTGACACTGTTCATGAGCAGAGGTCCTAAAATGCCTGTGTTGAAAATTTGATGACAAAAGTCCTTAAAATGACTGTGTTACAAGCGTATGTTGTGCAGTTTCCACGCACCCTCGTAGTTTCGCAAATTTGTAATATTTTCACTCCAGATTTTCAACATTGGCATTTTGCCACACCTCCTTATGAACAGTACAGCTGTCATTTTTCATATCCTGCCTGAAATATGCATTTGCACATCTGGCACACAATGGCACGGTCGCTGTGGGAAATTAATGCTTTGGACAGATTAAGAAAATCATAGTGACAGTGTTCATGAGCAGAGGTCACAAAATGCCTGTGTTGAAAATTTGGTGAAATAATTCCACTAAATGACTGCGGTACAAGCATGTTTTGTGAAGTTTCCTCATACGCTCAGAACTTTGAACATTTTTTATATTTTCACTACAGATTTTCAACATTGCCATCTCTTCACATCTCCCTATGAATGGTACAGTTGTCATTCTTCACATCCTGCCTGATCTGTGTTTTTGCGCATCTGGCGCAGAATGGTACAGCTGCTGTGGGAACTTGAAGTTCAGGACACATTAACAAAATCACACTGCCACTGATCATGAGAAGAGGTCCCAAATGCTTTCATGAGGTGAGGATCACAAAAAGGAATGTTGAAAATGTGTACTGCAAATACCAACACATGCCCGGGGCGTTTGGCTTTCTAACCATAACGTTCCACCGTGTACAGACTGACAGGCATCAGAGGTGTGACTTTGGATCACCGGCTGTAATGCTCACGCCATTCCACTCCCACACCCACCCTGAAGCCAGTGACAGGCAGAGAGGTGTGCCTTGCACTCTTCAACCCCAGACTTCACCCCATTCCCCTGTACTGCACCCATTTCAGCGTATGTCCTTATGAAATGGGGTGAGTGTGAAGACGAACACCACAAGGCACAACTCAACACTTGTCGATGTATACAGGACAGGGTGAGGTGAAATACCGTTAGCATTATGGGCAACGACCCACAGGCACACCCAAATGCCTGTCCATCTCTGCCGGGTGGAGATGGGGTTGCCGTGACTTCAGTACTTCGCTGCCGCTCCTATTCTGCATCTAACTCCTATACATCCAATGCTAATATCATCAAGCTAACATTTGGCATTGACAACTGCTTGTATATATATTGGACCCGTGGAAAGACAGTGTAGGGTGGCTAATGAAACTTACAGCTGGCACAAACATAGGGAACACTGTAACAATGAGGAACAAAGAAAATCAATGCAAAATGATTTGGACTAACTTTCAATATGGTTGATAAAAATAAAATGTATTTTAATGCAGGTAATGTATGTGCAAATATTAATTCTGTTAAAACAACTGTAAGCAGTATCACCATATGAATACTATTAAAAATTGTTTCTGAATCGGAAAGAGACTTGGGAATAACAGTTGCTGAAAAGTAAAATCATAAAAGGCAATGCAAGGAAGCAGTAAAGAAATGCAAACAATCTGGGTATTAGGATAAAATTTATCAGTAGATAGGTCTGGGCTGTTGCCACTGTATCAGGCTCTGGTTAGTTCTCAGTTGAAGTTCTGTGGTCAGTTCTGTGTTCTGCATTTTAGAGGTGATGAGGAGCAACTGGAGAGAGGGTGCAACAGAGAGCCACAGCAGTGGTACATGAATTAAATGGATCTATCACGTGAGGGCAGAATTAATTAAATCTCTTCACACTGGACAAGAGACAATGGAGAGAAGGGACATGATACAGATATATAGGGTGGTCTCTGACAGAACATTACTTACATCCATTAACTTGACAATGAATTATAAAACAACAGCTATTAGGGAACACAATTTAAAGCAGATAGGAAGCCATTTCAGAACTGAATAATGGAGATGAATTTTTACAAAATGTGTGATTGATACCTGGAATAAAAGCACAACAAGAAGGCACTCTGTTTGAGTAGCTACAAAAAATCCAAAGGAAGGTTCAATGCATATCTCCCATTTAAGTGTAGCAAGGAATGCCGGCGCTTCAGGTCTAGCATGACCCTTCCTTAGGGGTCACCTGGCAAAGGGTAAAATTCATGCTAGACCCAAAGTGCCAGTGCTCCTTCCTACACTTTTATCTACATTATCATTTTTTGAAGTGCACTGACTGCAGGACTCAGGGCACAGGTGCCCTTTTGTTTCCTGTGACGCCTTGAATGGTCTACCAGTAAATGTGTTAGTAAAAATATACTTTCTTTCAAACACACATTGAATGATTACATATGCATTGCAATGGCTATAACCATGGAGAAACAGAGGATGGTTACTATGAGCCTCTAGCCTCCTACCATCTAAATTTCATATGTGCTTGCGTTCTGCTGCTAACGTGGAGGAGCTCAGTGTGTTTGGGGGAGCAATGGAAATATCAAGTGATGCCCTGTATGGGGGAACAGTGGCACTATATATCAGGAAGGGCATTAGTGCCACTAGACAGGAGATGGGGGAAGGAACAGTAGAGATGCTATGGGTACAGATCCAAAAGTCAGCAGGAAGGAAATTGAGACTGAATGTAGTTTACAGACCACCTAATCAGGTCAAGAACAATGATGGAGAGTTGAGTAACATAATCAGGATGCCAGCAGAAAGGGGTGAAGTGGTGGTAATGGGGGACTTGCTTCAATTTGCCAAAGGTGGATTGGACAGTCCAGTCCACCACCTATGCAGAAGACAACTGATCCTGGACACAGTCCTGGATGGGTTCGCAGTTCAGGGGGTCACTGCACTGACATGAGAGGTGACATCCTGGATCTGGTATTATTTATTTATTTTTTATTTAAGATTTTATTAACCAGGTAAACAGCATTGGGCCACATGGCCCTTTTACAGGCTCAACCTGAATCTAAAATGCAGACTATAAAATCATTATACAATTAACACATATAACCATTCAATTATACCTCATATATCTTGCACATATTTGCCAGTGTCAGTGGCTCAGCAGGTAGCACACTCGCCTCTGAGGCTGGGAGATCAGAAGGCTGTGGGTTCTATCCCCACACCAGGCACTTCGATTAAATCCCAATACTGACACTGCAGTGCGGCATGAGGGGGGTGCTGCACTCCTGAGGTGCTGTCTTTCAGATGAGACATCAAACTGAGGTCCTGTCTGCCTGTTCTGGTGGTAGTTCAGGTAGATGTTAAAAATCTCAATGCACTTCTTGAAATGAGTAAGGGGAGTTTCCCTGGAGCTCTGGCCAAATTTTCCCCCATCACTAAAAAAAAAAAAAAAAAAAATACCAACAGCTTAATCTGGTTCAAGGTCAGTTGGCATTCATCTGTATCCCCTCCCCTGGGTCATGTCTGAAAATAGGCAGAATTTGTCTAGCGCACTTACCCGGTCAACAAAAACTAAACTAAAAAAAATATTCACAATCGTGGAGGCAGGCTGGAGAGACACACATACATATATATATATCTATATACACACATACATATACACACACACACGTGTACACAAAACAGTATAGTGATATGATTAATGGCTTTGCCTTTTTCCCCATAGGGAAACTGTGGCGTAATTTGCTGTTATAAAGGAGTGTTTATAATGGCAAACACGCACACGGTTTCCCTCGCTCTGTGCATGCCCCACTGCACCTTTTCCCTTTAGAACGCTGGCCATGTGTTTTCCCCCAGAAGACTGTACCACCACTCAGAATCAGACTCGGCGGTGAACTTCTTCTTTAAACAAAACTTGCAAGGGGAAAAAAAACTGTTTGTACTGCTCACTGGAACAAAAAAAAAAGTTTTAAATGAATAGAAAATGGAACCCGCAAGGTGAGAGTCACAGACTGGATGCTGAAAACGAACCGGGCCAGCCGCACAGCAACCTCCATTCATTTTATATAATTGCTGAGACGAAAAAGGCAAACTCAGCAATTATATAAAACAATATATGGGTCGGTGTGTGTAAACTTGAAGTTTACACACACCTTCGGGGTCAGATGCTTTTAATAAACCTCTTGTGCTTCGCTCTCAGGGTTTATGTAGCATCTAACTCCTCGGGTGTGTGTAAACTTCTCGTTACACACACCGACCCATACTTTATTGATTCTATATGTAATGTACATACATATATTAACAATACAATGTTAGTATTACAAGCGAGATCTGGAGACAAACCAAGGATCATGTCAGGGACATCAAAGTGGAGGAAACCCTGGGGAGTAGTGACCACAAAACAGTGTGGTTCTGAGTCAATATGGGGAAGGAAACATCAAGCACAAAAACAAGATTGCTGCATTTCAGGAAGGCAGATGATGGCAAGATGTGTAGGATACTGAGGGGACACCTAGCTAGCCTTAAGGAAGATATGGCAGTGGATCAAAGGTTGACAGGGAGCCGGCCCACTGGCATAGAGGTTGAGGCGCTGGTGCCTTACCTCGACCCACACTGGCGACCCAGGTTCGGGAATGGACTTAGGTCATCAGGGGTCGGCAGGGGAAGGATAGGATTGAGCGTCCAACGGACTGCTCTCCTATCCTGGGGTGGGTTTGGGACTGGCCTCGCTCATGTAGCAGCCCCCACTGGAGACTGGAGGCACTACAAGAAGCGTCGTGAAAGGGGAACAAGAAAACTGGAAAAAACGCTCCGGAAGTCTAGCCAGATGATGACTGCCGGCCCCAGGCACCTCAGACTCTCGAGAGCCACAGATTGCCTCAGCAGCTCTCGGACCGAAAGAAGGTGCTGGTTCCTTCTCAGAGGAGAGAGGGATCCGTCCGTGGAGGGTTACACCGGGCTACCCTGTGGAAGGCTGCAGATATGATGTAGGAGGTCGAAGGGGAAGCTAGCAGGGGAATGCCTGTGGACCATGGCGGCTCGAAGGAGAGACAGCTCTGGAGTACATTTATTTATTTATTTATTTAGCTTTTGTTTACTGGGTAAGTACACTAGACAAGTAATATGCCTATTTTCAGGAACGACCCGGGAGAGCACAACATGAAGAATACATACAAGGCAATTTAGGAGGAGCAGCATAATACAGGAAATAACAACAAGTGGGGAAAAGAAGATGCACAATCAACAATTACACAACGTATGAAGGGTACATGTATTGACATTTAGGGCAGCAGAATTCAGCTGGATTCATTTCACTAAGGGGGCTTGGGACAGTCACACACTATTGATTGTTTTAGATGAAACCACAGAGAGGTGCGAAAGGTCTCATGGGAGGAGGCTGACTGGACATGATCAGGGAGAGAGTTCCAGAGTCTGGGCGCATATGCAGCAAAGTCACGGTCCCCCATAACAGTGCGGGTGGGGGGGACTTTGAGAAACCCAGAAGTCTGGGACCTGAGGTGGTAGGGCATGGGGTCCATTTTTGGGAGAAGTTCCACCAGTCTCAGCGGAATGCCGGTAGTAAGCACTTTCCCGGAGAAATTCCCAACACCAAAGTCCAGGTATTCAGCTGGGGGAAGCCAGCAGAGTTTGTCGTAGAGCTCACAGCGATGGGTGAGTTTGGGGGCAGCTAGCACAAACCGACAGATATTATTATATGCCGTGTTCCACCTGGCAAGATGAGTTTGGGGGGGATCGAGCAAATAAATGAAGTCCATAGCTGAGGGAGGAAGAAGCACTCCAGTGGGCAAGTCTAGCCCCAGGGGTTAGCTTGTATTTGGCCCTGCAGGCTGCCAAGCTTGCACATTGAGTTCTACAGATATTGGAGGATATGACTCTCCATGTCGAGTTGAGGGTCAAGGGTGACGCCAAGATATTTGATTGAGTTCACTGTTGGCAGCAAGTGTCCATCCTCACTAGTTATGTTGAGCAAGGCTGATGAGGCTTTTATCTTGGCCGTGGAACCAAACAGCATGGCCTGTGTTTTTTTTAGGTTCAACACCAGATTGTGGCTAGTAATCCAGGCCAGGACTTTGTTGAAATCTTCAGACAGGCTCTGGTTTAGGGCAGAGGCATTATGAGAATGGGCCACTATCACCAGGTCATCCGCATATAGGGTGGCTTGGCAATGAGAGATCGCCAAGGGAAGATTGTTAATGAAGAGTGAGAATAGGAGGGGGCCTAGCACCGAACCCTGGGGGACTCCCATGGTCACCGCCCTAGGCTCCGAGAGGGCCTTGTTGAAGCAGGTACACTGCTTTCTTCTCTTCAGGTAGCCCATTATCCAATTCATGGCATGGGGAGAGAGACCAAGTGACCACAGCTGGGCTCCAAGTAGGTCATGATTGACAAGGTCGAAGGCTTTTGACAGGTCTATGAATATAGCAACCGACAGTTTGCCCTGGTCCATGGCAGATCTGATGCTTGAAGTTACAGTAATCAGAGCAGTTGTGGTGCTATGTCCCCTTCGAAAGCCATGCTGGGCCTTGGATAGCAGCTCATTGGTGTGTAAATACTCCGAGAGTTGTTCAACCACCACCTTTTCTAGAAGTTTGCTAAGGGATGGGAGAATGGCAATTGGGCGATAGTTGTCAGGAAGTTTGGGATTGCCCTGCTTCAAGACAGGGACTATCCTTGCCTCCTTCCAGATATCAGGATTATCCCAGAGCTGAGGATAGATTAAAATGTGGGCAACTGGGGAGGCAATGTAAACAGCTCCTAGCTTTAGAAGCCTAGGTTCCAGGTTGTCAAGGCCTGGACTGGAGTGCTGGGAGAGGGCTGCAAGATGTTTCTGAACGTTCAGAGCTGATACCGCCCTGAGATTAAACTCTCTCTGAGAAGGTTGACCTACCTGACTCCTGGGGGAAGGGGGTACAAATAGATAATGCAAAAAAAAAAAAAAAGGTTGACAGGGATCAGGGAAGAGATTGCAGCAACCACTAACAAGTGCCTTAAGCAGAAAGGGAAAAACTCCAAAGCCAGGAGACCAAGATTGTTCAATAGGGATGTGTGTTAGGCAGTGAGGGACAAGAGGGAATACAGGAAGTGTAGGAAGCCTCAAAAGAATGAAAGGGCCTACCTGGAAAAAGCTAGGGAGGCTAGTAGGGTAGTCAGGCAGTCCAAGGCTAGGAAGGAGCTGTCAGTTGCTGAAGGGATTGAGGGGGAGAAGGCCTTCAGATACATTAGCAATAAGAAGGCTACATAAGCAGACACAGTGAAGTTAAAAAGGAGGAGGAGTGGGTGGAAGGCAGTAAAGAGAAGGTGAAAGTGTTGAATGAACACTTCTGCTCTGGCTTAATAAAGGAAAAAGATGGATCAATGCCGCACGGGAAGATGGGGGGAAGGAAGAGGAAGAAGAGGGACATGGCTGATGACAAGATAACAGAAGACAGGGTTAGGAAGGGGCTAATGTCCTTAAAGTTGAACAAGTCCCTGGGTTCCGATGGCATGTACTCATAGTGCTGAGGGGACTGAGGGCAGAACTGGCAAGTCCGCTGGCAGATTTGTTCAACAGCTCATTAGATATGGGGGGTGGTACAACAGGAGTGTAGAACTGCACGCGTGGTACGTCTGCACAAGAGTGGGTCTAAAGATGACCGTGAGATCTACAGGCTGGTCAATCTGACCTCCATTGGGGGGAAAATGATGGAGACCATTCTGAAGGAAAAGCTATTTGGGTTCCTTTAAGCAAACTGGCTCCAGAACAAGAAACAGGATGGATTCATGTCAGGGAGGTCCTGTCAAACCAGCCTGATCAGCTTCTTTGACTGGGTAATGAAGGCACAGACAAGGGCCAGGCAGCTGACATTCTGTACTTGGATTTCAGCAAGAACTTCAACTAAATGCTCCACAACAGGTTGATCAGGAAGCTGGAGGGCCTTGGGGCAAGTAGCAAATTAACCAGGTGGGTGGCAAATTGACTCAGTGGTAAGACCCAAAGGGGTTGTGGGGGGAGCTCTCAGGTATGAGGGAAGTTAGCATTGGAGTCTAGCAGGGGTTGGTGCTCAGCCCAGTGTTGTTCAATGTGTAAATTAATGACACTGGGGATGGTATTAAAGGCACGATCTGCCTCTTTGCAGATGACACCAAGCTCTGTGGGAGTGTGGACACAGATGAAGGGGTACAGGACCTACAGGAAGACCTAGTGAAGCTGGAGAGGTGATCTCGCATCTGGCAACTGGTGTTCAATGCTAAGAAGTACAAGGTCATGCACATAAGAGGAAAGAACCCAAAGGCTGAGCACAGGCTGGGGGGTCAGGGTCCCTATAGTGGAGGAGGAAAAGGACTTGGGGATAACCATTACCAGCAACCGAAAGCAGGCTTTGCAGTGTAGACAAGCAGTAGCCAAGGCTAACAGAATGCTGGCCTATATTGCTAGAGGGTTGATGAGCAGAAGGGAGGAGGTTATCCTGCCGCTGTACAGATCCTCAGTGGAGCCGCACCTGGAGTACAGTGTGCAATACTGAAGTCCCTACCTATGGGAGGATACCAAACAGCTTCAAGCAGTGCAGATGATGGTGACAAAGGTGGTTCAGGAACAGCAGGATAGAGTGTATGAGGACAGACTGAGAACTCAATATGTGCTTACTCAAGGAGGGGGAGGGAGAGTGGAAACCTTCAGGTATGTGAAAGGTATAAACAAGGCAGATATTGAATACCTGTTTCATCTTAGTGAAAACAAGACCACAATGGGACGCTGTTACAGGGGGGAAAGTTCAAGAAGGAGGTCAGGAGACTCTTCTTTACAGAGCGTATGGTGTCAGGGTGGAATGAACTCCCATCTAAGATCATCAATCAGAAAACAGTGAGGGGGGGGGTTTCAAGAGAGGGTGGGACAGAATGAAGGGAAAAGGTCAGGGTTCACTGGGTGCAAGGCCAATAGTAATTTCTGGATCAGGGGGGCTCTGCAACGGAGCAGGCTCAGTAGACCAAACAGCCTTGTTCTGCTGGCTAATTTGCATGTTCATAGGTAGTGCCAAGTGTTACTTTTAAATGTGTATGTAGTCAGCTGTGTTGACAGGTGGCCTTTGCCTTTCTCACTTCATTCACCATAGCTTGCAAAATTGATATTTGGCAGAACTAGCATGGTGGCACCTTTCCCTGCCTCCTTTCATTCTCTGCTTCCATTTCTCCTCCAGTTCTTCTCCTCGTGGATTTTATACACCAGCACAACTGCAGACGCTCACACATGTACCCGTTGCCTGATACACCCCGGAGTCCTTCTTCTCAACCACACTGAGAGACTTAGTGTCTCACTGCAGAACCTAGTTCCTTCAGTTTTCGCTTACAGGAAAAAATATAGGAAAATAAAGATGGATGTCTGTGCCCAGTACACACCACCATAAGTCATATTATTTATCAAATAAATCCTCCAAACTCCCCCTGCACCTTTTCCAGTCTACTAAATTCACTCTGCCCTGCTAACCAATCAACTACTATGTTGTGAGGGTTGGTGACAAGTTTACGACAAGTTCCATGCTGGGGCACAAGATGGACTGCTACAGGAGGAGCAGTAAGTACTGGCAGTGTACACAGTCAAAAGTTGTTTCAAACACAGGCATCATTTTTATGTTTGCTTGCGCAGGAAACATTATGACAGCTTAGGAGAGAAGCGGGGTTTTGGAGGTGCGGCACTGTGACGGCCAATGCACCCACTGCATTTAGAGGCTTGGCCCCCTTTCCCCCCAATGCAGCGTCACACAGCTGCTGACACCAGTTCAGAAAGCGTGCCATCAATCTGAAACAAAATCACTGCTGCAATGATGGGGCAACCTGTCATTGCAGGGTGGTACCTTGCCTGGTGTAACATTTCCAGTAACGTGGCCGTGGCTATTGCCGTCCGCCTCAGAGTCACCATGAAAGCTGACAGGGTGCCCAATCTCCCTGTCACCATGCCTCCTCCCCAGTTTATTTGCCGACGGGGGAACCCACTCTCCGTCAGCACTCCCTGTAGATCTTGTTTGCCGAGGGGGGTGCCCAATCCCACTCAGTATCATGCCCCCAAAACACATATTTTTTTCCCCTCAAACAGATGGGGGGCCCAATCCCATCAGCTACAGTTCCCCAAAGAAATTTGCAGGTGGCATGCTGGGAGCCCACCCCAGTGTACCAAATCTACCTGCAAAAAGAAAACCTTCCCACAATGTTTTTTTTAACCTGAACAGAAAGCAGTCCTTGTTGTGTCCCATGCCCCTCCCCAACCCGCACCCACATCCCCGACACCCCTCAACCCCATACTTACCTCTAGAGCCCGGCGCAATGATCTTCAGTGAACCGGGAACACGTCTGCACTATTCAAAACTGACCGCAAACTGAAGAAATGCCAGTAAGCTGTATAATGGCATAAATTTTTTTTTTTTTTTTTTTTCCCCAAGTTAGGTGGGTATCTCGCCCATTTCTGCGAATTTTGGCACCAACTTTTCAACATGGGGTTCTCGGGACCCTACCTCATGAATTCAGTCACTGTCATGACGTTATTCAGTCCAGAAAGGTGCTTTCGTGGTCACTGCATGGAATCACCTTTCGGGACTGAGTAACGAAATGACAGTGTTACTGTTCATGAGGTGGACTCCCAAAAGGTCCATGTTGCAAATTTGGTGGCAAAATTCCAAAAAATGACTGTGTTATGAGCGTGCATTTTGCAGATTCTACGCACGCTCGTAACTCTTGAGAATTTTTTATATTTTTATTCCAGATTTTCAGCATTGCCATTTTTGCGCACCTCTTTATGAACAGTACAGCTGTCATTTTTCACATCTTGCCTGAAATGTGGTTTTGCACATGTGGCGCACAATGACGTGGCCACTGTGGGAAACCAGCATTCAGGGCAGATTTAACAAAATCACAGTGACACTGTTCATGAGTGGAGGTCCCAAAATGCCCATGTTGAAAACTTGGTGAGAACATTTCACAAAATGACTGAATTACGAGCATGCATTGCGCAGTTTCCCCACACGCTCGCAACTTCGAGAATTTTTAATATTTTCATTTCAGATTTGCAACACTGGCATTTTTCCACACCTCCTTATGAACAGGATAGCTGTCATTTTTCACATCCTACCTAAACTGTGTTTTCGCACATGTGGCACAGAATGGCAGAGTCCCTGTAGCAAATCAACATTCGAGACAGATTAACAAAATCACAGTGTCACTGTTCATGAGCAGAGGTACCAAATGCTTTCATGAGGTGTGGGTCAAAAAAAGGCCATGTTGAAAATCTATAGTGCAAATATCAACAAATGCCCAACAAACAGAAGCACTCTGTGCAGCGGGGTTGACACCAGTCCATTTATAGAAGAAAGGGTCCTGAAAGAACTCCAAAAACTCAAGGTGGACGAAGCAATGGGACCTGATGGGATTCACCCCAGAATCCTAACAGAACTAAGGGGGGACCTAGTGACACCACTGACCACCCTTTTTAACAAATCATGGGAGGATGGGGTGGTACCTGAGCACTAGAGGAGGGCGGATGTGATTTCCCTTCACAAAAGTGGGAGCAAGGCAGAAGCAGGAAACTACAGACCTGTTAGTTTGACCTCGGTGGTAGGAAAAATGATGGAATCCCTTCTGAAAGAAAGGATTGAGTACCTAGAGGCCAGCGGGGCACAGGACCCAAGGCAGCATGGATTCACAGCAGGAAGGTCATGTCAGACGAATCTAATCTATTTCTTTGACTGGGTGACCAAAGTAATACACCAGGAAGGGGCTGTGGATATGGCCTACCTAGACTTTAGCAAGGCATCTGACACAGTCCCGCACAAAAGATTAATAATCAAGTTAGCCAGCCTGGGAGTGGGTCCCAGGGTGGTAGCCTGGGTAGCGAACTGGCTGCACAACAGGACACAGAAGGTAACAATAAATGGAACTCACTCCAAAGAAAGGGGGGTGGTTACTAGAGGAGTACTTCGGGTTCAGTACTGGGTCCAGTCCTCTTTAATGTCTTTATAGGTGACATTGAAGAGGATCTGGAAGGAAAAGTATGCCTCTTTGCAGATGACACAAACATCTGTAACAGAGCTGATACACAAGAGGGGGTGGAAAGGATGAGAAGGGACTTGGCAAGGTTGGAGGAATGGTCAGACGTATGGCAACTTAGATTCAGTGCAAAGAACTGAAAAGTAATTCACCTGGGAAACAAAAACCCAGTAGAAGAGTACACGATGGCGGGGGAGGTACGAACAACAACAAAAATGAAAAGGGACCTGGGGGTAGTCCTATCACATGACCTAAAGGTGGGCAAGCAATGTGAAAAGGCAGTAAGAAGAGCTGGGGGGATACTGGGATGCATAGGGAGAGGCATCACAAGTAGAAAAAAGGAAATGTTTATCCCTTTGTACAGACAGTTGGTGAGACCTCATCTGGAGTACAGTGTCCAGTTTTGGATACCCCATCTCTGCAAGGACATTGACCAGATGAGGCCATCCAGAGGAGGGCAACTAAAATGGTGCAGGGTCTGAATCAGAAACCATATGAAGAGAGACTAAGAGAGCTAAATATGTACACCCTTGATGAAAGGAGGGACGGGGGGACTTGATAGAAACTATCAAGTACCTCAAGGGAATCAACAAAGTCCAGGAGGGTAGCATCTTTCAGAAAAAGAGATGTGTAAGACCAAGGGGGCCCAATTTAAACATAGAGGGCGGACAGCTCAGGGACAACGTGAGGAAATATTTTTTTCACAAAGAGTGATGGACGCATGGAACCGCCTTCCTGGGGAGGTTGTGGGGTCTTAAACAGTGGGGGAATTCAAACATGTATGGGACAGACATAAGGCAACTATAGTGGGGGGGTAGGAGGAAGTAGGCTGTTGGTTAACTAGAATCTGCAGCTTATCCAATAGATAGGGAAATGGGCAGACTAGGTGGGCCAAGTGGTCCTTATCTATCAAAGTCTATGTTTCTATGTTCTATGGGGCGTTACGGTTCCTAGCCATAGCATCCCACCCTGTACAGACTGACAGGCATCAGGGGTGTGCCTCTGAATTGCTGGCTGTAATGCTCATGCCATTCCACCCCCATCCTGCAGCCAGTGACAGGCATTGAGGTGTACCTTGAACTCTTCAGCCCCAGACTTCACCCATTCTCCTATACTGCACCCATTTCAGCGTATGTCCATATGGAATGGGGTGACTGTGAAACCGAACACCCCAAGGCACACCTCAAAACTTGTCAGTGTCTACAGGATAGAGTGAGGTGAAATGGCGTGAGCATTATGCGTAACGACCCAAACGCATACCCCACTGCCTGTCCATCTCTGCAGGGTGGAGGTGGGGTTCACATGAAGTTCAATACTTCACTGCCATTCCTATTCTGCATCTGTCTAACTCTTGCACTTCCAATGTTAATACCAGCAAGCAAACATTCGGCATTGACAAATGCTCGTTTTTTCTACCTTATGAATGTGCCATAGGCCTTTACTCTGTCAATAGCCTATCTATTCATACTCATCTGTATTGCTCCCTTATGCCTATCCCATGCCTGTTTGAAGCCCTGCACTGTATTCATATCCACCACTTCCTGAGGTAGGCCGTTCCTTGCATCCACCACCCTTTCTGTGAAAAAGAATTTCCTCACATTACCCCTTAAATCGGCCCCCCTCTAATCTCATGCTGTGTCCTCTTGTCCTGCTTTTTTTCTTATATTGAAACATGTTAGACTCTTTCACATTATTAATGCCCTTAAAGGAAGTCTCCCATAGTTTCACACCCATATTTTCCCAACTCCTTATGTGTAACTGTTGTGTGCCTCCTCCAGCTGCCAGCAGTCCTACTGCTGTCCAAATCTAGATTATAAATAAAAATATACAGCCCCAGAAGTTATCAATGTGTTTGTCCTCCATTTTCCCATCGATGCTGCTGGAGGATGATGTCATCAGAGCAAGAGATAATGGTGCTGCACTAAATGCTGTTCCACCAGTAAACAGAACCCACAATGTTTGGTTCCCCACTTGAGTAATGGAGGAACCCTTTAAGTGTTGTGCACATCCTGAAGTACAGGTCTAATAGGGACTAGGACCATATGAGTGTGATGCAGCACTGATTTGACATGTATATACAGTATGCCTATAAGGAAGTGCCTGCATGTGTTGTGTTAATGTTTCTGTTAGTAAAAACAGTTTACCCAATAAATGACTCTGGGTACAACAAGAGTCTTAAGTGGTATTATATAGCTGTTGTATTATGTTCTGTGTGTGTTAGCATTCTCTGTTTTGATTGACGCCAGCAGTGAGACACAATCTTTCAGAAATGCCCCTTTCCCTTTGTAACTAGGCAGTCATAGAAATATAGAAGTTGACGGCAGATAAGGACCGCAAGGCCCATCCAGTCTGCCCATTTCTTTTTCTACCTTATAAATGTGCCATCGGCCTTTGCTCTGTCAGTGGCCTATCTATTCATACTCATCTGTATTGCTCCCTTATGCCTATCCCATGCCGGTTTGAAGCCCTGCACTGTATTCATCGCCACCACTTCCTGAGGTAGGCTGTTCCATGCATCCACCACCCTTTCTGTGAAAAATAATTTCCTCACATTCCCCCTTAATCGGCCTCCCTCTAATCTCATGCTGTGTCATCTTGTCCTGCTATTTTTCTTATATTTAAACATGTTAGACGCTTCCACCTTGTTAATGCCCTTAAGACGTTTGAATGTTTCAAATCATATCACCTCTCTCCCTCCTTTGCTCTAGGGTATACATAATATTGAGCTCCGTTAATCTGTCCTCATATGTTTTCTGATGCAGTCCCTGCACCATTTTTGTTGCCCTTCTCTGGACTGCCTCAATTTGGTTAATGTCCTTGTGAAGGAGTGGCCTCCAGTGCTGCACGCAGTACTCCAGATGGGCCTAACCAGTGTCTTGTAAAGAGGGATTATTACCTCCCTCTTACGACTTGTGATACCCCTACTAATACACCCTAACGTTCCCCTAGCCTTACTTACTGCTTTAGAGGTCTGCTTGGATGATTTCATCGGTGATGATGATGCCCAAGTCTCTTTCTTCCTTTGTGACTGCCAGCAACTCCCCTCCCAGCCTATAGGTGGTTTCAGGGTTTCTCTTCCCTATGTGCATGATCTTGCACTTCTTTGCATTAAATCCCAGTTGCCACTCTCCTGACCATTTTGCTAGTTTATACAGAACTCTTCTCATTCTGCCCACCCCATCTGGATCATCTACTCTGTTGCAGATCTTGGTGTCATCTGCAAACAGACAAGCCTTACCTTCTAGTCCATCTGCAATGTCACTAATGAAGACAGTGAAGAGGACTGGCCCCAGGACTGATCCCCGAGGTACCCCACTTGTGACTTACATCTCTTCTGACTGTATACCATTTACCACCACTCTCTGTTTTCTGCCCGTCAACCAGTTTGCCACCCAGTTGACCAACTTCTGACCCACCCGAGTCTACCCAGCTTATTTATCAATTTTCTATGTGGAAAGGTAGGCGACATCAACTGCTCCCCCTTCGTCCACCACTCTGGTTACCCAGTCAAAGAAATCTACGAGATTAGTTTGACAGGACCTTCCCTTTGTAAACCCATGCTGTCTTGGATCCTGTGCCCCTATGGATTCCAGGTGTTGCACTATCCTTTTCTTAAGGAATGCCTCCATAATCTTGCCACTAGTGAGGTAAGACTGACTGGTCTGTAGTTCCCTGCCTCCTCCCTGCTACCACTCTTGTGAGGCGGGATCACATGACCCTTCTCCAGTCTTCTGGGACCTCTCTGTGCTCAGAGACTCACTAAACAGTTCTGCTAATGGCTCTGCTAGTTCCACCCCTTAGCTCAAGTACCCTGGGATGTATGCCATCAGGTCCCACTGCCTTGTCCACCCTGAGCTTAGCGAGCTCTTGTAGGACCCTTTCTTTTGTGAAGGGAGTAGTGCTCACCTCCCTCCCCCCTGTGTCCATGGTGCTGAGCTATGGGCCCTGCCCTACCTTCTCTTCAGTAAATACTGAGCAAAAGTATCTATTTAGGATAGATGCTTTTACAGAGTCCTCCTCCTCACATTCCCCCTTTTCTCCTTTGAGCTTGGCAATACTCCCTCTGGACTTTCTCCTTTCACTAATATATCTATAGAAAGTCTTGTCACCTTCTTTTACTGTTCGTGCTAGTGTTTCCTCAGTTTGGGACTTTGCCTGCCTTACTGCCTTACCTGCTTCCCTTAGGGCAGTTTGGTATGCCTCCCTATCTTCATCCCGCTGTGTTCCCTTATATTTCCTGAAGGCCAGCCTTTTGGCTCTGACCTTTTCTGCTACTGTATTTGAGAACCAACGTGGTTTCCTTCTTCTTTTGCACTTCTTTTCTAACACAATGGGATATTGCTTCAAGTATTGCATCCTTAATGCTTGCCCATTTTGCCTGTACCCCCTCACCTGTGTTTCTTTTTGCCAGGGCTAGCTTAACTCTGTTGGCGATCTTATCAAAGTCAGCTCCTCTGAAGTCCCATATTTTTTGCCTTGGAATGGGATGATTTAGATGTAGTGACCAAATTGAACCATACCATGTGATGGTCACTGGCCCCCAGGTGACCTTCTACCTGGAAATCTGTGATCCCTTCCCTGTTAGTCAGTACTAGATCTAGGATAGCCCTGTCTCTTGTGAGTTGTTGTACCAGTTGTTTGAGGCCCTCCCCCTGCAGGGAATCCACCATGTGTCTAGTTCTGGCAGATGTTCCTGCTGGTATTGACCAATCTGTATCAGTCTTGTTGAAGTCTCCAAGTACCAGAACCTCCCCTTTAGCTGTCAGTGATTGGATGGCTGATGTAAGGCAATAAAGAGTTCAGTTATAACAAGGAATAGGTTACCAGGACAACATCAGCTGCAGCATATGGAAGAAAAGTAATCTAGTGGTTAAAGCACAGGCACAAGGACTGGGAAACTCTGGTTCAAATCCTACCAAAGTCCCTTACTCTCTAACCCTTAACAAGTTCCCCTAACTTTCTTGGGAACTGAGATGGCCCCTCAGGTCCATGACTTTAAAAGTGCCCCCATTCCCATTATAAATCATTAACAGTGATATGAGAGCTACAGCACTTCACTTTGAAGGTACTGAAACAAGCTGTGGCTGCCCCCCTTTGTAATGCCAGCATTTGAAGTAGGATGTCCCTCACAAATTAGATGCTATACTTCAGCTGTTGTAGGTAAATAAACTAATCAGTCTCAGTGTTTGTAGTGCTCTGTATTTGCTTAGCTCATTCCTCCCATGTCATATGCATTATGTGCCTTGGTATTTCCAGTTGGAAACCCAGATGTAAGGAGCATCTGAAATGTAAAACAATATACTTTATAAAGTAAGTGATCTAGCTCTCCATTTTTAGGCTGCTGAAAGGGGGGTATATAATTTGTGCAAAGGAGGAATTCAGTCTTGTGTGATACTTTGGGAAACTGTTCAGGCCTACCTTGTAAATTAATCTTCTCAAGGGTGTTCACCTGGTGCAATACTGACTGACTCATTGACTGCTAGACTGACTGCTTGATTGTCTGATTGATTGACTCATTCTTTCTACTGCTCTCTACAACATTTTGCAACTGTCTCACAGAGGGAAATGAGCAGTACACAGAAACAGATTCTGTTTCCTGTGAATTAAATACTATTAGATGTATTATTTGCTCTACACATGCAGTATTAAGGCTACAAGTACTACTCCATGTATGAGTTGCATGACAGAACTGTCTTAAGCCATTGCAAACAAACTAAAATCAGGATAGACAGCACTGATACCCTTATGTGTTCTTCTGCACTGCTGCTGCAGTGACATCAGGGAATGGGATAGTCTGTATTACAAGTGACCCATTTGCATGTAAATAGAGGCTTGTTTGACATTTTACTACCTTGTGTCAGAGCCTCAGACTCTAGATATGTGTTGCAACAGCAGAAATAACTGATCTCTTATTGACATATGCACAGTAACTGATGTAACGTATAATAAGTACATCAGACATATCCAAATCAGAAATATACAGTAGTCGTCTCCTTTAAGGTGTCTGAATGTTTCGATCATATCACCTCTCTCCCTCCTTTGCTCTAGAGTATACATATTGAGCTCCGTTAATCTGTTCTCATGTTTTCTGATGCAGTCCCTGCACCATTTTGGTTGCCCTTCTCTGGACTGCCTCCATTTTGTTAATGTCCTTGTGAAGGTGTGGCCTCCAGTACTGCACGCAGTACTCCAGATGGGGGCTAACCAGTGTTTTGTAAAGATTTAAAATGTTTATTACCTTAGGGAAATTGGTGGCAGGAGGGGTTACTTTCTATGTTAAATCCAGTTTGATATGGGCTGTGTGACCCATGGTTGGCACAAGGTCCCTACAGGATATGGCCATATGTGCTGTCTTGCCCAGGTTTAAAACTTTTGTTGATTTACTGTAGACTCTACCCATACTAAATCTTTAAATACATTTATATATCTATACATTTTTTTTTTAAATGTATGAAAAGGGTATTGTAGGGAATTAGCAATTCTAGTAGCCCCACTAGTGGTAGTGAGCAGTCATTCCCTATATGGAAAAATAGGCATACAACAAAGTCAGGAAGTGGCATTACAAGGGTGAGGCACTCCTAACTCAGGGCGGTGCAAGCTCACTTCTGATTTGCTGCCAGGAGTCATGAAGGTTTGACAGAACAATCCTACATTGGGTAGGGGTGGCTAACAGCCTGGAGTAAAGAGTTTTGAGTTTTTTTCTCTCCTCCTGCTCTCAAGCTGACAGGAGTTCTGTGGGTGGTCTATGCAACAGACAAGTTTTCCCTTCAGAAGAAAAGTAGGAATAAGAAAAAAGTTTACAGTTGTAGTTACAGCTGGCCACCCTGATGGCCCAGTGTTGGCATGTCACACTGCCACTTAGGCAACCCACGTTTGGGAGCAAGCTTGGGATCCCACATTGGGAGGCAAGCCTGACTGCAGCAACTGCCGCTTGGCAGTGCGCTCTGGTCAGAAAGAAAGGCACTGAGCACCCGGTGCTGCAGCAGCCCCTATGGTAGGCCATGAGAGTTTGCTCCCTCTGCAGGACATTAATTTGTGCAGTCGGGACCACACAAAGCTATGCATACACCATGGAGAAGGAGGAGAACAGGGAGGAAAAATAAACATTGCGTACTCACCGTAATACCTGATGATCTAGGAATATCTTCACATTGATTCATATGAATGGGTTCTGAGCTGGAGGTGCTAGGACCCTGCGGGAGCCAGAACTTTTCAGGAGGGTTGGTGCCAAGGTAAGCAGTGTGCATGCATGGCGTCACGAGGAGGAGCTTGTGGCACAGGTTTACCTCGACACCAGTCCTCAACCACCTCAGTACCTTTTTTACCACAGAGGTGCAGCACTACCTAACATTTAGGTACTAACCTAAGGGCATAAGATAGCCCTGGTGACCCATGTAAGAAGGGACAACAAATCATAAACTCAATGTCTTCACAGCCCAAATCAAGAACAAGGGATGAAGACCAATAAACCGGCTTGAGTGAGCCTGGGGGATGGTGGGTGGTGTGTGACTCAATGGTGACAATATTCATAGATCAAAAATTACGGTGAGAATGTAATTTTTATATCTTCCAGGAATCAATCTTCACCACTGATTCACACAAATGGATCAGAGTACTAAATTCAGATGAAGGTCCCCCTGGGTTAGGGTGGTGGGAGCCGAGGCTCACTCAAGACAAAAGTCAGTTGAGAATGGGCCTGCCAAAAAAGGCATGCTGCCTGGCATGGACAACCAGGGCATAGTGCTTGACACAGGTGTGCACTGTACTCCAAGTTGCAGCTCTGCAAATATTACCGACAAAAACGAGTGAATCTCTGCCAAGGATGTGGCAACCGCTCTGGTGAAGTGGGCACATACCTGGCCTTCCAACATGACCTGAGCCATAGCATATCAGTGACGAAGGCGTTGACAATCCAAGCAGAAATGCATTTGACTGTAACAGGTTGTCCCATCTGATTAGGATCAAAGGAGATAAAGAGCTGCTTAGACTGCCTGAAGTCCTTAGTTCTGTCTATGTATAACTTTAGGGCTCTTCTGACATCCAGAGAATGGAGAATGCACTCTCCTTTGTTCTGGAAGTTAGGAAAGTATGTTGTCAGCCAAGAGGCTGCTTTAAGTGAAACTCTCACACCACCTTGGGTAAGAATTTGGGTGTGGGTGGGAGGACCATCTTTTCTCTTTGAAAAACAGTATGTGGAGGATCTGTGACCAAAGCATAAATCTCAAACTCTGCAGGCAGAGGTGAATGGCCACAAGGAAAGCCATTTTTCAAGTTAAGAACTTCAAGTTACATGTAGCCATGGACTAAAAGGGCTTACGGGTGAGCATGTCCAACGGAAGGTCGATATCCCAGGTGGCCACAGGTTTCCTGACAAAAAGCCTTGTGTGCAAAATGTCCTTCAAGAACCTCTTGATGAGAGGCAGCTGTGCTAGGGAGAGGTTCTTGACAGGCTCGTGGTATGCTGAAACTAGCACAAGTGGACCTTAACTGTAGATTGCTGCAAGCCTGCATCAGAAAAGTCCGACAAGTACTCCAAATCCATGTCTGTTGGGCACCAGAAGGGATCCATGTGAGTTTTGGGGCACCACACAGAAAAAATGTGTCCATTTGGCTGTGTAGGTCTTCCTGGTGGAAGGTTTAGGAGCAGCCAAAAGAATTTCAGAGATCTCCTGAGATACCTTACACCTGTTCACCTCTATCTCTTCAGCAACCAGGCGTGGAGGTAAAGGGAGCACAGACTGGGATGGACCACGGACTCCTGCATCAGAAGGTCCATACTGAGGGGAAGGGTCCTCAAAGTACTGACTGATAGCCTGTTGAGTACAGGAAACCATATCTGTCAGGGCCAGCATGGGACGACCAGCACCATCTTGCCCCCCGTGTGCCTCCAGCTTGAGCAGCACCCTCTGAGCTATGGGGATTTTCAGAAATGCATACAAAAAAAAGATTTGCCCACTGCAGCCTGAATGCATCCTGACAGAAAACACTTTGTCCTGGATTTCTGGAGCAGAATCAAGCAGTTTGGTGTTGAGTGGGGATGCAACAAGGTTCACATCTTGGGTCCCCCACTTGTCAAACACCAACTGCATGATGTCTGGTGCTAATGACCACTTGTGAGGATTGGCTTCTGTTCAGCTGAGCTCTTCCACCAGAATGTTCCGAGTTCCTGGTAAGCAGATTGCTTGGATCAGAACACCTTGCTCTAGACCGTTCCTACACTCTCATCGCTTCTCTGCAGCGAGGGTAGGAATGTGCTCCTCCTTGCTTGTTGATGTAGTACATGACAGACTTGTTGTCCATCTGGAAGAGTATTATCTAGTTGCTGATGGGGTCCACAAGGGCTCAAAGGTCATAGAGAACTGCTCTCATTTCCAACACACTGATGTGAAGATGGAACTCTACAGGGCTCCAAATTCCTTCAGCGTGGTGCCCCTACCAGTGGGCTCCCCACACCATCTGACACACATCTGTGGTGAGGGTTACCTGAAGTTCTTGCTGAGAGAAGAGAAGAACCCTGGAGGAGGCTGTCCTGTGTCCACCATGCAAGAGAGCAAAGCAAAAGCCTTGTCACCTTAATGGGGTAAGACTGAGGGTGCGATGCTGGCGACCACTGCATGCTGAGCATCCATTGGGTTGTCCTCATGTGCAGTCATGCCAGAAGCACAGTGAACAATGAACAGGCTATCAGGCCTAACATACGCCGCATGGAGTGTGCCTGAACCGACTTGTGCTTCATTATGTCATGTGCCGTTTGAAGGACTGCTTTCCCTCTGTCCTCTGTAAGGAAGGCCCTGGCTCTGGTAGTGTCCAGAAGGGCCCCTGCAAAGAGGAGCTGCCATGACGGCTGAAGCTGTAGGACCCCCATGGAGGTAAGGAACTGAGAGGATGTGGTCACTGCTCATTCAGTCTCCTGCTTGCATAGACTGGCTAGTAGGCAGTCATCCAGATAGGGAAAAACCTGGCGTCTGAGTTTTCTTAGGTATGCTGTGAGAACGACAAAGCACTCTGTAAAGACTTGAGTTGCCGAGGTTAGCCCAAAGGGCAGGACTCGGAACTGATCATGCTGACCTAGCACTATGAAGTGGAGGAATATGTGGTGGCTGGTGTGCACTAGGATATGCATCCTGCATGTCCAGGGAGGCTAACCAATCCTGTGCCTTGAGGAGTGGTGATAAGAGTTCCCAGAAAGATCATTCTGAACATTTTTCATTCCATGAACTTGTTCAAGTTTCTGAGATCGAGAATGGGACGCATGTCCCCTGACTTTTTCGGCACTAAGAAGTAATGAGAGTAAAAGCCTGTGTTTGCATTCCAACTCCAGCACTACTTCCACTGCCCTGTTGTTCAGAAGGCCCACAATCTCCTTTGTCAGGAGGTCCACTAAGTGAGCTAAAAGAAGGGGTTGCCTTCTGGGTGGATAATCTGGAGGAATTTCTTTGACGTTCAGATAGTATCCCTCTCAGATAATCTGGAGCACCCACTTGCCCATCGTGATGGATTCCCACTGGCTGTAAAAATGAGAAAAGCAGCTCCCTACAGGAGAGGAGAAGTCTGCCTCAGGCAGCTAAGGCAGGACCAGGGCTGAAACTTCAGAGGGTGGCACTAGGTGCTTTTGGGGCTTGTGCCTTCGACTGTGCTTTCTTCTGCAGTTGAGGAGGTTGGGATTTGCTTTGAGCTTCCCTACCCTTTCCTCAAAAGGACTACTTATTGTGGTAGAAACCTCACTCTCTCCCCTTTTAGGGATTAGACAGGGCAGGCCTGGAAGTCTTGAAAACCTGTTCTAGTTTTCTGAGAGGCCTCCAGAGACTGGTCCACCTGCTGTCCAAACAGGTAAGAACCATAAAATGGAACATTCATAACCTGTTGCTGGACATCATTAGAAAAACCAGAAGTACAAAGCCAGAAATGTCTTCTGATACTAATTCCTGCTGTCGCTAGGTGAGAGGCAGTGTCAAAGACGTCCATAGCTGCCTTAAGCTGATGACTGTTGGACTCAATGCCATGAGTGACAGTCTGGAGAATCTTCTGTTCATTCGTCGATTCAGGCAGGAATTCTGCTAGAGACTTAAGAGAAGTCCAGAGAGCATAATCATACTTAGAAAAATACCCCTGGTAACTGGCAATCCTCATGCCAAGGGTAGCAGCAGTGAATGCCTTTCCCTCCATTGTGTTTATTTTGGTGACCTCTTACTAATACGGCGCGCAGTCATTTCCTTAGCTTTGTTATTCTCACCTAAAATGACAATCTTGTCAGAAACAGGCTGAGAATGAAGGATAGACCTGTCTTTAGGGGCAGTGTACCTATGGTCGTGTCTATCGGCCTGCAGAGGGTGATAGGCACAGGCCTATTCCATACTGCATCAAAAAGGGTCTCAAACCTAGTGGAAATAGGGACACGAGACTGACTGGCGTGGTGGAAACGCTGAGCCACTCCAGACGAAGATGTTTACCCAGGTCAACAGCTGAAGGCTCACGAGCAAGTGTAGCATACATGTTGTGGAGAAGAGCCTGGAAAGAGAGGTCCTCCTAGGGGGGCAGGAGGAAGGCCTGGATCTGAAGTGTCCAGGCTATAGAAGGTGTAGTCATCACTGCCCTCAGAAATAATGAGTTCAGGGTCAGACTCTTCCCCTTCCAGGTCCTCTCCGGGGGCAGGAAGAGTCTGGAAGAGGAGTGGACTGCAGCTTGCCTAACCTGGACCGAGGAATAGGAAATAGAAATTTAAATACCCGTAAATGTTCTTTCTCCGACTGCTGGTCTCCGGGCTCATCACTTCTGGGAGGTCCTTCCTGGAACCACGTGACAGGCAAGAGGTATACAGACTTCTGCAGGAAGGGGGTATCCTCCCACTCATTTCCTCCAGACATCAGTACTTCTATAGCTTTTGTCTTCTAAGGAAACACATAACTTGGAAACAAACAAAAGAAAGGTTAGTGTAACTTGCAGCCGGAGACCGACTTTCAGCTTTCTGGGAGGGACGGAGCCCGGAGACCAGCAATAAGAGAAAGAAAATTTACAGGTATTTAAATTTCTATTTCTCTCTCCTAAAGCTGGTCTCTGGGCTCATCACTTCTGGGATATACTAAAGCAGTACATCCCTCCGCTTCCTGGGTGGGAAGAAAGTTCATAGTCCCTTATGGGTCCGCCACTGCCTGGAGAACCCTGCAGACAATGGACGCCTCTGCCGAGGCGGCGACATCCAACTTGTAGAATTTTGCGAAAGTATGGATGGATGATCATGTGACCGCTCTACATAAGTCTACCAGGGAAGCCTCTCTGAAGTCCGCCCAGGACGTAGCTATCGCTCGGGTTGAATGTACTCGCACTGGTCCCGGCAGGTCGATCCCGGCCTTCTGGTAGCTCAGGTGATGGTGGAATGAATGCACCTAGCAATAGAGTCCTTTGATGCCTTCTTACCCATGTTCAGGCCTGAGGTAAGGATGAATAGACTTGAAGTCTTACGGACAGAGTCAGATCTCTTGATGTAATTTTGAGTGTTCTCCGTGGATCAAGCATGCAAAATTCTCTCTCTCTTTCTCATTCTTGGGGTGAGGACAGAGGAGAGAATGTTCAAGACTTGGTTGCAGTGAAAATGAAACATCACCTTCGGTAAGAAGGCCGGATCTGTCCGCATGACTACAGAGTTTTGATGAAATATGGTGTAAGCTTTTTTGGATGACGGGGTTCCTATCTCACTGATGCGTCGGGCTGAGGTGATTGCAATGAGAAAAACGGCCTTCATAGTGAGATGAAGTAAGGACGCCTCCTTTAAGGGCTCAAAAGGTGGCTTGGTGAGTGCTTGGAGTACTAGGTTGAGCCTCTATGGAGGTACTACAGGTTTTATTGGAGGACGCTGCAAGGTTGCTGCTCTCAGAAATCGTCTAACATGAGGAAGAGCTCCTAAAGATTCTCCTGAGTCTGCTAACAGGAATGCCCCTAGAGCAGACACCTGGACTCTTAAGGTAGCCAGTTGGAGGCCCTTGTCGAAACCCTCCTGAAGGAACTGAAGTATGGTAGGTAGAGACACAGAGTCATCTGGTAAAGAGGTGTCTCGTAACCAAAACAGGAATTTTCCCCAGATCCTATAATAAACCCTGGAGGGGGAGGCCCACCTGGATTGAATCATCCTTTCTATGACAGGTGCAGAGAAACCTAACTCCCCAAGAGTTTCCCCACTCAATCTCCACGCCGAGAGGGACAGATTGTGAGGACTTGGGTATAGCACTGGTCCTTGATGTAGAAGGTCTGAGCTTACTTGGAACGTTCTGGGACACTGAAGAGACATTTGGACTAAAATCGAGGAAACCATGGTCTGCGGGGCCAGCAAGGGCAAACCAGAATCACCTCTGCTTGATCTTGGGCAATCTTGTGCCGTACCCTTGATAAGATCAGAATTGGAGGAAAGGCATACAGGAGATCGAACTGACCCCAGCTGATGGAGAAGGCGTCCTGCGCTATGGCCTTCTCGTCATTGCTGAGAGAGCAGAACCTTGGAACTTTGCAATTTTTTTTTCGGCAGGTGAAAAGATCTACCTGTGGGTGGCCCCACCGCTCCGTGGTGAACTGGAAGGCGCTGTTCTAGAGTTCCCACTCCCCTAGTAGGATGTCCTTTTGACTTAGCCAATCTGCTGTGACATTTTCCTGGCCTGGGATGTATGCTGCCCTCAGACTTCCCAGGTTGCCTTCCGCCCACTGGAAGAGAAGAAGAGCCTCTCGCAGCATCCGAGAGCTCTTTGTGCCTCCTTGGCAGATGATGTATGCCACTGTCATCCGATTGTCCATGAGTATGACGATGTCCCAGTGGAACAGCTGCATCTTTAACTGCTGCAGTGCAAGGCGGACTGCCCGCATCTCCAGTACATTGATGCTGTAGAGGGACTCCAACAGAGATCACTTGCCCTGTGTCGAGAGCTGTTCCGAATGTGCCCCCCAGCCCCAGAGACTGGCATCGGTGGTGACTCTGATCTGCTGAGGGTGTCCCAGACTGAGACCCTTCATGATGTTGTTCTGCTGAGTCCACCATATCAGGGATTCCTTCACCTGGTGAGATACTTGAATCCTCTGCTCCATTGTGCCCCTCAATTGGAACCATTCCTAGAGGAGACTTGACTGGAGAGGTCACATGTGGACTAGTGCCCAGGGGACTGAGTCTGCCAGGGAGACCATCGTCCCTATGAGTTGCATGAAGGAGCAGGCTGGCAAGGATTGGGCTGCCCGAAATTTGAAGATGAAGGCCCTTAGTTCTTTGAATTTTGACTCTGTGGGAAAAACTTTGTTTTGAATCGTGTTGATATTCACCCCCAGATGGCTCAGAGACTGAGACGGTCGCAAAGAGCTCTTCTTCAGGTTGATTACGAACCCCACAGAGGATAGGCACAGGGTGACCTCCGTCACTGCCCGAACTGCTTGATCGTACCCTGGGGCTTTGATGAGAATGTTGTTCAGGTATGGGAAGAGCTGGATCCCTTGCATTCAGAGGAGAGCAACCACTGTCACTAGGACTTTGGAGAAGACTCTGGGAGCTGTGGACAGGCCGAAGGGCAGCGTCATGAATTGAAAATGGTAACCTTCCAATTTGAATCTTAGAAATTGATAGTGTGCTTTCCGGATGGGAATGTGCAGATAGGCATCTTGTAAATCTACTGAGGCCAAAAAGTCCCCCTGATGGATTTCTCGGATGATGGAGGACAGGGTCTCCATCCTGAATGTTCTGTGACGAACAAAGTCATTTAGAAACTCGAGATCTAATACTGGCCGGAAGCCCCCTGAGTGTTTTGGCACTCTGAAGAATAGGGAGCACACCCCTCTGTTCCTTTCTGCAGTGGGGACTTGTTCGATCGCTGCTGCCTGTATGAGATCTGTACTTGTTTGCAGGGTCGCTGCTCATTTTACTGGGTTGCTTGAGACTGGTGAGGGCACTATATGAGGCAGTCAGGGCCAGGAGTGGAACTCGATGAAGTAACCCTCGTGGATTATGTCTAATACCCACTTGTCCATGGTGGTGCAGACCCATTCCTCAAAAAAGCTGGAAAGCCTGCCCCCAATGCAACATGGTGGCGTCTGCCGCGCATTTTGGGGCTCGTATCTCGAAAACGGTGTGAGATACGGAATTTTTGTTGTGAGTTGCATAGCCCTATGGGCTATGTTATGGCAAAAACCTAGCCAGGAAAAATCAAGATTTTTGTGAAATTTTAATTTTTTTTCTACGTTGTGTGGTTGTTGAGATATTAGCAATTAAGTACTTCCAATGCTCGTTTTAAGCTTCGATCCCCATTACAATGCATACATTGTTTGTACACACAGTGTTTCTGTATGCACCTGTTTGGCAAAAACAGGTGATGCACTTCCATTACTGTTATAGTTACTGTTTCCACTTGCATTTATGTCCCCGTTTGCGTTACCGTTCCAGTGTACGCAACCGTGTGCGTTACCCTTTGCGTTGTCATTCGCGCTTGCATTTTCGTTACTGTTACCATTTGCATTTCCACTACTGTTTCTGTTTGCATTTTTGTTTGCGTCACCGTGTGCATTTGCCATTTGCGTTCTGACGCACTTTCGTTTCGTTTCCATTTCTCTTTCATTTGCGTCTTCTTGCTGTTACTGTGACCATTTGCATTTGCAATTGTTACTGTGCCCGTCTTGTATTATGGTTTGCATTTCCATATGCGCTTGCATTTCCTTTTGAGCTTCTGTTTCCTTTGCTGTTATTGTTGCTGTTACCATTACCATTTGCATTTACAACTGCGGTACTGTGCCCGTGCACATTTCGGTTTGCATTTCCGTAGGCGCTTCTGTTCCCGTTTCCGTTCCTCTTTCCTTTGGTGTTATTCTTCACGTTAACTTTATCATTTGCATTTACAATTGCGGTACTGTGCCTGTGCGCATTACGGTTTGCGTTTATGTGTGTGCTTGCATTCGCGTTTCTGTTTCTGTTCCCTTTCACGTTCTTTTTATTATGACACTTAACATTTCCATTTAAAATACCGCTGCCATCACTGTTCGCGTTACCAGTTGCGTTTTCGTACGCACTTCAATGTCCGGTTGCGTCACTGTTCGCTTCGGCGTCACTTTGCCCTTGTGTTTCTATTAACGTTTCCTTTACCATTTACGTTTCTGTTACCATGTGCGCCACTGTTGGCGCTTCTGTTTGCATTGCTGTTCCTGTTACTGTGTCACAAGACATCACATGGTGGGAGCCGCCGCCACATTACATTCACTATTTCTCGTCATCATTCTCAAAAAGAAGGAAAAGTAGAGGCAACTCCGTTTAATGCATTAGTTAGGGTTGTTCCCACAGTGACAAAAGTGAGAAGTCTGGTGTTGGGGTTGTTGGACCCCAACCCGGCATCGGGTGCAAGTTGGGATCATCGATCCTAACCTTTCACCCCATTCTATACTCTGCTTCTTCACACATGTGATGGGGTGAGAGTTAGGCTGACGACCCCAACGCACCCCGATGCTGGTTGGGAGGGTGGGCTGGGTGTCCAAGGGGGCTTTTTAACCCTAAACACCAAATTTCCTCGCTTTTGTTGCTGTTGAACAACCCTAACTAATGCATTAAACAGAGCTTTTTTGGCTCTTACACTATACTATGTATTGTTCAACCTACACTCACTTTTCATATTGCCAAAGAAACCTGGGTAACTTATTTTACAGATTTACCAAATAATAACAATACTACTGTAAATGGAAGAAAAAAACATACCTTTCTGGGCATTTTCATCCCCATATATCCCCGATTTGTACTATAGGCGATGTTCAACAGGCGATATTAAAACTTACAAATAACAAAGCACCAGGACCAGATACAATTCCAGGTGAGATCTTTAAAGCACATTTGAATTTTTGGATCCCATTTTTGACAAATCTTTTTAATACTTGCTTAAAAGAAAGATGTATTCCAACATTATGGCAGAAAAATATTATAATTCCCATACACAAAAAAGGCTCATCATAATCCTAGTAATTATCGCCCAATAAATTTATTAGATATTGCAGGAAAAATGTTCTCCAGTATACTGTTAAATAAACTTCAATCCTGGTTAGATATAAACAGCCCTCTCTCTAAACTACAAGCTGGTTTTCGTTATGGATTCTCAACAACAGATAACGTTTTTGTTTTATATCATCCATTACAGAAATATGTACTTTACAGGAAAAATCAAAGTTTAAATACCTGTAAATTTTCTTTCTCTGACAGCTGGTCTCCCGGCTTCCTTACTCCTGGGGCTGTACCTCCTGATACCGACAGGCAGGCAGGAATCAGACCTCTGCAGCAGGGGACATCCAGCCTCCCACTTCCTGTCTCCCTCAGTTCTTCCTAAAGCAGTCCAATGCGGCAATACTACAAGAACGTGGAAACAGAAAACAAGAATTTTAAGACATATATGGCCCGGAGGCCAGCCAACTATATACATTCTGGGAGGGAATCCGAGCCAGAGACCAGCCATCGGAGAAAGAAAATTTACAGGTATTTAAATTTCGATTTCTCTCTCCTGAGCTGGTCTCCGGGCTTCCTTACTCCTGGGATATACAAAAGCAGTACGTCCCCAGATGTCCCGGGTGGGAAGAATGTCAGGAACCCTTAAGGATCCACCACCGCCTGAAGCACTCTGTGGCCAAAGGATGCCACATCCAAGGGCATCACTTCCAGCAAATAAAATTATCAAGTGGCCGCTCTGCATAAGTGTGCTGTCGATGCTTCCTGAAGTACACCCATGAAGGGGCCATAGCTCCTGTGGAATTAGTCTCCTGGGGGCAAGTTACCCCGGCCTGATCATAAGCCACGGAAGTGGCTGACAGAATCAGTCTGGCTAAAGAGCCTTTTGAATCCTTGTTACCCATAATTTTGGCCCATAGTTGACATGAACGAACCTGAAGTTTTGCGAATAGCTTCCTCTCTCTTAATATACATTTTCGCCAGTGGCAGACTGGATGGGCCTCGAAGGTCCCATCTGCCCTCAACCTCCAAGTGTCTATGATTCTATCACACCTCTCAGATTTAAATGATGCAATTCCCCTTCACTATTGCCTTTGGAGAGTGGGTAGAATGAAGGAAGGATGAACCCTTGCTTGTAATGGAAGGGAAGCCTAAGTTTGCCACAAAATCTGGAACTGCTGTAGCCTGACGAAAAACCGTGTATGGCTCTTGGGAAAACAATGCTTTTAGTTTGCTGATTCCCCTAGCTGAGGCAACAGCTATGAGGAAAAAAGGTGACCTTTAATTTGAAACGCGTGATGGATAGCTCCTTGATGGGCTCTAAGGGGGGCCTTGGCCACAGCCTTGAGCAACAGGATTAAGCCTCCAAGGTGGTAGTTTTGGTGGCTTGGAAGGCATATTAATGTTGCTGTCTTTAGAAACCTACAGACATGGGTATATGAAAGCAACAATTCCCCTGAATCCGTTAACAAGAGTGCCCCCAGTGCAAAAACTTGAACTTGTAAGGCGGCTGGTTGCAGTCCTTTGTCCATCCATCTGAAAAGAACTGTAATCGAACAGACAACTATATCGGATAGTTCTATATGTGTTTCAAATGAAAGCCTGAACCACAATTTTCTCCAGATTCAGTAATGCACTTTGGAGGAAGAAGAGAGAGAGACATAAGTTCCCCAACATGTCAATAACATCAGCTGTGTAGCCGAGCTCCTTGAAAGTTGTTCCCTCTCAATCTCCAGGCCTGGAGAGATATGTTGTTTAAATGGGATGACAAGCCAGACCTTGATGGAGAATGCCCAGGCTGAACTTGAATGTTAGAAGTGAGCACCTTGACAGATGAATGATAATCAGGAACTATGTGCGGAAAAACCATAAGGGGCAGACTAAAATCATGACTGTCCTGACCAAAACCACTTTGTGAAGGACTCTTGATAGAAGCGGTATTGGAGGAAAGGCATACAGAAGACCAGCTCATCCCAGTTCAGGGAAAAAGGTGTCTTGAGCCACCACTGGTTCATCCTTGGCCAGGGAGCAGAACTGCTTTACCTTAGAGTTCCACCAGCAGTCGAAAAGAACTGTCTGAGGATTGCCCCACTGTTCTGTCAAGATATAGGAGGCACTATCCTTCGGCTCCCATTCCCCTGGTCGACCAACCTTGTGACTAAGCTAGTCTTCCGTGTCGTTTACCTGTCCTGGTATATACATCGCTCAGTGGTGCTTGGCCCCCTGAAAGAAAAGGGATTCCCTTAGCATTTTGAGCTTCTTGTGCCACCTTGATGGTTGGTATATGCTAATGTTGACAGATTGTCGGTTGGAACCAGATTATCCTGGGCAACAGCTGAAGCTGGTGAGCTGTCCACAGCTCCCGAGGCTTGCATTGGATGTAGGGTTACCACCTGTCCTGATTTTCGCAGGATGGTCCTGATTTGGACAGCTGTGTCCTGCAAAAAAACTTGAAAAATACTACATGTCCTAACTTTTTAGTAGAAAAAATAATTTCTAACTTTCCACTAAATGTTGCAGAAAACTATAATACCTTAACTAAAATGCCTTAAAATTATAAGAAACAATAGAAGCAACTAGGGAACTACAATACTTAAGACTTAATTTTGATTATATAGAGAAAAGAAGTATGTTACATTGGTCGAGGTTACGTACTGTCCTGTGAAAAATCATGTTTCAGTAAGAAATGTCCCACTTTGGGCTTCTTAAAAGGTGGTAACCCTAATCGAACGAGATCCGGATTTTGTGAGGATGGCCTAACTCACGACCCTTCACGACTTCTGTCCACTGAGACCAGTACTGGAGGGAGGGTTTACTCTGTCTCAATGAGCTGTATGAGAAAAATAAATAAGTAAGCAGACAGCTGAGGAGTTAACTCCTTGATGAGCTTTAGCAGAATCTGAAAATTAGTTTTCGGGTGGAAAAATCCTTGTGTCATGATGCCTGCCCCCAGAAGGATCAGGGTCTGGTTTGGAATTAGGGAACTCTTTCTCCAGTTGATGAGAAAACCATGTGCCGGTGGGTACCAGACCACCTCTGCCACTGCTTGTGATCTTTGGTTGAACTGTGGGGCCTTTATGGGGACTATGACTGGCACTGGCACCTTCCATTCTCTCTGTGGGTCTGAGGAAGACCCCAATGGTAGAGGCTGAACCGGAGTACAGCTCTGCCACTCTGAACCTGAGATCGTGTGAGTGACGTTACTGAGTGGGAAGGGTAAATAGATATCTTGCAGATGGGAAGGGTAAATAGGTATCTTGCAGATCTACGGATGCCAGAAAAAAAAAACCTTTGCGATTCCCTGATAGATGACAAGGCTTCCCCCTTGTAGAGTCTGCTGCGGACAAACCTATTCAAGAATTCAACAACTACAACTGGCCTGAATCCCCTGTGTGTTTTGGCACAATTAATGTTTTGGCACGATGAGACATGGGAACTAGCCTATTTGCAGTAATCCCTTAATGGCCTACACGGTAGCGGTCTTTCAGATGGGTTGCCAGTGATGGCGGATGGTACCACATGAGGTAGTGGGGGCTTGTATTAGGTTCTGATAATGTGTCTGACCCCTCCGTGCGACATTAGTTTAGGCCCATTCCTCGAGAATTTTTTGAAACCTGCCCCTTACTGGGGGATGTGCCCAGATAGCATGCTGATTTTCTCCGAGAAAATTGATATTTTGATTCTTATTGTAACTTAGGTAATGCAGAAGGTATCTGGGGCCTGAGGATGGAGACTGGCCCCTGCCTCTTGATGTGGGATGTGCACCTTGGCATCTCCTCGTAATCCTTCACTACTTCCCTGAGGGCTGGGCCAAACAGGAGATGACCTACACAGGCGAGGTAACCAACTGGCTCTTGTAGAGGCGATTGCTTGCCAGACCCAAAGCCAGGGGATGCAGCGAGCCCAAGTTGGATATGTGGTCCGCACCTTACCACCTCTCCAAGAACAGTAGCTGATGAAGAATAGGTCTGTTCCTCTCTGGATCACTTACGGGAAACTAAAAAGGCTAAAACTGGGACCCCCGACAGAGCATTTTAGGCCAAAAAAGGAGTGGTTAGGGAACTCTGCTCTGGTTGTCGCCCTGAGACGTTGTTGATCTTTGAAGGATCCAGTTGAGAGAGGGATCCACATCCTTATGCTCTGGATCTCTGAGAGAAGCCCTTCCTTCAGCTGGGCTGACCGACAGCTTGGTTAGGTTTGAAACCAGAGGGTCGATTGTGGGGCAGCCAAACCACTTTCAGGTTGCTTCTTGTCCAACTGAGAAGCCTAGAAATCAGCCGAGCCACTGGATAGGCACATTCTGGACCTTGCCTTTCCCCTATCACAGGTCCTTCATGTCTGAAGGAGGAGGGAAGCCGTGGCCGGTCGGCGGCAGCTGCCAGGTAAAGCCTGTCTCGGCTGGGTGGGAGCTCCAAGGAAGATAAGAGATAAATCTCGACTAGGACATGGGGATGAAAACGATTAGGCCATCCAGGACAGAGATTCTGGGCAATGAGTCACAGAGTCTGATGATGCTGAGCCCCCTGGTTCCCCCGCTTTGTTCAGGGGGGAGAAGAAATGGAGTCTGAGGAGCCCAGGGAACGCTCCCAGTTACTCTCTCTCTTATTAGTGTACCCTAGATCTACTTCGAGATTGTGGCAACTGCTCGGGGGTCCTCCTTTTTATGCCTTCTTGTGAGGTCTTCCCTCTGGGAACCCCTAATGCTATTGGGCAAAGTGATCCAGCAAGGATGGTCAGAAGTGGGGACGAAACCTCCAGCATTACGGGCATTGAGTGTCCATGAAAGGTGTGCCTGAGGCCATGCCCCGATGTTCCTACTCCCCCTTTTTTAATCAGCTTACTTCATCCCAAGGGAGGAGTACTGGCTATGGTGTTGAAGCTGCCAGAATTGCTGCTGGCCAGAACTGCTGCTGGCCCTTTAAGAGCAAAATACTGCGGTGCATGAATTGCCCCAAGTTGAACTAAAGTAAGTAGAAAAATAGAACCTGGTTTTATTTTTTTGGGGTGCCCGACATCGAGGGGGAGCTCCATTAGTCCACATAGCTCTCCTTATGCCCCACATCGATGAACTGTATCTAGTCTGTGCGCGGTGCCACCAGACTAGTTGGTCCATGCGCATTCTTCGGCAATGAGTAGCACCCTCAAAAGTGCCCGTCCCGCAAAAAAAGTCCAAGTCCACTGGAAGAGCTTTGTTTCGAGCTGAGATCAACATGAAGCCCAAGCTGTCGGTATCAGGAGGTACAGCCCCAGGAGTAAGGAAGCCCGGAGACCAGCTCAGGAGAGAGAATAAGCCTTTTTGCATTATTTGTTGACTTTTCAGCTGCTTTTGACTCACTAGACAGACAGATCTTGTGGGAAACTCTCAAAACTCGAGATCTCCCTTTACCTATCATTTGGACCATATTTTTACTTTATACCAACACTTACACAGCGGTGAGATATGACCAAAAAGGTAATATTACAGAATACTTTCCAACAAATAAAGGTGTCAAACAGGGATGCTTACTCGTTCCCCTATTATTTAATATCTACATAGATACTTTACTAGAATATGATTCAAAGGGGCAATGGGATTCCCCTAAAATAAATAATGAACCAGCAGATTCATAACTTAGCTGATGCGGACGATCTGATCATTCTTTCACTACCCCCCAAAGGATTACAACTAAAATTTAAATCCGTCATGGAAAAATGTAAAAAATTAGAGCTACGGATTAATTTGGAAAAAACAAAAGTAATGGTCTTCGGAAGTAAGTTATTAGAACCCAGGATGTGTTACAGTGACATAGACATCGAAACGGTGACATCTTACAAATACTTAGGTATAATGTTGCATGCTAAAAATTTCTGGAACTCACACATCAAGAAACAAATCAATAAGGCAAAGCATGCAGCCAAGCCCTACACAGATTTAATATTAAATACGGAGGATTGTCAGTAATCCCTGTGCTTAAAGCGGGAGAGGCAAAAATTACACCACTCCTTTTATATGGAGCAGAAATTTGGGGTTATAATTACTACCCACAACTGGAAACCCCTCTTTCATATCACTATAAATCTACTCTACAGATTCCTTTCTCAACGACTGGATCAATAGTAAGAGCTGAGACAGGTAAAATTCCAGTCTCAGCTCTTACTAAACTAAGAACTGTCACATATTGGAAAAGATCAATAAGTAATGCAAATAACGACTTGCCTTTAAACTGTATAAAAGGAAAAGAAAACTGGCATACTGCAAGCTTTCTTTCACCGTGGTTAAAATCTTTTTTTCAAACATTACATAATATTGACTCCCTGCACTTATGGCAGGACTGGTTAGTTAACATAAAAATACATGAATCCTATAAAATAAATCTTGGGAAAAAAAAATGTTCTCCTTAATTATAGAAACCGAAATGAAACAAGTACAGAGTCAAAGACAAGCCCATTGGTTTACGCAAAACAAAACAGATTTGTACTTAGAAGACTACTTGCAACTTCCTTTATTACCACACATTCGAAAAGCAATAACGTGGGCAAGATTTGAATTGATAACATCAAAGTATGTGTACTATAATAAATTAAAACCACACTCGTTTCCTCAAGACCAATGTCTATGTAACAAAGGATATAGGGAATCAATATTTAAGCAATAAGGCACGACAAGGTGTGTGTTATCGTGTAAGAACGTCACTCCTGGGGTGTGTTGAAGCACAAGGCAAAGCCCAGTGCTTCCACCACCCCAGGAGTGACGTTATTACACAATAACACACACCTTGGAGTGCCTTGTTGCAATTATAGAAAGGCTCGATGCTATACAAAATAAAAAAAATATTTAAAAAAATTTTAGTGTAGCAATATATCTTTGTTTCTGAAACAGGCATCCAAACAAAAATCCAAAACAATCAACACAGTGATGTTATTGTGTAATAACATCACCGTCTCAGGCACACACTGACCAATCAATGATAAATCCAATAGCCCGACGTCCTGGACTATCAGATTTTAAACTGAGACAAGTATTTATTATGTCCCAAGTAGTCCGTGGACAAATACTGCCAGAGCTTAAACTAAAAATTACCTGCAGGCACTGCTCTCCCATTTGGCCAGCAGGGTGCGCTGAGCACTGAGTCCAAGTTGCCAGAACAGTCCCATCATGTGACCTATCAGAGTGCTGGGCAGGTGATCAGGCATGTCTCCAATGTGTAGAGAGCCAGCCTAGTGGCAGAGAAGAGCCACCAGAACCAGAGAATCCACGGAGCTACAAGGAGGAGCAGTGGAGAATAACCCTATTGGCCGCAGCAGTGAGTTGGGGGGAGCTGTACTCTGTCCTGAGCTGGCACACTAATGCTCTTAACAGCACTTGTGGTCTAACTGTTAGAGAGAGGATCTCTCTGATTCTGTGTGCACAGAGTGTGAGAATTTAACACGGGAAGCAAATTTCTGAATTTAGCTGTGGAGGACAAGATTATATAGCTACGTGTCGACTCCATAGTTGCATTTGATTTTGGCTGCAATTACTGGAAGAAAAGAAATAATTAAAGTGGTAACAGCCAGGAGAGTGACTGCATGGTGGTGAGTCTTGGGGGGGCCACAGCCAGGGCTCGGTAGTAGGCATACAAGGAGAGAGACCTTGGTGATCTCAGTGATCACTCTGTATTCTCTGACCAGTGTGATCCTAAAAAACGGATTAAAGAACGGAATTAACAGTTTGTTTAAGGAGGAGCAGATGGGATCAGTGACTTGATCAGTGAGATCCGATGCGATGGCATGAGGGGACTGCACTGCAGGCAGAAGACCTGTGTGAGGGTCTAGGGAAATCAATCATTCTGCACCTGCACCTGTGTGCACCACCCAAATAATAAACAGAAAAAAACAAGCCAGGGTTGGGTTTAAAAGAAAAAAAAAAAAGTAGAAAGAAAATTAAGCAAAAAAAACTAGCTAAAAAATGACCAGTAGTGTGCATACCACTTACTGAGAGGAGAAAAACAGAGGGTTGGGGTTTTGTTGTGGCCTGTCTGAGAAAAGTAAAAGAAAAATTAAGTGAGCAAAATAAAAATAAATAGGCAAACTGCATTTGGTGCATTGTGCCTTGCCTAGCCTACTGCCTAAGGGAGAACATTAAGAAGTACCATACCAGACAAGACCTGACCAGACCACTAGTCTGTCTCAGACAAGCAGAGGACTAGTACTGTATAGCTAGTAAAAAACAAGCATTTGTCAATGCCGAATGTTTGCTTGCTGGTATTGGCATTGGTAGTGTAGAAGTTACAGAGCTGCATAATAGAAATGGCAGTGAAGTATTGAACTGAAGCCTACCCCACCACCACCCTGCAGAGACTGACAGGCATAGGGGTGTGCCTTTGGGTCGTCCGGCATAACGGCCACGCCATTTCACCACACCCTACCCTGCAGACACTGACAAGTGTCACGGTGTCCTTGGGGTCTTTGGCCCTTATCGCACCCATTCCATCAGGAAATATTGTGAGATGGGTGCGGTAACATAGAAACATAGACTTTGACGGCAGATAAGGACCGCTAGGCCCATCTAGTCTGCCCATTTCCCTACCTACAGGATAGGCCGCAGATCCTAGTTAACCAACAGCCTTTATCTTCCTGCCCCCCACAAGAATTGCCTTATGTCTGTCCCATGCATTCTTGAATTCTCCCACAGTTTTAGTCCCCACAACTTCCTCAGGAAGGCTGTTCCATGCATCCACTACCCTCTCTGTGAAATAATACTTCCTCACATTGCCCCGAACCGCCCTCCTTCTATCTTTAAATTGTGTCCCCTTGTTCTTGCAAGTCTCTTTTTCTGAAAGATGCTACCCTCTTGGACTTTGTTGATTCCCTTGAGGTACTTGAAAGTTTCTATCATGTCCCCCTCTCCTTCTTTCCTCAAGGGTATACATATTAAGCTCCTTTAGTCTCTCCTCATCGGCTTCTCTTGCAGACCCTACACCATTTTAGTTGCCTCCTCTGGACTGCCTCTATCCTGTCTATGTCCTTGCGGAGATGGGGTCTCAGAACTGGACACAGTATTCAGATGGGGTCTCACCAACTGTCTGTACAGAGGGATAACAACTTCCTGTTTTCTGCTGCTGATGCCTCTCCCTATACATCCCAGTATACCCCCGGCCCTCCCTACTGCCTTCTCACATTGCTTGCTAACCTTAAGGTCATCTGATATGATTACCCCCAGGTCCCTTTCCTGTTTTGTTGTTGTTACTAGCTCCCCACCCATTGTGTATTCTTCCCCTGGGTTCTTGTTTCCCAGGTGCATTATTTTGCACTTTTTTGCATTGAATCCTAGCTGCCATACGTCTGACCATTCCTCCAACCTTGCTAAGTCCCTTTTCATCCTTTCCACACCTCCTTGTGTATCAACCCTGTTGCAGATCTTTGTGTCATCTGCAAAAAGGCATACTTTTCCTTCCAGTCCCTCTGCAATGTCACTGATGAAGACATTAAAAAGGACTGGACCCAATACTGAACCCTGCGGTACCCCACTAGTAACCGCCCTTTCTTCAGAGTGGACTCCATTTACAATTACCTTCTGTGTCCTGTTGTCCAGCCAATGTTTTACCCAGGCTACCACCCTGGGACCCACTCCCAGGCTGGTTAATTTGACTATCAATCTTTTGTGTGGGACTGTGTCAAATGCCTTGCTAAAGTCTAGGTAGGCCATGTCCACAGCCCCTCCCTGGTCTACTACTTTGGTCACCCAGTCAAAGAAATCTATTAGATTCGTCTGACATGACCTTCCCGCTGTGAACCCATGCTGCCTTGGATCCTGTGCTCCACTGACCTCTAGGTACTCAACTATTCTTTCCTTCAGAAGTGACTCCATCACTTTCCCTACCACAGAGGTCAGACTGACAGGTCTGTAGTTTCCTGCCTCTGTCTTGGTCCCACTTTTGTGAAGGGAATCACATCCTTCCTCCAGTCCTCGGGTACCACACCATCCTCCCATGATTTATTAAAAGAGTAGCCAGTGGTTTCACTAGTTCCTTCCTTAATTCTTTTAGAATTCTGGGTGAATTCCATCAGGACCCATTGCTTTGTCCACCTTCAGTTTTAGGAGTTCTTGCAGAACCCTTTCTTCTGTGAAAGGACTGGGATCGACCCCCTATCAAGAGTGCTTCTGTTAATTGGATTAGGCACTTCCCCTCCTCTTTGTGAATACTGAGCAGAAATATTCGTTCAGTATTCCTGCTTTTCACTGTCCCCTCTGCCCACCCACTGTTCATTCTATTCAGCCTCACTGTCCCTCCTTTGTCTTTTCTACGCTCGCTGATGTACCTATAAAGGTTTTATCCCTTCTTAACTGAGTTGGCTATCTTTCCTCAGTTTGGGCCTTTGCTATTCTGACTTCCCTCCTGCTTCTTTTCTGCCTTAACTGGTACAGCTCTCTGTCCTGCTCCTTCTGTGTTTCCTTATACTTCGGAATGCTATCTTTTTCTTCCTGACTTTCACAGCCACCTCTCTTGAGAACCATAGTGGCTTTTTCTTTCGTTTGATTTATTTGCTTCACACAAGGCTTGTTGTGTCTGTGATGGCAGTTTGATAATTCCCCATTGTTGCTCCACACCTCCTTCTAGCCTGTTTGCTAGTGCTTTTCTGAGGCACTCTCCCATCTTGCCAAAGTCAGCCCTCCTAAAGTCCAGTACCCTCACTTTTGGCAGGCTTGACTCTGTAGCTGAGTTTAACGTGAACCACACTGTTTGATGGTCACTTGTCCCCAGATGGCAACCTACTTCTAGATCTGAGATCCTCCACTGCCCCGTTTGAGAGTACGAGGTCTAAGATTGCTCCCTCACAGTGGGTTCGAAACTAGCTGTCTAATGCCTGCCACCTGTAGGGCATCAAGAATGGCCCTGCTCTTGGATGTGGCTGCAGCAAATGTGCTCCAGTTAACATTTGGCATATTCAGGTCTCCCATCAACAGTATCTCCCTTTCTCTGCCATTCTAGAATGCCTTCAATCATATCCTTGTCCATTCCTTCCCCTGACATGGGGTCTGTACACAACCCCTGTGCAGATTGTGGTGCCCTTTCCAGTCTCAAGGTGACCCATGGTGCCTCCTCTCCTCCCTGTTTACTCTTTTGTTCAGTTGCTTTTATCCCTTCCTTTACATAGAGAGCTACTCCTCCCCTCTTCTCCCTGCCTGTCTCTCCTGTAGGTTATGTACCCTGGTATGTTAACATCCCAGTCATGGCTCTCTGTGTACCATGTTTCTGTGACTGCTCGATATCCAGGCATCCCTCTTCCATTAAGGCCACCAGCTCAGGAGCTTGTTGCCCAGACTACAGAGCATTGGTACTCATTACCCTCCATTTCCTGATGGCCTTACCCCTTTGCCCCATCCCTGTCCTTCTTGCCTTTGTCACTTTCTCCATTTACCCAGCCCTTCTCTATCGACACCTCCATGTTGGTGTTTGCCACACTTACTACCGTGATTGTTTGGGGGGCTAGGATTTTCCTGCTCCTTTCCAGTTCCCCCCTTGGCTAGTTTAAAAGCTTGCCAATGAAACATTTAAACCTATCACCTAGGATCCTGGTTCCCCTCCCGGACAGATGCAGCCCATCATGCCAGTATAGGCTTGCATCACTCCAGGTGGACCCCCAGTCCCCAATGAAGCCAAATCCCTGAGCTCCACACCAGTTTTTCAACCACTGATTGAATCCCACAGTACGGAACATCCTAGCCTCTCCTATGCCATAGATGGGTAGCACCTCAGAGAAGGTTACCGTGCGTGCTACTTGACTAAGGCCCCTCCCCAATTCCACAAACTCTTCCTGCACTTCTCTAATCCCTTTCTTAGCCAGGTCATTTGTCCCTAGGTGGACAATGACATCCAGCTCCCTCCCCTGTGCAGCTGCTCTGGCAATCCTGAGGATTCGCTCCCTGTCCCTCCAAGCCATGGCGCCAGGCAGGCACCTTACCTCCTTCTCCCCTTCCTTGCCCAGTTCTACCTTCCTAACAATGGAGTCCCCACCAGGAGTTGTTTCCTTCCCCTGCAGGGTCCCTGCCACCCTCCTGTGGGTCTCCTTTGTGGAGGTTCCAGCATCCTCCTTGGTCTCCACTGTAGGTGCCTCCATAGAGGAACCACACTTTGCCAGAATGGCATAGGGATGTGGAGAGGTACAACTGGAGGGATGTGCCTCTGTTCCACCACCCTCACCCTCCCTGAGCCCACTGTGGTCCAACCGCTCCTCTTTCTTGGCAACCTCTGAGGCGGGCAGTGGCACTGGTGGTCCCTGGATGGAAGAGGAGGTCCCACAAATCCTGGCCAACTCAGCCTGGAGATGAGCAACCTCCTCCCTCAGCCCAGAAGGTGCCTGCAGATGGGACAACACCGCATCCTCCAGAACATCTCCCGGAAGACTGCTGCTCCACAGCCACTGCACCACCACTCCAATCATGTCTTATTTCTGACCCTTAACTGTTTGCAATCCTTACTCTTTCGTCTGTTTTTCTCTCTCTCTCTACTTTCTGCCTGTGTGCCCTTTAGCTCCTGACTGTCCTGTTCTGAGACAAGAATATCCTATATTTCTCAGTAGACCACTTACTTGTTCAGAGGCAGACCTCCAGCAGCTAGAGGGGGCGGAGAGCTACTCTTGCCCTTCTAGGATGGTGGGTCCTTGGTGGTTCTGTGATCACTCACTTCCTGCCCCTAAACAGGAAGTTCCTGTTGTCAGTCAAATCCTGTGCCTATAAAAATAGAACTAGCTTTGGGTGGGGGGGGTGGAGGGGAGGGAAGGAGGGCAATATAGTCCCAGCAGAGAAGTTCAGTCACACAGCAGTCCTTTCTCTTGGTGTCTTCTGCCAAGCTATTATAGGAGCGGTATAGGAGAATGGGGTGAACTTTGGGGCCGAAGAGTCCAAGGCACACCTCGATGCCTCTCAGTGGCTGCAGGGTGTGCGTGGGGGTGGAATGGTATGAGCATTGCAGGTGACAATCCCAAGTCACAGCCCTGATGCCTGTCATTCTCTACAGGGTGGGGTGTTATTGTCGGAAACCCTAACGCCTCAGGCATTCATTGGTATTTTCACTCCAAATTTTCAACATGGTTTTTTTTATGACCCCCACCTCATGAACAGTGGCAATATCAGTTTGTTAGCCGAAAGCTGCTTATGCACAGCGACTATGGCATTTAGCACCAGAGGTGCAAAAACACATTCCGAACAGGATGTGAAAAATGACAGCTGTACTGTTCATGGGGAGGTGTAAAAAATGGCAATGTTGCAAATCTGCAGTAAAAATATTAAAAAAACTGGTGAAGTCACAGCGTGCATAGAAACTGTACAACGCACACCCGTAATGTAATTAGGTTGGGGAATTTTTACAGCAGATTGTCAACACAGGCATTTTGGGACCTCCGATCATGAACAGTGTCACTGTGATTTTCTTTATCTGTCCCGAACAATGATTTCCCACAGCGACCACGCAACTCTGCACTGAAAGTGTGAAAACACATTTCGGCCATGTTGTGAAAAATGACAGCTGTACTGTTCATAAGGAAGTGTGGAAAAATGCCACTGGTGAAAATCTGGACTGAAAATATTACAAAGTCATGAACTTACGAGGGTGCATGGAAACTGTGCAATGCTCACTCGTAACACAGTCATTTTTAGGAATTTTTTCACCAAATTTTCAACATAGCCATTTTAAGACCTCTGCTCATGAACAGTGTCACTGCGATTTTCTTAATGTGACCCATACATTGATTTACACCCGACTCGCATCTATGCTACATAGGGAAACACGTTTTGGGCAAGATGTGAAAAATGACAGCTGTACTGCTCATAAGGAGGTGTGGTAAAATGGTAATGTTGAAAATTTGGGTGAAAATATTGAAATTCAGAACTTCTGATGCGTAGTAACTGCGCAATGCACTCTCAATAAAACAGTCATTTTAGAATTTTTCCACCAAATTTTCAACATAGGCTTTTGAGAGCCCACCTTATGAACAGTGGCACTGTCGTTTTGTTACTCAGTCCCGAAAGGTGATTTCGTGCAGTGACTGCGAAATCACCCTTCGGGCCCGACTAACGCCATGACAGTGAGAGCACTCATGAGAAGGGGTCCCAAAAACCCCATGTTGAAAATTTGGTGCAAAAATTCCAAAAAATGGCTGAGATATGCAGCAAAGTTGAAAAAACCCTATCTATCCCATTATACAGCTTACCGGCATTTCCTCAGTTCGTGGTCGGCTTTGAAGAGTGCAGACGTGTTCCCGGTCCACCGAAGATAGTTGCACCGGAGTCCGGAGGTAAGTATGGGGTGGGGAGGTGTGGGGAGGCGGGGTGCGCAGTGGGTGGGAGCGGAGACAGCAAGGGACCGTTTTCCAGTTTCAGGTTGTTTTTTGTTTAAAATAACAATGCGGGACATTGCCGCTAAGTGCGCTCCCAGCGTGGTACAAGGGCTGCTGGGAGTGGAGCCGACGGGTTGGGCACCCCGTCGGCAATAACATCTGTTGCCACGCTGGGGTGGGCTCCCAGCGTGGCACCCTGCTCGAGGGGAGGACAGTGGAGCCGATGGGGATTAGGCACCCCGTCGGCTGTCGATGTGCAGCCAGCGCTGGGAGTGGGCACCCAGCATGGCATATGGAACCTATTTTTGGGGGCAGCACAGCCGACAGGAGGACTGGGCACCCCGTCCAGCTACACACTGTGTGTGGGGGGCGAGTACATGCGTGTGTGTGTGTGTGTGTGTGTGTGTGTGTAGGTGTGGGGAGCTGCCATGAGCAGCCGATATCTTATCGCTGCTCACTGAAGCGTAGCTCCCCCTATCAACTGTACTCCACTGCATTTTGGACTGCTGTCATAGACAGCTCCAGTAGGCACTGGAGAACTGCGGCCGTGCCTGCAAACACACTGACTGAATTGGAAGAGGGCTGCCACACCTCCAAAAACTCAGATGATGGCACTATGTTTCTTGCACATGCGTGCAAGCAAACATAATGAGGGATTGTAAAGAAAAAAATATTACAGGAGTTGTGTGTGGCTCTGTTATGGAAAGGAGTGAAAAAGGTCTGGTTAATTTGTTGCCTGCTCAGTAACTACTACTGGAAAAGATAGCCAACTCGGTTAAGAAGGGGGATAAAACCTTTTATAGGTACATCAGCGAGCGTAGAAAGACAAAGGGAGGGATAGTGAGGCTGAATAGAATGAACGGTGGGTGGGCAGAGGGGGACAGTGAAAAAGCAGGGATACTGAATGAATATTTCTGCTCAGTATTCATAAAAGAGGAGGGGGAAGTGCCTAATCCAATTAACAGAAGCACTCTTGATAGGGGGTCGATCCCAGTCCTTTCACAGAAGAAAGGGTTCTGCAAGAACTCCTAAAACTGAAGGTGGACAAAGCAATGGGGCCTGATGGAATTCACCCCAGAATTCTAAAAGAATTAAGGGAGGAACTAGTGAAACCACTGGCTACTCTTTTTAATAAATCATGGGAGGATGGTGTGGTACCCGAGGACTGGAGGAAGGCGGATGCGATTCCCCTTCATAAAAGTGGGACCAAGACAGAGGCAGGAAACTACAGACCTGTCAGTTTGACCTCTGTGGTAGGGAATATGATGGAGTCACTTCTGAAGGAAAGAATTGTTGAGTACAGCCTTCCTGAGGAGGTTGTAGAGTCTAAAACTGTGGGAGAATTCAAAACTGCATGGGACAGACATAAGGCAATTCTTGTGGGGGGCAGGAAGAAATAGGCTGTTGGTTAACTAGGATCTACGGCCTATCCTGTAGGTAGGGAAATGGGCAGACTAGATGGGCCAAGCGGTCCTTATCTGTCGTCAAAGTCTATCTGTCCACTGTCCAGTCCACTGCTGCGGCACACTTGTAAAACAAGAAAGATAGGGAAAAAAAGGTTGTAAACAAAAGAAGCCAAACTGAGAGTACAACAACACTGTATTAAAAAGAAAAAGATTAAATAAAATAAGAGAGGGCAACGACTGTGTGTGTAGTCTCTTCTTGGGATACTTAACTAGAGGTGTCTTGTGTGGAAAGGTGTGACCTGACCTGCCCAGTGTCCTGTCTGTGGCCAGCTGGCCTGTGAATGACACTAAAAAAATAAATTAGAAAGCTAATAATAAAAATAAAAAAAAAAAGATTCAAAATAAAATAAGAGGAGCCGAACTGTGTGTGTGCCGTGTGTATGTGTGTGTTCTTAACTTGGGATAATACTACTAGAAGTGTTTTTCCTGTGTGGAGAGGGGTGACCTGACCTGTCCAGTGTTCACTCAGAGTCCTGCTGCAGCAGACTTGTGAAAGGAAAAACAAAAGACAACTTGAAGAAAAAAAAAAGAAGCAATAAAAACAAGCAGTCAGATTTGAAATCCCGTACTTTATTATTTGCAGTGCAGTGCTGATGCTCCTTCTCCAACTGCTCGGGCTGCCACTTTTGCTGAGGGTTCTTCTCCCCCTCACTATTCTCACTGATGGGTTGTGATTTGATTTGCCTGACTGCATGTGTTGTGCACTGCACCCTGGCCTGTACTGCTGCTTCCTCTGTCCTCTTGACCTAGTCTCTCCTCTCCTTTCCTGACACTGGTTCTGTCTGATCTATGACAGAAATTAAACATTTTCAGACTGTCATTGTTAACATATTAGTATTTAACTCGCACCCCCCCCTCCCAAAAAAAAAAAAAAAAAAAAACACATACACACTCTTTGTTCTTTATTTTTACTGATTTTTCTTAAAAATGTGCCCCTTTTTAACCGGACTACCAGCTTCAACACAAGGACTACTACTTTTAGACAAGTCACTTGTCCTGGACTACTAGTGAATTTTTAAATTTGTCGATCCCTGAATACATGCCATAACCCAATGTCCCTTGTATAGTTTTAAGCGCTCAAAATATTTGGGAAAAATTCTAGCCAAACATGTCGACCTAACATATGATGTGATTTTTATATCGTTACACCCAAGGACAGTTGATGATGCAATTTTGATAGGTAAATTTTTACTGTCTGCAATCAACTATAAGAAAAAAGCATTTCAAAAGAGGCTTAATGCTAAGCAAGCACCCTTATGTACTGATGAGAACTTTTAACCTATTTCAGATAATAATCAATATATTCTATTATGGACCTACCCAAGATGACCACATGATCTTTTAATCTTCTTTCTCCTTCTGTACTTTGTGATTTTTAAACAATATTGTAAAGTCCAAAATTTGTTAAATTATTGGATGAACAATGAATAAACTTCAACTTGATTTGAAATATATATATATATATATATATTTATTTATACACACATACATACACACACACACACACACAGATATATGTATATTTTTTTAACCAGGAGACACACACTAAGCTGAAAGCTTGTTTCCAGGTGTGACCTGGGAGCATAAGAAACTCAAGTGACTTGCTCAGGGTCACACAGTATGCAAGTGGGGGCTGTGGGATTCAAACCTAGGTCTCCAGGTTTGTAGCTCAGAACCTTAAACCACTGCGCTATACTGCCTAGCAAAACCAATGAAATTACGACAAACTGAGAAGTACTGAGCACTGTTGTCACATACACATAAAATTCTGACTCCTGGCGTGCGAGCGATGTTGCCACTAAAGCGCAGTCGATGGCAGGAAAAAAAAGAAACTGAGGCGATTGAGGGCTGGTGCCAAGGAAAGCCTGTGCTGCAGCTCCCCTTCATGGCGCTGCCCTTGTGCACAGCTTACCTTGGCACCAGTCCTCCTGAAAAGTTCTGGCTCCCGCAGGGTCCTACAGCCTCTGGCTCAGAATCCATTTGTGTGAATCAATGGTGAAGACAGATTCCTGGAAGATCATGTACCATCTATATGATTGCCTGGGTTCCTAGAATTTCCTTGGGTCATAGCGCTGCCCGACACTTATCTTACTCCACACCATTTCACCTTCACCACTTAGCATCTTGGCCAATTACAAACAAAGCAATTTATAGAAACATCACACAGTAAATTTACTTTAATACGGTCCCAACCATAGCACAGTTCAGACTATAGATAAGTTCTAAATGCCCCTGGTCCTGAAAAGTCACAATACCTAGAGACCCATGTTTTTCTTAAATAAGAAATAACAAGAAATTCAAGGTATACAAAGAAACAAAATGAAAATAAACACATAGAAAAAGTTAAAATTGCTTGTTTTTTGGGGCAAAAACTAAATAAAAGCTTGCAGCAGTTGTTATTTAGGCTCCATTATTACCACAGAGATAGTATGGAAGGGGCAGAGGAATTGTCGGATTCAAAAAAGCTTTCAAGACCATAGCATAATGCTGCTTAATACAATGTAGTATACTAGGAGTGTGATTTCTTGTGTGCATAAGGTCTTTGTGAGGTATTTTATGAATGTAAATGTGATAACAAAACATAAAACTACATTTTCAATGAACAGAAAAAAACAACAACACTAGAACCAGCACTGACATCCAAAAGTATAAGGCAGCCCGCAATAAGTGCACCCAGGCCATCCGACGAGTGAAAGCACAATATTTCAGGGCCAAGTTAGACAACACCTAGGGTGATAGCCGAAATCTTTGGCAGAATATAAAAGCTCTAACAGGTGGTACTGAAAAAACAACCCCAGCAATGCTCAATCTAAATAGCAACATAACCCAGGACCCTTAAGCAACAGCTGATGTATTCAACAATACATTCACGGACCTGACTGGTGTCCTCCTCCCTGACTTCCTAAAACCAACAAGCTGAACTACATCTCCCCCCTAAAACCCCAGCAACAAACACCCCCCATCTACCTCAGGGTAATTACCAGGGCTAGAAATATTTATTTGTGGATGGGACAGGTGCAATATTCATTTTGACTGTCCCATAGAATTTGTACCCAACTTCCAGGCCCTAGTGCTGGCTAATGCTTTTTTACTTGGCACCTGTCCCAGGGACAGGCAGAAGAATAAAAGCAGCTGTCCCTGAGGAAAACTGGATGTCTGGGACAGGCAGACAGGTGGTTATTTCGACCCCTGGTAATTACAAAATCAGAAGCAAAAATATACCTTACTAAAGTCCTGGGGAAGACCAGGCATAGCAGTGATGGACTCGACCTGAAGCTAATATCGCTTACCCTCGACGAAGTTCTGGCCCCGCTGACCAGTACAATAAACCTCTCCCTCATATCCAGTAGCTTTCCAGAAATCTGAACAGCAGCAGTTGTAACTCCCGGTCTTCAAAAACCGGGACAAACTACTGCGCTCCAACTACAGACCTATTTCTATTTTACCGTTCCTCTCCAAAGCACTGGAGCAGGTAGTCTATGACCCACTAATAGACTAGCACCAACTACAGTGTGCTCAGCAACATGGATTTTGCAAACAGCATAGCACTAGATCAGCTCTGCTTGAATACATGGGCTATATACATGATGCACTGGATCGAGGGCACTTGGTGGGCGCAATATATGTTGACTTCACCAAGACCTTTGATACAGTCAACCATTATCTCCTCCTTACACAGCTGAGCAGTACTGGCGTATCTGCTGACACCCTGCTGTGGTTCAGGAGCTACCTAACTGGGAAGAAGCCAAAGGTAAAAATATGTAAAACTCTATCCGATAGCCAAAAAGTCACAACCGGAGTACCACAGGGCTCCACCTAGGGCCTCTGTTCTTTAGTTTATTTCTGAATCAACTCCACCTAGTATGTAGTGAAAAAATCCTCCTGTATGCCGATGATGCGGTCCTATACACAAGTCACTATGACCCTAGTATCACTGAACAACAGCTACAGTCGCAATTCAAAAATATAGATTGGTTCCTGAATGCAAAGTTGTTACTAAAATCACAAAAAAACCAAGACCATGTTATTTACCTCCCCGCATAACAAGCACAAATCCGTAACACTAACAATAACAAATAAAAACAGCAACCGCTTGAGATGGTCAAACACTTTAAATATTTAGGCATCATACTGGATAGCACGCTCTCCTACTCCCACCATGTCGACCAAATTGCTAAAAATGCAAACAGGAAAACTGAACAACTCCATAGGCATAGGCACTACCTTAATGACGCTGCCCTTAACCTAGCAATTACTAGTTTGGTCTTCTCATCCATTAACTACGGACTCGTTGTATACAGTGCAGCCTCCGATACAACCCTAAAAAAGCTTTGCCACCACACTAAATAAGGTGTGTAGACTTCGGCTTGGTGTCCCTAAACTAACCCATACCTGTGACCTTTACTCACAGACGGGATGGTTTGACCTCAACGATCAGATTCTGTACCAGACATGTCTCCAGGCCAAAAAAGCAATCCTTAGTCTAACTGCAAGTGGCACGCAGAATACGCTCTGCCCAGCTACAACATCCAGGCCAATCAGAGCTACCAATAGAAACACCTTCAGAATCCCATTCCACAAAACCACCCAGGGCCAGAGACCCTTTGGATACCGGGCTCCACTTGCCCTGAACTCTCTACCCCTGGACTTACTTGAGATTCCTAACATTGGCCCATTTAAGGTAAAACTCTGCTCCCACATAACCAGCCAAAAGAAGTGTACTTGCTTCACATAAGCTAGCAACTGATCCGAAGGCCTAACCCTACCCCAACTTGCACTTTGTTACAGCTCCTCAGTTATGCTACTTACCTTTACCAATTCCTCGCCCTCCCACTACCCAGCATCTGGGATTATGCCTCCCCACCCCTGCTCCTCCTCCCATCCACTATTCTTTACTGCTTCTCACCCACCCACCTCCCTCCCTCCCTACCACCATCGCTAACCCCCGCTGGCTCAAATGGTCGACCATGCCATGCTGTCGACTCAGCTTAGAGCAACTGGTCTTTCCACTACTGCTCTTAGCTGGTTCGACAACTACCTATATGGTAGAACACAGCGGGTCAAATTTGGCAAAGAGCTTTTGGGTCCCATCCCAGTAACGATAGGGGTCCCCCAAGGCTCCATCCTTGGACCAATGCTCTTCTCCATTTTTATAAATAACCTCACCGAAACCGCAGCCCACTGTAAACCAATTCTCTACGCAGACGATCTGGTTATCCTGTCTCACTCCCATGAGGTGGTGGTCATCAATCAACAACTGAGTGAAGACCTTATAAACATTCAGGCATGGATCCTGAACCACAAGCTTGTCCTTAACCTAAAAAAAATGCAGGCCATGCTCTTTGGGTCCCGGGCAAAGATTAAGGCCGCCCGTGTGCCGTTCTGTGTATATCCGGCAAGGGAGATGTCCCAATCCCTATCACGGACAACTTCAAATACCTGGGAGTAATGCTGGACCCACAGCTCGACCTTGGCCTTCATATTCAGAGGATATGTAAAACAGTCAACTGTAAACTGGGTCTGGCCTACAGGGCAAAAAACAACCTCACACCAGCCGCATGTGCTGCCCTTGTGAGAGGGATGCTTCTCCCCTCTTTGTGTTATGGACTCCTGCTGTTTGCTAGCACCACTAAGGCCCATCTCTCCAGGTGGTCGATGGCTTATAACAATATCTGCCGCTTCGCCCTATCGGCCCCCGGCTCACTCATCACTGTGAGCTCTACAACAAGCTACACTGGCTCTCGCCTACAAAGTACATTGACTTTGTCCTTGCTTGCTTCACTGGTAAGGTCCTCAACATGGGTACTCCTCCAGGGGTGGCAAGCTCGCTGGCCCAAGCTGCCCCCTCGTCATATCACCTTAGGTCTCAGTGGTCTGCCACACTCAAGGTACCTGTGACTAGGACCAAAATGGGTGAAAGGGACTTCGCAGCATGTGCCCCTAAACTTTGGAATACCTTCCCAACCCAGGTCTGTGCTGCCCCCTCGCAGGGCAGCCTGCACTCTTCCCTATGGAGCCATCTTAAAAGTGCATCGGCCTGCGGATGTCAAAAACCCCCATGACATATGTTTAGCACTTGCACCCATACAAAACTGCCGCCGTCTTAAAATGTATTATTTCTACTGCCCTCAAACTTGATGCAAGATGTGTAATCTTACCTGTAGTCTCTTGACGTGTAACCTGTTCCTAATCATGGGATGTGTAATCTTACCTTGTAGTCTCATGATGTGTAACCTGTTCCTAATTATGTGATGTGTAATCTTACCTTGTAGTCTCATGATGTGTGACCTGTTCTTAATTATGTACCATGTTGTCCCAAGTGTGTAAGTATGTAATTTCCTGTACTCTCCCGGGTTGTAACTGAAAATAGGCAAATTGCTTGTCTAGTGTACTTACCTGGTTAACAAAAGCTAAATAAATAAAGCCTACAGTCCCAACTTTCCTTCCCCCCCCTTTGCCCATTACCCCACCATACCCCTGCCTGCCCACAGCATTTACTATCAGTCTCTTCCCACTCAATCCTTGGCTCCTAATATAATCCCCCACTCTCCTAAAACAAGTGATTCCTGCAGCTTAACTTGAATTATGTCATTCCAAAATTGACTCTACTAAGGTACTTGCTCAGTTGTTTACATTTGTGTCTTACTGGATTACCTCGTCAAATCCGAACTGTTCAATGTATGTTACCTAACCACCTTAATATAAAACATATAATGTCCATGCAACCAATGTTGGCATACTTATGACATTCATATGTATACTCTTGTATGTGCTGTTTTATGTACTAGTGACATGAAACCTATGTAAATGAGCTATTAGCTAATAGGTTGTAACCTGAGACTTTAATAAATAAACAAACAAGAAATTCTAGAAAAATAAAAAATAAAAATTATAAAAAAATGAAGAGAATTTCACGGGGCTCTAACAATACCCCTTCATCAGTTGACCTCAAGCACCACAGCAGTAAGAACTTATCCACAGTTTGAACGGCTATGGTTGGGATCTTTTCCAAGTAATGTTGCTATCTTTTACAAATGGCTTTAATTGTACTATCAACTGCAGCCTTCAATTAAATCACGTCTGGGGCCTGAAACATTTCATTTGTGTGCTGCTGTTACTGTTTGTTTCTGAATTGGGCTTCACATAGTGAGGAATGCAGCTAACGTTTTGTTTGACTGTTTCATGAGAAGGATCTAGCACCTTGCGTCATACAGAGTCCCAAAAAAAAAAAAAAAAAAAAGGCAGTTCTACTCCCAAAGGTGCTACTAGCAGTGTGACCCCACATATTGAGCCTGTGGTTTCATTTTCTTCCCCTTAAGGGGAACCTTGATCCCACCCAACCTATTTAAAGTACTATGAAAGGGATTACTAAAACACCATGAACATTACCAAAAAAATGCAGAGCGCCTCAAAAAAAAAAAAAATAATAATAAACACACACACACACACTAGTAACTGCAACACAATCCATCTCCACAATCATTTGTAGACCACTGACTTTCTCTTGCTGCCGGCAGCTGATCCGACTCCTTTCTGCAGCACTTACTAAACCTGCCCCCAGGTTATGATGTCTTTTTAAGCCAGGGAAACCATGGCACTTACCTCACTGCTATTTCATCATTTCCCCAACCTGGGCCACAATCAGAGTTCTCCCTCCAACGAATCCAGAAATAGTCAGCATGCTTGCAAAAAAAATAATGTGTGTATGCTTTGGACCAGACGAACAATGGCTGCAGCTGCTTAACTTGAAACATGGCGAATGGTGCCAAATGTAGCTGCAGCCTTGACGTACCTAGTACAGTTAGAAGAGGAAAATGTATTTATTTATTCTTTCTTTGGTAACTGGGTAAGTGCACTGGTCCCGGGGCCAGCTAGTGGCAACAAGTACATAGGCACAATAGGTAAGTAATTAACAATACAAATATTAAATAACATTTTCACAATACAACAGAAATACAATGGTAGCGTAGCCAGAAATACGTTAAGTACAGGTAGAAGTAAAACTTAAGTCACTATAAGGTACAGGCATGGAGCAAGTATGAAGTACACAGGTAAAAATGGATAATCCAATTGCCTGAGGGTGTAGCAGACAGTAGAAATAGGGTGTGGGTAGCAGGTGGAGAAATCGGGACGGGGATAAGAAAAAGAGAGGTAAAAATAGTCCGGTGTGACAGAGGGAGGTAGGGGGAGTGGATTCCCAGAGGTGCAAATTCAGGCAAGATGAGTGCTAATGGGAGGGGCAGTGACAGGCAGGGGCAACCAATCAGAAATATGAAGGCTGTGGAGAACATGGATAGACATCACACAGCATATACTTAAATTCCTCCATGCTAATTTGACCAGTGCTGTGTGCCTTGTCTGAGAGTGGAAAAAAATTATACTTGAGGACAGCTTGTAAATCTGTCTCTGCTGCTCTCCCATGCATCTGGGCAGTAGGGTAGTAGTCTATGAACTAACGTGGGTGTTCACAGGATGGGGAGCACACACAGCCGTGTCCCATGATGATCACGACATTTTTTATTGGTGGAAGAGGGAGGGTGTTAAAATGAAAGTTATAGTTTTATTGAAAAAAAAAAAAAAAATCGGGCCACAAATCAGGTCGGACCAGCTCCAGGCGGATTATGGCCTGATGGATCGAACCGGCCAAAACCGGACTGCCCAGAACCTGTGAACCAACCTGATGAACAGTACAGATTGGGATTAGACAGTGGGAGCAACCAAGAATGATGCTCTGGGACAATAAAACCCCCTCATCTATTAGTAAACCATGGTTTATATGACATAAGGGGTCCTACAAGCTTGACCAGCCTCTTGTTGAATGACAACTCAAAACATGGTTCAAGAAATGAAATATATGGGAATATTTACATGGAAAAGGCAGTTATACAAGAAATCACCTCAAGCACAACTCAAGCTTTGTTGGTCCAATAAAAGGTATCAAATCACCTGTTTTGCGCATCTTATTGTACAAGAACCAATACGGCAACAGACATTTGTTTTGACATATTCTATATGATGATGCAATTAAACGTCTGCACTCAACAAAGGCCCAATCCACCAGGCACATATCTGGGAACATAACCCAGGATGTGGATGTGCACATCTGAAGCCCTTTGAGTGAGCAGAGGCTGGAGGCGTTCATGGAGGTGAGCAGGCCAGACAGATACCAAATGCCTACGCTGGCGCTCAAGTGGATCCCATGCTTCAGACACAGCAGGAGACTGTATATCCTGTCCCCATACATAGAAACACAAAATTTGCCGGCAGATAAGAACCGCCTGGCCCACCTAGTCTGCCCATTTCTGCCTGCCTATAGCATCATCACAGATCATACTTGATCTCCGGCTCATTCACTCTTCCCTTTTCACTAAGATTCCCTTATGCCGATGCCATGCATGCTTGAACCCCACCACTGTTTTCACCCCCACCACCTTCACTGGAAGACTATTCCAGGAATCCATCACTCTTTCTTTGAAGAAATACTGTACTTCCTCCTATCTCTCCTGAATCTACCTCTCTCCAGCTTCTTATCGTGCCCCTTTGTCCTTGAGCACCTTTTTTTCTGAAAAATACTTCCTGTATCTCATTTTACCCCATGAGATATTTAAAGGTCTCTATCATATTCCTCCTCATTCCTGAAAAAATCTCTCTCTTTCAGGGTGTACATATTTAGGTCCTTAAGTCCTCATAAGGCTTCTGATGCAGATCCTGCACCATTTTAGTTGCCCTCCTCTAGACCACCTCCATGCTACGTCCTTCCAGAGATGTGGTTTCCAGAACTAGACACACTACTCTAGATGGGGTCTTACTAGTAATCTACATAGAGGAAACACCATTTCTCTCTTTTCTGCTGGTGATAACTCTCTCTATGCACTCCAGTATCCCACTAGCCTTCCCTACTGTCTCGTCACACTGCCTGGCCACCTTTAGGTTATCTAATATGATTAGCCCCAGGTCTCATTCCTGCTTGGTGGTTGTCAGTACCACTCATTCCATTTTGTACTCTGTCCCTGGGTTTCTGTGCCCTAAGTTTCTGAGCTCCTGAGCCCGTGACTGGGCTTCCTCGCTTCCGCAGCGGTGCTGCCACCTCACTTGCCGCCATCCACTCCTAGCTGCAGCTCTCCGGGACCCGAACAGCTCCTGAGCCTGTGACTGGGCTTCCTCAGCGATGGGGCCACCTCACTTGCCGCCGCCCGCTCCTAGCTGCAGCTCTCCGGGACCCGAACAGTTCCTGATCACGTGACTGGGCTTTCTTGGCAGTTTGGCCACCTCACTTGCCGCCGCCCACTCCTAGCTGCAGGTTCAGACTTCTCCTTGCTAAGCGCCATTTGAAACTTTGGTGCACTGAACTCAGGAACCCACTGATTGGCTGCCCGTTCTGCTCGAGCTACGCGATTGGTTCTCCAATGTGAGCTAGCTTGTATTCTAAGTCTCCCGCTCAAGTCCCCTACTAGCAGTACTGGGGAATATTTGGATATTTAACTTGAATTTGCCTAAATGCAGCCCTTGTGAGGAAATGTTCTGAGAATTGGCTCTAGATACTGAACTGCCGGTCTAGTGTCTGCTCAAATTTGTTTTAGGACCTGCCTTGACTAGAAACTCTGAGGAAATGTCTTAATTGTGTAACTGTGCTAAATACTGAATTTACTTGTCTAGAGTCTGCTTAAGTTTGTTAGGACCTGCCTTGATTAGAGCTCCCTAGCGGCTGTTAGTTTAAATTACTGTGCCGAAATTGGTAACTTTTTCTCCTGCTGCAAACCTCCTAAGTCCTACTACTAATTCCGTCTGCCCCATCCCTCCTACCCCCAACCCCGTGCAGAGAAGCAGCTTGACATTGATTCTGCCATGCCCCTGCATTCCACACCTAGTGCCTCTTTCTAACCCTGCCCTCCATTTAATTTTCACTGTTTCCCCTCTCCACTGTCTAATTTCTTTGTCTTTCTGCCGCCATCGAATCCCCCAAAGTGTCTCCCTGTCTACTGCTTTTTTTGGCTTACTCCGCCCCACCTCCCCATGTTTAATTTAATTCACTGACCTCCCTGCTCTTCCTCACAGCTCCTGAGCCCATGACTGGGCTTCCTCGGCGGTGCAGCCACCTCATTTGCTGCTGCCCGCTCCTAGCTGCAGCTCTCTGGGACCCAAACAGGTACGGACTTCTCCTCGCTAAGCACCATTTGAAACTTTGGCAGCCCGTTCTGCTCGAGCTACGTGATTGGTTCTCCAACGCGAGCTAGCTTGTATTCTAAATCTCCCCCTCAAGTCCCCTACTAGCAGTACTGGGGAATATTTTGTCCCACCCACGCACCCTGGCCCCGACCTCTATTAAAGGAGAACCGTACACATAACGCCCTGTCCGCCCCCAAAAGGCTTAACCTCCGATTAATCTTTTTACATAGCAACCCCCCTTTTTTTCCAGCTGCCACTTACTTTAATTTTATTTTGTAAAGTCTGCAAACCGGAAATATGGTGGACCGCACGCAGCTCCATTTACTGTAACAGTGCAGCGCCGCATCGCTCGCTTACACTGAAGTGAGCAGTGCAGCACCACACTGTTACAGTAAATGGAGCTGCGCATGGTCTGCCATATTTCCGGTTCGCAGACTTTACAAAATAAAATTAAAGTAAGTGGCTGCTGGAAAAAAGGAGGGTTCCTATGTAAAAGTTAATCAAGGAGTTTTGGCAGCAGTGGTGTTATGTACACTTCTCTTAAATCCACCCTAGCACCGCCCTCTTCTCTCCTCTCCTCCACTACTCCCACTGGCTGTCTCTCTCTCTCTCTCTCTCTCTCTCAGTCTTTCTTTCCTCCTCTTAAAGGTCCACACCAGCTGCCCTGTACTCCTATACCCCGACTTGCCCTAATCATAAAATGGGGACTGCCAACCCCATATTTAGCTTACTCACCTTTGCCTCTCTAGTTACTTACTTGGGATTGTTATGTGTGTTACCGTCCCATCAATCCTCTGAACTTTTTATTGAATATCCACTAGCTACACAATGGACCATAACGTGCAACAACCTCCTGCCTCATGCTTTGCAATCAAGCCCCAGGCATCTTCGGTTCTGGATGGTTCTATTACCAAAAGCGCAAGTGCCAATGCTCCACAACACATCACTCATTTTAACTGTTTTTTGACCCGTACAACAACTTTCTGGAAGAGAAATCTCTGAAACCAGTATCCTACTGCCTCACAAGAACCATCTCATAACTGTCCTAAAACGTCAAATACTGCTGCTGCTACTTATTTCAGGAAACGTACAACCCAACTATGGCCCCCCCCCCCCAAACGAGTGGGTGCCAAAGGTCACATCAGGGCTGGGACGCTCTCCTTGGCAAGTATCAACATCTGTAGCCTCCTCAATAAACTAAACTCCCTCACATCCTGGGTAACACATCACAACCCTGATATTCTATCCGTAATTGAGACATGGCTTTCCCCCAAAATCCCTGACTCAGCAATATGAATCCCAGAATATACTGTTTTCAGGCAGGACAGGTGTTCCAAGAAAGGTGGAGGCTGTGCCCTTTACCTAAAAGAGTCTCTTAAGGGTTATATTTTCAGTGTGCCTCTCCCTGAGAAAGACATCCAGGTCCTTGCCATGAAGATACTGCTTGGAGCACACAACAAAACCCTGACAGTGGCATCAATCTATACCCCTCCCAAGCTGACCAACCAAGGGCTAAACCCCATACTAGACTTCAACTGTTAACCAGAGTGCAGAAAAAATCCTGCTTGGTGACTTCAATGTGAACTGGTCCTCCCCCAGTGCGAACAAATATAAGGACGCCCCGACAGCAGCAAACTTCTCGCAAACAGTCCAATCACCTACAAGGGTGAACTACAGAACAGGGACCACCACCCTTCTGGACTGGGTTCTCACGAACCGCCCTGATCACACCACAAAAACTGTACTTCTCCCCGACAGTATAAGTGACCATTCCCCTGTCCTTTGCTCCTAGTCTAACAAATACACAAAGCCTCCTTTTAAAAATATTAACAGCCGGAGACTTATCCCTGGTCGACTTGAGCCTCTAAAAACTCTCCTACGAGACCAAGACTGGTCTCCGATAGACACGGCCCCCCAACGTTGCCATTGCTCTTGAAGATTTTATCCATAGGTTTAACAGCACCTGTGATGTCCATGCCCTGTTCAAGAAATGCAAGATTAAAGGCATCAACAACCCATGGATTAACTCTGATCTTCTGGAACAACTGAGTTCCCGGGATCATCTTTGGCATCGGGCCAACCTGACTGGCACCCAGGCTGATACCCAAGCCTACAAAGCAGCAAGAAATGCCTGTACCAGAGCAATTTGTAATAAGAATGCGAGATACTACAGGAGCACTCTTGCCAACACATGGAAAAACCAGAAGATGTTCTGGACCAACCTTTCCAAAGTCACAGGGTATGTCCCCAAATTACCACCCTCTATGCTCAACTTAAATGGCAGCCTCACATTGGACCATGTCACCATGGCTAATGCATTTAATGCGGCATTTAGCGATCTTAGTCATGTGCTACCTCCAACCTTCTTTGACCCCCCACCGGATACACCAACCTCGGACAAAGCAAGAACAATGCAGGGCCACGCGCCTTTCTACTTTGAAACTATCTCGGAGGCCCTAGCTAAAAAACATTTGCTCAAAGTGCTTGGGAGGTCCAGATCCAGTGGTGACTCCCTAGACCTGAAACTCCTTGCCCTCACCATTGACAAAGTCCTGAACCCACTCACCAAAATCCATAACTGATCCCTAATGCTCTCTCAATTCCTCCAAAAATGGAAATCTGCTGTTGTGACACCAATTCACAAAAATGGGAATAAGACCATTACCAGTAACTACAGACCCATCTCCATTCTTCCCCCTCTCTTGAAAGCCCTGGAGAGAATAGTTGCCAATCAGCTTACTTAATACCTTGCAAACCACAACCTGCAATGTCATGAGCAGCATGGTTTTCATAAGGGGCTTAGTATCACCACTGCTCTCCTCGAATTCACCACTTATATCCATAATGCTCTGGGTCAGGGACATCTAGTTGGCTCCACATTCATCGATTTGACAAAGGCGTTCGACATTGTCAACCACTCCCTGCTGACTGAACAATTATCTTGCCTTGGTCTCTCAGATGATACCGCACATTGGTTCCAAAGCTACCTCAGCATTCAAAAACCCAACAGGTCAGAGTTTGTGAATCCCTCTCATCATCCCTTCCGGTTTGTTCTGGAGTCCCCCAAGGGTCAATTTTGGGTCCTATACTCGTCAGTATTTTTCTGAACGATCTCCCCACATCATGCCCCAATAGACTCCTACTATACACAGACGATGCAGTTATCTTCACCTCCCACCGTGATCCTTCCTTCCTACAACTGCAAAACAAGCATTACGGAAGTGGAGACATGGTTTAAATCTCAAAAACTCATCCTAAACTACAAAAACACTAAAACAATGGTGTTTCATGGTATCCATAACATACATAAAACAAATGTCTATCACAAACAGTGCAGGTTTAACTGTTTAAATATCTCGGGGTGACCCTCGACAGCACCCTGTCTTACTCTGAACACATTGAGAACATTGCCAAGATCATGAATACCTGCATAGAACTGTTGTATAGACATAGGAGCTGCCTCACAGATGAAGCCCTAAGCACTGCTATTCAGAGCTCTGTTATCTCAATAATCGACTATGGGCTAGTGCTGTATGGTTCTGTCACTGACACTGCACTTTGACGAACAGCCATAGCCCTAAACAAGGCATGTCGTCTACTGACTTCAGCCCCACACCTTTCACACACCTGTGACATCTACGAACAAGCAAATTGGCTCCAACTCTCCAGCAGACTCAAGTACCAGACCTGTATGCTACAGGGTTTTATTTAACTCTAAAAATTGATTAGCGTTTTGCTCATAAAAGTTCTAAAACATTGCGAAACTGCATAGCACTTGCTTCACTGTGTTTAACAAACGTAACACTTCTAGAAAGTCTATATAAATGCTTTCTGTACAGTTAGTGTTGTCCCAAGAAAAAAACTGCTAATCAATTATTTAAAACCCTGTGCTAGCCAAAAAGATCACCTTAAATCTCCTACCCTCAAGGGTTCAGTAATTACTGGCTCCCCCATTGCGGCCCCCGCCAAACCAGAAGCTCAGTAAATCTTACTTTTTCTGTTTCACGTTGCCGCACTACCCAAGGACAACGTTCCTTTATATCCAGAGCTTCGTCTTGGTATAACTTGCTTCCACCGGCAGTTACCAACACTACCCTGGGCACTTTTAAGTGTAGCCTTCGCCAGCACCTTGTTACCAGGGCCTCCTGAGACTGCTTCTCATAACTTAATCAATCCTCCTCTCCTCTAATTTCCCCTCTCCCAAGTCCCCCTCACTCACCACTATCTCCCATCTCCTTCCCTTCCCTTCCTCCTCCCCTACTTATTCCCCCACCTTTACCCACCCTCTCTCCCCATAGCTTCCTCCACCTGTATTCTGCCCTCTCTCCTCATAGATTCTAACTCTACTGTGAATCATTGTACAACTATGAATGATTGTACATATGTTCCTTATATAGTATTTGCAAATGAATGTAACTTAATGTACAACTGTGAATTATTGTGCATATGTTCTGAATTCTATATGCAAAATTTATGTACCTGACAAAGCCTATGGCTGCTGTAAAACTGTCGTACTTGTTATTGTCTTCACTATGTTCTGTTCTTGTTTTCTGACGTGGAACCTTTATAAAACAGCCTTGGCGCCAAGGTGTCTCCTGAAATAATAAAAAGATAAATAAAAAATGCATTATTTTGCACTTTTTCTCATTGAAACCCAGCTGCCACACCCTTGACCACTCCTTTAGTTTTCTCAGGTCTCTCCTCATACTTTCACCCCCCCCTCCCCAGACTGTCCACCCTACTGCAGATTATGGTGTCATCTGGAAAGCGGCAGACCGTCCCATGTCACCTATAAAGACACTAAAGAGAACTGCCACCAGCAATGACCCCGAGGCATCCCGTTGGTCACCCTTCCTTCCGTGGAGTGAACCCCATTTACCACCACCCTCTGTTGCCTATCCCCTAACCAATTTCTTACCCAGTTTACCAGCTTTGGACCCACTCCGAAGCCACCCAGCTTGCTTACTAGTCTCTTATGTGGAACAGTGTCAAAAGCCTTAGTGAAATCCAGGTAGGCCACGTCCACTGCTCCACCCTGATCTAATTCCTTGGTCACCCAGTCACAGGAACAGATAAGGGGAGCAGAGGAGTATTTTACTACCAGTTCTGCATGATTTACTCCCACTTTCTGATTTTAGGAATTTGTTTCCCACCCTGTATATTTACAGTATGTTGATACATAGGCACAAAATTGGCAGCTGCATTCAGGGCTACTAGCCATGGATCTACATACTAACAGACTGTCAGCAGTAGAGGTGGGGTCAGAAAACAGCATAGGTATCAGCTGCGTACATGCAGGAGACTGTTTGTGGAGTTGTGCACTGAATGGCAAGCAGGGCAGTTGTAACATACAATGTTAAAAATTGAGTCACCGCACTACAAAGCAGTGGGAAAGTATCTCAAGACTCCTCACTGGTATCAGAGAAAGGGGATCAGTGGCTGCAGACACCCAATGGAACTGTGAGATGGGGGTCTGAGACAGGTCAACGCATGGTATTACTACCATATAGATGAAAGTACTACCAGGAGAAAGCAGCTAGCAGCAAATACTTCCCAGTCCTAAAAATGATGTGGACCCCTGCACCCAGTCAAAGAAGTCAATCAGATTTGTTTGACATAACCCCGTCAGGTAATTTATGCTGCCCCAGGTCTTGTAACCCACTGGATTCAAGATGTTCCACAATTCTTTACTTCAGCAGTAACCCCATTAACTTTCCTAACACCAACGTCAGGCTGACTGGCCTACAATTGCCAGCCTCTTCCCTGCTACCACTTTTGTGAAATGGGACTGTATCTGCCCTCCTCCCGTCCCCTACAGCCACTCCTGTTTCCAGTGAACTGTTAAACAGAACTGTCAGAGATGCAACCAGCTGTCAGAGGGATGTGGGATTTCACACAAACAGGCAGACAAAACGTTAGGTGCATAAAAAAAAGCATAAAAGTGTTTAGCATTTTATTTACATTATAAAATCAAAAATAAATAAAAAATATTTACAGAAAAAAAAAATACGGTGTTAATTCAGCACACCTACGTAGTAGCCCAGTTATAGCTTTCTTCAGCCATACTGCTTCCTAAAGACTCCTCTCTGGTCCTAATTTAGCTTCAAACTTAATCCAGTGTGAAAAAACACACACACCTCTTCTCTCTCTAAAGACACACAGTGGCCCACCTATCTAAATTTCACCCCGGTGGCCAGTTTATATACTCCGCTACTCATGACATCATTAGTTAGGTGGTTAGGTACTTAAGCTATTTCTGTGTCTTTCTAGCTCTAACTTTATAACATCAGGCAGAATGACCCATTAGCTTTAACATCAGGCAGGTAATGTGGTAACAACAGATATCAAGGACTACTAAAACAGCCATAAATAACTAATTATGGTATAATAAGTTGTAGCTCGCCAACTCTGCTGAGAGTGACAGCACTCTGTAGTATAAAGCAGGGCATTAGGGGGCACTGCCTTCCCTATAGGAATTCTTTCTTACAGCTCCTGGCTGCAGGTAAGCCTTACACAGGTGAATGGGTAGGGTGCAGAAAAATGGATGGTTTACAGCAAGACATTTTATAACACAGTAAAGGAGATTTTAAATGCTTAACTTAAGTATAACATGTTCAGAAGCCTTTGCTCCTTATCCCTGTTCAGAGGACAGCTAACTACATAGTTCTTGTACCTCTTTATTTACATACCAAATAAACCTTATATGCTATTTATTCATAAGCTGCCTTATTTGCAGCTTCATACTAACACTGACAAACAAAACGAGGCATTTGTATGTTACCGGTGTTTGCTACTACAAGCTGCTGGCTCAAAATTTCATTTTGGCCCTTCTTTCAAACACGGGCCAATTTTCAGCATTAAAATAAACACTCTCCATTTATGGAGGGGGGGGGCCGGAAGCATTAAAACAGCTTCCTTAGCGAGTCTGGTGAGGGTTGTCCATCTCCGAACTGATGCCAGGCTGTTTGGAGACTTTTGGTGTCTCCTGGGAGTGGGTACACGGTGCGCAATGCACACGGGGTTAGGGATGAGAGAGAGAGGGTTTAAACACAGCCGTGCAGCTGTTTACTAGCAGAACCCTCTCTTCTCTGTTCCTTTGCTTGACTTTTTGCCCTTCTGATTCGGGGCCTCTGAAAACAAATGGTAAGAGAGCCACATACCTGATATTTTTATTATTGTCCGTGGCGCCTCTTTACTTTTGAGCCCACAGATAGGACAGAGAGCAGCAGCAGGGAAGGGAACAGAAAGAAAACAGGGGTTGCTTCTCCTGTCCACCCAGTCGCTTTATATAATACTTCACTTTCAGACATATAAGGGGAAATAAGGGGAAACACAAGGCACACCTCAACTGTATTAATTCTTTGAATCTCCACTTGCTGGCCAGGAGTCCCTTTCCCTTTCTCAACATCTCCTATTTCTAATTAATTATGACAATACCCCTTTAATAATGTCTGTTTTGCATAACATTTGTATGTATTGTACATTTGCACATAAACACCTGACACTTTATTGCTGCACATGAGCACTTTAATGCTATACAGTACTTTATTTAATCAGCCAGCAAATAAGTCTGGCAAGTCAGCCATCTCTGTGCTTTCTTCACTTATGGCAAGGTTATGGGAGGTCAAGGTGAGGGACGGAAGGTGAAAAAGAAATATAGTTACATGAAAAAAGATCTAGAAGCAATAACTAAGAACTGTCACAGGTGGTCAACCTACGTCAGTTGTAGAAAAGAATGGGAAAGTTATTCAGGAGCACTGCTGCACAACAGGTTTATATAGGGGGAAGAAAAAGAGGATGAACAAGACATCCCTCTTCTTTGGCATGCGGACTGGTAGAACATAGTTCTACCACACCAGTATCTCCCTTCGCTCCCTCAATACACCTGGATGCACTTCATCTTCTAATTGATTACCAGGGACGCCCCTCATTTTATCCTTCAAAACTGCTCTCTCCCTCATGAAAAAGATGCTGCTAACACACAAAATGTGTTATAAATGCAGATTTCAAAGCATAAATTCATATTATTCTAAAAAGCTAAATCACAAATAAACATTGTACAACTAAACAGAATGGTTTACACAGTGTTCTGAGGCTGTATATCCATGTTTGAGGTTGTGTTCCCATACAGTATGCGTCCCTCATTATGAGGGTCAGTGTTCCTCATTTTGAGTGTCCATGTCCCACATTTCAGTGACGAAAGGTTGAGAGGTATGCCTGATCATACAGCAAAAAAATAAACATACATTACAGTTAAGCCCATGAATTATGGCATGTAACATGCTGAAGGCAGATCAGTTCCCAGGAAGGTCAGGGAGCCAGACAAGAAGGGTGTGACGTGGAAGCACATGCCAATTCCACCCCAAACATACCATCCATGTTGTGGCGCAGATCCAGACAGGCCTCCATAGAGGGAGGGGACTCATTTGTAACTGTGGATGAGTGCAGCTGCAGCTTCCACGAAAGCAGGTGTGAAGAACTTCCAGAGTCCTTTCTGGATCAAGAAGCCTCAAGAATGAATGCCCATCCTGAATTTCCTATGACAGTTATTAAATCCAATCTCTTTCCCTACATTTTTCACTTAGGTGTTAAAAAAATAAGTGTATGATATTTATTTATTTAAAAGTTTTACCAGGAGGGCACACTGAGCACAGTGCTGCTCGATTCCAAGTGCGCCCTGGGGGAAGGGACATAGAGAAAACAACCATCCAATACATAAAATGTACAATATTGCAGGATGAACATACAGAGTTATGAGTTACAGAAGTGTAACAAATAAGTAATTTACATAAAAACACAAGAGGTACAGCATTCAGGCAAACAAGCAATCTAAAATCAGGGTCAATACCAGTTAGAGGATAGTGGAACAAGACCTTAGTTCATTTTTAGACACATCTAGCCAGAAGCACGGGTTGAGGAGAAATGCTCATTGATGAGGGAGCTGAGGAGCTATGATGGAGGTGCTTGCTGAATGCTTGCAGGGAGGGAGTTCCATAATTTAGGCATGCGATGTCTGAAAGCCACTTGGCCAACTGAAGAGGACATGCACGGTACAGCCAGAAGGCGGGTGTCAGAATACCTGAGGGAGTAAACAGGAGGGGACTGGGCAGTTAACACAGAGTCGAGGTACAGAGGAAAGGACTGGGACCAGTGCTTAGCCATGAGCTTGGCGCAGTGAAACTTACGGCGGTCATGGAGCGAGGGAAGATTGAGTCCGATACAGCACGCAGTGGTGAGAGGAGGGTGGGCAATCAAGGGCAAAATGGCAGAAAGAATGGAAAAGGTGGTCCAGTCTGGCTAGGGTGGACTTTGGAGCGGTACTGTAGACTACATCCCCGTAGTCGAAGATAGGGAAAATCATTTTCTGTACTAGTTCACAGTAGGATGCATCCACGATGGCGGTAGAGGGCACCCAGTTTCGGATGGAGCTTTCTGTGGATGGCATCAACATGTTCAGAAAAGTCGAGGTGCTGGTCCAGCCAGACTCCGAGGTATCTAAAGGAGGAGCAAGCCTCCAGAGTAGTCCTATCCAGGGTGTGAAAGGAGGGGGTGGTGGCAAGCCGAGAGAGCCTCTGCCTTGTGCCGAAGGTCATGGAGACGGTCTTCTTGGCGTTGAGAAAAAGCTGGTTTGCGCTAAACCAGAGCTGGACGTCACTGAAGTCCTGCTGCAACCTGGTTGCTACATCAGTGGTTGAAGGGCCTGAAGCATACAGATGTGTGTGGGCAGGCGGTGGACAGGTCGTTTAGGAAGATGGAGAATAGGAGCAGCCCAAGGGTCAAGCCTTGCGGGACCCCTGTGGTAACTGGGGGGGGGGGGAGAGATGGAGCCTCTGATTCTAACAGATTGGGATCGGCCAACCACGTAGGAGTAGAACCAGCTGTTGGCCTTGGTAGAGAGCCCTGTAAAGGAGAGCTCGTCTAGTAGTAGAGAATGGAAGACTGTGTCGAAAGCCTTGGCTAGGTCGACAAAAATAGCACAGGTGATATGGCCCTTGTCCATGCCATCAAGTATGGAGTCAGTGAGCTATAGTAGTGAGGTGGTGGTGGAGTGGGACTTCCTGAAGCCAGACTGGTAGGGTGTGAAAAAGGAGGAGGAGTTGGGAAAGGAGGAAAGTTGAGAGAGTACTAGGTGCTCCTGGAGCTTTGCCAGATTAGGAAGGAGGGAAATAGGACGGTAGTTACCGGGGACAGAGGGGTCACCTCCCTTTGGGAGCGGGATAACAGTAACATGCTTCCATTCCAAGGGGACTAAAGCCAAGGAGAAGGAGAGACTAAAGAGATCAGCCAAGGGGCGGCAATGGCAGGAGCAGCTAGGTGGAGCATCTTAGTGACCAGCCCAGAGGGGCATTTGTCTTTGTTTGGGTTTAGGGAGATCAAGGAATTGAAAACATGTGCAGGCCTGACCTGACAGAAGGATGGGGCAGAAGGGAGGGGCTGAGATAAAGGGAGAGCAGACAGCAGGAGGTGCAACTTGTGTAACAGGAGTGGAATCCCAAGGCTACCGCTAGAAGATCAGTTACAGCAGTACCACCTACATTTCATATGACTAGGTTTTGCTTGTAGGTCCTTAATTCTGAGGTGTTGCCAAGCTAAATTTCAGGACAGGTACTTAATTCCAATATAGATCCCATCCCTACTCCTTTCCTTGCTGAACAGCCAGCAACCTGCTCATTGAGTTGGCTCAATCTTTTCAGTTTGCATTCGAACGGGAGTTATACACGTTCTTTCAACTTTTTGTTGTATTTGTCCGCCAAATACTGCAATCATAACCTTCTTAAACAACAGTTAATTAGGGACTCCGTTTATTTTTTCCTACAAAATGGTTGCATTGTTTTCTGCAAAAAAAAGGTAAACTTCACCAGCATCAAATGACTTATTAAAAACAAATTATGCTGTAGGCACGTAAGCACAATTGCAAACCACTACAAAATCCCAATCTGTTTTATCACATTCAGTTTATTAGTGCGCCTAAAATGCCTGTGGTGTTCATATGAAGGCGTTTCTAGAAACAGACTAAACTATGCTAATTACAAACCTGTACGTACCCCCCAACAAGCATTCCAGAGAAACGCTTTTGTGGACTGTGCTTCAGCTTTGCACGTCCTTGTTTGCTATATATCCAGAAGCGCGGGAGACTCGCCCAGCTATGCCTTGTTGCCTGGCGGGAGTAGGCGCGTGCCTTGGCGTGTGTCGTTTAGTTGCCATAGAAACTAGCGCGCTTCAGCTTTCGTGTTCCTGGTAAAATTATAATGTGCCATTAACTTTCTCCATAAGTAGCTGGGTGATTTCTCGCACAGTTTGTTCTCCCGCCCCAAAGTGTGCCTCTGGACAACCTGAGGCTAGTAACTTCACATGCCACTTGTATTGTATGCTAATTCTCAAACATATATATTTGACGACACACATACCTCTCAACTTCTTGCCTCATAAATCAGGGACAAAGACCCCAAATCAGGGACACATCTTAAAAATTGGTAATATTCACCCATAAAGTTGACAGAATGGGGGATTAGTGTAAAATGCATTTTCCGAAGAACAGCAAGTCTGTAGCTTTAATGTTTGATATTATTTTGTGCTTACAATCTCCACTGTTCAGTAATCAAAACACAAATTTTACGAGGGACAGAGGAAAATCCAGAAGCAAAATCAGGGACGGTCCTGAAAAGCAGGGACACTTGAGAGGTATAGCGACACATGGTGGTGGTCTATTGGAACAGAACCGGAGGATGAGGCTAAAGAGTTGAAAAGGCAGTTTACATGGGAGAAGGCTCACTTTGTAGAGAGCTCACAGTGGGAGTAAACAGAAGATTCTGGACTGAATTTTGGAAAGGGATGTTTGTATGTGCATCTGTGTAGTAACATATCCAAGGATTCTGAATAGAACCACAATGTGACACTATTTAACCATAATCCTATCTGTGTAGTAACATTTTCAAGGATTCTGGATAGAACCACAATGAAATAAAAATGCCACCCTCCCCAGGGTAAGGTAACTAGAATTAAATATTAAGTATGTGTCTAAGACCAGAGGTCTAACATACTTACATTTCCACAAATCACTACAACATTAGCCTAATGTAAAAAGATCTGTCCAGGACTCCCATGCAAATGAAATCTCGCACCCCAATATGTTCCGATTTAAAAAAATTGTGACAGTCTATGATAACACTCCTGTATAATCTGAATATGGCGCAACAGAATAAATCCCACTCCTGGGTGAAGGTAACAAGTGAGGAGGAATTAATATTCATTATGTGTGTTAAGTAAGAGTAGTAACACACTGTAACTCTATCTATATAAATAAAAGCCTACCTCAATGTGACAGCAAGCCCCACACCTGCTATATTCACATGCCTCACAACACATACCCACACACATACACCCATACATACACACACACACCCACACCCCACACATGCTGAAGTCCTATAATATGCCAGTCTGAAGAAAAAGAGGTCTGTGGATGTCAATTTCTGTAATGTCTTTTTCAGATTCCTTAGACACTTCTGGCACATCAAGTTGTTATACACTGAGAATTTATTACCATCAATACATAACAGGCTACATGGTCTTAATTCCTTGGTGGTCCTCGACAAGAGTTTTTTGTTTGACACTAACACTGTCAATTTATATTTAATTATCATTATAAAGTCCTGTCAATACACTGGAGATTTCTGAAGTTTATGGGGCATGATACCTACAGTAGGTGGAGAGTATAGCTGGGTGATAGGTCCAGCTAAGTTTTACACATCATACAGTGTGCACTGATGGTTTTAAGACAGCTTTACTGAATACTTCTTGTCTATCGTGCATACATTGAAACTTCTTGACGTCTTAGACAATCTTAGTATGTCTTGAATCTGGGTGGGGGTTGTTTAAGCAATAAGCCACGAGGGGGTGTGTGTTATCGGGGGATTTACCACAGCTGGAGTGGTTTGCCCATGAGGCACAGCCGAGTGGGTAAATCCATGCCAGCCGTGGTAAAGCCCCCGATAACCCAGATCCCCCGAGTGGCTTATTGCGATCATACCAAGTACTGTTTTTTTTTATTATTTAAAAAAAACGGTACTTGCTATAATGTTTAAATAAGCGACTCAGTTGTAGACCAGTCAGTGTTTTTGTTTACTTTCCCCTGATGTAAGAAGCTGCTGTTTTACAGTCTCCGCTTAGTGGGGAAACAAGTTAATTTAATTTATATGCAGTAGGATTCTTTGCATGTGTTTTGCACAAAGCACCTTTGACCCCTGGGACCCTCCCAGCTGAAGGTAACATGGTACTGTTAAGCTTCTCTGACATCATCCTCTGTATTTTTTTAAATGAGTATTTTAAACCAATGGGGATTTTTTCTGTTTTGTCTGCATGATCTAGCTGTTAAAAGTATTGTTTGTTCTAAATAACTGCCATTTGGCTTCTGGAGAAGGACTGGTTGGTTCGAAAGCTAGAGCACTTTGTTCTGGTCATTACATCTATGTTGGTCGATTAAAAGGTATCAAATCATTTGCTTCTGGATCCATTTTGTTTGGGGAAATTTGAAAGAACACTTATAGCTTATAATAGGGAATACTTAACTTTGAAATGGTGGTAACAGTCTGGTCCACAACATTGGCTTTCAGTTTCATATGAAGGGTTGGCAAACAAAAAATTATCTGCAGAAAAGGACCACTAGGTCGAGGCCCACCCAGTCTGCCCATGGGTGCCGTGCCTATTGTACGTCTGTAGAACCTAACTGGCCTGTGGGGACCCTCCCTGTTTCTGTAATATGCCTGTGTCTGTCCTAAGCATGTGTTTTCAATTGTTCCAGCTTCCACAACTTTGACTGGCTGTAAGTTCATGCTTCTACCATCCTTCCTGTGAAGATGTATTTCCTCACATCCTTCTTGAAATTGCCTTGTATGCTCCTAGTCCTGGAGCTCATCCTCTTTTGGAAGAGGCTTTCTCCCTGCACTCTGCTTACCCTTGTGAGGTACTTGAATGTCTCAATCATGTCACTCCTCGCTTTCCTGTCCTCCAGTGTAAATGTTGAGATCCCTCAGTCTCTCCTCATTGGGCTTCCCTTGCAACCCCTGCACCATCTTAGTTGCCCTTATCTGGACCACTGCCACATTGTCTATGTCTTTCTTGAGCTGTGGTCTCCAGAACTGGACACACACACAATATTCCAGGTGGGGGCATAAAGAATAGTGGTACTGTGGCAGCACCACCTCCCTCCTCCTGCTGGTGATACCACTCCCTATGCACCCCAGCATCCCACTAGCTCTGCCCATGGCGTTATTACACTGTGCTGCCACCTTGAGGTGTTTTGAAATAATAACTCCTAGGTCCCTTTCCTGCCTAGTGATTGCCAACACCCCCCCCCATCCCATCCTATACTCAGCACTGGGGTTCCCTTGCCCTAGGTGCATGATTTTGCAGCTTTTGGCATTGAACTGCTCCAGCTGGATGAAAGGAAAAGCCCTGGGGCTGACCTGATCGATCCATTCTTTCTAAAAGCAGGCTTCTGTGCTCTCACCGTGCCTATCACTGACCTGTTCGATCTATTCATCTCCCAAGGTGTCCTTCTTACTGTTTGGAAGATTTTTTCCTATACTCAAGAATGGGGACACTAGCGACCTGAATAATTATAGGCCCATCTCTCTCCTCCCGGTATTATCAAAAATGCTAGAGAAAATCGTTAACGCCCAACTCAGGACCCACCTGGAATCAGCGAACCTCCTCAACCCCCTCCACTCCAGATTCAGGGCCCAACATAGTACGATTACCGCCCTAGCCAAAGTTAGTAACGACTGGCTGAGGGAACTGGATAATAAGAAATTTGTTGGCGCAGTCTTCCTGGACCTCAGTAAGGCTTTCAACACTGTTGACCACCCCTGCTGTTATCATCCCTATGGAACATTGATCTGGACGCTCCCTCTCTTAGGTGGTTCAACAATTATCTAACTGACTGCACCCAGCAAGTCAAGGCTGACGGTGAGGTCTCGCTCCCCAAACCTCTTACCCGGAGAGTGCTACAAGGCTCTATTTTGGGACCCCTGCTTTTCGCAATATACATCAATAGAATTAACACCTCCTTTAACAAGGCTAAAATTCATCTCTTCGCAGATGACACTGTGCTCTACACCAGTGGCCCATCTCCTGACACTGTACTCACATCTCTCCAGAGTGAATTTGATCTGCTACAACTCCGACTCCTAAAACAGAAGTTGCTCCTGAATGCAAAAAAAACAAAAGCCATGCTCTTCTCCCCTGCGTCCAATGATAGTGCCCCTCTGTCTCACGGCTCTCTATCACCTATCACTACCATACTGGGGGATCAACTGGAATACGTATCTTCTTTCAAATACCTTGGGGCTTGGCTTGACAGTTCTCTCTCCTTCCAGGGTCATATTGAAGAGCTTATAAAAAAGCTCAGGCAGAGACTAGGACTATTCTTCAGGATAAAAAACCTTCTACCAAGGGAGGCTAAAAAATGGTTAGTCCAAACTACATTTCTCCCCCTGCTAGACTATGCTGACTTCCTTTATAACCAAGGTCCTGCTGGTTCACTTGCAAAACTCGATATACTCTACCACAGAGCATTAAGGTTTATAACAGAGCTCCCCTACTCCACCCATCACTGTCTCCTATACACTGCTGTGGCCTGGCCTTCCCTTACCCTTAGTCGCCAGCGAAACACGGTACTATGGACCTTCAGAGCCATTACCAATAACCTGCCCTGCTATATCACTGCTTGCCTACCTCTAACCCCCCTATCTAACTATGCCCTAAGAAGTGCTTCTTACGTAACCCTGTAAATCCCGAAGGTGAGATCCTGCTTCAGCAGGGCGACATTAAGCCATGCACTTCCTTTGCTGTGGAACAAGTTGCAAAAATCCCTGAAATTACATCTTCCTTGCACGCTCACAGCTTTTAAAACTTTAATTACCTACAAACTCATGGAATCCTGCGACTGCTTCCATTAATACTACGGTTTGTTGCCGTTGTGCTTATCCCTGCCCCCCCCCCACCAGCCTTCAGCCCATATCCCTGCCTTCTCCTCTCCCTCTCTATCTCATACATCCCCTTACCTGCTGCTCTCTGGGGGAAAAAAAAATTGCGATCAACTTTTACATTTCTCTTATGTTACCGTAGCTTGTATTCTTAGTATTTTTTTGTGTATGTTAGATCTGTGTAAATCCTGTTCACATCTGTCCTAATGTATACTGCCATGTTGGCAGCCCTTGCAATTCTGTTGAATCCTTCTGTAGTTTTTACTTACCCCAGGTTCACCTCGAAAATAAGCTGTGCTCAACGGTGCCCGCCTGGTTAAATAAAGATTTTGATTGATTGATTGATTAAACTGCAACTGTCATACTTTTGACCACTCCTTTAGTTCCCTTGCTCGTTGCCTCTGCTCCTTCTTGAATGCCCACCCTATTGCAGATCTTGGTGTAATCTGCAAATAGACAGACTTTCCCTTCCAGTTCCTCTGCAGTGTCACCTGTGAAGATATAAAAGAGGACTGGTCCCAGCACTGAACCCTGTGGTACCCCACTGGTCACCCCCTACAACTACCCTCTGTCTTGCTATCTTTTAGCCAGGTACAAACCCAGTTTACTATTTTGGCCCCCGCCCCCAAATTGATCAGTTTCCTAATCAGCCTTCTGTGCGGCACAGTGCTGAAGGCCATGCTGAAGTCTAGATTTACTATGTCCAGTGCCATTCCTGATCTGTTTCAATGGTCATCCAGTCACATCTATCAGATTCATTTAGCTTTACCTTTTTCCATGAACTGTGCTGCCTGTGGTCCTGTAGCCCACTGGCTGCTAGGAAATATACATAAGTAGGGTTTCCATTAGCTGCAGATGGGCTGGCAGTATAGCCTAGAGGTTAGAGTAATGAGCTGTGAATGACCTTGGTACATCCAGCAGACAGTCCTGGGTTTGATTCCCACAACCTCCACTTCCATATTGTGTGACTCTGAGCAAGTCAGTTAACCTTCTCAGTGCTCCTGGGCCCAGTCAACAAAGAATAAAATAAAAGAGTGCCCCCACCTCAATGCATGGCTCCACACTAACAGGGCATGGTAGGCTGGGGGCTATGGTTGGTGAACAGTGCAAACCAGAATCGGGGTCCACACAGACATGGCCACGATATGCTCAATTTGAGCATATCCCAGCCACCTAGTGGATTGGCTCTTTACAGCTCATAGTGGGGTGAAGGGGCAGTGTACTTAATGCTTGTGTAACCAGGTTGCTGTGGGTGTTGACATATACACCTCTGCCTTGAGGGCTCAGTGTTGAGGGGCCTGGATCCTTAAACTCCCTACTGTGGGGGTTGTATCTAAGATTTAAATTGCACAGTGCCTGCACCCAGAGTAAGGTATAGTGGGCCTGGTGTAAGTATGGAACAACCCCCTGGGATGCAGTATTTTCCCTGTAAGGGTAGGACTGCTGGGGCTAATCAGCAATGGTCCAGAAGGTATGTGGCTCTTCGTAGTAGCAGTAGGGGATGTAAAAGTCGGAGCCACAGCTGTAAAGTTATTACAATACCAGTTTATACTAAACAGACCAGAGTAGTGTGCTCTGGTCTGTTTCGTGATGTTGTAGGTACTGTAATAAACTTTGCAGCTTGGAAGTGCCAGCTTTTTGCATTTTTTCTTGTAGAGTTCTAGAGCTGAGCATTCCTGTGCAGCTATAGAAACATAGAATCTGACAGCAACATGCCCGCCAGCGCAGCAGTTGATTTCCTCTGTGGCGCTCGGCGACTCGGGTTCGGAACTGACCTGGGTCGCCAGAGGGTCGAAGTCGGGAGAAGGATTGAGCGCCCATGGGCGGCCCTCCTCTCCGGGGAGGGCGGGCAGTGTCCGACGCAATGAGGACCCCTGGTGGAGGCTGGAGTCACCAGCCACCGGGTGCTCGGTATCAGGGAGGCAGGGCGGACGCTGGCATCATTGCATGTCCCCGCCTCTGAGAAAACCAGGAAAAAGATGGCGGGCGGGTCCGCTGTCTATGTGAAGCCCTCCCTAGGCTTCAATTAGCTGCCATCGCTGCATCCCTGACCAGATACTAGTTCCGTGGCACGGATGAAGGGGACCGATGCCACGGCCCCACTCTCCGGGGGGGTAGGCCGGTGATAACTGGGGATGGCGACAGTAGATGGCAGTGGAAGTCCCAAGGGCCATGACCAGTGCTGATAAAGCGACAGCGGAACCGCAGGATAAAGAAGAAAAGAAAAAAAAAAGAATCTGACGGCAGAGAAGGACCACTTGGCCCACCTAGTATGCCCATTTTCCTACCTAATGGATAAGCTGCAGATTCTAGTTAACCAACAGCCTACTTCCTCCTACCCACCACTATGACTGCCTTATGTCTGTCCCATGCATTCATTGCACATCTCTTTTTCTGAAAGATACTACCCTCTTGGACTTTGTTAATTCCCTTGAGGTACTTGAAACTTTCTATCATGTCCCCCCTCTCCCTTCTTTCCTCAAGTGTATACATATTAAGCTCTTTAGTCTCTCTTTGTATGTCTTCTGGTGCAGACCCTGCACCATTTTGGTTGCCCTCCTCTGGACAGCCTCCGCTCTGTCTATGTCTTTGCGGAGATGGGGTCTACAGAACTGCACACAGTACCCCAGATGGAGTCTCACCAACTGTCTGTACAGAGGGATAACAACTTCCTGTTTTCTACTGTTGATGCCTCTTCCTATTCATCCCAGTATCCCCCCAGCCTTCCTTACTGCCTTCCCACATTGCTTTCCCACCTTTAGGTCATCTGATATAATTACCCCAAAGTCCCTTTCCATTTTTATTGTTGTCAGTATAGTTGTCAGTGTAGCGGTTACGTAAGCAATATACCCCTCCAGGGTATGGGTATACTGGTGGATTTACCACAGCTGGTGTGGTTCAGTCATGAGGTGCAGCCGAGTGACTTAACCACACCAGAAGTGGTAAATACACCAGTATACCCACTCTCTGGAGGGGTATATTGCTATTATACAACGTTTAGATTTATTTGTTTTATAAGCGTTAAAGAGAAACTTTAATTTAGAGAGATTTGTGATTGATTTTTATTAAAATATACTTCCTCGGCATGTTAAATAGTCCGCTCTGGAGCCTGAGTAGTATGGAGCTGTATTTTCATGGATGGGGGCTCTGTTTCTGTGACGTGCTTGCGCCGCCCGAATTCAGAATCACAGAGTCGTGCTCCTGTTGTGTCGCTGGTGTTTGAGGTATTAATTTGAGCCACTGTAGAGTCTTTTCTGCTCATCCATGTGGTAGTAACAGAAGCCATTCAGAGACTCTGTGCTTGCCAGAAGTCCCGAGCCCTGTTTCTCTCGGCTCTTGTTTAAGCTGTTATTGCAAATATGTGAACAGAGGCAAGTGCTACTGAGGAAAAAAAAAAACTTCAGAAAGGTGAGTCTGGTGCACGCAGTTATGGGGAAGAGATGGGAAATATCATGTTTTGGCCAGAGCTGGTATTGTGATCGAGTTAGTTTAATTTCAGTGTAGCAGGGGGTCCCAAGTTGCCCGTTTAGCGGCAAAGGAAGATGGAGACATTTTGGAGCAGTTTTGGGTGGTTGTATTGATTGTGGTCAAGAGTCTGACTGGTACCTTTTCCAGTGGGTACACTGGAGGATTTACAACACTGGGAAAGGTACCAGCCAACCAATGAGGATGCGGCATTTGACTTATTCAGTTTACCACATTGTATAATTGCTGTTTTTGAACACTCCGTAGCAACGCCACACATTCACTGCTTTTAAATAAATAACAAGACAGGTTACTTTACGCTTTGTCATTTCTTTATTTGTGCAGTATAAAAAGTGTCGGGCAAATCAATACCCAAAGCTAAAGTGCAGGTGTAAATATGAATATTGTATGGCTAAGATCAAGAAAATAAATATACCGCCGACGCCCACTGGTGTTCCCAAGCGGACTATGGCAGCCTGCAGACAGCATGCATCCCTGGCTAAGTCACGCAGAATGTACTGGCGTTTTGGCTAGTTGCCTTCCTCAGAGCTTCGTGTATTGATTTTTATACAGCACAAATAAAGAAATGACAAGCGAAAGGTAACCTGTCTTGTTATTTATTTAAAAGCAGTGAATATGTGGCATTGCTACGGCGTGCTACATATCTTCTGGACCAGCGCTGGTTTGGACCAGTGCTGGTTATTCCCAGCAGTCCTACCCTTACAATTCTAAGTCTCTGAATGTGATCACCTACCACTAGTGAGCTAGTGAAGCTCCTGAGCCCTTTCTAATCTTAGTACCTCCCCACAAGATCCCTCTGACCGTCAACCAATACATCATCAACAGTTCATTCAAAACATGCAGTACATAGATACATAGACATGACTTGCAGAAAAAGGCTTGAAGTCCATCCAGTCTGCCCTTAAGTTGCTGCCAGTAGTTGTAGCCCAATTGCTTACAGTGCCATAAACATCTAATTATTGGCCTGCCCAGTGGCGCTGAGGTGCTGGATGCCACACCGTGCGTTACGCCGGCGACCCAGGGTTAGGAACAAACTGTAAAGAACAAAATAACTAGCACTTCAGAGCCAGGGAAGTGATACTCAAATGAAGGATGTCAAAAATCTGGATTTCATGGAAAATGGCCTCATTTATTTTAAATTCACTCCAGACACAGTAGAGCATTCTACTGTGTCTGGAGTGAATTTGAAAAATGAATGAGGAAAGTTTCCGCGAAATTCAGATTTTTGACATCCTTCATTTGGGTATCACTTCCCTGGCTCTGGAGTGCGAGTTATTTTGTTCTTTATGTGTTTTGTTGGGGCTGGCTGCCCTTAACTTGCATGCTGCCCAGCTTGTAGCGCAGTACTAAATTGTTTTTCTTGGGAATGGACTTGGGTTGCTCGGGGGCTGACAGGGAGAGGAAGGACAGCTCTCCTTCTTAAGGGGGGGATGCTGTGGCGCGTTGCTTGCCTGCCCCCCAGTGGTGGTTGTGTGGTAGCACTTGCACGCTGCAATGCAGGGAGGATGTACAGGGCACTTGAGCCATCTCCACGGAGGCGGAGCTCAGACATTGCGCCCATTGCTCTTCTGTGGGCCCAGGGAGAAAAATGGAGGAAAAAAGCCCTCCATGCGGCAAGATGAGAGACCGACCCCTCACACCAGTAGCAGGGCACAACCACGGGTCCTGTGGCAGAAGAATGTATTGAAGGTAAGTCCCAGGGGAGCCAGGTGACGGGCCTGGGGGGGGGTCGGTCCAAAGGGGGCCATCAGAGGAAGCAAGGAGATAAATAAATAGTTAAAAAAAATCTTATTATCTCCCCTCCCTACATCCCCTTTTAGAGCCACCAGATCCCTAAATATACCTTACCCAACCTTTAAACCAATCAACTATTTGTTTCATTATAAATCATGACATCATTCTTAGCCAGTCTGAATTGTTAATTACTAAACAATTAACACCCTAATTAATGCAGTTGTTAAACACCAAGAGGACTAAGACTGCCCTCTTTGGTGATCACTGTCTAGGCTCAGATAGGAAGGAACTTCTAAAAACAAGCTCACTTAAGGATGATCCCATTGAGACTGCTGATTCGATAAAATACCTGGGTGTTTTAATGGACCAAAAATGATCTTTTAAACCACATGTCGATCAGTTGACCAAACTGTTGAACAAAAAAATGGGGCTACTTTTTCGGCTCAACCTCTGCCTTACTCCAGAAGCTAAGGTATCCATAGCCAACAGTATTTTGCTGCATGTCACCCTGTATGGTGCCCCTCGCCTAGTCTTACTCAAGGAATCTGAGTTCTTGAAGCTCAAACCCCTGTGTCACCATGTGTCAGTTTGCTGTAGGTGCCAGTAAGCTACAGCATCATTGCAAGTCCCTTTCAAGCTAAATTGCCCCCCACCACCACCCTGGAAGGAAGCCCCCGATATCCTGTCTTCTGCCTGGCGCATACAGTACTACATACCCCCTCCAAATCTTGTCATCATCCTGGAGCTGAAACCTGACAGGAGGCTCCTCTGGTCTTCCTCCCAGGTGCTCCTTACTGTTCCCAGAACTATAACTGCTGCAGGCAAAATATCCTTTGCCTCAGTGGAACCAAAGCTGTGGAATGACTTCCCTGCTGATGTCCAGACATACTGCAACCTCCACTCCTTCAAAACCTCCCTTATGGGACTTCTTCTGCTCAGCAGCCAGTGTAACTGCCTTTGCTGACCGCCCCCCACACCCCCACCGACATATCATTTTGGTTATAGCCCTTCCCTATTGTGCAGGTGTTACTGTTTTATGCTGATACCTTGTTGTTGTATCCCTTTAGCACAGTACTGTTAAATACTATGTACTGTCCAAACCTGTGAATCATCACATTCCTTGGTAAGGCTCTACATTGCCTGATAATTCTATCTGTACCTTACTGAATGTGTTGCTGTCTGTATCACAGTAATTATGACTGTTACATGTATTTATTTATGATTGTAATTTTGTAATTAATTCTGGATTGCTCCTGAACATGGGACTTTTAGTCTTGCTGAGCCTTCCCAATTAACAAAATCCAAATTAATAAATATAGAGGTTAATGGATGGGCAACAGTGAACAACAACGCTGTGTTCACTTTGAAAGGTTTTCATGACAACAAAGTAAACCTCGAAAGTGAAGCTCAAGAGGTTTTTGCTTGTTATATAACCTCTAGAAGTGAACTCAGCATTGTTGTTTACTGTTGCCCATCCAATGGCCCCATGCATGATGCCAACATGCTGCGTACACTGGGCGCGTTGGCATTGCTGTGACAAAATGCCATGGAGTGGGGTCCCATGGACACCACGCAACATTCATAGAGGGTCCACGCTGCATTTATGTGCCCATTCCCCCAAGCCATGCAGACAGCAACGTGCCGGGGCTGTGGCGGGAGTGTGCCAGCACTCCACGCCATTCACAGAGGTGTGAACTGCTGGGTGCGGGAGGCATACCTTATGCTGGGTAATCACGGTGCCAAAGGGGGGAACTGCAGACTACTCCACATGCTGCCCCAGCCCATGGATCTACAAGGAGGGCTGGGGGCAGCCAACCAGGCACCCACCTGCCTCGAGCTGGCGGCACACATCACGCCCTCTGCTGTCATCTGCGCCCCGTGGGCACAAGGGATCTATTAGGGACTGAGTCTGGGCATCCCATTGGATGCGCACCCGATCTGTGGCAGTGTCGTCTGTGCACCGGGGGGCGGGGCTGCCGACAGGTGGTGGGCAGTAGTGAATACTGGCCAGTGCGCACCTTTCTGCAGGTGCGGAACTCTGCGGGTGAATGACATGCCTCCGGCATAGGGCCCATTGTCTTTTTATAGTTTATGGGCATCAGTAAATGAACAGCGGATCGCTTCTTCAGCGTTGAGCCGCAGTTTCAGATTTTGTTCCCAACCCCAAACCCATGAACAAGCCCCAGTCTGTCCCCGGTCGCCCCGCTCTCACAGAGTCAATTTTTTTTTAAATAAACCTACACATGCTTGCTGTGTTACGTGGAACAGGAAATCAGAAATATACCCTTACTTTGTGAACTTTGCTCACCACGGTTCATTTTCAGGGCAAGCACTTACTGCCACAGCCATTTCCCAAAGTCCAGAGCATTGCGATCTGTGTATACACAAAGATGTTCGATGCTGTTGTACCATTGTTGTGAAATACTCAAGATGGTACAACAACACGTTGACTTCACATTGATGGTACAACAGCATTGGAAGTTCACTGATTTTCATTTATAATAGTCTTCTCCCACACACTATATAGAGAATAATGCACGGGGTAGTGTGCATTATGAGAAGTTAATGCACACCTGAGGTGTGGGATGCTACATAAACCCCGAGAGTGAAGCTCGGGGGGCTTATCAAATCATCCCACACGAAGGGTGTGCATTAAATTTAAGTTTGCACACTACCCCGTGCATTTATTTTATATAATTGCTGGTGAGCAATTTTTACCTACCAGACTTCTGTGACCATGTGAAGTAGTTACAGGGAGACAGTGCAGTGACACCAGTTGAAATATCGGAAATGCTTTATTGAAAGTCAACACCTCAAAAAAAGCACAGCAGTACAAACAGTAGGAATTAAAATGAACTGAACAGTGAAACAAGAGGAACAGTAAAAATAAAGCATTGCAACAGCATGAACTGTGTTTCTTCATTGTAGGCTGAACATGGGAATAGTGATAACATGTATGACTGTTAGCTTAAATCGCAGTTCTAATGTTAAGGTTTAGAAATTCTGGATTGTATCTTGAACTTTAGTTTTAATGCTTAAACTTTTTTTTCTTTTCACTTTGCTTCATTGCTCCATTCCTTCTGACCGTTGGTTGCCTTGGTTACTGAATGGTTGGGCATGATGTGCCTGAGGGAAGTAATGGAGAGTGGTTAAATTGCATGTTTTTTAGTTTGAGTCGCTGTTGGTTTTTTTTTTACCTTTTTTAATATACTGTATTTCTTTTGTTATTTATGGTGGTGGCAGGCAGAGTTTTTCTATGTGTAGTTTTCTGTGAGGTACAGAGAAACTGTCTTTGAAGAGGTAGTGGTTTTTGTTTACACTGCTGGTGTTGAATGTGTTACAAACATGTGAAAAATGCCAGCAGATACAGGCCATATGGTCCATCAAGTCTGCCCAAGTGTACAGCTATCAGACTATTACTCTGCAGCTGCTCCCTTTCCCCCACCTGTATAGTATTGATCTTCCCCCTCACCCTGTCCCACCCCCTCTTAAAACTGCCCACCTACTTTAAGCTTTAAGGATACCACCTCCCCTGGTAATGCAGTCCACCCAGCCACCGACCCTTTCTGTGAAATAGTGCCTCCTCATTGCCCTCCTGAACCTTTCACCCTCCAATTTCAGACTGTGCCCCCTAGTGTCTCTCCTTCCCTTCAATCTAAATATCCCCTCTGTACTAACCTTATTTATGCCCCTCATATATTTGAAGGTTTCGATCATATCCCCCCTATCCCTCCTATCCTCCAGGGAGTACATGTTGAGCTGCCTCAGTCTTCCCTCGTAGGGTTTGTCCTCCATTCTGAAGATCATCCTGGATGCTTTGTGCTGGACCCCCTACAGTAGTTTGACATCCTTCTTTAAGTAGCGTCTCTAGAACTGCATGCAGTACTCCAAGTGCAGTCTCATTAGCGACCTGTACAGTGGCAAAATGACCTCCTGGAGGTGATACCCCTGGCAATACACCCCAGCATCTTATTAGCTTTAGCTGCTGCCTTCCTGCACTGTGCTGAATGGTTCATTTGAGCTATGATAAGCAACCCAAGATCCTTCTCCTCCTCCTCCTCTGTAGTGGATAACTGTACCTCCCTCAGCCTGTAGCAACTCCTTGGGTTTCCAGCTTCCAAGTACATGACTTTGCAGTTCTTTGCATTGAATCCCAGCTGCCATGCGTCCAACCAGCTCTCAAGTTTAGCCAGATCCTCCTGTAGTCTTAGCCACCCCGTGTGTTGTCCACCACCGCATCAATCTTTGTGTCATCGGCAAAAGGCTGATCTTATTCTTAATCTCATCTGAGATGTCGGAAGTAAAGATGCCAAACAACGCTGGACCCAGCATTGAGCCTTGTGGTACCCCACTGGTTACCGCCCTTGGAGTTGAGAGTTTTCCCCCCCTACCACTACCCTCTGCTGCCAATCCTGTAGTAAATTCTTGGCCCACTCCACCAGCTTCTCCCCTGACCCAGGTATCCCAGTTTGCTAATCAATCAACCTTCCATGTGGCACTGAATCGAAGGCCTTGCTGAAATCCAGATACAGGACATCCACCACCTGGCTCCTGTTGGGTGCCCTTGTCATTCAGTCGGAAAAGTCAACCAGGTTGGTCTGGCAGGATCTACCTGAGACAAACCCATGCTGCCTGTTGTCCTGGAGACCATTCTCCTCCAAAAAGGCTACTAGCCTCTCCTTGAGGATAGTCTCCATTAGTTTCCCCACAATGGAGGCGAGGCTGACTAGTCTATAGTTACCTGGTTCATCCTTGGGCCCACATTTGTAGGGGAGCAGCACATGTGCCATCCTCCAGTCCTGGGGTACGCAACCATACCCAGAGAGGTGTTGAACAAGTCTGCCAGTGGTCCTGCCAGGACCTCGGCCAACTGCTTCTAAACCTTGGAGTGTATGCCATCTGGGCCTGATGCCTTATCCATCCTCAAGGTCTTAAGGCCATCCAGCACCCTACTTACTGGGTTTATCCTCCTTAACTCTACCCCCCTGTGCCCACCCTTCCCTTCCTTCCCTTCCCCTGTGGCACTGGCCCCTGCTTCTCCCTGGTAAATGCAGAACAGAATAGAAGTAGTCATTGAGGGCTTCCGCCTGCTTCACCCTCTTTTCTGCTCACTGTCCATCTTTCTTGATCCTAACTATCTGATCCTTACAGCTTCTTCTCTCCCTTATGTACTTGAAGAAATCCTTTTCCCCCTTTTCTAATCCCCTGTGCCAGCCTAAGCTCCCGTGTTGCCTTGGCTGCTCTGACTGTTCTGCTCGCCTCTCTTGATTTGTTCAAGTACTCCTCCCCATCCTCCTCCCGTTTGGATCTCATGTATTTTCTGTAGGCAGTCCTTTTTTACTTCACGCTTCCTAGTGCCTCCCTGCTTATCCAGCTTGGCCTCTTAGACCTGGTCTTCTTGCTTTGGATCTTCGTACAAGAGTTGGTGACCTTTTGTAACCCAAGCTTGATAATATACGATTTCTGGTTATCATCCTTGTGTGTCGAGGTGCCCCCCAATATGTCTCCCATTCTGCCAGAGTCCGCCCACCTGAAGTCCAACACCTTTGCCCTGGTTCTGGCTGTCTCCTTACCCATACCAAGTGAGAACCACACTGTGTGGTAGTCGCTCTCTGCCAGGGGATCCTCCACCCCCAAGTTCCGGATGTTGTCTCCGTTTGTCAGCATAAGGTCCAGTGTTTTTCCTTCTCTGGTTGGCTCCCTTACCATCTGCATCAGGAAACTGTCCTGGAAAGCTTCCAGGAGGACCTGTTCCCTGATGCTTGCGGTAGCTGGAGTGCTCCAATCTAGCCCCGGCAGATTGAAGTCCCCCACTATCACAGTGGTACCCTTTGCACTGACCCACCTTGTCTGCTCCCCCAGCTCCCTATCAGTATCTTTCTTTTGAGATGATGGCCTATACACCACCCCCAACCTAACTGTCCTGCCTTTCAAGTCCTGGATTTGTACCCATAAGGCCTATGCCCTGCCCTCCTCCCTGCTACATGTTATTCCTTCTCTTACATAAGTAGCCATCCCTGCCCCTTCCCTTTTTCCCTCTTTCCGGTATAGCCTGTACCCTGGGATCACCAGGTCCCAGTCATGGTATTGGGTTGCCCATGTTTCAGTGGTGGCAACTATGTCCACCTCCTCTTCTGCCATCAGTGCCTGCAACTCTGCAGCCTTGTTCCCCAGGCTTCTAGCATTCAAGGAAACCACCCTCAGTATATCCCTCACCCTTCTGAAAACCTTTATCATCATGTTAGAGCACTTGCGCAAGGTTCTCTCAGGCTGAGAGCATGTTTGCCATAATAACCGGCCAGTTATTACAGCAAATATCAACTAGTTGAGATCACTGAAAAAATTGCTCATCAGTTATTATAAATTATACAATGGCAAGAAAATTTCCTGGACTCTGATTGGTCAGCGTGTGCCTGAGACAGTGATGATATTACACAATAACATCACTGTGTGAATTTTATGGAGCATGACCTTTTTTTTTTTCCAAAACAAAGACATACTGCCTCACTAAAAATCTACCAAAAACATTTTTATTTTTATTTTTGTTTTCTAGAACATCAAGCCATTGTATAATTGCAATAAGGCACTCCAAGGTGTGTGTTATGGTGTAATAACGTCACTCCTGGGGTGGTGGAAGCATTCGGCTTCACCTCGTGCTTCAACCCACCCCAGGAGTGACATTATTACACAATAACACACACCTTGTCGTGCCTTATTGCTTAATAAATAAACATTTCAGGTACACTTATAACCAACCATAAGAGCTAATCGTATTAAAATTCTGTAGTTCTGAGTTCAGTTTGCATAGTCTATTTTCCACACAGAGATTTCTCTAAGATTCTGCAAAATAAAACATTAATTTTAAATTCAAGTTTCAATTGATAAAAAACAGAAACCTTCAACATGCATTATAATATGTTTATATATGCAGAATTCCTGTGTCTGCACAATTTCACTTCCCAGGTTTCTCACCCAAAGAACTCGGGAATGCACTCTTATAAACATAAGAAACACAGTAACTGTACATATAAACATATAAAAGTTTTACCAGAAAGACATACTGAGCTGGTAGTATTTCATTTCCAGATATGTCCCGCAGGGAGGGGCGAAAGGGTACAGAGTACCAAAAACCAATAGGAGGTTCAGTTAGAGTAATAAGGCTGTCAGTATAGCCTAGAGGTTAGAGTAACAAGTTGTGAATGAGCTTGGTACACCAGCAGACCTGGATATGAGTCCCACAACCTCCACTTTCATACTGTGTGACTCTGAGCAAGTCACTTAACCTCCCTGGTGCTCCAAGGTCACCCATGAAAACAGACACTAGTGCCTAGTGGGCCTTGACCAGTTACCAAGGAATAAAATTAAAAAAATGTATAAAATAAATATAAGTCAAGTATATCAAAAAAAATAGCAATGCCATAGAGAATTATTACACAGGGGCATTTGCAGGGTGTGAGGAGAGTAGACATGAAGTAGGGTTTTGAGAAAATTGACAGAGGAGGCAGAAAGGATCAGAGCTTTGGGAATCTGAACAAAAAGGCAGTGTCACCTGCATAAGATTTTACAATGGGGTATGGAGAAAGAGGGAGCGCTGGAGTTGCAGAGGAGTACCCAGGGCAGGGGGGCAGGAGAGGAGGGTGGCATGGTAAGGTGGGAAGGAGCCAAGCCAGAATTTGTAGATATAGGAGGCACAGTGAGAGAGCCATCTGGCATTGAGAGAAGGGAGAGAAAGTGAGGCATAGAGCCGGGAACACTGGTGGATACAAAGAGGACAGCACAGAGCAAAATGGTAGAAGGAGTTAAAAAGTGGCCCACTGTAGCCAGTGTGGACTTAAGAGCAGCGCTATGCACCGAGTCACCATAATTGAAAATGTGGATGATCATCTCCGAGATGATTTCTTTGCAAGTAGGAAGCAAGATACAAACTTTTGTTTCTGTAGCGAGTGCCAAGTTTGGGAGGAGCTTCTGATGGACAGCATTCACATGCGGAGATAAAATCTAGACGACAGTCCAACAAACCCCCAAGGTATTTGAAGGAGGACACATCCTCAATCAAAGCCCCATCAAGTAAGGAAGGAGGGGAAAGGAGAGAGTCTCACTAGACTTTGCCTGCTACCTGTGACAGGATTAAATAGGACGCTGTCCCAGTTGTTATGGAGAGTTTGAATGCAGGGATCTGTTCTGTTCTTGCCTTTCCTGTCTCTTGTATGTCTGGTTGTGCAACCACATTTTCCTGTGATGTGAGACCTAGGATTTGATCACCCCGACAGTCTTGCAATTCTTTGCTTCTCACTGTCTCTCAACCTTCACTTTCTGTTTCTGTCTTTTCCTCCCTGCGTATCTGCTGGTATAAAAATATATGCAAATCATTATGTGGAAGTGTAACTAATATTGGGATCCCGTTGTTTAGAAATTATATAGTGTTACTGTTGAAATGTATTTGTAACATGGCAAGAAATCTTAACTCTAAAGAGAGAAACTAGATTGGTGCAAAGACAACACATGGTACAAACTGAAGCAGGTATTAATTCCCTAGTGATGCCCACTTCAGAATGTACCACTGTGGTCAGCCACAATGCTTGATAACGCAGTCGGGAGCATGCAAAAGAAAATATTACCCGGTCCCAGCAAGCCCATAGAGATCGTGATGAAGACAGAGTGGATCAAAGCTCCGTTCACTGTTCTAATTATTTTTTTTCTGTTCCACCCACCCGGCTGCCCAATAAATGTCGGAGAATTTTCCAACTGGTGCAGCACACGTGAAAGATGTTGCCATCCAGAGCAAGAGAGACACAGAGAAATAGTACTCACTCTTTTTCAATGTCACCCTCCCTTGTAGCACTTGCCGTACCCCCATCTTTCTTGCCCCATTCTCTGGGGCTCACAACTATAGGGCCACTCTCAGTCTGCAGGCCTAGCCAGGCCTGTCGAGGTGGTCCCCATGTCCTTTCCTACCCCTCTTTGCACCCTCTAGCTCCCTGCTGACCTACTTCCCTGCCTTCTCTCCCCATCGCCTACTTACCTGATCCTCTCCTGGACGGTCCCCTGCCCACCCTCTCCCCTGGCTTCCTGTTTAGCTCCCCTTGCTCCTCTCCTTAGGACTACCTCCTCTCCAGGTGTATTGACTAGTTGCATTAGATGCCAGACTCTCTCAACATTCTCAAACTCTAGCTGTGGTGGTTTACGTGTCTGCTTTCTTGCCTATTCTGTCGGGTTTTTGTACACCGCCCCCCCCCCCGTATGTGGGTCCGCTAGCCTCCCTGACTATGTACCCTGTTCTCTGTTTTGATATTTCTCTGGCCCACCTGTACTATGGGTGGTTTGTAACCATGACTAAGTACCATGTTCTCTGTATTGTGCTTGTATGCTACCGTGACTCTGTACCATGTTTTTCCGTTTTGTAACCTCCCGGGTCGCACCTGAAAATAGGCATTTGTTGTCTAGTGTGCCTACCTGGTTAACAAAAACAAATAAATAAATAAATAAATAAATAAGAACTCTGGTGGGAGTAACAAATCTGTGCCCAAAGTCGTTATTTTCTATAACTGTAATAAGTCCAGCCATATTGCAAGACATTGCCGTAAAAAGAGTGACACTGGAGCAGATCTGTCCATGGCAAATTGGGGCAAGTACTTAACAGATGTGAAGGTGGGGGATAAGACTGTAAAGGGACTCATTGATTCAGGAAGCAGACAGACCCTAATGCATGTTGAAGTGCAGGGAAAACACTGTGCAAAAGGACCAGGTACTGGTGTCATCTGCATCCACGGGGACACTCGATACTATCCCACCACCCAAGTGACTCTGACCATTAAGAGTGCGTCACACCAAATGAAAGTGGGGATAATTCCTAAGTTATTTGTACCTGTGATTATTGGAAATGACTGTCCAGGATTTACTGAGTTACTCTCAGAGGAACTGAACCCTGCAGTTTCAACAGCAGTGGTAACAAGAGCTCAGGCAGAGAAAATCTCAAATGATGGGGACACTTTTCCTTTCAGTGACTTTGATTTGGTCTTGTTTGAGCACAGCTCCAAGATCCAGAAATCTAGGAAAGAAAGACGATGCCTGAAGAAACTGTGGCAACAAATGACTGATGGACATAAGAGGTTAACATGAAAATGCTGAAACTAAACTGATTGTGATTTTCTTTCAGAGCAAGCTAACAATGTTTCTCTCCAGGGTTTTTTTAAGCAGCTGGGGGTGAAACCAAAACAAGGTGAACCAATGTTTAAAAAATGTAATGAGTTACTGTACAACATTTGGGTTAAACCTCAGACACAGGAACAGACAGAACAATTGGTTGTCCCAAAGAAGTATAGAACATAGTTGTTACAGATAGCACATGATAGTCCTATGGCTGGTCACTCAGGGAGGGATCGCACACTTGCCAGACTGCTATATAGATTTTACTGGCCTTAAATTCATGAAGATGTTGCTACCTACTGTAATTCCTGTGCTGAGTGTTAGAAAGTAGCCCCTGTCACTAGAAAAGACAAGGTGCCCCTGGTGCCCCTACTCTTGATAGATGTGCCTTTTGAGAGAATTGCAATGGACGTGGTTGGTCTTTTAGACAAAAGTAAAAAGGGTAATAGATTTATCCTGATAGTATGTGACTATGCTACTCGATACCCAGAAGCAGCTCCAATGCATAGTCACAACTTCAAAAGTGGCAGCAGAGCTTGCAAACATTTTCAGCAGAGTGGGGATACCTAAAGAAATAATTATTGATCAGGGTAGTAATTTTGGTGCTGCATTACTTAAGGAGCTGTACAGACTACTAGGTATCACTGCCGTAAGAACCTCCCCTTATCACCCTCAGACAGACAGTCTTGTTGAGCGATTTAACCAAACCCTAAAATACATGTTAAAAAGATTTGTAAAAGGGAAAGGGAAAGATTGAGACCAATACTTGCCGTACCTACTTTTTGCTTACGGAGAAGTGCCACAGGCATCAACAGGGTTTTCACCATTTGAAATGCTGTATGGTAGGCAGCCAAGAGGGCCACTGGATATAATAAAAGAAATGTGGGAAGATAACCCCACTCAGAAATAATCTATAACATCTTATATGTGTGCTGTAAGAAAGAAGCTGGCAAAATATGTTGAAATTTCCCATAGTAATCAGGAAGAGGCCCAAAACTAGTAGAAGGTATATTATGACCATGGGGTAAAAGAAATGTTTTTGAGCCAGGTGAAAAGGTTTTGCTACTGTTATCCACAACAGAAAATAAACAGTTAATGAAGTGGCAAGGGCCTCATAGAGTGTTTAGATGTACTGGCACCGTTAACTACGAGATTGAGAGGAAAAATCCTATTAAGATATACCATGCTAACCTCCTCAAGAAATGGGTTGAAAAAACATCAAAAGCTGCTTTGCTAGTTTTACCAGAAACTGATAAAGAAGATATTGTTGTGGCTTATGATTCATTGGAATAAACTGTAACTGCTGATGCTGTAAAAGTGAATGTTTCCTTAACCTCAGAACAAACTGCAAAAATTCTTAATGTGCTAAAGACATTTAACAGTACTTTTACCACAGTACCAGGCCGAGCAAAAGGGGTTCAAGCATGTAATAGTGCCAAAGAATGCTCGCCCTAGTAGGCAAAAGACATGCAGGTTACCAGAGCAGTTATTTTTTTATTTATTTTTATTTATTTATTTATTTATTAAACTCTAGGATTACAAATACCTTTGACCAGGAACTGCTCATTTGCAAAGGTTCCACATCAGAGGATGGAGGGTAAACTTACATACAAAGGTAGACAAGGATAACAGAATTTTAAAACAGGCAAAGGCTAGGCTTAAGGATACATTCCTACTTGGAGCAAGGGAACATCAGCAAGAAAATGCCGGTAACAGGCAAAATAACCTGTGGAGTGGAGTTAGAGAGGGTAGGGTGAGTGGAGTACCAAGAGTAGTAGGCTGACTGAGGAGCCATTGTCTAAGTGGAGGGGGGGTAGAATGGATGTGAGCCCGATAGTAGTAGGAGGGTGTCCACGTCCAGTAAGTGCCAGAGGAAGAGGGGGGTGGACATGAAGAGGAGGCACAAGGAGCGAGGGATGACAGGAGGGCGGGAGGGATGAAAGAGGAGGGAACAGGAGCCAGAGTATTGCAACCCTAGGGAGGTTATGGGACAGCGTGGGCCAGCAAGGTCGGAGAGGTGATCCTCTTAGTGGAAACAGTCACACTGACTGGTTGACGTGAGGTGCTGACCAAGTTCCTTTTTGAAGGTGCCAAGCGCAGTAGCAGTAAGTGTTTCTTTGTTGAGCGAGTTGTACCATAGCGGGGCTCTGTAGATGAAAGATCTCTGACCCGTGGTGGTCCGGCATCTGGGGACCTGGTTGATTTGGTGTTGTGCATTTCTGGTATGCTGGGTGCTGTTGTTTATAGTAAGAAGCTTTTCAATACCTGGCAGTAAGAGCCTGAGGAGAACCTTGTTGGTTACCAGGCAGGTCTGGTATTGGATCCTGTTGAGGATGGTAGCCACCCAGTCTGGGCGTACAGATCGCAGGTGTGTGTTAGATGGGCAGCATCCATTAGGAGTCGGCAAGATTTGTTAAACGACATCGATATCCTGCAAAGGGCAGTGGGGGAAGCTGGGCCATAGATAACTAGTCCATAGTCAATGACTGAGGTGACAGCTGTTTATCGCCAGCCTAAGGGCATCAGCTGTCATGCAATGTTTGTGCCTGTGGAGAAGACCTATTCATATATTCGTGGCCTTTGCAACATTGTCACTGTGCTGCGCAAAGGAGAGGGATCTGTCCAGGGTGATGCCAAGGTACTTAAACTCTGGAACTGGTTTGAGTGTGATCCCTGCTTGGTTCCTGATAGTGAGGGGTCGAGAGTTATGCTTGCTTCATGTATTGCAGAAAGACATTACTTTTGTTTTGCTATAGTTCAGGACCAGTTTGTGTGAGCTGAACCAGTTCTCCATGCTCTTGAAGTCACGCTGTAGTTGCTCCTCCAGTAGATTAGTATCATGGTGATTTGTGTATATGACAGCGTCATCCGCATAGAGCAGTATGTTCTGGTGGCAAACGCTAGGGAGGCTGTTCAGGAAGAGACTGAAAAGCAATGGATCCCCTTGGGGACTCTTGAGAGGACTGGGCTTTCACTGGAGATGACACCAGCGATATTAACACATTGGCCCCTACCTCTGAGGTAACTTGCAAACCAGGGCAAAGCATCTTTGGAGAGACCAGTATCTGAGAGTTGCCTAAGTAGGAGTGGGTGGTTTATGGTGTTAAAGGCTTTAGTTAGATCAATGAACACAGCACCAATGCACTTCCCTTGGTCCAAGGTGGCGTGGATGAAGCACATAAGTTCCAGCAGTGCAGTGGTGGTGCTGTGCCCTTTTCTAAAGCCATGTTGTTCAGGGCATTGAATTTCATATTTTTCAAGGTACTCGACCAGCTGGTCCGAGACTATTCACTCAAGTGCTTTGGATAAGGGCGGGAGGATGGAGATTGGCCTGTAATTTGTGTGCAGTGCCCTCTCTCCGCTTTTGTGAACTGGTGTAATTGTCACCTGCTTCCATATGGTTGGGAATTGGGCAGTCCTGAGTGATAGGTTGAATATCTTAGTCAAGGGTTCTAGGATTTCTTCTAAGACCAGTGCACACAGTTTCATGTCAAGGGTGTCACAGCTGTAACCAGTACTGCTGATAGCTTTCAGAATGTATTTTCTGGCAAGGTGCACTGGGATCTCCTCGAAGTAGAATTGAGGTGCTGTGTGATGGTGTGGGTGCCTTGTCAGCATGGTCACTTGCAGAAGAGGTGTCGAAGAAGTCTGGTGTTAAGAGCTGATGTGGTTAAGAAAATACAAAAAATGAAAGAATTGGGTATCATAGAAGAGCTGTGGAGTGCTTGGTCATCTCCAATGGTAATCGTAAACCAAAAAGAGAGGGTGTTAGAATCTGCTTTAATTTTAGGAAACTTAATCAAGTGTCATAATTTGATAGTTATCCTATGCACGGAATGGATGATTTGGTGGACAGACTGGGCAGTGCAAAGTATATCAGTACCCTCAATCTCACCAAGGGTTACTGGCAAATCCCTTTAGCTAAGGAATCCAGAGACGAAACTGCATTTGCCACTCCTGTTGGATGCTATCAGTTCACCACCATGCCATTTGGTTTACATGGTGCACCAGCTACATTCTAGCAGTACATGAATGTCATTTTATCACCTCACACTGGTGACTGTGCTGCATACCTGGATGATGTCGTGATGTACAGTCCAAACTGGAAAAGCCACATGAAACACCTATGAGCAATTATCCAAGCTATCAAAAATGCAGGTCTGACTATTAATCCTACCAAATGTGCATTGGGCATGCAGGAAACCAGATATTTTGGCTATGTGTTGGGAAATGGAGAAGTTAAGCTAGAAATTTCTAAAATAGAAGCTTTAGCTAACAGCCCTGTCCCTAAAACAAAGAAACATGTCAAGTAATTTTTAGGACTGGCTGATTATTATCGGAGATTTGTTCCCAGCTTTGCTGAGTTAGCCACTCCCATCACTGAACTCATGAAAAAACGGTACCCAAATAATGTGAAATAGACCCCAGACTGTGATGAAGCTTTTCAAGCCACAAAGGCTGCATTATATTCAGCCCCTGTTTTAAGGAGCCCAGACTTTGAGAAACCATTTTTATTACAAACAGATGCATCAGAGGTAGGCCTAGGTGCAGTCCTGAGTCAAAATATAGATGGCCACAACATCCTATTCTGTACATAAGTAGGAAATTGCACAACAGAGAAAAAAGGTACTCCACCATTGAAAAGGAATGTTTAGCAGCAACGTGGGCCATGGAGTCCCTTAAGTTTTATTTGCTAGGAACTCACTTTGTGCTTATAACAGATCACAATCCTCTCTGTTGGCTTGACCAAATGAAAGATGAAAATTCCAGAATCACAAGGTGGTACCTGGCACGACTACAGCCATTTAAATTCAAGGTGATACAAAAATCTGGTAAAGAGAATAGCAATGCTGACTTTCTGTCAAGATGTGGATCAGAAATGGAGGGTTCTGAAGGTTGAAAAACAAATTTATGAGTTTAAACTTTACTGTTTGCTGTCCTGTTATAGACAAAAGCATACTGCACATGTGCTTAATTCCTGAAAGTTAGAAGCTAATGTTAGAGAATTAATAGAAAGTTTTGGAAACCTGTTTAATAAAACAGGTTCCCTCTTAAGGAGGGGGCTGTATGTGACAGGATTGAATAGGACGCTATCCCAGTTGTTATGGAGAGTTTGAATGCAGGGATCTGTTCTGTTCTTTCCTTTCCTGTCTCTTGTCTGTCTGGTTGCACAACCACATTTTTCTGTGAGACCTAGGATTTGATCACCCCGACAGTCTCACAATTCTTTATCTCTCACTGTCTCTCAACCTTTACTTGCTGTATCTGTCTTTTCCTCCCTTGCATATATACAAGTCTAAAAATATATGCAAATCATTATGTGGAAATGTAACTGATATTGGGATCTCTTTGTTTAGAAATTATATAGTGTTATTGTTTAAATGTATATAATTATAGTTTAAGATGATTGCAAAAACTCAAGGGGTTGACCTGGGATGCAGTTTTTAAGCCTTTTGCAGAAGCTGTGGAAAAGGGGCCTCAGTTCTGGGACATTGTGTTCTAGCTGCACATGCCTGATATTTACAAGAACATTTTAGAAAAAAACAGGATGCTTGTTAAGAAGGAGGGTTGCAAAGACTTATGAGACAGAGCTGCAATTGCTTGCAGGTCACAGAGAGATTGAAGAAAAACTCAGATGGACCTTCTCTGTTTATTCTGCCTTTGCAAATAGTTATTCTGAACACTTTTATTTTTTTTATTTTATTGTTATTCATAATAAAACTCTTGTTGCGAATTTTACAACTGCTCCTGGTTTTCCTATGCTTCCTGACCTGTGCCTCGACGACAACACCAAAGGTCATAGAGACCATTTTTTTGCACCAAGAGACAGCCAATTTGCTTGAAACTAACTTTGGATGCTGGAGATATACGATTGAAGCCAAGAAGTCAGGTCAGGGATGGAGGCGTCAGAGTTGAAAAGCACAGTATCGTCTGCATAGTATGGATGGCTACAGAGGTATAGGCATTAGGAAGGTTATGCAGGAAGATAGAGAAAAGGATGGAGCCAAGGTCAGAGCCTTGGGGAAAACCTGGGCAGATAGGAAGAAGGGGGACGTGGTGTCCCCGATGCGGACAGAATGAGACCTGCCCTCAAGGTAAGAATGGAACCACCTAACTGAGTGCTCAGAGAGTTCTGCATTTTTAAGCTTGTCCAGGAGAAGGGGATTCGTGTATCACTGCCTTCTCTACCCCCTTCTGCAGCCTATTCCACTGATCCAGCACCATATCCATGCATAACTTCACCAGTTTTCCATCATGTCCCCTTGTTACCACATTTCCCTGCATATTGAACAGCTCTTCACTATTCACTATTTCACTATTTCTTCATTATTTATACAACTCAGAAATGTGTACATCATTTTCATATCTCCCTTCTTTCTTGTAGCCTCCAGTGAGTACATTTTGAGGTCTGCTAGCCTACTTCATATGTCCAGCCCTGCTGCCCTTAGATCATGCTGGTGGACCTTTGCTTCACCATCTCTAGCCTGTCCTTCCCCAGGTTTGGGTTCTCCAAATGGGTCCTGTACAGGGGTAGAATCACCTGACTGTTCCTGCTGTCAAAGCCTCTGCCTATACACACAGCATCCTAGTTGTCTTGCTATATGCCCTGTTGCACTGTCCTGAAACTTTGAGACTGTCAGTGGTAAGGCCCCTGAGATACATAGATACATAGATGTTGTCGGCAGGTGAGGGCCATGTGGCCCATCCAGTCTGCCCTATCCCTCTTTCTAATGCTTAAGGTACCCTTGATGCTACAACAAGTCCCCCCTTTGTCCCAGTTTGATAATTCCCATGTGCCTATCGCACGCATTCTTGAATCCCTGAACTGTGGCCGGCCCACCACTTCCTGGGGGAGACTGTTCTATATTTCCGCTACCTTTTCAGTGAAGTAGAATTTCTTCAAATTCCCCCTAAGTTTTCCCCCTTTTAGTCTCATGCTGTGTCCCCTTTCCTTTCATGTGAAAGATGCTCCCCTCTGGTACCCTGTTGATCCCCTTCAGATACTTGAAGGTCTCTATAATGTCCCCCCTCTCTCTCCTTTCCTCCAGGGAGTACATATTGAGAGCTCTCAGTCTCTCCTCATATGACTTATGCTGCATCCCAGACACCATTTTTGTCGCCCTCCTCTGTACCGTCTCCATTCTGTCTATGTCTTTTTGGAGATGGGGCCTCCAGAACTGAACAGAGTACTCCAGATTGGGCCTTACTAAGGAGTTGCACAATCATAGCACCACTTCCCTCCTTCTACTTGTTGTACTCCTCCCTATGCATCCTAGTACAGTATTCAGTTAGTCTTTCCTCCCCTGTTCTGCTATCCTTACTATCCCCCACCCTATACTCTGTGCATGGTTTCCTCTTATCAGTGCACATTACCTTGCCTTTCATGGTGTTAAACCTCATTTGCCATTTTTAGACCAGCTTTCCAACTTTTCCAGATCATGTATCCATTTACTGACCCTCTCCTTGCTGTCTACCCTACTGCACAGCTTTGTGTCATCTGCAAAAAGACACGTCTTGCTCTGTACACCTTCCCCTATGCCACTGATAAACATGTTGAACTGAACCGGTCCCCGGACTAACCCTTGCAGCACCCCGCTATTGACCTCACTAACTTCTGAATCTCTCCCATATACAACCACCCTCTTTTGTCTCCCCCCCAACCAGTTCTCTATCCACCTAGTTAATTGTCCCCCAATCCTAGAACCTCCAGTTGCCTTAAAAGTCTTTTGTGTAGCATAGAATCAAAGGCCTTGATGAAATCAAGGTACAGTACATCTGCAGCCTGACCCCTGTCTACTGCCCTTGTGACCCAGTCAAAGAAAACTATCAGTTTAGTCTGGCATGATCCTCTCACAACAACCAGTGTTGATTATTGTCATGAAGCCTGTTTGGCCTCCTGGTGCTCCACCAATTGTTCTCTTTTTTAATTTTTTTTTATGATGATTTCTTCCCCCTGTCCACGCTGGCCCTTTCCTCCTGCAGTCCTCCCAGCCCCAGCCCCCGAACGTCAGATCCCCTCCCGTCTTACCTCATGGCTTTCCCTCCATGGCAGGGTGGCGGGGAGCGACTTGACCCACCAAATTCGGATTCAGCGTCGGGGAGGTGTCTTCTTGGGGTGGCACCTATGGAGGTCGGCCATCGTGCCGCTCGACCTGGACCAGAATTTCTGCTTTTTTTTCTTGCAGAGGGGTGCGTGCAGTGCCGACAGTGGCCCTGCATGCAGCATGCTGGTCGGCTGCTCCCCTCCTTGCCCCAGTGTGCAGGTCCAGTGTGCCAACACCCAGCCACCACTAGGTGTCAGGCAAGTGCCGGTCTCTGAATCCCTCCCTCCCGAGGAGAAGCATCCTCCAGACACTCGATCCTCTCCCACCCCAGCTGACCCCCCGACGACCTGCTCGCACCATGAACACCGGTCACTGGCGTGGCAGGCGGTAAGGCATGATGCCTCAGCCCTCCATATAGCTGATGCCGGCACCAATTGTTTTTTTGATTTTGGTCTCTTACCCACAACGGAGGTAAGGCTAACTGGTTTGTAGTTCCCTATGTCCTCCTTGTCACCACCCTTGTGGAGTGGCACTACAACTGCCACCCTCCAGTCAACTGGCAGCCCCCCCCAAATGGGGCACTTAAACAGATTAAATAGTGCGTAGCTAAATCAGGACCTAGCTCTTTCAGTATCCTCAGATTAAATCCATTAGGGCCTGGTGCCTTGTCCTTCCTGAGTGCAGCACAGCCTTTTCTTGCCTTATCTCTCTGTGATCTGAACAGGTCCCATTACCCCCACTGCCCTCGAGGATGCTTTTACGCTACTTTCTGGTAGGAATATGTACTTCTCTACCATAAATATGGAACAGAAATATCTGTTCATTAACTCAGCCTTATATCCATCAACTTTCACCCATCCACATTTATCTCTTCAGCTTGAGAATACCCCTTTTTGTTTTTTCCTATCCTACTGTATATAAATTACTCCTTTTCCTCCCTTTTTGACCCCATCAGCTAGTCTCAATTCTGGGTCTGCCTTAGATCTCCTAACTACATGCCTTGCATCTTTTTCTTTTGATAGTCCTCCCTATTTTCATCATTTTGCCCACCCTTGTATTTCTTGAATACCATCCTTTTGTCAGTTGCTGTTTCCTCCATCTCCCTGGAAAACCAAAGTGATTTTTGGCACTCCTTTTTGTGACCACCTTTCTCATGCAACTACCTGCTATCCCAGGGTGCTTCTTATAATACTGTCGCTTTTGGCTTACACTGCCACCACCTCCTCTCAACTTTTTCTTTGAGTGTCTGCCTCATTGTCCTGAAGTCAACGCTCCTAAGGTCCAGGATCATAGCCTTTGATGTAGAGTGCCTACTTCCCATAGTCTTTTCAATCCACACCAAGTTGTGGTCACTGGATCCAGCAGTTCCTTTTCCTCCGTCCCCCACCATTTCTGTGTTGCTGAGTACCAAATGAAGGATGACCTCCTCCCTTGTTGGTTCTTTTACCCATTGCTCCAAGAAGCAGTCCTGCAGGACATCTGAATGCAACTGACTTTTCGCACTCTTGGCCACTGTAGCTCCCCAGTCTACATTCAGCATGTTTAAGTCCCCAGTTGTTACCATTCCCCCCTTTCCAGATACTTTTCATTTTTTTTTTCCAAATCCTTATCCTGCTCCTCCTTTTTCTGACTTGGTTGTACTTATGACACCCCAATGCTGATCTCCTCCTGTTGTGAGCTAGACCCATTGTGATTCCACCTCACCCTTCCCTTTAATCATTGTGTCCTCAGTGGCCTCGATACTCTCCCTCATGTATAGTGCAACACACCCTTTGCCAGCCCCCCATCCCTCATGAACTAGGAGTACTCAGGGACCATGAGGTCTTACTATAATCTATTGCCCTGGTCTCAGTCACCGCTATTAGATCAAGATTAGCCTCTGCCACCATTTCTTGGAGGTCACTTATTTTGTTGCCCGAGCTCCTAGTATATAGGCGTATTAACCCTCCACCACCACCTGCCTTTCTGAAACTTCATCTGTGCTCTTGGATGCTGCTCCTTTTAGCTGTTGATGTTACTGTGTTCTGTGTCCTGCACCCTGATTCCTTTCTCTCTCCTCCTCTCTGTCTTATAATTCCCTCTCCCATCCCCTGTTGTGTTTCCACCCTCTGCCACTGTTTCTTTTCTTCTTGTCATACCCCTTCAGCTGCACCCCCACCTCCACAACTATCCCTTTCCATGCTGTGGTTATACTTACTTAACCAATCAATGTAATTGGGGGGAGAGCCAGCAATGTTTCCTTTGTCTGGGTAGGTACCCGATATTAGTTCATTAGCCACCCCGTTCTAGTTTAAAAAACAGTTCATATACACATCCATTTTTGTCCCAGTAGTGATGTTCCCTCACAAGTTAGATGTAGGTCATCCCTCTGTTCCTTACCCCAGTCCATATGAACCTGAACATCTCAGTAGCGCTCCACTCCTTAAGCCATCTGATAAAGACAAAGATTTTCACTTTTCTGCCTTCTGCCTTTCTGATGTACTGGAAGGACTTTTGAGAAGGCAACTGCTGAGGTACCGTTTTAAGTGTTGCCCTGATTCTACAAATGGAGTCTTTAACCTGCTCCATAGTTCAGTTTGTGAGGTTGTTTTTCCCAGGGTGAATAATCAAATCCAGTCTGCCCCCATACCAGTTTGTCCACTCTTGTCATCACCCTCTCTGTTGTAGCTCCCTTGTAGACACTTAACAATATTGACTCTGTCCCCTGGCAGTGGTTTTCATTCATCCTCTCTATTCTCTAGATAAGAGAGTCCCCCACCAGTATCTTTTTGCAGGACCCAGTCCCAGCAATCTCTTTTTCTCTGTCAGGGTTGTTAATCCTAGAAGCCCCCCATGTTATTCCTTCTGCCATGTGGCTGTTGGTTCCACCTATCCTGTCATTGCATATCTCACCCAACTGGAAGACACAGTTATGCAGTTTCAGCAGTGGTTACCCTTCCCTGGACTGGGCTTCCTACTACCTTTCCCCTCTCCCACCAGTGTCCAACCCCCAGCTCTCTGAGTAAGTGGAGTTGGCTGTGGGATGTTCATTTCCCACTCAGCTGTCCCTCTCAATACCCTGATCTCCTCCCTTGAAGCTGTTAGAGCTGCCATTAGTGCTGCCGGGCTCCAGCAGACAGGACAACTGCCCGTTTGAGGAAGTACTTCCCTGAAGACAGCTGGTCCACGTCTCCCACAGTTAAAGAGGTCTCTTCCTGGTCCCCATGGGCCTGCATTCTCCCTGTCGCTTATTTGCCTTTCTGATTTTAGATTTCATTTTTGAGTCTGATGCATTTGGGTTGGCTTACCCTTGATAATATTCTGCAGCTGAGTCCCTCAGTTTTTTTATTTCCCTTTTACCCAAATGGTCTTGCAATGATTGATGACTGTCTATGCAGTGTCCCCCAACTGGCCAATGCCATTCCCATACACACATTTTAGACATAAAACATTAATTATAACCTTGAAGAATTACAATAAACTACTTTAGTGGAGGGTCATACTTAGGGTGCAGCATCTCCTGCCAACTGCCACTCCAAGCTGACGCTCCCAAGTGTGATGGCCTCATGCTCCTGTCCTTGCACTGTGGTTCACCGTTTGGACTGAAAATACATATTACTTTATAAATGACTTACGCCCAGGTGGTAATTACGAACAAAGAAACAAGTGCTTTATTAGGGATTAGGATCAGGTCCTGAAGGGAGAAAGGTTTAAGTACTGAGGTATCTGTGTATAACGATTGATCTTCTTGTGCCCTGTTAGACCCAGTCAAACTTGAATGCAATACCCTGGCTGTACTTCCAGCCTCCTAGGCATTTACAAACATGCAGTGGCCTGCCACTACATACTGCAGTCCCACTTCCCTGACTGTACTGTTTAGCTACCCATTATGGTACCAGCATATGCCACACCTTGCAACTAGGGTGCTTCCTTTAATATTACAGTTACTTGGTTCCTAGCTGTAGAATCAGTGCAGGCTCAGTTACATAACTGCAAAAAAAAAGGGTAACTATATTACTGACTGAGTGATCTATTCGAATTAATGGTTTCCTAAATTAACTAATATTAATGGTGATGGTGCTTCAGGGAAAAGGCCCCAATTTACTCATGGTTTACCCTGTCCAACAGGCTTTCCCTCGGTGTACAGGGTGCATTGGTCTACAGCTGTGAGTGACTCCTATGATGGCCTCTGGTCTCGCTCCATCTCAGGCCTCTGTGCTGGTGTGCGATCCTTGCACTTTAGCGTCAGTCAGGCCTTTTCTGCTGTCCGCATGTATCAGACAATCCTCTTCCAAGTCTCACAGGGGCAGCTTTGTCTTGTGAAGCATGACCATGTCAGACAAGTTGAACATACCATGTCCCGGTATCCAGTTCCTAGTGTGCTGTGACAAGCAGCCCCTAGATGTGATGCTGGCTGGGCAGCTTCCCAGACACAGAGCTGCAGTTTGTTACCAGTGGCTCATCAGCTGCAATGCAGCAAAGTGTCTATGAGCCAGGAGTGTTCGCAGGGTGGCTGCCTTTGCTAACACCTCTCCTGTGAGTTCACTTTTTGACTCTCACATTTCTCCGAACAAACATGCAATTACCTCCTTTACTGTGTTGCAGGTGTAATCACCCCTACCCACAAGATGTGACACTACGCCTGTCCGATAATACCTCAGCACAACCTGTAAGGCCTTTGGGTGAATGGCACCTGGGCTTGGTTGGTATTGGAAGTAGTACAAAAATGAGTGCAGTGCCTCCACCTATGAGGATCCTTTTGACAGATGGCTGCCAGGGTACTGCTCCACAGAAAATGAATGCAATCCTCACCCTCGTGACAGGTGACCTTTATGATTATACACAACCCCCAACTTATACTGTATGCCCACAAACACAGCAATATACAAATCACAATAAATTGCAATTTAAACGTAAGGGATATTTATTAGGGGGACAGAAACAGGCTGTGGATGGGGGAATAAAATGGATTAAATACAGTGAACAGTTCTGAGATCACTCCCTAAATCTTGCCACCCTCTGGTGAGTACCCATCCAGTGTTTCCAGTTTTCCAATATTGGTGCACCAGCACCATACATACTTGAACCTCACTGCTGTTTTTGCCCCCACAACCTCTACTGGAAGACTGTTCCAGGCATCTACCACTCTTTCAGTGAAGATGTACTTCCTCACATTTTTCCTGAATGTCCCCTTCCAGCTTTATTGTTTGCCCCTGTGTTTTCACGTATCTTTTCCTTTGAATAATACTCCCCTCCTGTACCTTATTTAACCTCACTGAGGTATTTATTGGTCTTTATCATGTTCCACTTCTCTCTTCCGGAGTGTACAAATTGAGATCCTTTAGTCTCTTCTTACAAGGCTTCTGATACAGCCCCTGCAACATTTTAGTTGCCCTCCTCTGGACAGCCTCTACCTATCTGTGTCCTTCCTGAGATGTGATCTCCAGAACTGGACACCGTACTTCAAGTGGCGTCTCACCAGCAATCTATCTGTCTGTCTGACAGCTTTCTGTTACCGTGATGTACCCCCCACCGGCAACATAGCAGCATAAATACATATTTAAATAAATACCAATTTGTGTCAGGGTATTATAAATAGGTGTCAACATGGCTGAGTTGGTAGCACATCCACCTCTAAGCCTGAAAGTCAAGGGTTCTAATCCAGCACCAGGATTTGGGCCATACTATAAAACACTGACATCTGTTTGCAGTAGCAGGGGGATACTGTACTGTCTGGGTGTGCTGACCTTCAGATGATGAGTTAAACCGAGGTCCCATCTGTCTTTTCCGATGGTTGTTCAGGTTGACATTAAAAATTCCATGGCACTTCTTGAGAAGAGTGAGAGAATTTCCCTGATGACCTGGCCATATTTCTCCCATTCACTAAAATACCATCAACAGTTTAATTTGGTTCAATTTTAGTTGGTTGGCATCTGTATTCTTCCTTCCCCCTCCCTGGGACAAGGTTTGAAAATAGAAACAGAGAAAATATGGGCATGAATAGATCATCAGTCCACCCAGTCTGACCTGTTTTATTCTATCCTACCCCAGGACCTAATGTAAAGTCAGGGTTATTGCCCTCATCTCCACCTTCTTGCTTGCCCCTTGTCCTACTGTTTCCCCTGTGTAACAATTAAACATTTTACTTAGTCCCAGCTGTGTTTGATAAAAACATAGAAAATGAAAAATGGTCTTATCATTTTTCTGTACATTTGGACTTTATCTTGTTTTCTATTTAAACAAATTTTATGAAAAGTTATTATGCATGTTTTATGTAGTAACAAAGTAACATAGTAGTTGTCAGCAGAAAAGGACCCCTTGGCCCATCTAGTCTGCCTTAAAAATGTCCTACCTAGTGTGCCACTGTAGACCCTACTTGACCTGCACCCCCAGCCCTATTACTAAGGTCACATATACATAGAATGTGATGGCAGAAGGGGACCATATGCCCATCTAGTCACAGGTCCCTCTGTGTCTATGCCATGCATGCTGAAATCCTGCTGCCATATTGGTACCTACCACCTCTACTGGTAGTCTGTTCTAGGCATCCACTACCCTTTTCGTGAAGAAGTACTTCCTCGCATTTCCTCTGAGCCTCTCCTCATCCAATGTCATATTATGCCCTCTTGTCTTTGAGCATCTCTATGCAAAATGCCACCCTCCTGTACATTATTGATGCCATTGAGGTATTTGAATGTCTCTTTCGTGTCACTCCTTTCCCTTCTATCCTCTAGAGAGTACATATTTAATTCCTTGAGTCTTTCCTCATAGTGTTTCTGATGCGGGCCATGCACCATTTTGGTCATCCCTCCTCTTACTGACTCTACTCGATCAATGTCTTTCTTGAGATAAGGCCTCCAGAACTGGACACAGTGCTCTGGGGGGGGGGGCACCATCAACCTATTCAGGGGCAACACCACCTCCCTTTTTCCTGCTTGTGATATTCCTCCCTATGCACCCCAGCATTCTACTAGCCTTTCCTACTGCCTTATCACACTGCCTTGCTACCTTGAGGTCATCAGATATGATGACCCCCAGGTCCCTTTCCTGTTTTGTGGTTGTCACCTCCTCTTTCCCCAGTTGGTACATTGCCCTTGGGTTCTTGAGTCCTATGTGCATAATTTTGCACTTTTTAGCATTGAAGTCTTGCTGCCATACCCTTGACCATTCTTCCAGTTTTTCAGGTCATTCCTTATTCTGTCCACACCCCCAGTGTATCCACTCTGTTGCAGATTTTTGTGTCGTGTGTGAACAGGCATACTTTCCCTTCCAGCCCTTCTGCGATGTTGCTAATAAAGACATTGTGAAGAGGACCGATCCCAGAACTGACCACTGTGGCACCCCGCTGGTTATTTTTCATTCCTTCGAGTGTACCCTATTTACTACTACCCTCTGGCTCCTGTTACTCAGCCAATTTTTTACCCATTTTACTACCTTTGAACCCACTGTGAGGCCGCTGAGCTTGTTTACCATTCTTCTGTGCAGAATGGTGTCGAAAGCCTTACTGAAATCTAGGTAAGCTACATCCACCGTCCCTCCCTGATCCACTTCCCTTGTCACCCAGTCAAAGAAATCAGTAAGGTTTGTCTGGCAAGATCTCCCCTCAGTGAACCCGTGCTGCCTTGAAATGTTGCAACCCATTTGCTGCAAGGTATTTCACAATCCTTTCTTTTAGTAGCGTTTCCATAAGTTTGTCCACCACTGATGTCAGGCTTACTGGTCTATAATTCCCTGCCTCCTCCTTACTCCCACTCTTGTGTGTCAGAACCACATCCGCCTTCCTCCAGTCCCTTGGTACCGCCCCTGTAACCAGTGATAGATTGATTGAGCAGGGCTGTCAGAGGAGCAGTGAGCTCTTCCCTAAGTTCCCTCAGTATCCTGGGGTGCACCCCATCCAGCCCCATTGCCTTATCCACCTTTAGTATCTCTCGTTCTTTGAGGACTCTCTCATGTGAAAAAAGGGCTAGTGTCTACCTCCCTTCATTAATGCCATTGTCCTCTATCTGTGGCCCATTACCCACCCCCCTCTTTCTTAAATACTGAACAAAAATACTTGTTCAATATGTCTGTCTTCTTCTGGTCCTTTTCCACACTCCCCCTTCCCCTTTTAGTCTTACTATCCCTGCCTTGTTCTTCCTCTTTTCACTTATATATCTGAAGAATGTTTTATCTCCCTTTTTCACTGTCCTGGCTATGCTCTCCTCTGTTAGTGCTCTAGCGCTTCTAAAAGATTTTGCTGCCTCCCTCAATTTCACCTGATAACCATCTCTGTCCTCTGCCTTCTGTATTGCCTTGTAGCTCTTGAAATACAACCTTTTTGCCTTTACTTTTGCTGCTACTTCTTTGGAGAATCATAGTGGTTTCTTCTTTCTCTTGTTCTTTGTAATCTGCTTGACATAGATGGTTGTTGCCTTCTCGATGGCTTTCTTTATTTCTGCCCTCTTCTCCTCTACTCCATCCAATCTTCCTATCTCTGCTAGTGTTTCCCCAAGGTACTCTCTCATTTTGTTGAAATTAGCCCTTCTAAAGTCCAGGACCCTCATTTTAGTGTGGTTTGTTTCTGGCCCAGTTCTAACCTTGAACCACACCGTGTAGGGATCACTTGTCCCCAGGTGGCTCCCCACTGTGATGTCAGTGACACTGTCCCTGTTTGACAGTACCAGATCTACTATGGCCTCCCCTTGAGTGGGTTCACTGACTAGTTATGTGAGGAATGCCCCCTGCATGGAATCTAGGATTTCTCTACTTCTACATGTTGCTGCAACTGGGATCCTCCAGTCCACATCAGACATATTAAAATCCCCTACCACCAATACCTTGCCTTTGTTAGACATCCCACTGATTTCCTCCATCATTTCCTTATCTACTTCCTATCCCTGTGCTGGAGGTCTGTAGATCATCCCTGTTTGAATCACAGCCCACTTCATTGTCTCTAGCATCACCCACAGTACCTCTTCTTCTCCCTAATCCCTTTGTATTTCTGTATCTTTTATGCCCTCTTTCACATAAAGAGCCACCCCTCCTCCCTTTTTGCCTACCCTGTCCTTCCTGAATAGAGCATACTCTGGTATGGCTGTTTCCCAGTCCTGGTTATCATTGTACCAGGTCTCTGTAATTGGCCCTTATGTCCAGATCTGCTTTCACCATGGTGATCAAGGTCTACAACCTTATTGCCCAGACTCCAAGCATTTGCACACATGTTTCTCCAGATTTCACTGTCCCCTCCCTTCTTTTTGTCCATTTTCCCTCCCCAATGTCTCCCTTATTTCCTTTGCTCTCTTCTCTTCCCTCTCCAATCTGCTGTACTCCTTGCATTTTGACTTTTTGTGATTCCTCGCCCTTCGGAGTCTTGATGTTGTTCCTGTTAGCATGAGGGGGTGGTCGATATAATTGAAACATTGCTTTCAATTATATTTGCTCTTACATAGAAATATAGAAACATAGAAGTTGACAGCAAATAAGGACCTCAAGGCCCATCCAGTCGGTCATTACACCTCATTTCTTACAAATTGGCAGTATTATCTAGCCCTCCTTTCCCAGTCAACAAAAAAAGAAATAAAATAAATAAAAAAGTCTCAAAAAGATTAGCATTTTCACACTTGAAAATGCTAATAGGTTATGAAATGCATAGCATTTGGCACAGATTGATTACCAACATTTTTTTAATTCATTTTATTCATGTAGTCTCCTGTGTCATGGATGAACTCAAAACAATACTTTGTAGTCTACAGTTTCTGGAAATAGTATTACCCTGTTTTGAGTAGCATTTTGCTATGCTGTATACAGTACTGGTTATTTAACAGCCTGTGTGTCCTGAGCATCCCGAGGACATCCAGTATTTCCATAGCCTCTGTTGCTGCTTCCATTCATGTTGCCTATGACATGAGAGACTCAGCAGCATCCACCCCCAATCACAGCAGAAATTGAGGATATTAACTGGAAGCCATAACAATGAGGTGATAATGACTCATTCAGTCTTTTCTAGGGGTCCCCATCTCGTGCTAGCAGGTAATTTGCACCTCTTGAAGAGTTGTTAATCACATCAGAGCATGTGGAACACTGAGAAAGATTAGCAGGAGGACTACTTCTTGCTAAATAGGTATTTTTTTTCTAAAAACTTCATTTTTGACTGACAGTTTATTCTGCTGGTTCCTGTGGTCATTTCATTAGGTGGATCAGGATACCTGTGACCCCTCCTAAATACACCTTTAAGTCCTAAATACACCTTTATGTTCCTCAGTCTAGGGGGCTTACCTTATGGGCTCTCAAGCCCCTGCTGCTGCCCTTGCACCAGACCAGAATCTTACGTTTCACCCTCAAGTCCTCTGAGGGCTGGATTGGTGCACTGGGGGACTGGCAGGGCATAGGGAGCCAGCTAGTTAAGGAATTTGTGGTTGGTGTCAAGCAGTGGCTTCCCATGATCCTTGCTGATGTGGTCTCATGGTGTGAACCATGTTCTTGGCCCAAGAACTGGACTACGTAACTGAGACCAGGTCGTATAAATGCACCATCTGGTGCATAGCAGCCCCTGACCCTAAGGAAAGGCAGCAGGGCTGGGGACAGGGCTGATCTGTACTGGAGATCCATTAAAGTCATTGCACATGTGCAAAAAGGAGCTAGGAGAGAGAGGAGAGAGAGAGAGAGAGAGAGAGAGATCCACTGCCAACATACCTCTTCATGGCGCCAACTCTGCAGCGGGCACAGCGCCCACAGCTGCAAACACTTTCCTGGCCCCAGGGCAGGCAGTGGAGCCAGAATACCATAAAAAAAATTCCCTATGTGCTAACAGTAAAGCAGCTGAAGCTTGGAGGCTGCAGAAGGACTGGGAAGTATGTAAGCAATTATGGTTGCAACCATGCACCACTACACCCCTTTGACCCAGCAAGGACTGCTGTGAAGGGTTAAGAGCACATATAGAGATGTTCTTGTGAATTTGTGCCAATCAGGAGCTCAGGTTTTCTGGCAAGAATGCATGCAAGCTCTGCTCAGCTGGCCTGGGACAACAATCTGAAGCATGCTTCACCCGATAACTGACCAATGAGGCACTGAGTTCAGAAATCTAAAAGAAACTGAAGCAATGGCTCTGGGCTCAGTTTGTCTGTCTGGGTGACCAGGGAAGCTATGGCCCAAAGAATCATTGGCTGCCAGCAGTGCCAGAGTTAGCACATCTTAGTATTTGCTGGAGGAAGCACTTTTATTTAGAATAGAGAAGGAGAAAAGCAGTGTAGTGGAGTTGAGTAAATTTGACCCAGAGACTTTACCCACCAGGGAGTGGGCTCCTGAGTGTGTTTGAACTGACTAATGCTGCTGCCTAGCAAAGGGTTTTGAGGAGCCCCCTGCTAAAGCAGTAGAGAAATGACCAGAGAGAGAGAGAGAAAGACAGAGAAGGGAGGAGAGCTGGTGAGTGAGTCTAGATGACCATGGGGAGGATGACCATTCCAGCCAGGAGCGATATCCAGCGTATCACTCTAGTGAAAAAAGCTGTAAACAAAATCAGATTTGTTACTGGTGAGGAACCCAAGTCCCAGGGATAGAGTTCTATGTGAATAAAAATGCCTTGCCTAAAAGTAGTTACAGACCAAGTAATACAGACACAAAATACCCCAGTGCACTGAGACTATGGGCCTGATTCCCAAAAGATTTAGAATGCTGCAAGCCCCATGTGCGCTGAACACTAGGCGCATGGAGCTTGTGGCATTCCCCAGCCGGCAATCGGGATTCTCGATTCCGTGCGCCGCTTGCCCCAAGTTAGACCAGCTATTTGTGGTCTAACTTAGTTGACCTTTTTACAGGGTTTGCACCAAATATTTGGCACAAGCCACCGTAAAAAGGGTAAAGTGTCACAAATGACTTAATGCATAAAGAAGCTAAAGAGGCTGAAGCCAAATGCAGCTTCTTTAGTACAAGTTACGGTAACTAATATTTCCTTCCCCAGCTATATATCTAAGTTTCTTTTAAATGATTCTTTATTCTCACTTATTATAATATTTTCTGGAAGTTTATTCCACAGATTCCCAGCTCTTTGTGTATAAAAATATTTTCTTTTATTAGTCCTGAAATGTTTAATTTTCACTTGTAGTGGATGTCCCCTAGTGACAGAATCAGTATCTTTGTATTCCACATTCAATTCGGTAATTAAATGTGAATCATTCATAATGTCACAGTAAAACAACATAGCCCCATGTTTCCTTCATATTTCTAAACTAAGTAGACCTAGGTGTTGTAGTCTGGTTTGGTACTGGATGGTGCTTAAATTCCTGATGGATTTTGTAAATCTGCGTTGTACCCTTTCCAGTCTGTCCACCTCCCTTTTTGTATATGGGCACCAGATTTGACTACAATAGTCTAATTGTGGTATAACATGGGATAGATATAGTGGTATCACAACTTTAACAGTTCTGCGCTTTATGTTTCTTTTGATTGCCCCAAGCGTTCTGTTTTCTTTTGCAATTTATTTATTTAGTGATTCGGAAAAAACCTTTGAGCGCAAGCTCTTTTACAAAGGTTCCACGTCATGGATTGCAAAACAAAGAGCAATAGGAGAAAGCAAAGGTACATTACAATGAACAATACAGCTTGGATTCAGAACTTACAGAATAACTCAAAACGTAGGTACAAGTTAAAATAACAAGAAAAACACTTTATGAGGGTTGGGGGGGGGAATAAGCAGCCACAGAGTGCCTTGTCAGTAGTTCAGAGGGACAGGGATAGCTGGCAGTAGGGTGAAGAAAGGAGGTACGAGAGAGGTATGTAATGCGGTGGAGGTGAAGGGTGGGGGGAAGAAGGGCGATAAGGTATAGGGATAAATGGTGGGGTGAGGGGAGGCTGAGCGGAGAAGACATGCTAAAGTAAATAGTGGGGTGTGAGGGGGGCATGGTCAGGCAGCCTGCATTAGTAGTGACTGTTAGGGAAACTCACGGGACTGTGAGTTGGGGGAGGGGGCAGGGGTGGGTGGCAGATGCCGAAGGAGCATGATGTAGACTGATTGCTGTGGCAAGTTATGAGAAGGGACAGAGGGAGGGGGTACCTGAGGCCTGCCTAGTGCTTCCTGGGGGACAGAGAGAGCAGGTGTGGCGGGACTTAGGGGTAGGTGTACTTAGAGAGTGTTATTAGGTGCTGTTTGAGGTCAGTTTGGAATTGTGCCAGACAATTGGTGGCCAAGAGGTGCCCAGGGAGTTCATTCATCCACAGGGGGGCCCGTTAGGCAAACGCATGTTGCCCAAGTGAGGTGTGATGGAAGGGATCGCCAAGGCCATACCTCTCAACCTTTTATCACCCAAATGTGTGACAAGATGTGTGACAACAGGACAAAATGTGTGACACATCATCAAACATGACATTGCAAGCTCAGAATACTGTGGAAATAAGTGCACCAATGTTTGTAATGTTTGCTGATAACCTAGCATCTTATATTATTATATATTTCTGCTTATAAGTCTCAGTGGTCAGTGTGGAATGTCACCTTCTCAATGTGGGACAGAGGGTTTCTGAGGGATAAAATGAGTGACGTACCTTGTAATGTGTGACAGTTGAGAGGTATGGCCAAGGCCCCTCTAGTCCTCCCTCTGGTGACCTGTAATGAGTTGTCCACCTTGATCAAATTGCCAACAGAAGGTGGTGTTTTACCCAATAGAGTCTTCTTCCCTAGGATGCAAGCCTGGAATCTGACTCTGTGTCTTAATGACAGTCAATTTGTGCATTTGTACAGAGTACAGGTGTGAGTGCCATGCTTAGCATCAAGGATGAGTCTGCAGGCTTTGTTGAGCGTAGTCTGAACCCTCTTGAGCACTTTATCCATTGCCTCCCCATAGACCACTAGTCCATAGTCAATAGTAGATATAATTGAACTGTGGACTGAGAGGCGGAGGGCCCCCAGAGAGAGGCATTGCCTGTGCCTGTACAGGACACCAATCATGGTACTGACTGTCTTGACCAAAGAGTCAATATGGTTCGCAAATGTGAGGGTATCATCTATAATGACCCCCAGATACCTGAACAAGTGAACTTGTTCCAGTGGCTCAATGCATGAGTTGGAGATGATAAGGGGGTGGTGCTTATTTTTGTTGTGGGGGCTGGAAATAAGCATGGCCTTGGTCTTCTTGTAGTTTAGTAGCAGCTTATGACTACAGAACCAGTCCTCGAGTTTGGAGAAGGAGTTCTGCAGCTCAGATTGTAGGACAGCCTGAGATGTGCTGCTGCTCAGGAGCACAGCATCGTCTGCATATAGTATGAGTTTGGTGTCGCAGGCTGTGGGAAGGTCATTTAAGAAGAGGCTGAAGAGTAGGGGCCCCAGTATTGATCCCTGGGGTACCCCTAATGATACCTCTCTTGCGCTAGAAAGGTGAATTGGACAAGTCTTTTTTGGCATCCAGTGTAAGAAGGTGCTTTATCCTAAAGAAGATGCCAAGTGTCCATTTAAGCGTCTTTGCAAGGCATTCAATGTGGTCAGAGAAGGAGAGTTTTTGGTCTATCCAGATTCCCAAATATTTAAATTTGGGGACATAGTCTAGGGGTTCGCTGAGAAGAGTGGAGATCTGGGGTGGGGGACCCACTCTGTTGGATGCAGAAAACTAAAGAAATGATGAGAAGATCATGGCCTTTGTTTTTTTGGTTTTTTTTGCATTAATGAGAAGTTTTTGATTTAGCAGGTTTAATTGCAGTTGGTTAAAGTCTGTTTGTAGATCCTGGTGGGCCCTGTCGAGGGTGGGTTTATCAATGTAGATAACCGTATCATCTGCAAAGAGATGAATGTTAGTGGATTCAACTCCACAGTCAATGTTGTTAATGTACAGGGTGAAAAGCAAGGGGCCCAAGATGGATTCCTGTGGAACACCATGCAGTAGAGGTTTTAGGGTGTACAGACAGCACAGCAAAACCGGCATAGTGAAGACCATCACAGCAACAGAATTCGACAAGAAGCGTCAGGTCGCTGTGATGGTCCCTGCTGACACTGCATCACCCAGTGTTTTGCCCCCTCCCCGAAGCAACTCTGACTCAGAGTTGTATATTTAGAAATGGGGGTGTGTGGGGAGCACAGCTCCCTTAAGAAAACACACACACATCTCCGACAGTACAATGCTGACACTTGGCATTGTGTCTGTCACTGACGGGGGTGTCGGCGATGCAGATGTCGCCTCACTGTAGGTGAACCAGATTTCAGAGTGGAGAGATCCCCATCTGCCTCAACCTTTTGTGAGCGACCAGTGAGGTAGCTGGTGAACCATTTCACTGATAGAGAGTTTAGGCCAATGTTGAGGAGAGTCACCAGCAAAAGTTCATGGTTCACCGTGTCAAAAACTTTGCTTAAGTTGAGAAATACGGCACACACAAAAGTCTTTCAGTCTAGTGCTCTCTGCCAGTCATTAGTTACTTTAGCCAAGGTGGATAAAGTGATATGATGCAGTCTGAAACCAGACTGCACCGGATTTCACTGGTTGGAGGATTTCAAGCAATCCCTGAACTGAGAGTTGACCAATTTTTCCAGTGATTTTGATAATATAGGCAGCAGGGATATAGGCCTATAATTGTTAAGATCACTAGGGTTGTCGGATTTGAGCAGGGGTATCACATTTGCAGTTTTCCATGCAGAAGGAAGATCCCCTTGCTCAAGGGAAAGATTAAAAAGATGTGTGATTGGTGTGGATAAGACCTGGAAACTAAGTTTAAGGAAAAAGGGGTCAATAAGGTCAGCACCAGTGCTCTTCCTGGTATCTAGAAACATAGAGTTTGACGCCAGATAAGGACCACTTGGCCCACCCAGTCTGCCCATTTCCCTTCCTATTGGATAAGCTGCAGATTCTAGTTAACCAACAGCCTGTTTCCTGCAACCCCCCACTACAATTGCCTTATGTCTGTCCCATGCATGTTTGAATTCCCCCACCATTTTAGACCCAACAACCTCCCCAGGAAGGTGGTTCCATGCATCCACCACTCTCTCCGTGAAAAAAAATGTCCTCACATTACCCCTGAGCCATCCCCCCTCTATCTTTAAATTGTGCCCCCTTGTTCTTACACATCTCTTTTTCTGAAAGAAGCTACCCTCCTGGACTTTGTTGATTCCCTTGAGGTACTTGAAAGTTTCTATCATGTTAAGGAGTAACTCTTCGACTTCAAGCAAGGTTACCAGGTGAAAGGAGAAAGGGGAGTCTGATACAGGGGGTCCCTAGATGGGCATGAAGTGGTGCTGGAGCATAGCTGGGCATGGAGATTAGCCGCAGGGGAAGAATCAAAAGCAAGGCCTGCAGTTGCGAAGTGGTTATTGAGGAAGTCCAGGTTGCTTGACTTTGTGGTGACAGAGGAGCCACCAGAGGAGATCTTAGCAGCAAGAGGGTTTTGTGATACGTGCTCTTCAATGTTCTTCAGAACCCTCCAAAATTTGGCAGAGCAGTTGGAAGAGGAGTCTAGTTCAGCTTGGAAATAGCTGGCCTTTACTGTTCTTACGAGTTTTGTGCAGTAGTGCCTTGCCATTCTGAAGGCTGTCCAGTCTGAGGGTAGTTTGGTTTTTCTAGCTTTCCTCCAGAGTTGAGTAAAGCAGATTTCAAGCTAGCTGTGAACCATGGACAGGGCTTTTTCTTAGTGTGAATGTTGACCATGGGAGCATGGTTATTTATGGTATCAAGTACAATCCTTTGGAAGAAGTCATAAGCTTCTTGGACAGATTTGGCCAGATAAAAATCTTGCCAGAAAGGGGAGTTCTGCAGGTCAAATAGGAAGGCCTGCGAGTCAAGATTGCATCTACATTTTTGAAGATAAATCTAGATGTGGAGGAGATTTTGGTTGAAGCCCTCACACAACCAATGGCACAGTGATCACTTAAGTCAGAGAAGAGGACACCTGAGTGAAAAATTGCATGTGGTTTGCTTACTAGGATGACATCAAGTAAGGTACTCTTAGCCGGGTTTTCCTTGTTGGGGTGGGTAGTTTCAGTAATTAGTAAGATATTCATTCAGTGGGTTGTGTTTCCCTACATGCAAAACACAGTATTTTTCCGTATTTAGAGACATTCCCCATCTGCATGCCCAATTTGCTGTAGAATCCAAATCTCCATGTAAACTGTTTACTTGTTTTACAAGGACCACCCAATTTTGCATCATCCACGTATTTGACAATGTAGTTTTGGATATTCTCCTCCAAATCAAGTATGAATGGCTGGAAAATGATCAGCCCAGTACTGATCCCTGAGGCACCCCACTGGTCACACCACCCTCAGCTGAGAGATGTCCCCTTATGCAACACTTTTTGTGTTAATTTTTCCAACCATTTTAAAATCCATGCTATTATTTATTCCTTGATGTCATATTTTCAAAGTGTTTCACTCACTGCCCAATGTGGTACAGAATCGAAAGCTCTACTAAAATCTAACAGTATTGCATCAGTTGGTTCTCCCTTATCCACATGCTTGCAACCTATTAGAATCAGGCGCAGAGTGCACCAACGTGTCTGGCACAGTGCAGAGTTTGATGCAGGACTTGTCCAAGTCCTGCATCAGCCTTTGAGAGTTGAGCCCTATGTCTCTTGGTTAGGGAGCCCCCTGATGAAGAGAAATAGTCTCAAAGTGCTGGGTATTGTCTTTTCTTTCCCTTCCATTTTTGGATACATTTTTATTTATGTTGCTTTACACAGTGTTTCCTTGTTGTGGGTGCCACTGTGTAACACTGTCATTTGCTTTTTGGTTGGGCTGTGGACCTTTTCTTGCTACTCCAGCTGAAGGCACAGTGTCATCAATAGACTCGCGTGCACAGTGTAGCACAGCCTCAGTAACCCAGGCCAGCTAGCTACCTCTTAGTTCAGATACTTTTTTTAAGAGGGAAAACCTGAAAACAAAACTTACTATGTTAGCGCACTTGGGGGAACTGCCTTTTCCCGTGAGACAGGTCAAGACAATTTGCAACAACCATGGGAAATATGTGGGTGGAGTAATTTGTGCCCTGTTTCATTGTGTGGCCCCTTCCTCATACCTCTTTTGTTACTGGTGGCCTAATTGCCAGGGGGTGGGGAATTGTTAGCTAAAATCCAGGTGGTGTGGTAGACGTGGTGGGTATCAAGTGAGCCTGACTCCAGTGCCATATTGGAGTGGAGGAGTCCTTGGACAGTAAAACCTGTGGAGCTCTGATACCAGGTGCTCATTTCAAACAAAGCACCAGTGCCTGAAAGGTTGTTACCTGCTGAGGAGGTCCTTCTGAGCCATGGAGATAGAGTCAGGAACTGAGGAATCTGCTTCTGAATAAAGTTCTGTGGAGCTCCTGTATGTCAAGGATCATGTTATTTCTATTACTCGTCCTACAAAGGGGGTGCTGCTGCTAGCACTTTACCAGAAAGTGGTGTATTCTGGTCTGGCACTGCTGAGCTCCCTGATGAAGAAAAAGACCCCCCATGGGCAGCGCTGAAAGTCGCTGTTAGTCACATGCTAGTCTGCAATAATGGCATCTTAGTGCTGCCAGCTTGTTCATGCAGGTGGTTGAGAAAACTGTGTTTGGGCGAGTATTAAGAGGTTCAATAGAAAGTGGAGTCCCTCTGGGGCAATAGATTCCTTTACATCCCTGTAGGATGTTCTCAATATAACAAAAAAAACAAGCATTTGTCAATGCTGAATGTTTTCTGCTGGTAAGGCATTGCTTTTGTACTAGTTTTTCACATTTTTACACCAAATTTTCAACATAATCTTTTTATGACCACTCCTTCTGAACATGACAGGTTTCATTTATAGAACAATGGCTGAAACATAATTTTGCACCACAAGTGTTAAAACACATTCTGGGTAGGAGTTGAGAAATGGCAGCTGTCACATTCATGAGGTGGTGTCAAAAAATGACTGTGTTGAAAAGTTGGGGTCAAAATGTTGAAAATTACCACAGTTACGACTGTGCATTGAAAAATTGCATCGTAGACACATAACTTTGTTGTTTCCTCATATATTTACCCCAGATTTTCAACATTGCCTTCTTATTAGCCCACCTCATGAACAAGCGTGGAGAACATTTTCAAATCCTACCCAAAAGGTGATTTTGCACCAGAAGTGCAAAAACAAATTTTGGCCAGGATTTGAAAAATGACACTTGTTGCAGTTCATGAGGTGCTGTGAAGAAATAGTTATATTGAAAATTTGAGGTAAAAATATTGAAAATTACCAAAGTTATGAGCCTGCATTCAGAAAAACACACTTAGAAAGCTGTCAAGTGTTTGCAAGGCAGTAGATGGAGATCCTCCTCGACCATATAACTACTGTAAAATAGCTGGCTAATGTAGAACTACTAATAGCAAACAAAGGGAAGAACAAATTAGGACAGCTCAATGCTTTGCACAACATCAGTTTTTGCAAATTCTTACTGTACCATTGTTTCCATCAGGACATACCAGAAAATAAGTCATTCAGCTCAGTATCATCGATCGATGCAATTCTCTGATCTGTTATAATTTTACCATTTGTTGAAAACATCGTAAGAAAGAACGCTTTACACAACACAGGCTTTTGCTAATTCTGACTGTACTACTCCTTGCACAGAAAGAAACAATGACTCGGAGAGGAGACAGTAGTCTCCCTCCTCCCACCCTTACATTGTGCACCACTATTTGCATCAGGACATACCAGGAAATGTGTCATTCAGCTCAGTATCATTGATCGATGCAATTCTCTGATCTGTTATACAACAATGACTCGGAGAGAACACCAAGTGAAGTAAAAACCCAGTCACCGGTGTATGTCAAAACATTACATTTACAGGACATGTACAGAGTAAGTAGCAAAATGTGAACATCATATTGTTTTCATCAGGGACGTTCACACTACCAAGAATCTACACACACTGAAATGACAGTGGCATGGCAAAGTAGAATGATACACCCACTGGACAGTCACAGAAAGCCTTTTTATGAATTGATATGAATTTTTGATAAGCAAAGTACTGATCCAAAAACCAGGGAATACTAAAATACTAGAAATATTGCCAGATAACAAAGACATGTTTTCTGAACATCCCTGATAACGTTATTAGTTCGGATCACAAATTGTCAGTTTATATGTGTATGACTCTGTACATGTCCTAAGCAATAAAGAGGAGTAAACTGTTCACCGGGATGTCAGTATTTATTTTATTTATTTATTTATCAAGTCTAGGAATACAAATACCTTTGAGCCATGGCTCTTTTACAAAGGTTCCACGTCAGAGAAATACAAATTATGGGGAACATCAAGATAGGCATTACAACAATGTGGACATTGCAAACAGAGTACAGATTAATACAGTTCAAGGGTAGCATTGTAACAAGGCAGCCAGTGGCATTTGTCAGAGAAAATAGACAACAGATAAGAAGAGCCAGAGTCATAGGGAGAGGAAGAGGGTGGGGGAGAGAAGGAATGTAGGAAGGGTGGCAAGAGGGTGAAAAGTGCAGCATTGGGTATACCAAGATGTGAGGGTAAAATCCAGTGGGGGGGGGACAACTAGAGCAGAAAGGGAAGTGGAGAAACAAGGTTAAGTTGGGCAGTCACAGGAGCTGTTGGTAGTGAGATAGTCCGGGAGCCTAGTTTTAAACATACCAATAGTTGGGGCAGAGGAGATGGTTGGGCTGAGGCCATTGAACTAGAGTGGTGCTCGATAAGCAAAAGAGCGTTGTCCCTGTGAAGTGTGACAGTGGGGGACTTTCAGTAGCTGTAGCGTGGATCTTCTAAGGCGCCATTTGTTAATTCGGTGTTGTAACAGAGTTGAGACCCCAGAAGGTGCAAGGCCAAGGTAGATTTTTTTCGCCATGGAGCAGGTGAGAAACTTTATGTGGTTTGATAGTTGGAGCCAGCCGGTTTGAGTGTACAGGTCACATGTGTGGGTGAGACGGTGAGCACCAGTGATGAGCCGACATGCTTTATTTAGGTAGTTGAGAGGCATCTAAGGGTTGGTGGTTCTGGCCAAGCCATAAATGATGAGACCATAGTCTATTACAGAGATCACAGACTCAGGACTGCAACCTTCAAAGCTTCTGGCGTGGTGTGGTCTGTGTTTGTAGAGAGACCAAGCGTGTATTAGCAGCTCTAGCTACATTATCTACATGAAGTCCATAGGAGAGATTAGGGTCAAGCTGTATCCCTAAGTATTTGAAGGACCCCACCTGATCTAGAGTGTTCCCCTGGGTGGTGGAGATAGCCAAGTGGTGTAGCTCGTGTGGGTTATGAGAGCTGCAGAAGAGCATAGATTTGGTTTTCTTGTCATTGAGGACCAGTTTATGATTAAGAAACCATGTCTCTACAGAACTGAAACCAAGTTGAAGGTTGTGTTGAAGAGTTGCAGGATCTTTGTGAGTGGAGAATACAACAGCATCATCGGCATATACTATGATCTGCTCAGAGCAGTGGTAAGGGAAGGAGTTTAAAAAGGCTAAAAAGGAGGGGTCCCAGTATGGATCCCTGTGGGACACCCGGGCGAACAGGCAGGGTGTTAGAAAGAGCGTCCGCAATTTTTACTCTCTGTGACCGGTTTTCTAAGTAGCTTTTAAACCAGAGAGAAGAGTCAGGTGATAGCCCGGCATTCAGTAGTTGGTGAATTAATAATCCATGGCGTACTGTATCGAAGGCCTTGGAGAGATCGACGAAAACAGTAGTGCTGTGGTAACAGGAACCCGTGCTCCACAGAGGAGGAAACTATTCGCCGGGATGTCAGTAGTGCTGTGGTAACAGGAAGCCGTGCTCCACAGAGGAGGAAACTGTTCGCCGGGATGTCGGCAGTGCTGTGGTAACAGGAAGCCGTACTCCACAGAGGAGGAAACTGTTCACTGGGATGTCGGCAGTGCTGTGGTAACAGGAAGCCGTGCTCCACAGAGGAGGAAACTGTTCACCGGGATGTCAGCAGTGCTGTGGTAACAGGAAGCCATGCTCCACAGAGGAGGAAACCGTTCACCGGGGTGTCAGCAGTGCTGTGGTAACAGGAAGCCGTGCTCCACAGAGGAGGAAACCGTTCACCGGGGTGTCAGCAGTGCTGTGGTAACAGGAAGCCGTGCTCCACAGCGGAGGAAACCGTTCACCGGGGTGTCAGCAGTGCTGTGGTAACAGGAAGCCGGGCTCCACAGAGGAGGAAACCGTTCACCGGGGTGTCAGCAGTGCTGTGGTAACATTAAGCCGTGCTCCACAGAGGAGGAAACCATTCACCGGGGTGTCTGCAGTGCTGTGGTAACAGGAAGCCGTGCTCCACAGAGGAGGAAACCGTTCACCGGGGTGTCTGCAGTGCTGTGGTAACAGGAAGCCGTGCTCCACAGAGGAGGAAACCGTTCACCGGGGTGTCTGCAGTGCTGTGGTAACAGGAAGCTGTGCTTCACAGAGGAGGAAACCGTTCACCGGGGTGTCAGCAGTGCTGTGGTAACAGGAAGCCGTGCTCCACAGAGGAGGAAACCATTCACCGGGGTGTCAGCAGTGCTGTGGTAACAGGAACCCGTGCTCCACAGAGGAGGAAACTGTTCACCGGGGTGTCAGCAGTGCTGTGGTAACAGGAACCCGTGCTCCACAGAGGAGGAAGCCATTCACCGGGATGTCAGCAGCGCTGTGGTAACAGGAACCTGTGCTCCAGAGAGGAGGAAGCCGTTCACCGGGGTGTCAGCAGTGCTGTGGTAACAGGAAGCCGTGCTCCACAGAGGAGGAAACCATTCACCGGGGTGTCAGCAGTGCTGTGGTAACAGGAACCCATGCTCCACAGAGGAGGAAACTGTTCACCGGGTGTCAGCAGTGCTGTGGTAACAGGAACCCGTGCTCCACAGAGGAGGAAGCTGCTCACTGGTGTCAGCAGCGCTTGTGGTAACAGGAACCCGTGCTCCACAGAGGAGGAAGCTGTTCACTGGGGTGTCAGCAGTGCTGTGGTAACAGGAACCCGTGCTCCACAGAGGAGGAAGCCATTCACCGGGATGTCAGCAGCGCTGTGGTAACAGGAACCTGTGCTCCAGAGAGGAGGAAGCCGTCCACCGGGATGTCAGTAGTGCTGTGGTAACAGGAACCTGTGCTCCACAGAGGAGTAAACCGTTCACCGGGATGTCAGTAGTGCTGTGGAAACAGGAACCCATGCGCCATAGAGGAGTAAACTGTTCGCCGGGGTGCTCCTCACTCCTCTCCCACTGGCCTCTGATGACCTGGGCCCCAGTTCAAGCCACTTTGCCAGCATTGCAAGTGGCAACACCTGCCACTGTACCAACAAGCCCACCTTATGTAGTGTATTTCAACAAATGCATCGCCTGGAATATTTTAGTGTTTGTAATAGGGTTCAGACTTAAATCCCACAGCGCCACTTGCTTATTGAGCAAGTAAAAGATCCTCTAATGTCACAGGGAACACTTTGAAAAACATAATATTCAGACATAATTCTGTTTACTATTCAAGTCAAATACTTCCAGCCTTTACCTTCCCCAAATTATGCACCACCAAGGAATAGGGTCTATCACTTGGTATTTCTCTGCTGAGGCTCATTGTCTACAAGTGCCATCATCATCCTCTGCTTGTGACATCATAATCATTTGTACAGCATCCAATTATGATATATCACAATCAATCATAGTTTATTTATAAAAAGTGCCTTTCTACAATCAAGGCGCTTGGACATAGAACAGACAATACAATAAATAATTTCAAATTTCAATAAAATCTTATATTTAAAAATTCACTATTAAATACTATCAATTAAAACCGCCATATGCTAATTCAAATAAATATGTCTTAAGTGCAGTTTTAAACTCCTGGACGGACAGGCAATCTTGTACCTGATGAGGTAGAGAGTTCCACAGGATCGGGGCCACGAAGTTGAAAGACCGGGCCCCAGATGTCTTTAAACGGACCCTGGGTATCTCTTGCAATCCCTCGTCGGTGGATTGAAGAGGGCGGAGGGGGCAGTAAGAATGAAGGAGATCTTGCAAGCAGGGGTGTAGCCAGGGATTTCAGATATGCACACCAAGTGACTTACTGCTACCCCCTATTTGTTAGGATGAGCTACCCCGGGTGTAGCCAGACAATATACAAATGTACACCAGGACTGTGTTTGTTGCCTCATTTGCACAATAAATACAACTTTTGTATCTCATGGCAATGGTTGTTGCCATGCATGTTCCCTGAAACACCCACATACCAGCCCAGAGTCTATAAAGTTGTATTGTCCTTGGGATGCAAAGAGAGTATTAGTGACCAGTCCTTCTTGTTTTGACTCCTATGATTAAAATTACAGAAAGGTTCAGTATTTTCTTTGTTAGTTTTCATGGAAAAAGGAAGCAGTTCAGTGCCTATTTGCTACCCCCTTAAACAAAATTGCACACCATGGAGTGCTTGGAGTATGCCTGCCTACACCCATGCTTGCAAGTAACTAGGTCCCTGGCAGTGTAGGGCTTTATAGGTCAACAAATCGACCTTGAAGGTGATCCTCCACTGCACTAGAAGCCAGTGCAGTCTGTGGAGCACAGGCGTTATATGACTAGTTCTAGCTGTACCATTGAATAGCCTGGCTGCCGCATTCTGTACTAGCTGAAGGCGGCGAACGTCAACCCCCAGTAGCCCTAGGTATAGGGCATTGCAATAGTCAAGGTGAGAGGTAATGAAGGCATGGACCAATGTTGGAAGATCTTTGGGAGGAACCAGGTGTTTCACCCGGGCAATATTCCTCAGATGGTAAAAAGAGGTTTTGACGACAGCTGACACCTGTGATTTAAGGGTCAGACCATCATCAGTAACAATGCCCAGGTTCCGCAACCGGTGTAAGGTAGTCAGCATCACACCCCAAGACATAATCCCGAGGGTGATTCTGCCGACAAACCTGCCTCCCGATTATCAGGGTCCACAACCAGCACCTCAGTTTTAGCCGGGTTCAACCACAGCCAACTCGCACTTATCCAGTCCTGGATCTTGGCAAGACAGTTGTTACATACCAAGAGGAACACATCCTGACCAGGTGCAAAGGACATGTATAGCTGAGTATCATCTGCATAGCAGTGAAAACTCAGACCATACCGCCTAATAATCTCTCCTAACAGCAGCATGTACACTGCAAACAACATAGGTGACAGGATGGAGCCCTGCAGCACCCCGCAGATTAGGGGGGAAGGGCCGAGGAATAAATTCCCGACACCACTCTCTGAGTCCTACCCTCAAAGAAAGATTGAAACCATCTGAGGACTGTACCAGACAGGCCACAGACAAGCCGCAGGTGCTCCAACAGTGTCACATGGTCCACAGTGTCAAACGCTGCAGAGAGATCAAGGAGAACTAAGATGGAATGCATCTTCCAATCTCTCGCTATTAGGAGATTATTTAGCACCCGGACAAGGGCCATCTCGGTACTATGTCTCTTCCTAAATCCTGACTGGAGAGAATCACAGACATTGTGGCTGGTCAAATGAATATCCAGCTACAACGCAACCACCTTCTTAATAACCTTACCTACAAACAGGGGTGTCGGCAGGCATACGCGTTGTACTCAGCAGGGGCAACAAATCAGGCAGGGGCAACAAAAAGAGGAATGCATGGACATTGTGAGTCACATTGTGTCTGTGACGCACTAAGCCCTTTTGCCTTTGTTGTTCACTATGGGGCACTGATTCCACCAGCCAAATATGCAAACAAGAGCAACTTACCAGGCAGACAGAAAAACAAAGGAAGGAGGATTACAGGTAGAAACTGATTACTTGAACTCAGACATAGCATACGCTGGGGTTATTGTTGGTGTGCCGTGGCAGCACATAGTTTAGTTTATGTTTACATAATGGGGGCAACAGTGCATCAGTTTTGAGTACAAGTTTAAAATTCCTGGCTACACCCCTGCCCACAAAGGGTAGGTTATAGACAGGTCTGTAGTTTGCCAAGCAGTCAGGGTCAAGAGAGGGCTTTTTCAGGAGAGGCAGAACAACCGCTTCCTTCAGGAGATCTGGAAAAATGCCCCTCTCCAATGACCTCCAGACAATCTCGGCTAGGACTGGACCGATCGCATCAACGCATTCTACTAGGAGGCGTGTGGGGCCTGGGTCCAAACTACAACTGGTTGGTCACAACGTCTAGATGATCATCACTATGTCAGTGATTACAAGCTGGCTAAAGTAAGACCAGATAAACTGAGGGCCTGACGTCTCCCGACAACCATAGCAAATTCTACTAGAGTGGGCCAGACAAATATCGGACCTGATTTTGGCAACCTTATCTGCAAAGAATCGAACAAACTCATCACACCATTCTTGAGATAAGGCTCCTCCAGACTGGAGACAGGTTGGATTGCGCAATCTGTCCACAGTATGGAAGAGCTGAGCTGGTCGATTCTGTGCAGCAGCAATCTCCCTGGACAGGAATTCTGCCTTCTTATGGGTGATTGCTGATTGATAGAACAGATAATGGTCCATCAATCTAAGTTTGTCATCATCCAGGCCCGATATTCACCAGCACCGCTCTAGCCTTTGCCCCACTCTCGTCAACTCCTTCAAGGTCTTATCAAACCACGGAGACCTTGGATGGAGGGTGAGGGGGCGAACACGAACAGGTGCTACAGAATCCAGGGCTGCCACCACTGCCTTATTATAGGCAAGTACTAGATCCCCTGGATCCATGCATTCACTTGGTACACCCGATAGCTCCAGTACCCTCATTAGGCCATCTGGGGTAATACCCCTTAAAGGACAGTATTGGACCATCTCCGTAGGGGCAGGCCTATTCGAGGGAGCCTTGAAACTGAACCCGATGGTGTGATGATCAGATCACCCGACTGGCTACACCGCCAAATCGGAAATCTCCATCCCCAGGAGGAACACCAAGTCCAATGAGTGCCCTCTCACAATTAGAGGATGATGGTGGCACCTGCTGACCAGCAGTGAGAACAGATGACATTGTCTATGTGTAGAGTCAGAGACTTTTTTACTGCCCTCTGCTAAAGTTGCAGTGCGTATTAACGGTGAAAAGCTTGACCTATACCTTTTTATTCTATTTTAGAGTGCCCTTGTACAGAGAAGACTTGTTCTGTCTTGTAAGATGCCCCCTTTTTCACCATTTTGATTCTGTTTTAACCTTTTTTGGGGGGGGGGGCATTAGAAATAAAAAGGGAGCTCCTTTTAACATGACTAGCCCCATGTTTTATCATTATTCATAGCTGGTTTTGAACAACCATTGCTTAATTAAAGGAAAACTCTTCCAAGCCCAGAAAGTGCAGTAGCAGCTACAGAAGTGCCCGAATAGGGCTTTTAGCATTAAACTGATTTTATTTACTTACTTACCTGCTGTATTGGGAATTTACTTTTAAAGACCTGCGCCATCCATAATGTCAGCAGAGCTCTGTGCCCATCTTGCACACCCGGTTGTTCTTATTGTAGCAGGCGAATGAGGCTACCAACCAATGGCAGAGAGAAAGTAGCCCTCATTAGCATAAACCATGCAACAGAAGCTTCACAGATGTGCGAGATGGCAGCAGTAAAATTAAAACTACAATGCAGCAGGTACATTTTAAAAATTGTTTTAATGCTAAAAGCCCTAATCGGGCAGCTGCAGCACTTTCTGGGCTTACAGGAGTTTCCCTTTATGCAATAATATATGACGGTGTGGTATATCATGGGATATCATCATATCTTTGGTGCATTGTGAGGCACAAGACCACAGGCCAGCTGTCTCATGCACCCAACAGTGACAATATCCCATGATACGCCACACCCTGGAGTGTATTATTGCTATTATGAACTGATTCCAGTTGTGCAGTAATAATAAAAATATTTAAAAACCTTTTAAAATGTCATATTTATTTTTTTTTGTTTGTGTGTATTTTTATTGGGTAGGTGTACATTTAAAAAGAAAGTTCTGTTATTATTAGTTATGGTCAGTAGGTAGTGCTGTTTGAAGTTGAGTTGGCTAGCAGCTATGAGGACGTTGTGCTTGTGGTTGGTGGTAGTAATGCAGGACTTTCACGGGATGCAGCTGGTTGGTCAGCAGGAGTTTCTAAGGGGAGGTCCGTGCAGCATTTGGTGTGCGTATCTGTGTGAACTAGTGGGCAGACTGCTTACTGACATTTCAGACATTTGTTGGTTCCTTTGCTTTTTTAAACAGCTGCTTGAGTCGCCACTTGCTCTGTCCTGCACGAAAGACCTGAAACTGCCACCCAACCTGCCACTTGCTCCCTGCACATTCTTTTGCCAGTGAAGTGACAGACGTCAAGTCATTAAAAAATAGGCATTTTGGCACACAGTGTAATTAAACCAGAGTAACCCACCCGCTGCTGCCATGCGTCAAGGTGCCGAAATGTAAAGGTGGCTGGATCAGGAACAGGTAAAAAGACATGTTGTCTGGCACCTATTTTTACCCACGATTATGTTGTGGATTTTAATCATGGGTAAGAAAAGGACTCAGCCAATCAGATTGCTGTTTTTTATCCAGTTTATAATATCACTTTTCATATAACTAAGGTGTACTAGAACCCAATATACACTACTCACTAATCTTATGGGACAACGAGTGCTCCAAAATAATGGAGAATAAACAGGGTAATAAATACCTGGTATCGCACAGCAGAATGCTAATGATAACCATTTCTAGGAATGTATAGCAATAGACTGCTACCCATTTTTTGAGTGAGTCTGTGGCAGAGTAGACAACATGAATAAAACTATGTGTATATTTTAAAATGTTGCTAATCAATTTTTGCCATGTGCTATGCATTTTCACAGTTTAATACCCCGATAAGTATGAAATCCTAGGATAGCCATATAATTAGTGGCAGTCCCTTTATTATTTCAGATATAAAAGGGTACTAAATCAGAAGCAGAATGGGGAAAAAAGGCATCTTACAAGACAGGAGGACAGACTCTCAAAAATAGAATAAAACGGTATAGGTCAATAGTGTCACCATAACATGCACTGCTGCTTTAATACCGCTCTTTTTTTCGCTAATCTGTCTCTGTGCCTATTGCAGTCTTTCTGTGTGGCTAAATGTCAGCAATGTTCTCTCCCCTCCTCCTAGTTTATAAAGTGCTTTTGAGTACAGTTTGTATGAAAACACGTGATACAGTTACAGCTAGACAGCTAGATGTAAGCTGTGATATATCTAGATTTATACAATGTATGCAAGAGTCAACCATCAACAGATAAATGACTTGTGTTAGCCACAGAAGCATTCGAAATGGAGATAAATCATTTATTTCAATGCTAAATTGATCATAAGGATTTATTTCCACTGTGGCTTGGTAACATGGGCACCCCTAATCTATGGGAGAGCAGCTTGCACAATGCCTGGTGACATCACAGTGGCCTTTGTTGCACTCAAAATGGAGCAGTGAAGTCAAACAGAAACATATACATCTTCTTTAACAGAACTAATTTAAAAGCAATAAAATTTAAGGCCCTGTACAGACTGCTAAACTATTTTTGAAAAAGTTTTTTCAGCCGTTTTGTAGTACATTAATCAGTGTCCAGACGGCACTCCTGTAACCGTGCTACCCCTGGAAACTCCCAGTTAAGGCATTGTGAGTGCTCCGGTGCATGCCAGGATATCTGAGAACAGGCCAGCCACTGTCAAGGACACAAACTGAGAGGTTATTTATTTAGGTATACCCAAGCTCCTACAAGTGGTTTGCATAAATTTTCTGAGCTGTGCAAGCCCAGAAATTATGCTGAGAAATTCCTTTGATCCATGTTACAGTACAGTACGTGTTCACTCTGCTGTTAGCAATGATCAAGAGGACCGGGTTACTCTAAAACCATGCTCAAGCCTTGCTCTGAGTGGTTTTAGAACATGAATTGTAGCACATTTTTACTGTGCTACAATCTGAGTGCAACCCTCATAAAATGTTTTAACAGAGTTAAAAGGTTAAAAGAGACACAGTGTGCACAGGATCTAAATTGCACTGTATAAATCGGGCACACAATGGTGTGACTCAGAATATGGTAGTTATCATTACTTGTGAGGGGATAGGACTTTCATAACTCACTCATGGAGATAAATTGCATATTCTGAGTCTGACCATTTTATATCCTCTATATGTCACAGCAAAATCCAATCATTTAATTGGGATATCACAGTGATATAGCGAGATATGTTGCTTTTTATCTCTGGCTCCCACTGTAACTACACTAGATGCCTTCCCCAATATGATTTTACTGTTTTTGGTAACTATTGTTCTCCATATATCCAAATTAATTTCTTCTTTTATTTTGTTCTTTTATTACTTTGCAAAGTGTTCTATAAAACTGTGATATAAAAGGCATGCATAAAGTTAAATTGTATTGTAGTGTATCCTAAAGTATTTTTTTTGCTTTAAACATATGCAATGACTCGTTACTACAGGGCCATCTCAAAATACGCTATTTGCATACCCAATGAGTTACTTAGCATGTCACAATGTTTTTATAAATTAAATAAATAAGTATCAAATGAACAGAACTGGAGTTTGTATTGTTGTTGGTTTAAACAGAAAAGGATGTTGGTTGGTCGACGTGATTTGGATTTCTGTGAAAGAGGGTGTCTTAAAAAAATCAGTTTCTGCTGGAAATAGTCAAACAAACAAGCATTTGTCAATGCCAAATATTTGCTTGCTGGCATTGGCATTGGTAGTGTAGGAGTTGCAGAGCTGCATAATAGGAATGACAGTGAAGTATTGAACTGAAGCCAACTCCACCACCACCCTGCAGATAGTGACAGGCATTGGGGTGTGCCTTTGGGTCATCAGGCATAACGGCCATGCCATTTCACCACACCCTACCGTGCAGACAGCGACACGTGTCACGGTGTGCCTTAGGGTCTTTGGCCCTTATGCACACCCCATTCCATCAGGAAATATTGTGAGATGGGTGCGGTATAGGAGAATGGAGTGAACTTTGGGGCGGAAGAGTCCAAGGCACACCTTGATGCCTCTCAGTGGCTGCAGGGTGTGGGTGGGGGTGGAATGGTATGAGCATTGCAGTTGACAATCCCAAGTCACAGCCCTGATGCCTGTCATTCTTTACAGGGTGAGGTGTTATGGTCGGAAACCCTAACGCCTCATGCATTCGTTGGTATTTTCACTCCAAATTTTCAACATGGGTTTTTGTGACCCCCACCTCATGAACAGTGGCAATATCAGTTTGCTAGCCAAAAGCTGCTTTTGCAAAGCGACTACAGCATTTGTCACCACAGGTGCAAAAACACATTCTGAACAGGATGTGAAAAATGACAGCTGTACTGTTCATGGGGAGGTGTAAAAAATGGCAATGTTGAAAATCTGCAGTGAAAATATAAAAAAAACTGGTGAAGTTATGAGCGTGCGTAGAAACTGTGCAACGTGCACCCGTAATGTAATTAGTTTGAGAATTGTTTACAGCAGATTGTCAACACAGGAATTTTGGGACCTCCGGTCATGAACAGTGTCACTGTGATTTTCTTTATCTGTCCCAACAATGATTTCCCACAACGACTATCAGATTTCTGTGCTGAAAGTGTGAAAACACATTTCAGCCATTTTGTGAAAAATGACAGCTGTACTGTTCATAAGGAAGTGCAGAGAAATGCCACTGGTGAAAATGTGGACTGAAAATATTACAAATTCATGAACTTACGAGGGTGCATGGAAACTGCGCAATACTCACTTGTAACAGTCATTTTTAGAATTTTTCACCAAATTTTCAAAATAGCCATTTTAAGACCTCTGCTCATGAAAAGTGTCACTGTGATTTTCTGAATGTGTCCCATACATTGATTTCAAGACACCAACTGCCATTGTCGCTATATGGGCGGAAACATGTTTTGGGCAAAGATGTGAAAAATGACAGCTGTACTGCTCATAAGAGGTGTGGTAAAATGGCAATGTTGAAACTCTGGAGGAAAATATTGAAAATTTAGTAACTCACGGTAGCGCAAGGAGATCAGCACAACAAACGCTCGTAAAATAGTCATTTTTGGGAATTTTTTCACCAAATTTTTAACATAGCCATTTTAACACTTCTGCTCATGAACGGTGTAACTGTGATTTTCTTAATGTGTCCCATACATTAAGTTCGCACACCAACTGCGCCATTGTGCGCTACATGTGCGGAAACACATTTTGGGTGAGAAGTGAGAAATGACAGCTGTACTGCTCATAAGGTGGTGTGGTAAAATGGAAATGTTGAAAATCTGGAGTGAAAATATTGAAAATTCGCGAATTTACGAGCGTGTGTAGGAACAGCGCAACGCATGCTGGTAAAATAGTCATTTTTAGGAATTTTTTTCACCAAATTTTTAACATAGCCATTTTAACACCTCTACTCATGAACAGTGTCACTGTGATTTTCTTAATGTGTCCCAAACATTGATTTCGTACACCAACTGCGCCATTGTGCGCTACATGCACGGAAATACATTTTGGGTGAGATGTGAAAAATGACAGCTGTACTACTCATAAGAAAGTGTGGTCAAATGGCAATGTTGAAAATCTGGAGTGAAAATATTGAAAATTCGTGAACCTACGAGTGTGTGTAGGAACAGCGCAATGCACGCTCGTAAAACAGTCATTTTTAGGAATTTTTTCACCAAATTTTCAACATAGGCTTTTTGAGATACTACCTTATGAACACTGGCACTGTCATTTCATTAATCAGTCCCGAAAGGTGATTTCACACAGTGACTTCAAAATCACCCTTCCGGCCCAATTAACGCCATGACAGTGACAGAATAAATGAGGAGGGGTCCCAAAAACCCCATGTTGAAAATCTGGTGCCAAAATTCCAAAAAATGCCTGAGATATGCAGCAAAGTTGAAAAAACCCTATTCATTACATTATACAGCTTACCGGCATTTCCTCAGTTCACGGTCAGCTTTGAAGAGTGCAGACGTGTTCCCGGTCCACCCAAGATCGCTGCTACCGGAGTCAGGAGGTAAGCATGGGGTGGAGGTGGGAGGCAGGGTGCACAGTGGGTGGTGTGGGTGGGGGCAGAGACTGCGGGACCGCTTTTGTTGCAGGTTTTTTTTTTTAACAAAGGAGGAGACGACGGGTTGCCACGCTGGGGTGGGCTCCAGCTGCGGCACAAGGACTGCTGGGGGAGCAGGAGCCGACGGGATTGGGCACCCCGTCCGGCTAGCATCTGTTGCCACGCTTGAGGTGAGCTCCAGCATGGCACCCTGTACTCTGGGGGGACAGTGGAGCCGATGGGGATTGGCCACCCCGTCACATAAGAGGTAGCCACGCTTGGGGTGGCACCCAGCGTGCAGCCGTACAACTCTGTTTGGGGCGCAGCACAGCCGACAGGGATTGGGCACACCCGCCGGGCTATACAGTGTGGGTAGTGAGCAACGAGTATGCGTGTGTGTGTGTGTGTGTGTATAGGGGAGCACATGAGCAGGCGATATCTTATCACTGCTCACTGAAGCGTAGCTCCCCCCTTCAACTGTACGCCACTGCATTTTGAACTGCTGTCATAGACAGCTCCAGCAGGCATTGGAGAACTGCAGCCGCGCCTGCAAACACACTGACTGAATTGGAAGAGGGCTGCCACACCTCCAAAAACTCGGATGATGGCACTGTTTCTTGCACATGCGTGCAAGCAAACATAATGATCAGGCAGAAAAATTAAATGTGTCAATAAGTGGGGGGAAATGATGCTTTGAAAACATTCCTGCAGCATTACTCAGAATTCTTGGAAGCTTAACCCATTGTTTTTTCTTAGTTTACCTGGAGTTGAATGTCATTCATTATATTATTTGAATCTGTAGCTTACGTTCCTCAGTTTTCCTTGTTGACTGTGTGCCATGTTGTGTTCAGCTTCTGGTGATAAAGTTTCAGAGCTACACTATTACGTGTTTTTAGGGCAGTTACTAAGGATTAATGTCCTTTCAACCATTCAGATGGGGGGGGGGTTCACACACAAACACTGGTGTATAATTTATTGAACACGTGTAATCCTTCATGTTACTGAATCCTATACTCAAGGGCCCTTTGTACTCTTTGACTTATCAGTCAATCATTATAGAACAGGCCTCATAAATCTCGGCAACAAAATCAGTTCATTTCTGTATAACTGTATGACTCTGTGGAAGATCTTCGTTTCTGATGCAACAAGTTGTGGGTTCTAGTCTCTCTCTCTCTCTCTCTCTCTATCTCTCTCTTTCTCTCACCAGGGACCATGGCCATGTGTGGGGTGATGCTGGTGAATCACAGCTGCCAGTCCCAGCAGTAGCCTATAGAATTAACAGGTGGTTTCTGAAGTGCTTTGAAATACTTTTTCTAGGATCGTGGATATGTTGTTCTATCCACACTTGTTGGCAGGTCTGCCTTCCCCTTTAAGATCGCCAGAACATCTTCAAGCTGGCTTCTACCACCCACCCTGGTGGTATAACCTTTGGCTCCACCCCATAACACCAGATCTTCCTTTCCATTGGAAGGTTCAGGTTCTCTCCTTAGCGCTCCTGTGTGTAGTAGGATCTTGGCTCTCAAATCTTCGGATTTGCTTCCAAAATTAACTTTAAAACTCATTGAAGTTTCATATTCTACCTCTTCCCTTGCTACCACGATGGAAGAAAAATTGGTTCCTGGGTTTCTCTGGTGCCCTTGCAGGCAGAAGATGTCTCACACCGACCCTCACGCCACATGCATTTACTGCCTGGGACACGACCATAATCTGCAAGCCTGTAATCACTGTCTGTCCTTTTCGCCATCGGTTCTTGAAGACCGCGCTGCCCGACTTCAGCTGGGGTGACCAGAAAAACATTATCTGCCAATTAAATCAAAGGATGCCCGTTGGGTGGTCTCCGTGGCTGCGGGGTCTGCTGAACAGCTGGAACAACTCAAGGCCTCCGAGGAGGAGGTGGCCCAGGCCGCAGCAAGCTCCTCTTCGACTTAGGCCTTCATTCCGCTCTAACTGGGATCTTCCTATTTGGCTTCCTTCAAAGAGTTGTGCCAGCCTCTCTCGACTAAGGGAGAAGGCCCTTCTGGGTCACATGTTTCACGTTCTCGCAAGAAGGAGTCAAAGAAGGAAAAGTTGCAACATCGATGCTCTTGGGACCGGGAGCTGTCCCGCTCACAGGAGACTCCTGTTTCAACTTCGGTCGAAGTCGTGGCCGAGCCCGCTGGTTTCATGGTGCTCCTGACAGACCAGTCGGCCAAGACACTTATCAATGCGGACAAGATTTTTCTCGAGCCGATCATTGGGTTGTCGCCCAATCCAGCCGACGACTCCTTGTTTCAGACATTGGTGCTGCCGGTGACCTTGGATGGGTTGGCTCAGCCTTCTGGGTCAGACCCTCCCATCAAGGAGCCTGACCAATAGCAGTGGGTTTCCCCGACTCCTTCAGAAGTCCCATGTCAGCCCCGCTGATGGTCGAGGTCTTGGTCTTGTTCCTCTACCTCAGCATTGGACATGACTCGCTGTCATTGGCAATCTCAATCCTTACTCCATGGTAAGTGGTGGCGCCACTACTCATCTTCATCCTCCTTGGATGAGGAGAGGCTCCAGCACAAGTTGCGTTGGTGCTTTGAAGACTTGATGTGGCAACAGTTGGTCTTGACTGGGTTGAAACTGATTCCAGCTTCTACCCCAGCCATTAAGTGTCTTTTACCCGAGCGACCAACATCGGCCACCACCACCGTCACCTCCACGGAGATGCCGGCTCAGGCTCTACTGGCTCAGCCAAAGCTGGGTACTCTACCGATCCGGGTGGAGCCGCCACCCGAGCAACTGAAACGTGGGGCTCCAACCAAGCAATCTCGGTTGGCTCAAGGCTTGCCCCATCACTTGTCAGTCACTCTTACTCCCGACCAATCAAGGCAGGTTGAGGGTGACACGGGTGGCTGCCCGCTTCACGAGGACTCCTCACTGCTCTCTCATTCCATTGATGCTGAGTTTGCTGGGGGTCTTTCTGTCGACAAGCCCACCTCGTTGATGGGCATTTTTTGGCTCATTTATGACTCCACGGGAATGGAGCTCGAGCCCATTCAAAAACGGGCCACTAGCTGACCCCATGAATATTTCCCTAACCTTATGCAGTTCTCTCTCTCTCTCTCTCTCTCTCCTATTAGCACTTGGTTACCCCTTAGCATGCACTTCCCCATGTTATGTCTATGACAATGCCTCTGGCTGCGCTCCTCCTCTATAGCTCTCTGCCCCCTCTACTCTTCCTCTCTCTTGTCCTCTATCCTCTCTGCACCTCATCCGCTATCTCCTTGTAACCTAGCCTCCAAAACTTGTTTTGTTTCTCAGATGCTTTGTAACTCTGTTTAGCTTACACTTTTGTAACCTTGTCCTATGTATTGAATTTGTAATCTGATTTACATGTCTGATGTTTTGAATTGTAATCTGACATGGAACCTTTGTAAAAGAGCCCTGGCGCAAAGGTATTGTAATCCTAGACCTAATATATAAAATTAAAAAAATAAAATATCCCCTAACAGAGATTCTGGACAAAGGGGATAGTCTGGTGGAGTCCTTTCCTGTAGCTGAGGCCATCGTTGGCCCTGTCGTAGATCTGTGGCAGTGTCCTGCATCTTGCCCCATGCCTTCTGCCCGGATGGCCCGCAAGTACGCGGTCCCTACTGGGTTCCTTTTGGGATTCTTGGAGCACCCCTCGGCAGTAGGGTTGGTGGCAGACTCCATCTTCCGGCGTTCAGGCAATAAAGGGGACATGGACAGACCCCCAGACAAGGAATCCAAGCAGTTGGATCATTTCGGGAAAAAGGTCTATGCAACTTCCTCTCTTGGCCTTCACCAAGGCAGCTCAGCCGTGATCATGGCCCACTTCTCCTATGCTCTCTTGGGCTCCCTGAACTAGGTGATTCCTCATCTTCCGGCAGACCTCCAGACCACGGTCAAGCAGGTCCAGGACCAGGGTAGGGCAGTGGTGAAGCAACAACTCCAGACTGCTCTGGACATCGGTGATTTTTGTGCCTGTTCTGTAGCGGCTGCAGTGGCCATGTGCCACAGGGCCTGGTTGCGCATCTTGAATTTTACCACTGATACGCAACACAAACTGGCAGATGTCCCCTTCTTGGGCACCAACCTGTGCGGGCCCAGCATGGAGGGCCACCTCCAACTTATCAAGAAGTTCAATGCCACCTTGGACTCCATGACATCTGCTCAGAAGGACAAGGGCCCCAAGTGTCAGAACCGCAAGCCCTTTCGCTCTTCCACTCCTGTGGCCAGACCAGACCAGCAGCACCAGCAGCAGGGTCAGCAGGCTCAGACTTGGCAACCTCAGGCCAAATCAGTGACCTCTTTGGTCAGGAAGCTCAGAGGAAAAGGTCCCGGCAGCCCCTCGGCCGGCTCCTCCTTCTCTAAGCTTGCCCAGTGACAGGTTGGGGGGGGTGCCTCCCTCCAACCCGTCACACCTCCCCTGGGTCCTCCCGTGGGGGGCCGGCTCAGCCACTTCCTTTCTGCTTGGTCCGTTATCATCACGGACCATTGGGTACTGGAAGTGGTCAGTCAAGGGCCTGCCTCTGAAATTCGAGCAGGCCTCTCCATATCGAGCCTGCGCCCCGTGGGGTGATCTGGTGTCCACAGCCACTCAGTCGACTCTCTGCGATGACATAGCTCAGCTCCTCTGCAAGGAGGTGGAGCGCAGAGTAGCGGACCCTCCTTCAGACCCAGGGTTTGTTTTCAGGTACTTCCTGGTACCAAAACGGACAGGAGGTTGGCGCCCCATTCTAGATCTGCATGACCTGAACAAATTCCTCAGGTCCCGCACCTTCCGGATGGTAACTCTGGCTCAGATCATACCATCTCTGGAGCGAGACATGTGGTTCTGCTCCCTAGATCTTCAGGATATGTTCTTTCATGTCCTGATCCGTCTGTCCCACTGATGGTTCCTCCACTTCTGAGCCGAGGGAACCCTCTACGAGTTCCAAGCCATGTGTTTTGGCCTGTCTTCGGCCCCCAGGGTCTTCACCAAATGCATGGCAGTGGTGGCAGCTTTCCTGAGGTGCCGGGGGGTCCGGGTGTACCCTTACCTGGATGACTGGCTGATAGCAGGTCCCTCCAGGCTGGAGGTGGAGTGGTCCAAGGAGCTGGCCCTCCAGACTTACTTCAGCCTTGGCCTCCTGATCAACATGGCCAAGTCAGAACTCATGCCCTCGCAGGTGATTCAGTTCATCGGGGCAGAGCTCGACTCCTGCCGAGCCAGAGTGTGGCTCCCGGTGGACAGGGGGGAGGTTCTCTCCTCCTTTGCCCAATCATTTCTGGTTGGGCATCTGTGCCTTGCCCGGGACTTTCTGCATCTTCTGAGCTACATGGCAGCCTGCACCAGTGTGGTCCAATGGGCCCACTGGCATATGCGTTCCCTCTAGTGGGAACTGGCCAGCCAGTGGTCTCAGCATGTAGGTCATCTCGACCAGCTGGCCTCTGTGACCCAGAGGATGTGGGATGGCCTTCAATGGTGGCTCATCCCAGCTCATCTGCAGGAAGGTATCCCATTTGTCCGCCCTGAGCCAACGGTCATCCTGATGACTGACGAATCTCTGATGGGTTGGGGTGCCCATCTGGGGGAGCACAGAGCCCATGGGCTCTGGTCCTCTCAGGAGTCCTGATATCACATCAACCTACTGGAGCTCTGAGCAGTTCAGCTAGCCCTGACTGCATTCACTCCATTCATTCGGGGTCAAGTGGTCCAGGTCCAGATGGACAATACCATGACCATGTACTTTCTTAACAATCAGGGCGGGACACATTCCTTGCCTCTGTGCAAAGAAGCTGTCCACACATGGTCCCTTATGCTCATCTTGGAGGCAAATCTCCTAGCCATTCATGTGGCAGGAGCCTTGAATCAGCTGGCCGATGCCCTCAGCCGGATGGGTGAGACATCTCACGAGTGACCTCTCCACCAGGAGGTGGTGCAAGATCTGTTCTCCCACTGGGGCTCCCCTCAGGTGGACCTGTTCACCTCCAGGGAGAATGTGAAGTTGAGCTGTACCATGCCTGCCCCCCTCAGCAGGGCTAGCTGCAGGAGATGCCTTCTCGAGGCCGTGGACTTAAGGCCTCTTCTATGCCTTCCCTCCACTTCCCTTGATACACAAAGTGCTCATCAAGGTCAGGAGGGACTAGGCACAGGTGATCCTGGTAGCCCCAGACTGGCCATGCAAGTTCTGGTATCTAGATCTCCTCAGCCTCAGCTCCAGGCTCCCTAGGTGGCTTCCAGCACACCCAGACCTGATCTCCATCAATCAGGGGAAGGTTTTCCATCCGCACCTTCAAGCCCTGCACCTGACAGCCTAGTTCCTGAGTGGCTAGAGTTCCAGGCCTTGGGTCTCTCCGATGAGGTCCTCAACGTCATTGAGGCCTTCCGTAAGGAATCGACCAGAAAATGCTACACCTTCAAATGGAAGAGATTTTCCATTTGGTGTCAGGGCAAAGGGTTGGACCCATCGTCCTGTCCAGTGGCTAGCATTTTGGATTATCTCTGGTCCTTCTCCCAACAGGGACTTTGGTTGATGACCCTAAAGGTACACCTGGCAGCCATCTCTGCTTACCGGGCGCGGGCTGGTTGGTAGTCAGTGGTGCAGGAGAAAGTGGTCTGGCACTTCTTCAAAGGCCTAGGTCACATATCCCCTCCAGTGCAGAAACCTCCACTTCCGTGGGATCTACTGCTGGTTTTGGCAAAGCTCATGGGCAAGCCATTCGAACCAATGCACAAGTGTGACCTCTCACATTTGTTGTGGAAGACTACCTTCTTGGTGGCTATCATGTCAGCCAGACTGACTGGGGAGTTACAGGTGCTCTCTATTGAGTCTCCTTACCTGGTCTTCCATAGGGACAAGGTTGTCCTGTGCCCCCAACCGAAATTCCTTCCGAAGGTGGTGTCAGAGTTTCACCTTAACCAGGTGATTACTCTGCCGGTGTTTTAACCCAGTTACATCTCGGAGACTGAGTACAGGCTCCATACTTTGGACCTGAGACAAACAGTCACCTACTACAAAGAGCATACGGCTGAAGTTCGGGGTGAGGTTCGCCAGCTGTTTGTCACCTATGCTGAAGCTGCACCTGGCAGACCTGCAGCCAAGCAGACTGCTGGCAGGTGGATCACTTCCTGCATTGATCTCTGCTATAGATTGGTGGGTATGGAGCCTCCTGTAGGGCTTAAGGCTCATTCCACCCATCATACCGCTGCATTGGTGGCTGCTTCTAGGGACGTCCCTATCCAGGAAATCTGCAGGGCTGCTGCCTGGAAGTCAGACCACACCTTCATTTCCCATTACCACATCAACCTTGAGTCACACAGGGATGCTGGTTTTGGGACCTCAGTGCTCCAGTCCCTGTTCCCTAAATAGGGTGTGTGCTTCTTGCCTCCCCTCCCAGAGAACTGCTAGGAGTCTGCTAACAAGTGTGGATAGAACAACACATCCACAATCCTAGAAGAACAGGTTACTCACCTGTAACAGTAGTTCTAGGAGTGGTATATGTTGTTCATCCACACTGACCCACCCGACCTCCCTGGCTGTGACGCACAAACCTGCCTTCCAGCTGGCTAAGATCTGGCATCGTGGGGTGGAGCCGAGGGTGATACCACCCTGGTGGGTGAGAGGAGCCAGCTTGAAGACATTCCAGCGACCTTATAGGGGAAGGTAGACCTGCCAACAAGTGTGGATGAACAACATATGCCACTCCTAGAACTACTGTTACAGGTGAGTAACCTGTTTTTATCAACCCCTTCACATAAAATCCTTTTCCTTTTTAACACCTTTTATCCTCCTCGCTGACCATGCTCCCATCTGCTGACCTTGCCAGCCCCATCACCCAGCTTCTCCTGGACTTACCCATTTTTTCCCTGATTCCTTATGGCTAACTCCCCATGGCAGGGGGTGGTGAGGATCCTCAACTGTTACCACAGACAGAATCTGTTGGAAGATAGTGCTAAGGTCACCGGTGAGGGGCCTGCGAGAGGCCGGTGTCATCCAACCTGGCTGGGGGTTTTCCTGTTTTTCTGTTCCCAGCCCTAAGAATGGTGTGGGCAAGGGTGCGCATGCATGCAAGCATGCGTAACACGGCACTAGTCAGCATCCCCCTCCCACCAGGTGCCCCCAAATGCACTGTTACCTGTGTCACCCCGGTGGCTGTATCACAGTGGAACCACTATCCTCCCTCCCCAGAGGAGGACAGAGCCATCTGTGATGCCCAGTCCTCCTCCCCCTTGATGGCTCAGGCTTGTTCCCGAACCCAGATCTCCAGCATCCCCAGTGGCAGCCCTATCACTATGCTGATGGGCAGGCCTTAAATCCTTTTCTTAAACAGGGGCTTTGGTCACCCAAAAAGATTTGTAGGTGGTGTCTGCACAACCCAATTACAAAACATTTTAAAAATCTTTATTAATAAGAACATCTACATGAAAGCTGGATCTGTGTCCCTTATAGTTCACTTATAGCTGAGGTTTAGTCTGGAGCAGATGTCTTATCGCCCTGCTTGTGACATCAAGTGCTTGATGCACAGCCATAAAGAACTAACATGAAATCACTGTGCCAAGGATTTTAGTACAGTTCCTTGTCTGCAATCCCCCAGAGCTATCCACAAAGGGGATCCCAGCCCTCCCCAATGTGGTTTGCAAACTGTACTGCAGCTGTATGGGGATTGGAGTCGGGAGATCTTACTTCGAGAGGGCTCTTGCAGTAGGTAATTACATATAGGACTGATGTCGGCAGGTGGCAGGACCCCATGGAAAAACTTCTAGCTAGCAGTCCCTGGCGAGGGACCGCCCCCACGTCAGGTGACTGGCGTCAGAAGATGTCGGTATAAAGGGGCGGTCCCTGACGCCCGCCTTCCAGTTCTTTCCCACCGTTAGCTCATGCCAGTGCCTCGCGGAAAAGTTCTTCGCTGGTCAGACTCCCTTCGCCTGTGTTTTATCGAGTATTTTTCGCTTTTCTTGATAAATCGTCAGCCATCCGTCGATGTATGTTGTCCCCTACACCCTCCGAGCACAAAAACAAGTGCGACTTGTGGGGCGCCCAGCTTCCGCACAAGGACGGCCATTCCCTGTGCCTTTTTTGTCGAGGCCCCGATCATCCAGTAGAGAAGTGCCAGCACTGCCTTAGTTTTATCGCGGCCACCCGGAGAAGGCGGCAACAGTCCCTGGAAGCCCACATTCTCAAGAAAAAGATGAGGTCCATGGAGAAGGAACTGAAAAAAACAGCTGCAGTTTTCCACTTCCCCCGAAGACCATCAGAAGAAAAAAGACAAAGAGAAGCACCGGGACAAGGGCTTCTCCACCACGACTCCCTCGGAAGTCGCCGTGTTACAGGTAACATCCCCTCTGGGGGACCGCTCCTCTATGGCCGCCTCAGAGGCTTCTGAGGTGGCGTCGGCCCACCTGTCTGGCTCGCGCTCAGGCCCTTCACAGGTGCCTCCGGGCTATTGGAGGCCTCCGCCCCCGGTATGGCCGTAGCTTCATGGCCTACAGGCGCAGGCGGCTCCGTTAAGCCGGACGTTGGCTCCTCTGACGCCTGCACGGAGAAGGCTGGTAAGTCGCACGACCCTTCGGGATGGCGTGGGGCCCCTCTTCCGTTGGACCAGGCAGCTCCTCCATCACGGTCTGCCTCCGGCGATGGGTCCCGTAAGTTGGATGCTGGCTCCTCCGGTGCCCGCCCGGATCCCACTGATAAACTGCACGTCAGTTCACCCGACATCCGTACTGCTGAAGAGCCGACGCCGGACCCTCCCATGTCCGTCATCCCCGGTTCCCCGCAGCCTTCACTGCCCTCCAGGGATCCTGAGTCCCCCCAGCCTGACCCCGGGAATTTTCCCCCCATCTCCGGGCGATGCTGGGGTTCCACCTCCGTCAGACCGCCCACCTGCTGATCCACCGGATCTGATGTTGGTTCCCCGGATGCCGGCTCGGACACCGGCACCTCCGATGCCGGTACCTCCGACTCCGGCTCCGACGCCTGTTTTACCGACTCCAGCCGACATCCCGCTCCCGGATGTCACCCCTATGCCGGGCCCTCTGCCCTCCGGGCTTTCCAACCTGGACCTGCCTGTGAAGCCTCTGGCCGGGCCGTCTGCTCTGGCAGCTCCTCCAGCTCCCGGGTACCCTCCGTCATATCCGACGCTGTCATACCCGGGACCACAGTATCCGGCGCCACAGTACCCGATGTCGGTCTACCCGACGCCACAGTACCTGGCGCCACAATACCCGACGACTGGTTTTCCACCGCCGGGTTTCAGATACTCTCCTTATGGATATAGTCCATACCCATATCCCCCTCCTCCTCCTTCACCCCCTCAGCCGCCGGTGGAATTGCAGGAGACTCTGGCCTCCTGGTGGGCTGAGGACAAGGCTCAGCTCACCAGAGAGGTGGACAGTCATCTACCGATGACGGTGCTGGTTCCGCGTCCCGTACGTCCACAACGACACACTCCCTTACCACCTCCGGACACCAGGGCTAATCCTTCTGGGTCCAGAGAGGGGCAGGACACGCTTCCCCGAGGGCTTCCCAAGGGGTCCATTCCTCCCCCCGGATGGGAAAGGGAGTCATTTTCTTCTTCTTCCTCCTCCTGTTCCCCCTTGGACTCCTCAGACTCTTCCGACGGCTGCTCCAAAAGGGACGACGAGCCATGCTCTCCATCAAAACCCAGGCCAAGGACTCCTCCAAAGTTGCCTCCGGAAGATCCTTCCTTTATGGAGGTGCAACACAAAATCCAGGAGGTACATAAGTGGCAATCTTTGGAACCAGACCCTCAGTGGATGAAACTCACCGAGCATCTGGATCTGCCCGTGACAGCTCCTACCTTGGTGCCACCCTGGATCGAGCCTCACGCTGACCTTGTTACCACCATTTGGAAACAGCCGTCGGCTCTAGCCCTACTTCCTCGGAAGTCGGACAGGCTATACCAGGCTCCCGAGGGCGTTAACTTTTAGATTCTCACCCTCGTGCTGACTCGGTAGTGATTAGCTCCGTTCACGGCCGGTCGGCTAACCCAAAACACCTTAGCTCATCGCCACCTGATAAAGAATCCCACCTACTGGACCAGTATGGTAAGAATATCTTTGCTTCTTCCACACTGGAAATCAGGGCTCTGAACTATGTCGGTCATATGGGGGATTACCAGAAGGCAATTCATACTCAGCTGGAAGCCAAATTGGATTCCCTGCTGGACTCTCAGGTCAAGCAGGAGTTGGCTGACCTTGTCCGCTCTGCATGTTCGGCCAGTCGACACATGCTTCGTGTGACCTACGATGCAGTGGACACTGCTGGACGGAGCTCAGCTTTTGCCGTAGGCTTATGTCTTCACTCTTGGATCCATGTGTCAGGGTTGGTCCCGGAAGTGCAGTCCGCTATGCAGGAAGCGCCCTTCCGGGGGTCGGTGCTCTTCGGTGGTGATGTCAAGGACATCATCACTGATTTGCAGGAGAAGGGGATGGCACTAAAGTCTGTCGACTCTATGTACCATCCCCACCAGCCGCAGCACCGTCCCTTTCACAGACGGAATCGGCCTAAGGCCAACCACCGGAAAGCGGCCACTAAACCTGGGCCCCTGACAGCTGCTAAGCCCCCACGCCCAAAAAAAACAACGGGTGCTTCAGCTGCAGTGCTGCCCCACACCACCTGACTCCTTTCCTCTCCCACAGCCTCTGAACTCCCTGGAGGAACCGGTAGGAGGGAGATTTTCCCTCCACCTTCCGGGCTGGGAGAGGATTAACATCAGATTCTTGGGTGCTCCAGCTGATCGCAGAAGGACACTCAATAGAGTTTCTACAGAAACCACCTCGACAACTCCCCCAAGGGTTGTAGTATTCTCGGGAACATCTTCTCTTAGTCCAGGAAGAGATTTCAGGTCTGTTGCTGAAAGAAGCGATAGAACCCATCCCTCTTCATCTTCAGGGGACAGGTTACTATTCCTACTTCTTCCTGGTCCCGAAGAAGACAGGAAATCTAAGACCCATTCTAAATCTCAGTTCCCTGAATCTTTTTGTGGAGTACAAAAGGTTCAGAATGCTCTCCTTGCAGAGCCTTCTACCCCTCTCCATTTGGGCCAATGGCTCTGCGCTCTGGATATGCAGGATGCTTACCTGCACATTTCCATTCGCTCGTCTCACCACAAATATCTCTGTTTTGCATTCCAGGGGGACCACTACCAGTTCAAGGCACTTCCTTTTGGCCTGTCCTCGGCTCCCTGAGTATTTACCAAATGCCTTGTGGTGGTGGCGGCCTACCTGTGTACTCAGGGGGTGCAAGTTTTCCCGTACCTGGATGATTGGCTCCTGGCGGCCTTGTCCGGGGAGGAACTCCTGTACTGCCTCGCCCTTACCCAGCAGGTTTTTTCTTGCCTGGGTATTACCATCAACCATTCCAAGTCTCACTTGATCCCATCTCAGAGACTACAGTTTATAGGGGTGATTTTAGACATGACCATTGGCAGGGCCTTCCTGCCACCGGACAGGGCATCCACTCTCCAGACTCAAGTAAGTCTGTTGTCTGACCGCAGGTGGGTAAGTGCAAGATCGGTTCTTCACCTCCACGGGCTCATGGCGGCTGGATGACTTGGATCATTTGGTTCTAGTCTCCTTACCTATGCTTCGAGACTTGCAATGGTGGATAGTTCAAGAGAACCTGCTTCGGGGAGTTCCTTTCTTCCTTCCTCCCCCCCTCCCAGACTCTAACCACAGATGCCTCGGGTGAAGGTTGGTGAGCCCATCTCGGTCCCCATTGGACCCAGGGCTCTTGGTCCAAGCTCGAACAGACACTCCACATCAATGTGCTTGAGCTTCGGGCAGTTCTGTATGCTCTCCAAGCCCTTCACCTGTACATTCCTTCCCGGCCACCTAGCCGTCCAGATGGACAATATGTGCGTGGTTTGGTACATCAGCAAATGGGGGGGGGGACTCGGTCCTACCCTCTTTGCAGGGAAGCAATGAGGGTTTGGGATTGGACAGCACAACACGACCTTCACCTCATGGCAATTCATGTTCCGGGAGTCGACAACACCTTGGCAGACAAGCTAAGTCGCTCGTCTGCTCTGGCTCACAAGTGGGAACTGGACCAAGGGGTTCTAGACAGTATCTTCCGACACTGGGGAACACCACAGGTCGACCTGTTCACGTCCCCTCTAAACGCAAAGCTTCCCGACTTCTGCTCGCTCGTTCAAGAGCGAGGCATTTTCTGGAGAGACGCTCTGTCTCTAGATTGGAAGGACAGATTCATCTATGCCTTTTCCCCAATTCCTCTGATCCCACGGGTCTTGCAGAAACTAGGTTCAGAAGGGGCACAAATGATTGTGATCGCTCCTTTCTGGCCTAGGCAAGTTTGGTTCTCTCTTCTACAACAATACTCAGAGGATCCTCCTCTTCCTCTTCCTCTATCATGAGGTTTGCTGACCAAGGATCAGGGACTCTAGTCCATCCAGGTCTCAAGTCATTTCAGCTTCATGCATGGCTCCTGCAGACATAGCTTGAAGTCGCTTTGGGGTTTCTCCCCAAGTGGCAGAGATTTTGGTGGAGGCTAGAAAACCCTCCACTAGATCTACATATGCCATGAAGTGGAAAATGTTCACAATCTGGGCTGCTTTGAAAGACATGGAACCCTTTTCCTGCTCGGCTGGGCTACTGCTGGTGTACCTACGCCATCTTTTTGACCTGGGTCTTAGTCACTCTTCTCTGAAAGTTCACGTAGCAGCCATCTCGGCCTATCATGTTCCTTTTGCAGACAGGACATTCGCTCAGCTGGAGGTCTCTAAGACTTTCCTCAGAGGGGTTCTCCATCTGAGACCTCCTATCCATATTCCCACCCCTCCTTGGGATTTGAACTTTGTTCTTGAGAAACTTACTCTGCCTCCTTTTGAACCGGCAGCTTCCGCAGACTTGAAGTTCCTTTCATGGAAGACTCTCTTCCTTGTGGCCATTACTTCCACTCGTAGAATTTCCGAGCTCCAGGCCCTGATGTGTAAAATTCCAAACTTGATCTTTCACAAGGAACGTGTGGCTCTGCGTACTAACCTTAAGTTTCTTCCTAAGGTGGTAGCAGAGTCTACTCTGAACCAGTCCATAGAGTTACCCACCTTTTTTATGCAGTACTCCAATCAATGGGAGTATTTACTACATACTATAAACGTTCACCGGATTCTGAGATACTGCACTAACAGGACAAAGGATCTCAGGAAGACTGATCAACTGTTTGTCTCCTTTGCACGCAAAAGGGAAGGCGATGCTGTTTCTAAGCAACGCCTATCTAAATGGTTGGCTCATTGTATCACTTTCTGTTATGATAAGTACAACAAGACCCTCCCGGGTCAAGTAAGAGGCCACTCCACCAGAGGAGTCACTGCCTCAGTGGCTTGTTTCAAGAATGTGTCAGCAGTGGACATCTGTGCTGCCGCCACTTGGACCTCCGTCCATACCTTTACAAAACATTGCAGTTTGGATATTGCCTCTCACCGTAGAGCAGGCTTTGGGCTTGCTGTTCTGCAAGGCCTCCTCTCTTAAGGCTTGCACAGCTAGAGGTTCTACTTGGAGTAGATTTCCTCCTCCCGTGTGCGTCTTCTTGTTCCAGACTGCTTGAGACTCAGTCCTATATGTAATTACCTACTGCAAGAGCCCTCTCGAAGTAAGATAGTACAGTTACGTAAGAACTTACCATAACAGTAGATCTTCGAGAGAGGCTCTTGCAGTAGGTAATACCTTCCCGCCCTCCATCCCCTAAACTTTTTCAGCTCCTTTTCCATTGAGGGAAATATCTGCTCCTCTCTCGTCCAGCCTCCTTTGGCCTGTGGTGGGAAAGAACTGGAACACGGGCGTCAGGGACCGCCCCTTTATACCGACGTCTCCTGATGCTGGTCACCTGACGTGGCGGCGGTCCCTCGCCAGGGACTGCTAGCTAGAAGTTTTTCCTCGGGGTCCTGCCACCTGCCGACATCAGTCCTATATGTAATTACCTACTGCAAGAGCCTCTGTCGAAGGTCTACTGTTACGGTAAGTTCTTACGTAACTGTACTTTTCCATGCAAATGTCCCCACAGGGCTATCCACAAAGCATGACGAACCTTGCAAGGTGTGGTTGCATCTTAGTGACACCATCTAATGTGGAACTGTTACAGTGCTGTGCCACTAAAGAGCACCCGCAGTGCATGGAGACAGCAGGGAATACAGACTGGCGAGGGACTGAATACATAAAGCCAACACACAAGGGAATGGAGCTGGGGGGGAATACACAGGAAGCCAGGGTCTTGAACTTGGCACAGGGTTGCAGGGGGCCACTGGACCACTAGGGATCAGCAAGACAGTTAACAGATGTTAGCCCACAAATGGATCTGTAGGTACAGGTTAGGTGGTAGAGGGACAGCAAATGTGGTAGCACCTGTGCATGGTCTTCTGTACATGTATCAGCAATGGAAATGGGTGGAGAACCCGGTTCTGTGAGTGAAATATAAAGCCTGACTCAGTTCCAGGAATAACATGGGAAAGGACAGCTCCTGTGTGAAACTCTCCCCCCCCCCATGCATAAAACTGACTAAATAAAGTGCAAACATGCAATACATGTATTTATCTACAATTTCTGACCAGGAAAGGCACACTGAGCTGTGATAGCTTGTTTCAGGTGCTGTATCCTGGGGAGGGTTGTTCCGTGGACCTGTTTTATTGAGGGGAGTATAGTCAGGGCCCCTAGTGTTCTGTGGCACTTTGTCCTGATTTCTGTGTCAGGGCTTCTGGGATACTGCGGCACTATTTTCTGATTTCTGTGGCATGATTTTTTTTTATTTCTGTGGCAGTACTTCCCTTGGCTAAAATATGACATATCACTGATTGCATCACATGCTGAGCACGGAGGAGGGGCTTTAGGATAAACAAGATGGGAAGGGGAAATGAGCACAATGGAAAAACTGTATATTTAAATGGAGAATCACCAAGAACAGGAAATTCTTCAGCACTGTATATATTCTGCGGCATGATGCAAGTTTTGAATAAAATTCTGGAGCTACAGAATCAGAGAATTCCAGGGGCCTTGGGTATTGTTTGCCATGACATTGGGGAACGTCCCCTACTCTTCATCAGTAAGTGCCATGGGATCATTTACTTCCACATGGAGACTAACCAGAGATGGGCAGAAGGGACTTTGGTTTAATGTTTCATTTGCTCATACAAAAGATGACACCTTAATTGTGTAGCACCCCCCCCATGTACCGCACTACAGTGCCAGTTACAGGTATTATGCTGTGGGGTTAGAACTCACAATCATCTAATCTTCCAGCCCCAGAGATGAGTGTACTGCCAACTGAGCCACTGAAACTTCGCTAGTACAATTAGGAAAAATATACCCAGATCACAGTCAGATATGTTCAATTCTACGTTAATGGCAGCTTGGGTACATTGCTCCTATTTCCTATTAGTTCATCAGGTTCATTACTCCTATTTCTAAACCTGCAGTGCACAGCACCATGCGACTGGTGTTATGCCATGCTTAGAAGTCTGTAGGTGTACAAATGCAAGTGTTTGATGACCCTCATTTGCAAAAATCACAGGAGGGATGACTCTTCCCAATGACTAAGTTGGCCCATTGTGGGTGGCCTCAAAGGGGCTAGTCGCATTGGGGCACTTGTTTGCTCCACACCTGATGACAGTGCATTAGGCCCCACATTCTGTTGCTGTGGAAAACACTATAATATCAAAGTAGACCATTATTACTTCAGCTCTGGAAGAAGCGTCAGCTGTAGATGAACTGCAAGAGGAGGGACTCCTGTTTTCATGTAAACACCCCCAATAACAAAGAATGAAATGGCCTGAAATTCAGTTTTTTTTTTTAGAATATTTTACAAATGAGTTCTGATGATGTTTTTTTTTTTTTGACTGGCGTCTGAACCCCTATGTTCTGAAAAAATAATTCACATGTGAGAAAAGATTTATTATGTTTCCTTGCGCGTGCACAAGAAACATTTTGCTTTGCTTCAGAAAACTGCATTTCAGAGGTGTGTCATGGACTAGCCCAATGCAGAGCAATCTACATTAGGCTCATCCCTGACAGACCAACGACCACGCAAGCAGAGTATGACAGTGATCACAGTTTCATGGGTGTAAACTTTGTGTACTTGAAAGGACTGAAGCCCTCCAATGAGAGAGCACTTCAGTACTTTCATTTGCATAAAGCTGGCTGACAAGCAGCTGAGCGGCATTATGTACATCACTCACAGGCACTGGAACTGTAGGGTGAGGGGAGGCACTTATAGCACCACACATCACCTACCTCCAAGTCACAACAGCTGATCCCCACTGCTCCCTGTGGTGCTGTGCTTGTTGAGGCAATCCTCTTGCTTTATTGGACTTTCTTAATGTTTTAATTTTGTCATGCTGCTTCTTATTTTTCATACTGTAGTGTAAAGAGCAGGTATTCAGTACAATAAAGATTGTTGTCCTACCTCCTTCTGTGCTGGTTATTCATTGAATTGCTGTTCTAATATGCCCTTGTCCCATTTCACCTTACATCAGCTGTGCTCAGCTGTGCTGTGGAATACTGGCACCCAAGTCAAACTGATGTCAAGTTAAGACTGCAGACTCGGGAGCCAGCTGCAGTTTCATTTGAGTATGCTTCTGAATTTCTGGGGCCATAAGCGTGCTCGTCCATGTGTGTGATTGACAGCTGAAAGTATTGATGCTCTGGCATCGTCTGCTTGCAACAAGGCTGTCATTCGAGCAGCTGTCAAACGGCTTCATGTGTAAATAATCTGGAAAGCCACCAATTTTTCTTTTTGTTTTGTGTGTTGGGTCACGAAGTTTTGAAAAATAAAACTCTGTTAATTCATAAGATACGGTGTCTCAGACAAATTCAGCACTTAGAGATAGGTTAGTTGTAGACCCCTATAAGAAGCCCTCAGATATGAAGCAAATGTATGCATGTGATGTGAAGTTTGCTTTATTTTTTTATTTTAAAGTCCACAAAGTGCCGGCCTGGCCTTAATTAGTCTCATTGTGTTTATATGAGTGGGTCGGCTTTTGACTGGCAGGCTTTCCTACACTCGGGAGCATTCTTGAGACTATACTGCACACTGTGAGATGTGTGCATGAAAATCTGTAATATTCTTTTTTATGAACGCAGACTGTCTGTGCTACCTGCTAATCAATATACAAAGTATGTGGATTGCAGAACCAGTATTCTGCTTGTCTTGATCTTTAAGAGCACCCGTGCTGGTAGAGGTTTTTTTTTTGGCTCCTTCCTGTTGTGGTGCTATCAGTAACTCGTGCTGCTCCTGATAAAATCTGGGCTAGTTGAAAATTCTAATTAACCCTTAATGGACAAAAATATCATTGACAATTGGCTATGTTCACTGTATGCGCTAAAATCCTATCCTTCTCAGCCATCTTTAGGGAAGGTGCTTGGTCTGGTTTTACAACTTTTCAGTTTTTTTGAGGTCCAGATCCTGCTGGGAAGCCCCACCATGGGGCATTAGCCTAAAGAAAGCTGCCCGAGTGTCAGGAGCCAGCCTCTGAGCATCAAGGCTCTATGTCACCGTGGGGCGATCTATCCAGTACATTACAGTTATAGTGCCCTGACAGGAATACGCGCCTCGTTAGAGTAGACTGAAATCTCACTGGCAGATAGCAGTGGGGTGTCATTTTGTGTGGTAGTCAAGCTGTACTGTCAAATTGTCAACTCCCTCCCCCCCCCAAAATGGAATGCAGAGTTTCTACATCTCCGTTAATGGGAATCTGAAGAATTGGAAATAAGGGGAAAAATAGCACACCTTGCAACAGGCAAAGCTGGTGGCTCAGTGTCTTAGGATAGAGATGCTTGTGGGTTCAATTCCTCAGATGGAAAGAACAGTCTATTCCCATTGTTACCTTGTTTTTTTAACTCACATTAGGCATTAGCTCTAAATATTTCTTTACATATCCATTTGGAGTATTACTGACGATGCAGCATTTTTTTTTAAATGGAACTATGTGGAACCCTCATTTGTTACTGCAGCTTGACTACCACATAAAGTGACACTGGCTAATGAAAGTGCTGTTGGCCACCTGAATGTCCTGACTTGGAAAACGGTTTGTGCGGTCTTTGCAAAGCTCAGTGCAGGTTTTCAGGAATGGTGTCTTTGGGGTAAGGATATAGAAGAGCCATTGTACCCCATGATTTGAGATGGAGAGATGGATTTTTTCCCCATGACATGATGATATATTGAAAGGTTGGTGAAACCTGAAGCAGAACTGAATGATAACTGCAGCAGTGAGCACAGAAAGACATCTTTTTTCCTTTTAAACAGGTACACTGTGTGTTGCCAAGGGAGCAGGGTTAATTTTATGTTGCAGCTTGAGTTACTGTGCTTAGAGTGGTGTGCTATTATTTATTCACAGGTGTTACTGAGGTGGAGTGTTCGAAGATGTTGCAGGGATTAAACCTAATTGAGTGGGTGTGAGCCCAAGAGCCTGAGAAGGAAGGGAGTGTGCTTTTCCCGGAGTCGAAGAAGGAAGACTGGTGGAAGAGTGCTATGGTATTGTGGATAAGCGTTTAAAATTTATATATATATATATATTTTTTTTTTCATGGCTTCTTGGAGTTTGGAGCCTGGGGTAATCTACCAGAAAAGTTGTCACTGAGTTTATTATTGGCAAAGTGAACCTGAACATTAACAGTCAGGTGTTGCCTGTGACAAGCGTTTGTAAATAACTCCTGTATATAGGTGAACCGAAGCTCTGGGAGACTATCACCAATGTGGATATTTGTCTCACAAATCTTAATTAAGATAATTTCGGAAGAATTTCTGGAGGTTTAGCAGTGTTTGTGAGATTAGGAATGCTGGAGGCTTTGACTGAATTCATGAACTTTTCAATAAGTGGAATGAGCTAAGTCTGGCAACCCTCTTATTTGTACTTGTTTTTCCCACAACACTGCAATATCAGAAATTGTTGATACTAAATGAGGAAAAGACCAAGGTAGAAAGGTCAGTGGGGGATGTTGCTACAAGAGGTAAAGCCATCAAAAAATGGAGAGCAATGAGTACCAATGCACGTAGTCTGGGTAACAAGCTTCCTGAATTAGTGGCCTTGATGGAGGAGGAACATCTGGATATTGTGGCAGTCACAGAAACATGGTACACACAGAACCATGACTGGGACGTAAACATACCCGGATACACTATCTACAGGAGGGACAGGGAGAGTAAAAGCGGAGGAGGAGTAGCTGTCTACGTAAGGGAAGGAATCAAAGCAACAGAACAAAAGGGTAAACAGGGAGGAGAGGAAGCACTGTGGGTTAATTTGGAGACAGGCAATGGCACCACAATCTGCACAGGGGTTGTATACAGACCCCCATCTCAGGGGGAGGAAATGGACAGGGAAATGATAGAAAGTATCCTTAGAATGGCAGAAAAAGGGGAGATATTGCTGATGGGGATCGGAATATGCCAGATGTCAACTGGAGTGCAGTTGCAGCAGCCACTTCTAAGAGTGGGGTTATTCCAGATGTCCTACTGGGGACATGCCTTAGACAACTAGTATTGGAACCCACACGAGACGGAGCAATCTTAGACCTGGTACTCTCAAATGGAGATGGAGAGAGGATAACAGATGAAGAAATGGGTAGCCATCTCGGAACTCGTGACCATTGAACAGTATGGTTCACAATAAACAAAGCAGTAGAATCAAGCCATACAAAGGCAAAAGTACTGGATTTTAGGAGGGTTGACTTTGCCAAAATGGGTGCGTGCCTAAGGAATGCACTAGCAAATGGGCAGGAAGGAGGGGTGGAAGAACAATGGGGAATAATCAAAACTGCCATCACAGAGGCAACAAGCCTTTGTGTGAAGCAAATAAACAAAATAAAATGATGTAAGAAACCACTATGGTTCTCAAAGGAGGTGGCAGGGAAGGTTTGAGAGAAAAAGAAAGCATTCAGGAAGTACAAGGAATCACAGAAGGAGCAGGGCATAGAATTGTATCAATTAAAGCAAAAGGAAGCTGGGAAGGCAGTCAGAACAGCAAAGGCCCAAACCGAGGAAAAGATAGCCAACTCAGTTAAGAAGGGGGATAAAACCTTTTATAGGTGCATCAGGGAGCAAAGGAAGACCAAGGGAGGGATAGTGAGGCTTAATAAAGGGGAGGGGAGGTGGGCAGAGGGTGACTGTGAAAAGGGAGAGATACTAAACAAATATTTTTGCTCAGTATTCGCAAATGAAGAGGGGGAGGTACCTAAACCAAACAATAGAAACACCCTAGATACGGGAGTTGATACCAGCCCATTCACAGAAGAAAAGGTTCTGAAAGAACTCTTAAACCTGAAGGTGGACAAAGCAATGGGGTCTGATGGGATTCATCCCAGAATTCTAAAAGAACTAAGGGTAGAACTAGTGTCACCACTGACTACCCTCTTTAACAAATCATGGGAGGATGGGGTGGTACCTGAGGACTTGAGGAGGGCAGATGTGATTCCACTTAACAAAAGTGGGAGCAGGGCAGAAGCAGGAAACTACAGACCTGTTAGTTTAACCTCAGTGACAGGGAAAATGATGGAATCACTTCTGAAGGAAAGAATTGTTAAGTACCTAGAGGCCAGAGGGGCACAGGATCCAAGGCAGCATGGATTCACAGCAGGAAGGTCATGTCAGATGAATCTAATAGATTTCTTTGACTGGTTGACCAAAGTAGTAGATCAGGGAGGGGCTGTGGACATGGCCTACCTAGACTTTAGCAAGGCATTTGACACAGTCCCACACAAAAGATTAATATATAAGTTAGCCAGCCTGGGAGTGGGTCCCAAGATGGTAGCCTGGGTAAAGAATTGGCTGGAGAACAGGATACACAGGGTATAGTAAACGGAGTCAACTCTGAAGAAAGGGGGGTTACTAGTGGGGTACCGTAGGGTTCAGTACTAGGACCGGTCCTCTTCAATGTATTTATAAGCGACATTGCAGAAGGACTGGAAGGAAAAGTATATCTCTTTGCAGATGACACAAAGATCTGCAACAGAGTTGATACACAAGGTGGGGTGGAAAGGATGAGAAGGGACTTGGCAAGGTTGGAGGAATGGTCAAATGTATGGCAGCTTAGATTCAATGCTAAGAAGTGCAAGGTAATGCACCTTGGAAACAAAAACCCAGGGGAAGAGTACACAATGTGGGGTGAGATACTAACAGCAACAAAAATGGAAAGGGACCTGGGGGTAGTCATATCAGATGACCTAAAGGTGGGCAAGCAATGTGAGAGGGAAGTAAGGAGGGCTGGGGGGATACTGGGGTGCATAGGGAGAGGCATCACCAGTAGAAAACAGGAAGTTGTTATCCCTCTGTACAGACAGCTGGTGAGACCCCATCGGGAGTACTGCGTGCAGTTCTGGAGATCAAATCTCTGCAAAGACATAAACAGGATGGAGGCAGTCCAGAGGAGGGCAACTAAAATGGTGCAGGGTCTGCACCGGAAGACATATGAAGAGAGATTTAAGGAGCTTAATATGTATAGCCTTGAGGAAAGAAGGGAGAGGGGAGACATGATAGAAACTTTTAAGTACCTCAAGGGAATCAACAAAGTCCAAGAGGGTAGCATCGTTCAGAAAAACAGGTGTGCAAGAACAAGGGGACACAATTTGAAGATGGGGGGCCGCTCACAGTTAATGTAAGGAAGTATTTTTTCACAGAGAGGGTTAAGGATGCATAGAACGGCCTTCTGGAGGAGGTTGTGGAGTCAAAAACAGTGGTGAAATTCAAGAATGCATGGGACAGTCATAAGGCAATTTTAGGGGATAGGGTAGAGAGAGGTAGGCTGCTGGTTAACTAGGATCTGCAGCTTATGCATTAGGTAGGGAAATGGACAGACTGGGTGGGCCAAGCAGTCCTTATCTGCCATCAAATACTATGTTTCTATGTTTTTATATTTCTATATTCAACTACAGGTTATCACCTCTTTTAAAACGCCACTAAGCTCAGAACACACACGTGGCGCTCTAAGCCCTTTATATTAACTTGCAGACTCCTGACCCAATAGAGTCTTGAATGCTCGGTTTAAAATTGATGGACTCCTGAGTGAACTGGAGCCACACATCTGTTTATTTTATATTTATTTATTTATTATTGAGATTAGAATAACAACCCTTTGAGTCACCTGGGGTGAGGAGGGTACAGGGTTTGATACTAGCTAGAGGCAGGTCTGGTGGATGGGGGCTGATGAAGAAAGATTTTCCCTGTCATGCAACTTCCTGCTGACATATAGAATGGAATGCTCCTTCCCATCTATATTCTGGCTAATGACTGCACCTAGGCCTACTGCTGATTTCAATACCAGCACGAACATCTGCCAGAACTAGACTCATAGTGGATTCCCTGCAGGGGGAGGGCCTCAAACAACTGGTACAGCAACCCACAAGAGACAGGGCTATTCTAGATCTAGTACTGACTAACAAAGAAGGGATCACAGATCTCCAGGTAGAAGGTCACCTGGGGGCCAGTGACCATCACATGGTATGGTTCAATTTGGCTACTACATCTAAATCATCCCATTCCAAGGCAAAAATATGGGACTTCAGAGGAGTTGACTTTGATAAGATGGCCAACAGACTTAAGCTAGCCCTGGCCAAAAGAAACACAGGTGAGGGGGTACAGGCAAAGTGGGCAAGCATTAAGGATGCAATACTTGAAGCAACATCCCATTGTGTTAGACAGAAAAGGAAGTCTAAAAGAAGAAGGAAACCACTTTGGTTCTCAAATACAGTAGCAGAAAAGGTCAGAGCCAAAAGGCTGGCCTTCAGGAAATATAAGGGAACACAGCGGGATGAAGATAGGGAGGCATACCAAACTGCCCTAAGGGAAGCAGGAAGGCAAGGCAGGCAGAGTCCCAAACTGAGGAAACACTAGCACGAACAGTAAAAGAAGGTGACAAGACTTTCTATAGATACATTAGTGAAAGGAGAAAGTCCAGAGGGGGTATTGCTAAGCTTAATGTAGAAAAGGAAGCATGTGAGGAGGAGGACCCTGTAAAGGCATCTATCCTAAATAGATACTTTTGCTCAGTATTTACTGAAGAGAAGGTAGGGCAGGGCCCACAGCTCAGCATCATGGACACAGGGGGGAGGGAGGTGAGCACTACTCCCTTCACAAAAGAAAGGGTCCTACAAGAGCTTAGCTAAGCTCAGGGTGGATAAGGCAATGGGACCTGATGGCATACATCCCAGGGTACTTAAGGAGCTAAAGAAGGAACTAGCAGAGCCATTATCAGAATTGTTTAGTGAGTCTCTGAGCACAGAGAGGTCCCAGAAGACTGGAGAAGGGCTCATGTGATCCCTTCCACAAGAGTGGTAGCAGAGAGTGGTGGTAAATGGTATACAGTCAGAAGAGATGCAAGTCACGAGTGGGGTACCTCAGGGATCAGTCCTGGGGCCAGTCCCTTCAACATCTTCATTAGTGACATTGCAGATGGACTAGAGGGTAAGGTTTGTCTGTTTGCAGATGACACCAAGATCTGCAACAGAGTAGATGATCCAGATGGGGTGGGCAGAATGAGAAGAGATCTGGATAAACTAGCAGAATGGTCAGAAGAGTGGCAACTGGGATTTAATGCAAGAAGTGCAAAATCATGCACATAGGGAAGAGAAACCGAAGCCACCTATAGGCTGGGAGGTTGCTAGCAGTCACAAAGGAAGAAAGAGACTTGGGCATCATCATCACTGATGACCTAAAATCATCAAGCAGACTTCTAAAGCAGTAGGTAAGGCTAGGGGGTGTTAGAATATTAGTAGGTGTATCACAAATTAAATGAGAGGAGGTAATAATCCTCTTTAGAAGACACTGGTTAGGCCCCATCTGGAGTACTCAGTGCAGTATTGAGGCCACAGCTCACAAGGACATTAACCAAATTGAGGCAGTCCAGAGAAGGGCAACCAAAATGGTGCAGGGACTGCATCAGAAGACATATGAGGACAGATTAATGGAGCTCAATATGTATACCCTTGAGCAAAGGAGGAGAGAGGTGATATGACCGAGGCATTCAAACACCTTAAGGGCATAAACAAGGTGAAAGAGTCTAACATGTTTAAATATAAGAAAAATAGCAGGACAAGAGGACACAGCATGAGATTAGAGGGAGCCGATTAAGGGGAATGTGAAATTCTTTTTCACAGAAAGGTGGTGGATGCATGGAATGGCTTACCACAAGAAGTGGTGGCTATGAATACAGTGCAGGGCTTCAAACAGGCATGGGATAGGCATAAGGGAGCAATACAAATGACTATGAATAGATAGGCCACTGACAGAGCAAAGGCCGATGGCACATTTATAAGGTAGAAAAAGAAATGGGCAGACTGGATGGGCCTTGCGGTCCTTATCTGCAGTCAACTTCTATGTTTCTATGTTTCTATACTCATTTACAAATGCTCCACATCATGGTAAGAATAAAAACAAAGGAGGTAGAACTAATATACTAACAGTGGTAGTGCATAAATAACAGAGAAAGAGAGAGAGAGAAAGAGAACAACTGAGGATACTGTGAATACACATTGTACTGGTTACAGAGGAATAGTTTCAATGAGCAAATTGCCCTGAGTCAGAATAATATGTGGTGTGACAATTAAGTGGCAGTGACAACATGAGCATTGAGTAATTTTGATCAACATATTGAATCATGAGGATGATACCAGGAGAAAGGTGAATGTTGGGTGTGGATAGGATGGGGCAGAAGTTGGAAGGGGGCCGGAGAATGTTCCAACCAGGGTGATTGTTCAGAAGCAATCACAGTTACTGGAGGAAATGATCACTTCTCTTAGTGTACACTTGAAATGTCCAATCCTCAGTGTTGTTGTAGTTTCAGCGGGTAGTTCGTTTAGCCAGAGGGGAGCTCTATAGTAGAAGGGGTGTTGACCCAAGGAGGTTCTGCACCAGGGGACTGTCAATAAGGCTCATAATGAGAGATGGGTGGTCCAGGAGGGGAGGCCGGTTGGAGCAGGGTGTGAAGGCCAGGTGAGGTCAGCCCGAGAAGGATCTTTCTAGTGAGAAGGCAGGTGTGGTAACGAAGTCTCCTTTTGAAATTTAGCCAGTTGGAGATTTGGTAGAGGTCACACGTATGTGTCAGTCTGTTGCACCCAGTCACCAGACGGCATACTCTATTAAAGGCAATCTTGACCCTGCTAAGGGCTGTATTGTTGGCAGTACCATAGAGGGCTATGCCGTAATCTAGCAGGGAGAGTACAGAGGAGGAAACCACCAGCACAGTGCTTCAGGGTGAGGCACCTCTTATGTCTAAACAGAAGACCAATTCTGGAATTAATGGCTGAACAGAGGGTGTGAATGTGGTTACCATAAGTGAGCACAGGATCAAGTGTGATACCTAGGTACTTAAAAGAGGTTACCTGCTCGAGGACAGTGCTGAGGGAGTTTAGGATAGTCAGGGGGGTTGTTGCATTCTTATTCTGACAGTGTGCAAAGACCATGACCTTGTTTTTTTGTAATTTAACAGCAGCTTGTGCTCTGCAAACCAGGCTTCAGATTCTGTGAAGCATTTTTGGAGCTCAAGTTGGAGTGGAACAGTCAGGGTGGAAACAAAAGAGGACAGCATTGTCAGAATAAAGTATTATTTTCCCAGTGCTGTAGTTGGGAAGGGTGTTTAAAAGAGACTAAACAGTAGAGATCATAAGATAGAGCCTTGTGCAACCCCTGAGTGACCCAGGAGACAGTATGAGAGAGAGGATCCAATCTTAACTCTCTGGGAGCGGTCGCTGAGATAGTCAGAGAACCACAAAGCAGTGTCAGGGGCCAGGCCCAGGGAATGCAGGGTATTAATTAGAAGGGGATGGCTAATGGTATCAAAGGCTTTGGTCAGATCTATGTAAACAGATCCAACCAAGTGGCCACGATCCAGGGCTTGGTGGAAGAAGCTAGAGTATTCAAGCAGAGCAATTGTGGTACTATGACCTGCTCTGAATCCATGCTGCACAGGGTATAGGAGTTTGCATTTGGTTAAGTAACTGGTGAGCTAGTTCGAGACAATTTTTTCGAGAGCCTTGGAGGGGTGGGAAGAATGGAGATGAGGCGGTAATTAGTCGGGGAGGTACTATCACCACCCTTCAGGATGGCGGTAATGACTGCCAACTTCCAGAGGGAGTGGAACTGTCCCAGGGAGAGGGAAAGATTTATGATTTTTGTGAGGGGATATGTACAATGTCCAGAGTGAGGAGGAGATGTTTTAGGTCCATCAAGTCTCCACTGTGTCTGGATTTTCCCAGGACTTTGGTGAGATATGGTTTTGCTTCTTTGGTGAAACTGTTTTGAGGTGAAAAGAGGGAACCATCAAGGATGGGGGGCCAATGGGGGGGTTGTTGGGGTGAAGAAGTTAGGTGAGAGAAAACTACTAAGGTCTGAGAACATGGAATTAAGGAATTCGTGATGGGTGTGGGTCTTTGGGTGATGCTCCCATTTAAGCTGAGTTGGAGGGCACCATAAATTTGGGGGGGGGGTTGGCCCTGAGTAACCAGGTACAAATTGTAGGTGAATGGTCACTAAGGACATTATTAGGAACTCATTGTCAGCATTTCATGCTAATTGATATATAACTTGTTATATGAATCATTATTTGAATGGTTTAAAACTTCTATTTTTATATGGCAGCCTAATAACTGTACAGTATTTCTATGCAACCTGTTTTCTTTTAGTATATATAAATTATCACTAATTTGTAGGAATGTGGGGTCTCCTTGTGAATCTCATAAGGACACTTAGGCAAGTGACTGGTGGAATTAGAACCTGACGTAAAGTCCTTTTAAAAGTTATTGCTCCTGTTGTGGAGCCTGAACTCTCACAATAACTCTTCTATTTATTTAGTTATTTATTTAGCTTTTGTTTACAAGGTAAGCACGCTAGACAGTCAAGTGCCTATTTTCAGGTGCAACCCGGGAGAATTACAAAGGTACAGGCAATAACAATTCAGAGACAGGGTAATAGCAATCAACAAGGTACAGTCAGAGAATTTAGGCAACATACAAATACAGTGAACAAGGTAGTAGCAATCAACAAGGTACAGTCCGGTACAGGCAGAGAACTCCGGAATATACAGATACAGAGACATGGTAGCAGCAATCAACATGTTACAGACAGGTATGGGCAAAGAGCTACATCCAGGTACTGACAGAGAATGAATATAATACAAATACAGTGTTAAGGCGTGGCAATCTCAGGAGGCAGTCAAGGAAGCAAACCAAAGAATCAGCAGGGCATTTTTCAGGAGAGCACTAAAGGTGCACACACTCAGTCATAGATGGGCACTTAGCGCACCGTGGAGGGTGGGACAGCTAAGAGCAACAGCAGGCAGAAGACATATGCACACACTCGGTCATAGAAGGGCACTGGCGTACCGTGGTGGGTGGGACAGCTAAGAGCAAAGGCAGGCAGAAGCTTGTTTTAGGTAGCCCCAGAGGGAGGACCTGAAGCAGCTGTGGGAGGGGCAGCTCTTACATGAGCAGGGAGAAGGTTCCAGGCTCTGGGGGCAAGGGCTGCAAAGGCACGATACCCTGCAAGAAAGTGGGTTTTTGGGATCATGAGAGCCTGGGAGTCACTAGACCTCAGCCGACAGCCAGAGGGGGGGGGCTGGAGCAGTTCAGCAAGTGTTGGAGGAGTTGACGATCTGATGATGTTGTCAGTAAAGTTGCCCATAACAAAGGAACGATGATTACTAGGGGGAGCCACCCCAGCCTAGAGTAGAGCTGGCAGTGATGGGTAAGCCAGTGGGGCTGATAGGGCGAAGTGACACATGTTGTTATATGCAGTGTCCCATTTTGTGAACCAGGATTTTTGGTCATTCACGAAAGAGGTGAGCCCATAGCAGAGTGTAGGGAGAAAAACCCCTTTTGCAAGGGCAAGTCAGGCAGCTGGGGTGAGGCAGCTTTTGGCCATGTATGCCAGTCCCAGTTTCCAGTTAGTGGCCTTGCAGGAGTTATGTATGTGCCGGGAGAGGTCCAGCTGAGGGTCAAGGGTAACCCCCAGGTGCTTGAAGGAGTTGACAATCGACACAGGGTTGCTTTTGGTGCCAGTGACTTCAAGATCAGGTTGACATGCTCTGATCTTGGCAGAGGAGCCAAATAACATAGCCTGCATCTTCTGGAGGTTGATGACAAGCTTATTAGCCTCAAGCCAGGATTTGATACGATTGAAATTAGAGTTTAGAGTTAATGTCTCTAATATCCTTGGAGCTAGCTAGAAGCACAAGGTCATCGGCATAAAGGGTAACATGTCCAGATGCTGGGACCGAGGGCAGCTGATTGATAAAAAGGGAGAACAGTAAGGGGCCGAGGACAGACCCCTGAGGCACCCTACAGGTTACCGGTGCCAGTCCTGAGAGGGCTTTCTGAAACTTCACGTACTGTAGCCTACCCGTAAAGTAGTTGGAGAACCAGGCTAGGACTCGGGGGGGGGACTGGAGGGCTGTGCCCAGGAGAGTGTGATCGACCAGATCAAAGGCCTTAGACAGGTCAATGAAGATGGCCCCCATGAGTTTGCTGTAGTCCGTCGATATTCAGATTTCAGAGGTGCTGTGCCCTTTACGGAACCTGTGCTGCGCGGGGGAGAGGAGGCCATAGGTTTGGAGGAAGAGAGCAAGTTGGGCGGCCACAACCTTTTCTAGCAGTTTGTTTACCACAGACAAAATCGCTATAGGGTGATAGTTTTCAAGTATTTTGGGATCACCACATTTGAGTACTGGGATCACCCGAGCCACCTTCCATATGGCTGGGATGGACCCAGATATGAGAGAGGGGTTGAGAATGTGGGAGATAGGCTGGCCAGGAAAGAGGCTCCCAGGTTGAGTAATTTGGGCTCAAGGTTGTCATGCCCCGCGCCAGAGTGAGGGGAGAGAGACCAGCAAGGAGCTTCTGTGTCTCATTGCAGGAGACAGACTTGAAGTAGAAGGGAAGGGGAGGAGGAAGTGACACAGTGCCAGAGGTGGGAGCCAGATTATTTGTAACTGAAGGCATGGCGGTGAAGTCAGACAGATCTGAGAACAGGACGTTAAAGGCATTGGCTAAAGTTAGGGCATTGTTGCAGCTGACTCCATTGATTTGCAGGTCAGAGACCTGGGGGCAGGCAGGACCATTAATGGTATGCTTGATGGTGGCTAGAAACTCCTAGGGTTCTTGACAGATGCTTCAAGGGAGGATTTGCAGAACCCACTCTTGGCCATGTGGATCGCCCATTTACATGAGTTCCTGAGCTGCCTGTAAGCCTCAAAGTCAGAACTGTCCCCCGAGTCCTTGAATTTTATCCAGCTTTTGTCCCTAAGCTTCATCAGGGCAAACGGATCACCTTGTAACCATTTGGTGACAGTGCCTCTCACTCTCCTTTTTATGAGTGTGGCATGTCTGTCTTGTAATGGGGCAAATATGGCTAGGAAGCAGTCAAGAGCAGTAGAGGGGTCACGTTCGGCATAGACCGTGGACCAGTCTGTCTACGGAGATCGAGTAAGTTGTTGAAGTCAAATTTTGAATAGTCCCTCATCTGAATGACTTTTGGGGGGACCCGTGGGGGCAGGACCTTACAGATACAAAAGGCGGGGGAATGGTCAGAGATGGAATCAGGGAAGAGGCCAAAAGCTGAGATACGGTCAGACCTATTGCTCAACATTCAGTCTAGAAGAGTGCCCTGCACCCCAGAGGAGGAGGGTCTGGTGGGCTCCATGATAAACTGACCTAGGGTGAGACTGGGCAGAAGGGGTTCATACACTTCGGCATTCCCACTCAGCCAGTTTAGGTTAAAAATCCCCGAACACCATGAGTTCATTTGACCCCACTTTGGGACTGAGACAGTCAAGGAGATGGAAGAGACCACGTACACCACCTTAGGATGGGTGGTAAGCGCAGGCCAGGTGGTGCTTCTTTGTGTTACCCAATATAAGAAGAGCATGTAGGTACTCACAAGAGGGTGAGGGGGGTGAGGTATGACAGACACTTTAAGGTGGGGTTTATAGTAGAGCAGTAGTCCCCCCCCCCATTTGTTTCCCGCTTTATCCTGTCTGATTGCAAAGTAGCCAGGGAGGGCACAGACAGAGTCAGGATGGGCTGGTTTAAGCCATGTTTCAGAGATCCCCAGGATGTCCAGATTGTAGTGGGCGACCCAGACCGTTAGGTCTGGGAGGTTAGCGAGAAGGCTGCGGATATTAAGGTGGATAATCTTTAGGCCCTTAGCATTCTGTCACTGGGGAGAAGGCATGCTGAAATGAGAGGATTCAGATGTTTGGCTAAGCCAGCAAGCCCAGACAGGAAGTAGGGGGGGCAAGTACAGATAGGGCATATAACAACAGCATGGTAATATTGCAATGCGCATGAAGCTACAACCCAGCAGATAAGCAGTGGCAGTGGAAAAATCTTTGATTATGATGCAGTAGTCAGCAGAATAGAGATACTTAGCAGGCAGAAATCAGTACACAACTAACAATGCAGACATTGTAGGCAATAAATTCTGAAACTAGGGTGCAATAATCTGAATCACAAGTTAGCAAAAAATAAACAGACCATCAGGCCACCACGAGGTGGTCAGCAGAGAGTAGGATCAGACTGGCACAGGGTTAGAAGCTAGGCATATCATGTAGCAGTTTATTGTGAAAGGAAACAGTTCATAGTGATCTCCACTAGGGGTCAGCTGAGAGGAGGGACAGGCAGAAATTTCAACCAGCTGAGACAAACAATAATAATAGACCCACCAAGAGAGTGGGAGGGGCTAGAGCGCATTTAAGGGGAGGAGGGAACGGTGCGGCTGGGTGGGAATTTTTATTATTCAAAAATCAGACCCCCAGTGTTCAAGTCGGGAGCCCCGACTGGCGCAAGCCTTGAATAAAAATCCAATTTAGCCCCGAGGAGCTCCAGTTTCTGCAGTTCAGTCCCCAGATTTCAAGTCAGGAGCACTGACTGGCACAGGACCTTGAATAAAAATCAAATTGAGCTCCAAGGAGCTTCGGTTTCTGCAGCTTTTCCCAAAGTTAATTTAACTGCAGCTTTGTGCAGTTTTGTCCTCCTTCAGCTCCGATGAGCTGAAGCGCAGCCTGAACCCAGGAGAAAACGGCCCTTACTTTTATAGCCCAGTGGGACTAGCAGAGCAGAGAGAACTTTGGCTCCTTTTTGAAATTCAAAAATCAGACCCCCAGTTTTCAAGTCGGGAGCCCCGACTGGCGCAAGCCTTGAATAAAAATCAAATTTAGCCCTGAGGAGCTCCAGTTTCTGCAGTTCAGTCCCCAGATTTCAAGTCGGAAGCCCCAACTGGCACAAGACCTTGAATAAAAATCAAATTGAGCCCCGAGGAGCTCCTGTTTCTGCAGCTTTACCCAAAGTTAATTAAACTGCAGCTTTGTTTGTATTTGTTGCAGAATTTTATAATTATACACAGATTTAGAAGTATTAGTGGATCTTAGATTAACCTGGACTGTTGTAATTACTGAGAGTAAAGGATCTTGCAGGTGCAATGCACTGTGATGTGAAGTGGGGATGGACTAATAGATGGCCTGCAGGTGTGGGGAGCGGTACTGCCATATGGCACCATTGACTGCACCCAGTGGTGGTCTCAACGATATGTGGAGTGGGGGTGGTAGGCTGTCTGGCTTGTGGCTGCTGGGCATCAATTCTAGGGATAAAATGATCCACATTGAGTGGACCAGCCTGTGACATGGAGTTCTATTACTTGTCTCAGGAGTAGCCGACAGGAATGGCTGGACTGGGGGTGGCCAGGGGGCCATGGAGCAGCATGCGCTGCATGGTGCCCCATATGGATTTGTCCCCTAAAATCAGCATGTCTGAGTGGGCTATCAGGGAGGCACAGTTCGGACATGGTGCAATCAAGCAGGGCAAATTCTGTGGGACACAATAATCTGCAGTTGGGCCACTTTGTCACATTTCAGGTTAGGTATCTTTCTGCCAGTCCAACTTCTGTGAGTTGGCTTCTGATTGGTCTCTGGTTTTGGTGCAGAATGGCTATGTACAGCTGCTCACACATTGAGGAAATCTCAGCTTATACCCCCTGGGAATTAACATGTGTCATTGCATTTTGGGTCTATCTCGCTGGTAAAATAAGAAAGGTAAAATAATGAATTCTCATCCATTAGTACCACTGGGAAATTGATTATGGGTCATTACCCTTGGCATGGCTCAGTTGGGGTCAGATAACAGTATTATATTATTATATGATTCAGTATTTAGATGAAATATACTGAGAAGGGAACTATTGGGCTGAACACATTTTAGGATTCAGTGACATAACTTTTATTCCGTTAATGAACAAACCAACTACAGAGGTAAACTATAACAACTAGTTGATACTTAAGCAATAAGGCATGACAAGGTGTGTGTTATCATGTAATAACGTCACTCCTGGGGTAGGTTGAAGCACGAGGTGAAGCTGAGTGCTTCCACCACCCCAGGAGTGATGTTATTACACAATAACACACACCTTGGAGTGCCATATTGCAATTACTCAATGGCTTGATGTTATACAAAATAAAAAAAAATTAAAAATGTTTTTAGTAGATTTTTTGTGTTTCTGAAGAGACAACAGCGATCTATCAAATGGTCCAATAAATCAATACAGTGATATTATTGTGTAATAACGTTACTGTCTCAAGCACCCACTGACCAATCAGAATACAGGAAATTTCCTTGCCATTGTATAATCATTGACATACTGTTATCATATTTGGTGTTTTTTGTACTGTTTAAATTGACTTGACTATTTTTATTGTATAGTCTTTTTTCATCTCTTTCTGTGATTTGTAAAATTGTAATGACCAGAAGGTCGAACAATATATTCTCTTCTTCTTCTTCTTACTGTCAGAAGAGGACCCAGCAACACACATCATCATCTGGATCCTAGCCAATGTCGGCCCTTCAGTATCACTTCAAAGTTGTCCTGGGTGATCAGGGACTGTCACCACTCCTCCCTGTGTAGTACGCAGTTCCTGCAGTCCTTGGGGAGTCAGGGAGGGCACGATACATGACTGCATTAAGAAAAAGGGTCCCCGGAACAGAGGTTGCCATTTTAATAAATGTGACCTGGGGTTCAAAGCAGAAGGTGCACAAGCCAATCGTTTGGGTTTGCACCTTGTGAGGAGAAGCTGGCCAGAGCGATTTGTGTCTTTAGCTGCTTGTAGTTTTTCTTTGCCTTCCTTCTCATTTGGTCCAGGGAAAACAGTGGCAGCTCATTTGTCTGTCAAGTGGCACCTCACACACTGTGATGGGAAAAGACAGCAGAGGAGGGAATGAGGGTGGGAGGTGTTCTTATTCCACTTTCTGCAGTGATAGGCACCAGTCAATGGTTTATCAGATCCCCTCTGACCATGGTCAGGTCCACAGGCAATCCACACTGATTTCTGCAATTTCAGTGCTGCTTGTTGGGAGCAGGAGGGTTGCCAAGTGGAAGCAATTCTGCAGCAGTCTGGATGCTGGTTTAACAATGTGTTCTGCTTACTTTGCCACACCTCTGACTTCCTCCCTCTCCAGCCAAAGCTATCTGAGCAAAACCAAAGCAACTCTTGTTGAAGTAGGCTGACTCGGGATCGCTTGCATGCCAGGCCCAGTATCTCGGTACTGAGAAGTAGCAGCAGGGATGGTCGGATTCATGGGAATCAAAGTGCCTTCTTTCTGGTTTTTTTTTTTTTATTACTTACCCTCCCTCGCAGCACCCCCCATAAACATAACAGTGACAGTGGGTGTGCCTGATCCCCCAGTATCATCACTTGCAATGTAGAAAACCATCCCTCATCATTTTGTTTCTGTTTTTGGGGATCCTATAAAACAGAAAACTGTCCATCATTATCTGTTGCACTCTTAGTCCCCTCCACCCTCCCATTCAGCACCCACCCCACCCTCAAGCCCTTACTTACCCAGTGGGGGTCCAACACCATGATCTTCTCCACAATGCAGAGACGTCTTCAGTCTTTAACGCCTGACCACAAACTGAGGAAATCAGATATTTCAGTGGGGTTTTGAACTTAGTAGCATAACTTCGGCATTTTTCAATATTTTTGCCCCAAATTTTCAACATACCTTTTTTGGGACACCACCTCATGAACAATGCAAGTGATGTTAGGTAGCTGTCCTGAAAGGTGAGTTTGTGGTTGCTGCTCAAAATCACCTTTTGGGCAGGAGTTGAAAATGATCTCCACCATTGTTCATAAGGTGGGGTCATAAGAAGGCTATGTTGAAAATCTGGCTTAAAAATATTAAAAAACCACAAAGTTAGGAGGCTACACTGAAGTTTGCGAATGCAAGCTTGTAACTTTGGTAATTTTCAATATTTTGTCTCCGAATTCTCAACAAATTCAATTCTTCACAGCACCTCATGAATATGGTAACTGTCATTTTTCAAATCCTGCCCAAAATGTGTTCTTGCATCCCGAAAAGTGATTTCGCAGTTGATGCGTGAAATCACCTTTCAGGCAGGAGTTGAAAATGTTCTCCACCATTGTTCATGAGGTGGGGTCATAAGAAGGCTATGTTGAAAATGTGGCATAAAAATATTAAAAAACCCACAAAGTTATGAGACTACATTGAAGTTTGCAAACGTAGGCTCATAATTTTAATACACCCCTGCCACATACACTATGCAAGGAAACATTCGGCATTGACAAATGCTTGTTTACTTAGCCATAGTTCATTTTATTTGTTTTACTAGGAAAGCTCCATTGAGCAAAGCTCATTTGCAAGGAGGTCCTGGTTAGGGCAGTACAGTGAAAACAAAAATACATAGCAATGATAAGTATACAGAACGAGGAATTAATGTGAACGTATAATAGTATATAGTCTGCTAAGTCATAGTAACAGGCAACAGATACAAAGAAAAACATACTCAGGGGCAGAAAATGGCACTGGCCCGCTAGCCAAATGCTGGTAGATTTTGTATCGGGCTACTAAGATTTTCATTTAACTAGCCCTGTGGGCTTGTACTGGAGAAGGCAACACTTCAGTATATATACCAACTGGGCCAGTGGAAAAGTCTGTGGGGCAAGTGGATTTTCCTAGTCACTAGACCTGCTTGCTAGTGGCTGCAACACTTAATTTCGACCCCTGCACATGATTTAAGGCATAAAAATGGTAAAAGAGCAGGGTGGATGCAATTTTCAGAAAAATAATCAGATACCAACAAATCATATATTGAGGCTAGTACATTTATCAGAGCAGTAGGAGTCAGTCAGGTGCTTGATGGTACATGAGCTCACAGTGGAGTTCAGTTTAAGGTGGACTTGACGTTTATTCTAGTAAGCTGGGGTGAAACCAAATCATCTGACCCATTTGAAATCTCTGATCCCACCACCTGTCACCTTCTGGAAGGTCAGATTAATATATGCAGCCAATATGGAAAAAATAATAATATGTGAAATCAGAGGGCGTTGTGGTGGCTATGCATATACTTGGTTTAAACTAGTTCCCGTAGTGAATAAAACTGGTTGATTTTTTTTTTGGGGGGGGGGGGATACTGGTCTCCGTGTCACTAGGCCTTCTTTTACAAATTCCTTTGTATACCCATCCATATTATGTACTAGAGCTTTTCTAAATTGTACTTTTCATTGGTCTAGAACATTTATGGTACCTATGTAGTACAAATGCCATACTGGATTCTGTTTGTACTTGTCTCGTACCCTTAGCTACACCTGTTACTAAAGGATAAAATGAATAAAAACATATTTAAAAAAAAATTGTATCATCTAGATTCATTTTGTTGGGGATATAATCATAAGAGTTATGAGACTAAATCATACCTAGTATTATATTTACTCCATGCCCTGTCTAGTACAATCAGTTTATTACAGTAGCAGAATCAGTATAATCACCAAGCACATTATGAAGTCTTCCATTTTCTATAACACATAGTTACCAAAAAAGTTACTATTAATGTGAAAAACAAACTGTAGCACTTGCACCTGTAGTGGGACTGTGCCTCCTCACAGGAGTAATTAGAAATAATAATCTGGCTCCAGTTCTCCAGCAGGGGGCAGTGTAATCTTGTGACTGAAACACAGAACAGTGAACTAGCAGCAAAAAGTAGGTGGTGGGTAACCCACCTCTAACATGTGTGGTCTTGCAACAAATTATTACAACCTCTTCTTTGTTTTAACTGAAAAAAATGTATATATGTTTAAACATTATAAGGCAATATGGCTGTCATGGGAAATTGCAGTTTGTAGGGAAAATTGAGATTTCTTGTATCTGCTAAGGGCAGAATTTGTTGTGAATCTTCTTTTCTTTTCCTTTTCTTCTGCAAGATTAAGACATAATTTTGTATTCATAAGAAAGCTGTAAGTATGCAGACTGGCAGTGAACAATTCAGCCTCGGTTTAATTGAGACACAGTCCTCCGCCATATCAAAGTCGCCTTAAATAAGGCATGCCGCCTCTCCACCGGTTCAGATCGACAAACCCACACCTGTGACCTTTATACCCATGCCAACTGGCTCCAGTTCAATAGCAGACTTCAGTACCAGACCTACCTGCTTCGCCAAAAAAGCAAGTCTTGGCATGCTACCCATAGGCATCTAGAAGCTCCTCACTCCCTTTGAATGCAGCCGTACCACAAGAAACTCTGACAGCATGGTCTTCGAGGTTCCAAGATGTCGCACTGCTCTAGGACAAAGGGTCTTTGCCCACCAGGCACCTAAATGGACTAACAACCTGCCACCAAGCCTCTTTGCCATTCCAATGCTGGGCCTTTTCAAACGTGGGCTACAATAATATCTGGTTACCAAAGCAAGTTGCAGCTGTTTCCACTAAGGCCTCCAGCCCCTGGCAGTTCATCAACCTAAGTACCTCCTGGCACCGTCTATACCCCCATTTATTCCCTCCTTAAACTGTGCCACCCTCCTCCCCTTCACTTCTACCCTCGCACTGTTGGGTGCCTCTCCACCCCCTATTACTTTCCTCCCTTACTGACGCAACCTCCTCCCCACACCTTCTACCCTTCATCCCCTCTCCACCACTCCCCTTCTGCTCCCATTTCCTGTTCTCCTTCTTATACTGATATCCTGCTCTGATCCTGCAACACCCCCTCACCAGACACCCTCAGTTAAAACTTCCCACTACTGGCACTGCCAGTATGCTTAGTATAAGCCTCCCTCACCAGTGACAAGGCCCACCTTCTGGGCTGATTTTTAGTATATACTCTCTCCAGTTTGTTTTCTCACTATTTCCCCTCTCTTCCAGAGCCAACCCCTCTCCTTGTTCACTCTCTCTCCCTTCCTTCTTTCCTTTTGTGTTGGCAAGTACCATTGTATATAGTGTTTGCTTATTTCAGTCACACATGTAACCTCTTACCTAATTTGCCTTAATTGTTGTTGTCCTCTTACGGCTTCTCGTAAACTGTAGTTTTGTTTGTTACTGTAATGACCCGATGTGGAGCCTATGTAATGAGCCTGTACTCGAAGGTTAATCCAAGATCTTAATAAAATAAAAAAATTAAAAATTTCTGGGTTAAAGACCCCCTTACAAATAAGAAATAAAAGGGCTGTCCACTGGCCCATGCTGCTGAACCAGCACACTTCTGGCACCACAACAACACCTGTGTAGGACCACGGAGCTTGCTCCTCCCAGGTGTTCTGCTGCGGTTCCGAGGCTGTTAGTGACTGGTTCCACCATCTAGTGAGTGGAGGGAGGGAAGAGGAAAAAAACACGGTGCCATCTATAGGACAGTTGTGGCTTTCTTCGGCCCAGCTCTATGTGGATCTACATCAGAAGGATGATAGGGCAGTGGATGACGGGGCTAGGTAGTTGCTGAGGTCACCCAGCCACTGAAGTGCCAGCAGACTGGCCCAGAGGATAAAACCTACGGTACATGAAGAAAGACCCGCTAAAAGGAAAAGGATTACAATGAAACTTCCCATGAACTGTTCTGGGCAATAACACTACACACTGTAATAAAATACTCTTTGTTTTGGTGGAAATATCTCAGATACACAGAGTCCCCCTTCGTCCCTCCATCCTTAGTGAAATGCAGACCTCAGGGTGCCAGCAAAGCACACCCCTGGAATTTTTCCCCTGACCATGCAGAAAGAGAAAACATATTGATTGGTACATTTCTTCTGGCTACAACATGAAAACAAAGATGACCAATGTATCAGATGTCTGAAGGTAAGCAATTCTTGCAACTGCAAATCCTGTTTTTTTTGTCCCCTCTCCCCTTCTGTGCCACAGTGTTTGTACAAATCCGAATTCATGATGCAACAGAAGAATTAAAATCGACCCTCACAGCCATCAATGCAGGATTTCTTGAAAATTGTGGCAATAGTCCTATGCAAAGAAGCACCACATGCATTTTAGCATCAAACTCAGATCTCACCTTCACTCAAAGAACACACGTCGCTAGAGTTTCTGTGAATTACAGTAGTGATGATGGAGAAATGGAAAATGAAAAATGTATTTTTTTATGAGACAGATTAATTATATCAGGCAGACATTGAAGACATTCCTGAATCAAAAATCAGGCAGGAGCTAGAGACTTTTGAAGGGGATGGTATAGTTTTTCAACCTCCCTGCAAACATATTCAGCTTTATAAATGAACTTTCAAAAAGGACAGCACTTCAGAAATAAGCATTCGGTTGATCAAAGTCCTTGGCATAGTCCCTCTTAATGCAGCAGAATGTGAGGGTACCCCAGTCTGCTGCTGCTGGGTCCTTAAGGCATAACAGATGCCTAATAATTAATACTGGGGCCTATCCTAAACTCTTTACCTCTCCCTCTCCTTATCCATCTGCCAGGATTGACTCCAAGCCCAGTGCAAGCTCTCAATCATTGTGATTCACTTTCTCAATGAGACTCGCTCACACTGACAGGCTCCTGCTGGCTCTCTGAGCACAGGGGAGGCATCTGTTGGTTTTTGCTAGGAAAAGTCACCAGCAGAACAGCATCTGTTGGCTGTTTTGTTTCAGCATTTCATGTTTACATGTTTTCATTCATGGAGGTGAACAAGAAGGCATGTTCTTTAGCAGGGGTCAACGCTGGGGGCAGGAGAAGGCAGGGAACATGTGGCTTTGTAAAGAAACTCCACCAAAGAAAGCATGTTTTCAACAAGTACAGCTGGCCAAGTTGAAGGGATATTAAAAAAAGAGCCTGTCCTTTAGGAGATACAACCTGTTATTCAAAGCCTCCGAAGAAGCTCCAGTCAACAGGTGAAAATTTCAGGAAAGATCATCAGACCTGATATTTCTATAAACCCCAGGACCAGTTTGAATGTTCCAAAAACATTCTGCATTTATATTTCTTACTACACAACAGCATCCGTAATAATCTGCTATAGATCTAAATGAAAGAAAAATGTCTGTCTCGTGCATGCTAGAAGTACTTTAAGAAACTGGTTTGATTAGTTTTTTTGATTGCCTCAATTGTTCAAGTGCAGAAGTAATGTCTGTAGGACATGTAATAAAAAAATTATTTGAAGAACAATGAAAAAAAATGCAGATACTTCTGGAAACAGCACTACTGTCTTCCACCTACTCAAATCTGAAAACCTCAGCAGATATTTGATGTATATATACATTATCATACCTCTCAACCTCCTGCCTCATAAATCAGGGACAAAACTTAAAAAAATCAGGGACAAAGGACCAAAATCAGGGACACTTCTTCAAAATTGAAGATTGTCACTCAGGAAGCTGGTAGAATAAAAGGTTTAGTGTAAAATGCATTTTCTAAGGAAGAACATGTTTATAACTTTAATGTTTAACATTATTTTGTGCTTATAATCTCCACTGTTTGGTCACAGAAACAGTTTTTAGGAGGGACAGAGTAAAATTTTGAGGCAAAATCAGGGATGTCCCTGAAAATCAGGGACAGTTGAGAGGTATGTACATTATAAGGGCACAGTAGTGCCCCTATGTTAGGGTTCAGTCTTCACTTCTGTGTTAAACTGAAAATGTTGCACTTTAATAACTTTGCAACTGTTCAAGCGATTTGCATAAAGTTTTGCAGGCACCATCAGGGATCAAAGATCTCTTGATGTGGCAAGATTCGTTCCAGTCGGATGTGTGGGTACGGAGATATGGAGTGTCAAAAACATGTAACATCCAGTTTTTTGTCAAATTCTTTGCCATACCACTGCGCAAAACAGGTGTGGAATTTTGGTCTCACATTTTTAGGGTATATAGGTCTTGTATCACTGGGGTGCCCTTTGAAGGTTTGGTGAAAAAGTATGAATCCATTCCAGAGTCATTAAATTTCAACATTTCCCATTATTTCCTATGGGAAAAGTTAGATGTTTACCTCAAAAAAACAATCTTTATCACAAATGCAGAATCCTTTTTGGAAAACATGGGGTCTTTTACCTCAAATATGGAATCTTTTTTCATGCTGCCACCGTCTTGTTTTTAGTTAGCGTTCACAACAGAATTCAATTACTAAAAAAAAAAGAGGGGTTTAGTAAACACCAATAGTTGTGTTTACCTAATTAAGGCATGTAGAATCCAATTAGTTTTTTGAGGTGTGCCATCGCTGTAGCGAAACCTGTACAGTGATGGCAGTGTCGGCACTGCAACCCGATCGACAGTCATTCTGTGGATCAAGATTTTGCAGCACTGGTAGTCTGGCTGCCCCAGGGGTTTTATGCATTTCCCCCCATACATCTCCGACCTGGAGGTGATTATATTAAGTTTGGGGGGTGCAGGAAGCTAAGCCCCCAGTAAACTGCCGGGATGTGCCTCAGTGTGTTGCCACAATAGCGGTCCATCGGCATGATTGCCGGGCGACGTGGTTGCCATCAGCAATTTGTTGTCGCTGGGGCATCAGTCGACGTCCTTGATGTCAAACCGACTTGGAAACTTTATTAATTACTTACTTAGAAATGCGCTTTTTTACTATGCAGAAAATCCTTTTTTCATAAGCCATGGAAAAAAATTCCACAAAACAGGATTCTTTTGCCACAAATTGTGAAAAAAGATTTGCGGAATAGGATTCGGATTTTCTTTTGCTGCAAATTGCGAAAAAGGAACCATGGAAAAGGATTCTTTTTTGCAAATTTGAGAAAAAAGAATGTTTATATAGCCATTTTTTTGTCACTTCACAGTAAACAAATGGTTTGGAATTTTGGTCTGAAAATTTCAGGGTACAAAGGGCATGCCCCAGAGATATGTCTTTTGGTGGTTTGGTGAAAAATTAATTACTTTGCTGTGGAGTTCTGCGGGATTAAAGTTTGCATAGTTTCCCATAGGATAACATTGTAATGGGAGGTGTACACAGTCATTTCTTTGTCACTACGCCGTGAAAAAACAGTTTGCAAATTTGTTCTGAAATTTTCAGGGTGCAAAGGGCTTTCCCCACTGATGTGTCTTTTACTGGTTTTGGGAAAATGTATTAATTTGGTGTCGAATCACATAGGTTTCAAATGTTCCTGTTTTTTTCCATAGGATCACATTGTAATGTCAGGTGTTTGGATCTGCACAGTATGGGATGAGAGCACAGGGCCCAGAGGGCCATGCACTCCCACAGGCAAAGAAGTGTAGCACTACAGTATCTCAAAACTTATGCATGATTGGGAGCACAGGGCCCCACACGCAAATACGGATACCACTAAGGACTGATGGAAGCGTACAGCCCAGATGGCCCTGCGCTCCCACAGGAAAATAGGGATACAATTACAGTATCTCAGAAATTATGAATGGATGACACTGTGCACTCCCACATGCAAATATGAATACCATTATGGAGTGATCGGAGCACAAGCCTTATGCATACATGGCAGCGCTGGGCCCAGAGGGCTCTGCTCTCCCACACACAGATACGCAGAGGAATATGAAGTGATGAGAGTGCAGGGCCACATGAAAATAAGGATACAGTTACAATGTCTCAAAAATTATGGATGGTTGGGAGGGCCCTGTGCTCCCACAAACAAATAAGCCTATGATTATACTTTCTCAAAAAGGAAATTCCCTGCAAAACAAACTTTGTTAGTGCACCACTAGGGTTTCGGCGACAAAATTAGGGAAATGCAGTCATAGGATTCCCATCCCTAACACCCCACCCCCACCCTTCCTGCAGGAATAGGTGTAAGGGGTGTGCTTTGAGTTTATGACATCATTTGCAGTGGGTGGAAGGACTATTTTATCATAAATGCAAACAAGTAAATCTATTGTTTCTACATATAAACTTGCTTTTCCCAACTGTAAAAAGTTAGAAAAATGAGGTTTTATAAGCACAGTAAGACACTCTGGGGGTGTGCATGGAACAGACTTTACCACACTTCAGGGGCTAAAGGCACATGGCCTGTGGCCTCATGCCTCACTATGCCCCTGGGCGTGTGGTAAAATCTGTTCTGTGCACACCCTGTCATGTCTTGTTGCTTACTCACACCACCCAAATGTAAACTTCCAACCTACCCAATGGAACTTTCCCTTCGCATAGGGCCTGCAGGGCTATGCGTAAAGCATTCTGTAAGTCTGGTGCCATATCTGACATGTCTGGTTCTTCTGGATTCTGTGTGAAGCAAGCTACAAGTGTGGCACCCTGCACCACAAGACTGCTGCTTTGCATAGGGCCCACAGGGCCCTGCTCAAAGCAAGCTACCAGTCTCGCACATGACCAACAAGTCTGCTACTATAGTATGTTCTTTTTTAATTTCTTTTTAATTTGTTTTATGTTGTAGTAGCAATAGTAGTAGAATCTGCTTTTTGAAGCAGGGAAGAAAAAGAGCCAGTTGAATAAAGTTCATTTTCAGTGGCTTCCCAAGTACAAAGCTGCAAAAGTACAGCATACATTACAGAAATAATGCATTATTTAACTATACAAATACAATGCTTGATAAACATACACAATTATCTAATATTCACATAATTATCAGAATTAGAAATGATACAGTGCTTAAAGTGCAAGGATTCACTTTAAAGTATAGTGAAATAGTACATAAGGGTCCAAATGGCCAGCACCCCCACAAAACAAATGCTAGCAGGTTTTGTGTGGGATTTGTCAAATTGTCCTTTACATAGCCCTGCAACCCCTGCTGGCTTGTATTTGAAAGGGTAACATGTCAGCAAGGTCACTAGTTGCACCAGTGGAAAAGTTTGTGAGGCCAGAGAAATGTTCCAGTTACTAGCTGTACTGGCTAGTGGCTGCCAAAATCGACCCATGGAGGAACCTTGTATAGAAAGGAATGAAGAGCAGGTCTAGCCATGCATTCATGTAAAGTTTAACACATCCAGTAACATGAACTATCAGCATAGCACATCATTCAGTATAATTTGTAAATTATTATAAGTTTATTTTTTTTATTCTTTGATAACTGGGTAAGGCCCGCTAGGCAGAAGTTCCTGTTTACAAGTGCAACCCATGAGCACTGGGGAGGTTGGTGACTTGTTCAGAATCACACAGTAGGCAAGTGGAGCTTGTGGGAATCAAACCCAGGTTTACTGGATGTACCAAGCTCATTCACAGCTGATTACTCTAACCTCTAGGCTACATTGCCAGACCCCCCCCCATCCATGGCATCATGGAATCATGGATCAATCATCCATGATGCCAGTGTGCTCTGTGACTGGCTACTGTACAGCTGTTAGAAATGCCCAATATAGCTAACAGAAACACAACACATTCTCTATAGAAGCTTTCTTTTTTGAAATGCCATTTTATTTCTAAAAAAGGCAATTAGATGTATAATCACAATAGCAGCCACACAATTGGCATATGTGGGGCATTAACCCTGTCTGTGGTCAATGGCACTCAGCTTCACTCTGGGCCCTCAGTACTTCCCAGATGGGTGTTAATCCCCAGAAATGTCTGCTTCTTTGGGCCTTATTGCTTAAGTAATATCAAGTATATACATAAATGTTCGTCACCACAGGTTATAACAGCAGTTTGCTGATTTGTTCACCTGCTATCACTTGGCAGATTATTCCTGTTGACAGGTGCATGTATTTGAAGAGCTTGTGAGAACGCTGGGAACACTTTGAAAAACATAATGTTTACAAATGAATCTGCTTAGAGGTCACATATTGTCTGCATTTATCTTCCCCACTTTTTTATTAGCAGGGTCAGCTGCTTAAAAATAGGATCCTTGCTCCACAGATTTCATCTACTCCTGCTGCCTGTCTACATGTGATGTCATACTCCTTTGTTTATAACTCACAGCTGGTTGTCACTTAAATGATTATGATGTTACAAGCAGGAGATATGAGATCACCTGTAGACGAGCAGCAAGGGCAGATGAAGTCCAAAGGACAAGGATCCCATTGCCATACACATTTCCCAAGTAATAGAGAATAAAGATGAATCATAATGTACCAAAATAAATTTGGTAATAACAAAAAAATAAGAGCCAGCCTGGTGGTGCTGAGGGTTAAGGCGCTGGACACCACACCTCATGCCACGCTGGCAACCCAGGGTTTGGGAATGAGCCCGGGCTACCAGGGGTCAGCAGGGGAGAGAGAGGATTGAGTGTTCAGAGGACTGCTCTCCTATCTCGGGGGGGGGGTCCAGGGTTCAGCCTGGCACCGCAGCAGCCACCGGTGGAGACCGGTGGAGACCGGAGGCTGTGCACCGCTCAGGGCTTAGCTAGTGGGTTGCAGAGCCGCAGCAGACATCCCTGGCATCATTGCATGCCTGAGCTCTGCTGGGTGGGAGGGGGAGAGGGCGTAACCAAAAAGCTATCAGAAAAACCCTCTGCCTCCTGATAGGTGATGGAGGGTCTGGGGGTGCCTGCCTACCACACCCAATGTTGGGTTCCTCCTCTCACTCCTCTGCTTTCCTCCATTTCAAAGGCGCCCAACTGGAGTCTAGATAGCATGCCAGGAGGAGTATCTAGCGGTTCCACCTCGGGGGACTCATAGCCGGAGGTCTGGGTGGCCGTTGGGAATGGCCGGAGAGTCCGACCCCCGGAGGAGCGAGATGGAACTTCAGGTGGGCGGGATCAAGGCGGTTAGCATGAATCCACTACTGAAAGAGTTCAGGAGGTAGAGTGATCAATAAAGTGCTAAAAAAATCAAAAAAAATGAAGTAGGAAATACCACTACAATTATGTATAATTTTTAAAGTTTTCTTAGAGGTGACCCAGGCTCTGTAAAACAACAATATTTTTTAGGCTGCAAAAAATGTTGTCATGCAGTTTTTTTTAGTAATCATGTATTTATGGTAATTCCATTTTTGGTTTCGTTTTACTTCATCCCTCAACTGAGAGAAGTGGTTTTAGAATTGTTACAAGTTCCTGTTCTCTTACAGCACCCACCGTGGAAAAATGAAACAGCTTGGTGTGCTGCTGTGCTGTGTATCCTTCGAAACATGTGCAAGCACCATCCTGGTGCATCCACAGCATGACCCCAGCATGCATAGCCAAAAAGTAAAATCAGCAGAGATTATTAACAGTTGTTGGTGGCAGCTCTATTTAATGATTTGTTATTACCTGTAAAACTAGTAATGAAAACTGATTTTAGAATGTTGGAGCAAATTACGGATACACCGATAATGAATTTAAGGATACCAGCAATGGATTATTGCTAAAAATCTATGTAAGACACACTTTTCGACTGGCTAACAGATACTGCTGTTTTAAACATCTTTGCACCATCTGAGTACTTTTCCTTTCTATCACATTGTTTACACCATCCTGAGCTGCTTCTCCCACCCTGGGTTAGAGGTGAGTTGGTCCCCCTTCCCTCACCACCAGCAGCACTCCAAGGTAACCACCCAGCCCCAACTCTCAACACTGACCAATGCAGAACCTGAACATGCCAGGGATCACTAAGGACCTAGCTCACAATATAGCCAGGGCCCCTGGTGTTCTGTGGCAGAATTTTCTGATTTCTGCGGCAGTGCTCCTTGACTTCTGTGGCAGCATTTTCTGATTCTGTGGCATGATTTATTCATTTCTCTGGCAGAATGCAGTCCTGTCATTGGCTAAATATGATGTGATGTCATCGATGACATCATATGCTGAGCATAGAGGAGGGGCTTCAGGATAAACGAGGTGGGAAAGAAAGCCTGACACTATGGGAAAACAGTATATTTATATGAAAATTCACCAAAAACAATGAATTCTGCGGCACTATGTATATTCTGCGGCATGATGCAAATTCTGTGGCAAATTCTGCAACCGCAGAACCGTAGAATTCCAGGGGCCTTGAATATAGCCAAACCCATTCACTGCACCCGTGTGGATGGAAGTAAACATGTGTAGCACACCAAACTTCTTTCTGCAGCTTGTAGGGACACATGGTGCTATTAAGAGTACAGCAGCACTTTTACAAGTAGTGGATGGACAGTCAGTGCTAGAACATGGTAGTTTATTAGAAATGCCTGAGCGCACGGCCCTCTGTGTTGCCTAACCATAGAGTTCATTTTTTCCATGTGACTGTGGGAGTAATTAAAAAATAAAGATTTTGCTAGATTACTGGAGGGCATGATATGGACACAATTTCAAACCGTTTACCATCATGTGTCAAAGAGACCCAAGAGAAACACAAATCAATTGACCCTGTAGCAGCTTCAGATGCCCTGGAGCCTAAAGCAGAAAGAAGATATATATTGCCTACTTCAGCACAAGTTGAATGGAGAGGGGGGACTGGCCAGTGAAAATTAGACAAAGCAAGCAAGTCTGTTTCTGGTAGTCTTACAACATCTGTTTCAGTTTTCCTTTCATATGTTTGAATTCATGGGTTTATATTACCATACATAGGCAAACATTTCTTGTGTTGGCACAGCATGTACGTTTGGTTGTCAGGATGGGGTCTGTAACTTCTGAAAAGGATTTTTCCTGTTCTGGGCCTGTGGCAAAAGTATTTTCAGAATATGTCTCTGTATTTATTACTGCCAGCAAAGCTATTTACAATAGGACTCCTATATTTGTGCAGAAGAAGCAGTCAGCCGTGGCTTTATTGCAGCTAAAGTGCAACAGGAAGAGCATGCATACTGAATTGGCAGATGTGGACCATGTTTTGACAGAACTTAGTGTTTCACAGGCCTCTGACGAAACAATGTACGGTTACCCCAACAAGGTTTTCTAATGAACCTGTCAGTCAATCAGGGTAAACACAAAGGTGTAATGTCCTGTTAATGTGAATAACAGGCAATGTGACTTATTAATACATTGTTCTTTTGCTGAATTTGAAACTGTTCTTATAAACAGTCTGCCTAGCATCTGCATTTGGTGATTAGACTGTTGATTTAAATAATACGGTTCATTTGGTTTGTATTGGTATACCCCTTGGAGGATAAGCATGCTGAATGCACAGGAATCTATTATGATTATTTTATGAATCTAGATGTACTAGACTCCTGTAACCCTGACTGGTGGTGGTGGTGGTGGGGTGGGTCTGTGTCATTTATAGCAGTATTTATTTTGTATATTTCTGAAAAAATACCCCAGAGTCAGGAGTACACTTAGAGCTGCTAGTGGGAGGGAATGGGATGCTGACTAGCTCTAGAGTGCAAGCATGCATCCATGCACAAACATCATGGAATTCTTATCGTCAGCATCCCATGGGAGGAAATAAAGGTGGAAAACTCAGAGTGTGCAGCATGCAGCCAGCACTCCCTGGCTTTGCCAAACTGCCTCCCTCCACCTGCCCTAACATACAGTAAGACTGCCCTAATGAAAGGTGGATGCCACCCCCCCAAATGGCCCCAGCTTTGGGCTGGAGGAGCCCATGGGGACTAGAGGGGGATTAGCCATGGAGACGTTTTTGACATTGGGGCTGGGAGGTTGCTAGGTGGCTGAAGAAGCAGCTCTGGTGGCCATGTAAGAAATAAATAAATTAAAAAAGAAAATTAATAAAAACTTCAATGGGGAAAAGATAGCCATTGAGTACTAACACTGGGGATGTGCTCCCAATGTTGTAGTGGGTAGTCCGGGGGGGGGGCTGTTGACAGTAGCGACATCTGGGGTTGGGTTTTTTGGGGTCATAATTAGTAGAAGAGGGAGGGGGCATTGGAAGATTATAGAAACACCAGGGAAGTCTCTTGGTGTCACAACTGATAGACAGGGAGGGACTGGACTGCTTAGAGACACATGGGATAAGCTTCCCATAGGGTTGCTCAGAATCTGAGTTACTGAAACAGATATCTTGGATCCTCACTTTTTGGGGAATTAGGATTCTCAGAACTGAAGGCCAAAAGTCCTCATTCTGACAGAGGGGTTGGACTTGGAGTCCGCATCCAGCTACCAATAACAAATACCCTCACCTAGCAAACAGTACTTCGTATGCCCCCTGCCCACAGTTGCAAGTCGCGATGTGAAAGATCCCCATCACAGGCTCACACCCTTGTAACACTCATTCAAGAGTAACATGCCCACGTAACTTACTTTTGTAGTTGGGGCCAGGTTCTGTCACTGCTAATCACTGTCACTGCTGCTGCAGGTGTAGTCAGGAGGTGCTGATCTGGGAAAAATTATCTTTCGTTCAGAATAGGATGGTGTTGCAGTCACTTATAATAATCCACATATCCTCAGTAGTTCCAAGCAACTCCATAATTCATGTCTCCCGAGAGTCCCATTGCCCAAAGCAGCCAGACATAATGTGCCACCCACTAGGGCCCCTGCCTAAGAGCCCAATCCATGCCCAGTTGCTCATTGCTCATGGAAAGCATCCAAGTAGCCACAACTCTCTAACTGAAAACTTTCAACCTTATAGTGTCCCACTGTAATACTGAATTTCCTTCTTTATATAAGGGGAGCCGGGTGGTCAACTGGGACCAAATCCTGTGCCACCATTAAAGATGCTTCATTCACCTACCGTGTATGGCTGCGATGAAGACCCAGGGTTTAGTGCCAGTCACCCATCCCTAGCTCCCATCACAAAGGCAAAGAAAATTCAACATGGAAAGACATTGTAAAACTGGATGTGTTCCTTCAGAGAGTTGGGGCATCTTGGATGCCTTCCTTGGGTGGTGGGCAAATAAGCATGGTATGGGCATTTAGGTAAGGGCACTTGAGGGTGGTGCATTGCGTCAGGCTTCCTGGGGGAATGGGATTCTTAGGAGACATAAATGATGTAGTTGCTCAGGACTCCTGGGGATATACAGATACCAGTGACAGCAGAAGAGGATTTTTCCCAAACCAGCACTCGCTGATCTCTGCTGCAGCACTGACAGTGACCACCAATGAAGAACTCTGGCACCAACTACAAAAGTTATGGGGAGAGGGAGTTGAACTTGTAACTGTTAAATGATTTTTGGGTGCAAAAAAGGTGTGAGTCTGTGAGGGGGTCTTTCACATTGCAATTGTGGGCGGGGGCACCTCAATAATACTGTTTGTCAGGTGGGAATATTATGTAGTTGGTAGCTGGATATAGAATCAGATATCAATTAACTGGCATCAGAATGGTATCGGACCTTTTACTGGAGTTTCCAGTAATCCAATGGATGGGGAACAGAATGAAACCATCTGATTCAGAGCAACCCTGGCTCCCAGTGCCACTACTGACAATCAGGTGGGGGGAAAAGATTGAGTGGCTTTGAGTGGGCACTCCTTGCCACACTGCAGAGCAATGGAGAGGAGGGTTTGAGTAATGCTGGCTGCACACATGCCCATAATCACAGAAGAAATGCAATTATGGGCACTTGAAAACACTTTATGAGTACTTCTTTGTTACAGCCTGAGCCAGAAAGTTTCAGGTTTCAAATCATTGTTGTTTTTCTTTGGGGAAAAATACAGCTAAAAACTGATAATTATTTAATATTTTTGCACTCCTCCAAACTTTGAAACTTCTTAACTGAATGTTATGGCACATGCTAATGAGGTATAGTACATGCCACTTTTTGGAACCCTAGATCAAAGATGACTGAGTTATAAGCAAGCAGAGATTACTATTTAACATTGAAGTGCCTGCTCAACTTTAGTAGAAAGGTTTACCTGTTGTTCACTGGGTCAACTGGCTAACTCTGCCCCACCAATATAAAAGGCAGGCAGTCCCTGATCTCCCTGCTTTAGCTTGCTTTTTGAGTGATGTTGCTTGAGTGTTTGCTGCCTGGCTGCTTTGTCCTTTTGGGCTCTGCTTTCTCATGCTCCCATTCGTTGCTGTGCTTTTTTTGTTTTTGGTTTTTTGCCTTTCATATGTCTCTCTTCTCTCTGCTCTTGTCTTTTCCTTTCTCCTGTTCTTACTTCTTGCCTATTTCATTTACACTTCTGCCTAAAGTATCCTTCATCCATGTCTTCCTTCCTACTACCTGTGTGATAACAGTGCTTTCTTGGCCTCTCCTTGCATTCTCTCTTTGCTCATTCTGTTTGTCTGTAGCCTCAAGCAGTGCTACAGGTGGTCACGTCTACGTCCTTTGCTTCTTAAGCATCTGCCTGCTTCACTTCCACAGTCCTACTGTACCTTTCCATTTCATTTCATTTTACCTAGAATCCTCAGCAGCTGCTGGTCTCCGAGCTACTCCAGTGGCTCTTTGCCTATTTTCCTAGCTGCTCTTCTCCCAATATGCACTAGTGTAGTCATCTGCTTGAAGTTTCCTCTACTGGTCTCAGCTCAGTCGGCGTATGGATCTGTTTTCTCAGAGCACACTCCCTCGCCTGCTCCACAGTCAGTTAGCTTCCCTGAACACGTCCAGTTTCAGAACTGTCCTCAGTTGCTTTTCGGCGCTTGCTGCTTCCCCTTCTGCAGTGAAGACCATGCTGCACCCCATACATCTGCTTAACTTATAGATTCCTTGCCTCCTGTACCTTTTCAATATAACAAGCTCTCTGCATGCTGATCATAACAACACCAAGCACTATTGCTCAGCACTCCTAATTCCCATGATTTCAGTACTCCATCACTCTTGCAGATCTGTAGCCTATTTCATTAATGGTCAAATCCCTTGCTTTTGCTGCTCACCTTTGTACGGTGGTTTTCTAAGGTGACTGAGATCCCGATGTACCGACAGAAACAACTTTTTCATTCAATTTCATACTTCAACTTTCTATTCAAACAACATGAAGTCTTGCTGTATTCTGACAATTGCAGTGATTCCCAACCTTTGAACTGCCCCGGAGAACAAAGAGTTAACTTTCTATGCAGGGCATAGAACGCTGAGCTCAAGCTCGGTTGAAGTCTCTCTCTGGAGTGTTTTGAACTTAAACCAACAGATTCTTTACTCCACCTCACTGAACGGCCGGCTCCAAGGATTTCTCCTTCAGCTCGGTTTGAAAGTCGGTTAAAGTTTTCAGTTTTCGTCAGTTTTTAAACTGGAAAAAGTATCCACATAGTTGGTTCAGTCTCTGTCTGTGGTGCCCTGAGTACTAGATAGGAATTGTTCTGTTTTTCTGTGTGGAACTTGTAAAAGTGTGGTCAGTTCAGCTGAACCGGGCCATTTGATTGTGAAAGTTGTTTGTTTACTTAGTGTGTGGTTACCGGTTCTTATCGGTTCTAAAAAAATATGTGTTTTAACCATTTTTTTCCAACAATCGTGACACGGTTAGGAACCGATAAAGGAGTCTTGCCTGGCGGTTGCTGAAGAAAGGGTAAGTTTGATTAGGTTGGCCATGTCTGAGAAACCCAAGAAAAAAACTGGGCCCACTGGGTTTCAACACTGCAGTGAGTGTGGGGAGGTCTTTGCTAAGGCTGATCCCCACACCACCTGAGTTTATTGTCTGGGGTTTGACCACTTTAACTCAGACTGCCAAACATGTAAAAAACTTTCCCAAATCTACCCTTGAGAAGAGATTAGGTAGACTGAGGGAAAAGGAGGCCGAGAAGTCCGCTGACCCGGATGCCAGCCCGGTTAGGTTTCGACTGAACCAGCAGGAATGCCCTCTGACCATGGCGTTACTTCTTCGGGAAAAAGGAGAGCCGACTCCGAGGGATCGGTTCGGAGAGAAAGAAAACACAAATATAAATCGACCGGTTCGGATCCAGAGGTTCATGTTCCGACCGCCGAAGAGATAGCCAGGGTGATTCAGATTGTGGAATCGCTCCGTCCGGTTCCGACCGATCCGGTTCCTTCTGGCAGGAGTTCGGTTCGGTTGGTTCCTCCGGTTCAAGAGTATACCCTTGAAGATTTTTATGAACCGGAATTTGAAGAGGAAGGGGAATTTGAGGATGATGATGTAAGTGAAGGTCTGGATGTGCCTGTGGAATCGGACATCTCCCCAGACAGACCTTCAGGTATTTTCCCTCCTAGGCTTTCTGAATCCCCTTCTCACTTTATGTTTTACAGAAAGGTGGCTGAAACCCTCCAGCTTCCTATGGAGGAGGCTGTGGAAGATCAAGAAGAGCCTGATTATGTAGAGATGATGGATATCCCAGAGTCCAGGAGACTGTCTATTCCCCTCTATAAATCTTTTGGGAAACAGACACAAAAAATCTTAGTCCCCTAACGCTATACCTCCTGTGGATAGAAGAATGGACAAGAGGTATACACTTTCAGGCTCAGACACGGAGTTCTTATATCAACAATGCAGCTATGTTGGGGTAGTGCAGGCTGCTGCCTGTGACAAGGCAAATATGCCCTTGGCTTCACACCCCCCTGACAAGAACTCCAGGAAGATTGATGCCATGGCAAAGAAGCAGTACATGGCATCTTCTTTGGGACTCAAGCAGGCAAATTACATGGCCTATACAGCCAGGTACCAGAAGTCCAGATGGGACACTGTACTGGCACTGGCTAAACAGGCCTCCCCCCAGCTATTCAAGGAGCTGGAAGCGGTGGCTGCAGATGGGATTGAGGCATCTAAGGTTCAGTTTTATGCTGCTGTGGACTCTAATGATGTGTCATCAAGAGTCATGGCTATATCTGTTGCTCTTCGGAGGATGGCTTGGCTCAGATGTACTAGCCTCTCACAGGACACCCAGGCTAAGGCCATGGATTTTCCTGTAGTGGGTAATTCTCTGTTTGGGGAGCAGACAGAGAATTACATGAAGAAAATGGATGAGTAGAGGATGACTTACAGGAGTGTTCAGGCCAAGGAAAAGCAGGCAACTCCTCAAAGATAGCAGTCTAGGGGCAGGGGCAGGCCTTTTCAAAGACCTTTTTAACAAGCACAGGCCTCTTCCTTTTCTCAGAGGGGGTTCTTCAGAGGGAGAGGCAGAAGGGGGATGAGCAGGGCTGCATCCACTCCTCAGCCTAAAGCCCCTGCCAAGCAGACACCCTGATGGGCCTGCCCAGGTCGACTTTCCTATTCCAGCAGGGGGCAGGCTGGCTTACTTTGTCCAGGACTGGATGTCTATTACATCAGACAAGTGGGTCCTGGAAGTAGTAAGCCAGGGACTGGTTCTCAGCTTCAAAAAATTTCCAAAGTTGAGAGTCAGATCTTTTCCACCTGAAAATCTCTTGGAAACCCTTGCCCTAGAAGTAGAGGTTTCTTCTCTCCTAGCTTTAAGAGCTATAGAGAGAGTAGAGGGGGAGGTAGTATAGCACAGTGGTTTAAGGCTCTGAGCTGCAAATCTGGTGACATCCAGCAGACCAGACCTGAGTTTGAATCCCACAGCTTTCACTTGTAAAGTATTTTTTTCACAGAGAGGGTTGTGGATTCATGGAACGGCCTTCCGGAGGAGGTTGTGGAGTCAAAAACAGTGGTGGAATTCAAGCATGCATGGGACAGTCATAAGGCAATTCTGGGGGTAGGAAGAAGTAGGCTGCTGGTTAACTAGGATCTGCAGCTTATCCATTAGGTAGGGAAATGGGCAGACTGGGTGGGCCAAGCTGTCCTTATCTGCCATCAAATTCTATGTTTCTATGTTTCTACCTACCCTACACTGGGGCAAAGGACTGTACTCCAGGTACTTCCTGATCCCCCAAAAAACAGGGGCGTGGCAACCCATCCTAGACCTAAGATATCTAAACAAACATCTTTTAAAACCAAAGTTCAAGATGATAACTCTGGGAATAATCCTTCCCTCTCTAATGCCAGGGGACTGGCTAGTCTCCCTGGACCTCAGAGATGCCTACTTTCACATTCCCATCAGGTGCTCCCACAGAAAGTACCTCAGGTTCGAGTTGCCCTCAGGCCACTATCAGTTCAGAGCAATGCCCTTTGGCCTAACCTCAGACCTAAGAGTTTTCACAAAGTGCCTGGCAGTAGTAGTTGCCTTTCTAAGAAGGCAAAAGATTTTGATTTTTCCATATCTGGACAATTGGCTAATAGTGGGTCAGTCTCCAGACCAAGTCAAGTCTCACCTGCAAGTGACCCAGCAAGTGCTCACTTCTCTAGGATTTCTTCTCAGCCTTCCCAAGTCAGTTCTCGAACCAGTCCAGTTTCTTACCTTTATAGGGGCAGAACTGGACACACTCAGAGCAAGAGCCTTTATTCCTCTAGAAAGGGCAAGGGTTCTTATAGAACTAGCTTCTTCCTTCAGCCTTCGGGTATCTCGACCAGCAAGACATTTTCTCCACCTCTTGGGCCACATGGCAGCTTCAACAGCAGTGGTCCAAGGGGCAAGATTCCTGATGAGGGATATTCAGTTCCACCTGAGAGCTTTCTAGTCTCAGAGAAAGGACTCCCTTACCAAACCGATCCCAGTGACTCCGACCTTGATCCAAGCCCTCCAGTGGCGGCAGGATCAGGACAATTTAAGGCAATGTGTCCCTATTGTTGCTCAGCCTTGTTCAGTGGTCCTTACCACAGATGCTTCTCTCCTAAGCTGGGGAGCCCACCTGGGGTCCCTTACTGCCCAGGGGCTGTGGTCCCCCCAAGAATCCCTTCTCCACATCAATCTTCTAGAGCTCAAGGCAGTTTTTCTGGCTCTAAAAGTGTTCTTACAGTCAGTACAGACCAAGGTGGTTCAAGTCAGAACGGACAACACCACCACCATGTGGTACATCAACAAGCAGGGAGGTACTTCGTCCTTGGCCTTGTGCACAGAAGCCATGAAGTTGTGGTCCCTGGCTTATTCCCCGCAAACCTCTCTTGTAGCAGTTCACCTTCCAGGCAAGGACAATGTGCTTACAGATGCACTGAGCAGGATTTCTCAGGGCCATCACGAATGGTCCCTGGACCCTCACGTGTTGAAAGTGATTTTTTCAAGGTGGGGCACTCCAGAGATAGATCTCTTTGCAGCACCAGACAATAACCAACTCCCTCTCTTTTGTTGCAGACCTCCAGTCCTGGGCACAGTCCCTCTGGATGCCCTATTGCTGAATTGGGAAGGGAAGTTTCTGCATGCTTTTCCCCCCTTCCCACTCCTGTTCAAAGTTTTGGTAAAAATAAGGTCTCAACCATGCAAGGTGATTCTGATTGCTCCAGATTGGGCCAGACAGCCCTGGTAACCCCTGTTGCTGTCCCTAGCAGTCCGTCTTCTCCTGTCTCTTCCCAGGAATTACAACCTGTTAACATCCTCTCAGGGAAGGATTTGGTACCCCGATCTTCAGTCGCTCAGTCTCAAAGCATGGCTCTTGAAGAGTTAGAGTTTGCAGATCTGCATCTTTCCCGAGGGGTTCTGGATATCCTCAAGGCTTCTCGAACGCCCTCCACCAGAAAGACTTACAACTCCAAATGGAAAAGATTCAGCATTTGGTGTTCTAAGAAGCATATTTCTCCAGACACTGCTGAATTGCCTATGGTTCTGGATTATATGGTCCATCTTAATGGCCTAGGCCTCAGATCAGCTACTCTCAAGGTACACTTGTCAGCTGTTTCTGCATTTTTGTCTGTGGGGAAGCCTTCCTCACTATCTTCCCATCCTGTGTTCTGTAAATTTTTTAAAGGATTGCTTCACACCAATCCTCCTTTTAGAGACCCTGCCCCTGCCTGGGATTTGAATGTTTGCATTGCTCAACTTATGCAACCCCTCTTTGAACATATGTCTTCAGCAGAGCTTAAGTACTTGACTTGGAAAACGGTATTCCTGGTAGCCATTACCTCTGCCAGGCGTATCAGTGAAGTGCAAGCCCTGTCAGTGGAACCTGATTTTATCTCATTTCACAGGAATAAAGTGGTCCTTAGAACCAACAGAAGGTTCTTGCCCAAAGTGGTTTCAGACTTCCATTTAAACCAGTCTATGTCTCTCCCTGTTTTCTTCACTGATCATTCTTCCTCAGGACAGAGGAGGCTACACAGTTTAGATGTCAAAAGAGCCCTTAGTTACTACATAGAGCGTAGCAAGGGTCACAGGTTTGACTCCCTCCAGTTGTTCCTCACTTACTGCTTGGTAGTCTGCAATTGTCAGAATACAGCAAGACTTCATGTTGTTTGAAGAAAAAATTACTCACCTTAGTAATTATATTTCTTCTAATGGAGCCTTGCTGTATTCTGACCTCCCTCCCTCCCTGCCTCTCCTCTCAGAACCTGTTTTTGGGAAGTGGATGGGCAGGTGCAGTGTTGCACCCCAGGGGTGTTTTTTTCTTTCACCCTCCTCCTTTTTGTTTGGGTGCTTATTTATTATTGTTATTTTTAGTACATTGGGCTTTTTTGGGGGGTTTCCTGACTTGAGTCTTCCTTGGGAATCCAAAACTTTTTTCAGCCAGCTGGCTAGTAAGAATTTTTACAATTTCCACATAGAATTTTTAGTTTAGTTGGGTTCATAAGAATCTGACGGTTTAAAAGTTCAAAACACTCCAGACAGAGACTTCAACCGAGCTTGAGCTCAGCATTCTGTGCCCTGCATAGAAAGTTAACTCTTTGTTCTCCGGGGGCAGTTCAAAGGTTGGGAATCTCTGCAATTGTCAGAATACAGCAAGACTCCATTAGAAGAAATATAATTACGAAGGTGAGTAATTTTTTCTTCTTTCCATTTCAGGTGCTGTTCTGGTCTCCCTGCATGGAGTCTCACATCCTCAACTCAGTGGCCTCTGGTATCCATGCCATAACAGTGGCATTGTTACTAAAGAACAAGCCCTGTTGCTGTAACCGGTGCTTGCCAACAGCTTGCTTCTGAAAGTTTGTCCCTTCCCCAAAGCCACACTTAGAATGCTGGGGGTCTTCTGCCCTTGCAGGAACCTACAGGAGGTGGCTTAACCACTCTGTGCAATCCATTGTTCCTTAGCTGAGCTTTATCCTTCTCTGTTTCAGATCCATATATTCCACTTATGATGACATTCCTAGTAATTCCCATTAAACATTCAAGCAACAAAGAGGAGGAATCAGTCCATATGGCCCACTCCAATGCCTCCAGTTTTAGATGTCAAAAAAACTCAGTCACATCCTACCACACACTAAAGGAATGGACAGTACCCACTACTTAGCTACCTTAGTTTCACCATGTGTATTGCATCACAAGGCAGATCATTCATTTCATATCTATTCACTCTTGCCTCACCTTTCTGCTCCTTGCATTGTCATGTCACCATTATGTCTTCTGCAAAATTCAGTCTACTCACGTGGTCTTAGGAACTACACTAAAACAGTGTCAGTGGCTCAGTAGGTAGCACACTAGCCTCTGAGACTGGGAGATCAGAGGGCTGTGGGTTCAGTTCCTGCATCTGGCACTTGGGTTAATATCCCAATACTGACACTATAGTGCAGCATGAGGGGGGGTGCTGCACTTCTGAGGTGCCGTTTTTCAGATGAGACGTTAAACCAAGGTCCCATCTGCCTGGATTGGTGGTAGTTCAGGTGGATGCTAAAGATCCCATGGCACTTATCGAAAAAGAGTAGGGGAAATTTCCCTGGTGTCCTGGCCAAATTTCTCCCATTCACCAAAAATACCACCGACAGTTTAATCTGGTTCAATTTCAGTTGCTTACCATTTGTATCCCCCCCTTCCCCTGGTCGCCCCTGAAAAAGGGACTTCTAGGCCCAGTGGGCTTACTGGGTTAACAAAATTCAATAAATAAATTATTAAATATTAGAAGTCTCATATGTATTCTCAACACCAGGTTTTTACAGATGATACCACTTCTTTCAGCTATGCCACTATTTACAACACTACTTAGTTTGCTGCTCCATGGCCTCCCACCCATCACTGAAATTCCTCATTTTAGCATAGCATCTCTTTTTGAAGTATACCCAATTGTAGCGGTGGCTGTTTCAAAGGGGCCACTTTCATCCAACCAGTCAGTTATTCTGTATTCAGATAATCAGTCCACTGTAGCACCCATTAACAAAGGTCATTCCTCTCCCCCTGCAGTTCTGTATTTCCTGCGGTGATTTAAAAAAAATTATTCTTTTGGCAACCGGATAAGGCCCACTAGGCACAAGTGCCTGTTATCAGGGGTGACCCAGGAGTACTGGGAAAGTTAAGTGACTTGCTTAGAGTCCCACAGTATGTAAGTGGAGGTTGTGGAAATCAAACCCGTCTCTGTACCAAGTTCATTCACAGCTCATTACTCGAACCCCAGACTATACTGCCAGCCCCTGATTAACCTGGATGTCCCTTCAGACCCATTTCCATATTCGCTGCATATACATTCTTGGCACTGATAATTCTGTTGCTGACAGCCTTTTATGTTTTGATTAACAGACCTCAAAACTCCTGATCCCTTCTACCCACAAGCACACAACCTCTCCTCCAGATTTTGCAGATGTGATGTCATAAACTTTTTATTTATCCAAGCATACTGGGCTGCTTGGACAGAATATTAAAATTTCTGACCCATGCAATACCTACATTTACATGCCTCACCTCTATCATGCCCTGGCATTCACCACTTTCTGTATTCGTACAGAGGACCTATACATCTCTTTTTTCAAGCAATACAATATGCTGGAGGTATTTAATTTCATCTTTCAATAGGGCTTCCAAACTGTCAGTTATTGCTCTCGAGTCCTCCAGTTAAATTATTCATGCAAAGTCTGAGGAAATGAAATGTACCCCTTTCTAGGGACATGGATATGTTGTTCATCCACACTATCTGGCAGGTTCCTTGCCGCTTTAAATCTTGCCAGAAGGTCTTCAGGCTGGCTCCTCCAACCCACCCGGGTGGTAAAACTCTCGGCTCCGCCCCATAATGCCAGATCTTCCTTACCGCTTGGAAGCTCAGGTTCCCTCCTTAACGCTCTGTGTGATAGACTGGATCCTAACTCTTCGGTTTGTCCAAAACTCGTTTTAAAATTTTCAAGACTTCGGTCTTTCTTTTCCCTCGCGGCTGCGATGGACACATCGACTCCTGGTTTTCGGCGGTGGCCCTGTGGGCAGAAGATGTCCAGAATGGATCCGCACTCCACGTGCATCTACTGCCTCGGCCTAGAACACAACCCACAGGCCTGTGAGTCATGCTGTTCATTCTCGGCCAATGTCTTGGAGGACTGCGCTGCCCGGTTGAAGCTTGGGCGCCCCAAGAAGCGCTATCCGCCAGTAAAGTCGAAAGAGGCCCGTTGGGCGGTTACTGCGGTGGCTGGCTCGGCTGAGCAGCTCGAGCAGATGATCACCCTCGAGGATGAGGAGGAGGCAGTCCAGGCAGCATCTTCCTCCTCCTCGGTCGCTGCATTTATCCCGCTCTCTTTGGGTACCTCTTATTCTGCTTCGTTCAAGGAGCTTTGCCAGTCCCTTTCCATGAAGGGAGAGAGGCCATCGAGACATTCCTCTAGGTCCAAAAAGAAGGATTCCAAGGGTAAGTCCCATCGTCGGCGTTTGTGGGAGCGGGAGAGGTCCCCTTCCCTAAACAGCCGACCGTCGACTTCAGTCGAGGTTGCGGCTATGGCTGCTGGCTTCACGGCGTCCCCGTCAGGTCAGCCGGCTGAGACACCCGTCGACGTGGTCGAGATTTTTCTCGACCCGTCGGACGGGTTGTTGACTGGTGAAGCCAACAACCCTTCTTCGCCGGTTCCCCTGGTGGAGACTGAGGATCTGCCTGTGCCCTCGGTGCAGCAGTCCCCGGTTAAGGTGTCCGAGCCGAGGGAAGAGCGGGTGTCTCCCACTCCTTCCCAAGCCCGTCCTCGGACACACCGAGGATCTCGGTCTCAGTCTTGGACTTCTTCTCGGTCCAGCCGTTCCTGCTGACATCAGTGGTCTCGGTCTTGGCACCGAGGTAAGTGGCGATGCCGCTCATCTTCGTCTTCCTCCTCGGAAGAGGAGAGGCTTCGACGCAAATTGCGTCAACGCTACGAGGAACTGATGTGGCAGCAGTTACTTTTGTCCAGGAGCAAGCTGACACCGACGCCTTCCCCGCCATCAAGTGGCTGTCACCCGAATGGCCGAAACAACCTCTTGCTGCATTCAAGATGCCCAAGCCTGGGCCGGCTGTTCGGCCGAAACCTACTGCCCCACCGATTGTGGTGGAACCTCCGCCTCCACAACTGAAATCGGGGGCGCCGACCAAGGACTCTCGGTCAGGTCAAGACCTGCCCCACAGGTTGTCGTTCACCCTCACTCCTGACCGTCCTTGGCAGGCGGAGGGTGGCTCAGGCCCTAGGCAGCTCTTCACAGACTCCTTGGAGACTGACAATGACTCCTCCCTGTTCTCCAGGCCAGTTGACCTGGAGTCCTCTGGGGGCCAGTCACTGGACGAATGCCCATCGTCCTTTATGGGTTTGCTTTGGCTCATCTCAGAGTCCACCAGGATGCAGCTCGAGCCCATATCCAAATGGGCCAAGTATCCCCTGATGGAGATACTGGACCGAGGGGATTCACCCACGAAGGCCTTTCCAGTGGCTGAGGCCATTGTCGGCCCAGCCTTGGAGTTTTGGCCTGCTTCCTGTCCTGCGCCCTCAGCCAGGATGGCCAGGAAGTATGCGGTCCCTACCGGCTCTTTGCTTCGGTTTTTGAAGCACCCCTCTGCCGAGGGGTTGGTCACCGACAGCGTTTCCCGACGTTCCGGGAAAGCTAGGGACGTGGACAAGCCCCCAGACAAGAGGTCCAAAAAGCTGGACTACGCCAGGTGCAAGGTGTATGTTGCATCCTCCCTTGGCTTCCGCCAAGTCAGCTCGGCCGTGCTGATGGCACATTTCTCCCACGCCCTCATTGGCTCCCTGGATGAGGTGATCCCTCATCTTCCGGCTGACCTGCAGACCACGGTCTGGCAGGTTCGGGACCAGGGAAGGGTGGTGGCAAAGCAGCAGCTCCAAACAGCTCTGGACATAGGGGACTCCTGTGCCAGATTGGTTGCAGCCACGGTGGCCATGCGCCGCAGAGCATGGCTGAGGATAGCCACCTTCACGGCGCACACCCAGCACAAGTTGGTGGACGTCCCCTTCTTGGGGACCAACCTCTTCAGCCCTGGAGTGGAAGGTCACCTCCAGTGGATTGAAAAGTCCAATGCCACTCTGGACTCGGTCACCTCTGCCCAGAAGAACAAAGGCTGCCGACAGCAGCAGCACAAGCCCTTTCGTCCTTCTGCGCCTGCGGCATGTCCGGCCCAACAGCACCAGCACCAGGGCTAGCAGGCTTGCGCTTGGCATCCCAAACCCAAGCCCGCAGCTTCCTCTAGTAGGAAACAGGAAGGTAAAGGCCCAGAAGGTTCCTCGGCCGGTCCCTCCTCCAAGCCTGCCCAGTGACGGGTTGAGGGGTGTTGCCCCTAGCCTCGTCACTCCCCCCTTGGTTCCCCCCCGTGGGGGGATGGCTCCGTCACTTCCTTTCTGTCTGGTCCGCTATCACCACGGACCACTGGGTGTTGGAGGTGGTAGGAAAGGGCCTGCCTCTGGAGTTCGGCAGGCTCCACCCTTTTGAGCCATCGCCTCGAGGCCACGGGGTCCGTAGCCTCGCTGTCGGCCTGCCAACCGATATTGCCCTGCTCCTCGAAAAAGAGGTGATCAGGAAGGTGGCGGATCCTTCTCCAGACCCGGGGTTTGTGTCCAGGTATTTTCTGGTCCCAAAACGGACGGGAGGCTGGTGCCCCATTCTCGACCTGCACGACCTGAACAGGTTCCTAAGGTCTCGGACCTTCAGGATGGTCACTCTGGCTCAGATAATCCCATTTTTGGAATGAGGCATGTGGTTCTTTTCCCTGGACCTCCAGGATGCGTTCTTTCACATCCCAATCCATCCATCTCATCAGAGATTCCTCCACTTCAGAGCGGAGAGATCCCGTTACGAGTTCCAGGTCATGCCCTTCGGCCTCTCCCTAGCTCCCAGGGTCTTCACCAAATGCATGGTAGTGGTGACAGCATTCCTGCGGCACCAAAGGGTCTGGGTGTACCCCTACCTGGACAACTGGCTGATTGCAGACCCCTCCAGAGCGGAGGTGGAGGGGTCCAGAGATCTGGCCCTCCAGGTTTGCTCTCAGATTGGCCTCCTCATCAACGAGGCCAAGTCAGAACTCATGCCAAAGCAGGTGATACATTTAATTGGGGCAGAGCTCAACTCTCTTCGAGCCAGAGCATGGCTCCCGGCGGACAGGGCTGAGGTTCTTTCCTCCTTTGCCCAATCATTTCAGGTTGGGCAATTGCGCCCTGCCCAGGACTTCCTGCACCTCCTGGGCCTCATGGCGGCCTGCACCAGCGTGGTCGGTTGGGCCCACTGGTACATTCGTCCCCTCCAATGGCGACTGGCCAGCCAGTGGTCACAGCGCTTTGATCTGTTGGATCAACTAATGGCAGTGACCCAGGGGATGTGGAATGCTCTCCAGTGGTGGACCGTTCCGGCACATCTACAGGAGGGCATCCCGTTTGTCCACCCCGAGCCAACGGTCTCTCTATCGACCAATGCCTCTCTGATGGGTTGGGGTGCCCATCTGGGGGAGCACAGATCGCACGGCCTCTGGTCCCCTCAGGAGTCCCGATGCCACATCAACCTGCTGGAGCTGTGAACGGTTTGTCTAGCCCTCACCGCCTTCGCTCCGTTTCTACGGGGTCAAGTGGTTCAGGTCCAGATGGACAATACCACGACCATGTACTACCTAAACCACCAGGGCGGGACGCGCTCCATGCCTCTGTGCAGGGAAGCTATCCGTATTTGGTCTCTCGTGCACAGCCTGGAGGCGGATCTCCTTGCCATTCACGTGGCAGGAGCCTCCAACACCCTGGCCGATGCCCTAAGCTGGATAGGGGCTGCATCTCATGAGTGGTCTCTCCTGTTGGAGGTAGTACAAGATCTCTTCTCCCACTGGGGCATGCCTCAGGTGGACCTTTTTGCCTCCAGGGAGAATGCGAAGCTAAGACTGTTTCATGCCTGCCCCTCAGCAGGGCTCGCTGCAGGGGGATGCCTTCTCAAGGCCTTGGACTCCGGGCCTCTTCTATGCCTTTCCCCCATTTCCCTTGATCCACAAGGTGCTTCTCAAAGTGAGGAGGGACAAGGCGCAGGTGATTCTGGTAGCCCCAGATGGGCCCCGTCAGTTCTAGTATCCAGATCTCCTCAGTCTCAGCTCCAGGCTCCCGAGGAGGCTTCCAGCCCACCTGGACCTGATCTCATTCAATCAGGGGAAGGTATTCCATCCGGACCTTCAATCCCTGCACCAGACGGCCTGATTCCTGAGCAGCTAGAGTTCCAGGCCTTGGGTCTTTCCAACGAGGTCCTCAATGTTGTTGAGGCCTTCCGTAAGGAGTCAACCAGAAAATTCTACGCCTTCAAATGGAAGAGATCCTCCATTTGGTGTCAGGGCAAGGGCCTGGACCCTTCCTCCTGTTCCTTGGCAAGCATTCTGGACTACCTGTGGTCCCTTTCTCAGCTAGGGCTTCGGTCAACGACCCTTAAGGTGCACCTGGCAGCCATCTCTGCTTACCAGGCGTGGGCTGGGAAGCAGTCGGTGGTACAGGAGAAGGTGATCGGGCACTTTTTCAAAGGCCTTGATCACATATCCCCTCCGGTGTGAGAACCTCCACCTCTGTGGGATCTACTGCTGGTATTGGCCAAGCTCATGGGCAAGCCATTCAAACCGATGCACAGGTGTGATATTTCTCACCTGTCATGGAAGACCGCCTTCTTGGTGGCTATCACGTCAGCCAGAAGGATGGGAGAGCTCCAGGCGCTTTCCATCGAGTCTCCTTATCTGGTCTTCCACAGGGACAAGGTTGTCCTGCACCCCCACCCAAAATTCCTTCTGAAAGTGATGTCGGAGTTTCACCTTAACCAGGTGTTGACTCTGCTGGTGTTCTACCCCAATCACACCTCGGAGGACGAATATAGGCTCCATACTTTGGACCCTAGAAGAGCGCGCGCTTATTATAAGGAGCGGATGGCTGAAGTTCAGGGAGAGGTTCACCAGCTCTTTGTCACCTACGCTGAAGCCACACCTGGCAGACCTACAGCCAAGTGGACGATAGGCAGGTGGGTCACCTCCTGCATAGATCTCTGCTATAGATTGGCGGGCATGGAGCCTCTCAAAGGGATAAGAGCTCATTCTACCCGCCATACCACTGCATTGGTAGCTGCTTACAGGGACGTCCCTATCCAGGAAATCTGCAGGGCTGCTACCTGGAAGTCAGCACATACCTTCATCACCCATTACCACATCGACCTTGAGTCACGCTGGGATGCTGGTTTTGGGGCCTCAGTTCTCCAGTCTTTATTCCCTAAGTAGGGGGTGTGCGCCTTGCCTCCCTCCTCCCGGAGAACTGCTAAAGGTCTGCCAGATAGTGTGGATGAACAACATATCTATGTCCCTAGAAATACAGGTTACTCACCTGTAACAGGAGTTCTAGGAATGGTATATGTTGTTCATCCACATGATCCACCCTATTTCCCTGGCTTAGACACACAACCTGGCTTCCAGCGGGGCTAGATCTGGCGTCGCCGAGAGTTTTACCACCCGGGTGGGTGGGAGGAGCCGGGTTGAAGACCTTCCAGCAAGATTTAAAGCGGCAAGAAACCTGCCAGATAGTGTGGATGAACAACATATACCATTCCTAGAACTCCTATTACAGGTGAGTAACCTGTATTTGAAGCCCATTGGAAGGCAACCCATACACTTCACCATATTTTGGCATCTCAGTAGTCTCCACAGAGCTGATGCTTCACCCCGTCAGCCAATCTGATGCTTCAAGCTGCCATGACACTAGTATTTTAAGGATTCTTTTGACCCAGCGAATTTACAGCAGCAAATTCAACCTTCTCCCAGAAGATTAATTTATTAATGGCTAGCCTCAATGAGTGATCAGTCACATACATTTTACTGCTATGCCATTGAGGCACAGGTCAAGAAGAACAGAAAAACCAGGAGCAGTTGTAGAATTCACCAAAAATATTTATTTGTACTAGCAGAAACATAAAAATAAAATTGTTCAGTATAACTATTTACAAAGGCAAAATAAAATAAAGGAGATCCATCAGAGTTTTCCTTCAGTCTCTGTGTCCATCTCTGCAAGCAGCTGCAGCTCTGTCTTATAAGTCCTTCCAACCCCCATTCTTAACAAGCACCCTGTTTCTTCCAAAGTTTTCTTGTATGTTTCAGGCAGGTGCTGGCAGAAACACAGTGTGCCTGAACTGAGGCCCCTTTTGTACTGCTCTTCTGCAAAAGGCTTAAAAATTGCACTAGGTAACCTCTTGATTTTCCAATAGCTTTTTGCAGTAATCTCAAACCACAATTATGTATATTTCAAAAATTAACACTATATAATTTCTAAACAAAAGGGATCCCAATATCAGTTACATTTCCATACAGTGATTTGCATATGTTTTATATCAGCAGATATGCAAGGGAGAAAAAGACACCAGCAAGGGAGACTGAGAGACAGAGAGAGGCAGATAATTGAGAGACTGTCGGGGTGATCAAATCCTAGGTTTCATAGGAAAGTTTGATTGCGCAACCAGACAAAGAAGAGACAGGAAAAGAAAGAATAGAACAGATGCCTGCATTCAAACTCTTTCCATAACAACAGAGACAGGGTCCTATTCCTCCCTATCACATACACCCCCCCAAGAGGGAACCTGTTTTATAAGACAGGTTTCCAAAACTTTCTGTTAATTCTCTAATAATATTAGCTTTTAACTTTCGGACATTAAACACATGTGCAGTATCCTTTTTTCTATAACAGTACAGCAAACAGTAATGTTTAAACTCATACATTTGTTTTTCAACCTTCAGAACCCACAATTCCTGATCCATATCTTGACAGAAAATCAGCATTGCTATTCTCTTTACCAGATTTGTGTATCACATTGAATTTGAATGGCTGTAGTGCCAGGTACCACCTTGTGATTCTGGAATTTTTATCTTTCATTTGTTAAGCCAACAGAAAGGACTGTGATCTGTTATAAGTACAAAGTTAGTTCCTAGTAAATAAAACTTAAGGGACTCCATGGCCCACTTTGCTGCTAAACCTTCCTTTTCAGTGGTGAAGTACTTTATATCTCTGTCATCCAATTTCCTACTTACATGTAGAATAGATTGTTCTATCCCATCTATATTTTGACTCAGGACTGCACCTAGACCTACATCTGATGCATCTGTTTGTAACAAAAATGGTTTCTCAAAGTCTGGGCTCCTTAAAACAGGGTCTGAACATAATGCAGCCTTAATGGCTTGAAAAGCTTCATCACACTCTGAGGTCCATTTCACATTATTTGGGAACTGTTTCTTGACATATTTCTTTGTTATAGGAACAGGGCTGTTAGCTGCAGCTTCTATTTTATAAATTTCTGGCTTAACTTCTCCATTTCCCAACACATAGCCCAAATATCTGGTTTCCTGCTTGTCCAATGCACATTTGGTAGGATTAATAGTCAGACCTGCATTTTTGATAGCTTGGATAACTGCTCGTAGGTTGTTCCAGGTGGCTTTTCCAGTCTGGACTGTACACTATGAAATCATCCAGGTATGCAACACGATATCAATCAGTCAATCAAATCTTTATTTATCCAGACAGACATCACTGAGCAATGCTCATTTGCAAGAATGGACCTGGTTAGGTCAGGGACAATTACATAAACATAGTGCAGTGCAAGGAACAAGATACAATATACATACTGCTGATTTATACAATATACATAGTTGAGTTTTCAGGAAATTCTGATAACTCTGTACCATTTTTCATATTTGCAATTTTTACATAACTTTAAGGTCATAGACAGAATATTGAAATGTGATATGGGGGAAGTGTTGTTGATGACTTGCATACACAGTTGAGAAGATGGATTTGATAAGGTGCAAGGAGGTAGTCAATGAAGGATCTGGGTAGGAGGTGGGTAATGGGCTTCAGTAGCTTTAACAGCGGGGGAGCTGGGGGGGAGGCAGGTGGCCGGAAGGGATGGAGAGGGAAGGGAACAGTTGGCAATGGGGGAAAGGATGTACAAGAGGGCAACACCATGGGAAAAGTATGGAGGGATTGCAGACCATGTGGAACTTGGTAGGAAGGAGAAGAGATGCAGAAGGCAGAGCGGGCACAATTCACTTTTGTGCTAACGAAAACATTTGCATTGCTCCTTGACAAGCTTTGAGTAAAGGGTTTTGAAGAACGTAATGGATATGGGTAGACTCAGTTTCAGGACTTTCTGCAGTTTGTTCCATAGTGAGGGCAGCATGAAACTGATGGCTGTTCTTCCAAAGTAGGTATTGACTTTGGGTACTTTGAGCAGGATGGAGGAGTAGCTTCGTAGAGCATATTTGCTTATAGGAGTTTGTGTGAAGCAATCCAAGATGTATTGTGGTAGTTGCTTGGATATAGTCTGAATATCCAAATTGCTGCATTTCTGTCCCTTCTGAAATGGAATGAGGTCCATCCAACTGCTGCATATCGAGAGCAATGATGGGTGTCATATGGCAGTCCTGTAATAAACCTCAATGCCCTATGATAGAGCGTATCCAACTTACCCAAATGGAGGGCAGGGCAACAACTATATAAGAAATCAGCATAGTCAATTATAAAGAGAAAGGTGGCCTGTACCAAACTTAGCTTAGCATTGCTTGTGAGGAAGTGCTTGATTCTAAAATAGAGGCCAAGTCTCTGACAGAGTTTTTTTAATAGTTCTTCCATATGTTCAATGAAGGAGAGTCTGCTGTCGAGCCAGACTCCCAGGTACTTGAACTTGGATACAAATTCAAGATTTTCGCCGAGGATAGTGGATAAGTGTGGGAGTGTTTGCGCTCCTGTATGTTCTGCATGCTTATATGGAGAGATAAACATTGCTTTTGTCTTCTTTGCATTAAGCAAAGGTTTTTTGCTCAGAAGTTGGTGCTGGAGTAGGTTGAAGTCAGTTTGTAGATCTTTGCAGGCTGCTTCTGGGGAAAGGTGACTGACATAGAGTACCGTATCATTGGCGAATAGGTGTACAGTGGCCATGCTGATGTTAATATTGATGTTGTTGATATAGATAGTGAATAGGATAGGACCGAGGATAGATCCCTGTGGTACATCTCTTTGTAATGGCTTAAGGGGGGACAGATCACATTCAGCCTTAACCTGCTGGAGCTGTCCAGAGAGGTGGTTATTGAACCAATGTAGGGAAAGAGAATCCAGACCTATGGATTTCAGGGACGTAAGGAGAAGGTCATGGTCAACTGTGTCAAATGCCTTACTTAGATCCAGGAACACAGCGCAGATACAATTTCTGTTATCCATTTCCGATTGCCAGTCATTGGTTACTTTTGCTAGGGCTGTGATGGTGCTGTGCTTGGGTCTGAAACCAGATTGTAAAGAGTTTAGGAGATTATTAGATTCTAAGTAGGCTTTCAGTTGAGTACTTACAATCTTTTCCAGTAGCTTAGGTAGTACAGGGAGGATAGAGATTGGCCTGTAATTGTTGAGGTTGCAAGGGTCTCCTGATTTGAATAATGGGATGACCTGTGCAGTTTTCCAGATTGAAGGGATGGTTCCTTGTAGCAATGAGAAGTTGAACAGATGTATCATTGGTACCACTAACACATGGATGGCAACCTTCAGAAAGTAGGGGTCAAGGACATCCACATCTGCACTTTTCTTGATGTCTAGCTGCCAAATCAATTCTTACACTTGTTTCAGCATAGCAGGTTGTAGTGAGAAACTAGAGTCTGTCACCGTGGTTTCAGGGGGTTGTGTGCTTAACTGGGAACACAGTAAATTAGCTGGAGAGTTGTCGAATGCCAAGCCTACGGTCGAGAAATGGTTGTTAAATGAGTCTAGGATTTCCAATCTGTCATTGATAATGGTAGTCCCGGACAGAATTTTAGCTGGGAGTGAGTTACTTGGTGTGTGTCCAGATATGTCCTTAATGGTATTCCAGAATTTAGCAGGGTTTTGGGAAAAAGAGTCTAACTCAGTACGATAGAAAATTGCCTTTGTGTCTCTGATTTTTCTGGTACATACATTCCTAGCTTTTCTAAACTGGTCCCAATCTGACTGAGCCTTTGTTTTCCGTGCTTTTTTCTATAGTTTGTCTTTCTAGGAGCACAGTTTTAAGGTCTGGAGTAAACCAGTGGCAGGACTTTTTTCTTATTTGCACTTTAGCTAGGAGTGCATATTTGTTAAGGGCTCCTGTGATTATATCACTGAGGACGTTATAGGCTGCATCCAATGTTTTTACCAGGTAGAATTCTTACCAGTGAGTCGAGTGCTTCATATCTTCTGAATATGCCTGTATGTCAAAATTCTGTTTTGATCTACAAACTGAGAATTTAGAGAGGGAGATGGGTTTGTTAGATGTCCTTATGCCGGCAATAAAGCAGTGGTCACTGAGATCATTGAAGAAAATGCCAGCATAGGAGAATAAATGAGGCTTGCTCACTGGGATAATGTCCAGGTGTGTACTGTTACTTGGAGTCTTTTTATTAATTCTGGTCGGCTCACTGATTAGTTGTGTTAAGCCGTGGGTATCGTAGAAGGATAAGAATGGAGTAGCAGCTTTGGAGAGTTAGTTTAGATTAAAGTCTCCCAGGATAGCGATTTCTGGAGGTCCTTTTTCAATTATTTCCCCTAAATGGGATAGCAATTTAAGCCCGGCATTAGGGGGGTCTATAGCAGCCTATTACCTGTAGTGATGTGGAATGTGATATTACCACTTTAAGGGATATATATTCAAACTCACGTTCCACAAATATTGAAGTAAGGCAAGTTGCTGCAAGGTTGTTATTCACATAAATAGCTACACCACCCCCTCTAATTTGTCGATCGGCTCTGAAAAGTTGGTAGTTAGGTAAGTTGACATCCCTATCTGCTGTGGCTGGCCTAAGCCATGTCTCTGAGACCACCAAGATATCTGGTACTGTGTGAATTACCCATGCTTGGATCATAGTGATCTTTTTAAGTAGGCTGCATACACTGATGTGGAGGAAGCAAAACCCTTTAAGTTTGGACATGTTAGATGGTGCTGCAATAGCCTCTGTGGGTCCTGGATTAAGTTCCACGTTGCCAGAGCATAGTAGTATCAGGAGCAGAAGCTTCATAAGTGCAGCAAAGGATAATTTGTGGGTTCTTGCTTTTCCCCGCTTTCTTGGGCTATCAAGTTGGTTTTCTACCATGTCTAGGTGGTATGCTTTGTCCTCCTGTGATAACAAAGACTAGGACTCTGACTGAGAATAGCAAGGAGGATTCGACAGTAGGGTAGGGAGGTTGCATATCTGGTCATAGAGAGTCTGAGCGCATCCCGCCATAGTGGTGTTGCCAAGGACTTCTCTGATACTGGAGAGAGATATGAGTATGCACAAATTGATCTGTATCTGAAATTATATTATCATAGTGTAAAGGCAGCCACCAGTCTCCCCTCAGGTCATGATTAGGTTGGTGACATTGTCCTCAAGTGTCTGGATAAATGAGGAGGAGAAGGAGAATCCACAGCCTTCCGCCCATTATAGGTATTACAGGGAGGATGATGCCCAGTTTTATGATTCTTCGACCTAGTCAGTCTGGTATGCGGCAATAAGGTGTTAATATTTGTTCTAAGTATAATAGATGCTTCCAGTATGGATGCTAAGGGGAAATATGGCTATGGCTAACAGATGGCATGAGAAAATACCACTATCTGTAGGGTTAAAATTCTGATGGGAGAAGAGGAGGAACTGCTATAGGGCGATAAATTTTACAAGGCGTGACTAAAGAAGGAAGGGCGAGGAGGGTCTATATATAAGGACAAGAGGAAGGGAGGGCTGGGTGGGCATAAAAACTGCGGCTTTGCCATACCTGTCTGCGCCAGTGTCAGGCTGCTGGTTCAGTGGCGGCAATGAGGACGACCGCCGCTGGCCAAAGCTTGCCTCGGCGCTTGCTGGGGCACCTCCTGGCTTGGTCCTCGGCTAGGGAAGAGAGAAAGGTGCACAGATTAAATACTGCACCGAGGCAGAGGTGTCTGCCAAAGCAGCAGGGGTTCAAAATTTATGGAGGAGGAAGGGCTGGGTGGGCGTAAAATTGCAGCTTTGCTGTGCCTGTCTCTTGCCAGTGTCCGGGCTGCTGGTTCAGCTGACAAGGAGGTCGACCACCCGCTGGCTGAAGCTTGCCCAGGTGCTTGGATGGGGGCACTCTTCCTGGCTTAGCTCTCAGCTAGGGAAGAGAGAAAGGTGCACAGATTAAATACTGCACCGAGGTAGAGGTGTCTGCCAAAGCAGCAGGGGTTCAAAATTTACTAGTCAAAGGCTTGTGGAGTGGGTATGGCGCCTGAGCGTCTGGGTGAGTTTTTTGTTTTACAAATTGCCTAGAGGGGCTGAGATCACTTGAGCTAACACCCTTAACATCAACAGCAAATCCCCAATCCCACACAATTCAGTAATACAGCTTTTTTAGTACATTTGCACACACATCCCAGTAAAAGACAGCGAAATGCAGAGTTTCACAAGATGCAGTTAGCGGGGATCAATCGGAGTTGAAGCCGTAGAAGGCACTCGCCTTCTGATTGGTTGCAGCTTTGCCGTACCTGTCTGTGCCAAGTGTCCGTGCTGCTGGTTCCAAGCGACAGCAAAGGAGGCCGACCGCCCGCTGGCTGATAACCAGTGTGAGGTGATGAAATGACATCCATGTACTGCTTGAATGTAGCTGGTGCACCATGTAACCCAAATGGCATAGTGGTGAACTGATAGAATCCAACAAGAGTGGCAAATGCAGTTTTGTCTCTGGATTCTTTAGCTAAAGGTATTTGCCAGTAGCCCCTGATGAGATCGAGGGTATTGATATACTTTGCACTCCCCAGTCTGTCCACCAAATCATTTATTGTAGGCATAGGATAACTTGTCAAATTCTGACACTTGATTAAGTTTCCTAAAATCAAGGCAGATTCTAACACCCCCTTCTTTTTTGTTTACAATTACCATTGGAGATGACCAAGCACTCCTCAACTCCTCTATGATACCCAGTTCTTTCATTTTTTGTATTTTCTTAACCCCGTCAGCTCTTAACCGCTCTGGTAACCTGTATGTCTTTTGCCTAATAGGTTGAGCATTCCTTGTCCCTATTACGTGCTCGACGCCTTTTGCTCGGCTACTGTGGTAAAAGTACTGCTAAATGTCTTTAGCTCATTACGAATGTCTGCAGTTTGTTCTGAGGTCAAAGAAACATTCATCTTTACAGCATCAGCGTTTACAGTTTGTTCCAGTCTATCATAAGCTTCATCAGTGTCTTCTTTATCAGCTTCTGGCCAAACTAGCAAAGCAGCTTTTGATATTTTTTCAATCCATTTCTTGAGGAGGTTAGCATGGTATATCTTAATAGGATTTTTCCTGTCGGGGGTCTCAATCTCATAGTTAACAGTGTGAGTACGTACAAGAACCTTATAAGGCCCTTGCCACTTCATTAACAGTTTATTTTCTGTTGTGGGTAACAGTAGCAAAACATTTTCACCTGGCTCGAAAACTTTTTCTTTTACCCCATGTTTATAATATATCGTCTGCTGGTTTGGGGTCTCTTCCTGATTACTATAGGCAATTTCAACATATTGTGTCAGCTTCTTTTTTAGGGCACACATATAAGATGTTATAGATTGTTTCTGAGTGGGGTTATCTTCCCACGTTTCTTTTATCACATCCAGTGGCCCTCTTGGCTGCCTACCATACAGCATTTCAAATGGTGAAAACCCTGTTGATGCCTGTGGCACTTCTCTATAAGCAAAAAGTAGATAAGGTGAGTATTAGTCCCAGTCTTTCCCTTCTCTTTTACAAACCTTTTTAACATGCATTTTAGGGTTTGATTAAAACGCTCAACAAGACCGTCTGTCTGAGGGTGATGGGGAGGTTCTTATGGCAGTGATACCTAGTAGTCTGTACAGCTCCGTAAGTAATGCAGCACCAAAATTACTACCCCGATCAGTAATAATTTCTTTAGGTATGCCCACTCTGCTGAAAATTTTTGCAAGCTCTGTTGCCACTTTTGAAGCTGTGACAGTACGCATTGGAACTGCTTCTGGGTATCGAGTAGCATAGTCGCAAACTACCAGGATAACTCGATTACCCTTTTTACTTTTTTCTAAAGGACCAATCACATCCATTGCAATTCTCTCAAAAGGCACTTCTAGCAAGGGTAGGGGCACCAGGGGTACCTTGTCTTTTCTAGTGACTGGGGCTACTTTCTGACACTCAGCACAGGAATTACAATAGGTAGCAACATCTTCATGAATTCCAGGCCAGTAAAATCTATACAGCAAGCCGACAATGGTGCGATCCCTTCCTGAGTGATCAGCCATAGAACTATCATGTGCTAACTGTAGCAACTCTGTTCTATACTTCTTTGGTATAACCAATTGTTCCGTCTGTTCCTGTGTCTGAGGTTTAACCCAAACTCTGTACAGTAACCCATTATATTTTTTAAACATTGGTCCATCCTATTTTGGTTTCACTCACCCCAGCTGCTTAAAAAAACCCTGGAGAGAAACCTTGTTAGCTTGTTCTGAATGAAAATCACAATCAGTGATCAGTGTAGTTTCAGTATTTTCATATTTCAACCCTTTATGTCCATCAGTCATTTGTTGCCAAAGTTTCTTCAGGCATCGTCTTTCTTTTCTGGATCTCCAGATCTTGGAGCTGTGCTCAAACAAGTCTGAATCAAAATCACTGAAAGGAAAAGTGTCCCCACCATCTGAAATTTTCTTTGCCTGAGCTCTTGTCACCACAGCTACTGAAACATCAGGATTTACTTCCTCTTTGATTAACTCAGAAAATCCTGGAAAGTCATTTCCAATAATCACAGATACAGGTAACTCAGGTACTACCCCCACTTTCATTTGGTGTAACACACCCTTAATGGTCAGAAACACTTGGGTGGTGTAATAGTATTGAGTGTCCCCGTGGATGCAGATGACACCAGTATCTGGTCCTTTTGCACAGTGTTTTCCCAGCACCTCAACATGCACTAGGGTTTGTCTGTTTCCCGAATCAATGAGTCCCTTTACAGTCTTATCCCCCACCTTCACATCTGTTAAGTACTTGCCCCAATTTGCCAAGGACAAATCTGATGCAGTGCCACTCTCCTTACTATGGCAGTTTCTTGCAATATGGCCTGGCTTATTACAGTTATAGCAAGTAACATCTTTAGGCACAGATTTGTTACCTCCACGAGAGTTCTTATCAGACTTGGAGTTTAAATGGGAAAAACAGTGTCTTACCAGAGCTTGGCTGTTACCTCACTGCTATGGCATCTGGCCATTTGGTAGTCCTTGGCCAAAGAAACAGCCTTTTCCCCATTTTCTGGTCAGTGTTCCTTTATCCAAAGCTGCACGTCTGTAGACAGGATGCTGATGAATTGCTCTATTGTAAATGTGTCGATGATCTGTGCGACTGTTTTGCTCTCTGGTTGAAGTCATTTTATCAGGAGTTCTTTGAGTCGGGTGAAGGCTTCTTGAGGACTGTTGACTGAGATCAAAATCTCTGCCTGTAGCTCTCTCCTGAGATGTCATACCTTTTCAGAATTTCACTTTTCATCAGGTCATAGTTTTCTGACTGTACAGTGTCCATATTGCTGTAGGCAAGCTGGGCTTTCCCTGTCAGATAGGGTACCAGTCTGATTGTCCATTGCTGCTTTGGCCATAGGCAGGCTGTGGTAACTCTTTCAAAAATTGTCAGGTATTCGTCAATATCATCCGAGGGACATAACTTTGTAAGTTTAATGGCTTTTAAGTTGCTTGTGCTTTGTTGCTCATCTGGATCTGTGCCAGATTCTCTGCCTTTGATAGCTTGCAAGGCATCCAGCAATTGCTGCTCCTGTCACTGCATCTCTTCTCTCCTCTGTGCTTCTAAATGCTGAATCTCTTTTTCTCTCTGCTTCTCTGTCTCTTATTGTTGCATAGCCCACCATTTGAAAAAGTCCATCAGGCTTTCAGGTTCTATCACTGCCTGTGCTTTTTCCATAACTTGTGCTGTCTATACAATCTCAGCTTGGACTTCTGTCTCTGCTAGTTTGGTTGCCACTCTCCTGGTAACCACTCCTGGACTTGCTGCTGCAGAATCCATACCTTTCTCTATGCTTCTCTGGTACTAGGTCCAGTACCCACGCACACAACTCCTGGCTTAGAGTATGCATGGCGAAAATCCCACTTAGGCTGACACCATCTGTCATTGAGGCACAGGTCAGGAAGAATAGGAAAACCAGGAGCAGTTGTAGAATTCACCAAAAGTATTTATTTGTACTAGCAGTAACATAAAAAATAAAATTGTTCGGTATAACTATTTACAAAGGCAAAATAAAGTAGAGTAGGGCCATTAGAGTTTTCCTTCAGTCTTTGTGTCCATCTCTGCAAGCAATTGCAGCTCTGTCTTATAAGTCCTTCCAACCCCCATTCTTAACAAGCATCCTGTTTTTTCCAAAGTGTTCCTGTATGTTTCAGGCAGGTGCTGGCAGAAACACAGTATGCCTAAGCTGAGGCCCCTTTTACACAGCTCTTCTGCAGAAGGCTTAAAACTTGCACTAGGTAACCTCTTAATTTTCCAATAGTTTTTTGCAATAATCTCAAACCACAATTATATACATTTCAAAATTTAACACTATATCATTTCTAAACAAAAGGGATCAGTTACATTTCCATACAGTGATTTGCATATATTTTTATATCAGCAGATATGCAAGGGGAAAAAGGACAGACAGCAAGGGAGACTGAGAGACATAGAGAGGCAGATAATTGTGAGACTGTCGGGGTGATCAAATCCTAGGTCTCACAGGAAAATTTGGTTGCACAGTCAGACAGAGAAGAGACAGGAAAAGAAAGAATAGAACAGATCCCTGCATTCAAATTCTTTCCATAACAACTGGAACAGGGTCCTATTCCACCCTGTCACATGCTACAGACATCAAAAACTGATTGTCACAAGAAGTCCATATTACTTAATACCCTATCTATAATCTGTTGTGCCCCATCTCCATTTTTGATCAACTGATAGCCCTCCATAACCCAGAAACTGTGCATGGTCATCTTCTCCTCGCAGAAAAATAGACCACCATGACTACAACCTAGTTCTTATTGCACTCAAGGATCCTTCTGACCCATCTAGGCATACAGTTTCTCATTTACTCTGGTTGTTCTTGCCGCACTGAAGCAGCCACTGTCATCAAGACAGAACATTCCTGGTGGTATCTTCAACACACTAGGTCATTGGTCATCCTCCTACTATGAATCCTGCACTAGAAATCCAGAACCAGAACTTAACCAGCATATAGGCTCATCTCCTTCTAATATGCCCAGAGGGACTGCAGACTTGATGCTATTGTTCCCCCAGAGATTCTCCCACAGTATTGCTTCCTCTCCTACATATATTGGTTCTCACTCCTTTAACTAGAGGCGGTGGTTTATTGTTCCATTACTTGGTCTTTTGACCTTTATCCATGCTCAGTCATTTCCTTTAATCTTGAGATACCTTCTTTTGGTACCACTAACAAGGGTGGAAATACCTAAAGAGAGCAAGGCCATAGTTACATTCACATAAGCACTACTTCACATAAACTCTATACTGTATATAGTCAGCTGCCACATTGACTAGAAGGGCTTGTCTGTGGTTCATTTGGGTAGCCGGGTAACTCTGCTTTCCCCGAGTCCTCATCTGAGGAAGGACAGAGACAAGATGGAGAAAGTGCAGTATAAGAGTAACCAAAATGATTCAGAGCAGGGAGGGCAGATCCTATGAGGATCAACTTAGGGCATTGCAGATGTACCTGCTGTAGGCCAGAAGGGAGAGGAGGGCATGATAGAGACCCTTTACTTCCTGAAAGGAATAAACAAAGTAAAGAACTATTTAGCAGGAATGGTGGGTCAAAAACAAGGGAACATGAATGTAAGCTGCTGGCGGGGGGGGGATTCAGGAGGGATGCTAGAATGTTATACTTTAATGAGAGAGTGGTTGAGCCATAGAACAGCCTACCAGTAAAGGGAGTGGGTGCAAACACCATTAATGGGTTCAAGCATGGCTGCTGGGACAGACTAAAGGGCTTAATAGTTTCTCGGGGGGGGTATTGATAAGACAGGGAGCAAGGGGGGAGAGGAAGGTGAAAACCCCATCTGGACAATAGATCATGGGGCAGATTAGGCTAAAACTGGGCAGATTGGATGGACCAGTAGTGTTTTCTGTCAGCATTGTCTATGTTTGTATGTTTTCTAGCACTACAAATGGCAGGCAATCCTAGACTTCTCTGCCTTAGTTTGTTTTTCCCCTCCATGCATCCCTTCTCCTCTTCTAGCACTCTCTTTTCTGCTCTCAGTCTTACTGAGGGTGGAAATACCTAAATAGGACTAGGCTAAAGCTATGTTCATGTAAGCATTACTTCACACAACCTCTACATGTAACCAGCTGTCATACTGAACTATAATGGTGCTACCATGCCACTGTAATACAAGCAAAATCATTGGCACCCAGCAATCCCAGGAGTTATTCTGCTACTTGCAGTTATTTGGTGTATGCACACATCACTTTTTGAAGAAACATTTAGAATTTCTGAGTTTACATACTGCACACCTTTTTTGTTTTTACAAATGCGTTAATGGTGATTTAATATAAAGGAATTCTACTATGACATTGACATTTTAAGTTCCATGATAATTTAATACTATGAAACGGCAAAACTGTAAACCAGGGAAATGTTCTTTTAAATAATTAATGTAAAGTGTCTTTTTTTCTATACTTTCTGAACTACCTATATTTTAACAAAAATGATTTTCCTGATTGTACTTTGCATAGTAGCATGTATCAGTATCTACAGCACTGGAAATGATAACATGCTGCATGTCAAACCCATCAAAAGCTGATTGTGAGCATGTCCAGTTTAAGTAACCAGCAATTCTGTGTTTGTTAGGAACCACTCTTTATGGGCGGGTTTAGCAACAGCCAGTATACATCTTTGGTTTGTAGTTAATGTTTGGTTGCTTAGTTTTTTAGCTATCTTGTTTAACTAGCAGTAATGAGCACCTCTGAATTATGCAGAGCCTTCTAAAATGGAATTTGTAATGTTCTGCCAATGTATGGCCCCCTTGTCCAACTTCAATATGCCCAGAATGCTGCTGCCCATCTCCCAGTCCTCATTCATTCCAGAAAACATGAACACATAATTCCTATTCTTTTTTTCTATCTTGTATTTATGCCTCCAGTCTTCCTAGCTGTCCCCTTTTGGGTCAGGGATAGTTCTCAGCCCTTTCACTCACATTTCCAACTATCTAGACAATCCCATGGCTTACCCCGCATGGCAGAACCAGTGGAGTGGAGGATACCCACTGGAATACAAGCCCCATTACCAAGTCTGGTGAAGGTGGTGCAGTATCTGAAAGCACCCAGGCTCTTCATCCTACATGCCAGGAGGGTTTTCCACATGTTTCCATGTGGGTAATCTGCAAGCTTGCCTAGACATGTATGTGCACTGATATCAGCTTATGTAGAGCTCAGCCAAGCAGCCCCTGCCCCACACTTCAGGCTTTAGCTATACCACTGCCTGTGGTCACCCAGGTTAAAGTAAAAAAAAAAAAAAAACAGTATATAAATATTGTAACAGTCTGATGTTGTTCCTGCAGGCTGCATGGAAGCATTTAGTAACGGGAAATGCTAGATGGAAAAAGACCTTGAGCCCATTGTATTCACCTCCAGCCATCCAGGCGGCTGCTGCATTCAGTATCGTGAGAAACAGTTCTAGCCATTATTTGATGGGAGGTGGCACTAGCAAATGTTATGGACTTTTGGCACTGTGGAGAAGGAAGAATGAAAAAGATACAGAAACTCCTGGGAACCCGAGGCCAAGTGATCTGCCTGCTGCTATCAGGCATACAGTACTAATTCTGCAACGAGGTACCACAGTATACTCTCCTTGTGACCCTTCTTCCCGAATTAAATAAAACTGTATTCAGTAATATTTTTCTCCATGACAAAATGGCCCATTCTGAGTTTAACAGGTGTAACTCTCCCTACCTTCACCACTTTCTTTCGGAGCTTGTTGCGTAGGTTTACCACTCTCTGGCCTATATTCATGACCATTACCTTCAGCATTAGCCCATTTTACTGTGTCTTTCCTAACTCGATTCATCAATGTGCCATTGAACAGCATAGGAGATTGCTGAATCAGGTTAGTAAAGGCAAAGTGATACTACTGCTGGAAGTAATGTTCATGAATATAGCGGGTGAAAAAAATGCTTTTTCCCATTAGCCTTAATTCTTCCTCTCTCCCCCCTCATCCATGGCATGCTTAGGGTATGCCCACTAGGTCTACTGTCCTGAACAAACTGAATATGTTTCTCTTGATCAATGTTTTCCAGTCCTTTTAAAACTATTAGTTGAGTGGTGGCTTTCATTCATATCAAGGCATACATTAATATAATAAAATACCCCTATAACATCTATGGATTGTGCCCCTGCAGTTATCCTGGTTAGACATCACAAAATGTCTGGGCACTGGGGTGGGGCCAGCGCACCAGGAAGTGGAAGGGATTGGCTGGCTGTCTCCTTGGGCCAATTTCCAATCCCTTCCTTCCTGAAAGGGACAGCAATAAAAATTATACTTTATACTTAAAATGACTCATACAGTGGCAAAGTAAGCACAAATGGGTTTCAAAAAGCCCAGCTTTTTTGAAACAAGATATCTTAGAGCTAGTTATGCCTTTCCCAGTCAACCCATACATATGTAGGTTAAACATTAACCTGCACATCATATGATCTAAATTAAGACTGTAACATAAAAGGCTAAATGGACAGCCCTGTCTTACCCCCATTGTGCATGGGATATGGTCCCACAGCACCGTATTATTGCGTGAAAGACACTGCATTTCCTTATATAAAAGCATAAGTCAATTAATGAAAACCATAACACTGCATCTGTTTAAACAGATAATGATGCTAAACTTTATCAAATTCTTTTCCTTGGTTTTGAGGGGAAGGAAACCCTCCTGTTTTCTCCCTTTGGCCTTGTTCCATAACTTCCTAATTAAGGTCAGGTTAGCCTGAAGATATCAGCTCCCAATTGTGCAGGTTTGGGCCTGGATTACAGTATTTTTTACTGTGTTCTCTAAATGGGAACACAGACGTTTTGACAATATGTTATAATCACAATTTTAAAAACTTACTGGATGCCAGTTACCTATATCTGTGACATCACCATTTTTAAACAAGATGCTTAGTAATGCTTCTCACATTTACTGGGGTATGCAGTCTCAGCAGTTGTATGTTGCTGTCAGGTCAAGAAGCAAAAGACTAATACAAAAGTTATAGATTTCTACAGTCAGACCATCTGGTCCAGGTACAGTGTTGTTATGCAAGGATTATATTGCAAATTCAAATTCTAATACTGAAATGAGGCCCACCAACTTCCCTCTGACTTATTTGGAGAGCTCCGTAATTGGCAGTTTACCCAGCTACTGACTGGAAAGCACCTCAGCTCTCCTCCCATCCCCCAAAATGAAACTGGTAATATTCCAAAATACAAGCTGGAATATGAGAGTGGCTTTTTGCAAAATTACCCTCTCTATTCCGTAACCCTGTTATCAATCTATGTTGTATGGAGTCCTTTTTTTCTGTGGCCAAAGAAGTGGCCCTACTATACTACAAACTCCTCATTTCTACTCTCAGAGCATCTCCTGTAGTTGAGAATACTGGAGTCTTGTGACATTAACCTGTAGAGTTGACCCTTAAACCCAGTTACGAATGATATAAACATCTAGCTGTCTCTCCCTTTCCCCTTTTCTTGGAGAAAACAGTCCAAGCTCCCTTTTAGTTTGTTCATATCTTGACCATGAAGTGTCACACATACACTGTGCCAGCCTTCCAGTAGCACACAGCTCCACAAAATCCTCTTGGATTGAGGGGTCTTCAAGCAATTTATTATTCAATTGCCAGACACCCCTCCCTTGTACTACTGCACCATCTTGAAGCACAAAAACCCAGCAGCACATGATCAGACAATTCGGTAGGATATAGAGAGACACTGGAGATGTTAACATGCTAAGAAACAAAAAGAAAATCTATCCTTATCCTAATCGGACCTCAAAAGTGAATAACATCCATGTCTTATGTACCTATCTGTAGGCATTACGTAATCCAGCAAGAGAGCACTTGAGTTAAAAATGAGCCTCATAAAATATTTTCCTAGCTTTGGATCCAGTATATTCTGCTGAGAGGATGCAATTAAAATCACCCCCCAAAAGTCACATTTAGGATGTATGCAAATAATGTTGAATTACCCTAAAAGCTCAACCCTTGCTGCCATCATTTATGGAGCTACACTTTTTATCAGCCTGTACTGACCTCCAGTAAAAGTGATGTCTAAAAGAAGAGCATATCCCAGTCATGCAGTATGCCAAGAAACTGTATAATGTCCACTCCCACTCCTTTACACAAGATACCCACCCTGTCATAAACATTGGGTCCAAGAGACCAAAGAGACATCAAAAATCCACCCTTTTTGGACCTATTTTATTTCAAAAGCAGAGCCCTGCCTCATCTCCTGAGCATATATATATATATATATATATATATATAATCAAACAGAAGGTCTTGTAAGACCAAGATGGCCATCAAACAATGACCAGATTATTTTAAACTATTTGTTTTAAGGGGTGCCACTTTAAGGCTCTCCCCAGCTCCAACAGGAAAGGGACCCATGAAAAAAAGGAAGGAAAAACAAAAGCAACACTGTTTCTTAACCATATAACAAGTTATCTTTCTCTGACCCTCGTCCTAATAGTTGACCTCCCCTTTTTCTTTGCAGCAATCTGGGGTCCCCTTGTTTCATCATCATTACCTGAGGACTGGATTAGGACAGAAGAGGCTACAGCACTACTCAGACCCTTCATTCCCCTCCAAATCCCCCATCCTGGTATAGCCTTAAAGGTTTGAATTTATTTTCAAGTGAGGTGTCTCTTTGCCCTACATCCGATCTTTTTGTCATCTTCATTTTTTTGCATTGTGGCTTTGGCTATGCCTTTTAGAGATGCCTGCCATGTTACTCAGAGTTGGGACATCTCAGCATCCTTTAACAGAACAGATCCACAGTTGGTGAGTTGCATGTGGGGAATTATCAGCATGAGGGCTCCGACCACTTAAAACTATCTCCTCCACAGGGGGAGCTGCTTTTTATAACAGTTTCTGTCATTTAGCCCCAGAGGCCAGGCTACTCTTCTCACACATGGCCTACTTTGACCCATTCTTCTGTCCACAAAGTGGACAATTGCTTGTGGGCCTGTCAACTCTAAATTTGCTACCTCCCTCTGAACCCAGCAACTGTGGTGATCCTACCAAACAGTACTGTCAGAGGGATAGGCCATCCCCACTCCTCAACCACGCAGCAGTGACCTCAGGCCCTGACAGGCTTTTTGAAATGGATTTAACTGATTTTCCAGGCTAAGAGCTTCCAACTTGTTATGGGCTGCCCAGGGGCATTGTCCAAAAACATGGCCCTGTTCATTTACAAGTTACAATGAGATTGGTTTCTACACTGCAGGCCAGCATACACAGACTCCGCACTGATGCCACACCTCAGCCTGTCACAGACACAGTATTTACAGCAGGCCTTCAGTGGGCCAGGGTAAATACATATCCCCCTGCCCCTTCCCCCAAAAATACTACTGCGCTGGTGCTGTAACTCATTTTCTGAAAGCTTCAGTTTAACACAGAATTTCCAGCACCCCCCCCCCATCCAGATTTCCTCTGAATCAGTTATAGGGACTGGTTGCCCCCAAATGTCCCACCTCTGCTGCTACCACTTGCCTATATTATAAACAGTTTCACCCTCATTTGTAAACAAAACAGTAATAATTTTAGCACCAGTTTTGTTAGGGGACTCGCCGAAGCTTTGTATCCTCCAAATTCATTCTTTGGTTATTAGCTTCCAGAAATCATATATAAAGGGACATTCTAGAAATAAATGGAGCAACATTTCCACTTTCTGGATAAAAGAGACTCTTGGGTAAAAGCGTTCCTTAAGACCCTTATGCCTATGATTGCTACGGACACCAAGATGTCCATGACAGCTGAGCAACACACAGTACCACGTTCTTGCCAGAATACATTTATCAGTCAATTGTTTATAAACCAATGTTGATTTTTCCTTTGAATATAATGGAAAATTGCCTCAGCTATAACCATATACTGTAAATGTTTATTATATATTCCTCTTCCAGTTTCTGATAATAGCATTTCTTTAGAGTGTTGCCATTTTTTAAGTTTCAAGAAAGGCTTTTTGACATATTTATTTATTTATTTTTATTTAGATTTTGGTAACCAGGTAAGCCCACTGAGACCAGAGATCCCTTTTTCAGGGGCGACCCGGAGTTAGTTACAGTAAATACATACAGAAGTATCAATATACAGTAATTATAGCTGTTACATATTGGGAAGTTGGTATCAAACGTTTAGCACAGAGACAGCAGGCATCACAAGGCTCACAAGTATTAAAACTGGTGCACGGTACATTTAACAGTTTTTCCATAAGAGATTCATAGGGTAAGTAGGCGTGGTTAAGCTGGAGTTAGGGTGACAATCGGCCCAGGCAGGGGGCTAGCGATTACAACCACAGAGACTAAGTTCCAGAAGATACACTTTGAGGCCTGATTTAAACCCTAAGAGAGTAGGCTTGTCAACCAGGCTTGCTGAGAGTGCATTCCATAAGTAGGGAGCAGCATACTGGAAGGAGCGCTTGCCCTGGTTGGTGCGAACACGGGGGATGTCAAGGGGACGATTTGCCGAGGATTGCAAGGTATGGCACTGGACTTTTGGAGTGAGCAGCCCACGCAGGTGTGGAGGAGGGCCAAAGGAGGTGAATTTAAAGGCCAGGCAAGCAGAGGAGTAGGCCAACTTGTGCCATCCAGGGACTGATGTAAATTGTCGACTATCCAGGGTTCATTTTCATTTTCTAAAAATTCAGCAACAGGTGGTTGATTTTTCTTGCTAACCATGGGACCCACATTTTCTCTGATGCAAGAAAGACTGAGACCAGAAAAATGATAAAGAAGAAAGCTAGGCGCTTGGCTGTATTTATTCCTTCTTTTTGCTCTGGCAAGTACATAATATCTTGCTATATTGGGTTCAGTTTACTATATCAAATCATTTGGAAAAATATGCTGAATAAACATGCCTGGACACTAGCAGGAGTTGGGGGAATATACATAGCTAAGGTGAAAATCGTATGTTTTAAAAAAGTTCTCACAATATAAACTATATAAACTCTTTATTTACATTACTTGGTTTTTGTAATTATCCATTTTAAAGAACAACCATTTAGAAGAGATGTCCAAGTTTGTAAGACTGGATCATTGGCTCCAAAATTGATGCCCAACATTTTTATTAGTTGTTGGCCTATTGGATTCCTATTTAGAATATCAGGTTGATTCTGTGTGCCTGTTAATTAATTAATTTATTTACTAAAATTTTGGTAACCGAGTGAGCCCACTGAGACCAGAGGTCCCTTTTTCAGGGGCGACCCAGGATTAGTTGCATAAAGCAACAGTTACATACATTGGACAAGATACATTAGTTAGGATTGTTAGATACAAGAGTGACAGTAATTACAGTGGACAATATGGTTTATACATTAGGCACTATACATTGGAGTAACAGTGGTCATAGCAGACACATTCATTGGAATAAGCATGGAATACAGTGGTCATAGTTGAGACCTGCATAGAAAGGGGAATGAGTGGGGGCTAACGATTACAGCTGCAGAGGCTGAGTTCAAGGAGATACACTTTGAGGCCCGACTTATTAAAAAAAAAAAAAAAACAGCTTTTTTATTGATTCATTTTAGACCCTGAAGGCTGTGCATACCATATACACTCGCCTATAAGTCAACCTCACATCTAAGTCGACCCCCTTTACTTTATCAATTTTGGCAATATGATCCACATTATTTTGATGGCCAAAACTGAATGACAAGAATCTGTTTTGTGACTTCTATCATGAACATAATCTGTCTTTGTGCCCAGAAGTGGGCACAAAATTAAACTATAACACTGCAAAAATCATTTACTATTTCAAAATAGAAGCGTACACCTAGCCACCAAGCTATTAGTGTATGCAGTCTATCAGCACTCTATGTAAAAGGATAAGTCTGGAGACATGCTTGTTCTGACCCCATCATTTTTTACTCAGTTCTTCCACTTACAGACAGTGAAGACGTGTACATCCAAATGCACTGACGATACCAAAAGTTCATGAAGTCGCTGCAAAGTTTTCTTGGCTGAATTGCCTATTCCAGTTATCTTCCATTGGCTTGCTTCCAAATGCTAGATTTTATTATTAACTTACATTTTCAGACTGTCCCATCACAGCAGGATTGTGAGGTAAGGGCTAATCTGCACGTGCACCTGTGCCACATCACTGCTGATGTTTCAGCATCTAAACCACACCTTCTTCTGAGTGACACCCTCATGCCTGGTGCTCTGTTTTAAAAGTCTGTTATTGCCATGATAACCAGGGAGCACTGCCTAATCTGCAAGCTGTTGGCTAAGAAAAGCAATGCATCCAGTATTTGTACATTTCAATTTGACATACATAAAGAATAGCATATACTCTTCTCCAATAACAATTAACCTTTAAAACCATTGAAGTGCAGTGTTTAGACAATGTGAATAAACCTCAGTTTGGCTGCGTGATCTCATGTAACTTAATTTTTCTGTTAACGATATGTCTATACAAACCTGTGCCTTTAATATAGCATGCCCATGTCAAATGCTGTCTTAGCTATTCTTTATTTTCCAATTCTGCTGTGGTGTTTATGCAGCCTGCAAATATATCCGTCTCTTACCTGGTGTTTCCATCTGACATCCACCATATTAGATAAACCATTTCACATATGTCGAATTGAAATATGCAAATACTGGGTGCATTGCTTTTTTAATTTTTGCTAAGAGTACAGGATTAGTGTGGAATGGACAGAAGAAGGAAGCAATCTGAAATAATGCTATCTAAAGGTTTAAAGTCATCTGTGCAATGCAGTAAGGCAGTGGGGAATACAGCTAGGATGCTGGGCTATGATATCCCTACAATAGAGCAGAGGAACGAGCGCAGGATGATGAGAATGAAGTCCTCAGAGGGAAAACACTCTTCACGATCCAGACTCTAGCGCATGTGCAACTGTGAGCAAAATGATCGGCTTCCGCTACCTCCTGCTCCCTTGTTCCCCACTATGCTGTGCGGGGGAGTTGTTTCAGGTGGTGTGGGGGCGCAACCCCATGACAGGGGGTGCAGGGGGAGTGGTGGTCCCTGCTTGACATACCTACTTATGAACTTTTCCCCCGGGAGCTGTGACTGGCCGGTGATTGATGTCTCCTATGTGGGACATATCAGACCGGTTACTTGCTGACTGCTATTTTAGATCTCTGTCTCTGTGCCTCAGTTACCTGCCACACTGTTTCCTCCTGCTCTTTTGCTTCTGCTCTGATTGCCCTCAGCAAAAATGTTTCCACCTTATTGTGGGTGATCCCTAGGCTACATAGGCACAGGATTTTTTAGCAGACAAATGGAGGTGATACTGCCCCTGCACAGATCACCGGTAAGACTATATTTGGAATTCTGGAGCCCACAATTCAGCATGACAAGGATAGGATAAAACTGGTACAGAAATGGGTAACAAAAATGATCCAGGGGCAGCAGCTGGGTAGGTCATATGAGGAGAGGTTGGACAGTCTGGATATGTATCTGCTGGGGACCAGAAGGGGGAAGTGGGATACAATTGAAGCATACAGATTTGTGCAGGGACTAAATAAAATGGATAGTAGTGAGCTATTCATCAAAAGTGGCAATAGCAACACCAGAGGCAGCATGAGGAAATTTGTGCTTGTGTTGGGGGTAGGGAGTGTAGGTGCAAAAAAGAATGTCAGGAAGTATTATTTTATAGCGCTGTTGGTAGACAAGTGGACCAGGCTACCTAATGAAAAAGTCACTGCAGAAACACTGGTGGGCTTCAAACGGGGGTGGGACAGAGACATGGGCTTGGTATGAAACAGGGAGAGATGAGATGGGGGGGGGAGGGCCAAGGACCAGTAGGGTCTGTGGATCATGCTTAACTCTAGGTAAGCACCCTGGCAGAATAGATAGACCACTACACCTTCGTCTGTCATCAGTCTTTATATGTTTCTATATTCCAAGCTTTGTTGGTTTATTAAATTGTTTTTTTCACTTATTTATTAAAATATTTTTCGGGGCTCTGCCTGAGTAACCTGTGTGTTTACAATCAGTTCCTGCCCACAGGCAGGTTAAATACACATTGCACACTAAAGACATGTTGACACTGTTCACAGCTGTGATGTGATTCATTCTCCACAGCTCTGCTCACTGTGATGCAAATCTGCATTCACACCATCAGCCTTCCACATTGGTGTTGGCTCAGGCTGCATTGCCCACTGTAAGTTCATTTTGCACAGTGCATTACCAGGGGAGGGGGGATTGTGGGAGGTTAGGATTGTGATGAACAGTGGTGTCTCTTCCTTTGCCCAGGATGACTGGGAAGATGGAATGTGATGTGCCACCGGGAGCACAAAGTGGAGGGAGGGGAGCCAGCATGCCGATTGGTCTTGTCCACATGTAGCTTGTCCAGAGGATGCCCATCACAAAGCACTACCTGGTAGCTTCCTGGTTGATGACTTCCTGTTTATGAACTCAAAAAACAAAGCTAGAACCCACACGTGATCATACCAACACTTCTGCTTTTTATGCATGAGAACAAATTGCCATTAATTCTCACTCTGCCTATCGTGGAAAATGGATTTATTTTTATTAAATTATCACATCAACTTAAAAAAAACCCCACAGTAGTGAGACTCAATACAGCATATACAAAAATATTGTTGACCAAGTGAGGTGCTAGTTTTGTATGTTTTTAGCCAGTTTCATTATGTAAGCACCATTTTAGCCTTCAGGGGAGCAGTAATGTGTCTACTGTCTGCTTACGACCTGAAGTGCAGCACAGGAAAGCTGCAGGAAACTCTCGGGTGTTGCAGGACTGGAACAGCTGCAGCACTGTGAGTGAAGCAGCATGTTCACATGCAGGGCTAAACTGCCTGCAACAGCACCCTATCCCAACAGTGTTTCAGCGATGCTACAACAGAGCCCCATTGTAATGCTCCACATCTTGGCCACACACAAATGCTGGCACGGGTGTGTGGATCTGCACCACTCGCAATGGTACAGAAGAGGTACTGTAAACACACCTTAAAACAATGCAGCACGGAGGCGCACAACAACCACTTACAGTACCTGTATGAGTAACAAAAACAGATCTGAAATACAAACATTTATATTAAGCACCTTCCCAACTCCATAAAACTACAACAGCTGCCTTTCAGTATATTCCCCTGGTACAACTTTTTTGATCCCAGTAAAATAAATGTTTTTATTTTTTTTTTAAGCTTACAACCATCTGCTTTTAATAGTTCTCTTCAGATCCTACATACAGAAAATAAGTTTTGTTTCTAAATGCTGAGAAAAATAATCATTTAAAGTGACAACTTTTAACTATAAGATCACTATACCTTTGTGGTCTCGAACTGATGTTTTTAATTTTATTGAGTCATACTAGAAACATAGACTTTGAGGACAGATAAGAACCATTTGGCCCACCCACTCTTTCATTTTCATTTCATTTTTATTTTTTATACTTGTAAAACCAGATGAGCAAAACTGCCCGTTTTCACAGGTGACAAGTCATATCTAAACTACAATACAAAATATTGAATACAAAATTTCAGAGCAAACCACTCAATCCACATAAAGTGCAGGTGCTGTTCAATACATAGATATTACAAAAACATTAATTTTTTAGAGAAAAGACACTGTTTTAAACTTTTTTTAAAGCACTGTATAGAATTACTTTCAACAATTTCAGTTGGTATCTTATTAAAAAAAGGTTGTAGCTCTAAATAATAAAGATCTTTGCCCAAAAGTCTTCTTAAATAGAGGTATCTTAAACTTAAATTTAAACTGAGATCTAGTAAATAAGACATTCAAAGCCCTGGGGAACATTGAAGAAATAGATAAAGGAAGAGATCCCGATTTAACTTTATATAAAAAAGTACCCATTTTAAGGCATACCTGATCTTCAGAAGATAATGAATAGAACTGTTCATACAGATCAGAACAATGGGATCGAAAAGGCATATTAAGCCAAAATCTCAAGGTTGAATGATATAGTACTCGAAGACAATTCAATGCACTACTACAGGAAGAGGTGTATATCAGAATATTATAATCCAACACTGAAAACAAAAAGCTATGAACCAAAAGTTTTCTGGATTCAAGAGTCAAAAATGGCTTAATCCGATATAAAATACCCAACTTTTGATGCAGGGTTTTCCTAAGACTTTGAATATGCGTTCAAAAGTAAACTGACTATCTAAAATAATTCCTAAATATTTAAAAACTGGAACCAATTTGATTACATTACCCCTCTATCAATGATTGATGGAAAATTAAGAGTCTCTTTCTTATTACGATAAAAAAACATTACCTTTGTTTTTCTGGAATTAAGTACCAAGTGATTTTGTAGAAACCAATCCAGAAAAAGCCCAAAGTCAGTCTGAAGACAAGAAAGGGCAGTCTCAGGTCTGGAACTAGAACAAAAAATAACTGCACCATCCACATAAAGAGTCATCTCAGTTTGGGTACAAATCCCAGGGGCAGAATTCATAAAAAATGAAAAAATAAGTGGCCCCAGGATGGAACCCTGGGGTACACCACAAACTGAGGGAAGTATCTGAGATGTGGTTGAACCAATGATTGTTCTGTGATATCTGTTACATAAGTAACTTTGATACCACCTGACTACCTCACCAGAAAAATGAAGTCCACGAAGAACACTAGGAAGAAGATCAAATTCAGCCAGGTCAAAGGCCCTGGTGAGGTCCACAAACAGTGCCGCACATGAATATCCTCTGTCGAGTGCACCATGTACACTGCCAGTGAACCCCACTTGGACTGTTTCGGTATTAAAACCTGGCTTAAAGCCATGTTGGTTGGCTGAAAGAAGGGAATACTTCCCAAGAAAAGCCAGAGTTTGATCCATAACAATTTTTTAGAAAATGTTTGAAATGGGTGTCAAAAGGGATATTGGTCGATTAATTAGAAACAGTGGAAGGACTTCCACTCTTCAAAATAGGTTTAATGGTTGTTAATTTCCAGCTAGAAGAGAAACATTATAACACAGAGAAATATGAGAGAGAGGGTAAGCAAAACAGCCTGCTCATTTCCCTACCTATTGGATAAGCTGCAGATCCTAGTTAACCAACAGCCTACTTCCTCCTACCCACCACCAGAACTGCCTTATGTTTGGTCCCATGCATTCTTAAATTCCCCCGCTGTTTTTGACCCCATGACCTCCTCAGGAAGGCCATTCCATATGTCCACCATCCTCTCTGTGAAAAAAATACTTCCTCACATTGCCCCTGAGCCGTCCCCCCACTATTTTCAAATTGTGCCCCCTTGTTCTTGCACATCTCTTTTTCTGAAAGATGCTACCCTCTTGGGCTTTGTTGATTCCTTTGAGGTACTCAAAAGTTTCTATCATGTCCCCCCTCCCCTTTTCTCAAGGGTATACATATTACACTTCTTTAGTCTCTCTTTGTATGGCTTCTGCTGCAGACCCTGCACCATTTTAGTTGCCCTTCTCTGGACTGCCTCCATCTTCTCTGTGTTCTTGCAGAGATGGGGTCTCCAGAACTGCACGCAGTACTCCAGATGGGGTCTCACTAATTGTCTGTACAGGAGGATAACAACCTCTTGTTTTCTACTGGTGATGCCTCTCCCATGCATCCCAGTATCCCCCTTCCCAGCCCTCCTTACTGCCTTCTCACATTGCTTGCCTACTTTTAGATCATTTGATATGACTACCCCCAGGTCCCTTTCCACTTTTGTTGTTGTTAGAACCCCCCCATTGTGTACTCTTCTCCTGGATTTTTGTTTCCCAGGGAGGCATTACTTTCCACTTCTTTGCATTGAATCTAACCTGCCATACTTTTGACCATTCCTCCAACCTTGCCAAGTCCCGTCTCATCCTTTCCACCCCACCGTGTATCAACCCTGTTACAGATCTTTGTGTCGTCAGCAAAGAGGCATACTTTTCTTTCCAGTTCCTCCATAATGTCACTTATAAAGATATTAAAGAGGACCGGTCCCAGTACTGAACCCTGCGGTACCCCACTAGTAACTAGTCATTGAAAAATGAAAAATAAGCTAAGATGATGCCACCGTTGTAGAGTGTAGTCAACTTGTGCAGGGAGAAAGTCTGTTTCACTGTTAAGAAGTCTACAAAAGTAGAAGACTTTTGAAGAAGGGAGGGAGATTTTGAAGCCTAATCCATAGATGCAGGGTCTGAGCTATGAAGTCAGTAAAATCTGACAGCCTGGGAGCTAAACCTGACGCTGAAAAAAGCAGTTACTCAATATCAAATAAGTCATTAATGACAAATTCAGGTTGTTTCCATAAGGTGTTGAACTGTGGATTGAGCCAGGTATATACTGTTCTAAAATGAGCTGCTCTGGCATAATTCAGCAGGTTTTGGATATTCACCCTTACAGATTAAGTGTGGCGGTGTAGAATAGAAAAATAGATTCTGGGGCATTGTCTGCTCCAAATGAAATTAGAGATCATTTTGTTCCAAGAGGTGAAATAACAGGGTTCAGGCATTATGGGAAAGGTTTTTAAGAAATACAAAGTACAGGGTAGAATATTCACTGTGACTGCTTCTACCCTGGAGAGGAAAGGGAGATGTAGTTAATTCCATCAAGAAGTGTCTCGAGTCAGCATGAGAGTGAGGGTTTTATAATTCAGAAGTTCAAGATTAGGGAGGTGCAGTGGAATCTGGATCCCGAGATAGGTAGGTAAAAATGTTATTGTTCGTCATTAGTGAGATTACAGACATGAAAACACAAAAACATCTAGCAACATTCATTTACAGAAATTAATTTTATTCATCGAATTATTACATAAATATAAATAACTTTTTTCCTTTTCTTATATCTAAGTGTGTCCATTAAAAAATGAACCTACCTTAAAAGCACATCCATATTTTCAGTGGTAAAAAGGGATATCGCCATAGAATACCTGTCTGTTCTTTGATTTTTCAGTAGGCTTTCTCTCCATTTTCTGCTGATAATATTTACAAAAGCGTATCTTGGTATGATTTTTGTCACGGGACTTAATATATCATTTAGTTAAAATTGCACTGGGGAAGGTACCAAAACAAAATGCGGTAAGAACCTTTCTGATCTGATAACTTGTAATCACTATAAGATAGGTTTCTACCAAATAAGTTATTAAATTAGCTAATATAGAATGGAAACGATTTTGCTTGAGGCTAGAGAGTGCACTCTGTCAGTATCAATCAATATGGTTTTTAGCAGGGGACTATAGGCAGTGGCTACTGTAATCTTATCCACTGTCCAATTCTATAAATAACTGCTACCCATAAAATGTAAAGTTTTTTCCAACAGTGGCTATCCATGGAGTTGGGCAGTCTTTCCTCATCAGAAGATCCATCTTCTCCATTGGACAGGCCTTGGTCAATCCTGATGAATTTTGAAGCATAATACAATAATTCAGAATTCAGAACCCTCCAAGTAGCTACAGTTTGAACTGATGACTGCCTCAGTTCTAACCTAGCACTGTATCCTGGAATTGTTAATGGTGAGTGCAATAATTTTTTTTATAACAGGAATCCAGTGGTCTTTCCAAATTTCCTTTGACTTCATGCTCCCATATTTCTGTATCATATAATGCTTGTGCCATTGGCTTAGCATTAATAATTTTAATAGCTGGAAGTATAGTGTTCCCACCATATTTATTGTTAAATCTTAAAGGGAACATAAACAAGCAGTGTTTTTAAAACTGCAAAGTCCAACATCTGGCTTCATAGCAAGGTTAAGTAAAGGCTGCTGTTTACATTGATGCTAAAACTGCATTTATGTAAATAACATAAATGAAGTTTCATAGCTTATGAAAAATGTAAACATCAACCTTTCATTTTCAGAGAACAGCCTTGATTTCACCCTAAGATGTCTGCCAAGTGTGTTAAGTGATGAGTCATGATGACATAATCGGAGCCAGAGACAGACACCCACATATATTTCTGTAGTGCTAACTAGTTCTTCTTTCCCCCTGTTTTGAATTGTTGTACCAGAATGATCAACACCATGTATTAACTCGTGGATTATTTTGATCAGTACAGATGTTAGGCTATGATTTTGTTCATTTTGTTTACTTTAACTTGCTGAAAATGTTTTGCAATCCAGCTGACTTTCTCTTTGGCAAACCGCAGTACAGTACAATACTTCAAATACCTAATGATCTAGTGGTTATGTGATGCCCTGAATTTTGTTTTTTGTTAACCAGGAAAGAAACATTAAGCTGAAAGCTTGTTTACAGGTGTGGCCTGGGAGCACAAGGAAGTTTAGTGACTTGCTTAGGGTCACACAGCAAAGTACCGGTCTGGTTCAATTCCAAAGCTCATGCTCTCTTGTTAATCCACAAATAAGGCTTTCTTTTACTACGTGAATGCCCTGCACCTAGCCTGCCATCTGTTGAATGCCCCACCATCCATACACTGTCCTTAGTACTGCCTGGGGCCACATATGTGCATGAGGTCTCATGAAGAGAATTATCACACCTCAGATTATAATCTTGTACCTCAGAGAGTTGTGCATACCTATACCGTTATGCATCATCAGCTGGCACTGTTAAAAAATGCCTCCCAAATCACTCTCCAGCCCACATTCTCAATGTTTGACTTCTGCTCCCACAGTAAATATTGAGTGAATCACCACCCTTCTGCACAGTGAAGGTCGTATGTTCCCCTGTTGTGTTTTTTCCCCGCCTCACTAACCAACAACTAGGTTTTCCTCAAGGTCCAAGCAATAAGCATCATGACCAACCAGAAAAACTGCTGTTCATGCCCTCATAAGGGCTGCACTTACAATGGATAACAATATTATTAGCAGGAGAGGCATACTAATACCTTAAGCGAATCCACATGACTTCCAGTGTCAGTCTACTCCTTTACCTATGATCTGTAGAACCCCACAGGACAGTTCCCAGCACTTCTTCTCCAGTACTTTTCTGTGCTCTTCTCCACAATGCGAGTTGGCTGGCTACCACCCTTCCAAATATTGAATGAGCTATACACAACTCCCTCAATACTGTCCTAATAAACGTCAGCACCACCCCCCCCCGCCCAAGGGTAATCTCCTTACGCTGAATTCAAGTAACAGTTTAGGTGCAGCCCTGCCACTCTGAGTATTTGTCATCACTGGCTACTCTCATCCACAGTCAGGTAGTGATCACGATGCTGGCAGCCCTACATTTCAGATCTCACAGTGATTTGCTCAACATCCTCCTTCCTGTCTTCAACTAACCTGAATATAGTTGTACCCTGCTGGACTGTCCTCTTCAGTCCCTCTCTGGCATTCATTCTTTTCACCTGCTCCCCATACTAAAAACTGGTGAGTTCACTACCCTTCTCCAGCATGAATGTGGTTAGCACAGTCTCCTGTGTTATTTTTACATATTAATAATAAACATGATCTTCTGGTAAGCCAGGCTGATAGCAGCGTGGCACAAGTGGAAAAAGAGGCGTTCCTACCCATATAAGATCTCAGCCATCTATGATTAGGTACTATTAAATGACGTGCATAATGATATGCACACGCATCATTTAATAGTGCCTAGTGACTGAGAAGGCCACTCTTGCAAGATACTGCTATACTCAGGGAAGGGGAAGATAGAAGGAGAGAAATATGAACAGATTACCGTGAGAAATACAATGTGGGGCTGGCAGCACCATGCTCACTTTCTGACCCCGTTGTCCTGGCCAACATTCCCCTTCCCATAAAACCAGTTCATGGAATTGTCCAAGGCTGTGTGTGGGTATTAATGTATGAAATGGCTGCCACTACATGTTCAGCAACTTCACTACCAGTCTAGTATTGCTTGTATTGCACTTTGGGATACAATGTGTATGAAAAGCACTATATAAATGCTGATTCTTCTTATTATTATTATTTCCCATGGACAAAGAAGACAAGACAAGCATATATTTGATTTTCAAGACAGTATGAACTCTGACATTGGACTGCACAAGAACTTTGCTACACAAAAGTGGTGGCTCTAGGGGGTGGTGAAGGGTGTGGCTGCAACACCCCCACATTGTAATGTACTTGCTGCTGCTGCTGCATTTCACTTTGTTGAATAAGTCTGATTTATCGATTGTACAAATATTTACATTCAAACTATGGATTAAATTTGTAGATTTTGTCAAAAACGTACTAGTAATGAATAATAGCAGAAAATATTAAGGTTTAATAAAAATGTTAAAACGTGCATATTAAGTACACACATCACCCCAGCACCCACATTGTAGCATAGATATGCCATAACCACCAGGTATTTAAAGATTTGTACTGCACTGTGGTTTGCCACAGAGAAAGTCGGTTGGATTAAAACATATTTTCAGCATGTTAAAGTAAACAGAATGAACAGAACCATAGCCTAACATATGTATTATACAAAATACTGCACACAGTGTTGACCATTTGGGTGAAACAATTCTGTACAAAGGGAAAAAGGAACTAATTAGCACTATAGAGAGCCATAAATCTCTCAGACTTTGGCTCCAGTTACAGTGGCGTGAAAAAGTATTTGCCCCCTTCCTGATTTTCTCTATTATTGCATATTTGTCACACTGGATGTTTTCAGGTCTTTAGACAAAATGTAATATTAGATAAAGGGAACCTGAGTGAACAAATAACACTTGTTTTTTTTTTTTATTTCATTTATTTAATGAAAAAAAGTTAACCAACACCAATTGGCACTGTGTGAAAAGTAATTGCCCCTTAGACTTAATAACTGGTTACGCCTACATTTAGCTGCAATGACTGCAACCAAACACTTCCTATAATTCAATATCAGTCTTTCACATCGCTGTGGAGGAATTTTAACCCACTCTTCCTCAGTAGAACTGCTTTAATTCAGTAACATTTGGTAGGTTTTGAGCATGAACTGCTCGTTTCAGGTCCTGCCACAGCATCTCTATTGGGTTTAAGTCTGGACTTTGACTAGGCCACTCTAAAACATTAATTTTACTTCTTTTTAGCCATTCTGATGTGGACTTGCTTTTGTGTTTTGGATCATTGTCTTGCTGCATGACCCAACTACGCTTCAGCTTCAGCTGACGGAAGGATGACTGGACATTCTCCTTAAGAATTTTCTGGTACAGAGCAGAATTCATGGTTCCTTTAATTATGGCAAGTCATCCAGGTCCTTAGGCAGTAAGCATCCCCACACCATCACACTACCACCACCATGTTTGACTGTTGGTATGGTGTTCTTACTGTGGAATGCTGTGTTTGCTTTACGCGAGACATTATGGGTTCCATGTTGTCCAAAAGTTCCACTTTGACTCATCTGTCCATAGAACATTTTCCCAAAAGGCTTGTGGATCATCCAGGTGCTTCTTGGCAAATGAGAGACGAGCATTTATGTTCTTCTTGGTTAGCAGTGGTTTCGCCATACCTCACATGAAGCCCATTTTTGCCCAGTCTCTTTCTGATTGTGGAGTCATGAACACTGACCTTAGCTGAGGCAAGAGAAGCCTGCAGTTCTTCGGATGTTGTTTTAGGATCCTTTGAGACTTTGGATGATTTTACACTGCGCCCTTGGAGTAATTTTGGCAGGCCGCCCACCCTGGAAGGTCACTACTGTTCCAAGTGTTCTCCATTTGGAGATTATGGCTCACTGTGGTTCAATGGAGTCCCAGAGCCTTAGAAATAGCTTTGTAACCCTTTCCAGACTGATAGAGGGCAACACAATGTTTTTCTGATCTTTTCAGGAACTTCCTTTGATCATGGCATAATGTGCTTGTTGAATCTTTGTGCTGGCAATGTGACTCTGATGGTAAGGGCCAAAATAAGTGAGGTTTATATTGAGCAGGGCTGGCTGTAATCAAGCCTGGCTGTGTTCAATCAGCTGACTCTAATTATCCCTTTAATTGGGTTTTTTTAACTAGGGGGCAATTACTTTTTCACACAGTGCCAGTTGGTGTTGGTTAACATTTTTCATTAAATAAATGAAATAAGTAAAAAAAAAAAGTGTTATTTGTCCACTCAGGTTCCCTTTATCTAATATTATATTTTGTCTAAAGACCTGAAAACATCCAGTGTGACAAATATGCAATAATAGAGAAAATCAGGCAGGGGGCAAATACTTTTTCACGCCACTGTATGTCATCACAGAACACATTTGGCGGCCATTTTAGGAAGCAGGTAAGACATTTTTTTTGAAATTGGAAGGCTGATTTTACAATTTTCAAATGCTCTGGAACCACATTTAGGTGAATTATATAAATATTGTTTTAGCATTAATGAATACAGCAGCCTTTTCTTTAATCACCTGCGGAATCAGATTTTTGATAGCTTATTGTCAAAATGTTGTTTAGGTATCCTTTAAGATACCTCAGCATGTTTGTTTAATTTTTTTTGTTTCTTGGCGAATCTGTTGAGATCAATTCAATCTTAAATGTGAGTTCTAAATATTGTATGTATACTCTTTAACAATTTCCAGCGTATCACCATCAAGCCAGAACTTTGGAGTGGTTACCTTAAGTCTGGGTCTCTGCTTACTGACCAGCAACACCTTACTTTTAGACAGGCTTTTAGAGGTATTTAGATTGAGATCTACGTTTTTAGCATTAGGTTTTCATAATTTCAGCTGAGATTAAAGACCGTGTGCAGTTAAAGGGCCCCAGACACCATTAGAAAAACATGAAAAAAAATTGAGATTTAGACACAATTCGGTTTATATTTCATATGCCCAACTCCATGGATAGCCACTGTTGGAAAAAACTTTAAATTTTATGGGTAGTAGTTATTTATGGAATTGGGCAGTGGATAAGATTACAATGCCTGACTTTTGCTGCTTGCTGATCAGGGGTGGTGAGGGTGTCCCCTCTGCAAATGGGTGCTCTCCCGCAACCCATGGACTTTTGAGTGTAGTGGGGTTGAGGCGCCCCCAAGCTCCGATGATCATACTAGCAATCACAACTTTCTATCTGTGCTTGCCCTAATCAGTCTAACTATAGCTTGGCTGCTACACTTCCTCTGCCCATAAGTTGGGCAGTAGGCTGAGGCTACACTACAATCATCTCCCTTTCTAAATTTTTGTCCACACTCCTGGGGGGTTAATTATGAGCCTCTTTACTGCTAAGTGGCTTATCTTTGCCTAATTATATGTTACTGTTGTTTGGCCTGTCCCTCAGGGGTTTGAACTATGCTGCAGCTCACTCTGCGGGGTTTACTGTGTGGACTAACCTTTTCTGACTCTACTCAGGCTTCTACCCAGCCTATCTTACCCAGCGTGGCTTGGGCTTTGAACTTTTTGTATACTGTTTTTGTTTAATTGCTTGTATAATTTCTGCCTGCTTAATTTGCTTTAGCATCCTCTACTAGAAAAGTTGCTTATTGTATTGTGGTTTGGTTTCTGCCACTTGGCCACTGGTGGGGATCACCTCCACAGAGCTTGGTACTCCTTTTCAGTGGCTGTTGCTGTGCTTTCACATAAGGGGGTGCTTCTGCTGACTGTGGTTGTGGGGGCGGCTGTTGGACAGACAGTCCATCTATTGGTTGCCTTCCAGGTAGCCCAGGGGGGGCCTGGTGGTTTTAGCGTTTCTGAGTCCTCCCTTCTGGGACCCTCATATTGGCTGTCAGGCTTGACCTGCCCCATACATCTTCCCCATAGTACCTTGGTCCAAACTCAGGTATTGGCATGGAGGACCCTGAGCTGCTCTTGAAGGGGGCTAAGGCCTTCCCACTCACATGCTCCCTTACCATTGGTCTGTTCACTGTGCTATGACTCACTCTGCTTGCTGGTGATTGTGCTCCTCCTGGGACAGGGCCCCTGAGTCACTCATGGTGAGCTTGAAGAGCCAGACTTCACCTTCTCTAACCTAATAGCCTGTGACAGACAGCCCCCCTTGCCTATCTGCTGTCTTGATCTCAGGTGCTTCCTGGGTCCTGTCATAATGGTCAGGCGATATTGTTGCAAGTCACCTGTTAGGAATGGCTCCCCCCTCTAAGGCATCTCCTTTGGCTCTTATTGGTGACTCTAGCCCTTGCAGGAGACGTTGAGCTCAACCCTGGTCCTCCCTATCAAGCCTCCTCCTCACCTGTGAGCTGGATGTCTGGCAAAGGGCTGAACACAGCCAACCGCAGTATCCCTAGCCTTCTGCCCAACCTGGCTGAACTCCTTGCTTGGGTCACTCACCACAAGCCTGACATACTTGGCATAACTGAAACTTGGCTGAAGCCTTCAGCCCCAGACTCGGTATGTGTGCTTCCTGGCTTTGAGCTCAGCAGGACCTCCCGGGGAAAAAGCGGGGGGGGGGTGGCATCTTGGTCTACTACAGGAGCCACCTCAACCTGTCGGTTCTGTCCTGCCAACAGCCCTTGCAGTCTCCCTGTGAACTGCTTCACACAGTGCTGTTACTTGGGAATACCAAAAAGTTGCATATTATATGTACTCATAATCCCCCAATGGGGGCATATCGAGGTTGTCCTACCTCCTTGACTCTGTTGGATCAATGACTGGGCATAATGAGCTAATGATCCTGGGTGATCTTAACTTAAACTGACTTGGTGGAAATACTAAGTTGTATGAGTCTCTGCTTGCTGGTCTCTCATTGTCACAACTCAACAAGGAACAAACTAGGTGGTCTTCTGCTGGTGGTACGAGCTCCCTCCTGGATTGGGTCCTGTCCAATACACCCGAGAGGATTAGCTCTTCGGGTACCTTCCTGATTCCATCTCCAACCATTGCCCAGTGTACTGCATATGGAAGATCCCCTTCCTGAAAATTCCTCATAAAATCATACAGGTTAGGGACTTCTCCAGGTTCAGCCTGGGTTCATTCCATAACGATCTTCAGCTTACTGACTGGTCTGCAGTGTGAAACGCCCAGGACTCCTCCACTGCAGTCAGTCACTTTCTCAGCACCTTTGGGGTGCTGCAGGATAAGCATGCCTCTCTCATTAGGCAGAGGGTTATGGGGTCTGCTACCAAGTGGTTGCTTGGGAGCCTCCTTGCCCTCATGAGGACTAGAGACAAGTGCTGGGCCAAATTCAAGGTCACGATGGACCAGGCCATATTTCAGCAATATTGGCGGCTCAGAAATGAGTGTAAAAAAGCAATTAGGGCTGCCAAACGTGAATTCTGCAAAGCTGCACTGCTGAATTCAGCTAAGGATCCTAGGAGTTTCTGGAGGAACATTACAAACATAGTAAGTGGTTCCTCCAGTTGTGAGGCCACTGACATACTCATTGATGGTTCTTGCTGTAACAATCCTGTAACTATAGCCAATGCATTTAACTTGCATTTCTTGGACCTGTCTGCCTGTACCTCCCTATTCCCCTCTAGTGGATGTGATAGTCATGACCAGATCATTGCTCCACCATTGATCCCTGTCTCTCGCCCGCTATTCTACTTTAAGGCTGTGATGGCACAAGAGATGCAGAGATTGCTCTCTGGTCTCTCCCCCTTCTTCAGTACTGGCCATGGTGGTATGGAACCTAAGCTCCTCCGTCTTGGTGCCTTTTATATTTCCTCCCCAGTGGCCCACATCTTCAAATTGTCCCTAGCTTCTAGGATTATCCCTGACACATGGAAGGAAGCCAGGATGGTCCCTGTTCTCAAACAGGGTAACCCTAAGATACTTGACATCTACCACCCAATAGCCATATTGTCTGCGGTCAGTAAACTTCTCAAGAAAGTTGTGGCTGGGCAACTCTCGGAGTAAATTCAGTCTCTTGAGCTGCTGTCTCCCGCGCAGCATGGCTTTTGGAAAGGGCACAGCACATCCTCTTCCCTTGTCACTGTCTCCTCCGGGATCATGGCAGCTATAGACCAGGGTAAACTCTCAGGTGCCATCTTCATAGACCTATCCAAGGCCTTTGACCTTGTTGACCATGCCCTACTTTGCTCTCAGCTCAGGTCCTTTGGCTTGTCCCCTCCTGTGCTCAATTGGTTCTCCAATTACCTACAGGGCAGACAGCAGCTTATCAGATACGGTAAGATGCTCTCGGACACATCTACTGGATCCTCAGGAGTCCCCCAAGGTTCAGTCCTGAGGCCCCTGCTCTTCTCCATTTTTGTCAACGATCTACCCTCTACCTCCTCCTACTGCAGAGCCATCCTGTATGCTGATGATCTGGTCATCCTCACTCATTCTCGGGACATTGGGGTCATTAACTGCCAATTGAGTCAGGATTTTAGGAGCATCTAATCCTGGATTGCGTCCCACAAGCTGGTCCTCAACCTTAAAAAAACTCAGGCCATGCTCTTTGGGTCTCTGGCCACGATTAAGGCCTCTCCTGCTCCTTTGTGTATCACTGGTCTTGATGGTGCTCCTATCCTCATCACAGACTCCATCAAATACCTAGGGTTGACACTTGACCCGCAGCTTGACCTTGGACGCCATATCCAGGATGTATGCAAAGCTGTTAACTGCAACTGGGTCTGGCTTATAGAGCAAAGAGCAACCTTACTTCAGCTGCACGCCTTGCACTGGCTAGAGGTGCGTTTCTCCTCTCTCTCTCTCTGCTACGGGCTCCTTCTGTTTGCTCGTACCTCCAAAGCTCACCTTTCTAGGTGGACCATAGCCTACAACAACATTTGCCATTTTGCACTTGCTGCCCCTTATCTCACCCACCACTGTGACCTGTATAGCAAGCTGAACTGGCTCTCTCTGTCCAATTACTTTAATTTTGTCCTGGGGTATTTCACGGGCAAGGTCCTTGGTACTGGCACCCCCTTTGGACTGGCGGAGCTCCTCGTACTGGCTGTCTCCTCTTCTTATTTCCTTAGGTCTCTGGGCCCTGCTGTTCTTAAGATTCCTGCCACTCGCAATCAAATGGGGGACAGAGATTTTGCCTCATGTGCCCCCAGATTATGGAACTCCCTTTCTGTCCAGGTCCGCTCTTCCCCCTCCCATGCATGCCACTGAACTTCCCTATGGAATCACCTGAAGCTCTCTTCAGCGTGTGGTTGTCCCAAACCTCCATAATCTCGCATGGTCCCCTGCACTGTACCCTACTTTCTTAAGGTGTTGTCAGCCCACTTGGGTTTGGCTCTGCATATAACGTCTCCACCCTATGTATCAGGCATGGCTCTGACTGTGACTCCACTTTTCTGGGGTCCTAAACTGTATATAATTGTATATATTGCACCTCTAATTGTATATATTGCACTGCTCATGCTTCTATGCATATGTTCTACTGTGTGTACCTACTGAATATGTTATGCTTTCCCTGACTCTGTGAAACTGCCTGAATTTGTATCATGTTGTCCTGTGTATTTGAACTTGTATTTACTGTACTTTCCCAGGTCGTACCTGAAAATAGCTAAATGTCTTGTCCAGCGTACTTACCTGGTTAACAAAAGCTAAATAAATAAATAATTTGTTCCTCTTTTGCTTTATTACTGAAGACAGTTGCAAGAAAGAGGACTACTGTCCATTAGACTTTTTTTACACTTTGTGTTGCCTACACATGACATCATAATACCCTGTTTACGACATCATGATTATCTCAAACAGCAACAGATTGTGATGTCATAAACAGAACTGTGATGTCAGTTGTAGGCAAGCAGCCAGAACAGATAGGGCAGCAATCCTGTTTACATGCAAATGTCCTTAGTAATAAAGAAGTAAGAGTGAGAATTACAGAAAAAAATATTTAGGATAGGCTGAACTGTGGCTAAATACAATTTTTTTTAAAGTTGTCACAGTGGTATCAGGGGCTCTTTAAGGAAATTAACAAAATGTCATTGGCATATGCCAAAACAGGCCAACTATGCCTCCTCAAACATTGGCGCCCTCAGGCTCTCAAGACCCAACGCATGGCTCATCATGCCCTGTGCCGATGACCCCCCCACACACACAGTCTATGCACTCTTCTCCTGCCATCGACCTTATTGATATTTTAGCCAGGTTAACCACAGCGCTGGTGCATCAGTTGTGCTCTTACAGGCCTGGCTTTCTAGCACTGTTGATGGTTCTGTTGTCATCAACGCCGCTTAGGCTGTCTCGGACTGTGCCTCGTAGGCCGTCGGTAGTCCCTCGATTGTCAGACCTCGAGTTAGAACAGGTCAACATCGAAGAGGAGTACCACCCTGACCTGATCCTGCCTAAAGAGGAGGAACCTCTTTCCTCTGACAGGTCTACATCAACTTTAGTGAGTGAGGACTCTGTTAAACATACTTCCAGGCCCCCCCCGGCCCGAGAAGACTACTTTTTGCTATGTTATGAAGCAGCAGTCCACAGATATGGGCTTCCATACTGAGGAAGAGGACACCACCAGCAAAGAGGTGGTGGACTTCTTGGAGATCCCAGAATCTTCCCCTAAGGTTGTTCCTCCTATCCTCCTAGCTCTGAGGAATGCCACTACTGCAACTTGGCACTGTCCAGACATGGTTCCTGCCATGCCTCACAGGGCAGATAAGCTTTATCATGCCCTTCAGGGCCTGCATTACTATGCTGCCCAACCTGAGACCGATTCTGTGGTCATCAAAGTGGCACACAACAGGTCCAAGTTGCCCAAGCACCTTAGCTCCCCCCCCCGACAGGGAATCCAGAAGGATAGACCTTTGGGGTAAGAAGGTTTATGCCTCCTCCACCTTGGAACTTTGGATTGCCAACTTTCTTTCTCATGTGGTCAAGTACCAAAACACTATCCGGAAGAAGGGCATACTGCCTGCCTCAGCCATCCCAGACTGTTCCCCAAAACAAGGCAGTTCTCAGATCTTTGCAGGCCACCAAGGACATCAGTAAGCACCTCCTCCGGGCCTTGTGTGACATTACTGATACTGGTGCCAGGGCTGCTTCCACCAGCATTTGCCTTCGTAGACACACCTGGCACAGGGTTTCGGGCTTTGCAGCAGATGTCCATCAGAAGGTGCTAAATGCTCCCTTCAATGGCTCAAACTTATTTGGGCCAGATGTCCAGGACATCATTAATGATCCGTAGACATCTGGCAGGGCTATTGAGTCTGTCCATTCACTTTACCATACCCAGCCTAGGAGCAGACAATGCCCGTCCTTTCACAAGGTGTCCGACAAGTCCAGAGCAGGCTTCCATCCCTAAGGGAAAAGAAAAGCCTCCTCAGCCTTGCCTACTCCCTCCTCCTCAGACCCAGCCACCCAATGGCCCAGAGTCAAAGGATCAGCCCCAGCAACCAGATCCCCCTCTACCTGACTCCTTGCTAGACCCCACTCTTCCAGTCCCCGACCAAGAGGTGGTGGTCAGAGGTCAGTTCTCCCTTGATCTCAACCAGTAGAGAACCATAACTTCAGATGCCTGAAGTTCCTTCAGATCATAGAACAGGGTCACACTCTGGAGCTTATAGAACAGCCCCCAGAGACACCCACCCCCCGGTGCCCTCCTCTTATCCTTAGGCACATGTAATGGTTCTTCGGGAAGAGGTACCGTCCCTTCTGTGGAAAAGGGCAATAGAACCAACGCCCAGGTGACAGCAAAATAGAAGGTTCTACTCCAGGTTCTTCCTGGTCCCCAAAAAGACTGAGGATTTGAGGCCCTTTGTAGATCTCAAGGACCTCAGCCTTTATATTCAGTACAAAAAGTTTCACATGGTCACGCTGCCAGGCCTGCTGCCCTGCTCAAGCAGGGTGACTGGCTGTGCTCTCTTGATATGCAGGACACTTACCTGCATATTTCGGTCTGTCCCCCACACAGGCGATTTCTCTGGTTTCTTTTTCAGGGTGAACACTACCAATTCTAGGTGTTGCTCTTTGGCATATCCTCTGTGCCTCAGGTCTTTACAAAATGCTTAGCAGTGGTAGCTGCAGCCCTCCTGAGATAAGGTCTGTACATCTTTCCTTACCTGGACGACTGGCTCCTCAAAGCTCCATCCAGAGATTTGCTCCTACAGACCCTGAAGAGGACCCTTTGGTTGTTCCACTCCCTGGGCATCACTGTCTGTCTGCCCAAGTCCCAAAGACTGCAATATATAGGGGTAGTCATTGGACTCAGCACAGAGCAGGCCTTCCTGTCACAAAACAGAGTGAAGTGTCTCATTTCCCAGGCTCAGGAGGTTGCTCAGAGCCATTATGTACCCGTGAGGATGTACTTGAGGCTGTTAGGCCTCATGGCTGAGGCCATTGCCATGGTTTCCCTGGCCAGGCTGCATATGCGGGTGCTTCAGTGGAACCTCCAGGTGCAGTGGTACCAACGCACAGACGACCTGGTGTAGCCAGTGCTGTTCAACTCTCCAGTCCGCAAGGTGCTGCGGTGGTGGATGGACCTCCAGAACCTGTCACAGGGGGTCCCATTCCTGATCTTCTCACCCCCCTAGCAAATTCTCACTATGGATGCCACTGGTTCAGGCTGGGATACATATCTGGGCCCTTTCCAAATTCAGGGAATATGGTCCCAGATCAAGACGACTTTGCATATCAACGTCCTCAAGGTGCAGGCAGTCCTGTATGCCATGCAGCATGTTTCAGAACCATCTCCTTCTGGGCCATTTTTTGATTCAGTCAGACAACCTCAGTGTTGTCTACTACATCAATAAGCAGGGGAGATGCACTCATACCCTCTGTGCAGGCAGGCCATGAGAGTCTGGTACTGGGCGCTGGACCACAGCCTCGTCCTCTCGGCAGTCCATGTCCCAGGCATGCTGAAAACCCTGGCGGACAGTCTCAGCCGGACTCAGTCCAGAATGCATGAATGGAAACTTCATCAACCGTCACAGAAGATCTGTTCGACAGATGGTGTAGTCCAAAGTTGGACCTTTTTGCGTCCCCACTCAATGCAAAACTGCCCCATTACTGCTCACTAGATCCAGAGCCTGGAGTTTTTGTGGTGAGATGCATTGTCCTTTTTCTGGAGCGGGAGGTTCCTTTATGCCTTCCCTCCATTTCCTCTCATTCAGAGGGTGCTTATCAAATTGCAGATGGAGAGGACCAGCATGATCCTGGTCACACCATACTGACCACGGCAGATATATGGTTTCCATTACTGCAGCAGTTAGTGGAGGAACCTCAGGTCCCCCTACTTCTTTGCAGGAATCTGCTGATGCAGGCTCAGGGCACCCTGGACCATCCTACCCTCAAGTCCCTTCAGCTGCTTGCCTGACTCCTGTCGACGTAGTCATCGCCCGGTTTGGAGTGTCTCAGCAGGTGGCTGGTGTCCTCGTGGCAGCTCAGAAGCCCTCCACTAGAGCCATGTATACCATGAAGTGGAAGAGGTTTGCCATCTAGGCTGTCAGACATCATCTGGACCCTTTTATTTGTCCAGTGAGCCAGATTTTGGACTACCTGATATCGCTGTCGGACTCAGGTCTCCAGTACTCCTCCCTCAAGGTGCACCTTTCAGTTATTTCTGCCTTTCACAAGCCTGTGAGCGGTCATACCGTGGTTCAGTTAGATGTCTATCATACCTTTCTTAGAGGCACCTTGCACCTGAAACCTCCAATCCATTCCCCCAACCCGGCTTGGGATTTAAATTTTGTTTTGGAGAAATTAACCCTGTCTCCATTTGAGCCAGCCGTGACTTGTGAGCTACGCTTTCTATCTTTGAAAGTGTTGTTTTTGGTTGCTATTCCGCTCAAAGGATTTCCAAGCTTCAGGCTCTCTTGTGTGATGAGCCTTATTTGATTTTTCACAAAGACAGGGTGTCTTTGCACAGAAATCCTAAGTTTCTCCCCAAGATGGTGTCTGAGCTTACGCTGAACCAATCTATCCACCTACCAGTTTATTTTCCAGAGCATGCCAATCTCGGGGAAGCACTGCTCCATGCATTAGATGTGCACATAATTTCAAAATATTATCTGCTCCGTACCCAGGACTACAGAAAAACAAAGCAGCTTTTAGTTTCTTACACCCCAGGAAAAGAGTGTGTTCAGGTTTTCAAAAATGTTTGTCTAAATGGTTGGCACATTGTATTGTATTGTGTTCTGTTACAGTCACAACAAGCATTTCAAAAAGTTGCCATGGGCAGTGAAAGCCCATTCCACAAGGGGCATGATTACCTCTGTGGCCTGTTTCAAAGGGGTCTCAGCTGCTAACATTTGTGCTGCTGCCACCTGGAGTACCGTCCATACTTTCACCAAGCACTACAGTCTAGACATTGCTTCTAGAGCCCGTGCAGGTTTTGGCAGGGCTGTTCTGTACGGCCTCCTATCCTAAACTTTGGTTGGCCTTCCTCCCAGACTGTTCTGTTGCACCTTTAACTGCTTAAGACTCATTCCTACGATGTGACCTGATGACTGAGATACCCCCAAAGAAGATAGAACAGTTATGTAAGAACTTACCATAACAGTAGATCTTCAAGGGGATCTCACTCATTATGTCTGCCTTCCCTCTCACCATCCCCCTTTTGGGGATTCTCTTCTCAGAACCTCCTAACTGGTGTATCCAGCCTTTTATTTTTGTCCTGGGTATCTTTCTACTTGGTCCCTCATGGCATGGGTATGCTCCTTTAGTCTTCGGGGGGAAAGAACTGAGGAGGGAGCGTGGCCGCTTGCACCTTTATAGGGTTGATGATGTCAGCAGGTGACATCGGTGTGGGCGGCCCCAGCTGTACTGCTGGAAAATCTTCTGTGTGGGTCGTGCTTCACTGACAGTGAAGTTCCTATGGTGTGACCTGATGACTCAGATCTCCTCGATCTATTGTTATGGTAAGTTCTTTACGTAACTGTTCTGTCTCTTTAAAATGAATGACAACAGAACCACAAGGGGGCACAGCTTTAAGTTGATGGGAGGGTTAGGAGGGTTGTTAGTAAGCATTTGTTTACAGAGAGGGTGGTGGCCAAATGGAATGCACTGCCAGAAGAGGTGGTCTCAGTAAAGACAGTGGGGGCCTTTAAGAGGGCCTGGAACAAGCACATAAGGAACCCATGGGACCATGGAGGGGTATAAGGGAAGGAAGGGATGACATGGGGGGGGGCCACAATCAGTGGCATCAGCCATGGACCCTGCATCATTTACCGAGCAGATGCTGTAGACCAAATGGCCTTCTTCTGCTGTCTTTTTTGTAAGTTCTTATGAAAGCAATAAATCTGGATCCCAAGATATTTTTTAATGTGGTACTTCGCCATTTCAGGGGAAATGTTGCCCAAAGGGTCAACAAGGGGCGATAATTAAGAACTAATATCTCAGTTTTGTGGGTATTTAATGAGAAAGTGGACAGAGCACCAAATGCTTGAAGTAGAGACCAGGCTGCAGGAATGAAGTGTAACTAAAATTTATTTGCATGAATACATATTGTGTAGCGAGTGCCACTCCAATGGAATCCCTTCCACTGCCGATGTCTGGTGAAGTGCCTTCACAAGGGGTTCAATATATAAAGTGAATAACAAGGGTGAAAGGGGACACCCCTTCCTGTTGCCATGCTGAATGTCAATCAGAGACACCAGAGATCCATTAAACCAGATGTAAGTCTGATGGGCATTATAAAGATTCTGAAGCCAGATCAGAAATGGAAGCAGGAAGCTGAAGGTGGACAGAGTGCTCTAGAGCAATAGTTCTCAGACTTTGTCACAGTGAGCCTCCCCAAATCCATGGAAAATATTTTGAGCCTCCCCCAAAACTAAAATAATCCTGGGCCTTCCCAAAGAAAAATAACATACTGTACTTTGTGCAGTACACCATGAATAAACTGAAACCCCTTTGAGTACTTGGCTCACATTCAGTTCTTTATCTTATACTGATGTGGAACCTTTGACAAAGAGCTCCTGTGCTCAAAAGCATTATCTGAATAACAAATGAATAAAATAAATACATGTTATTCAGCTTACTGTAACCCCCCCCCTTCACAGACCAGCCTACTTGCTCTGCTATTTTCATTCTTGAACCATTGTTACCCCTTGTTGTAGTACCTTCATGGGTCAGACTACTTTCTCCGTTTCCTCTCTATACAAAATAACCTTCCTACATACTTTGCCTCTCCTTGGCCTTCCCTGCTCCTAAGCAACTTCTCAGGGCTTACTTTGCTCCTTCATGCTATTGCTCTTAACACTTGTATGTTCAACCCTTGTATTTGGGCTGTTCTGCCATCAGGCTACAAATTGATCAATTACCACCTCTCATTATTAGTTTATTGTTCATATCTGTTTGCAATAGTGTTCATTGTTGTATTTCTTGATTGTTTTGCAGTTACCTTTTGAAATTTATTGACTCCCTACCCTTCCCCGAGTACGCCTGAAATGAGCCTTGGCTCATTCACCTTCCCTTGTCACCTAGTAGTAAATAAATACATAAGATTTACCTACTATTATCCTATTATCTTACAGTTTGCTTCATCTTTTTGCGTAAAATATATAAAACTCAAAATTTAAATACAGTACTTTTTCAGACTTGCTTGAGCCTCCCCTGGAACAAGTTGGGACCTCCCCAGGGAGGCTGGCCTCACCATTTGAGAACCCCTGCTCTAGAGGAACCTCCAAGACACCCTGTCAAATGCCTTCTCAGCGTCTAAACTAAGGATAGCAGCAGGAATGGAACATTGAGTATTATGCTCCATAAGCAGCAGAGTATAACAGATATTATCTGTAGTTTGTCTGTGGCGGATGAATCCTGACGGATCAGGATGAATAAGGGATGGGAGGAGACAATCCAGCCTCTTGGCCCATATGGACATGAATAATTTATAATCAACATTTAAAATGGAAATGGGGTGGCATGAGGGAGGAAAAGTTGGGTCTTTTCCCAATTTCAGAATGGCCAAAAGGGTAGCAGGAGACCAGGACAGAGGAGGAGAATCACCCTGCTGCACTACTTGAAACGTAGTGAGAAGGTACGGAAGTAGAAGATTAGAGAAAGATTCGTACCACTCGACCAGTAACCATCTGGACCAGGACATTTGAAAGTTTCTGCATCTTGTAAGGAAGACTGTAGCTCTTCCAGACGAATTGGAGCAAGAAGAAACTCCTACTGCACTTTCAATATTGTGGGAAGGGAGAGGCTGGAAAGGGAAGCCATGATGTGGGAGGGTGCTGGAGAATAAGTTTCCATATATAAGGTTTGGTAGTACATCCAAAAAAGTTTAAGGATCCCCTGGGCATCACGGAGCAGGTGGCCAGTATGTGGATATTTAAAGAGCCACTGATACCATGGAGGAAAGCAACTCATGGCTAGTAGCTGCCTGCCCCAGGACCTAAAAAAACACAATATGACAATTTTCTCTGCAGGGATTATAAAGTAATAGATCTTACATGAAGTGCGATCCCACTTCCTCTTGGATCACTAGCTGCTGAGCACCCACCGCAGCCCCGCCCATAAAACCACATTTTAATGACATGAAGTAGGGAAGGAGCTGCAGGGCTATAGATAGCATTATAATGCTATCAGAAGCAGTGGCAGTCTTTAGGTGATACTTATACTATTTATAGGCAATTGTACATGTTAAGAAGAGGCAGTATTACATGTACTACCCCCTTTAACATGTACAATTGCACATACATCACCTAAAGACTGACGCTGCTCCTGATAGCATTATAATGCTGTCTACAGCCCTGCAGCTCCTTACCCACTTTGCATCAGTAAAATGCGGTTTTGTGAGTGGGACTGCGGCAGCTGTCGGTGAGGAAGCGAGATTGCACTTTATGTACAGTAAATTCTATTACTTTATAACCCCTGCACAGAAAATTTTCATTTTGTGTTAATTTTAGGTCCTGGATCAAGCAGCTACTAGCAAAGAGTTGCCTGTCCTACACATAATATCATGTCAGCTGCTGTTTAAGCTATAGAACACAAAAGGCTTTTTTGTGTGTCCTAAGTCTACAAGTGAGAAGCCTTGTGCCTCTAGTACCGCCTTCATAATAGGTATGTCTGAGATAAGTCAGAGCCTGTCGGACCCAGATGTCCATTATGGCCTGCAATTCTGCTTTCAGTGTCCAGATACGAGTCATTATTTCTTTGTCGCTGGGAAGATACAGTTGCTGCAAGTTGAAGAGCTCAGTGGACAGTTGCTTATATCTTAGATCATGTTGACGCTTTTTATTGGAGATGAAAGCAGTGCTATCACCCCTGATGGTAGCTCTCAACGTATTCCATAAAATGGGATAAAAAATGTCATGTAAAGAGTTTTCCTCCAGGGCCTGCTTAATACCCCTCCTGACAAAGCGTCACGTTTCAGATGTGAAGCACTGAGGGATATGCTCACCCGGGCTCACTGTTGCTCGTTTAAATAAAATATGACTTGGCAAGTTTATTGGTTTGCTTCCTTATCAGTTTTTTAGCAGCACAAGTGCGGCATGGTTTGTGTTCTCCTGCTTAATACACAATCTGAGATCAGAAAGTGTTATCTCTAAGGAGGGAGGTATTAAACTTCAAAAAGGTAGATTTGTGCCTTTTCTCTAGACTGACTTTCAGTCCGAGAGGGGTTTGGTCCTACTGAAGGGTCGGTCTGTATGCTAGTTCCTGGATAGTGTCAAAATGTTTGCATGTGGTGAAAAAGTAATCCAGACATGAATAGCTACCATATCAGGGTGAGAAGAACATATGGGCTGTTTTCATGGGGAAAAAAACATTGCCAATCATCTACTAGGCCCAGCTGAGGAAGCTGGTCTCAAAAGTCTTTTTGTACAGGAAAATTTCTGCGTCGAGCAGGGTGGGAGGAGTTGACCTCCAGAGACATGGTAATATTGAAATCCCCAACAAGGAGAAAACATAGAAACATAGAAATTGATGGCAGATAAGGACCACTAGGCCCATCCAGTGTGCCCATGAACCCTACCCTTATTTGTGGCCTCTGACCCTTACTTGGTCATCAGCTTTAGCCTGTCCTTCCCACCTCTAGGGTTCCCTTATGTGTTAGGCCTGAGTTGGCCATGCAACAAGTTGAGCAGTTTGCCCAGAACCATTTAAACACTGGGGTGTGAGTGGGGAGGAAAGTATACATTGGCCAGGGTCATGGCAGTATCATAAAGACGGACAGTCAGGATTACATATCAGCCATAGGGATCAATAGATTCCTGCAACAGTGAAAAAGGAACAGAGGAAGGAAGGAAGAAGGATAGCCATTCCTTGTCTCTTCCCTTAGAGAAGGGTAATGTGAGGAAGTATTTTTTCACAGAGCAGGTGATGGATGCATGGAACAGCCTTCCTGAGGATGTTGTGGGGTCAAAAACAGTGGTGGGAGGGATTCAAGAATGCATGGGACAGACATAAGGCAATTCTTGTGGGGGGTAGGAAGAAATAGGCTGTTGGTTAACTAGGATCTGTAGCTTATCTAGCAGGTAGGGACATGGGCAGACTAGGTGGGCCAAGCGGTCCTTATTTGCCGTCAAAGTCTATGTTTCTATAAGTAAGAGGAGGCATGGACCTGATAATGGCCGCTTATCAAGAGTTTCAGATATTCTGTCAAGGTAAAGTGTGTCTCTTGTAGATAAATGATGTTGGTAGCTTGCCAGTGTAGATACTGAAAAAGTTTAGTAAGTTTCATGGGGTTGTTCAATCCATTAATGTTTTTTGAAAATATTACTGCTGGGGAAACTGCCGTGACAACCAGTGTAGAGGTGTCACTAAGCCATTCCAGAGTGCTATGCTGCACTCAAGTGTTGATGTCTCAGCCATGATGGGACCACCCTGGGGTGATTTGCCAACCTAGACATCCATCCCGTAGGACCAAAAATAGTGGGACATCAGGGAGGGCAGAAACACTCCACAAGGAGCCCCACCCCACCCCAGCATGCCAGTACAAAGACCTGCAGTGTAGCAAAGAGTAAATATAAACAAACCTTATGTGTTTGACTCTAATTTTTGTTTTACAAAAAAGTAGGATTTTTAGGGGAACTCTGAAAAACCCTTTTTTGGCATAAAACTGCACTCAGAATATTCGGCAAAAAACAAGAGCACCAACGGGGCAGCCCAATACAAATCGCATACTGTAACAAGATATATAACAATTAGGTCAAATATAAGGACTAGTGCATGGGCACCCATTCACAACAAGGCTATGTTTTCATCGACGGGTTCAGATGACACCATAGGGACCTCGAGAGTGAAGCTTGAGAGGTCTCAATATCATCTCAACCCCGAGATGAAAACACAGCCGAGATGTTTATGGGTGCCCTTTTACTGTTTTTTATGGTGTATGGTTCCTCCAAGTTTCAAAAATAAAATTTGGAAACGCTGACAAGATGTTGTACCTTGTGTTCCCGCAGCGCTCCCGCTTGCTGTCAGCAGCTCCATCTGCTGTGAAGTCGGTCCGTCATCTGTGCAGTTCCATTTCGTTGCAAGCCCCCATAGATTTGCAGCTTTACTTGATTTAAAAAAATGAAGGCAAATGTTAAATTTAGTGCGGTTGGTAACAGGGAGCCCAAACCGTGATAGTGAAGTAGTCGGTAAGTGGCGCCGCCATGCTTGGTACTTTGAACAGCGCTGTTTACTTCAATCAAGTGGCGAGGGACACAGTACTTAATGAATATTAATGAGGAAATGTGCACAATAACTTCTAGAACGTGCTCAACAACTTTTAGAACATGCTCAACAACTTTTGAGTTGCCACCGATTTCCATACTCAATAAGCCTTAACCATCTACTATATTAAAGTATTAAACAGGCAGAAATGATATGGTAGGAAGGCACCTGCGAATGGTCCACCCAAGGAGAGAGGTAGTAGTATATCAGGGGGGTATCATTTGTCACAGCACTATTGATGACAAACATGCATTTTCAAACAAAGGTGTACTGCAATAAGTCAATATTTGCATTCCACAGTCCATTAAAAATGTCTCTGCAAAACTTTAAATTGAAAAAACAAAGTCTCTGCATGGTTAAATCCCATTGAGCCAGCAAAGTACTGTACATAGCAACTGTATCCAAATTAGAAAATAAAAGTCCTTCATTCAGTAGACGAAAATAAAAGTAGCTTACAGTAAGACTAGCCGTCGTTCCCCGCAGAAATCTTGAAGTTGGGGAACATGTTCTCATTTAAACCATCCCAGGCTACAGAAGGCAAAATAGCATGGAATCTGCCAGAAAACAACAGGGAGGATCAGTCCACTGCAGATTATAACTGGTAGGCCAAAATATACTGAGCCAGCTGGCAGGAAACTGGAGAAAAAGAGAAGGGTGCCAAGGAAGAGGGAGGATTCAAAATCCAAAATTGCTGCTAAACTACCTGAGATTGTATGGGGCGGAGCCAGTGCAGGGGGTAGAGCCAACCCAGCCCTTCAAAGGTTGATAACTCCAAGTAAGCACAGCGGGTGCACTGCAGTAATACTGGGGTCTACACAAGGTTTGACTATGCTATGAGGGCCCATTTGGGGATGGAGACATGCCCTTATCATTCGTCCTCCCACAGACTAGGCAACCGCAATTAGCTGGACAGTGTCAGTGCTGTACCATGTCCTCACACTGTCAGCCTGAGGTGCCCACAAGAGAAGCAGTAGCCTGAGCCAGCAGGATGGGTAGTACCTCCACTACTCGGCACTCGTCAATTGGGACTGTGTGGAAGAAGGAGGTCAGTACCCTCCATGCCCTCTGGCAGGCCATATAAATGAATATTTTTTCATCTGGCTTGGTTCTCTGTGTCCTCCTGGCAAGCCATTACAGCCTGGGTGTCCTGAATGGCCTTTAGAGTGGTTTCTGTGTCATCGACTCTGTTTTCAGTTGCTTTGACCTGCCATTCCTTATCATCGATGTGCTGCTCTAAGGTGACCATTTCTCTGCAAATTTCTGTCATTGCCTTCTTAATGTCTGCTCTAAAAGCTACCAATTCCTGGTAGTCTTTAATTTAATCTTTTTGTTTTTAGGAGTCCAACCTTGTTTTGGATGATCAGTCACTGCGCACTCGGGGCCAGCACCAAGTGGCCAACTCTGAGGCCTGTGACATCTCAGAGTCCGACATCTCCATTTGGGATCCATCACAATCTTCAGGGACAATCACAGGCTTAGACTTAGAGAATCCACCATTACAAGTAATCCCTTCCTCAACAATTTGTAGCCATTTTGAGTTGAAAATGTGCATGTTTTACAGAGTTATAGCAAGAGCAAAGCGGGAGCCATACCTCTCAACTGTACCACATTACGAGGAATGTTTCTCATTTTACTTCACAAAAGCTCCCTATTCCACATTGTGCAAACTTGTTCCACATTCAAAGTCAACATTTTAAAGCAAAAATCCATAGTAAATGATGCAAAAAAATATATTAGTCAATTAATAATAGACTTTCTGAACATAAATGCAACATTTTAACAGTGTTTTGAGCTTCTTAGGTAAAGATTTGATTGTGTTCCACATTTTGCCCATTTGTTCCACATTTTGACAGGCAATGTTTCACATTTGGGGGACAAAAGGTTAAGAGGTATGGCGGGAGCTGTGACTTCAGGTGACCATGTCATCCATGACATCACTGGAAGTTCACAGTAAAATATATGTTGTGAAACAGAAAAATAATACATCTTTATTTATGAAGATATATCTGCTGCCCTCATTGTTTATGATGCAGAGGTAGAGGGCATCGTCTTTAGACTGCATTTCAGAACTTTGCGTGTATGATGCTGGTTGTAGCCCCTTTTACACCCTGAAAAATGGTTTCACTGCAATTCTATCAGACAGTTCCCGGGGGGGGGGGCTTTCCATACCCTAATGGTTCAGTGAGCTGTTGCTCCTACAGTGGAAACAAAATTCATAGATTCAGAGTACTAATATGTGTGCATGTATGTATCTCTCACTTTCTCTTTTCTACCATTTTTGTATATATCGTAGCTCATTAAACAAAAATGGAAAAACTCAGAACAAACAAAAATTCTTGCGCTTGAGATATGGAGTCAAATACCGATGCCTTTGTGAAATGTTTGAGTGCATCACCTTAAGTAACCCAAACTCATTTTATATCTGACCTTGTGTGTTGCGCTACCGTGAGATCTCTATAGTTCATTTTAGGTTTGCAATAAAAAGTTGTGCTTTCATGAAATGTAAACAACAGTGTTTGAACGTCTGGTTGGCCAGGAGATTTTGTAGCCCTTTTAAGGCTGTGTGACACAGGTGCTTTTTGTTAAACTGCAACGATATGTCATCCCTGCTCATAAATGCTATGGCAGCTGTATAGCCCTCTTTTGTCCCTCCCTGGCTCAATGGAATTATCACCACGCATCATTAGACCAATCAAAGCTGACCTGGGCCCCGTCCACAGGGCAGGTGGCATGTTGAATAGACACACATGCTCTGCCCCAAGGGAGGAGTGGGAGGAGGGGAGTCCAATAGCCACCTTCCCTCCTGACCTCTGTAGAAATACAAAGTAAGCAATTGCAAGGCAAATGCTAAAGTACTAAACACATCATGGAATTAAGCAGCTCACTACGAAAAAGTTTCAAACATTTGGGAATTGTGCACTGAGTAGAAAAAAAACAACAACTCTGCTAAGCATTAATAAATACTGTAGTAGTCTGCATGCACAATGAAGAATTATAACAGATAGGGGAAAAAAGCATGAACTGACGAAAATGAATGTGTCTTTATGTTATAAAGTACTAATTTACATATTTAACCAACACTTGCCTCATCCTGAGAGGTACTAAGTAGAAGTGTTTTTTTTTTTTTGATGAATGAAAGTCCTAAAATTAGATAGGCCTAAAATAAGGATAGTATATCTTGCCATGCATTATTTTATTCATTTAAGCAGCCCTAACCAGGTCCTATCCTCCACTACTGCTTAAACTTCATGTTAAACTTCTAATATTCGTACTATGTTATCACTGCTGATCAATCTATTTATTCCATTTGTACTGTTACGTTCCTGTACTGCCACCATAACTGTGCTGTTGTGATTCCTGTAATCCGAATTAACACTGTATTAGTCTCTTGTGTTATGTAATCCTGGGTCGCCCCTGAAAAAGGGACCTCTGGGGCTCAGTGGGCTTACCTGGTCAGCAAAATTTAATAAATAAATAAATAATAAATATATTTATTAATTCATTCATTTGCTAACAGGGTAAGCGTACTGGGCCAAGGCCCTTTTTCAGACACATCCTGGGCCTGAAGGTTGAACATTCAAAAATACTTATAGCAATATACCAGACACAGAATATACAATTTAATAATCTTTGTTATTATTAATTGATATGCTCAGAAATGGGAAAAAAAAAAAGATACAAACTGAGGGTCTTTAAATTAAGGCTAAAGCATGAGCACAGCTCGACTGCCTCACTTCCTTGCCTGTCTGCCTGCCTGCCTGGTCACATAATGGAGAACTTCTTCCCTGTATCTTGCACACTTCAGGACGAATATGGCACTTTGAGCCACTGTGCATCCAAACGGAGTGAGCAGTGTCCTTGTGTGCATGCTGGGATAAGTACTGGCTATTGGGTCCTAGATCTGCATTTCCTGGTGACACAACTGTTCATCTGTTGTCATATGTAAATTATACGCAGCTCAGGTATTTTGCATGCACAAACAGCATGGACACACTTGCTTCTTTACAGGTTCATTTTATGTTTGTATTAAAGTCTGTTTTATAAAGCATTGGTAAGCCCTCTTGATAAGCCAGTTAATTTCTGGAATAGGGTTCCTGATGGAACCACTATCCAAATATGTGGATACACAAATAAAACCTTTCATCGGGGACATATGCTGCTATACACAGGACACAAAAATGCTTCCTATGCACTTTGGAGGTTTTAGAGTTTGACCCAGAGTCTCTGTTAGTAACTATGGATGTGGAAGTGTTATATTCTCATCTGCCACATGGGGGGTCTAAGGGCTTTAGAATATTCTTTAAAGCAGCAGTGCAATGAAACATGTTTTTCCAAAAAGCTATAATTAATACAAAAATGTCATACTCATCAAATCTGTTTTCCTATATACATCCTATGCTGCATACCATGAGGTTTTTTTTATTATCTCGACCCTAACCCTTTTCCTGGAGTACAGTTCTGTTTCTGAGTCAAAGGTGGCAGGTGCAGCCATCTTTTTTGCTTGAGAAAAAATAAATTAAAACATTTATAATATATCCATATTTTGGTGGACTTAGAAAATGTAACCACCAAATAAAACTGGAAGATGCCTGGAGTCTTTTGTAATGAAAAAAGGTTAGGTCATATTTTTGCCCGGTTTCATTGCACTGCTGGTTTAAGTCAAAAGAGAGGCTGATAACATGTTCAGGGATAGTATCCTTGAAATCAGACAGGGGCAAGGGAAGGGACAATAGACTCAGTTTTGTCACTTCTTTTTCTCAAGAGTCCATGGCTGTGAGCTGCAAAATTGTGATATATTGAAGGCTGAACCTAGCCTTAGGGATTGTGTGGATAATCCACCCAGATCTATACTCCTTAACTTTTATTACCAAGTACTGGTTTGACCTCCCCCCCCTTACCTTGCCTCCTTCCTCACCCCTGCTCTACTACCATCCTACTTCCTGCACTCCTATCACCCCTGCACCTTCGCCATCCCTTATAACTGGTCCTCATCTGGCATCTCTGCCTTCTCAACCCACCTCCCCCACCTCTGGAACCAGCTACCCCCAACTCTACGTGACTCTCCCTCATTCCCAACCCTCAAGCAACTGATAAAACTCATTCTTCCCCCTCCCTGCACCTGCTTCCTATCCCCCCTGCCCCCACCACCTCCTCTCTTTAACCCATCCCCCCTCCCTCCAACTCCTCCTTCACCTCAAGCGGACCTTCTTCTTGAAACCACCCATTTCTGTACAGTCTCACTGCATTGTATATGTTGCATAGTTTGTATAGCCTAACTAAGATAATATCCTTCTTGGCATACTTAATAATTCCCTGTGATAACTTGTTTTGAAAATATCCTGTATTGTAACAGTGTTGTTTCTACTGTCACCACTTGCCTTGTATGACTGATTATGTTTCTTCCTGTATTTATCCTCCTGTACCTCCTGTAGGTTGCACCTGGAAATGAGCCCCGGCTCAGTGTGCTTTTTACTGTTACCAACTTTAAATAAATAAATAATACATAAAAAGGCGAGAAACCTTTGTGATACCTCTGTCACAGTGTTAAAAAAATTCTTCAGAAAAAGACAGTTTTCTTTTCTCCCCTTCCTCCAGGTACCAGATGCTGTGGCAGGTGTAAACACTGTGCATCTGTGGCAGTGGCAGAGCTAGAGGGGGGACAGGGGGGCAGTCACCCCTCCTGGCTGCTCCAATGTGAGTAGTGGTGCCCCACCACCATCTTTATTCACTGTTTAGTGCCCATTGTGGAGCACATGATCGACTGAATGCCCCCCCCAACTCACAAATGCTTCCAAACTTGGCTCCGCCACTGATCTGTGGATGTCGCTACTTCTATTATAAACCCTAAAAATGGTAAGTCCGTAAATATCAAGGACTTCATAAATTGCAACACCTACAGTACAATGTGATTTACCTTGTCACATGCCCTTGTAGGGCCTTTTATATAGGCCGCACTAAGTAGAAATATAAAAAGAGGACTGGGGAGCATATCGGGGCAATTCAGCTGAAAAATGGATGATCTGCACTAGCTATACATGCAGGCAGCAAGTGTTGAGTATCACAGCTCTGTTTTTATGGGTATAGAAAACGTTACATTAGGACCCTGAAAGTGGGGGGGGGGATAAGAGGTTAACACTTAGAGGGAGGCCTATTGGAGTTTATGAACTGGGGTCTCTGTCTTAGCCTAGACTTAGTGACCAGATAGAGATTACATCAGTTTTATAAATTAACTTCATAACTGGTGTATTTATCTTTTACGGACTCCCTAGAACTGAGTTGGCACCCATGAGGGAATAAGGGCTATGCAAATTTATATCAGTTTTATAAATGCATTTAAGACATTATTTTTGCACTACTATCAAACATGCTGTTAGTATAGGTGTATAAATGTTTCATGTTGTCTATATAGAAGCATTTGTGCACTTGTTTTTAACCTTTTATACTTTGTGTGCTGGTTACTGTTTTGGACTTCATTCATAGAACCTTAAAGTTGACTGGCTATAAATTGAGCTATCAGCGGGGTGGGGGTGGGACCCACACCTTGACATAGTACCAGGAGCATTTGGACGTGAAACATTGGGGCTCCAGTGGTCCTCTTGTCCGTTGGACTGTGTACTTTTTTCCTTGTTTTGCACAATTGGGATTTTGCAGTAAATTATGCTTGCACCACTATGCAACATCTTTTGAACATTTTTCTGTGAATTTGAACTGAATGCTGAACCATTTTCTCTTCTGGATCCAGGTCAACTTTTTGGCCAGTTTCATTGCACTGCTACTTTAAGTCAAAAGAGTGAAAACAAACTTGAACATGCCAAATTATTACTTAAACCATCTATGTGCTGAAGTATAATGCTATTAGGTTTTGGTGGGAATACTACTTAAATTAAAAGAGTGGCAATGGAAGCCACCTTTGCCCCCGACTTTGCCAATCCCTATATGGTCCTTTAGGAAACTGAGATTATGTATAACAATGCACAAGATACACTGCTACGTAATAGCAACATGCGGAGGCACAATATAAAGGATATCCTTTCTGTTATGCCCAGTTCTGGAGTCCTCACATGAGAAAGGATAAGGATAGGTTGGAGACAATGACTGATGATTCAGGGTCAGCAGGGCAGATACTATGAAGCGCACCTCAGGGCACTAAATATGTACTCACTGGAGACCATAAGGGAGATGTGATAGAGACCTTCAAGTTCCTTAAAGGTGTAAGCCCTAGGTGGTGCTACCCCAAGGGCTACTACCCCTGCCTGCTGGGCAACTAGTAGGTTAAAGGGCCTGAGTTCTGAAACGGGTGCCTCTACCCAGAGGTCAGGGTTAGTAGTGGTCAAACTTGTCTGGGCACAGCCCTCTGGTACACTGTAACCCTCCTCAGTTCCTGCCAGTGGCCCACACAGTGTGCAATAATTACCTTCACAATGCCCCAATATGCGTTGCAAGTACACACACAGTTTGCACTTACCACCAGGGCTGGTTTCTCCAGTTCAACCCTGGGGACCCCCTGTAAAATAAGGCTAGACAGAGCAAATGGCAACAATACAATATTTCAGGCATAAACAGGATCCACAGACTGGTTGAAATGCAGAAAAATGTAGATCTGATTTATTCAGGGGGTTTGAACAAGGAAAGGGGTCAATCAGGTTAATTGGCTTAATTTCTCTATCAGTCACACAGTTGTGCATGCAGTCAGAGTCCCTTACTCAGTCACGCTTCTGGGTATCCAGGTGAGTTGGAAGGTGGGCTAGCCAGGACCGTTGTCCGGGGTAGGTCGGTGTTGCAGCTGGTTGGGGCCCTGTGATGAAAAAACAGCTTTCACAACACACTTTTGAAATCCAGAGCCAGATGGCTCAGTTCGTGAAAGAAAGAAACAACACAGCAATCAGATGGCACACTTTAGATTAAAAGATAGTTGCAGGGAGCTACCCTGATAGTTACTAATGATACCCAAGGCTGGACACAGGAGGGATGAAGATTGAGACAGCAGATAAATTCTCTGGATTGCCAGGAGAAGCAGGGCCCACACAATTTGCCACAGTGTCGTTCCTGTTCAGATGTGGAGCAGGGGGCTGATCCCCGGGTGGATCTCTCTTTGATGGCTTTTCTCTGTGCAGCAGGGTAGGATGGCAGGGCCCTCATGGCAAGGCCCAGCCACATGGAACTACAACAGATTCAGTCCGTTTGCGCAAGACACAACTTCCTGCAAGCTGAACACTGTTCACAACATGGGGAACCAAATCGCAACTCCCTCCCAGTTCACAGCACATTTATATGTAAAGGGGAACTTACTGAACTAGCCACAGCACTCCCTGGTCACAATCGCTAAGTTCTCCACACCCCGCAGAAGCATGGACTGGAAGAGGGGTTTCAGGCAGGCCGATCGCATTCAGCACAATCTTTGGTCCTACTCAGGTAAAACCTGATCACCTTTCAGTAACTTACTGGGTTCACCAGACTCGGATTTAGCCCGAATACAACTCTCTCTCTCTCTCTCTCCCACCTTCTCAGAGCAGACAGCAGGAGTGCAGGCCAGAAAACAGGCCTTCCCACAGCTCTACCACTCGAAAACTACACCGACGCTTGCTCGACTGTCACGAGCTATTTCCCTCTCAACTCCCAACTTCGATCTGGCTTGCCAGCAGACAGCTCAGGGCATTTCCCTCAGATCCAAATGGTTTGGTTGGTCAGTACAGCTGTCAATCATAACAGGAGCTCCCCCTTCGGTAGCGAAGGGTGCCAACAGACCAAAACTACAATTCCTACAGGTTTGGGTCCATACAGCCCCTATGAGCAGGCTCCATTTTGGAGTCCCCTGTTACTGATTGGTCCAACTCGGCAGTTCGGGACCAAAATGGTGGAGACAATCAGAACAGTCCTTGCTGCATAGAAGACAGGTTAGAACAAGCTACATAATCATTATCACTCAGAATTGTCCACAGCAAATAATCACCTCTTTCAATAGAGCTCCCTCTGCACAATTAGCGATGGTAGAAACGGAGCTATTTTTGGGCAGATCGGGGGTGGGGGACTTGGGCATGCCAACCTCTGCCCTCCTTCCGGATTAATTATTACTGCAACTAGCAGCTCTTAAAGTGACAGTACACAGAGGCCACACAGGCACTCACTGGCATTACATTTAAACGGCTATAGTGCCGAACACCAACCAGGCACTGAGCATTTAGGCTAGCTCATGGAAGACCTTTCAGGAACCCCCATTTGTAGAGGAGTTACAAAGGAATGAACAAAGTGAACTGTGGGGAGCTATTTAGCCTGAATTCCAATTTGCAGTCACATGGACATGACTGGAAATTAACAGGAGGTAGGTTCAGGAGGGATGTTAGCAAGTACTACTTTACATAAAGGGTGGTCAAACCTTGGAACAGTCTGTCAGCTGAGGTGGTGGGTGTGAAAACAGTCAGGGGATTCAAGCAGCGTTGGGACATAATGAAGGGAATGGTGGTTACCAGGAGCAATAGGACCAAGGAGGAGAATAGAGAGAGGACGGGGAGGGTTAGTATCCTGGAGGAACAGTAGGTTCCAGGGATTATAGGGGACTTGGGCAGACTGGATGGACCTCTGGTCTTTTTTCTGCTCTCATTGTGTACGTTTCTGTTTCTGTATATTGATGGTGTGACAGGGGACAAATAAGAATTGGACGAATTTATGAAATTGTAGGAAAGTAACACTAATTTACATTTTAGTATGACTAGCAGTCACACATTGGTTAACTTCTTGGAACTTGTTATTGCTAGGAATGCGGAGGTTGGAATAGATGTAGACTTGCTCAGCAAACCAACTGACCACAATGCAATCTTGCAAGCAGATCTGTCACCCCGACACACCATAGACACTATCTATGTCTCAGTTTTTATGAATTAAAATAAATTGCTACGAACAGAAGACCAATACAGAAAGGTCTACAGAAATGAAACTGAGAGGGGATATTTATTTAGCTTTTGTTTACTGGGTAGGTACTCTAGACAAACAAATATCTATTTTCTGGTATGATTCAGGAAGGTATACTTTCATTTTACCAAAATGGAAAAGTCCAACACCCAGAAGCCTGACATCACTTTCCCAACACAAGATATCCTGACATCAGAATTATGCCCATGACAGAGTTTATTATATTACGTTAGATGGGTGCGGGGGGTGAAGCCCTCTGCACTGGGGATTGTGGGGGCGAAGTCCCCCAAAACATTAAATAAACTCCGCCACCAGCTTTCGGGATTTCGTGTGTCAGGAAAGCAGCGTCGGGATACTGGGTGTCAGGGAAGAGCCTGTCATGCTCTCATAGTAAATCCTTTGGGAAAGTACAAAGAAAACAACATTACAGTTAATCAGGAATTACAGTTAGAGCAAGGCAGGATAAAATTACAGGTACAGAAGAGCAGAACAAGACTACCAGAAACAAACTAAAACACACTAAGATTAAACATAACAATATCTAGTAGACAATAGCAGTCACAAATAGCAACTTGCCAGCCTAGAATGAGAACAAATACAACTTTAGACTGCTAATAATAGGCAGTAATAAATAACAGCCAGCTTCGAATAAGAACATTACAACATAAGTGGTGGTTAGTTCCTCAGGTACAGTTACAAGCAGAGAGGCCTGTAAATATTTTCTCAGGGCAACTCTGATGAGGGGTAGGAGGGAGTGCCTGGTAAGGGTGCTGGGAGGGAATTTCAGAACTTTGTTGCAGTTGAGGAGAAATCCTGCTCACCCATCCTGGTGGCACACTTGGGAACATGGAGTAGGGACTTTTCAGAGGATCTGAGGGTGATAAGCCTGATGGGAGCAGTGAAGGAGCAAAGCGATAGAGGCAGGAGAAAAAGAATCTTAGGAGCTTATCAAGGAAACTTATACTTTTTATCCTCTTTATTGTAGGAGCTTATTTAGGAAACCCCCAAGAGCATAAGAGTGCCCAACGGATGGAAGGTAGAATACAGATTGCAGTTGTGAGTGAGACAAATAAGAGATGATAGATACCCTTATATGTCACATCCCATTTAGCCAGAATATTTTTAGAGGCATGGACAATTGATAGAAGGATGTAGTGTAGATTAAGCAATAGGACTTCTTTAGCGATGGCAAGTCTGGCCTTTGAGGTAAGTATGTGGCTAATTCTATAGGTTATGCCAAGCGCAATATTAACTGCCTTGTATATGATGGGGATAAGTATGGAAAAATCTAATGATGGGTCAAGAGTGATGCCAAGGTATTTGAACTGGTCAACCATGGCATGTAAGAAGCCATAAGCACAAGTGACTGCTAGGGTATTCGCACAAGACCAAAGCTTGGCATTGGAACACATTTCATAGCTCGGTCTTTATGGCATTAAGGACCACTTTATTTTTTTGTGAGCCAGTTCTCAATATTCTGAAAGTTGCAGCTAAGCTGTAAGTTGATGTGGCCTGCAGTACAGGAACTAAAATAGAGAACAAGGTCACCATCATAAACTAGGGAGGAGCAGGAGACAGATATAAGAAGAAGACTGTTGATAGACAGAGAAGAGCAGTGGGCCAAGAATAGAGCCCTGAGGAACACCAACTTCAACAAAGGCCATATTAGATAGTGTCTTGTTAAACTTTACAAATTGGTACCTACTGTATTTGAAGGCTAGTTCACAAACCAGGAGATGGCATGGGAGGAGATGCCAGGCATAATCAGTTTTAAACATAATAACTAGTGAGCAACCAGGTCAAACGCTTTAGAAAGGTCAATGGATACAACTTCTGTCATCAGTCCCTTATCCATAACTACTTTAATATCATTAGATCATTTGATGAGTGCAGTGAATGTGCTACGTCCTTTGCGGAAGCTATGCTGTTCGGGTGATATCAGGTTGTACTTTGGGAGATAATCTGTCAGTTGCACCACAACCGCCTTTTCCAAACAGTTACTTAGAATCGACAGGAGTGTAATAATAGGTCAGTTGCTATTAATAAGTTTTGGGCATCCAATTCTTGAACACAGGGACAACTCTAGCAAATTTTTTTCTATCAGGTACAAATCAAGAGATTACTGATAGGTTGAAAATGTATGCAATAGATGATGCAAAAATAGGAGCAGCAAGGTTGAGGATGTTAGGTTTCGACCCATCAGGCCCAGGGCTGGTGCTGGGGGAGAGCGTGCTTAGCAATTTATGAATGTCCTTTCGGGTCACAACCTTCAGAAAAAACTGAATAGTTATTTGGAGAAAGGGAGGAGTTCAGTTGTTAGCTATACTGATGGGTTGACAAGGAAGAGAAGTATATGTTGTTAAATCAGAAAATAATTGTTGAAAGTGTTTGCAATAGTGACAGTGTTACTACAGTTTATCCCATTAAGGACGACGTCATTAAAGTCTTGTTTAATAAAGCTACCTAGACCCTTGATATGGCACCAGAGACTGCGGGAGTGCACAGCAGAGGCAAGAAGTTGTTCCTTACAGAGAGTACTTTTAACAGTTTGGGTAGCTCTCTTGCAAACATTTCTGAGCCTTCTGTATTCATTCCAATTGAATACACTGGAAGAGGCATTATAAGAAAACCAGTGTGTATCCCTGGCCTTCAGTAAGGAAAGTAAATTGCAGTGAAGCCATTTTGTAGGTGTATCCCTGACTCTCCTCTTAATAATAGGAGCGTGTCTATCCTGCAGAGTGGTGATTTGAGCAATAAGGTGGGATAGAACTATTGTAGCATCTGTGGCAAATTGGGGACCAGTTGACCAGGGCTATATCAGCAAGAAAACTAGAGAAGTCCATTAGGGTAATGACTTGTTGGGAACCCTTGGCAAATACACCTTCCAGAAGCAGAACATAGGGGAATGGTCACTGATTGAGTCAAGTAAGACTCAAAGTACTGTAGCTGGATCCTATCCCTTCTGCTGGAGAGCATCCAGTCAATCAATATGTGTGATGCCCCCCTTAACAGAGGATCTTGTTGGAGCAGAGATAAGTTGGATGAGGTTCAGCTCACTCAGACCACCACTTCTTAGGATCTGGTATTCTTACCTAGCCAAGCAAGGGTTACCAGTCCTTGGGCTAAGCTGGGTGACTAGGTGGAAGAGGCCAGAAATAGTGCATAGAAACAGAAATGTAGAATTTGCTGGCAGATAAGGACCAACTGGCCCTCCTAATCTGACTTTCTTTTTCCTGCCTGTTCTGCCACCACAAACCATACCTGGCCTCCAGCCTCCTCACCTCCCCCGGCTTTGATACTAGTTTCCTTTTATACCTGTCCCATGCATGCTTAAAGCCCACCATTATTTTTGCCCTCACCACACCCCCTGGAAGACAGTTCCATGCATCCACGACCTTCTCAGTGAAGAAATACTTTCTCACCTCCCTCCTGAACCTCACCCTCTAGCTTCATTGCATGCCCCCTATTTTTTTTCTGAAAAATGCTCCTTTCCTGTGCCTTATTCACCCCAGTGAGGTATTTAAAGATACCTATCATGTCCCCCCCTTCCCTTCTCTTTTCTGGGGTGTACATGTTTAAATCCCTCAGTCTCTCCTCATAGGACACCAGGTGCAGCTCCTGCACCATTTTTGAAACCCTTCTTTAGCTGACCGCTACCCTATCTATGACCTTTCTGAGGTGTGGTCTCCAGAACTGGACACAGTACTCCTGCTGTGGTCTCACCAAAGACCAATACAGTGGCAACACCACCTCCCTCCTTCTGCTGGTGATGTCTGTGCCTATGCATCCTAGAATCCCACTGTTTTTCCCTACTGCTTTGTTGCATTGGCTTGCCATCTTTAGATCATCTGTTAAGATTATCCCTAGGTCCTTTTCCTGTTTAGTGGCTGTCAGTACTTCCTGCCATTCTATACTTTGCCTCTGGATTTCTGCACCCAAGGTGCATGATTTTGCACGTTTTTGCATTGAAACACTGCTGTCACACCCTTGACCATTCCTTGAGCTATTCCATGTGTCTATTCATTCTCCTCACCCCCTGCGGAGTATCCACACTATTGCAGATTTTGGTGTCATCTGCAAAGAGGTACGCCTTCCCTTCCAGTTCTTCTACAATGTCATGTATAAAGACATTAAAGAGGACTGGTTCCAGTACTGAGTCCTAAGGTACCCCACTGGTCACTCTCCTTTCCCCAAAGTGAGTGCCATTTACCACCACCCTCTGGTACCTATCCATCAGCCAGTTTCGTACCCAGTGTACCTCCTTGGTTCTCACCCCCAAGCTTTCCAGTTTGTTGATGAGCCTTTTGTATGGCACAGTGTTGAAGGCCTTGCTGAAGTCTAAGTAGGTCACATCCACCGCTCCCACTGATCTATTTCTCTGGTCACCCAGTCAAAGAAATCTATCAGGTTTGCTTGATGATGAACAGTTAGGAGGATTGTCAGCACAGACTAAATGAGGCTTCTTAGTATTACCCAGTATGAGAACCAAATGCAAATATTCACAAGAGGGATTACAGGAGGATCATACTGCATAGGAGAAACATTTAAATGACTTTTGTGATAAACTATTAGACCAACCCCATCCCCTTTTAGAATCTGGATGATCTAGTCTAATAAAGTAAAAATTAGGGAGGGAGCAGGCAGAGTCAGGGATGGATTGTTTAAACCAGGACTCAGAAACCTGAGAATATCTGTTAAGTCATAGTCTGTGCAGGCTTTAAGCTCTCCCATGTTTGCCGTAATATCTTTTTGGTTGTGCCATATAGGAGATCTAGGACAAGAGTCTGTATCTATGTCAACAGCCAGACACAGGCATAGAATCTGAAGCCAGTAGTGGAAAAGCTTAATTGCCTGGTAACCAGTTGGGCTGACCCATTATACACTACAATTTATACGATACAACTATACGCATGAAGACCATGGCCCTCAGTAAACAGATAACATTAGTTCCTCTGATACTGGACACCAAGACATTTGAGAAAGTAAAATCTGTGAAGGAGTTAAGGTTAGGTACTTGGGTACACTCTGGATCAGCAGGGAGGCTATCAACAATATTGCAGAAAGATAGTAGCATGAACCCTACGGGGACAAGGGAGAACTCAAGAGACAGGACAGAGCAGACTCAGCACAGCAGTGCATCCAATGAATTATTGTTACAGCTCAGAATTACTCCTATCACAATACAGGTGCAGTTAAGTGAACCACAGTTGAAGGACACTTTAGGCAAAAAGAGAGGAACTCCAAGCACTCTCCTACAGCCCTATTAAATGTGTGGTAGGAGGCACCAAAAGTTCAAAGTAACAAACTGTCCTAGGATTGGTGATTGTTGGGGAGAGGGCCATCACAGACCCTCATGACCCAGTTGTCCCACCGATAGAATCCAGACCTGGCCACTATTAGGCCTGAATGCTGCTGCTACTAGCCGGTTAGCCTGACTGATTACCGGATCGGTGCTGCTCACTGACTGCAAGCAGAGAATGTGGTAGGGGTTTTGTGCAAGCAACCTCCTGCAGCCCGATTAACTGTGTGCTGGGAGGCACCAAAGTTCAAAGACACAAGTTTTCCATGGATTACCCTCACAGCCTGCTAAAGAGGACATGCCAGACCCTCACAACGCAATTGTCCTGACACTTAAATCATGCACTTGTCCCAGCTGTGCCTGAATGGTGCAGCTCCTAGGAACTGGTTAACCCGACTGGCTACCAGATGTGCTCTGCTTGGAAACTGCACTAGTCCAGTTCAGCCTTCTAGTCAGTCCAATGAGGAAGTGGCTTAGGAAAATATCGTGGGTGAGGGAACCCAGGAGAAACTATGAGGAGCAGCAAATAGCTTACTTAACAACAAGGAGACAACCTAAGGAAGTGCTAATTACTGCCCTAGGGTAAGAGTATCCAGGTTCTTTGTCCACAGAATGCAGCAGATCTTCATGTTTCCAGCACCAGACAGTTTTGCGTATTCTGAAGTAATGGCTCTTGGTGCGGATGCAGCTGATGTTTTCTGTAATCCAGTGTGCTGAATTATAGCTATCCTTATTTAACATAGAAACATAGAAGTTGATGGCAGATATGGACCGTAAAGCCCATCCAGTTTGCCCATTTCTTTTTCTGCCTTATGAATGTGCCATCAGCCTTTGCTCTGTCAATGGCCTATCTATTCATACTCATCTGTATTGCTCCCTTATGCCTATCCCATGCCTATTTGAAGCCCTGCACTGTATTCATATCCACCACTTCCAGGGGTAGGCCGTTCATGCATCCACCACCCTTTCTGTGAAAAGAACTTCCTCACATTACCCCTTAATTGGCCCCCCTCTAATCTCATGCTGTGTCCTCTTGTCCTGCTATTTTTGTTATATTGAAACATGTTAGACTCTTTCACCTTGTTAATGCCCTTAAGGTGTTTGAATGTTTTGGTCATATCACCTCTCTCCCTCCTTTGCACCAGGGTATACATATTGAGCTCTGTTAATCTGTCCTCATATGTTTTCTGATGTAGTTCCTGCACCATTTTGGTTGCCCTTCTCTGGACTGCCTCAATTTGGTTAATGTCCTTGTGAAGGTGTAGCCTCCAGTACTGCACACAGTACTCCAGATGGGACCTAACCAGTGTCTTGTAAAGAGGGATTATTACCTCCCTCTTCTGACTTGTGATACCCCTACTAATACACTCCAACATCCCTCTAGCCTTACCTACTGCTTTAGTGGTCTGCTTGGTTGATTTCATGTCATTGGTGATGATGATGCCCAAGTCTCTTTCTTCCATTGTGACTGCCAGCAACTCCCCTCCCAGCCTATAGGTGGCTTCTGGGCTTCTCTTCCCTATGTGCATGATCTTGCACTTCTTTGCATTAAACTCCAGTTGCCACTCTTCCAACCATTTTGCTAGTTTATCCAGATCTCTTCTCATTGTGCCCACCCCATCCGGATCATCTACTCTGTTGCAGATCTTGGTGTGATCTGCAAACAGACAAACCTTACCCTCAGTCCATCTGCAATGTCATAGATGAAGACATTGAAGAGGACTGGCCCAAGACGATCCCGAGGTACCCACTTGTGACTGCATCTCTTCTGACTGTATACCATTTACCACCACTCTCTGTTTTCTGCCTGTCAACCAGTTTGCCACCCAGCTGACCAACTTCTGACACATCCCGAGCCTACCCAACTTATTAATCAATCTTCTATGTGGAACAGTATCAAAAGCTTTGCTGAAGTCAAGGTAGGCTACATCAACTGCTCCCACTTGGTCCACCACTCTGGTTACCCAGTCAAAGAAATCTATGAGATTAGTTTGACAGGACCTTCCTTTTGGAAACCCATGCTGTCTTGGATCCTGTGCTGCTACAGATTCCACTATCCTTTCCTTAAGGAGTGCCTCCATAATCTTGCCCACTAATGAGGTAAGACTGACTGGTCTGTAGTTCCCCGCCTCCTCCCTGCTACCACTCTTGTGGAGCGGGATCACATGAGTCCCTCTCCAGTCTTCTGGGACCCCTCCTGTGCTCAGAGACTCACTAAACAGTTCTGATAATGGCTTTGCTAGTTCCACCCTTAACTCTTTTAGAACCCTGGAATATATGCCATCAGGTCCCATTGCCTTGTCCACCCTGAGCTTATCAAGCTCTTGTAGGACCCTTTCTTTTGAGAAGGGACCAGTGCACACCTCCGTCCTGCCTGTGTCCATGGTGCTGAGCTGTTGGCCCTGCCCTACCTTCTCTTCAGTAAATACTGAGCAGAAGTATCTATTTAATATATATGCTTTTACATGGTCCTCCTCTTCCTCCTCCTCACATGCCCCCTTATCCCCTTTGATCTTAGCAATACCCCCTCTGGACTTTCTCCTTTCACTAATGTATCTATGGAAAGTCTTGTCACCTTCTTTTACTGTTTGTGCTAGTGTTTCCTCGGTTTGGACCTTTGCCTGCCTTACTGCCTTCCCTGCTTCCCTTAGGGAAGTTTGGTATGCCTCCCTATCTTCATCCTGCTGCATTCCCTTACATTTTCTGAAGGACAGCCTTTTGGCTCTGACCTTTTCTGCTACTGTTTTTGAGAACCAAAGTGGTTTCCTTTTTCCTTTGCACTTCCTTTTCTCTCTAACACAATGGGATGTTGCTTCAAGTATTGCTTCTTTAATGCTTGCCCACTTTGCATGTACTTCCTCACCTGGATTTCTTTTTGCCAGGGTTGGCCATCTTATCGAAGTCAGCTCCTCTGAAGTCCCATACTTTTGCCTTGGAATGGGATGATTTAGTTCTAGTGGCCAAATTGAACCATACCATGTGATGGTCACTGGCCCCCAGGTGACCTTCTACCTGGAGATCTGTGACCCTTTCCCTGTTAGTCAGTACTAGATCTAGGATAGCCCTATCTCTTGTGGGTTGTTGTACCAGTTGTTTGAGTGCCTCCCCTTGCAGGAATCTGCCATGTGTCTAGTTCTGGCAGATGTTCCTGCTGGTATTGACCAATCTGTATCTGGCATGTTGAAGTCCCCCATTATCAGAACATCCCCTTTAGCTATCATGTTTTGTATATCTTCTAACAGTAATGTGTCTATGTCCTCCCCCTAGTCTGGAGGCCTGTACACAACTCCAGTTCGTATGGCTGTCCCATTTCCTGTTTCCAGGGTGACCCACAGTTCTTCTGGCTCCTTATCCTTTAATCTTGGAATGGCTTTCAAAAACTGATTTAAAGTGAAAATGCTGGGGGCAATAATGAGCAGCTAACTGTGAGAATGCAGATTCCTGTATCTCCCACTCACAAGGCTTAAATCTATTTAAAATTGGCTGCTTCCATTGTTCTTATTGCCAACCACTAAAAAATTCTTGATACAGAACTAATATGAATGATTTTCTGTTTCCAAATAGTGGAAAATTCCACATTCTAATTCAAAAACTGGCAAAAGACGAGCGAACACGCAACAGGCTCAACCTTCAGGCCCAATATCCCTCTCCTCAGCCAAGACGATGGCCTAACTCACCGATCAAGTGCTGGCAACCCTAACACCAAAGTTGAACAGGTTGGAGAGTCGCCTGGATAATTGGCTTTAAGAGATCACGGACCAAATGTCAGTGCAAACGAGTAGATTGGAGGAAGCTGAGGGTCAGATCTCCCAGATGGAAGACATGGTGGCGCCATTGGAGGGGAGGCTGAGGAGAATGGAGAAAACTTTTGAGGAATTTCAGGATCAATTCGACTATCAGAAAAATTACCACAGGCAACTGAACCTGCAGCTGTGAGGCTTGCTGGAGGGGAAAGTAGGTCCTGATATCCTGGCATTTTGTGCTGAGCAACTACCGAGTTTACTGGGCCTGCAGTCTAAAGGGGGCCACTACAAGCTAGAATGAGTGCACAGGGAAGTGATGCCTTGCCCATCGGCCTGGACAGCCACCACAAATTGTAATCTGCTATCATAACTACCAGGATCGCCAGGCAGTGCTTGAGGCTTTTCGACGCAAGAAGGAGGTCATGTTTGAGGGTGCCTGGCTATACATGTCCCAGGACTATTCCAGCAGGCTGTTGAAAAAACTGAAGATGTTTAATCTGGTTACAGCCCAACTTTGGGAGCTTAAGGTGGAACATTTTCTTATTTAACCAGCTACACTTAAAGTAAAGCATGAGGGGGCCACTTACAGCTTCTGGGAGGTGGACAAGGCTGCGGTATTCATGTAAGAGCTGCGTAAGAAGATGGGATGAGACGGAGGTAACGCAGAAATTACTTAAAGCCTGCAACTGCTTTTTTAAGCTGTTTTGTGATGAGTGGATCGCTTTCTTATTGTTGAAACTGTTATCTGGCAAGTCGTGCAGTTTGGAACATTTTCTGAATTTTCTTCTTATTGACGGACCTGTCCCTGAAGTGTGGATGTGCTTGGAGGAATGTTACAAGATCTTATATATATGGACAGGGATTTTTTTGTACTGTACATGGCCTCTGGGGAAGTCATTTGTGGCCCAGGACTGGATCCATGCTTGGTTGGCAATCATGCTTTTCTTAGGCCCCTTTGGACATGATAGAAGTGGACCACCCTTGCTCCTCACTAAACGCTGCCTGTGGAGGTACAGGTAAGCTGGGAGGGGGGTTAGTGGACACGGTGTGCACGTTGGGTTTTTTTTGTGTCACGCTGCTTGGGTCTGTGGCCTCCATCCTGGATACAGGATAAAGACTAGAGATGCTTTAACATGGCAGAGGCCTCTTTGGAGGGTGGATGGTGGTTTGGGGCCAGATGGTTTATTACTGGGTATGGTGCCACATGATCAATTATAAAGATTTGCTGGAGTGGGGGGGTTCAGACTTGAGGGGAAGGCAACACTCAGGGGTTAGATCTTTCTTGAGGGACCTGAATACATGGTCTCATACTGCTGGGAAACCCCCTTCAGCTTAAATGGTGCCTAGCTACAGTGTGGGGGGGAGAGCTATAAAGAACTTCGGATGTCCTCTTTACTTTTCTGATGGGGGGCTGGGACCTGGGCCATGGATAGATTGATCTGGAGGATGGGGGTGGGGTTATTTGGGCCTGCCATCCCTTGGGGGGGGCTATTTTTGCCTCTCCTGGGGGGATGCATGGAGGGGATTGTTACTGCTTGATGTATCCCAACCCAGAGGTTCACATGTTTCAGTGGATAACAGTGGAATGCAAAGGGATTGAAGGCATAGGTCCCACCCTAATATGGGGGATATAGGCTGGTCTTGTGGGTGGGGGGGGTTGTTCATGTATCAAAGTGGGATGTTTGTAAGTCCAGGTGGAGTTGTTATGTTGGTTTTTATACTATTTTGGGTCGGGCTTTGTTGCGGGGGTTGGGAGGAGGAAGGTTTGTGTGTTGGGGGTATGGAGGTTGGGGGAAGTCATGCTGTATTAACTGTTCTTAGACATGAGTTCATTATAATCTCTGCATGTTCTGTGAAGGAGGGATATTGGAGTTCAGCTTGTGTTTTTCCATTACATGTGTTTACAGAGGAACTGCTCTAAACAAAAATGGATCTGTGTTGGGGTGATGTTGTTTTTGCAAAAGGGGGGAGGTGGGAGAGGGCAAGAAAGAGTAGTTATGATTGTTGTTGTATTTCAAAAAATGTACATTGTTGAATTTTGTTTAATACAGATACACACGGAATAAGGTGATAGAGAACTCAGAGAGAATGCACTGGGGCAGACAATATTATTTACAGGGGCACCTTCCCACTGGTGTTATCCATGGGGAGGGGGACATGAACATATATAGGTGGAGCTATGGCTAAGGTAAAGGAACTCACTGTAAGTCTTTTGGAATGTGAGGGGGAACTCCTCTTCGGTGAAATAGACAAGCATTCTAACTGCCCTGAGAAAGAAGGGCACGCAGGTGGCAATTTTACAGGAGACACACCTCACCAATATAGAACATGCCAAAATAGTTAGGAGATGGGTCAGGGTGTGTCACTCTGCCTCCTTTAATAGTCACAAATGTGGGGTGGCCATTTTGCTCCATAAAAATCTTCCCATGCAGGTTAAGAGGGTGGTGGCAGACCCTGCGAATGGTAGATATGTCTTTGTCAGTGGGGAACTCTTTGGGGAGGCCATAACCTTTGGGTGTATATACGCCCCAGCTATGTTTAACCCAACCTTTTTTCCAAGTATACTGGACATCCTGATGAAGGAGCAATTTCCGGGCCTCGTCCCAGGAGGGAACCTAAACTGTACAATGGATCCCCAGTTGGTCCATTCCAGAGGAAGGGGTAGAATCGGAGGAGCTCTGCAGAGCTGGGAAGTAGGTATGAGTGACTTGGAGATAGTGAACAGCTGGTCCGCTGCTAACCCAAGGGCGAAGGAGTTTAATTTCTATTCAAACCCGCATGGTACGTGGTCAAGAATAGATTACGTTTATATACCACTTGGCTGGTTCCTGCGGTTGTGGTGCATACAGCATAGTCCTATACATATCTCTGATCATGCCATGGTAATCATTACCATCTTGGTTAATGAACCTCGGGAAGGTCCACCCCCATAGAAATTCCCAACATACTTGCTAGGTAATAAGGAATTTAAATTATTCCTTACAGAACAGTGGAAAACTTACCTCTCCTTCAATGAGCATTCCCTTACTACCAAGGCACCATTTGGGATACTGGAAAAGCATACATGAGAGGTGCCATCATAAATGTTGTGGCTCGCTATAAGAGACACAGGGAGGAAAAGAGGATGGCACTGAAGAGGAATCTTAAAGATCTAGAAAGAAAGGTGGCGGGGGGTGGAGGAGAAGAATCCAGGCGTTTGCTGGAGACCACGAGGGAGGCCTTAAATGCCTTGGCTATGGGAGAGGCCCGGCAAGCATGGCTGTTCTGCAGAAAGCAAATGTTTGAATGGGGCAACAAACCGGGGCCCTTGCTCGTTCAACTGGTGCGGGGAGGGGGCGGAAACCAACCTTGATTACAAGTATTAAAAATAGTAAAGGACAGAGGCTTACTGACAAGAAACATATTAGGGATAGGTTCAGGGAATTTTATCAGAAGCTCTATGCAGCAGAGTGTAGAGGCACTTTAGACCTAGCCAGAGAGCTTCTAGATTGAGTGCAGCTGCCTACAGTTTCTAATAAATAGAGGGACATGTTGGGAAAGCCTGTCACCAAGGAGGAAGTTCAGAAAGCAAGTCAGGGAATGAAAATAGGAAAAGCTAGTGGGCCAGATGGGTTTCCGATGGAATATTATAGACACTTGGTGGATCACCTTGCGGAACCCTGAGCACTGTGTTTGGGGGGGCGATGAAGGGGGGCCTCCCTGCCTCTTTTTATGATGCTGTACTATGCCTGATCCCCAAGCCTGGTAAAGACCTGGGGGAGTGTGCATCGTACTGCCCCATCTCCTTGTTGAACTGCGATCTTAAGGTGTTGGCTAAAACCTTAGCGAACAGGTTGGATAAAATGCTGCCGGAGGTAACTCACCCAGACTGACTTTATTAAAGGGCGGTCCTCTTATCACAATGTCCACAGGCTACTGAATGTGGTTTGAGGAGCCAGTAGGGCTCAGGGGGACACCTGTATATTTTCTATGGATGCAGAGAAGGCTTTTGATCGTCTCGAGTGGGATTATCTAGTTGAGTGCTTAGGCCGGTTTGGTCTGGGTGATAACTTTGTGGGAATGATCTCGGCGAGGTACAGGTCCCTCAAGGCACAGTTATTGGTTAATGGCTTGCTCTCAGACAGGTTTGATCTGTTCCTAGAGAATGAGGCAGGGATGCCCCCTTTTCCCTTTGTTGTTTGCCATGGCACTGGAGCCCCTTGCTGTGACTATCTGGCAGAGCCCAGAGATTGAGGGTGTCCAGGGGGTATCAGGTCGATTTCATAAACTCGCCCTATATAATGATGATATGCTGCTTTTTGTTAGGCACCCTAAAACATCAGTCCCTATTTTGCTGAGGCTAATTGAATCATTTGCACATTTTTGGGGATACAAAATCAATATCCAAAAGTCAGAGTTGGTCCACATATGGGGCAAGGGGAGGGGGGGAAGGCAATCAGACAGGATTAAGTGAGGGTTCATGTGTATTTCAGGTAGTGTCCAAATGCTTTACCTATTTGGGTGTACAGGTCGGGAAGGGCCTGGGATCCCTATATGAACTCAACTATATACCTACAGGTATCATTAAAAAGGTAGAGGAAGATCTCTGAAGGTGGGCTACTTTTCCCATATCATGGCTGGGTAGAATCAATTTAATAAAAATGAACATTTTACCCAGACTTCTGTACCCCATGCAGATGTTGCACATTGGGCTCACGCACAAGGATGAGCGTAGGCTGGAGACGGCCTTCACAACATTTATATGGTGGGAAAAGAGGTCCAGAGAATGTCTCCAATGCCTCAGGGTGAGAGTAGATAAAGGGGGCCTTAACTTCCCAGATCTACGCAATTACTTAGCACCCAATGTCGTTATATAAAAGACTGGGTTATTGTGCCACCTGAGGCTAGTTGGGTGGACCTGGAACAGTTGGAATGCCTGGGATGGGTATGTGTTTATTTGGCCAGGGATGGTTGGAGGGCATATGTGTCTCTTCGGGTGGCAAATCCGATGGTAAGGACTGTCCTAGACAGTTGGCAGCATATTTGGCACAAACAGGGAGAGGGTGGTAGAGAAACAATGCTCCTACCTAGAAACCCATTTTTTTGCCAGGACTGGTGGATCTTGGCTTCTGGGAGTGGGAAAATAAGGGGATACGCAGCTTAGGGGATCTCTGCACTAGAGGTGGTCTATGCTCTTTTGGAGACATGCAGTGGTCACTGGGCTTGGACAGAACCCACCTGTTCAGATACCTGCAGATGACAGCTTATGTCCAGAAGGTGAATGGGGTGGGGGAGAATACAGCCCTTCAGTTAGATCCAATAAAACAGTTGCTGTATTCTGCAGGGAGGGACCCAAAGGGCATCATGCGCAGAGCGGCCCACCTGGGCAAACATTTCCCAGACCTTATGCAGAAAACAAGAAGGCAATCGGAAAGGGATATAGGTGTACAGATTGGGGAAGATAACTGGAATCTCTTGTTAACACTGCATCAAGGGATTCTGATCTGTAACAAGTACAAAGAATCCTATTTTAAATTTGTCCACAGACTCTACTGTCCCCCTCAGATGGTTCATGAGTACGATGCTGCTGTGTCTCCACTTTGTGAAAGATGCGGAGGGATGGTAGGTACCTATTTCCATTGTTTTTGGGAGTGCCCGGTCCTGCAGACATTCTGGAGGTTTTTTTTGGCAGAGGTGAAGAAGTTGGCCAGAACACCCCTGCCGGTGGAACCTTTGTTGGGCTGTTTGAGGTGGAGGATGCTGGGGAGGGGGGCTTCTCTTCTAGATGGATTAGAGTGATGCTTGTCTTGTCTCGCCACTGTATTCAAAACACTTGGGTTTCTAACAATGTGCCCTCGTTGGACCAATGGTGTAAATTAGCGTTTCAAGTGCTAGCCATGGAGAAACTTGCTCGTGTGGTGAAAGGAAAGGGAGGTCAATTCTTTAGAGTATGGGAACCTTTTTTGGCATCCCTAACAGTTGGGGAGGCATAGCTCTTAACAGTGGGTTTGGATGAGGGGTGACATTCTCAGTAGATGGAAGACCCTGCCTAATGTATATGTTTGTATGACCCTTTTTATACCTGTGCTAAGCTATGTAACTGTCATGGGTGTTAATATTTGCAATATGTGATTCTGAGATGTCCTCTTGAATGTGATACTGAGATGGCTTTGTAACATGTGTATCTGAAATGCTTTTTAGGTTTTTTTTGTTGTTTATTTCTAATAAAAAGATTATGGAAAAAAAAAGTGAAAATGCTGATACCTGGTGGTAATGTTTTTCAAGAATTCTGTCTGGGAAACTTTCACAGATGAAGTGTGCAAACAAGGTGCAGGTACTCCAAGCAGGAAAGCATGAACATCCACAAAGACAAATTTACCAACAAACACAAGCACCCTCCACCCTAACAGGCTAGATATGGTCACAATGCCATTGATGTGGCAAAAGAAAAAACTGAGACTACAGAGCGATCAATCCCTTTAGGTAATAGTCAACAGGGAAAACTCTGGCATGTCCTAAACTATGACCCCCTTTTGAAGGAGGTCACATAAGTCCCCCTTATCTTTTATCCACCTCTACCTGCTGTCTTTTATTTCTATGCATCAAAAAATTTTGTATATATAATTGTATATTAATATTTACTTCATTTTGTATATTATGTAAATATCCACTGCTCAATACATGTAGCTGTTTTTTGTGTGTAATGTTTGATTGTTTGCTGTTAAGCTTGTAAAATTATAGATTTTATCCTCTGTCATTTTGTACCCCATCCCCTGGGTCGCATCTGGAAATGAGCCTCGGCTCATGGTGCCTTTCCTGGTTATCAAATTTTAAGTAAATAAGAAGCACCGTGAATGGTGTCCAAAGAAGGCAAATTTTGAAAGAGGTCCTTGTCGGTGGTTTACACCCCCCTCCCCCATTACAGGTAGCTGATTACCTTCCCTGCAACCAATGTGTCGCAAATGTGGCAAGTAAGGAAAAAGACACGATGAGGTGTAGTTTATTGACTGATAAGAGCACGCCTCAGGTCCGTAATGAGGCACGAGGTGCTTACACCAAGTGCCTTTAGCACCTGGGAAGTGCTGTTAGCCAATAAACCACACCTCGGACTGTCTTATTTCGATTATAAAATGGATATACAATTTTCAATATAGATTCTCAGCAATTTAGTGCACTAAAAGAAGTAAAATGTTATTTGTTAATCTTGTTTGATTTTTTCCAGGTTTCAAGAAAATAGTTTCTTTTGTTGCAGAGCTACAGAACATGTTTATTTTTAATTTTTATTTCTTGAAATGTTTCACTAGGAAAGGTACAATGAGCAACAATTTGCTCGTCTCATGGCACGTCCTGGGGGAAGGGTAGTTGGGATAATACAGAATCAATGCAACTTCAAGAACAGTACAGAGTCACACAATAGTTACATTAGCCATAAATATAGAGACTTCAAAGACAATAGAGAGGCATACAATAGTAACATGAGCTATAATACTGATAAAATAATTACAGAGTTTTGAGTAACAGCAACAGGTCAGGGTACAAAACTAGTATGAATCATAGGAAAACAAATAAGTTACGAGACGTTTTTTGGGGGTTACCAAGTGTAAACAAATGCCCAAGTGGGCTAAGGTGGCATTTAGGTGCCAATAGTGCTAGGGGGCAATAAGTGCTTGTAGATGCTTTGGAGGTGCAGGCGGTAATGAGGGAAAGACAGTTTCTGCTAACCAAATGATCAAATAATGTCATGAAGATAGCTAGTGATAGTGACAGTGGGGGTCAGTTGCAAACAAAGTTGGTGATTAGGTAGTTTGTTAAGGCCAATGTAAGTGAACCTATAGTGGAGGAGTGACGAATTTGTGGGGGGAGTGCGTTCCATAATTTAGGCAGGCAATAGGAGAAGGCATTTTGTTCAGATGTTGAGCAGCGAGGGATTGTCAAGGTCCTTGAGTCACTGGATCTTAAAGAGTATAGGGAAGGAGGGGGGTGGATAAGGAGGAGGAAATATAATAAGGGAGAGAGCCAAGCCAAAATTTAGAGATGAACCTGGCGCCATGAAGTGCACGTCTCTTAGAGTAAGAAAATTCAGAGAGTGGTAGAGATCACAGTGGTGAGCAAGGGAAGGGGCATCAAGGGCAAAACGATAGAAGGAGTTGAAGAGAGTATCCCGTCTGGCTAGGGAGGACTGTGGGGCGGCACTGTAGACTATGTCATAGTAGTCAAATATAGGTAGGATCATCTTCTGTACTAACTCATGCCTGGCTGTAAGCAGGATGCAGCTACGGTTTCTGTAAACAGCACCAAGTTTGGGCTGCATTTTTTTCAGAATAGCATCAATATGTACTGAGAAGTTTAGACACCGGTATGATTAATCCCATTTTTATACTTTAGGGGACTGATGTCTGTCTGTCATCCCCCTTTCTTCTCCCTCAGACACAGCAACAGTTTTGTTTGTCTTCTCTTTTTGTAATTTTTTTTTGGTGTGCCTTTGCCAGGGAGCCCGGGAGTGGTCAGTTGGACTGCTAGTGAGGGTGCCTGCTGATGATCCTGCAGTCCAGTCTCCCCTTCCCCCTTCACATGCACAGTCACAAACAAAAATTGTCTATTTTGTTTTGTGTTTATTTCTTTTAAGTTTGCCTTCCTTTTTTATTAGGCAGTGAAATCACAGAGTGCTTGTTTGTTTTCGTACTTGCCACCTACTGTTTCAGGAGTGAGCTATCCGCTCAGCTAAGAGTGAGTTCTGCAAATCCTCCCTTGAAGCATCTGCCAAGAACCCCAGGAGCTTCTGGCACACCATCAAACATACTGTTAGTGGTCCTGTCTGCCCCCAGGTCTCCGACATACAAATCGGAGGAGTCAGCTGTAACAATGCCCTGACTATAGCCAACGCTTTCAACATCCTGTTCTCCGACCTGTCTGTCTACAGACCCACATCTTCAGTACCCAATGACCCGGGCCCCACTGGTAGCACCTTGTCCCACCCCCCCTTCTATTTTAAAACTGCCTTCTGCAAAGATACACAGAAGCTCCTAGCTGGACTCTCCCCTCACTCTGGAGCTGGGCATGACAATCTCGAGCCCAAATTACTCTGCCTGGGGACCCCCTACTTGGCATGGCCTATCTCACACATTCTCAACTCCTCTCTCATATCTGGGTCTATCCCAGCTATATGGAAGGTGGCCTGTGTGACCCCTGTCCTCAAGCGTGGGGATCCCAAAATACTGTATAAAAGAAAATATTGGCGCCTGTTAATATTGGCGCTCTGCCATCCTAAAAGTTGTTTGCGCCCGATAATATTCGTGGTTTACCACTGTACAGCATTGTATAGTATTGTATTGTACAGCATCACATACTTAACCCAACGGCAAACCCCAAAGTAGTTTCTCATAAGGAAGGGTTCTCAGGGAGGTATCCAGCAGGTGAGGTAGTCCGGAAGCACTTTCAGCGGTTTATAGCCATAGGTGAAGAAGAGAAGCTCCCTTTCGAGTTCTGGGGCACACTGCCAAGTTGATCCAGGGCCTCCCGTGAGAGCTGGAGGGGGTCACCAGAAACCATTCCAAGTAAGAAGAGCACCTCTTAAAGATTTGTTCCTGTTCTGTCGATGGTAGAAATAGCCCCTTAAGTTGCATTGCTTCAAGAGCCTTATCCACCGATGTATATAGCTGGGGACTGTTGTCCCAGGAGATCTTTAACTTCAAAGGAAACAGCATTTGGAACTTGATGCCTTTTTCTTTCAAAAGCCTAACTGGGAATTCAGATATGCCAATTCCTTTTTTCACCCATGCTCTATGGAGAAGATCTTCTTTGATTTTATAACTGCTGAGCTTAAAAACAATCGAGCTTGGATGGGCTGAAGGTTTGATGGGAAGTGGGGCAAGCGAGCGGTGAGCTCTCTCTTCTGAAAGGGCATATCCAGGAGGCAGCTACAGTCTGTATGGCTAATGTCAGATGCTCTGTAGTATCAGAAAATACTGGCAATCAGTTAATGTTCGCGCATTAAAACGCAGCAACGAATATAGCGAATATTATCGGATCGCGAATATTTCCTGTTATACAGTACTTGATAACTATCTCACTATAGCGATACTATCTGCAGTGAACAAACTGCTTGAAAAGGTAGTGGCCTCCCAGCTTGCTCACTTCCTCCAAACCCATGGCCTCCTCTGCCCTGCACAACATGGGTTCCAAAAAGGGCACAGCACCTCCACTGCCCTCGCACAGGTCACCTCCGGAATCAGAACTGCGACTGACCAAGGCAAACTCACAGGTGCCATTTTCATTGACCTGTCCAAGGCCTTTGATTTGGTTGATCACACTCTCCGGGGAGCTGCCCTCCGGTCCCTCGGCCTTTCCCCCCCATTCCTAGCCTGGTTTACTAACTACCTCTCGGGCAGGCAACAGTACACGAGGTTCCAAAAAGCCCTCTCTGGGCTTACACCGGTAGTTCGCGGGGTGCCTCAGGGGTCTGTCCTTGGCCCCATTACTGTTCTCCCTCTTTATCAATCAGCTGACTTCGGTCCCTGCCTCCGGGCATGTCACCCTTTATGCTGACGACCTTGTGCTTCTTGCTAGCTCCCAGGATATCAGAGACATAAACACCACTCTAAACTCTGATTTCGAATGCATTCAATCTTGGCTCAAGGCTAATAAGCTTATTATCAACCTTCAGAAGATGCAAGCCATGCTATTCAGCTCCCTTGCCAAGGTTAGAGCATGCCCAGCACATCTCAAAGTCATTGGTGCTGACGGCATCCTATTGTCGGTGGCCAACTCTTTCAAGTACCTAGGGGTAACCCTCGACCCTCAGCTGGACCTCTCCCTGCACATATGTAACTCCTGCAAGGCCACAAACTGTAAACTGGACCTGGCGTACAGGGCCAAAAGTTACCTCATCCCTGCTGCCCGACTTGCCCTTGCAAAAGGGGTTCTTCTCCCCACACTCTGCTATGGGCTCACTTCCTTCATGAATGCCCCAAAAACCTGGCTCATGAAATGGGACACAGGATACAACAATGTATGTCGCTTTGCCCTATCAGCCCCCCACCTCAAACATCACTGTCAACTCTACTCCAGGCTGGGGTGGCTCTCCCCTAGTAACCATCGATCCTTTGTCTTGGGCAACTTTACAGACAACATCATCCGAACATCCACCCCTCCTGCACTTGCCGATCTGCTCAAGCCTGTCCCCCTCTGGTTATCGGCTGAGGTCTAGCGACTCCCGGGCTCTCATGATCCCAAAAACTCACTCCCTTGCTGGGGATCACACTTTCAGGGCCTTTGCCCCCAGAGCTTGGAACCTACTCCCTGTTCATGTAAGGACTGCCCCCTCCCACAGTTGTTTCAAGTCCTCCCTCTGGGGCTGCTTAAAACAAGCCTCTGACTGCCTTTGCTCTTAGCTGACCTACCCTCCATGGTACTCCTGTGCCCCTTTGACAGCACGTGTGCAGTTGTCTATATCACACTCTTTAAAAATGTTCTGCTGAGATATGTTTGGCCCCCTTGACTGCCTCCTGTGGTTGCCATGCCTTAATCACTGTACTTGCCTTGTATATGTTCTCTGCCTGCACCTGACCACAGTTTGCTGCCTATTCCTGTCTGTACCTTGTTAACTGTTGCTACCTTGTCTCTTAATTTGTTATTGCCTGGGTTCTCTGCCTTACCGGCCACCGTACAGAGCAGTTTTCTCATTTGCATCTTTCAAATTGTAGCTGTATTGCACTACAAGATGAGAAGATGACTTGTTGTTTGAGGGGACTTTGAAAAGAGGGTGGGGGAGGAGTAAAGATGAACACATCAAGGGGTCTACGGGACACTGCCTTACCGAGAGCTGCAATTTCAGATCAGACAAACAGTGTGCCCGGGACAGCACAGTTTGAAACACTGGGAGTGAGAGCCCTTCACTTGCTAAGGACAAACGAGCAGCATAGAAAACTGAACGAGAGGTACAAACATCCAAACTTTGTCGTGCAGGAAGTGGAGGGGGATATTGGATATATTGTGTGGCATGTTTGTCTGTTGGTGGCATCACTCTGCTGGTGTAGCCATTGGGGACCAGCTGTTAAGTGAGATGGTGCAGAGGGAGAGCTGTGGCACACAGTGAATTCTCACTGTGATTTATTTTGCTTGGCATAAGTAGTACCATTTACCAGTATATGTCCTGATAAGGACATGGAAAATGGCACCTCTTAGCCAATCAAAACCCAGAAAATGTTCTATCCATTTTATAATTGCAAATATTGTACTGTTATGAATTAAACAAAAAATAATTGTTCTGTGTCATAATAGCAATTGCAAAACAGCGATCGCTATTATGGCGAGTGTATATTGGCGAAAAGCAAATCGGTGATGTACACTTTAAGGCAACCCAACATCTGGATACCAGAAAAGTGTTTTTTAGCAGGGGGGCTGTGACCCCCACACCCCCTCCCCACAGGGTGTTTTGACCCCCGCACCCCCTGAATTAGGATTTTCAATTCTAGGTGGGTGCATGTCGGGGAGGGAGAAAAATCCAGATGTCGGGCAAAACATAAGTGCCACAACTCACAGCTACGGCAAAATGTAACCCACTCCTGGTCCCAAACCCAGTACCTGCTCTGCCAGAGCTAGCCTCCCACACCACCATGCCACATGCCTAGCTCAGTAGGAGCAGGTACTCCAGTCCCTGAAAACCCCTTCCCCTCGCTATTCCCCCCTTCCGGTCACCCTTCCCTATTGTCGCTGTCGCATACCCTTGCTATCTTGCAGGGTAGCCCACAATAATAGCACCCAAAATAAGCCTCTATATTTCTAGTCACTCATTTTGGGTCGCTATTGTGACGTGATACCAAAATAATTTGCTAATCCTAGTAATGGTAAAGTATTGGACATCTTTAAATTCATGAACTGTGATACTACCCATATAGCATACATTGCTACTTGTTCTTGCAGCATATACTGTCTGAGGAAAAAAAAAGAAAGTTTGAGCTCTGGATGGGAGAACATATAAGGGATATATAAATTGGAGATTATATTTATGTACTGGCACACCATATCAGTGGAGCTAGGAACCCGCAGTAACATAGTTCAGCTTTTCTAGGTATTGAAAAGGTTTTTGGTTGGGAAGAGGAGTGGCTCACTGGAACTGTTTTGTTGTTTTTTCTAGAATGGTGGCTTTTTGGATTTTTAAACAAAGAGACACAGAATGGCAGGGTCTAGGGTATCAGAAAAGCTCACTTTCAGTTTGCGGTTCTCATTCCCTAAGAGTGCATGTGAGATCACTCTGACAGCCATAACAGTGGTCTCAGCAGTTGTACTAGCATACACTAAAGGGTTTCAGGGCACATCTCATCAAAGCTACAGTTACCACAATGGCTTAAGGAGTATACCCTTGCTAAGGACGTGTAAGGATACCACATGATCCACAGTACACACATTTACACTATGGTCTGACTTCCAAACTAGAAGGGATGCCAGCTTTGATACTTCTGTGCTTCAGAACCTTTTTTCTAAATATGTTCTAGACCCTAACTTCCAAGTACTACTGTAGTTGGAGTCTGCTATTTGGATGGCATCCCTAACATACTCTTGTTGCTAAAAGAAATCAAAGTACCAATGGTGCTGAAGGTGCCAAATATAGCCTGTAAAGTGTGAAATAGTTATGTATTAAAATACAATATACTGCATGCTTCTTTGGATTCAAACCATTGATCCTTTGCCTACTAAGTGAACACACATTCAGTGTACCACTGAGCTACAGGTAAGTGAGTTGCAGTTCCTGTGGTGTCAAGGTATATCACAATCTGCAAAACAGGGGACTGGGGATCTAATCCCGGCAGGTGATATACCTTGACAAATTATTCTCCTTAGCTAAATTCACTTCTTATAGAATTTACTATAGCAACTCCACACCACCATAGATTGCCACTCAAGTGAGTTTCCATCTTACCAAAATAATGTTTAAGCTCCCACCAGGATTTGAATTGCTGATCCTATGTCTGTTGAAAGAACAATACACCCTCATATCATGTAAATATTGTTTCCATGTCAACAAACAACTCTTTTCCTGTAGCTGTTAGGGCTATATGTGTTTGCTTTAGTTTGTGTTCACTGTTCATAGCAGCCCCTTGTGGCTACCCTGAAGTTCTCCTTTGTATGGTTGTTGAAATATTGTCCATGAGAGCTGCATTAGCATATGAGAACAAACTGTCACATCACCCATTTATATCATTATCTCTATGCTGAAAGAACAAATACTGTACCTTGCAAAACTCTCTAGAAACACATAAATTGAATGCAGTTTAAAGGGGAAAACCTTGCATTACAACTCAGACAGTTTACAAAGTTAACTGAAGGTAAATGTGGTATTTTACACCTTCCTGCAACAGGTTTCTTTGAAGTCTAATTAAGCAGACAGACATACTGTGGAAACTAAAGGGTGATCACATCATGGCTCGATTTTCAAAACTGAAACTATGATACAGATGGCATCTTGCATCATAGTTTGCAGCTATCCTGATTTTCAAATGTTTGCTGTGGCAGAATCGGGATGCCGTGTGACAGAGCCACACTGCACCACCCTTGCGGCAGAAGCGCCTGTGCACTAGGACACAAGGGTGATTACACCATGGTGGGGCTACACCATGCCCTTTTTTGCTATTCCAGAAGCCCCACCATGGTTACAACAGGGGGTTACCTTTAGACCACTCAGAAGGTGGTCTAAGGGCTGTGCACCACAGCCAGGGAGGGTGGCCAATAGAGGAGACTGCAAGGATGGGAACAGGAGCAGAAGGAGAATGAGGGGTGCCCTAGTGAGTGAAGGTGGCATGGCGGCAATAACAGGGTGCTGGGGTGGCATCCGGCGGGGATGCCATGCTGATGTTCAGTGAGGCAATTGGCCAGGGTAGAGGGGTATTGGCAGGGCTGGACCATGACCCAGGTCCAGATGCATACAGCCTTGGCATCTACCCCATAGGTGCACCAGTCTCCAACACCATCAGTGTACAGCAGCCTGCCTCCATGCATGGTCACAGTACCAGGAGGCTGTCATGGTGCCTGGGGAACAACCCCCTCATCTGCATCCAGCAACCTTTGGCTGCTTCTGCCCTTTGACAGTATTGAGGACTGGTGCACCTATGGGGCAGGTGATTGGGCTGTGTGCAGCTGAAGCTGGGTCAGGGTCCATCCCTGACAACCTCCCTCTACCCCAGCCAATCAACTCACTGGACATTGGCATGGCACCTCTGTGGGGTGCCTCCCCAGCACCCTGCAATTGCTGCTGTGCCCCCCTTGCTCCCTAGGGCACCTTGTGCTCCTTCTACCCCCACTCCTCTCCTTGCCGGGATATCACCCCCCCACCTTTGTGGCTCTTGTCCAGTTATGCCAGGAGGGGGTGATGGATCCCTTCATCAAACCCCGCAGATGCACCTCATATTTGGTGCAACCCTGTGGCTACAGCAACTCCTGGGTCTTTGGTGCAAGGACCTCTATTTTTACAACATTAGGGGCAGGGTCCCTGATGCACCCAGAGTCTGCTGCAGCCCTAGATCATTGCAAATTGTGCAATCGCCAGTCCCTTTGAAAATCAAGCCCCATGTTCTCGTATGCTAATGCAGCTCTAAGGGAAAATGATATTTCAACAACCAGCAAATAGAGACCGCAGGATAGTTCCAGAGCCTAGTATAAAGTGGGAAAACAAACTAAAGCAGTTGCATACATCTCTAACAGCTACATGGAAAGAGTTGTCTGTTGACATGGTAACAGCATTTACAAGATGTGAGGGTGTAGTCTTCCTTTAAGTGATCACACAATATGTGTGCCACTGAGCTGCTAGTAAGTGAGTTGTAGTTCTTATGATGTAGTGGTTATATCACATTCTGCAAAACATGGAACTGGGGATTTAATGCCAGCAGGCGATTTACCTTCACAAATTGTTGTTCTTAGCTAAATTTGCTTCTCATATGATTTACTGTTGCAACTCCATACCACTGTGAATCACCACTCAAATGACTTTCTATTTTACAGAAAACCATTATAACAAATGTATAAGTCCCTGTCATGATTTGAACCACTGATCCTTTGCCTACTAAGAAAACACATCTTTAATGTGAATGCCATCAGGATGAAGCACAGTGTCACAGGTTTCCTGCATGACAAAAGGGATTAACTTCCATTTAAACTGCATTGTTTTCTGCAGTAACTCTACTGCAGAATTCTTCAGAGTTGGGCTTCATCCTAGTGGGCTTCACTGTAAGTGAGTTGCAGTTTCTATGGTGTAAAGGTATATCACATCTTGCAAAACAAGCCAAATTATTCACAAATTGTTGCTCTTAGCTAAATGTACTTCTCATATAATTTACTAATCCCACTCCACCATGAATCACCACTCAAGTAAGTTTCCATCTTACCAAAACAATGCTTAAACTTCTACCAGGACTTGAATTGCTGATCCTGTGTCTGTTAAGTGACTACACATTCAGTGCACCACTGAGTTGCTAGTGAATTGTAGTTCCTATGATATAGTGGTTATATCACATCTTGCAAACCTGGGGACTGAGGAGCCTGTGATTTACCTTCACAAATTGTTGTTCTTAGTTAAATTTACTTCTCATGTAATTTACCATTGCAACTCCACACCACCATGAATCGCCACTCATGTGAGTTTCCAGCTTACAAAACAAATTAAAAAAAAAAAGAAGCTTAAGTCTCTGCCAGGATTTGAACCTCTGATACTTTACCTGCTAAACAAACTCACATTCGGTGTGCCACTGAGTTACAGGTGAGTGAGCTGCAGTTCCTGTGATGTAGTGGTTATGTCACAACCTGCAAAACAGGTGACTGGGGATCCAATCCCAACAGGCTATTTACCTTTACCTTAACAAATTGTTGTTCTTATCTAAATTAACTTCTCATATAATTTACTATTCTAACTAAACACCACTATGAATCCCCACTCAAATGAGTTTCCTTCTTAAAATTTATAAGTTCCTGTCTTGATTTGTACCACTGATCCTTTGCCTGCTAGGTGAACACACTGAGACGCAGGTAAGTGAGTTGCATTTTCTCTGGTGTAAAGGTTATATCACAACCTGCAAAATAGGTGGCTGGGTATCTAATCCTAGCAGGCCACCTTCAAAATCATTGTTCTTAGCTATATTTACTTCTCATATGATTTACTATTATCATTCCACACTACCATGAATCACCACACAAGTGAGTTTCTATCTTACAAAATAACATGTTTAAGTTCCTAGCAGGATCTGACCCACTGATCCTATGCCTGTTCTGCAAACACACATTCAGTGTGTGACTGAGCTACCAGTGAGCAAGTTGCAATTCCTATGGTGGACATTATATCACAACCTGTAAAACAGCTGACTTGATCCATATTCAAACCTAGACAAGCCTCAGGCAGGACTAATTTAATGAACTAAGTTCAGTTATCTAAAAATCTGCTATTAAGCGCTGCTAATACCCTTCACTACAGTAGCAATGGCATCTGACATGTGTGTGGGGCTAGCACACTATTACCTCCCTTTCTAAAGGCAGGAATTCTGCTTCTCATTTCTCACTCTGTCTCTTCTAGACAAAAGCACAGTCTGCTTCTAAAGCACTCCAACAGCCATCAGTCTGCTTTTCTCTGCAGAAACATGCATACTCCAGGCTGCTTCCTGACAGTCACATGCAGACTTGGTCTGCTTCCTGACACAGTCACATGTAGACCTAATGGGTCCAATTCTCAAAAGCCAAAATTTGACGCAAGGTGCCTGTGTCACACAGTAGTGGTGCAAGGGGCACCTTATGTCAAAACATGTGGCTTTTGTAATTCTCAAAGGTCCCCTGGAACCCAATGCACCAGACTGGCCCTGTGCGAGGTCTGTGCCAAGAAGCTGGGTGCAACAGGGCACTAGGGGGCTTGCAGCAGATGCAAGCTGCTATATCACCTAATTTGGGATTCTCTAAACCCTCCCAGAGGGCAAAATTCTAAGTACCATTAGAGATACCATGGCTGGTCTAAGGGTACGTAGAATTTCACCGCCTAGGAGGTTAAGAAACATTGCGCCACCCTGGAGCCCTCCCAGGAGAGGAGGGAATATGTGCCACAGTCCCCCCAGCCCAGATCCCCTTTTCAATATAAGTGCACACGTCCCTGGTGGTCTAGGGGACCCCCTGTCTATCCCTGATCAGCTCAAATATTAATATATAATTCCCTTGTGGTCTAGCAGACCCCCCCTCCCTATCCCCGATCTGCCCATATATCAATAAAACTTTCCCTGGTGGTCTAGGATGTGCCCCCATCCCCAATCTGCCCATATATTAATATAACTGTCCCTGCTGGTCTAGTGGACCCCCACCCTGCTCCCCCATACCTGAACCAGCAACTGGCACAGCCCTCTGCTCTCCACCATGACCAGCTGCAGACTGAGGTGTCAGTGAGCAAGTACTATTTACAGGGCATATATATGGGGGTGCGGGAGTTACAGCAGGAGAGACCGTGCCATAACTGTAATACGTGGCCACACACGTTCACACAAGTCACCATCTATGCTCTATGCAGGAAGTCTATGCGTCACATATGTGGGGTGCATAGGCAATCCACAGTGACAGGTCCTGGGACGTGGCAGGAGGATGGCCAGGTGAGTGTGGGTGGTATCTCAGGAGACAGTGTTGTGTGATCTGGGCACTGCCCATACGCCAGCACACCAGTACATGCAATGGCCTCTATGCCATGTGGAGGGGTTGTGTGCATGCATAGAGCTGGGGTCAGGACTATGTGTATGGTGGGAAGAAAAATGGATGGGACTGGCCCCCATGAGTGGGTATGCTGCCTGTACCCCATGTCCCATACAGTGGCTGTACAGTCAGGCAAGCAGATACAGAGAGCTGATGGAACCCACCCTGCCACCTGAGCCCTCCCTTGTTGTGTACTGCCCAGCACTCCCCTGGTGGTCTAGAGGCCCCATCTCTGAATGTCATGTACTGTGAGATCCATCTTTCCCTGGTGGTCTAGCACCCCCCCATCCATGAACCCCATGTACTGTGAATCCATCCTTCCCTGGTGGTCTAGCAGCCTCCATCCCCAAACCACTGGTATGGCATGCCCATTCCTTCCCTGGTGGATAGTGGACCCCCCCCACCCCAACAGGTATTGCCTCACCAACTTAGCCCCCCACCCGTCCCATCATTGAGCCGGCGACTGACAAAACCCACTGCTCTCCACCATGGCTGACTGCCAACTGAGCTGTCAATAATGAGTTTGTACTGTAATGGCTGAGTGTACAGTATGCACACATTATAGACAGCTCAGTAGGTGGATGGCTGAGTTGGAGAACAGAGGGCTGGGCCAATCGCCGGGTCGGGGATGGGACAGGGACAGGTTGGTGGGGCGATACCTGTCGGGGGGTTCCACTAGCCAACAGAGAAGAAATGAGCATACCATACCAGTTGTTCAGGGATGGGGGGCCATTAGACTACCAGGGATGGTGGGATGGTAGAGGACAAGGGGAGTGGGGATGGGGGGGGGGACACTGGACATGTCCCTGTGTCCAGGATAGGAGGTGGATGGTGTGCCTCAGTGACATGGGCACAATCTGGTGGGCAACCACCGTTCCTAGGGTCTGGCAGAATAGGGCAGCATGGAGGGTCCAGTGCACCCCTGCCTATTGGGCTGGTGGTCCATGACTGTCCAGGGGCCACACTGGATGCATATGCCCAGTGTCAGTGTGCTTCCTCTGGTTTGTGGTGGCATGCGCCATCACACACACTCCCAGGATACCTGAGATTAGGTTCAGACATGGACAGTATGTCACTACCATCCTTCGCACCAGCACTCCTATGGCCATTCCTCTGCTGGTACCTTTTAAGGGGAGTGGATGGTGTCCCTTTTAATTCCAAAGGGTTATGCATGCCTGTGCAGGTTCCTCCATGCCCGCATAAGGAATCCACTCTGGGACCCAGGGCAGGAATCCATTTAGATGCCTACCTGGGTCAGGCACCCTGCCCCTGCACAGCACTGATCCAGCTATGCGCGGCTGCACACTGGGGGGGCAGGGCCATAGACAGGTGATTGGCATTTGTGAATACCATCTGGTGCTCACCTGTCCTCAGGTGCGAAGCTGCACAGGCAGGGTACGTGCATTTGGCACATACTTTACACCATTTTGTGAATTGGGCCCCATATTTGTATGCAGTTTCAACCTGCTAGATTGTTCACATCCTTAACTGATTCAGAGGTCCTGGGACCAACTACGAACATGCCAAATTTCAGGCTACTCTGCACAGGGATATCTGCAGCATTAAGGTTCAAACATAGGGATTTAAAACAGAAAGCATTTATAACTACAGGATGCTACTTCACCCTATATGTACCAATCATGACATTATAGTATGTTTGTATGTATGGTTACTGTTTTTACTGTCTCTCTGTCCTGGCTTTTTGTCATTATTTCATTGTACTTTAAGAGGCATGTCAAAAACTTGCAAATAAGTAGAAGTGTGTTGAAGTTGGAAAAATTTGTTTCACAAATTTGCCTTAATTTGTGAAGTTAATCTGTCTTGCGAAGTGTCAATTCACTGTATAAGAATAACTTCATGAATTGTGACATCGATAAATTCACCGGTGAAGTGGGGCCCACAGGTGAAGTTCACTATGTACTATGGGATTGGAGGTCACATGGTACTGAAATGAGATGTATGCCATGCAGAGGCTGTGTTAAATGCAGTATTCTACAGACAGAGTTGGAGGGGCTAGAAGGGAAGGTATGCCTCTTTGCAGATGACACTAAACTGTACAATAGGGTAGACACATGGGGGGGATTGAATAGAGATCTAAGAAAGCTAGAGGAGTGGTCAAGGGTGTGGCAGCTAAGTTTCAGTAGAAAAAAGTACAAAACTATGCACTTGGGGCACAGAAACCCAAGAGTGGAGTACAAAATTGGGGGAATGGTATTAACAACCACCAAACAGGAAAGAGACCTGAGGGTAATCATATCTGATCACTTAAAGGTGGCCAGACAGTGTAACAAGGCAGTGGGGAGAGTTAGTGGCATGCTAGGGTGCATAGAGAGGGGTGTCACCAGCAGAAAGAGACAGGCGATGTTACCGCTGTATAGATCACTGGTGAAACCTCACCTAGAGTACTCTTCAGCTTCTCTGAAGAAGATATCATCTCCTAGGACTTGGGGCTGCAATTCTGTCTAGCAGGTTGGGGATACCTGGTGACAGGGAGCACCCCTAAATTAAAATCATGGCTGTTAAGCTGCAGCTTTCAAATAGGCTAACCTACTCCTCCCATGTCCACTGTGTTTGCTTGGATTAGGAAGGACACTTATTTTACGGTGTTTATTTTTTGGGAGGTCTCTGATTCAAAAAAGAAGACAATGGTGCCTCAGTAAGTACCTGTCTTTTCTTGCATGTTTAGGAGGGGCATCCCTGGGGTCCCTCCTTTGGGTATCAGTACCCCCTCTTATGGCTCCCTGGTCTATTTGATTTCACTGTTTGGTTTTCTTGCTAAGGTGGTTGATTTGTTTTATTCTGTTTGATGACTTTTCCTTCTCAATTGGGCTCTGAAGTGAAGGGAAATTCCTCCTTTTTAATTTCTCTCCATTTTTTGAACAGAGCCTGCCTGAGAGGAATTTTGATTCTGATTAGAGTAGTCTCCTTTTTCTGTGGGTTTTTTCACCTTTAGTTGATTTCTAGGTTTTCTTTCAACTCTATTGAGCCGCGCAGTTTTTCCTGACATTTCCATCTCCTGTGGCCATTGGGAGTGTACTGTTTTCCTCTCTAGTAGTGCGTTCTTTCATGAGCTTGTGTTGCATGTGCCTCCCTTGACATGATGACATCACGCTTGGCATCATGACTAGGGATGTAAGTTTGTCATGGATGAGGTTTTAATGACTCATTGTTCATGAAATCATTAGTAAACAGTAGTAAATGTTGTGGCACTTTCATCATTGCTACATTCTGATGACACTAGTGAAAGTCATGGAAGTCCTGAATAAATATCAAACATCATGGAATCAATGACGTGTATGACTGCCATGACAAACTTACATCCCTAATCATGACATCACGCTCGTACTCTTGGAAAGAGTGTGAGCATACCTGCACTGGTACAGGGCTAGATACGGTTATTCTCTGCATTTTTTCTTTTTGTTTTTCAGCCTGACGGTCTGCTGCAATCCTTCCCTAGCAGCAGGTGCAGCTGGTCAGAACCCTATTTTAGCCTTTGTTAGCCATTTTGATCCACCTTGGTGCTGGGGTTCGCAGCAACAGTCCTCTATATTAATTATCAACATCAACATTAGCCCTTTATTCTGGACAACTGTAGGGCTATTTTTTCTTGGCACCATAGCATATCGGAGACCTCTTACATTTCAAGATATGTAAGACCTGCAAAAGGGTAATGAGACCCTCTCCCATGGGTTCCTATTGCCCCCATTGTGTTTCTCAAGCTAATATGTCTCTTACAATTTCCCCCAGTTGGACCTCCGAGCTGGGGGTGCACCTGATGTACCAGTTGGCAGTGGCAAAGCAGAATCGCATAAATCCTTATTGCTGCTCTTAGGAGAGCTTTTGGGCCCCCGATGTTCCACAGGACATCCCAGCAGATACATCCAACCCTAAATTGGGTCCCTCAAATTGGGGTGGAGCACACAGACACATCGTGGTGCTTTACAGGACAAAGCTGTGGATATGGATATGCAGGCAGACCCTGTCCCTGACCATCTAGAGGGCCAGGATAATGATATTGGGGTTCTTGGGGGGGGATCCTGACCCTAGGAATCTACTTGATGATGAGGAGGATGAACCCTCTGAGGAGGAGGAAGAAGGGGAGTGGATGGAGCTGAAGAGGATTATTCCTATCCCTCCCATTTTTTGTTTTTTTTTAACCTTATGTTTATCCTCCTATCTGCACCATCACTACACTCTTTCAGACCCTTCAAGTAGCCTTCCACAACGTCCCATGGTGCTCCCAGGAGTCTGCTCCTAGAATGTCCGTTCACTCAAAGAGCCCTCAGGTAACCCGGTATACCCCCGGGTGGGGCGGGGGGAAGGTCACCCCAACCTTTCCCCCACACAACAGTAGAGCGAGTGGTCCACGTTGGAGTCTGCCCCAGTGAGCACCGGTGACGTGGTCCGGCTTCAGAGGAGTCATCACCTAGGAGTGACGGGCTCCATTTCCTCCTTTTTCCTGGTGAACTCCCCTAGACGTCGGCGAGCAATAGGGCCAATGAGCTAGGAGGCGCACTGAGATGTGCCTCTCGCTCCACCCCCTGCCAACATCCACCCAATACCCTTGCTGCTACTTCGACATACCACACCTACCACTGGGCTCCCCAGATGGCGGTATTCGCAGCGGAAGCCTGCACAAACCCCCCTGGAGAAGGAGAGCAACCATTAGGCACGCCATCCTTCTCCTCCTGGCCGACCCCTGGTGCCCCGGGCTCGTTCCTGAACCCAGGTCACCGGCGTGGTGCGAGGTGTGGCATCCAGTGCCTCAACCCTCAGCGCCACCAGGCTGTCCTCCCTCCCCTGTTTGATACAAAGTCTTTGTTCTATCTGATAACTGAGGCATGTAGGTCCTTACAGTTCAAGGAGGTGCAATCCATGGAGGCAGTGGATGTCAATCCTGTCCTGTCCATGTACTTCTCTGCTCCAAAGTGTTTTCCAAGCTTTATTCAGTGTGACCAAATTATTGAACAGAAGTGGACAGGCGTTGACCAAAGAAAATATCTGCCAAAACCTAAGGCACAGTATTTCCCTTTTTTGGAGGAAAATACTTTCAAGTGGAAAATCCCTCCTGTTAAGGATAAGGTGGTTCATAATTCCATCAGGTGCACCACAATTCCTATTAAAGGGTCCTTGGCCTTAACAGAGTCGCATGACAAACATGTAGATGCTATGTGCTGAAATGCCTTCACCTCCAATGGCACAATGTAGCTAGTGCTATCAACAATGCATAGGGGTACTCTATCGTCACACGCAAAGCCTGACCCCTGAAGCCCTTAGTATAGCTGTTCACAGTTCAGTGGGTTCCCTCATGGACTATGGCCTGCCGATATATGGCTCCGCTACAGAAACGGTACTCTGACACATAAAAACTGCACTCAACAAAGCCTGCAGACTCGCCTTAGGTACGCACTGACTAACTCACACCTGTGATCTATATGCCATAGCACACTGGCTAACACTCAATGACCAGCTAAAATATCAATCCTGCTTCCTGGCCAAAAAAATCTGCCTTGGTCAGCTACCGCCAAGGGTCAAACAACTGCTGGTTCCCTTCACAAATCTGCAACGTACCCAAAATTCCGAACAGCAGTCCATCATAACTACAAAATGCCATACATCTCAAGGGCAAAGGTCCTTTGCCTACCGGGCTCTGTTGTGGTTCAATTTCCTCCAGGAGAACATTGCTTGCATGCCCCACTCTGTGTTCCTTCAAAAGGCACCTAAAGAACCTTATTATATGTGAATCCCAATGTGTCTGCCATCGCTAGCACTAAACTAAGTCACCTTTCTTCCTTTATCCCTACTACTGAACTTATATTACTCGTTTGCACTCTGTATCTGGGTTCTCCCCCCCCCCACCCCTTTTCATTAGCACTTAGTAATGCTCTAACACCCTCTTGTTTCGACAACTAGCAGGTTCACTGTTGGGCTCAACAAATTGCCTGTTTCTGGTGTGTACCGGACTGTGTTTGTAACCTTATCCTATTTTGTATCCCTTATTTTTGAATCCTTTGTACAAATCTTATTGTTCTGGAATGTTTCTTCTTATTCTGTTGTGCAATGTTTCCTTTTATACCAGTTGTCTGAAATGTTTTTGACATGGAACCTATATAAAGAGCTCTGAGCTCAATTGGTCTAATCCGAAAACTGAAATAAATAAATAAATAAAAACCTGTGCATCTCCTATGTCTCCTTTATTGTTGCAAGAGCCTTAAACTTGTGGGTTACAATCCTGGGCATACTAACATACGAAATTTGCCAGCAGATAAAGGCCTAGAGGTCTATCAAGTCTGCTCGAATGTGCAGCTAGCACCCCTTATTCTGCAGCTGCCCCTTCCTTCCACCCTTCCCCTTCATTAACCCTCCCCCTTGTCCTGTCCCATCCTCATTTGAAGCAGTCCACTGTTCTACTGCATACCACTTCTGCAGGTAACGCATTCCACCCAGCCACCACCCTCTCTGTAAAAAAGTGTCTCCTCATCTCCTCCTGAACCTTCCTCGCTCCAGTCTCATATCATGGCCCCTGGTGGCCCTCCCCTCCCTTACTTTGAACAGCCCCTCTGTACCTGTCTTGTTTATTCCTTTCATGTATTTAAAGGTTTCAATCATGACCCCGTCTCTCCTCTCCTCCAGTGAGTACATGTTCAACTCCTTCAACCTCCTCTCGTATGATAAGTCCCCCAGACCCTTGATCATCTTTGTCGCCCTCGCTGCACTCCCTCCAGTAATTTAATGTCCCTCTTCGAATCACGGACGCCAGAGCTGCATGCAGTACTCCAGGTGTGGTCTAACTAATGACCTATACAGTGGCAGAATCACCTCCCTCCCTCGAGGATATACCTTGCAATACAACCCAGCATTTTGTTGGCCTTTGCAGCTGCCTTCCCACACTGTGCCGAGTTGTTCCATTGACCCTGTGATGAGCACACCCAGATCCTTCTCCTCCTCTGTCTGGGCTAGCTGCACTCCCCTAGCTTGTAAGTCCTCCTTGGGTTCTTCATCCCAAAATGCATCACCTTGCACTTTTGGCATTAAAGCCCAGTTGCCAGGTGTCTGACCAGGTTTCAAGCTTTGCCAGATCATCCTGCAACCCCTGCCATCCCCTAGGTCATCCACCACCGCCAACCTTGGTATCATCAGCAAACAGACTGATCTTGTTCTTGATGTCCCATGATATGTCTGCAATGAATATCCCAAACAACACTGGTCCCAACACCGAGCCCTGTGGGACACCGCTCGTCACTGCCCTTGGGTGTGAGAGCTCCCACCCACCACCACCCTCTGTTGCCTTCCTGTAGCCAGTTTCCTACCCATCTCACCAGCATTGCACCTGCCCCTGTGCCTACTAACTTCCTTCCCAGCCTTCCATGTGGCACTGAGTCGAATGCCTTACTGAAGTCCAGATACAGGACATCCACTTCATGTCCCCTGTCCAGTTGCCTAGTTACCCAGTCATAGAACCCGACCAGGTTGGTTTGGCAGGATCGCCGCATGTAAGCCATGCTGTCTGCTGTCCTGTAGTCCTTTGGCCTCTAGGAGGGCCACCAGCCTCTCCTTCAGGATAGTCTCCATTAGCTTACCCACGATGGATGTGAGGCTCACTGATCTGTAGTTTCCCGGTTCATCCTTGGGGCCACTCTTGTGGAGGGGCACCACATGAGCCATCCTCCAGTCCTGAGGTACACACCCCGAATGTAGTGAGGCATTAAATACGTCTGCCAAAGGTCCTGCAAGGACCTCTGCCAGCTCCTTCAGTACCCTGGGGTGGATGCCATCTGGGCCTGGTGCCTTGTCCACCCTCAGTGCCTTCAAACCCTCTCGAACTCTGCCCTCCATGATTTCCCCATCTGTCACCACTTCCCCCCCTCGTCTGCCACATTTCACCCATCTTGGGTGTCACCCCTCTTCTCTTTAGTAATACTGAGCAGAAGTACTCATTTAGTGCTTCCACCTTATCGTACCTGCTTCCACCCAACGCCCTCCTTCCTAATCCTTACTATGTGGTCCTTACAGCTCCTTTTCTCCCTGATGTACTTAAGAAGTCCTTCTCCCCTTCTAATGCCTTGTGCCAGCCTGAGTTCCGTAGATGCTTTGGCTCCCCTTACTGCCCTTGTCACCTCCTTCATTCTGTCAAGTACTCCTCTCTGTCCTCCCCCTCCCTGTTTCTTGTATTTCCTAAAGGCAGCTCTTTTCCTCCTTACTTTTCCAAGACCTCCTTGCTCAACCAGCTCGGTTTCTTAGCCCTAGCCTTCTTGCTCTGGGCTTTGCAGCAGTTTTGGTTGCCTCCACTATCCCCAACTTTATGAGCTCCCATCTCTGGTTAGTATCCATACTAGATTGGATTCTGGCCAGGTACCCTTTTACCACTTCCCCATCCTCCCAAAGTCAGCCCTCCTGAAGTCCAGCACTCTTGTGCCAGATTCCCTCCTTCCTTGCCCATATCCAATGTGAGCCATACTGAGTGGTGGTCACTCCCTGACAGCGGTTCCTCCACTGTAAGTTCTCTCACAAAGTCCCATTTGCCAGCACAAGGTCAAGGGTATTCCCTAACCTGGTTGGTTCACTGACCATTTGCAGCAGGAAGCTGTCCTGGAAGGCATCCAGCAGTACCTGCTCCCTTCTGTTCCTGGTTGTTGGGGTGCTCCAGTCCACTCCTGGCATGTTGAAGTCCCCCACAATCACCACACTACCCTTCTCGCAGGTCCTCCTGATCTGTCCCGCTAGTTCCCTGTCTAACTCTTCCATCTGAGATGGTGGCCTGTACACCACTCCCATTCTAAGACTCCTATTCTTGGAATCCTGGATTTGCACCCAAAGTGACTCTGTACTACCCTACTCCCCTTCCTCCCTTACACACTTCAGTCCTTCCTTCACATATAGTGCCACCCCCCCCTTTCCCAGTCACCCTGTCCCTATGAAATAACCTGTACCCTGGTACAGACAGGTCCCAGTCATTATATTGGGTGGCCTATGTTTCCGTGATGGCTGCAATGTCCACCTCTCCTCTGCCATGAGAACCTGCAACTCTGCAGTTTTCCTCCCAAGGCTCCTAGCATTAAGGGTAACCACCTTCCACCCTTCCACCTTCCCCTCCTCCCATCCTGCCTCCTTCCTAGCATCACCAATAGTACTTGCCATTTGTTCTTTGTCACTGTTATAGAGTAGCTCATATGATTTCCCAACCTGTGGTCTCTGCATATCTCTTCCCCAACTGCCACCCCCACTCCTAGTTTAAACTCCCAACTTCCTCTATATATTCTTCCATCCTCTGCTTCAACACTTTCTTTCCTTCCTCACTCAAGTGTAGTCTGTCCTTGGCATAGAGACTACTGTCCTCCCAGGTCCTCCCACCCCAACAGCCCATACCCTTTAGCACAACACCAGGTTCTTAGCCATCTGTTAAATTCCTCTATTCTCCAGCTTTCTTGTTGTGCTTGCCTTTGGCACCCGAAGTATCTCGGAAAAAGTTACTGAATCTTCCTGCCCCTCACATAATTGTGCTAGTTCCTCAAACCTCCTCTGGACTATATCCACTGTCTTGTCAGCCAGGTCGTTTGTCCCAAGATGTATAATTAAATGAGGCTTGTCCCTACCCCTTCTAGCATATTTCAGAACAGACTGTCCCACCCTTTCCGCTGTCATTCCTGGCATGGCCTCCACCCAAATGCGACTATGCCTCTCCGCCTTGCTACCCCACCTAACTCCTCTTAGTATTGAGTCCCCCAGCACTAAGATTCCACCCCTCTTACTCCCTGCTTGCTTCCTTTCATCTCCCTCCCGCACATTATTATGCCCTTTTAACCCTGTTGCAGTTCTCCCAGCAGAACTTCCCCCCGCTCCAGTTTGGTCCAGGCATTTATCAATTACTCCTCTAATTTCATCACTTCCCTCCTCCACCTTCTTCCTCTCTAGCAGTGCAAAACTATTTTCCGAAGATCCTTCACAAATGCCTGCTCCCTCTCTCTTCATAGTAACCTGTTCTCTCCTTTCCACTCCATGACTTTTGCCACTTCTTCGCCTCCCCTCACAAGTCCCTATCTCCTCCTTCCATTTGACTTTTGTCTCCTGACCTGGTTTCCCCGGCAATCGTTCTTCCTGGCCTGGGCCCCTTTGTCTCTGCTTCCCTTCTTCTGAGCCTCTCCTCACCACTGTTGGCTTAAATTGCCCTCCCTCATCTCCCCTTCTTCCTCCCTCCAGTATTGGGCTAAACCCACCCCCAATCTGCCTTGCCTGTCTTAGTTCCTCCTGCAGACCCTCAATCTCCTTTCTAAGTTTTTCTATGTGGTTGCACACTAAACATCCTCCCACTCTCCAGGCAATGTTTAGAAAGATTGGTGCACCGCAGTTGTTGCAGCCTACCACCCTACCCATTGCTGTCGTTGCCCACCAGCGACCCCCCACCCTTCCAGATGCAGGATACCAAACACTCCCCCAAGTCCCCACTCTCCCCCCTCTATCAGTGCAAAACATTCTTTATGTCCCTTACCTCCTTTGTTGCACATGTTTAGATATGTTGAGCAACTGCTTTTTATATTCCTATCCACACTCAAAAATACTTTAAGTAGCCATTGCACAACCTTCTTCAACTCCTACTCCTCCTTTACCCAATGCAATAACTATGTGAAGTAGTAATGAAAGCGCCTAGATTTGCATTTACTTCCCTTCCACTGAGAGAGCAGTCACCTCTTCACTTGCTGCAGTTCCTTTCCTGGATGTCTGCTTCTGCTATGACAGGTGCAAATCCTTTGCCTGTTTGAGGAAGTGATGTCAGAACCCTAGTACAAAGGGAATAATTGACCAGGGGTGGGTGAGGGATTGGGGTGGGTGGGACCAGCCAAGTCTTCGGAAACAATCAGGTAGCTGAGGCCTCTAGTCAGACAATTAGCACCCTTCCCTCACTCAAAACTTTGCAGCTAGTGAAGCCAGCAACAATGAATCAATTCTACTCAAAGCTCCAACATAGGTTTGCTACCCAAAGAAACAGGACACCAATTCAAACAGCTTCACCAACAATACATCAAAATAGGTTTGGAATTATAAGATATAGGTCTCCAATTCAAAGAAACAGACCAGTTAAATTACACCAATTATGTTTAAAAGAGAAGAAATAGACCTCTACAAATGCAGCCTGCCACACCGTAAACCAAACAAATGAGCCCACTTTTAGCTACCAAAACAGGTTTCAAAATTCCAACAGCCCAAAACAATACCCTGCTAGCCCCTTAGTAGTAAGAAAGAAAATAAACATTCTACCAAGTAGAATCCATGAAAAACAATGTAAAACAAGAAGCTACTGTACTGTAGATCTGATCCTGTCCCCCTTCTAGTTCCTTCAGCTTTTTTCCCTCCGAGTTTTGTGGGGCAAGCATTTTGCAGTTGATATTCATGGCCTCCACCTTCTTAGGGGATGCCATGGTGGAAAACTTGCATATGTGTGCTCGCTTCACCTATCAAAATTGTGTTGGCTATGCGAGGTGTGTGGCTTAGGCATTTGGTGGCTGATCAGGCTTCCAAGACCAAGCTGTTCAATCTACCCTTTGAGGGAGGCTTGTTGTTTGGTTCTGGCCTGGATGATATTTTGAAGGATATCCAGGATAAAACTGGCTATCTTCCAGTGTCAAAGCAACATCAGAAGGCCTTATCAACCCCAAAAGTTCAAGGAGGTGGCCAACAGAGGCAGTTCCAAGGGAGGGGCATTCATTTCTTTTGGAACTTCAGGAACCAGAGGAGTAAAGGGCTGGTTACAGGAGCAATAGTAGCAGAGGGGCCCTTGCCCAAAAATGCAATAGAGACCCAGGGCAAAAATGGGTACCTCACAATGAAGGTACTTGGGCCCATCTCTGCCTCCCTTTCCTTGGTGGAAGACTGCACAATTTTTACACAGTATGGACCCAGATATATCAGATGCTTGGGTTTTGGAAATTCTGGCTTTAGATTATGCCAAAGAATTTTCAAAAATCCCCTCAGTGGGGTGCTTTCTACCATCCATGGTTCTGAAGGACATGATGAAGAGACCCTGGACCACCTCACTCAAATTGGGGCAATTGTGCTGGTACCTCCCAGTGAGCAAGGCCAGGGATTCTACTCTATTTTGTAGTTCCCAAGAAGTCAGGGAGTTTCAGGCACATTCTGGATCTGAAACAGCTTAACAAGTTTGTGCACCACACAACCTTGGAGTCCTTGCACTTGATCATCCAAGCTATCCAGCTGGGAGATTTCTCGGCTTCCATAGATCTGAGAGATGCATATCTCCACATTCTCATCTGTCAGTCTCATCAGAGGTGCCTCAGGTTCATGGTCCTGGGACATCACTTCCAGTACAGGGTGCTTCCTTTTGGGCTGGCAACAGCCCCAATGTCTTTTCAAAGGTGCTCATAGTCCCAGTGGCTCAAATCCATCAGGAGGGACATCATGTCTATCCCTACCTGGATGATCCGTTTATTCGAGTACCATGTGCGCCATTAGCAAGGATGTCAGTGACCAGGACTCTGGAGGTGTTGGAGTCCCATGGCTGGGTGGTAAATCAGCAGAAAATCTCTCTCGAGCTGTCTCAGACCCTGGAACATTTGGGAGCAGTGTTCAAGATGGACCAGGAGAAGGTCTTCCTCTCACCAGCCAGGAAGAAGACCCTTTTGAGAGAGGTTCAGTGGCTGAGGAGCCAGTCGCCGGCTGCAGCTCACCATCTGCTACGGATTCTGGGCCTCATGATGGAGGCAATAGAAGTAGTCCCATGGGCTCGCCTTCACATGTGGCCTCTACAGATGGAGTTACTGTCAGCTTGGGATCCGACCTCGAAGGATTATCAGGCCAGGATCCCCCTCTCACCACAGCTGCGGCAGTCTCTGAGTTGGTGGGTGAGTTTGGAGAATCTGAGCAAAGAATCCCCCTTGGAAGTCCCCACCAGAGTTGATTCTGACATCTGATGCCAGCCTGTCAGGTTGGGGGCAGTCCTGGACCACATTCCTGTCAAGGGTTTTGGTCAGCACAGGAACAGTACCTAAACATAAACCTTCTGCAGATGAGGGCGGTGCGCCTTGCTGTCCTTCATTTTCAAAGTCAGATGCAGTCAAAAGCCATGAAAATAAGGTCAGACAATGCTGTCACAGTGGTGTACATGAACAATCAAGGGGCACAAAGAGCAGGGAGATGCTGCAAGAAGCCACCGATCTCCTGCTGTGGCCAGAAGAGAATCTTCTCTCTCTGTCAGCAGTCTACTTGGTGGGGGAGTTGAACATTCAAGCTGATCGGCTAAGCCGGGAAAATGCTCATCCCAGGGTAGTGAATGTTGAACCCGGAGGTGCTCAACCTCCTATGTCAAAGGTTCGATCGTCCCCAGATCAATCTGTTTGCCTCTAGCCACAATGCTCAAGTTCAGCTTTTTTTCAGCTGCTACTGGTGACCACAGGCAGAAGCAGTAGACGCCCTGTCACAAGAGTGGAATTTCAGCAGAGCATTTACCTTCCTCCCTCTGCCTCTCCTCCCCAAGATCATACGCAAAATAAGGCACTCAAGAGGAAGCTTTCTTCTAATAGCCCCAGAGTGGCAAAGAAGACTGTGGTTCCTGGACTTAGTGAACCTAGCTTATTTTTATTTATTTTATTTTATTGAAATCTAGGATTACAAATACCTTTGAGCAGGAACTGCTCGTTTACAAAGGTTCCATGTCGAAGGAATGGGCGTATACATACATACAAAGGTCAACATACATAGATACATAGATAGTGTCGGCAGATAAGGGCCTATGGCCACCCAGTCTGCCCATTTGAGCTTGTAAGTTCAGTTTGTTTTCCTAGAAGTCTGTTGCCTTACCCTGACCTCCAGAATTCCTTTATGTCTATCCCATGCATTCTTAAATCATGTGATTGTTTCAGCCCCACCACTTCCTCTGGCAGGGTGTTCCACTTGTCCACCACCCGTTCTGTGAAGAAATTCTTTCTCATGTTTCCTCTGAATCGTCCTCCCTCCAACTTCATCCCATGCCTCTAGTCCTGGAACATCTTTTCGCTTAAAATAGTGTTTTCCTGCACCCTGTTCCTCCCTGTAAGATACTCATATGTCTCTATCATATCCCCTCTCTCCCTCCTCTCCTCCAGGGAGTACATGTTCAGTTCCTTCAACCTGTCTTCATAGGACTTGTGATGCAATCCATGCACCATCTTTGTTGCCCTCCTCTGAACCTTCTCTACCCTGTCTATGTCCTTACGTAGGTATGGTCTCCAGAACTGTACACTGTATTTCAGGTGGGGCCTCACTAGTGTCTTGTATATGGATTATGACCTCCTTTTCCTGCTGGTGATGCCCTGCCATACATCCAGCATCCTATTTGCTTTACCTGCTGCCTTGTCACACTGTTTCCTTACCTTGAGGTCATCAGAGATGATAACCCCAAGATCCCTTTCCTGCCTGGTGCATGCTATATCCTCACCCCCAACTGATATATTGTGCCAGGGTTTTTGTGCCCTATATGCATTATCTTGCACTTCTTTGCATTGAATTTCAACTGCCAAACCCCTGACCATTCTTCAAGTTTCTGCAGGTCGCTTCTCATTCTGTCTACACCCTCTGGTGTGTCTACTCTGTTACAGAGCTTTGTGTCATCAGTGAACAGTGAAATTCTGCCTTCTAGATCCTACACCATGTCACTGATGAAGATGTTGAATAGGACTGGTCCCAGCACTGATCCCTGTGGTACCCCACTGGTCACTCTTCCCTCTGTGGAGTGACAGCCATTTACCACCACCCTCTGTGTCCTGCCACCCAGCCAGTTACCTACCCACCACACTACTGTCCTGCCCACACCCATATTCCCCAGTTTGTGTAATAGTCTTCTATGTGGCACAGTGTCAAAGGCCTTGCTGAAGTCCAGATAGGCCATGTCCACTGCCCTCCCTGATCTACCTCCTAGTCACCCAGTCAAAAAATTCCAACGAGGTTGGTTTGACATGACCTCCCCTGGTGAAACCATGCTGCCTTGGTCCTGTAGTTCATTGACAACCAGATGTTCCACCAATCTCTCCTTCAGTAGTGGTTCCATGATCTTCCCCACTACCGAGGTGAGGCTGACTGGTCTGTAGTTCCCTGCTTCCTCTTTGTTCCCATTTTTGTATAAGGAGACTACATCTGCTGTCCTCCAGTCTTTGGGTACCTCCCCTGTTTCCAGTGATCGGCTAAACAGGATAGCCAGAGGTTCAGACACCACCTCTCTTGGTTCTTTAAGGACCTGGGGTGCACCCCATCTGGCTAACATAGTAATACATTAGTTACACAATAAAAAGTAGTAAGAGACTGAGGCTTAGGAAATTCCAGTAATTCAAAAATGTGCCAGATGTTAGGTAGCATGACATACCAGCCAAGGGCAATCTTAGAATAAGTGCTGCAGGTGAGAGGGGTATGCAGGCAGGAAAGCCATTGTCAAGGGTAGAGTGAGGGTAAGAGCTCTAAAGGGAGGAGGAGGATAAAAGTCAGGAAATGCCTGGGGGAAGGAGAGGGGAAGGGGTAGGCAGGTAGGAGGGCAAGGCGAGGAGAGGTAGCTGTCAAGACTGAAGTGGAGGGCAGCTTAACGTGCACTGTTTCATGTTCCATTGTGGGGGAATCTTCTCTCTCAGGGCCCTATTCTGCATCCAAATCCAGCAGTGGTGCAGCTCACTCCTGAAACAGAGTTTCTCTAAGATGGTGGTGAACACCCTGATGGCTGCCAGAAAAATTTCCATGTCGGCAGCTTATGCTCGCATATGGACCATCTTTTTGGCCTGGGCCAGGGAAAAGAACATGCGACCTTTCAAAGCCATGGTTCTGCAAATTTTGGGTTTCTTGCAGGAAGGGGTGGAAAAAGGTTTGGCCTTGAGCACCCTGAGAGGTCAAGTGTCAGCCCTTGGAGCCTCCTTGGGTTTCTCACTGGCAACTAACCAAGAGGTTATTTGTTTTCTGCAGGCTGTCAGCAGGAGTTGACCTCTGCTCCAATACCCTGTTCCCCAATGGGATCTGAATCTGATTCTGAATGCTCTCTGTAAGGAGCCTTTCAAACCAATTTCATCGGTACTGTTGGATGTGCTGTCTTACAAGGTATGTTTTTTAGTTGCTGTGTGCTCAGCCTGGAGGATTGGCATACTCCTGGCCGTGTCCCACAAAGAACCATAGCTTGCCATGCATAAGGTGGTGCTCAGAACAGTTCCGTTACACAAGTTAGATTTGCGATGGGCAGTTAGGACATACATTAGATGGACTGTTGAGTTCCAGAAATCAGACAGATTATTCATCTTTTTTGGAGCAGCTAAGTATGATCAAAAAGCATCCAAGGCCATCCTAGCTAGGTGAGGCCTGCATTGCCAAAGCTTTTTGTTGCAGTATAGAAGAGGTCTCTGGTTCTCATCAAGGCTCGCTACACCATGGCTATGGACACTTCCTAGATGGAGAGAGGTGAAGCATCTGTTTTAGAGTTGTGTAAGGCAGCTACATGTTCCTCCATCCACACATTCACACGTGCGCTACAGATTGGCTGTTCAAACCTCTACTGATATGGCCTTGGTCACATAGTTATGCAGGCCGCAGTTAGCAGGGAAATTCTTTCCTGTCCATGGTTGAAATATGGGCAGGGGTCAACATTAACCTTTTTTTTTTCGCATACTAACCAGCAGGACAAGTTGATTTGAAATTGCACTAGCCCACAGATGGTTGCACCAGCCTCCAATTATAATATCACATTTTGATCACTTATACAGAAATAAATTCATGCCAGTAAATAGTCTGATCATTGCACATTTATCCTGCTCCCATAATGCTTCCTGCTCCAGCAAACAAACAAAAAAAGATTGCCATGCAATCACACACAGTGTGCCTCCCCCATTGTTTTGTATAATGGCCTCCTCTCTTGCTCTTACTGTGTTCCCCGCCCACTGAACAAGAGAATCCCACAACAGCAAATGTTTAGTCATATAGTCCTAGCTCTGCACACATGATAGCAGGCATCATCATGCACCACACACTTTCACCCCCAACCACAGGGTAATGAATAGAGTCAGGCAGAGAAAGACATTCTCAGCCCCACCTTTTGGTCAGCCAAAGATCTGCACTATTGGAAGTTTTCATACAGTGTCAAGTCAGCCAGGGGTAGATCTAGGATTTATTTGAGGAGGGGGCTACACAAACCTAGGGGACTTGGGAAATAGAAAACTTTGTGACATTTTTTATATATGCCAGACACAAAAGTACTGATTTTAATATGCTCTGCCCCAACAATAACAATGTTTTTATCATTGTCCTTTCATTAGCCCTGGGGAAACAGTACCCAGGCATAAAGCTATGCCACTACTGTTTCTATTTAGGAGGATCTATGTACCCCAGGAATGCCTATTTTAACAATTCAAATGATGTATTTTATTATGGTTTATTTTTGCACCATACATGCTCCAGAGCATTGTTTTTAGAGCGAAAAAACATGCTGGGTGGGATAAGGGTGGGACTGCATGGATGGCATAGAGACACATATCTTAGTCAGGCACTCACCACTTTGAAATAATGTAGGCACCAGCCTTCAAACTTTTTTCTGAACATAGTAGTCCATTTATTAAGCAGGACAGACCCAGTATACCTCTTTGCATTTTGTCACTGAAATTTTGAACACAGACATACAACATGTTGAGAAGTGAGGGGCACTGGTCTACGACAAATCATCAGACAAAGACAAGTTCAGAAAACTGGAAGCTCGTGACTTAACAGCACTCTACCTTGATCACAGCCTAGACACTGGCTGAAAGTCTGAACAGTGGAGTGATAGTGACTCACATTGAGTCTTTTGTGGGATCTCCATCTTGTATTGCCAGATAATTGAGCTCTTAATGAGGGGCTAATCACATCAGGCCATCTGGAACACTGAGAGAGAAAGATTAGCATGAGGACCAGAACCTGCTACAGTAGGGACTTTTTTAACTTCATTGACAGCCATGGAAAATCTGCACTAGTCACGATGGACAAGTAGAGGGTTAACTGCACTAGCCCTGGTCAGTTTGCACTAGGTCCTGGGCTAGTAAAACAATGTTAAAATTGACCCCTGCGTATGAGAGAGTTTTCTCCCCCACCTGTTTTCTTCATAGGTATTGCTTCTTAGAACCCATCTGTAAGTACTACCTGTTGACAATGTGTAATACTACAGAAAGACGAATTGTCTTCATACTTACCGTAATTTCCTTTTCTGCTAAATCTTACATTGTCAATGGGGCCTGCCCAGTAGCCTCGCTCCTGCGGGAGAATATTGTCTGGTATGCCAGCACAGGGATGTTCACTGTTATATTATAAACTCTAATTGTAAATCTGTCTGGGCATCCCTCTATAGTTTACCTGCTGTGCCTATGTTTATTTAAATGTGTTAAAAAAGTAGTTTTACTTTAGAATGTTGGTTGCTATCACACAGATTTTACAGGTTCAAATTTGATGTTAACCAAGAGTGTCTCCTTTGTTGCAGGTGAGTGTCTACAATGCATGCAGTTCTTTGCCTTGTAATAACTCTTTTCTTTCAAGTTGATTTGGTTCCGCAGGACCTTCCAAGACCTAGACCTTTGGAAGATGAGCCTCGATCATTCAGTTCTGTCATCTGGCAAGGTAGGACACTGTTTACCAAATTTTATTCTGGCTAGAGTCACATCTGTGTAGACAGCTAATTTATGTGTCCTTGCGTGTCAAGTAGACCAGTATGGCATTTATTTCCACCTTTAGAGGCACTGCGAGGACAATAGTGACCGGGTAGTAGCTGCTGTCCGGAATCCTCATGTGCCCAACATTCTAAGGCTGATTCAGCCTTTGGGCTGTTCCATTTCCCCTAGTAAGGGAGCACAATACCTATCTGTAAGTACTACCTATTGACAATGTAGGAGCTAACAGAAAAGGAAATTATGGTAAGTAAGTAAGAAAAAAATTATTTTTATGCAGTACAGTTTGGTGTGGTTGAACCAAGTACTGTGTCAGTCTCTTTCTATATTAGTTGTAATTATTTTGTTTAGTTCTTAAAGTGACACTTACTTACAGTAACTTGTTAATTACCCTGTTGTGTGTCTTGTTAATCCCTGTCATGTAAAAAAAAATACAATTAAAAATAAACTTTTTGTGATGGTTTTACTGTAGGTATTAGCTCAGTAAACTGTTCTGCTCAGAATTTAATCACACTGCTTATCCCTCGAGAGAGGTGTTATTTTCTGCTGCTGTTTAGTTGTATGGCAGGGTTTCTTTAAATGTTTTCCTTACAGTGGGGGCTGTGCATCAGAGATGGGCCGGGTATGCGCATTTCATGTGTACCTGGCCCACATAGGTCTCCACCTGCAGACAGGTGCGAGGTGGCCGGCATGCTCAAAAGCTGATCACTGCCGTGCATCTGTCCGCAGCCCTGCCCCACTCCCCCGCTGCAAAGCTGCATTGAGGTGGATTAGTGGATACAAGTAGGCATCCAGTTGGATGCCTGTCCTGGTCCCCTAGTGGATCCCCTGCTCCATGCAAAGCAGGGGATTCTGGGATGGTGAGAACCAGAAACAGCAAATGTCAAAATGGGGATCCTCTATAGGCATAGGTACTCTATGACCCCAGAGGCATTTTCCTTGGCAACTAGGAGCTCTATACTTGCCACAATCAATTACAGGCTCATCATTTACAGTGCAGCAATGGATTCGGCACTAAAAAGGACGAAGACTCTCTTGAATGCAGCCTGCTGACTCATCCTGGGAGCAGACCACTATACACATACCTGTCTTCTATACCGGAGGACTGGCTGGCTCCAACTGTAGTAAAGGATCAAATACCAGGCCTGCTTGCTGGGGGAAACAAATCCCTGCTTGGCCTTACTCCACTGCACTCCCTCCGGTAGCTTGATATCCCACCTCAAGTATGGCCTCCAGAACTGTGCACAGTACTGCAAGTGTAGCCTGACCTGTGACCTGTAGAGGGGCAAGATCACCTCCCTCCACCTAGATGAGAACCCCCTCGCTATACACCCAGTGCCCTGACCAAATTTCCCCCCCACTCACTAAAATACCACCAACAGCTTAATCTGGTTCAAAGTCCGTTGACATTCATCTGTATCCCCCTCCCCCGGGTTGTGCCTGAAAATAGGCAGAATTTGCCTAGTGAACTTACCTGGTCAACAAAAAACTAAATAAATAACTCTTCCAACGCGCTAAGTTCTCCAAGTCGACCAGGAGTTCAACAAAGGGTGTTCTCGTACATACATATAAATATGCCAGCAGAAACAGACCTCCTGGTCTATCAATGTCTACTCGAGTGTGCAGCTAGCACCACTAGGTTGCAGCTGCCCCACCCCTCCCTTTTTGTCCACCTTCTACCATTCTCAACCTCATCCACCCATACTCTCCCCTGTTCTTTGTCCCATACCCTTTTAAAGCTACCCACAGTTTTTCATGATATCACCCTCTCTGGTAGGGTGTTCCACTTCAACACCACTCTCTCTATGAAGTAATGCCTCCTCATCTCCCTCCTAAATCTTCCCCCCTCTATTCTTAGCCCATGCCTTCTAGTGTCTCTTCCCTTCCTCAGTTTAAAAACCTCATCGGCTCCATCCTTGTTGATCCCCCTCAGATACTTGAAAGTTATGAGCATGTTCCCCCATCCCTCCTCTCCTCCAGGGTGTACATATTCAGTTCCCCCAGCCTGTTCTCGTAGTCCCTCCCCTTCATTCCCTGTATCATTTGAACACCTCCAAGCCATAAGCCGGAGGGATCACCCTCAGGCTTATGGCTTGGAGGTGTTCAACTGACGACCTCAGATCAGGTGGGAATCCCAGGACAATTGACCACCTGCCTGACACTTAAATTCAGGTGTCAGTGTCGTCAAAACTTCTTTTTCATCTTGAGGAATATTGCCAGGGTGAAGCACCTGGTTCCTCCAGAGGACCTTCCAACATTGATCCACGCCTTCGTTACTCCGCCTTGACTACTGCAATTCCTTTATACCTAGGGCTATCGGGGTTGAATCTTGCGTCTGCAGCTTTGTGCAAATGCGGCAGCCAGGCTGTTGACTGGATCTTCTAGATCCAGCCATATAATACCTGTTACCCGCGGACTGCACTGGCTGCCAGTGTTCTTGAATCACCTTCAAGGTCGTTTTACTGCCCTACATGATCTGGGACCTACCTACCTGAAAGAGCTCCTTTGTCTTACAATCCCCCATCCCTCCGATCCACTGATCTAGGGATTGCTAGAGATTCTCAGGTTCGCTTGAAAACATCCGGTGCTAGATAGTTTAGTTTTATGGCACCTACCCTGTGGAATTCTCTACCTCATCAGGTGCGAGATTGCCCGACCGTCCTTAGTTTTAAGGGAGCTTTAAAAACCCATCTTTTTAGTATAGCTTTTAAGGACTTACATTAGTTTTTAACTTTATTGTATTTATTGTTTTGTGAATTTGTACAGGCGCTTTGATTTTAAGAAAAGTGCCTTTTAAAAATAAAGATGAATTGAATTGAATCATCCTCATTGCCCTCTGCTGCAATCCCTCCAGTAGCTTGATATCCCACCTCAGGTATGGTCTCCAGAACTGCACACAGTACACCAAGTGCTGCCTGACCAGTGACCTGTAAAGGGGCAAGATCACCTCCCTCCACCTGGATGAGAACACCCTCGCTATACACCCCAACATCTTGTTCACCTTTGCTGCCACTTTCCTGCATTGGGCAGAATTGTTCACGCTCCCTGTTACCATCACCCCTAGGTTCTTCTCCTCTTCCTCAGTGATCCCAGCTTCACCCCCCAACCAGTATTCTCTCCTTCGGTTCTTTGCCCAGAAGTGCATAATCTTACACTTCTTGGCATTGAACCCCAGCTGCCACCTCTCCAACCACTCCTCCAGTTTGGTTAGGTCCCCCTACAGTTGCTTCCATCCCTCCTCTTTGTCCACTACTGCACCCATTTTTGGTATCGTCTGCAAACAGACTTACCCTGCTCACCAGTCCATGCTTGATGTCTGAGATGAAGAGCCCAAATAACACCTAGCCCAGCACTGAGCCCTGTCTCACCCCACTCATCACTGATCTAGGTGTTGATAATTCCCCACCACCACCCTCCATTATAGCCTCCCATGCAGCCAGTTTGTAATCCTATTTGCCATCTTCATCCCCACTCCCACACCAGTTAGCTTCCCCCAAGCCACCCATGAGGTACTGAATCGAAGGCCTTGCTGAAATACTGCATGGCCCCTATTCAGCTGCCTTGTTATGCAGTCATAATATTGTATTAGGTTAGTGTGACAGGACTTCCCCGATATGAACCCATGCTGCCTCACATGCTGGAGGTAATTGTCCTCTAGAAATGATACCAGCCTCTCATTCAGTATGGAAGTGAGACTGACCAGCCCATAATAGCCCAGTTTGTCCCTTGGGCTGCTTTTGTGTATCATCACCATATGGGCCATCCTCCAGTCCTGAGGCACACATCCCATATCCAGGGAGTGTTGGAACAGATCCGCCAGCAGTTCCACCAGCACCTGCACCATCTCCCTCAACACCGTGGGGTGGATACCATCTGACACTGGTGTCTTGTCCACTTTGAACACCCTCAGTCCTACTACTCAGTACTCCTAGTACTACTCAGTACTCTACTTCCCTCAATCATTCCATCCGTCACCTCTTCCCCCACCCTCCCAGTCCAAGGTGGTAGTGGTCCCCCCTTCTCCTGCGTAAAACCAAGCAAAAGTATTCATTTAGTGCTTCCACTTGTTCCTTTTCCTTTGCTTCCCTCCCCACCTCTCTTTATCCTCACTATGTTATTCCTGTACTTCTTTCTCTGATGTATCTGAAAAGCCCCCCTTAATCTCTTGTGCTAACTATAGCTCCTTGAGGCCTTAGCTTCCTCCCCTCTTGGTCACTTCCTGACCATCTTGCATACTTCTCCCTGTTCTCCTCCTTCTCCGTCCTTCTGAACCTTTGGAATGTAGCTCTCTTTGCCATCACCCCTTCCATCACCTCACTGTTCAACCAGCATGGTTTCCTTGCTCTGCTCCTCTAACTCTGTAACTTGGTGCAAGCTTCCATTGCCTCTGTAATCCTCCGTTCTCCAGATACCTTTTAGGCATACTACTTTTGCCCAGTATGCTCTTGCTGTCCAGGGCTCTCAATGGTAGAATGACCTCCCAGCACTGCTGATTGAGACTGCGAATATCGGCCAGTTTAAAAAATATCTTTGCCTACTTCTGGCACAAGAGAAACTATGCAACTTCCTCTTAGCTGCTTGCCCTCAGTGTTCAACCACAGGATAGTAAAACTGTACCCTTTGTTACATTGTTAATCCGCCCTCTCCTCCCCCCCGACTGCCCCACTCTCTAATTCCTACCCCCCACTCCTCTCTTGCCTGTCCTCACCCTTCTGTTTCTCCACCTTGCCTTTCCACTACCCATGACAAGGCCCTTCTTTGGCTGCCATCTATTTACTGCTCTGCACCTCACACTAAACCCATACCTGTCCCTTGTCAACAGACCCACTTTATCCGCCTACCTCATCCCTTTCCCCCTCCCTCCCCCCCTCACACAAACAAAGCCTTTACCAGGTTGCCTTTCTATTTCCACAGATTGCACTTCAATTGTAATCCTTGCCTGACTACGAGGATGATGTCACTTTTCAATCATGCCCTTATGTAACTATTGTCTGTCCTAGCTAATATGGATATATCACTGTTTGTTTCCCTCTCATTTTCTGATTTCTGTATTGTGTGTGATTAATTGTATTGTGTAACATATCGACTCTGAGCCTTTGTAAAAGAGCCAGTTTGCACTCAAAGGTATTAATCCAAACTGTGAAATAAATAAATTAAATATTTTAAAAAAACAGCCAAGTGCCTGAAAGGCTGTCCCCAGCCCTCCCTAACTGCCCAGAGGGCTAGAGCCGCATGTTAGGGGAGAGTGCATGTTTCCATCACAACTGATGGATGTAATCTGGGAGGATGTGTAACAGATATGGCAGAGTCCTTGTTGCCATATCCTGCACTCCCCCTTGCCTGGCACTCCATCCCTTTGTGAATGGGGCAGAGTGCTGGCACACCCCCAGACATGCCCATGGAATGGTGATTAGGGGATTGAGTGCACAAGGGACACACATCCCTTCCATGAAATTGCTGGAAGAGATGCTCGACTAAAGGGAGAGGTACTACGGAGGTGGCAAAGAAGTGCATAAGTTCTGTGGGGCAAAAGGGTGTTGCATCTAAAAACTATGTCTGCAGCAGTGCCATTTATGAGCTGTGAGACCGGTAGTAGTAGTAGTAAAGAAGTAGATGAGAAAAATAGGGAGAGAAGAAGACAGTGATAGTGTCTTGTAGCCGACTGGATTCAAGATGCTCTACCAAACTTTCCTTTAACAGGGTTTCCCTTGATTTCCCAACCACTGATATGAAACTAACCAACCTATAGCTGCTAGCCTCCTCCCGGCTGCTGCTCTTATGGAGAGGGACCACATCTGCTCTCCTCCAGTCCTCCAGAACCACACATTTTTTCAATGAGCTGTTGAATAAGGCCATTAGTGGAGCAGCTAGCACAACCTTCGCGCCGGTCAATGTGCTCCGTGACAACTCACACCCTACTATCAGCTCCAGCATCAGTCAGTCCCCTGTACAAATGGCTCCCTGTCAATTCACCCACCCACCACCATATAAATTCAATAAAAATAAACTCCAGGGGGAGCAAATCAGGAACAAATTATGCAGGGAGCAAACTGATGCAAGAGCTAATAGCCTGGCACGAGTTGTCACAGAGCATATTAAATGGAGTGAATTGACGTGCCACCTCCTAGATAGGGTGTCCCCCCCTTTTTTTTAACCAACATACTTGTGCCTAACGTGCTTGGAGTGTCTGCACTCCTTATCCACTTGCCTGAACATATTTGTCACCTTACCCTTTTTAGGGTGTCTTCTACTTTCCCTTTTCAGCCCCCTTATCTGTACCTACCTACATCTGTAGAAATAAGCAGATTGCAAATCACATCCATTTTTTAACATGGAACTCTAATTTATAAATGAAGTGTTATATTTTGACCACAGCTGCACACACACATAACCAAGCACACAACCCAGATGTGAAAAATTGAATTCCAACTGAAAGCTGAACTTAAGAATTTTGAAGATGCTAGCATTGGAAATTCTTTTTAGGGAAATAAGATGCACTGGAATAGTAAGAAGCAATTCAAATAAAAAAGTATATGATGTTTAATAGCTATCTCCAGCTTAACCATTCTACCTGATGGAAATACATTTCTCTGAAAAGTTCCAATAATTGGCATTGCTTGATAGCACTGTACTCGGTATCCTCTATTGTTTCATCTTAATTCCATGGAAATCAAGAGGTGCATAAAAGGGCAAAGACACAGTAAGCAGCTAGAATGGTTTTTGATTTATTTGGCAAAAAAATATATAATTCTGAACTCTTTCTGTTGACTGAGAAGACATAAAACATGACACAGACATATATACAGTCCTCTTATAAATATACAATATATACAAATTAAATATATAAAAAAGTATCTCAAAGCTTTGTACATGTAGCATGTTTTAAATTATGACATAAAATAAAAATTGAGCTTTAAAATAAAACATTACGATAAACTATTTTCAGTGATAAATCTGAGACCTTCATATAAACATATCTTTAAAAAAACCTTTTTTTTCCTGAACATGATAGACATATACCAGATACCGCTAATCCAGTCACACGCTTAAGGGCATCTTGCTGTTAGAGGATAACATCAAAGTACACCTAGCAGCTTACTACTAAATTTCAATCTGTTGACACTTTTATTTTAAGATGTGTAGTTTCTATACAAAAATTTTGATTAACTCGTTTGCTTTTCAAACTCCAACAGAGTACCAGTCTTCATCAATTTCATTTTTATCAGGCACTTTCTGTTACATGTAACTTTTAAAATTCCCCTGAGAATTTTTCTGTATTATTTTAGGTACAAAACTTTTTGGCTGGGTTTGGCTCAACTGAAGGGGGACAAGAAAACATTTCAGCCATTTTTAGGCCGAGTATCTGGTATCACAGGTAACAATGGTACTAGTCTATCCCAACTCTAAAGTCCCAACTTTATGGCACTTCCACTGAAAAAGGACCAGCCTTTTTTCTCTAATCCTTGGTTCCAGAGATCCATGGAATTACATCTCCAAAGAAGTAGTGCAAATTTCCCCAGCTTCCATTTTGAATACCTCCAAGCCAAAGCTTCCCTCTATTGTCCAACTTTCTTTTTCCGAGCCAGGTTGAAAACGTCCTTTTAATATTTTACAGTAGTCCATTCCAAATTGTAGCAGCATGAATAAATATTAAATATAAAGAAATATATAGAGTTCTAATAGTCCAAAACGGCTGTAAACATTTCCTAGCAGTTGAGTCAGGAGGGCAGAATTTTAGAAGTGTACAAATTCATTTTCAAACCTAAGAGAGAGAAACAAAAGGGCATTAGATTATTTGCATTCTTTCAGATATCATTATTGTGTAGTCAGTTGAGAGGTAGCTTGTTTTTAATGCGGTCCAGTGGGACACTAAGAGACCAGAATTCTAAATGGACAGTGGCAACATAATCACATTGTACTAAATTATGTAACCAATCTAGTGCCATTAATCTTCACAGTATCTGTATTGTTTGTGTATTTAGTCATTGACTACAAATAGAAGCATGGAATTACTATGACATCTCATGCTGCACAGGCAGGACATCTAGAGGAAGCTTTGTAGACTTCATGACAGACAACTTATTTACAAAAGAAAGAACAGATTCAACAAGGATTATGAGCTAATTTGACAGTCACTGGAAACTACAGTAGTGTCTGGAACAATAAAACACACAAGGAATCAGACACCTACCATCTCTATAAAGCACAGTCATGCCTACCCTATAGTTATGTTTTTAGCTATCTAGCCAAGATGGAAAACGTAATACATTTTCATTTTTGTTGATATTATTATTATTATTAATCATCCATCATCCATTTTACCTAGTAGGCTAAAATTAGTTGGGATTCTAGCAAAGTTCACTCCAGAGACGGTGTCCGATTCCTTTTCTGTGTTTTATAAATTTAGCCATTAGTTTCTATCTACTATCTACTGACAAGGCTATTAATTTAGAGCCTAGTTACTATATGTGACTCTATATGTAGTTCCGAATAGAAAATCCCTTATATAAAATAAAAATTATTCTTTGGGTTGTTAGTATCTGGGAACCAAGAATATTGAGTGAGAAACAACTGTATTACCTCTTGTATAGTGCATAGTATACCAGAGCAATTGGGAGTGACGATGTGAAGTGCAGAGATGCAGTTACATTACCTGAACTACAACACAACAGAACATCCTGAAATATATAGGTTCAAGATATCAGTGCATCACCTGGTTAGAACACAGCAGGGCACCTATGAACTTGCAACCCCCACGCAAAACTTCACCTCATCTACCACAGTGATGCAAGGGCTAAGAAATGTTGCTAAAATTATGAAAACTTGATGCTACCTCTGTCGCAAAAATGCACTGCTCTATCTGTTCAGGGATGACATAAACAGGATGGTATAATCCTTCTTTTGGGTAGCCAATGGCAGGTTTTGATGGGAGCTGGTCTGATCTTTTACTACAACAACAAGAAAAAGAAAAATAGGTTAATGATTATTTAAACATTTTTGTTCACTCTAGTCATGCAGAGTTTTAAGACCATATTCAAATAGGCAAAGGGGAATCATTTACTTTTCTCGTTTCTGTTTACGGATGTAGTCTTCTTCAGATAGGTTGTAATCCAGGAGTTTCTGCTTATAATTGAACTTTTCTGTTAGGCAGTCACTACTCAGCTCAGCATCTTTATTGGAGACTTTGAAATGTCCAGTGGAGATAACAAAGGCCTCTTTCTCTTTCAGGTTATTGATGGTGTCCAGGTCATTCTTGACATTATCCTGCATATCCTTCTGATTCTGCCTCATCTGTCTCAATATAATGGCAGCAGCACAGACAACTAGAGCCAAGGTAACTAGTCCAAGGGCAAAGGAGACAGCCAGGGCAACTGGGAACTGGTCATTTGCCACAATGGCAGAAGCAGTGGGCTTGACCATAAACTCACAGACAGACCCCATAAATCCTGTGGGACATTCACAGACATGTCCAGTGAAGTGTGTGTAGCATATCCCCCCATTCTCACAGGGGTTCGAGCCACAAGCATCCATGCGAATACTGCAGTCCTTTCCACCATAGCCGAGGGTGCATGAGCAGGAATAGCTGTTGATTCCATCAATACAGGTGCCACCATTGGCACAGGGATTTCTGGCACAGTCATCAATGTTGATCTCACGGCGGGCACCAGTGAATCCGGGACGGCAACGGCAAGTTAAGCCTCGGCCTGGGTCCAAGCAAAAGCCACCTAGTGAGAAGACAAATTGCAGTGAGAAATGAATATAATAGTGTAAATGGGGATTAAGCCCTGCATCAGACTGAACCCTGGCTCAGTGGATACCATCCATGCGATCTACCAGCTGAACGGTCAGTGATACTACTCCTTTCCTGTACCATATTCATTGTGCTCATGACTGTACTCTTATGAGTCATGACTGAAAATAGGCATTTTATTGTCTATCACACTTAGCAGGTAATCAAAAAACAAATAAATAACTGAGTAACTAGGGCTCCCTGTGGGTGCCCTCAGTCTAACAATGCACATCGACATCTAGTTAACACCCTATATAAAACATAGGTATTGACATGGTAACAGCTTCCACCACCACCGCTAGGCATTGAAAACTCAAATTGCAGTAGAAAAATTAGGGGAAATGCAAATTGCACTTCATGATTTCATTTCCACACCACTGTACCATTGTACCAGACCACATAAAAGAAATTAGGTCATGTTCCAATTACAACTGAACAAATAAATGGCATGCTATTACCATTAAGGCAAGGGTTGTTGCTGCATCTGTCAATCTTTTTCTCACAGTTTGATCCATGGTAATTGACAGGGCACTGACAAGTGTAACCTCCAGTGATCTTCGCAACGCAGGTGCCACTGTTAAAGCAGGGACCGTCGGCACAAGTCATGGCACTTATCTCGCAGTTCTTACCATAGAATCCCTGGGGGCATGTGCAGCTATAATCATTTTCCTGGTCCTAAGGAACATAAAAGCAGAAAAAGATAGAAAAAACAGTGTGTCAGAAGTCATTAGGTAAAGCTCGGGAGGGAGAGGTCAGTATCAGGAACTTAACCCAAAGACCCACATGGATGTGTTAATGCACATGCATTATGTTCAAGACAACTGGTTTATGCTGTCTTGAAAGTAAAAGCCATTTTAAGCATATGGGGTTCCATAACATTTAGCCAATGTTTTCTGTATGTTCATTGTCATGAATTAAATGAGTTCTAAAATTTTAGGAATTTGAACCAATCAGGTGTCCCCTTTTCTGGTTGTTTTGCTGGCAACAAAATGTAAATCAGTAGTCTTGATTATGCTTTCTTTGACCTTTTGTTAAAATTGTCCCATAAGTACTACATTTTGCCTGTTTTCAGTAAAGTAGCATACTTTTATTATTAAAATGTTTTCACACCGAATTAACCCTAACTAGATATGTTCCAGGGGCCTGGCAGTATAGACTAGAGGTTAGAGTAATGAGCTGTGAATGAGCTTGGTATATTCAGCAGACAGACCTGGATTTGATTCCCACAACCTTCACTTGCATATACTGTGTGACCCTGAGCAAGTCACCGAATGCAGCAGTGCATGACAGTGGTGAAATATTTTGCCTATTTTTTTTTATTATTCTATTTTAGATTGCCCCGTACCTCCTGACTTGTATGATACCCTTCTTTCCACAATTTGAGTCTGCTTTAGTACTTTTTTTCACATTTGAAATAATAAAAGGAGTACTTCTTTTAATATGGCTCTGACCAGGTTTTTATCAGTATTTACAGCCGTTTTTGGAAAACTATTGTTCCATAAGGTCTGGGAGCAGTGCTTCCTGCATAATGATTCACTTTAGTCATAACATAAGTGATTTTAAACAAATGATGTACAAAAACAGCTGAAAATACTATTGAAAACCTAGTTGGAGACATATTAAAAGGAATGCTCCTTTTGTTATTTCAGACATAAAAAAAAAACAAAACAAAAAAAAAAACACTGCCCACCCTTGGGCACGGCTGTTATGCTTCCGTCATTACAGCATAAAACCCAAAAAGTGGTGCCCTCTCCCCGGAGTCCACCCCCCCAAAGTTGGAATCCTAAGTAAAGGGGGGGGTTGCGGGAGGCATAGACCCCCGCATGAAACCCAATCAACGACTTTCGGGTTTGTCGCTCTAATGATAGAGTGCACAATGGCCAGTGCATTCCAAGGGTGGAACCGGAAAAAGTACTAAAGCAGATTCAAACTGTGGAAAGAAGGGTATCATACAAGTCAGGAGATAAGGGGCAATCCAAAATAGAATAAAAACATATAGGTCAAAATTTTCACCACCAGCCAGCCCTGTGGCACTGAGGGTTGAGGCACCAGACGCCATGCTGGCAACCTAGGGTCAGCAGCTACCTCGGGTTACCAGGGGTTGGCAGGGGAGGGAGAGGGTTGAGTGCCCAATGATGGCTTTCCTCTCCTGGGGTTAGGGATATGCCATCCCGCTCCTTGGCTGCCTCCTGGTGAAGGCCGGGTGGCAGCACCTAGGTTAGGGAGCCAAGAGCGTGGCTGTGAGATGCACGTGTGCCTCCACATGTGCACATTCATGGTCATGAGGGATGAGCCCAGGAAAGTGTAAAAAAAAAAAAAAAAAAAAAAAGGGAGGGGCAACCATAGACTCTGTGAAGCCTGGTGTCCTGCTTTGCCACCGGACCGCCCATAATTGCCCTGATCTGGGGGGGGGGACAGACCTTTCCCTTCTCACCCCACCACTGGGGGAAAATCTGTGGGGGAATGGGGCTTGGGGGGAGCAGTGACAGTGCCAGGCAACTGGTAGGAGTAGAGTGTCCTGCCTGAAGTCGCCCGGGAGATAAAAGTATGAAACAAATATTTTCACCACTACTGTGTGCTGCTGCTTTAACCTCCCCAGTGCTCTTGAAAACAAGCACCCGTACCTAGTGGGTCTTGCCCAGTTATCAAATGATTAAATAAATAAATAAATAAATATTCTCCTTTCCACAGGCTCTTGGGATTAAGTGGCAGACAAGAGTATATTACATTCACAAATCATACATAGCTATAATAATGCTGTTTATAAAATAGGTAACAAAAAAAACTAGCTGCTAATTGGCTGAGGCAGGTCAGCACACATACATTTACCTCAGCTTTATGCCAAAGAATACCTATAATATTTGGAATTCTGGCAAATCACATACAGAATTCATGACTCACTTTATTCATTCCTACCTTGACTGCTATCACAAATGTGGTTGCCACCTTTACTCACTGAAAACCTTCAACAAGGCCTTAACACATAAAACTCCCACTAGATATTAAAAATAATAAAACATGCTTCCATCTCCTGAGTCAATCCTTACACACACAAACAAATTTAAAAAGTATACTGCTGTTCACAGTTTTAATTCCTAGTGTTTCTTTGCTGACCATGAACCCCCCAATACTTACCAGCCTGCCAGGGCAATCTCTGCTCTTACCCTGCCTCAGATAAAATTAGACCTTGGCTCCATATAAGGCTTTTTGTTGTGTGCAAGGGGATGAACATTCTGCCTTAGGAATTGTGCAAGAGTTTTAATTCCTGTATTCCATAATAAACATTCCATCTACTGAATGTGTGGAAAGACAGAGGATTGACATGGGGGATTGACTGTTTTTTACTTTTAACAAAAGAAAATGCCTGTATTTAAGTTTTAAAAAGTTAATAGCGTCTCAGTTTAATTATTTTATATACACAATGTAACACTCCAGGATTTGATTTAGGCTACATAACCACCCTTCCAGGCGCTGTAAGGTCAGCAACCTGTTACATCAGGCCTGACTACACCCCTGGGTGGGCAGTTATCTTAGCCTATCCCACATCCTGTTGTGTCTTATTGCTTGTTTACAAAATTCAAATTTTCAGTAAATTTATAGACTGCAGTTCTTAAGTACAGTATCATGATCTTTGCCTAACATCTTGTGGTAAAGCATTCCACAACAATGCAGCAGCAAACTCATAAGCTACCCCTCCAATTTTCCTCATCGCTAAAAGTTATATGATTAGCCGGCCGGTGGCGCTGAGGGTTGAGCACTGGATGCCACACCTCGCTCACGCCCGGCAACCCGGAGGCCAGGCAGTTCCGGGTGCGCTGTGGAGCGGCCGGGGGAGTTAGGCAGGCGTCCCGACAGCTCGCCTACTCTAGGGAGGGTCAGGCTATAGCGAACACTTGTCTGACTCTGAGCGGAGGCTCAGAGTACTGCAAACCCCAATGTTAAGGGGAAGGGCTGCCGACATACAAGCGTGACAGCTAGAAGCACTCCTGCGCCTTGGCGTCAGGGAGTCCCTACGCTGTGGGAGGTGGGAGAAAAGCGGAAAAACACCTGCCATCGCCGGGAAGATGGAGCCTCCGGAGACGTGCCCTCGATGTGCCTCTGCCCGCCTGATGGCCCCCGGACCGACAAAATCTGATTGTTGGGGTAAGGGGGCTCTGCCCCATCCCCGCTCGGGGGGTAAACCAAAGCTCTATGGGGTTTCTGTTGGGTCATACGGGCAGGGCGGAAGGCAGAGGGATGTCTACCTTGAGGCTCCTGAAGGGTCGGGGATGGTAGGCAGGAAGGAGGAAAAATAGTAATTTCAAAAAAAAAAAAAAAAAGTTATATGATTGTTTAGAATCTCCCCAATGTTTGTTCACTGCTCAGAATGACTTTCATACTTTTACCAGCCTTACAGACTTTTTTTGAAGAGCCGTTTAGCTAAAGTCATGATTTCAACAAGTGTCATTTTTCTGTAATTTTGTGACATTTTGGCTGAACAAAAAACCTATCAATTCAAACAAATGTGGGAGTTTAACTGCTTTCTTGTTAACTGTTTATGATACTGGATGCTGTAAGGTTCTTGTATCCCTATCCCCAAAAATCAACTACAGTATAACAATGCAATTTTAACAGGTACACAGCAGAATTCCTTTCTGTAAAAACTGTTTACTACAACCTTATATGCACAAATCAAAACATCTGCCTTCTACACCTATATAGATGGTGAAAGCCCTTGTGCTGTTTCACCTAACAAAATAAAATGTTATGTCTCTGTGAAACTGCATAGCTGAGAGAAATAAAATTGACATTATACAAGCATCATTATACTAAACCTTCTTGCAAAATAAATGTAAGGGTAAAAGGGTTTTGAACACTGAGATAAGACAGTGGTCACTAACATTGCAGCTGCCTCCATTTCTGCATGGGTTGCTGTCGCATTCATTGATCTCAATCTCACAGTTGGTTCCAGAGAAGCCTGGTCTGCAGGTGCAGGTGTAGCTGCCCTGCCCGGTATTGGTGCATGCAGCACTATTCATGCAAGGTTTGTGGTTGGTGCAGTAGTTAAGGTCCTGGTTACAGAAGAGTCCACCCCATCCCTCTCGACATTCACACTGCCAGGGCTGACTGCAGGTCCCATGCAAGCAGCCTGGGTAGCGGACACAGTCATCACAAAAGCGTCCCTGCCATCCAATACGGCACTTGCATTCTCCAGGCTTCTCACAATATCCATGGCTTTCATTGCATCCAGGCAGGCAGATGGCTGTGGAGTAAAAAAAAAAAAAAAATTTTTTAATACATCGAGTAGTTAAGCAGTGAAGTAAAGCAGGTGGTTTCCACCACAAACCCTTTTGAACAAAAGAAACACATGGCCACACTTTACACAAGGCGGACCACATTAGAGGGACGCGTGTCTTCCCCAATCACACTCTCTGCACCCATTGTTCAACAGGACAAAAGGGTCCCTGAACCTCTAAGGTGGGGGGTGTAGCCAGACTTCATGGGGCACTGACCCAATCAAACACCCTCTGCTTAACAACTAGTCTCGGGGATTAGATGGTTTCCATGGAAACTCTTTATCCCTCGTCTGTGTGGCTGGTACAATGCAGAGGTGGAGGGGGAGCAAAGATTTTGTTAATATATACTAAAGTTGTTCTTCCTCTCGTCAGCTGAGACTACAGCACTGAAAGGGGGGTTGCCTGAATTTACACAGTTCAAGGTAATTAACTAGTCAACTATACACAGCTATATTTTGGGTAAAAACAAAAGAAGCAAAGTAACAGTTACAATGTTTGTTTTTTTTTTTTTTTTTTTACTTTATCTTTTTATTGAAATTAGAGTATATAAGAAAGTACACATCTAATACAATAGAAGACTATCCTTCATGTAAGGTATAAAATATCACTTAACGAAACACAGTATTTAGGGTAAACATATTGGAGAAGCCTTATATACATGTATTGATAATAAAACACAAACCTAGACAGGATGTAAGTGGAGAGCAGAAGGGTTACAATCAATAGGGTATTATAGGATCAGAAATAGCAACCATGTACGAAATATATGCTAGGGCAGGCTATGGCAAGGCATTCAGTAAATTGCAAAAAGTGATAGATGTGGTAATATGAACAATGTTCAGTAATGGAGAGGTGTAGATAAGAGAAAAGTGTGCAAGGAAAAAGAAAAGAGAAAAAAGCAAGGAAGAAGGGAAGAAGAGAGGGAAGGAGAAAACAGGAAAGGGAAAAAAGAGGAGAAATCTGTGCACAAAAGTTTCGAGAAAACCTAATCTGAGAGACAAAGTTTGTTTTTTAAAAAAAATAAAAATTCTATTACATTCAGTGCAGTATTCTCCTCTCCAGCCTGGAAGGCAGACTCGGTTTCCAGCATCATCACAGCTGTAGTGGCCAAAGGTATCATCACGAGGGCGGCAGTAGTCAGAGCAGCTCTCGCCAAAATAATGCTCATCACACACAACATGGTAAGAGTAGCGCAGTTCACTCTGCTCCCCGAGGTGGACATCCTGGGACCAGTCTTCACCCACTGCTAGTCTGCGGCGGGTAGCAAGCCGACTGATTAGGCCTTCAGAGTTATCTAAGACAAGTGAAAGAAAAAACTGTTAGCTCCAGAAAGACAAGATTTTACACACTGATACAGTCCTACAACTCATGAGGGCTTATGTACGAGCTTATCAAAGATATCACAGTGATGCATATTACCACATTGGTAAATATTGGTGATATCATAATGTTTACTGATATTGCCAAAATGCCTCTGCCTGAGGGTAGTGGCTTAAAAAAAACTATTGGGAGAAAACATTCTTGCTCTTTTTATCAATAGCAAACTCCAACCAATACCCCAGTTAAGGGAACCATTGGAGATTCAGGGCCCAGTGTCAAAGAAGATTAAATAGTCATGCAACTGTTTTATCTGTTTTTATTTTCTGTTCAGTTTCATTTTATTAATAAACCTTACTGTGTTTCTTCCTAGTGTGTGCGTCCACACATAAGCCTTATGCGGAACTGTGTCTTGTCTTTAACATTGGGTTCCTAAGCTGAGGTCTCAGCCAGAGTTTCATACTGATAAATGAAGCGCCACAGGGACAAAGAACATCCAAGAAAAGTACACAGTTCCCAAGCAGGAGCTTTTTAAAATGGAGAAGTAGCTATTGTTCTGGCTGTGTTTTCTTCCAGCCCTATCCAGGGATACTGATTGTCATCCTTGCCTCTCTCTTATGATGAACACTGCAGTTATATTTTGTTTGCACACCCACAGAGTCACTGCCATCACTCTTTCTCTGACTCTCTCTCCAAACTATGTGCTATGTGTAAGTAAATGATGCACAATATGTTGTCTAATCATTTATCTCCTACCTTCAACCACCAAGAAATCTCCATAGCTCAGTAGACTTGGACAGTCTGACCTGTGTTATTGCACTTAAGGTAAAACAAATTATTATGAAATGGCTGTATGGGTGGGCTCATGTAATGTCACAGCAGCAGCAGCGCTCCATGCTGCCATGGGGAAGACATGGTTCACTTGTGGACTAAGATTTTCTGACATTAGGACTGGCAAGGGGGATTGCACCTTAATGAAGAGGTGCTCAGCTCACGGGGTGGGGGGACAGAGAGAGAGGACACTGGCTGCCTGGTACTTAACCTCTCCACCAGGCTGACATGGTGAGGACCTGGCTTGAGTAGCAAAAACAGTGGCACCCACTTTCCCAGCCAGCGGTCAAAAAAGATGTGGTGACTAAGGCAACCCCAGTTCTAGCAGTTTGGAAGAAAGTGAAGAGTTTGGGTAAAGGATTTTGGTTTAGAAAAATGACTTAAACAGGCCAGGGTGTCCAGTTACAGTGATCAAAAAGATACTTTCTAACTTCATATTTGAAGGAATGTAGATGATATCTTAGTGGAAGCAGTGGTCTAGTTGTTAGAGCACTGGATTGGGAAAGATACTCGATGTAAGTCTAAATCTTCAAGAATATCTTCTTCATAAAACCACACTCTTTGGTTTTAAGGTTGGAGGTACAAGGACACTGCAAGAGCAAAGTTTTTTTAATATACTTTTTTTTTTGCTCCAATTCCCGTCCGGTCCCTGGGACCCTTTTTCTGGTCCTTGATCCCCTTATCCCCTTACCCTATATCTTTTGCCCTGACTTTTCCCAAGGCTTACCACCTTTCAGCAAACTACCATGGCTTACCCCCCCCCCCAATGGCAGAGCTGTTGGGGTGCCGCAAGTCCCCCTGGACAGTTTCAAACTCCTGTCATCATTGGTAAAGCTGTTTGAATCAGTAGATGTGGAGTCTGTATGTGGGGGCAAGGGCTGTCATCCTGATTTGGGTAAAGGATATTTCTTTGCAGTTTCTCCAACCTATTAGGACACCGCAGCTTCAGGAAATCATGATGTGAGCATACACAGAATGTAAACACATTAACATAAGTGCCATCCCTCCCTCCCTCCTAGAGATCTGGGCTGCACTTACGCCTGTGATGACGGTATTGCAGTGGGACGACTTGCCCTCCCTCCCCAGAAGAAGGGAGGGTTCAATGGGATGCTCTACCTTCCACTCATAGGCCAGCACTCTGATGACTCACTCTCATTCCCACACTCAGGTCACCAATGTCATATGTGCTAGCCCTACCACGGCACCTACAGGCCAGCTATTAGTTCTGTTAGCAAGGAGACCGAAAATAAGCACAACATATAGAAATACAGAAAAGAAAACAGATAAAGACTGTGAAAATGGCACAAATAAATATAAACAACTAACGAAGACTGAAAGGAGAGAGAGTGAAGAGCTTCCCTCCTGAAAGGTACTGTCCCCTCAAAAGGGTTATAAGCAAGGCCCCTGGAATTCTGCGGTTCTGCGGTTGTGGAATTTGCTGCAGAATTTGCATCATGCCGAAGAATATATATAGTGCTGCAGAATTCATTGTTTTTGGTGAATTTTCATATAAATATACTATTTTTCCATAGTGTCAAGCTTTCTTTCCCACCTCGTTTATCCTGAAGCCCCTCCTCTATGCTCAGCATATGATGTCATCGATGACATCACATCATATTTAGCCAATGACAGGACTGCACTCTGCCAGAGAAATGAATAAATCATGCCACAGAAATCAGAAAATGCTGCTGCAGAAGTCAAGGAGCCCTGCCGAAGAAATCAGAAAATTCTGCCGCAGAACACCAGGGGCCCTGGTTATAAGCCTTGAAAAACAGGAGTCCTGAGCAAGTGCTGTCTTCTGTGTGGCTCGGGGTGAAGGGAAACAAGGCGATAATCCTTCCATACAGCTGTCGAACACCCCAGTGGCACAAGTGCACTTACTCGAGGTGTGATCATTTTGATCCTGAGAAAGCCCAGGACAGCCTGAGAGTGCCAAGCAACAAGATGGCTTGATAACTACAAGTGCTGTGACCACATTCACATGGGCAGTACGTGGAGAACAATAGATGTGTACCTGCAAGTGGTCCGACACCCTGTAAAGTGAAAAAGAAAGATAAAGCACTATCAGATGTCTGACAAGGTCTCAAGTCAGTGAAGGAGGCCACCAAATGCCTTGCTGACCTATTACAGTAATAAATGATAAATTGCCTTGCTATGTAATGCTACAGGGATGGTAGTGGAGAACTGCCATGTTCTGAGTTCCATGAGAAGAAAATTGAAACAGGTACAATGTAGACTCAATGAATTAAATTATAAAGTAGTTGGTTTCAAACACTGGCATCCGGAAAGTCAGCATACAATGAGAAGATAAAGCTTTATATAGTGATGACAGGTGCAAATTCTTTGAGGGTCAAAAACACCAGCAAGGAGCTGTTCACTCATGGCTACCAGGCAGGAAGAAAAGCCAGAGCATGGGCTCCACAAAGAAGAGACTCAATGGACCACATGGCCTTCTGCTGGCAATTTTGTACATTTGTATGTTACAGCATGAAAAAGCCAAGTAGGAGAGCTTCCAACCATACTTCTGATAAATCAGAGAAGTGCCTGCAAAGATAAGCATCTCTAAGCCTAGTCCATAGGGGTGTAGCCAACACACCATTGGAAACCAAAGTAAACGGTAAATCACATACAGCTGGAGAAAAGGCTTAGGAAAATGAACAGGTGATATACCCCACAGGAAAAGAGGGGGGAGAGGATGCACCATTTCAGCAATCCAATGATTCACTTTCTTGTGAAGAGACGACAGAAAGAGAGAGAGAGAGAGAGAGCAAAGCAGAGAGAAGATGTACCCTTAATTCCAGTAATAAAAAATTGGCAAGTGTGGTATGCAAGGAAATCAACCCACTGAATGGGTTAACTAGATCATAAAGCCAGAAGCCTAAAGGATGAGTTGGTTTATGATCTGGTTAGCCCCCTCACTGGGTTTATTTCAGAGTATAGTAGGCTTGCCCATTTTTTATTTAATATAAAACATTTTGATGGTTACTGTTAGTTTTGCTCACAACTGCATATACAGGGAAATAGTATACACAGAAATAACTGCTAACCATTTCTATGAGAAGAAGTCTTTGATAGTGCCTGTATATTAGAGTTGAGTAAGCACCTTAACTAACTCTGCCGCCATTCAACTGATGTACATTACTTTTGGCAGACACAGAGTTGGTACCAGGATCTTGGGATCCTGAAAATGTTATGCCAATTGCTTCACTGGAAGCAACGTAAGAGGTGCAAAAAAAAAAAAAACATACAATTAGCCAAAATTGACTTTTTTTTTTATCATCTATAACTAAAAACTAGCAGGATTTTATACCCGAAACATACAGGTATGATAGAGTTTGCCCCAAGGTTTTGTTAGTAACTTGCCCCATTTTTGAGAGCTTTAGGAAAAAATGTGTGCATGCTCAGTTTAAAAACTGAACATTCTAAGGATAACTGATTTTTTATGACTTCATTTCTAAATGCGGTCATTTGACGAAAATATGTGTCGGGGGGGGGGCAATGCACATCACCACAAGGTGACTCCTGACATTGTAAAAATCATTATTTTATGATTTCTAATGTGTCTGTTCAGCCAATGCAGGGTGTGTAGCACCACCTTTGCTGAACATGACTGCCAAAGTTGTGTAATGGCAGCTATTTGTATACCCTGTTAAGTGGGTCTCTTCTCCAAGCACTGGGTTGCTTAATTCCCAGTGTCAGCTATATTAAATAAAGTAGCCAATATTTGGGTGCCCCCAGTGCCAATTAAGACTGTGTTTAACTCCCCAGCCTCACTTGCCACATGAATAATATAGCACCATTGGGTGCCCAATCCTTAGTGCTGTCTCAGACCATTCCCCCTCTCCCCAAACAGTGTGCAACACAGAGCTGCTCATCTCCAGTGCCACCAAACTTCTAACTGACACTGAGGTGCCCAATCCCCACTGTCAGTACCTGTTATGAAAAAAATGGTTCCTCAATGTCTTTTTTTTCTCTCCATTCTTGTAATGAAGAAAACCATCCATTGATATCCGTTGCACCACTGCCATTGCCCTCCTCCACACCCACACCACCCAATCCCACCACCCACCACTCCACACTCCCACCATACCCCTTACTTATCTACCAGGCTCTAATGCCATAATCCTCTCTGGACTGGAGACACATGGCCCGATTCCCAAAGCTGATAGAGTAATGCAAGGTGCCTCCGTCAAACATTTCTGACTCAATTGGCATCGTGCGTCAAAAGATACGGCATCCCCAATTCTGAAATGCAGTCTGCATCAGAATCAGGAGCTACTGCACCAAAGTGGGTCTGCTCCACCCTTGTGACCTACATTGGGGTGCAGCAGGTCACAAGGGAGCTTGTGCCACAGTGGGGTTGCAACATCCCCTTTTTTAGGATTCTAGTAGCCCCACCATGGCTGAAGGACAAGGAACCACTTAGACCAGCCAGGAGGTGGTCTAAGTGGCTTGCGCCACTGGGACAACATAGAAACATAGACTTTGACAGCAGATAAGGACCACTTGGCCCACCCAGTCTGCCTATTTCCCTACCTATTGGATAAGCTGCAGATTCTAGTTAACCAACAGCTTACTTCCTGCAACCCCCCCCACTACAATTGCCTTATGTCTGTCCCATGCTTGTTTGAATTCCCCCACTGTTTTAGACCCAACAACCTCCCCAGGAAGGCGGTTCCATGCATCCACCACTCTTTCCATGAAAAAAAATTTCCTCACATTACCCCTGAGCCTTCTGCACTCTATCTTTAAATTGTGCCCCCTTGTTCTTACACATCTCTTTTTCTGAAGGATGCTACCCTCCTGGACTTTGCCGATTCCCTTGAGGTACTTAAAAGTTGCTATCATGTCCCCCCATCTGTCCTTTCATCAAGGGTATACATATTAAGCTCTCTCAGTCTCTCTTCATATGGTAACAATGCAGACCCTGCACCATTTTAGTTGCCCTCCTCTGGACTGCTTCCATCCTGTCTATGTCCTTGTGTAGATGGGGTCTCCAAAACTGCACACAGTATTCCAGAAGGGGTCTCACCAACTGTCTGTACAGAGGGATAACCACTTCCCTTTATCTACTTGTGATGTCCCTTCCTATGCATCCCAGTATCCCCCTGGCTCTCCTTACTGACTTCTCACATTGCTTACCCATCTTTAGGTCATCTGATATGACTACCCCCAAGTCCCTTTCCATTTAGTTGTCATTAGTACCTCCCCTGCTATTGTGTACTCTTCTCCTGGGTTTTTGTTTCCTATGTGCATTACTTTGCACTTCTTTGCATTGAATCTAAATTGCCATGTCTGACCATTCCTCCAATCTTGCCAAGTCCCTTCTCATCCTTTCTACCCGCCGTTGTGTATCAACTCTGTTACAGATCTTCATGTCATCTGCAAAGAGGCATACCTTCCCCTCCAGACCCTCTGCAATGTCACCTATAAAGATGTTAAAGAGGACTGGACCCAGTACTGAGCCCTGAGGTACTCCACTAGTAACCCCCTTTTCTTTGGAATGTGTCCATTCACTATTACCTTCTGTGTCCTGTTGTGCAGCCAGTTTGCTACCCAGGCTACCACCCTGGAACCCACTCCCAGGCTGGCTAACTTAATTATTAGTCTTTTGTGCGAGACTGTGTCAAATGCCTTGCTAAAGTCTAGGTAGGCCATATCCACAACCCCTCCCTGGTCTAATACTTTGGTCACCCATTTAAAGAAGTCAAATTAGATTCATCTGACATGACCTTCCTGCTATAAATCCATGCTGCTTTGGGTCCTGTGCCCTGCTGGCCTCTAGGTACTCAACAATTCTTTCTTTCAGAAGTGATTCCATCATTTTCCCTACCGCTGAGGTCAAACTTACAGGTCTGTAGTTTCCTGCTTCTGCCTTGCTCCCAATTTTGTGAAGAGGAATCACATCTGCCCTCCTCCAGTCCTCAGGTACCATCCCATCCTCCCATGATTTGTTAAAAGTGTGGTCAGTGGCGTCACTAGGTCCTCCCTTAGTTCTTGTAGGATTCTGGGGTGAATCCCATCAGGCCCCATTGCTTTGTCCACCTTGAGTTTTAGGAGTTCTTTCAGGAGTCTTTCTTCTGTAAATGGACTGGTGTTAACTCCCCTACCCAGAGTGCTTCTTTTGTCTGGTTTAGGTAACTCCTCCCCATCTTCTTTTGTGAATACTAAGCAGAAGTATTCGTTCAGTATCTCTGCCTTTTCACTGTCTCCCTCTGCCCACCTCCCCTCTCCTTTATTAATCTTCACTATTCCTCCTTAACCTTTCTATGCTCCCTAATGTAGCTATAAAAGGTTTTTATCCTTAACTGAGTTGGCTATTTTTTCCTCAGTTTGGGCCTTTGCTATTCTGACTGCTCCACTTCTTTCTGCTTTAATTGATACAGTTCCTGTCATTGCTCCTTCTGTGATTCCTTATACTTTCTGAATGCAGCCTTTTTCTCCTTAACCTTCCCTGCCACCTCTTGAGAACCATAGTTGTTTTTTACTCTGCTTTGTTTTCTTTATTTGTTTCACACAAAGGCTTGTTGCCTCTATGATGGCAGTTTTGATTTTTCTCCATTGTTCTTCCACCACTTCTTTTTGGCCATTTGCTAGTGCATTCCTCAGGTATTCACCCATTTTGCCAAAGTCAGCCCTTCTAAAGTCCAGTATTCTTGTTTTTGTATGGCTTGTCTCCATGGTTGTGCTTATTGTAAAGCACACTGTGCAGTGGTCACTTATTCCCAGATGTCTACTGACTTCTAAATTTGTGATCCTCTCTCCATTTGAGAGTACCAGGTCTAGTATTGCTCCCTCCCGAGTGAGTTCCAACATTAGCTGTCTAAGGCCTGCCCCCTGCAGGCATCAAGAATGACCCTGCTCTTGGATGTGGCTGCAGTACATGTCATCCAGTTAACATTTGGCATATTCAGGTCCCCCATCAACAATATATCCCCTTTTTCAGCCATTTTGAGAATGTCCTCTATCATTTTCTTGTCCATTTCCTCCCCTTGAGACGGGGGTCTGTATACAACCCCTGTGCGGATTGTGATGCCATTCCCTGTTTCCAAAGTGACCCAGAGTGCCTCTTGTCCTCCCCAAAGTGGATAATAAGGGATGGGGGGGCAGAGGATGAGTTGGGGGGGAGAGCTGTGATAGGCTGTTACTGAATTGGCACCCGGCATGATGTGGGTACAGCATGATACCTCTCCTAAATGCCAGCATGTCCACAATACTGTACGACAATGTACAATGCAAAATACCCTACAGTTTGTATATTTCTAGCCTGAAATAAATGTAATAAAGGTAGGACCATTGATAGAGCAACAGAATATGGCATCAGAGTGCATCGTAACACAGCAGACAGCACAACTGTACAGACATGTACAGTTGTGCTGTCTGCTGTGTTATGATGCACTCTGATGCGCTGTCTATCAATGAGTCCTACTTTGAGTTATTCAGTCTGTAATAGACAAACTGTCAGGGTACTTTGCACTGTACATTACTGTACAGTATCGTGGACATGCTGGCGGAGAGGTATCACGCACTGCACACTGCGGTGCCAATTCAGTAACTACCTATCAGCTCCCCCAGCTCATCCTCTGTCACCCCAATCCTATGCTCCTGCCCCAGCAAGCAGTTAAACCCCACACCATCCCACCCTGCAAGCGTTGCGCTGGAAGTGGAGGTCGGATCTTTGCAGCACTTACAGTGCACCTGTTTGGCGCAGAGTGCGGCATGCAGCAATACCAGGGATTTTGGTGTAGGGACTCTGATTCTTCCAGAATCAGGTGCAGGTTCCCTGTGGCATCCTGAGTTTGCCACATCCCTGGAGCAATGCAGCTTGCATTGCTCCAAGGGATCTTTGAGAATTGGGCCCACATCCTCCTCTTTCAACGTCAAGACCATGCACTAAGGAAACAAGGTAAGTGCAGTCAATGTATTTCAGTGGGTTTTCAACTTTACTCATAACCTGATCATTGTTTTAATATTTAGTGTCACAAGTTTGAAAACACAGTTTGGCCAGGTTTTGAAAATGACACCCATCATGTTTATGAGGTGGTGTGAAAAAATGGCTATGTTGAAAATTTGGGGTCAGTATATTGAAAATTACTAAAGTTAGAGCAAGTGTTGAAAAAGTTCAATGTACCTACACAACTGTGTTGTTTTTCAATATTTTTATCCCAAATTTTCAATATTTTCACTATAGTCTTCTTGTGACCCCTCCTCATGAACCTGGTAGGTGAAAATTGCCAGATTCCACCCAAAAGGTTTGATTTTGTGGAGCAACTGCCAGATCCCTTTTTGAGCCAGATTTTAAAAAAATGTTCACCTATCTTGTTCCAAAAAGGCCATGTTGAAAATGTAGCAAAGTATTAAAACATGACAAAGTTATGAGTACAATTTCAAAACCTATTGAAATACATTAACTGGACTTAACTCATTCCATCATTTTGCAGCCACTGTTCCAAGAGGAGGACGTCTTTCAGCTTCGAGAGTGTATCTACGACAGTGGACCAAATTTAGAAGAGTGAGGATTTGGGGGGGGGTTGAAGGGTGGTAGGTGGTGAGTGGCAGGTGGCGGGTAAGGGTGGGGTGGGTGGGGGGCTGAATGAGGGACCATTTTCTTTCTTACAGGCTAAAAACAACAACAAAAGACCTATGAGACTTTTTTTTTTTTTATTACAGGTACTGACATGGGGAATAGGGCACCCCAGTGTACTCTTGATGTTTGGCGGCACCGGGGGGTGAGCATCCCAGTGTCACAGACTATTGGCTCAGAGAGAGGGAGGTGGTCTGAACTGACAACAGGATTTGGACACCTGATATTGGGATGTTGGAGTGGCAGGGAGCAAAATCATAACAGAGGGTGGAATCATAAAGGGCCAGTAAAGAAGAAAATCACACTCAGCCCCACTTAATAAGGGTGGGGCCATGCACTGACATGTAGCCCCATCCCACTGAATGAGCACTACAAAAAGACATATGGTCACTGTTTGCAACATCTGGATAGCCCTCTCCCCTAAAACACAAATGCATTCTCATAAAACGACCACATGTGGTGGTAAAAATTCAGTTGTCCTTAGAACACTTATTTTTCTACATGTGAATGCTCAAAAACAGTTGTTTCAAAATATTTAAAAAAAAAGACTAACATTGGCGAGATTAAAACATAAAACACAGCATCCCTCAATTTAAAACAGGCCTCAAAGCTCACCTCCTTGAGAGAGCCATATGTGGCTGCGGCTAACTCTGCTCACCGGTTAACTGCCCTCCCTCCCCCCACTCTCGACTCAGGGCCACACAAGGCCCCACGTATCTCACCAAGAATCCCAGCCTGGTATCCCAAGATTGCTGCCTAACTTCCTCAACAGTCATTAAAGTTTGACTGGACTGCTCCTTTGATTTTTTTATGTATATTCTGCCTGTTACATGTATGTTCTCTACTGTATTTGTCTACCCTCCACCCTTGTAACCGACGTGGAGCCTTTGCAAAAGAGTCTGTGACTCAAAGGGTTGTAATTCTGATTGTTTCCAATAAATAAAAATAAAATAAAAAAAATAAAAGCACACACTTTGAGGCAAACTGTATCAAACCTGCAAGTTTCAGGTTTGAAATCCTAGTTTTTTAGCTATAGTTGAGTAAAAAAGTTCTTAATCATGTAGCACATCTGTTACATTACCCCTGGTGAACAGACTGCCATGAAATATTCTGAATCCAGAGATCCTGGCACCAGTTCTGTGCCTTTCAAATTTTGAGTAAATCAGTTGAGTGGTTGAATAGGGACAGAGTTATTAAGGTGCATAAACTGGAGTTTAACATTAACATGCTTACTAATATACTTAACCCTAATATACAAGAGCACCTGCATAAGAGAGAATAAGCAATGGGCTGAATCAAAATATGCAATTTATCTTCAACCGTGAGGAGGCAGGACCATAACTCACAAGTGGCAGAGCCACGAGTGAGTAACGAAAGTCCTGCCCACTCACAAGTGCTGATAAATTGCCTATTTTTGAGTCAGGCTATTGTAGATTTGATATACTGTACAGAGCAGTAGATTACAATTTATTGCTTTTAAATCTACAGCTTATCTGAAGATTTTGCTATTTTTCTTTGATTTTTAACAGCTGGCTTCAGTGCTGCACTAGGCATTGTGATATCATTAGCATTGTGAAAGTTGCTATCTAATTTGTTCAGTATTCCACTGTGATGGCAGTAACCTTAAAAATATCCATTATGACAGCAGCAACAGCAATATTATTGTATATGTTGCCATTACTAATGTCACTAAGATATCTTTATCTCATCATTTTACCCAATTCCTTGTGTGTGAGTGTATATCGATGGATGGAGAGATAGGTAGGTAGGTAGATGCATACATACATACATACATACATACATATATATATATAAATATACATACATACATACAAACAACAGAAGTGGGGGTTAAAATGAGGAGATAAAAAGATATCGTAACTAATGGTACCAGTAACAGCAATATATGTTTATACAATGGCTCTGAAAATTCTGCGACCTGATTGGCTAACTGGCACAATTTACCCATTGTAAATCCTGGCATGACCAATGGGAAAAGAAGAGTCAGCTGCATCTGGAATCCCCTCGTTTAAATCCTCCGACCCCATGAAAATCAAACCAGAAAGCTGCCATGTTGCTTATCAGTAAATGGTGACAAGAATGGACTGCATGTTTAACCTCACCGACCACAATAGTCAGCAAACCCACTGTACATACAACAAAATGATTTTTTCTTAAACCTTTCCTCAGTAAGAAGTCATGCGGTGTACCCGCTTTACCTTCTACATACGTTACCGCTACAGGCTGTGTTTCCCATTCCCCACCACACCATCAGCTGGTAGCTAGCAAATCCACGTATAAATGCCCCAAATAAGTACAGGAGTAAAAAAAAAAAAAAAAAAATATCTTCGGCCCGAAACCATAACATAAACATAAAAGCCTCACAAAAACTGGAACCGTTAAAGGCACAGCAAACCTGGAAACACACAAAGGTAACCTTGGTACTTGCACAGTGCTCTCCGAAGATCTTGTTAGAACTCTCAGGCTGTCTGCTAAAAACAAAATTAAAAATTGAAGCCTAGCGTCTCTTTTTTCCTCTAAACAAATGAGTGACTCAGTTACAGGGGGTTGGGGAGAATTAAAAAAAACAATGGAAACATCATGCTCTTTATTACTAAACACATGAGGAGGGATGCTTTTTCTACCTAGCAACAGAGAACTATTCTTTAAGGTGGAAACAATAAATTCAAATACAAATTATGTAAATGCAAAAAAAAAAAAAAACTGTGTTTTTTAAGTAAAGGAGGGACATTTATAATCATAATATACAACTCAAGATGTGGGTTATGCTGGGATTTACCCACTTCTGGTGTGGTTTACTCACTCAGCCTGCAGCCTCATGACCAAACCACACCAGGTGTGGGTAAATCCCAGCATAACCCATACCCTGTCATGGTATATTGCTTAAATTTATTTGGTTAGTTTTTGTTAGCTAGGAAGGTGCACTAGACAAGTCTATTTTCAGGCATAACCTGGGAGAGTACAACCAGTAAACATAGAGAATACTGGATGGGCAACTATGCACAACCCATGTGTTCTGTCACACAGGGGTTCTGATTCTCTCTGATCTCAAGAACAAAGCTTGAGAGGTCCATGGAAATCAGAACCCTGAGATGGAAGAACACACTGATTATGCATAAAGTTGCTCATCCTGTATTTTTTATAGTGTATAGTATTATGTGAAATGTGTTTTATTCATTCTAGGATTACAAATACCTTTGAGCGCCAGGCAGCTCATTTACAAAGGTTCCACGTCAGCATTGTGTTTTTTTCTCTTTCACAGAGAAACTGGCTCGTGCAGGCTCTAGAGGTTCTAGAATGCTGTTCTACCACAGAAGGGTAAAATCACATTCTATGACCTTTGAACTGTGGTACAACAGCATTTTGAAAAGGATGTATTTCCATATAGAATAATGCTCTACTATACACTATAATACAATGTATGACAGTGACAGAATGAAACATTTGAATAATATTACAATTAGATAAAACTCGTGTACAGTACAGTCATCGTTACATATATACAAAATTAAAAGTGCAGAGGTGTTCTTATACATGGGCAAAAAGTTTGTCAGAATTGAAAGGCTAGGTACAGGTACATACAGCTAACTGTTGTATGTGGGAGCAGTATCAAAATATATTGTTGTTACTGTTGTCACGATGGATAGTTCTAAAGTTACTGTCATCACAGTGGAATAATGAACCAATCAGAGAGCAGCTTTCACAATGCTGATGACATCATAATGCTTAGTGCAGCACCGAAGCCAGCTGTTAAAATCAAAGAAATGCAGCAAAATCTTTAAACAAACTGCAGATTAAAAAGCTATAACCTGTAAACTACCGCTAACATATATATCGAATATACAATAACCTGACTCAAAATAGGCAATTTTTCATCACTTGTGAGTGGGCAGGCCGCTTATAACTCACTTGTAGCTCTGTCACCCATGAGTTATGCTCCTGTGCCCTCACACTTGAAGATAACTTGCATATTTAGAGTCAGCCTATTGTATATCCCAAATAGATAGATAGATAGATAGATAGATAGATAGATAGATAGATAGATAGATCGACAGACACAGATATATGCAGTGGATATGCAATACATAGAGGATATGTAATGCTGTGACATAGAACATGCTATTAATTTTCATTTTTGAGGGGGGCAGGACCCTAACTCATGAGTGGCATGAGAGAGTTAAAGGAGAACTGTCAGTACCAAGGGCCCACACAGAAAGGTGGGGCTGGTTCCAATGTGCACTTTGTATGCAAATACATTTCGGTTTACTTATTGTTTACTATAGTATAACAAATTGTATCAGACTAATTTTGCTTAGTTCTAGGCAGACATCTTCTGTTACTGCAAATCCCACAATCACTGTACAGTAACAGAAGATGTCTGCCTAGAACTAAGCAAAAATTAGTCTGATACAATCTGCTATACTACAGTAAACAGTAAGTAAATCAAAACATTGTTGCACACAAAGTGCACACTGGGACTAGCCCCACACTCAAGTGTGGGGCCCATTGTACTGACTGTTCCTCCTCCTTAAAAAGTCCTGTTCCTCCCAAGTAATGATAAACTGCCTATTTTAAGTCAGGCCACTGAATATTCGATATATAACTGTAGTGTACTAATTACAGATTTTAAATCTGGTGTTTGAAGATTTCGCAGTTTTCTTTTATTTCAAACAGCTGGCTTTGGTGTGCCGCACTTAGCAATTGTGATATCCTCATCATTGTGAAAGTTGCTGATTGGTTCAATATTCCACTGTGATATTTATGTATTATTACAACACCTGTGGAGATAAAAAATGTAAGATGAAAAGTGATATTGTATACTCTACTCACAAGATATCACGTGATCTTGTGAGTTGGGTATGTCACAGGTGATAATATTGCCATGTTAGGTGCATCACAGTGCATACTGAATGAATCAAAGAGCAGTTTTAACAAATCTGATGACATCACAGTAACCATGTGCTGCACTAAAGCCAGCAGTTAACAACGAGAAACAGTAAAATTGTTATGCATGCAGCAGATTTAAAAGCTATAAGTAAACCACTGCACTGATGTCAGCCCAAGTAACAACTCCACTGGCAGTTTTGACACCGGAACCCACACCGACTCCAGCATCAGTGCGTGCACTGACACCTCACTGCTAGAGTCAAACACCAACACATAGCATTGCTGTCAACATAATGATGGCTAGCACTGAGGGTACCAACTCCAGTGATGAGGTGGTCCAATACTGAGGGATACTGGACTATAGTGAGTTCTCCTGCGACTGCATAGTAGTGATCAAAGGTTCACCTGATGCCACCACCTGAGACTATGTCACAACCACAGTATGGTGTAAGGAGGGAGAACTCACAATCTTGACTGTGTTTGAAGAGGGGACGGGGGGGGACAGTCCCATGACCTACCTTGAGACAGCCTGTGTCAATGCCTGTCCCTGAAGTTTGGGAGGGGATGTCCCATCTTCACAGCGTGATGTCCCAGCATCCAAAAATCAAAGGTGATGCAGGCTTCCATGTCATGGATGGGTCCAAGGCAGAGAAAGCAGTGTTTATATTGGTTGGTGAAGGCACCGTCCATCCCACACCAGCAACACTGGAATAGTGGCCAATGGGCTTTGGAGATGTGTGCTTTTTTCTACATGAAATTACTCTCAGTAAACAATAAGAGAAACAAAATGGGTACAACCAACTGAGACAGTGCTGTTCATTCACACAGTGCATACTTGATGGCTGTAAAAACAGAACTGAGACAGGACGTTGATGACAGTTATTGACTGCAGTGCATGGTGTCTCACATGCACCAGTGCCAACACTATCCGTGCCCTCACTAAAAAGTTTGCTCTTGTGCATCTTCAGCCAGTGGGGCTCTATAGAGAAGACTGATTCTTGGGAGAGACAGAAGATCACAGGTTCCAACTCCACTAGAGCCAAATACTCACTGTGGGACCTTGGTCAATTCACTTAACCTCTTAGTGTGCCAGTCCATCCTGCTGTGGAAAAAGGGTAGAAGCAGGGCCACATTGAAAATGAGATGTTTCATCTCAGCTGGGCTATAGCCTAGGTAAATTGCAAAATAAAAATATTTCCACATGGGGGAAAATAGATCCAAAGGATGTTTTTTAGTTCTTGTAAAAATGAAATAGTGTTGCTTCATGGTAAACTTAAGCATACATTCTTATGCAGAACATAGCAGCACCAAGTTTCTTATTTTCATTTTATCTTCTGATGCTTTCAAGATTACGAGGTGGTTTTGAGGGGAAGTGGATTTTTCATGGTGCAATTGCTCCACTTTAGAAAGGTACAACCCACTAGAAAATGTTGCCTTTCTTATTTCTTTATGCTGAATGTGAACCAAACATCAGAACATTTAAAAAAAGTAATTTTTTTAAAGTCATGTGAAAAATGTATATCTCTGTGTTTTAATGCATACTGGTGCATTTCAATAAGATCAGTCACGTAGTGCTGACTCCACGCATTTATCCTGGAAATTAAGTTTCTAGCTCTAATGGTTCCAAGGTTATACTTCTGAAAGATTATTTCTTTGATATGAGCTAACTTTGGAACCCTTACGGCTAGCAACTTGATTTTCCCCATCCTCGTATGCTTCCACCCCAGCAGCTGTTAACCCCCACCACATAAGATCAGCAGACCCAGCCTAATGGACTGAGAGATAAGAAGGGTCTCTGGATATGCTCAGCTGTTCCTGCCTAAACCTTCAGCTGTTTCACCTCTGCAGGACAGCAGGCGCATCAGGTAGGGTCACGTTCAGTCAGAGGTGGAGTCGTTTCCGGCTGCATTTTCTTTACTTCTCAGGTTAGGGCTAGATAGAGCAGGGCTCTAATGCAAAGTTGTGATTTAAGCAGGAGGGGAATTTTGGCTTCTATAGTGAGAAGGCAGGAGTTACTGGAGAGGCAGACAATGTTGATCAAGCAGGATGTTGATCAAGCAGCATGTGGAAGCTCTTCCATTGTTAGGGACTGTAACAACCTCCCTACTGGGCCAGCTCATCACTGCCATCCACCTCTCTGTTGATTCCTGCAAACACCTGGTACAACCTCTGAGGAAGGGAGTGCTTTACAGCCTAATATGGCTGCCAAAACACAACAGATCTGGTAAACATGGCAGCACTGTACAGTGGGGTAGCAAAGCCGCACAGCCGCAAATGCCTGAACTGTGGGGAGCCAATGAAACCCTCCTCAATCAGGTTATCTTGTGGCTATAGAACAAGAACATGGTCAACTCAGGAAATGAGGCAAGTGTTCTGCTCCCCACTTCTCCCAGTCAAGTGGCGATGAGTCAGGGGTTAATGGGCAAACAGGAGGGAGAGGTATAATCCTCACCCCCCCCCCGTCTTCCTTCCAGAGGTAACTGAATTTATCGAGTTTGCCTTTTTAAAGGTTCAGGTTGGTAAAAGAGCTGGTGTGAAGGACACACATAACAAGAAGGGGCACTCCCTTTAAGCCATAACCACCAATCTTGTCCAGAGAAATAGGGATTCTGGGCATAAGAAATACAGATACCAAAAAGTGCCAGTAGCACAAGATTCCTACTTGCCCCCAACAGTGCCAGACTACAAAGAAGCTGAGGCTGCATAGGAGCAAGCCTCTCAGAATCTGACTCAACCATACCCCTATGGTCTCAGGAATCTTTGGATTCAGAGGAAACAGCAGATGCCGGCAGCTTAACTAACTATGTGTCTCCTGTCCTTAACCTTTATAAGTCAGGTCCAAGTGGCAGGGCAGACTTTTGTGTTGGTAGAATCACAGGGCCAGGTGTTCATAGTTTAGCTCCATCTGGAGAATAGGATAATAGGGGAGCAGTTGTCACTCTGGTAGACACACTTGAGGTGCCTGGGTCTATTCTAAAACTTTATAAATTTGTGCAGGATGATTTGAATGTTTACTTTACAGTGCCTAACATGAATCCAGATCTGGCAACAATGACACCCAAATTGGCCCTTCCAGTTGAGGGCAATACTAGTCCCAAAGACCCTCATGACAAGAGAATAGATGCCGTCCCCTGTAGGGTGCATGAGATGGCAACCATGTTAATGAGGTTGACCATTTTCTCCGCTTAAGTCTCCAGCACAGTAGAGTTATGGACTCAAGCCCTATATCCACTCTTAGATGAAAAGGAAAAGAATGGGGATCAGGATAGGCATATGCAGAGAAACCTGAACAAGGCTATAGCATTTTTTGCAGTGCAGCCTGGATGCTGTCTTCCAAGTCAGTAGGTCAGTGGCCACAAGCCTTATTGATAGGCTTACCATCTGACTTAAACCATGGACAGTGGATCAAACCATGAAAGCCCAATTAATTCAGCTACCATTTCATGGCTTCACTCTCATTAGGGAAGCACTTTACAAATGTATCTAAGAGCTGGGAGGTCTGGAGAAGGTGCATCAGAACACAGCTCTGTGTAAGAACCAAAGGTCCTAAAAAAGAAGCAGTTCGGACAAGGGAAGTCCTTGTATGGCAAAATGTTCAGAAAACAGAGGTGTAGTTTTCCTGGGGCTTCTAAGGAGCTAAAGGCAGAGGGCAGGATTTTCAAAGGCTTAGATCGCCGCAAGCCCCAGGTGCACCGACGATACGGCACATGGGGCTTGTAGTGATCTAATGGGAGTTTCTATCCCGTATTGCAATCGCTGCAAGTTAGACCTACTTTCTCAGGTCCAACTTGTGGCAATCCTTAGGGCCTTTTTTATGGAGCTTGTACCAGATATTTGGTGTAAGCTGCCGTAAATGGTGAAAACTGTCGCAACTGCACCAGAGATTGTAAAATCAGGCGTAGTTGTGACAAAGGGGTTGGTGCACTGTCAGGACCCAAGATGCAGGTTTTAACCTTGTTGGCTATTCTTCTGGGAAGTGGAAGGTGTTCCCATAGGGGTACCATGTCACAGAGTTAAGGAAGATTGGGCCTATATGAAACCTTAATCTGTTTTTGAAAATGCTGACAGAGCCTTTCTTAGAGCTTTTAGCGCAAGTGGACATCCTCCATGTGTCACTAAAAGTGGTTTTCAGGTGGCCATGGTCTCTGCTAAAAGAGTCTGCGAAGTGGAAGTTGTCAATTGCAGGGAGCCATACTGTAGTTTTTGTTCCCAGGCATGGTTGTTCTATGAACGGTAATGGGCTGTGTCCCAAAAGTAAATTCTTTATTTCACAGTATCCATGAACAGATTCTCCTGACTTTCTGTTCCAATCCTAAACATTCCTGGAAAGGAAATTTCACAAGGCATCATCCTGAACCATCTCCAAATGGTTCATGGAGGTGATTAGACTGACTTTTATCAAGGCAGGCAAGCCAGTTCCTGAGGGTCTAAATGGGCATTCAGCCAGTGAAATGGCAGCCTGTTGGACACCAGCAGACATCTGTAAGGTTGCCACTTGGGATTCTGCACATTTATGGAGGTCTACTGGTTGGATGTTCAGTCATCAGCTGAGGACACCTTTAGTAGAAAGGTGGTACCCAAGTAGCCTGTAAGGACACAGTCTGGGGGATCAGGAGCCAAATGATTTGTTGAGTGCTGATTAACCTATCCACTGCATCTGTGACTTTTGGAAGTGAGGAGAGACTGCTTTCTATATCCCTGCAGTTAACAGCTGCTGAGATGGAAAGATAAGAGGACAACGGTGAAGGAAAATGTCTTGCCTTTAGAAATTCTGTTTTCTGGAGTTCCTCATATCCTTCCATCCCATTCCCTCCCTTTTTCTTTCATAAGGTTGTCAGTTTTACAGTGATTGGTTGAATACAATAGTCTGGCTGTTGTGGTAAAATCATCATTACTTAATTCTGTTGATGTACTGTGATGCTCTGAGAATCTTGCCTTGTGTTACTGCTTGGCATACACAACTGAATGTTTTGGTGGGAACAGCAGAGCATATTCAGAGAACAGCCCCTACTACCTGTCAGTTAGTCAGGGTGAGCCTCCAGGTTCCACATGGTGGGGGTGATAGTAACTTCTGCTTGAATGGGAGTATATGAGGAACTCCGGGAAACAAAATTTCTGAATCAAATCGATTTTCCCCTTTATAAAAGAAAGCGCTAAGTCAGCAATGCATGCCTAAGGCATGTCAATATACTTTCCATACAACAATATGTATTACAACGTATCACTATACAATAATACAAATCAGTACATGATTTACACATTTTACTGCATATTGATCCATGGAAAGTGCATCAATATGGCTTAGGAATGTAGTGCTGACTTCAAGTTTTCATTTAAATAAAAAAAAATCTTAAGCATGTAGTGCTGATTCTAAACTTTAATTTAAAAACATTAAGTTCCTAGTCCTAATGGTTACAGATTTAGTCCTTATCAGATATATTTGTCAAAAGTTATCACCTTTGAACTGTTAGGGCTAGGAACACTTTTTTTTTTAAATGAAAGCTAGTAGTCAGTGTTACATATTAATGTACTTTACATGCATTATTCTGCATTACATGCTGATATATATTAATATGTAGCAATACATATATCAATACATTTTTGCAGTTATTAAGACACAGGGGGCCCTATATTTAAAAATGTGCAAAGAGGAATGCCAAAAATTGCGCTCTGCCATGCTGTTGTCCGGGATGTCCAAAAATGCAGTAGTCAGTGGCATTATTTGACTGAATACAGCATCATGTAGGCCCAGCACTTAGCCACCAAAAGCTGGACAGTGTGGTCCCCGAAATAGGGTGCCACAATGGCTTGCACTCACACTATATCTCCAATATTCAAATGGATCCATGCAAATGAGCCCATTGTGCATGCAAGGCACTAAGGGTCCATTTGCATGTTCATTCTGGGCTCATTTGCATGGGTAGCTCAGCGAATTAGTGCGGCACCGGACCCCATTTGCCCGGTTCCCGAGAACTACCCCTTCTCCCCCACTGATCGCCAGCCTGAGTTGGACATGACAGCTTTTCCTGGTGTCTAGTGCCCCCACCCTCACTGGCACAGTGCTGTAATGACAGATTTCCCTGGTGTCTAGTGTTCACCCCTGCCAACTGCTGGCCATGGTTAAAAGAAATCATTCCCATGCGTCCAGTGCCCCCCCATCCCCAATCCCATGTCTGTTCCCAAAAAACACCCTGGTGCCTAGCGGTCCCCCCTCCCTATCCCCGATCTGTCTGTATATTGACTAGTGGGTGACCACCTGGTGACCAGTGACTATCGTATGGTGTGGTTTAATATAAGAACCAGGTTAGAATTGAATTGCACGAGTATGAGGATCATGGACTTTGGGAGGGCCAATTTTAAGAAAATGGGAGAATGCCTCTGAGATACCCTGGCAGGGATAGGGAAACTATGGGGAGTAGAGGACCTGTGGGCAAAAATAAAAGAGGGCATTGTAAAAGCTACAAATCTCTGTGTCAGGCAGATTAGCAAGGGCAAGAGAAAAAATAAACCATTATGGTTCTCTAGTGAGGTAGCGGAAAAAGTAAGAGCAAAGAAACTGGGTTTTAGAAAGTATATTAAAAAAAAACACAGAAAGAGAAGGATAGGGAGATTTAGCAGGAGAAACAAAGAGAGGCAAGTAGTACAGTTAGGAGTGCAAAAGCGCAAACAGAGTTGAATATTACCAAATCAGTAAAAAAAGGAGTCAATGCATTTTTTAGATACATAAGTGAAAAGAGAAAGACCAAGGGAGGCATAGTAAGGCTGAAAAGGAGTGTGTGTGTGTGTGTGTGTGTGTGTGTGTGTGTGTGTAAGAGGACCACCAAAAAGTGGACATATTGAGCAAATATTTCTGTTCAGTATTTATGGAGGAGAGGGTAGGTAGTGGGCAATTTATAAAAGACAAGGGCATTAAGGAACAGGAAGTGGGCACTAGTCCTTTTACAATGGAAAGGGTCCTAAGGGAATTGTCACAGTTAAAAGTAGACAAGGCAGTGGGACCAGATAGGGTGCACCCCAGAGTAAGTTGGCTGCACTTCTGACAGCCCTGTTCAGCCCGTCACTAGAAACGGGAGAGGAGAGGTCCCGGGAGACTGGAGGGCTGATATAGTCCCACTTCACAAAAATGGAAACAGAGGGGGGGCTGGAAATTACAGGCCTGTCAGCCTGACCATGGTAGTGGGCAAAGTAATGGAATCACTACTAAAGGAAGGATTGGGGAATACCTTGCTTGCAATGGTCTTCAGGATCCGAGGCAACATGGATTCATGGGGGGGGGGAGATCTTTGCAGATAAACCTGATCAAGTTCTCTGACTGGATAACCAAGGAAGTGGATTAGGGAGGAGCAGTTGATGTAGCCTACCTGGACTTCAGTAAGGCCTTCAACACCATTCAACAAAGAAGACTGGTGAGCAAGCTGAGAAGCCTGGGAGTGGGTATTAAAACAGTAAGATGGGCACAGAGCTGGCTGGACAATAGGAGTCAGAGGGTGGTGTTTAATGGCATCCACTCTGGAGAGGGCAATATGACCAGTGGGGTGCCACAAGGGTCAGTACTAGGCCCAGTCTTCTTTGATGTCATTATAAGCAACATTGCAGAAGGACTGGAAGGGAAGGTATGCCTATTCACGGGTGACACAAAAATCTACCACAGAGTAGCCACACTGGGAGGGGGATGGAAAGAATGAAAGAAGATCTAAAAAAGCTGGAAGAATGGTCACGGGTTTGGCAACTGGGTTTCAACGCAAAAAAGTGTAAAATCAGGCACTTGTGGCACAGAAACCTGGGAGCAATGTATCAACTGGGAAGAGAAGTACTAGCAGTCACGAAACAGGAAAGGGACATGGGGGTAATCATTTCTAATGACCTAAAGATAGCTAAACAGTGTAACAGGGCAGTGGGAAGGGCTAGCGGGATGCTTGGATACATAGACAGGGGTATCACCAGCAGAAAGAGAGAGAGATAATAATACCCCTGTATAGATCACTAGTGAGAACCCACCTAGAGTACTGTGCCTAGTTCTGGGGGCCTCCCAACTCCAAAAGAACATAGACAGGGTAGAGGTGGTACAAAGGAGGGCAACCAGAATGGAGCAGGGCCTGCATCAGAAGCCCTACGAAGAAATACTTAAGGAAGTACATATGTACTACCTAAAAGAAAGGAGGGGATATGACAGAAACATTCAAATACCTCAAGTATAAACAAGGTACAGGAAGGGAGCATTTTCCAGAGAAAGAGATGCTCAAGGACAAGGGGTCACGCTATGAAGCTGGAGGGGAGGGATGCTGAGAGTAAATGTGAGGAAGTACTTCACGGAAAGGGTGGTGGATGCCTTGGAACAGCCACCCAGCAGAGGTGGTCAGGGCTAAAACAGTTACAGGATTCAAGAAGGCATGGGATAGACACAAGGGGTCTTAGAAGAAAGGCAAGGGGGGGTGAAAACTGGAGACTGAGTAGAGTCTGCAGTGGCACTATAGGTAGGGAAAGTAGGGCAGACTAGGTGGGCCAAGAGTTCCTTATCTGTCGACAACTTCTATATTTCTATGTAGATCTGGACCTGGCGGTCTAGTGGATACCCACCCTGACAGGTAGTGCCCCAACAACCCGCTCACCCCATCCCTCTCCCCGTGCCAGTGGCATCCCTCCCCTTAGCCGGTGACTGGCAGATCCCTCTGCTCTCCTCCACAGCCAGTCACTGACTGAGCTATCAATGAGTTCACACAGTAACAGCTGATTGTACAGTATACATTCACAGAGTGCTCAGTTGGTGGCACGCCATGGAGTAGAGTAGAGGGATGTGCCAGTCACTGGCTCAGGGGAGGATCAGGGGGGGAGCAGGGTGGTGGGGTACTGCCGGGGTGGCGAGGTCCACTAGACCACCAGGGACAGATCTATTCAATATATAGACAGATCAGGGATAAGGAGGGAGTCCACTAGACCACCTCAGGCAGATTTATTCAACATATGGACAGATAGGGGATAGGGAGAGGGGACAGCTAGCCAGGAACAGACAAGGGATCAGGGATAGGGAGGGGAGGAACCACTGAACACCAGGGAATAAATGGTTCATGATCAGGCGTGCGGGGGGAGGGATCAATGAACACCAGTGAATGGTTTATTTTAACAGTGGCTAGAGGGGGGGACCACTAGATATAGGGGAAAGCCGTCAGGTCAAACTCGGGCAGGCAATAAGCAAAGGGGGGGGGGCAGTATCACCAGCACTACTGTGTTGGGGGTTGAGTGTGCCGATGCACTTACTCCGCCGACCGCTAGGGTTGCATGGGAGTAAGTCATGGTTATGGTCAGCGGTGTTTGCTCCATGCAAGGGGACCATGCAAAGCAGCCTTGCACTGCACACATAATTTGAATACTGGACTGTGCCGATATTCAGTCTTCATTTGAATTGTGCCCCCTCTGAATATTGGCCAGGCGCTAACTCTGTTTGCCCGTGCTAACCGGGCTTTTTGATATAGGGCAGTCACACAAAACCTGGTTTGTGCAGGCACGCTCTGCTTTACGTCCAGACAAAGTTTTGAATATAGGGCACAGAAAGTGTTTCAATATAGCTTAGGCATGTAGCACAGTCTCCAAGCTTTCATTTAAAAGAAAATGTATGTCAAGCACTGTAGCTCCAAAATTAGTCATTATTAAAGAAATTATCTTTCAAAAGTTGTAACTTTTTAAAGGAAAACTAAACCCTCATATCATGTAAATGTTGTTTACTTCCATATCGATAGACAACTCTTTTGATGTAGCAGTTAAGGCTATACGTGTTTGCTTCAGTTTGTTTTCACTGTTCATGGGCTGACAGAACAAATACCCTGCAAAAACTCTCTGGAAACACATAAATTAAATGCAGTTTAAAAGGGAAAACACTGCATTATAACTCAGTTTGCAAAGCTAGCTGAAGGTAAATGTGGTATTTCACACCTTCCTGCAACTTGTTTCTTTGAAATCCAATTAAGCAGACAGCCATACTGTGGAATCTAAAGGGTGATTACACATCATGTCCTCATATGCTAATGCGGCTCTCGGACAATGAGATTTCAACAACCAGCAAATGCAGACCCCCAGGATAGTTACAGGGCCAAGTATGAAGTGTGAAAACAAATTAAAGCAATTGCATACATCTCAACAGCTACACGAAAAGAGTTGTCTGTTGACATGGAAACAAATAACATTCCCAAGACATGAGGGTACAGTTTTTCTTTAACTGTTAGGCTTAGGAACTTCATTGTTTCAAATGAAATGTTAGAGTCAGTGCTACCTGTCTAAACTATGTTAATACACTTTCTATGTATCAATGTGCGTAAACTATACTGATACATATCTATGTATATGGACATGTTTTAATGCATATTAATATGCAGAAAGTCAGACATGTTTTAGGCATGAATGTTCTTAGTGTTACGTGCCTGTGTCATATAAATGCATTTTCTGTTTATTGACATGCATTAAAATATATTGAAATATATCAACACTTTACACACAAAGTGTATCAATATGATTTAGGAATATAGCACTGACTGCACGCTTTCATTACAAAATGTCCTAGCCTTAACAGGTGACAAAATATAATAACGATACAACAGTGGCATTTGATGTTGGACACAGCATCAGAAGATACTAGTGGTACCCTGTAAAGGAGAACAACCCCTTTTTCTAAGTTATATTTTTCTCTTGACAGCTCCCAACCCTCCAGCACAAGTCACTCATAGTGAACCCTGCTTACCAGAATCCTGTAACATGTCCCTCACAGCAGAAGCCCTCTCCTTCACAGTGCCAGCGAACTCCACTAATGCAGGGCAGAAGGTCGGAAGGATCCACTCCATCATCCATCTGAAGGGCCAAATTTATCCCATTAGTGACCAACCCCTTCCCCAGTAGGTGGCAGCATGCTGGTCCAGTGGTGTGCTCACTAAGAATCACCAGGTATCTTTATAATTTTCTGCTTCCATGGGCCACCAGAGAACAGTCGTGAGCTGAAACAGCTCCATCACAAACACTAGAGGAGGAGAAGGATGCCCTACAGTTGATCCATTATAGATGGCCCAGCATCAGGTCATCAACCCCAGTTTCCCCTCGTGGCATGCTGTGACACTGGACTAGATTGGCAGCAATGGCTTTAAAGCAATTGTTTGCTATATTTAAACATGGCTGCATGTGCAAGCCCATGCATTTTTGGAGTAGTGAGAGGAACGTGCAAGAAACCCAGGGAAGGAAGACCCAGCTTTTGTGCACTTGGTTAAATCATCAGTTTTCAGCTGTGCATATGCAATAAGAGAAATATTAAAATGAGGCTTCACAGATTCAGTTTAGTTGAAAGAGAATTATTTTGTCTGCATTTTTAGTTAAACATTATTTGGGTGAGGTGTTTCTATTTTTCACAATAGCAGGGCCCTCAACAAAATAAGTTTTAAATAAAATCGGATTCAAAAAATAAAAGTCTGATTGTGACCTAATTAATTGTATTGGGCTGAACGTGAAGCATCCAGCCTTCTCTGCCCATGATGTCCTTCTTCATCCTGACCTTTAAGTAAAATCAGTTTACAATGAAATGTTCATTAATATAGAAAGGACTGTGAGAAAAAAGCATTCTAATATACTAGAATGGACTGTGAGAATAAAGCATTCTAATATACTAGAAAGGACTGCCAGAATGAAGCATTCTAATATACTAGAAAGGACTGCGAGAATGAAACATTCTAATATACTAGAAAGGACTGCGAGAATGAAGCATTCTAATATACTAGAAAGGACTGCGAGAATGAAGCATTCTAATATGCTAGAAAGGACTGCGAGAATGAAGCATTCTAATATACTAGAAAGGACTGCGAAAATGAAGCATTCTAATATGCTAGAAAGGACTACGAGAATGAAGCATTCTAATGTACTAGAATGGACTGCGAGAATGAAGCATTCTAATATACTAGAATGGACTGTGAGAATGAAGCATTCTAATATGCTACAAGGAGGCAGATCAATTGCTGATATGTACACCTACTCAATAGGCTAGGGGGCACCAGGGTATAGGATGAATAGATATGGAGATGAAACGGAAAAAGATAAAATGCAGAGGGCAATGAGTCCAGGAGAGGATGGGTGGAGGGTGGTACAGGCAGGGCTAAGGATGGGGCAGGAGGGAAGTAGTCACAGAGTGGAAGGAAGCTTGTGACTTGGAGGGCTATGCCCACTACTGCCCGGAACTTAAGAAATAAAACCAGCTACCTGCAAGCAATGGTGGCAGAAGTACAGTTTGTTCTGGAGACAGAGATGTGGGCAACACAGTGATGGTGACGTGACCATTCCATGGTATGCAATGTTTAAGAGGGATAGGGAACAAAGAACGGGGAAGGTTGGCATTGTATATAAGTGAGAGAAAAGCTGCAGAAGTCAAGAAAGTGAGGAAGACAAGCATACGGAGATAGTGTGAGGGCAAGTAGTCACAGATGGAGGGAGGATCGGAAGGGAATATAGGTCATCATCTCAGAAAAAGAAAGCCAACTGGGAACTTGGGAATGAGATTAGAAGGCAGCAGCAGGGGAACCTCAACATGCCAGACGTGGGCTAGAAAGTCCCAGCAGCAGCAAGTACAAGGGATAATTTGCTTGTTGAGACTTATAAGGAAGAATTTTTGTTTCAGAGGGTTGTGAATCTATCAGGGAGGGAGCAGTCCTTGTCTTGATATCAGACTATCAACTGAATAATGTCAAGCAATCATTGTACAATGTGGTTTGGCATACAGATTAGGCAGAGGGAAACCACATTAGGATGCTGGTGCTGGACTTCAGGGGAGCAACTTTTTAGAGAAATGGAGGACTGTCTTAGGAAATACATTTATTTTTATATATTTATTATTTATTTATTAATGTAATCAGTTTACAACCTTTTAGCCAACAGCTCATTTACAAAGGTACCTCGTCAACAATGGTAGATAATACAGTTAAAATAGAAGGGGAGATAGCCAGGGATGTGTGGAGGCACAATTGAATAGAATAAAGAAGGGAAGAACTGAGGTAATGGGAAGCTGTTTAAATGTAATAAGCAATGGTATGAGGAGAAAGAGGCCACTTTAGTTATCAAAGGAAGTGGCTAAAGCAGTAAAGGAAAAAAAAATATTTTAGAAAGTACAAGGCGACCCAAATGAATGCAGACAGGGAGGTATACCTAGAGAAACAAAGACAGGCAAGAAGGAGAGTAAGGACTGCAAAGGCTCAGACTGAGTAAAGGATCACCCAGGAGGTCAAGAATGGGAATAAGGCTTTCTTCAGGTACATGAGCAAGAAGAGGGAGACAAGGGGTGGCATAGTGAAGACTATGAGACTAGGAGGGGGATGACTGTGCAGAGGAAGACCAGGAAAAGGTTTTAAAGGAAGGGCTGGTAGGGCATCTTGAATCCAGTGGGTTACAAGGCCAGAGCCAGCATGGTTTCACAGGCGAAGGTCATGTCAGATGAACCGGATTTATTTCTTTGACTGGGTGACCAGGGAAATAGATCGGGGTGTGGCAGTGGACATGGCCTACTTAGACATCAGCAAGGCCTTCAACACCATACCATATAGGAGGCTCATAAGTAAACTGGTCAGTTTGGGGGTGGCTCCTAAGATGGCAAACTGGGTACAGAATTGATTGATGGGTAGGAGACACAGGGTACTGGTAAATGGTACTCACTCAGGGGAGGGGAGAGTGACCAATGGGGTACCTCAGTGCTCTGTACTGGGACCAGTCCTCTTTAATGTCTTTATAAGTGACATTGCAGAAGAGCTGGAAGGGAAGGTATGCCTCTTTGTAGATGACAGCAAAATCTGCAACAGGGCACTCCAGAGGGGATACAGAGAATGAACAGAAACTTTAGAAATCTTGAGGAGTGGTTAAAGGTATGACAGCTGGGTTTCAATGAAAAAAAGTGCAAAATCATGCACCTAGGGCATGCACACCCAGGGGTGGAGTATAAAATAGGGAAAGAGGTTTTGACAGTCACCAAACAGAAAAGGGGAGTAAATAGTGGATGAACTCAAGGCCACGAGGCAGTGCGACAAGGCATTGGGTAAGGCCAGTGGGATGCTGGGGTGCACAAGGAGGGAGTGTCACCAGCAGAAGATGGGAGGTGGTGTTACCACTGTATAGCTCATTGGCGAGCCCCCACCTGGAGTACAATGTCCAGTTTTGGAGGCCACATTTCAGGCAGGACATGGACAGGGTGGATGCCATCTGGAGGAGGGCAACTAAAATGGTACAGGAGCTGCACCAGAAGCCCCATAGGAAAGCCTGAGGGATCTCAATCTGTACATCCTGGAAGTGAGAGGGGGAACATGATAGAGACATATAAATACCTCATAGGGGTGGATAATGTACAGGAGGAGCGTATCCTTCAGAGGAGAAGTGCATGACAACAAGGGGGCATGCAATGAAGCTTGAAGGGGTACTTAGGAGGGATGTGAGGAAGTTCTTTGTCACCGATAGGGTGGTGGATGCCAGGAACAGTCTTTCTGCAGTGGTAGAGGGGGTGAAAATGGTGGACTTTAAGCATGCATGGGATAGGCACAAGGGAATCTTAGTAGGGAAGCAGGGGAGAGGTAGTTAGAGATCAGGTAGGGTCTACAGTGACAATATAGGCAGAAAAAAAGGGGTAGACTGGGTGGGCCATCAGTCCTTATCTGCCAACAAATTCTACATTTCTATGAAAAAGCTAAGATTCTAAACGCATACTTCTGTTCGGCATTTACAGTGAAAGGAGGGGGATGAGTCTATATGCATTAACAGGCACTGGGGGGGGAGGGTGGACACAAGGGGTTGGAAGCCCTAAAGGAAAACAAGGCTATGGGACCGGATGAGATCCACCTAAGGGTACTTAAGGAACTGAGCACGGGCTAGCCCCCGGCAACACTAGCACCTCACTGGAGACAAGGGTGGCTCCAGAGGATTGGAGGAGGGCAGATTTGGTACCACCACACAAGAGCAGCAGCAGGGATGAGGCCTGCAATTACAGACCAGTCAGTCGCACATCAGTAGTGGGAAAGTTAATGGAGTCCCTACTAAGACTGATGGAGTATCTGGAGATAAACGGGCTGCAGATCTCCAGCAGCATGGCTTTGCAGTGGGGAGCCATGTCAAATAAAGTTCATAGATTTCTTTCACTGGGTAACTAGGGAAGTGGATCAGAGGAGGGCAGTGGATGTGGCTTATCTGGACTTCAGTAATGTCTCTGACCCTACCACACAGGAGTCTGATTAAAAAAAACTTAGCAGGCTGGCAGTGGGTGAGAAGGTGGTGTGCTGGGTATCAAACTGGTTGAAAGATGTGAGAGTGGTGGTAAACAGTAGCCACTTGGGAGGATGGGAGAGTGACCAATGGAGTGCTACAGGGATTGATACAGGCCCCAGACCTCTTCAATGTCTTCATCAGTGACATTGTTGAGGAAATGCATAGATACACAGACACTGTCGGCAGATAAGGGCCTATGGCCCATCCAGTCTGCCCATTTGAGCTTGTAAATTCCCTTCACATTTTTCTAGAAGTCTGTTGCCCCTTACCCCTAACCTCCAGAATTCCCTTATGTCGAGCCCATGCATCCTGCAAGGGAAGGTGTGTCTCTTTGCAGACGACACAAAAATCTGCAACAGGGTGGACTTCCTGGATGGGAAGAATGCAAAGGGACGTGAAGAAACTAGGAGTGGTCTATAGAGTGGCCGCAGAAATTCATTGCCAAAAGGGGCAAAGTCGTGCATCTGGGGTGGGGTAACCTGGGGACTGTGTGTAAGATGGAGGGTGAGCACTTGCAGTTATCAAGCAAGAGAGGGACCTTGAGGTGATCATATCTGATGATCTCAAAGTGGCACGGCAGTGCAACAAGGCAGTAGGCAAGGTGAACCAGATGCTAGGATGCATAGGGAGGGGAATCTTTAGCAGGAAAGTGGTGTTGCATCTGTTTCATTCACTGGTGAGACCCCACCTGGAGTACTGCATCCAGTTCTGAAAGTCGCACCTCTGCAAAGACATCAACAAGGTGGAGGCAATCCAGAGGAGAGCTGCCAAAATGGTGTGGAGTTTGCATGAGAAATCACATGAGGAGAGACTGCTGGGGCTCAGCATGTACTCCCTGGAGGAGAGGAGAGTGGGAGGGACATGACTGACACCTATAAGTACCTCATGGAGGTGAACAAACTGCAGGGAGGAGCCTGTTTTAAAGACAAAGGAGCACCAGTACATGGGGCATGCTATGAAACTTGGGGTGGTGGAGTTTAGGAGAGTGTGAGGAAACACTTCTTCACAGAAAGGGTGGCAGATGCCGGGAACAGCCTGCCAGAGGAGGCGGTAGGAGTGAGGACAGTGGAAAGCTACAAACATGCATGGGATAGGCACATGGGCATTATAAGTAGAGGTAAGTGGCAGAGGGAGGGGCATCTGTGACTAAACAGGGTCCAGGTTGTAGTGCTAGGTAGGGGCAATAGGGCAGACTAAATGGGCCTACTGGTCCTTTTCTGCTGACACTTTTTATGTTTCTATGTTGTTACACACAAAGAGGGACAGTATTAGGAAAGTCACAGTGTAGGACCCATTGGGATACAGCAATCATCAGACCATGTAGTTTAATATCAGATTAGAGGCAGAGAGTAAGCAGTCACAAAGGTTGTGGATTTTAGAAGCACAGGATATTGGTAGGATAAAAGAGCTGTTAAAGGAGAAACTGGTAGAGGTGATATGGCAGTACAGAGGTGGAAAGGAAGTGGGAATTGATCAAGAATGGGATATTAGAGGCTATGAGTCTCTGTGTGAGTGTGGTAGGGAACAACAAGAAGAAAAGGAAGACACTGGTGGTTCACAAGGTCAGTGGAGAAAGCTGTGAGGGGAAACCCCCTTTTAAAAAATACAAAACCAGCCTAGCAGAGGAGGATAGGGTAGTGCTTCTAAGCAGGATGAAGGAGACTGACAAGGCTGAGAGGAGGGCAAAGTCTGATTCTGAACTGAGGACAACAGAGGTAGTGAAGAAGAGGACAAACCTTTCTTTCATTACATATAGGAGAGGTGCAAAACAAGGCAGTGGGTAGTCAGGCTAAAGAAGGGGGAAGGTTGGGAGAAGGAAGACAATGAAGGCAGACATATTGGTCTAGTTTTTCTGCTCAGAATTCATAGTGGAGGATAAGATGCCATTGTCTGACTGTCACAAAGGCCAGGGGTAGGGGGTAGTGTGTCAGTGTGGATCCCATTTCAGAGGCCTGGGTAATAAAAAGATTAAACACACTAAAGATGGACAAATCAGTGGGCTTGGATGGGTTGCAACTTCGTGTGATGAAAGAGATGGGATCAGTCCTAGATGTACCACTTTTAAAGCTTTTTAACAGCTCACTGGACGTGGGAAGTACCTACAGATTGGAGAACAGCAGGTGAATTCCCAAGTACAAGAGCTGAAGTATGGATGAACCAGGGAACTACAGACCAGTCAGCGTAATGTCTGTTATAGGGAAGTTACTAGAAACCTTACTAGTGGGCTTTCTGGAAGTTAATTCACTTCAGGATATTAGACAGAATGGCTTCAGGGGTGGGAGGTCATGTCAGATAAACATATAGGATTTCTTTGTGCGATGAAGGTGGTGGACAAAGGTCAGGTGGTGGACGTACTGTACCTTGACTTCAGCAAAGCCTATGATTTTGTCCTGCATGGACGGTTGGTAAAAAAGGTGTGAAATTAGATTACAAGATGGGTAGGGAACTGGCTATGTGAGAGAACCCAGAACATTGTCCTTAGGAACTGGCTATGTGAGAGAACCCAGAGGGTTGTCCTTCATGAGGAACAATCAAAGGTCAGGTGATCACAAGTGCTATGCCACAGGGATCGGTCTTGGGACCGGTCCTGTTCAACATCTTCCTCTGTGATATTGAGGTAGGGATCCAGGGAGAGATGCCTCTTTACAGACAATACCAAAATCTGTGGAAGAATGGATAGTGAGAAACAGTAAGAAATACAAGGGAGGACCAAGAAAGACTTGAGAAGTGGTTATGGCTATGGCAGTTGAAATTCAGTTCTAAGATGTGAAAGGTAATGCATAGAATGGGATGGGTGGGGGGGGCAGTGGAAAGTATGACCAAGGAGAGGGTCCTGGTGGTAATACTGTCAGACAATTTGAAAATATCAGTGAAATGCAGTGAGGCAGTAAGGAGGGCAAATAGGATGTTGGGATGTCTAGGAAAAGGGATCAGAAGCCAGAGGAGCTAGATGATTCTCTCAGTGTACAGGTCCCACAACTATCCTCAGCTGGTGTGCAGGATGAAATTCTGGAGCTCACACTGGAAGACGGACATAAACGAGGTGGAGATGGTGCAGAGGGGGTAACCAAAATGATCTTGGGTCCGCATGAAAAAACACATGGAGAGGTTGAGATCAGGTTGAAAGATCTCAACATGTAGACAGTGGAGGCAAGAAGAGAAAGGGGGAATGTGAACAAAATGTACAAATACCTTCACGGGATTAAGCAAATTGCAGAGTTGTTCACACTGAAATTGTAAACAAGCACCATGGGGGAACTCAATAAACTGGTGGGTGGGAAATTTAAGGCTGATGTCAGACAGCATTTCTTTACAAAGAGGGTGGTGATGTGGTGTTACAAACTACCAAGAGAAGTCTGTGTAAAATCAGTGGGGGAAGAGAAGGGGGTTTAAATATGGGTGCTATAGACATACGGGACTGGTATGAATATAAGCAAAATGGGGGGGGGTGAAGTGAAGGGTCACTAAAGCCCTCAGAACAATAGACAGGTAGGGCTGGGCAGAAGTGATGTGCAGCAGGGACTTTTCCTGGTGACAGCTTTGTTAAATTGGACTTGGAACCAGAAATTCCTAAAATCCACTGGATGCCTAACAGAACAGAATCACAGATTCCAAGCATCCCTGGTTGTCATTCAGTAATAAATGTGATCATTATTTTTGAAAAGAAAAATGAACGTCAAGACTTTAAGCTGTCTAAGCAGAAGTTAATAAAGATATAGTAAACAAGATATTGCCACTTAATACAAATGTTACAAGTGCTTAGTAATAAGTAATATCTGTTTAACATGGATCCAACTCTGAATTAATTGTGCATTTAAGAAATGTATATTAAGGCAGTCATTCTTATTAATTTATGTATTTATTTATTTTTTGAATTTTGGTGACCGGGTAGGCCCACTGACCCTTTCCAAGGGTGAGCTGGATTAATTACAGGCACATATACAGACAGAACAAGTACAATGCGTACAGTCATAACAAGGGATTATAGGTTAAAATATATAAGCAGTACATATACAAGGCTTACCCTATTAAATAATCAACTAACTTATAATAAGCAACCAGAAATGTTTCAGTAGATATACCTTTCCATCCAAGATGTAGTGATGTCCTAGTGGTGTACTTTTGCTAACCTTTGCTAATGTATGGGAGGCCAGGATTTGCACTCAATCTTCTGCATATGAAATTCAGTAGCCAGGTGACCAGTGACTGCTGAAAATTTACTAGTAGCAATCAATTCAAGTGCTTATTTTACAAGAACAGTATATTAAGCTTTAATAAGTTTCAATGAATATTTTAATAGAACTGCATTATCCATTTAAAAAGCAGCAATGTCCTTATGATATACTTCTACAACCTCTTGGTGTTATGTGGGAGATGACAATCTGTACCCACTACGTTGGACTGTTACAAGTGTTAAAAGAAATCCAGTAGCCAGGTAGACAGTGACTTCTGGAAAATGTTTAGGAGCAACTAAAACAAATGCTTGTTTATATTACTGAATCATGTAGTAAGTGGTTAAATAAGGCACTGTAAAATAAGCCTTTTATTAGTTGTGGCAACAAATTTTCCATTTGACATTGCCCACCTGGCTACTAGACTTGTTATAACTTGGGTACAAAGTGTTGGGTGTAAATTCAGGCCTCCCACATAGCAGCAAAAGATAGTGAAAGTAAACAATTAGAGTATCACTACATTTTAAATGGCAAATGAACATCCATAAATATATCTACTGATGATGAGTAAATAAAAGTGTAGCAAACATGTTTTTAGTTGCCACTGGTAGATTTTCAGTAGTTATTATCCAACTGGTTGCTGGAACACAGCTAGTAAGTAAGAACGAAAGACTGCAGTCCATTAAGTTTGCCCTGAGGCTCCTCCTTACATGAATTTTTACACTACCCATACCTTTCCTTCCAATGTTTACCCTCCTCTTGTTGAGATGATCCCCTTGAAGTTGTTTTACCATTCTGTAAAACCATTTATGATTTCTGCACTAACCACATTGCTGAGTAGGCTGTTCCATTTGTCATTTGCCCTCTGTGAAAAAAATGTTTCCAGGGGTCAGATATTCAAAAGTGAGCATAGGTGCTAAAGGGTGCTGGCCCGCGCTAACTGGGTTTTGTATCCAATTCAAGGGTGGGATCTATATTCAGAGACAACCAGAGCATGGGCAACACCCATTACTGCTCGGGCACCAACATACTGCTGTACCCATGCAAATGACGGACCCCCTCACATATGGGCACATCAGCATATTCAGGTGTTTGCAATGGTGGTAAATGCCACCTAAATGGTCACTGCTTACTGCCTTTGTGAACCCTGACTTCACAGGGCACAAGGCCCTCGTGGTGGAATGTGGTACTACAGCCAGCTGCCCTCCACTCCCTGGACCCTGTCCTGGTGAAACAATGGATGCCCTGGCATCCACTGGCACCCCATGCTCTCACCTGTCCCTGTATAGCTCTTGTAGTCCCTGGTGACTATTGGAACCCCCTGCCCTCCAGTCACTCCTCCCTGTATATATCTTGTTGTACCTGGTGTCTAGTGGCACCCCATACCCTCCAATCAAACGCCATGGTAGTACAAATGTACTCCCTAGTATCTAGTGGCATTCCCTGCCCTCCGATCACCCATCCCTGTAAAGCTGTTGTTGTCTGTGGTGTCTAGTGGCACCCCACACCCTCCAATCACCTGCCCTGGCCCAGTGTCACAATCACCATCTGTAACCACTTATGGATCAATGTAACTGGGGCATACTGTACAATGTCACATTACCCGAGTCTGGAACATTTGTGTCTCCAATGCTGGATCTCAAATCAACTTCAAATCAAAACACTTCTGGTTGCGGAAGGGACAAGATGGTCTTATACCTATTTTAATGCCAGACAATTGATGCTGGCATCAGAATTACATTTCATAAAAAGTCAGATGTGTTTTGATTTGAAGTTGATTCAAGATCCAGCATTGGGGACACAGATATTCCAGGCTCAGGTAATACGATTCAATCAATTGGTTCAGTCATGGCATTGTACAGTATGCAAAGTAGCCACTCCAGAACAAACCCACCATTACAAATATCACCAAACACAAGTGCTTGTTAAATAAGCATGACTTTAATTCATACCAGTGTGTTGTCCTCCAAACATGTAAAACACGAGACTGGAAGAACGCCAACAGAGCCCCAACAAGTCCTACCTCAGCATCTTCAGGGAGTCTCCCTGAAGACGCTGAGGTGAAACCGGGTCGGACTTGGTGGGGCTCTGTTGGCATTTTTCCAGTTTGAAGGACAACACACTTCGGTATGCATTAAAGTCATGCTTATTTAACAAGCACTTGTGTTTGGTGGTATTTGTAACAGTGGGTTTGTGCCAGAGTGGCTACCTTGTTTACTGATATTTTCTCAGTAGCACGCCCAACTGTGGGGCAGTCTTGGCTATTTGTAATTGTACAGTATGCACCAGTTACACTGCATCCATATGTGGTTATGGATGATGACTGTGACACAAGACCAGGGCTGCTGATCAGAGGGTAGGGGTGCCACTAGACACCACAGAAAACAACAGTTTTACAGGGACGGGTGATCGGAGGGTGGGGGAGGTGCCACAGGATAGCAGGGAAAACAGCAGCTTTAAAAGGATGGGTGACCAGAGAGTGGGAGGGTACCTTTAGACAGCAGGGAAAGCAACAGCTTTACAGGGATGTGTGATCAGAGGGTGAGGGTGAGGGTGCCACTAGACACTAGTGAGTACATTTGGGGTGTGGGGGGGGCTGCTTGCCACCATGTCTGACATGGCGGGCAGCCATAGAACAGGGGCAAACCTGCTGCCACTTCCAATGCTAATGAGCCCATAATGGGCATGCATATAACCCTTAGCGTCTTGCATGCCAATGGCCTCATCTGCATTTTGCAGCTGAATATCACACCATGGCTCCTGGTGCCACCTGGTCTGGGGATGCAGTTCCCTATGGGCTGCATACAGCCCAGGTCCATGTAGTGGCAGCACTGTCTGACTGAATATAGCAATCTCTGGGTCAGGCACAAGTGCAGGACAAATCTTTGTGCTCTGCTTCTGCATAATTTGAATAGTTAGCCCCAGGTGTCCTTCTTAAACTTGAACTCTGTCAGCCTAAGACTGTGACCCTGGTATTGAAGGTCTCATATTGAATACAGTGTAGTCTACCCTACTGCATCCCCAAATGTATTTTGCATGTCTGTCTTCATCATGTCTCCCCCTATGGCTTCTAACTTCTAATGAGAATGTGTGGATGACTTCAGTCTCTCCCTATAGGCCTTACCCTGCTGACTTTGGATCATTACTGTCACCTGTCTGTGGACTGTCTCTAGCTTGTCCTGGTTCTTCTTCCAATGTGGGCTCCAGAATTGCCCACAATACTCTAGGTGCAGTCTAACCAGTGACCTGAACAGTAGCAAAATCACCTCCCTCCTACAACTGATGAAACACTGTCTGATGCAACCCGGCACCCTATTGGACTTCCAATAAAGCTTGTGATATTGAGGAGGATTTTAGACTGTGAACTTTAGTTACCAAATGTCAGATCGCTTTCCAGTGTCTCTTGATAGCCTGCATCCATCCAGGAGGGGAACCAGAGTCCTCAGTGGGCAATTTAGATGTTACTTCGATAAACATTTAAACTAGCGGAGTTGGTGGCAAAGGAATCGGGGAGGCAGAAACTCCCCAGGCTGAAGTAGAGTGAGGAGAACCTGAGGAGAGAGGAGTCCCACAGGGTGAAAATTAATGAAGGAAGCATGGTGGTAGAGATAAAGGCAGAAGGAAATGGGAGCATTAAAAAGAAAGTGGAGAAGGAGGGAAGGCAAAGAAGAAAGAATGGGGGCAACAAGCAGAGTGGAAATAAAATCTGGAAGGCCATGTATGCAAATGAGGAAATAAGATTCCGGACCTACAGGTCATCATGGCACAGGCAACCCGGATACTGTGGCCATTACCAAGCCATGGTGCACTGAAAATCATGACTGGAATATGGCCATACCAGGCTATAATCTCAGGAAGGACCGGGTGGGAAGAAAAGGAGGGGGTGTGGTGCTTTATGTGAGGGAAAGCATAAAAGCGATGGGAGATACAGGGGGAGGCAGTGGTACTGTGTGTCACCCTGGAGACAGGGAATGGAGCCACTATTCACACTGGATTGATCTACAGACCTCCAGCACAGGGGGAGGAATTTGATAAGATACTGATGAAAGCCATCAGCAAGATGGAAAAAAGGGGGGCTGTTGGTGGGGACTTCAAACTGCCAGATGTAGATTGGAGCCTCCCAGCAGTGGCTTCAGCTAGAAGCAGGGACACTCTGGACTCTCTAAAGGGGGAGTTCCTCAGGCGACTAGTGTGTGAACCCACTCATGATGAGGCAACACTGGAGCTGATACCCACTAACAGGGACAATATTGCAGATGTCAAGGTGGGATACCACCTGTGGACCAGTGATCACTATATAGTGTGGTTCAGTGTAAGTATAGCTGTGGAGTCAAACCACACAAGGGTGAAGGTCCTGGGTTTTAGGAGGGCAGATTTTATAAAGACAGGTCAATGCCTCAGGGATAACCTGGCCGGGGGGGGGGGAGCTGAGTGGGGTGGGCAAAAATAAAAAGGAGCATATTGAAGGCAACAAACCTCTGTGTCAAACAGGTGATCAAAAGCAGCAAGAAAAAGAGGCAGCTATGGTTCTTGAAAGGGGCTGAAAGGATAAAGGGTAGCATTCACAAGGTATAAGGAGACACAGAGGGAGCAGGACAGGGAGGTGTATCTGGGGAAACAGAGAGAAGCAGAGAAAACAGCAAGGAGCACAAAGGGACAAACTGAAGAGACTAGCCCAGGAGGTACTGACAGACATTTTTCAGGTATGTAAGTGAAAAGAAAAGACCAGGGGTGGGATTGTAAGGTTAAAAGGGAAGGGGGGGGGGGACTTTGCAGAGGGAGACCAGGAAAGGCAGACATCCTGAACAAATCCTTTTGTTCAGTGCTCACAGAGGAAGGAGAAGGGATGGGGCCATAAAAAAGTAACACATTGACGGGAGGTGGACACTGGTCCTTTTTTGAGGGAGAGAGTCCTGAAGGGACTTGTTAATCTGAAGATGGACAAAGCAATGTGGCCAGATGGGGTGCATGATGGGTATTGAGAGATCTCATGGAAATACTCACTGCATCTCTGTCAGTTCTGTTTAACAGCTCACTGGAAACAGGAGTGGTTCTGGAGGACTGGAGGAGGGGGCAGATGTAGTCACACGACACAAAAGTGGTAGCAGGGAGGAGGCTGGCAATTATAGGCCAGTCTGCCTGACATCAGTGGTGGGAAAGTTAATGGAATCACTGTTGAAGAAAAGGATTAAAGGAATATCTTGAATCCAGTGGGCTACAAGACCCAAGGCAGTGTGGGTTCATAGGAGGAAAGTTAGATTTCAGTAAGGTTTTTGACACCATTCCATATAGGAGACTAGTAAGCAAGCTACCCAGCTCGCTTACTAGTCTCCTATATGGAATGGTATCAAAAGCTAGGTAGCTTGCTTACTAGTCTCCTATGGATCCAAAGGTGGTAAACTGGATAAGAAATTGGTTGGGGATTGGTCACATGAGGGTGGTGATAAACGTAGTTCACTCAGAGGAAAGGAAGGTGACCAGCAGGGAGCCTCAGGGATCAGTGCTGGGACCGGTCCTTTTTAATGTCTTTATAAGTGGTACTGAAGAAGAGCTGGAAGGTAAGGTCTACCTTTTTGTGTATGACACCAAAATATACAGTAGGGTGGACACTGGGAGTGGAAAGGACGAACAGAGACCTGAGAAAACTAGAGGAGTGGTCAAGAGTATGACAGCTGGGTTTCAATGTAAAAAGGGGCAACATAATGCACTTAAGGCACAGAAACAGAGGGGCAGAGTATGTGGAGTGGTACTGACAACTACCAAGCAGGAAACAGATCTGGGGTAATCATATCAGATGACCTAAAGGTGGCCAGGCACTGCAACAAGACGGTTGGGAGGGCTAGTGGGATGCTGGGGCACACAGGGAGGGATATCACCAGCAGAAAGGGGGAGGTGGTGCTGCCTCTGTATAGATCATTGGTAAGACCCCACCTAGATCACTGTGTCCAGTTCTGGAGACCATATCTCTGGAAGGACATAGAGTGGAGGCAGTCCACAGGAGGGCAACTAAAATGGTGCAGGGTCTGCATCAAAAACCCTATGAGAGACTCAAGGACCTCAATATGTACACCCTGGAACAGAGAAGGGAGAAGGGGGGAAGTAATAGAGACCTTTAGTACCTCATGGGGTAAATAAGGTACAGGAGGGAAGTATGGTTCAAAAGAAAAGGTTCCCAGTAGCAAGGGGACATGCTATGAAGCTGGAGGGGGTAGATGTGAGAAAGTACTTTTTTTTTCAGAAAGAGTGGTGGATTCCTAGGGCCACCTTCCAGAGGAGGAGGTGGTGGGGTTCAAGAATACATAGGATGAGCACAAGGGAATCATAATGGAAAGGAGGGAGGTAGAAAGAGCTGTAGATCTGGTACAGTTTGAGGTAAAAAATGTAGGTAGAGAGGCACGAGCAGACAAGTGGTCCTTATATGCCATCAAATTCTATGTTTCCATATTTCTTCCCTCTTCATACTGGTAATCCCTTGCTAACTGTTCACTCTCTTGCAAATCTTGGTATTATCTGCAGATAAACCCACTTTCCACTGAATCCTGACCCTAGTCTTACTAATGTGCACATTGAAAAGAACTGGCTTCAAGATCGACCCCTTGGGTAACCCACTGGTCACATCCTTTACACTTGTGAATTTGCCACTGAGGACCACCCTCTGTATCCATCCCGACAACCAGTTCCCAGTCCATCTGGTGTAAGTCCTTCACCTAATTACCCATGTTCCTTACAAGCCTCCCTTGGTTCAGCAAGTTGAAGGCTTTACTAAAATACATACATATGCTATCAACTGCCTGACTCCTGGGGACATATTGTGTCACCAAGCTGGAAATGTCTATCACATGTCTGAAATAATCTACTCTTCTTGAACCCATGCTGGCTTTTGTCCATCAGCCCATTGTCCTCTAGAAATTCAGCAATCTGTTCCTTAATTATTCTCTTCAGTATCTTCCCCACAATTGGGGTCACTAGCTCATAGACTGTAATTCCCAGCATCCTCCCGGCCCCACTTTTATGCAGAAATACCACATTTACTACTCTCCAGTCTATTGGCACCTCACCCATTGCCAAGGACTTGTGGAAGAGGGCTGCCAGTGCATTTTAATGAGCACTCTGGGGTACATCCATGTGGCTCTGGGATTTGTTAACCTTTAGGTTCTTCAGCTTTAAGTACCCTGTCTTTGGATGTTGCCAATCTCCCGTTTCTGTCCCTCAGATCTTTCAGATGTAATCCTTCCACTGGGTATTGCACAAGCATCCTCCAACACTGAACTAAGGTATAGAACATATTTCCCCATGTCATACTACAGCCTCTCCACATTCTTTATCATCCTTTGAATGTTGTACTTCTACTGTTTCTCTGACACACCTAAAGGTCTTATTTCTTTAGTCTATCTATACTAACTTCACTTTGACATTTGCTTTTAACTTCTTAAGTTATTTGTCTGTCCCTAGCTTTTCCTTATACAGCTCCCTGCTGACCCTTGTAGGTCATAAATGCCCACTTTTTTCCTTGATTGATTCCCTCATCTGACCATCAAACCAAAGTGACTTCCTGTGCTCATTTGTTTATGTGACATACCTAATACATCTCTGGCAAGACCCTAGTACTGCCCATTTTCTGACTGCCATTTTTTCCACCCCCTTTACATCATCTAGGTCCTTCAGTCCATCAGTAATAACCATTCCCATTCTAGCGAAGTACATTTTTCTAAATTCAGGGAAGATGGTGCTAGAATAAAGACACTGAACCTCCAGCACTATCCTTAAATCTCACAGACTTATGGTAACTCTGACTTAAAGGATTCCCCACCATGATATCATAGATACTGTCCTAACTGGACATAATGAGGTTTAAAATTTTTTGTCCTAGGTTGCCTTCTTCACTCACTGGTTGAGAAGACAGTCCCATGTAGCCTCCACAAACCTTTGATCCTGGCCTTCGATATTTCCCTATCTATGTCTAGGAAATTCCAATCTCCCATCAGTACAAATCAAACAAAGCCTGCTATTTTCATTTCCCTTACCATGTCCATCTCTGCTGACTGACTTGGTGGCCCTTAGCTCACTTCTCTCCTAAGTTTTCTACCCTCCACCTCAGTCTCCAGAAGTCACAGTAACTCCTTTCCTTCACCATCAGATATGGATTTTCCTCTAACGCCATTACAGACTCCTTTACATAGACGACTCCCAAGCCCCCGCATCCTCCGTGTCCCTCCTAAACAGAGCATTAGGACCTGAAAATCCATCTGTTATTTTGGTTTGCCCAGGTTTCTATAAATGGCAGCATGCCCAACTCATTGTCCCCATAATTGCCTACAGCTCATCCATTTTGTTTCCCAGGCTCCTACCATTTGTGTACAGTACCTTCCACTTATTCTTCCTTTCCATTGTGGACCCCCCCCCCACCATTTTGCTTTAAGAATGTGCCTTTTTCACCTGACTGCCCCCTAACTGTCCCTGTTGTCCTCATCATGCCCCAAGTATGTTGAGGTTCAGTTGTTTTGGTTCTGTGTGTGCATTTCTACCAACTGTCACTGCTCTTCCCTCCCTCCTGGTTTAAATATTTGCTCATTGTTACTCCTAGCTCCCGCCCTAATGCACTGCTGCACTCTATGCCTTCCTTTGCAAACAACCTGTCCTCCTCCTCCTCCCAGAAGGAGGAGCAGTCTCAGGAAAAGTAAAAAACCTTCCTCTCACCACACCAGCCCTTTAGCCAAGTATTGAATTCCTTAATTTTCTCCTGTCTACACTGTACCTCATCTGACACCAGTAGAACCCCAAAAGATCACCATCTGCTTCTGATCTCATCTTATTGCCTAGTTCCTGGAAGCTGTCCTTGACCCTGTCTATGGTTTTGTTTGTCATGTCATTGGTACTTAAATGTATCATAGTGTCTGGTTTGCTCTCCTCTACCCCAATGAGCTAGTTCTTCCTGGGAAGTGCCTTGTCCACTGCTGCCCCTGGTTGGGGGGGGGGGACAGACCTTCTCTCAGTTTTGAATTGCACACCAGCCTCTTTATGCCAGAACCCTCTCCTCTGGGTGTATCACTGGTTGGTACAGTCATATCCCCCTGGGTTTCAGCTGTTGCTTCCTCACTGGAGTCAGTGGGCTTGATTTTAAAAGGTGATGCATATGCCACAAGCCCCTGGTGCACTGAACAAATGGTGCAGGGGGGCTTTGCAGCATTCCTTTGACACACATCATGATTTTCAGTCCCCTGCACCAAATCCCGCAAGTTAGACCAGCCCCCCAGTCTAACTTTGTGCCATTTGGGGGTACTTTTTACGGGACTATCGACAAACAGTTGGCGCAAGCTGGTAGCCCTGGGATTTGGGTGAATTCTGTAAAAATAGAGCTGGGCATCAAAGATACAGATATTGTAAAATGTCTGTACATAAGGGCACAATTAAGGGAAGGGCAGTACAGCATCAGTTTCTCGTGATGTTACCAGTGAGATCTCTGGGGGTTGAGGAGCGCCATCATTAATATGCCGGGTCCACCGGAGGTTTGGGCTATTTTTACGAGTAGTCAGGTAATAAAACTATTCATTTCAAATGGCGCCTGCAGGGGGGATTGGAGAAGTGAAGCCCTGATCTGTACAGTGGTCAGGGCTTCAACTCTGCCCATTGAACTCCTTTAAAGACTCCGTGGCACTTCTTAAAAAGAGTAGGGGAATTTTATTGAGAAAGAGTGGACTTCATTACAAAATAAACAAAGGCAATTCAAAAAAAATGCAAAAGCAAAACAGCAACAACAAGAATATAAAGTAAACACAAATCATCTATAAAAGAAAAACTATACAACCATAACAGGGAGTACAGAATATTAATCAAGATGCCAAACGTTACTGTTTTTCCAAAAAACTGAAGAAACTGTGATCTAGGTCTAACTTTAAAATCATTCAGTTTAACTTTAAGTATAGCAGAGTTTATATTGCATACAATTTCCTGTAAAGAGATCCATTTCTGTTGCAACACTAACAAACACCTGGCTTACCATAAATAACAACGTATCAGAGTTAATACAACATACAAAGTGTCTGTATCATATTTATCATTCAAGGAGACATTAGTTCTAAACATAATGTTTTCATAAGTTAATTGCAGAAATAGAGGTTCAAACCAAACACTAGTGAACATTTTCCAGAAACCAAGAGCAAATTTACATTCAAGAAATAAATGTTGTTCGGATTCAACAATACAATGACAGGAACCCTAGGACAATATCTGTTATCAAGGGATTATGCTTATGATTACCCTTAACACTTAATCTCCCATAATTACCCAACCAAACCGTATCCCAAATGTATGGAGGTAAACGTAGATTTCGAAGTTGCTTTAAAATCCAGTCAAAACGATCTGGAGGACAAAAGGGGAAGGTAACCATGTCCCGAGCATCACGTCTCCAAACCCCGTCATAGATAGATTTACGACTTCAGACACAGAAATCCTGGGGTTTAAAACCCCAAGACAAGGCCAATTTTAAAGCTTCCCTACCATAGGAAGGAATATCAGGAATCCTGGCCAAAAATCCCTTTTTTCCCCCAGTTCCCAGTTCCCATTGGGCTAAACAGGGTGTTAGCCATACCAAAAGAAATGGCTTCCAACCCATACCACCAGGTTTCAATGCCCCGCCAAAATCATAATAGAAAAAAATGCTTTAAAAGAAAGCAACCCAGTGAACCATACCAACCCCACCCTCTACTAGTGGCCTATAGGTCATACTGTGCTTCACTGGGTTCAAGCGAGACCCCCAAAATTCTTGAAAGAAAATGCTAAATATCCTAGTAAATAACTTTACAGGTGGGAAAACATAACAAAGGTACAAAAAAATCGGAACCACCAAAGTTTTACTCAAGTAAACTCATTTTCGTTTACCAATTTGGTGGTGCTCCCACCCAGCAATAAGTCTATCCGCTCTCCCCATTGCTGCCTGCCAATTAAGGGTTTGCATATCCCCTGTCCCAAACAAAATACCTAAACTTTTAAAAGGTGCAGTAGAGATCTTAATACCAGCAAAGGTGCCAGAAATAGGGATAGTACGGTGCCCAAGGGGAACCCCCACACTTCTCAAAATTAATGCGAGACCCTGCAATGGATGAGTAGTTCTGCAGGACACCCTCCAAAGCCTTTTCCTCAGCATCCTTAGCTACAGTCAAAACTGAGACATCTGCATAAGCCAAAATCTTAATGGGTACAGAAGTTTGGACCCCTTGCAACCCCACTATCTCTGGACAAAGAAGAATAGCTCTAATCAAAACATCAATACAAAAGTTATATAAAATGGGGCTTAAGGGGCAGCCTTGCTGAACACCACGTTTAACTATCACCTGCATACTTAACTAACTATTGACATTAGGGACTATACAGCGTCAGAATACAGGGCTTTAATCCACTGTATAAACTGAGAAGGAATCCCGAATGCTGCCAGAACGAAAAATAAAAAGCAGTGGGAGACCCTATCAAAAGCCTTTTCTTGGTCCAGGCCTAGAACCCAGCCTTTGATGTGACCCATATCTCCCAATGAAAACAGTTCCCTCAACAGAACCAGATTATCATGCTGACACCTCCCAGGTACACCACAAGTCTGAGCAGGGCTAATCAATCTTGCTATGTGAATCAATCTAGCCAACAAAATTTTAGCCTAAAATTTTGTAGTCCACATTTAGCAAACTAAGAGGTCTCCAATTATTAAGATTAATCAAAGAGCCCTTCTTAAAAATAAGTACTAAAATGGCTTCTTTCATAGTTTTTGTAAAAAGTAGCTTTAGACAACATATCATTAAACAAAAGGGTCAAAGCTGGAACCAAATCTTCTTTAAAGGTACCATAAAACCCTTCCGTAAGGCAATCTGACCCAGGGGCTGAGTTCAGGTTTAAACTCACAATCGCCTGCAACACCGCCGCAGCCGAAATTTCAGCGGATAGCATTGCACCATCTGCCTGCGAAAGAGGGGGCAAGTTTAGGGAGTCCAAAAAGGATTCCACCGAAACACAATCAGGGACAGTCCCTAACATGTTAACCACATGCTGCTCAACAACATCCACCAAAAGCTCCGGAGAACTAACCAACTCCACAGAGGGGGATTTCAAAGCCTGAATAAATCTAGACTCCACTCTTCCATGACAGCCCTTAAAAGGGTCTAACCCACCTTTGGATAACCGGGTCCCAAATCTAGCCTCTTGCCCCAGAGAACTAGCTTGATCATACTGCAAACTATTCATCTGATCACTAATAACTGCAATCTGCTTACTATAGTCTAGCGAAGAGGCATCAGCTAGTGAGATCAGATTTTGTAATTGCTGACACAATGCCAAAAAATGCAAATACTGGGCAGTACGATCAGCAGCAGAAGCTCTCCCCTGCAGAACTTGCCACCATCTAACCTTAGAATCCTCCCACTATTCAGAAGCATCAACATATAAATCTGCAACTGAGAGCCGGGGACGCCCATGCCTTCTTCCATATTTTCTGACCCTTAGGATCCTGTAGCATGGAGTCCTTAAGTCTCCACCTGTTCTTTTTACAACGTGGAGCATTCTCCCAAGAGAAAGAAACCCATACTGCAACATGGTCTGAAAATTCCATACCTATAGTTTTACAAGAGAGAACATGTAAGACACTAGACAAACAAAATAAAATCAATTCTAGTCCTAAGGATACCCTTAAAAATGTAAACCCACCAGTAGAATGACGGGATCTATAAGCATCTATGAGATGGGCTGTGGAGATAACATTCTTAAGGGCTACCGAATCACAAAATATCTTGGGGGTCTGGAGCCCTCTATACAATTGATGTAACCCGCAATTAAAGTCCCCCACCCAAATAATTAGTTGAGAAGCATGAAGGAAGGGCCGTACCAAATGAAAAAGTCTGGGGGGCATAAATAACAATCAGCCGAAATCTCTCTGAAGAGAATGAGAGATCTAGTAATAATGCTCTGCCTGGCTATATATCTACAAGTCTGGAGACATGCAGGGCAGGGTTAGAAACAAAATCCCTATCCCATCACACTGGTCAGTCCCAGAAGACCAAAAGGAAGGACCATGAGGCCACGCCTTGGAGGCCTGTTGTAGTTCCCGATTAGTTTTTTAACCTAGTATCTATAAGACAGACAATATCGCAGTGCATATCATGCATGGTCAACATAACACAGCCAAGTTTCCTGTGTCCCTTAATACTATTAATGTTTAATAAGCAGATTGATAAAGAAGCCATCCAAGTACCCAAGAGTGATTTACTTCTCTGACACTGCCTAGTTCTTTTAGCAATGGGATCCGCATCCCCATCACCCTCAGTGTCTGTATTAGAAACTACAGAGGAAGTATCAGTTTCCCCATCTGCAGAGTCTCTATCCGACAACTCAGAAGCCAACAGGGCAAACTTATTCCCTGTCTTCCAAGAACGAGCCCCAGCTTCTTTACTAGGACCAGAAACAGCCAAAGCCTTTTCTCGTCCTTTTTTGTTGCACCTTTACAAAAGCAGTTTTATCTATACCAGAACTAGACTGGGCAGTCGGGGGCATTACACTAGTGTCCTCAGCCATGGTCTCCTCCACTACTATCACCTCAGGAGTGTTGTCCTCAGCAGGTACAAAGGTCTGCCCCTGGGGAACCTGATCCGTATGTAAACTATTGTCCTCAAGTGCTTCCTTCCCAGATGTGTCCTTCTGCTGTTCGAGCAGAGAGGAACCTGTACCAGCCTGTAAATCCTGCTCTGCAACTACTTTGGCCTGTGATTGCTGGGCTAGAGTAATCAGGCCTTCACGACAGGGACAATCATCCCTATTATGAGAGGCCCAAGGACAACGCCCATATGCATGTCCCGTGTACTCACATAAGTTGCACTTAAATAAAGTCAAGCAGGTACTAGAATTGTGCCCGAATTCAAAACAGTGATTACATTTAACTGTATCACAAGCAGAACTAAAGTGTGCTCGTGATCCACATTTGAAACAAGACTTAAGTTGCCCCGCATAATAAATCAACCCCGTATCTTTCCTCAGAAAAATGAAACTTGGTAAATGACTAGGCCCTGAATTCATGGAGTATAATTTAACTCGAACCCTCCACCCACCATCCCAAATCTGTTCACTATCCAATGTAGGGACTGGTTTATTGAGAACTTCACATCTTTGTCTCAACCAGAATTAAATATCCTCAATATTCACCCCTTCATTGTTAAACATAATAGTTATGTTTCTAACAGCAGGTTTAGTCCATGGGATGGCATGGAAAGGGGGACAAGTGGGAGAAGTTTTACAAATAGCATACTGAGCCCAAAATCTATCCAAACTAGAAACTTGTTTAAAACTAATGTCGTAATTACCATTTCCTAAGCCAATAAAAGCAAAAATCTCACAGGAGAAAAACTTCATAGAACCTTTAAGTAAGGTCTTGGCAACATAAACCCTGTTAGGTGAGTCCTCCAGTCCCCCTTTATATAAGAGCCATACAGCATTGTGCCCGTGGAGCAGGTTCACCTTTAGAGGTAAACAAATCTGCCAGTTTAAAGCCCACTGGTCTCATTGGAGTCTCCTCAGGTGCATCAAGCCCCAATCTAAGAGGAACCTCAGAATCAGTGTTATTACCAATACCAGTAGCAGGACCAGGATTTCCACTACAAAGGGGTATTGTTATATCTGGTAAGGGATTACCCACTGCCACAGTAACACCCCCCAACTCACTACTAGAGAGGTCATCTGGAATAACAGTAACAGTACAGTCATTAGAAGAAATAGAAGCAATATTACCCCAGGGTTCGTTGGAGCTCTGATGAGTAGTCAGTTCTGCGGCCACCGGTGCTGCAGCCTTCTGTAGCATCAAAAGATAGGAGGGGTCCTGCGAATCTGGTGTCCAAACACCTCCTTCCCCAAGTTCCCAACCCGCATTCTGCAGAGCCAATTCAGGGGACCAAGCAGCATCCTCTGAAGCTATCACAGCATTAGCAGTCGAATCCTTAGTCAAAGAGTTTGCTGACTGTGAAGCGGGGACCGGATCACCTAACCGTTTACTCCATCCTGGTGTTTGCTTTTTAGGAAAAAGAAAAACAGCAGAAGAAGAACTGTCTGATACAGTTTCCTTAGAATGAGCAACATGTTGTGCACCAGTCTGCTTCTGAGTACTAAGTCGTTTACCCTGTACCTTCAGAAGTTCCATCGGGGGATTTAGGCACTCTGGGTTACTACCCAATGAACTGCCAGCCCTCAAACATGTCAAAACAGAGGCAGAATGGGGAGCGTTGAAAGCCTGAGGCGATCCAGACATCACAGGAACTTCTGCGTTTGCAGAGGACTCCAGAATCCGAGAATCAGGTACAGTGTCAATAGCAACACAAACTGCCGGGAGAGCTGCAATCTCCCGCTCCAAGGATTCCATTTTCTTCAATAATAAAATGCGTTCCAACAACTTCTCTTTTCCGGAAACTGCACAGGTCGGAATTAAAACAGCCTGCCGAGAAGCAGGAGCAGGAACAGCAGGCACGTTAGCCTCCATAGTGGTTGTTTCAGCCACAACACAACACAATCCTCCTCAATGGCCTCTTGTACACCAAGCACAGGAGAGGAGGCCCTCTCTCCTGCACCCTCCACATCCATCTCCTCCGACGGCTCCCTCAGACTGGCCATCGCGATGCAAGTGGCTAAGGCTCTCCCTACCGACAGAGTAGGGGAATTTCCCCCATGTCCTGGCTAAATTTCCCCATTCGTTAACATTAATAAAAAAAAAAAAACACCAGCAGCTTAACCGGATTAAATGTCAGTCTGCATCTGTATCTCCACTTTCTCTCCTCCCTACCCCACCCCTCTGGGATGAAGCTGGAAATAGGCAGAATTGCCTAGCCCTCATTTCCTGGTCAACAAAAGCTAAAAAAATAAAATAAATTTTTCGAATGCCCCCATCCCCATTGGATTTTAAATGAGATCTCAGAACAGAAAGAAGTCCCACATCCACTAACCAAAGGGAATGGTCAGGATCATGTGTGGTCAGGAGGTCTTTCAAGTAGCCAGGAACCAAACCATGCAGGGCCTTGTAGGTCAACAAGCACACCTGAAAGTTGATGAGCCACTGCACCAGCAGCCAGTGCAGAGCACGGTGAACTGGCGTGATATGCTTGAACCGGGGGGTGCCAGCAACCAGTCAGGCAGCTGCATTCTGCACCAGCTGCAAGTGACATAACAACCCAGGTATAGAGTATTACAGCAATCCAGCCCTAATGAGACAAGTGCATGCACCAGTGGTGCTAGGTCAGATGGCTCAAGAAAGGGCTTGATCTGGGAGACGTTCCAAAGATAATAAAAGTCACTGTAGACAACAAGAAATGCAAAATCACACATAGACCCATAATGCAAAGCATCATGGGCTGTATATGCAAACTCTAGACAACAGCGGACGCCTGACGATGTTCTAATGTCAGCTTGGAATCCACAAGGACCCCTTAGATTCCTCACCCTATCTTGCCTTGGGAGTAACGCCATCCAAAGATAGTAAAACAGTGCCACAACTCAAAGCTGATGAACCAAACTACCCTGGTGCCACCAGTAGCACCTCTGTCTTCGAAGGATTCAGCCTAAGCCAGAAGGCTGCCATCCAGTTCTGAATTTCCCTAAGGCAATCAGTCAATTCCAAGACAGCTGCCCTGTCATCAGTTGTACAAGCAACGTACAGCTGGATATCATTGGCATAACAAAGAAAATCCAAGCCATACTGTCTAATGATCTCCCCCAACAGCAACATGTACACAGTGAACAGTATGGGAGCCAAGATTGACCCCTTAGGCACATCACAACGTAGCACAGCACTGCCTGAGATGAAAGAGTCAAGTGCCACCTGCTGCACTTTGCCAAATAAATATGATTCAAACCACCGTAACAACATCTCTGTGAGATCTACATAGTGTGCCAGACAGGCCAACAACACCCCACAGTCCACCATGTCAAAGGCCGAAGAAAGGTCAGGCAGAACGAAGATGGTACTATGTCCGCTATCACTTGCAAGGAGTAGATCATGGTGCACCTTGAACAGAACAGTTTCTGTACTATGACGAGGCCAGAATCTGGACTGAAAAGACTCGCAGATGTCATATATCTCCAGGTGCTGTTTTAACTGCACTGCCACTACCTTCTTGATCAACTTCCCCAAAAAACAACACAGGCCTGCAATTTGAGACAACATTAGTGTCCAAAGATGATTTCTTAAAAGATATTGGGATCAGGAGGGAAATACCACCGACTTCCAGGGATAGTTTGTCAAAAAATGGGACCAGTGGAGGGAGGAGGGACAACTGGACTATCAATAATTCCTTTTGTAGTTTATCAGAAACCAGGACTGGAAGGTGGAAGGTGGGGTACCATTAGATGGTCAATGGCTGCTGCTCGGGTGGCCTCACACAAGCCCTGCATGGAAAAGCGCCATCCAATCAGCAAAGACGTGCTCCTCCTACACTGATGGGTTGCTAATGAGATGCTAAAGGAAACCTAGGATCTTGCATATAAGGTCATTTATGTGGGAAACTTTAAATATGGCAGTTTAGTACCCAGGAGCAAATACCTCTGCAATGTTCTGATACTTTGCTCTTTGCATGCCTATTGCATAAAAATATAGACACTCACCTGCAGCATACAGTATGTGGCCAGCATAGGGTTCTAGTTTGTGCTCAGCAAATATGTCTGTGTTTGACTTTGTGCTGCAGTTTAGGGGTATATACTAAGGTACTTTAGGCCCTTACAATATGCTCTGAGCATGTTTGAATATATCAGACTTTGCTCCTTGAGCTAATTGGCCCCAGGGGTCAAACCTTTTCAAGGATCAAAGTAACACATTTGACTATGCTGCCCTGGGGATATTAGCAAGAATTTATGAGAACCCACATTATGATGTTCCCTTCAAGACATCATCTGTCCCACTGTTTTTCCTGCCAGTATTCACAATCCTCTACTTGTGACATCAGAACTATTTCTAATACAAAATTGTGTGATGACATCAGCAGAAAATTATGAATTCACAGTAGGTATATACCATATATGGAATGTGAGCAGATGAAGTCTAAGGGGGGAGGATTTTGTTTAATGAAAACATCCTCAGTGATAAACAATGGAAAGTCCAGAAACAGCAATTTAGGGGAGTTTTGTTCTGCTGATGTCAACTATGAATTTTTTGCTGGAAACACAGGAACCATATTTAAAAATTATACAGTGGAGCCCTTTTACAGTGACTTCTGATTACAGGGAATTTCTGTTTAAAGTGAAATTCTTCCTTCTTACATATCAAGTATTCTAATGGGACTTTGTGTTCCATGAAAACATGTTATTTTTTTTGTTTTGTTTTTTGTGGCATATTGAATATTGCTGATGTTTGTCCAGGCAGGGATCTAGATAATGAAATCTGAACCTTCTGGTCAAAATGAGATATTTGACTGCTTGTTAGCCATTCAGATCACTTGATTTATCCAAGCCATTTTACATAGATGCAGATAATGGCAAGGCAAGGCAAAGCAAATTTTATTTTTCTAGCGCCCAATCCCAGAGGCTCTGGGCACCGCACAATACACAGAAATTAATTTAAAAATACATATATAAGAGAGAGAGAGAGAGATAACACACCATACAATAAATAATCACATATGAAAACCAATACCCTATATATAAATAATCTCCCTCAAAAAGGGACTGATAACCTATGTCATCATACAGTACCTGAGTAAGCCTGGCTAGACAGATAATATTTAAGGTGGGCTTTAAGTACCTCCACCGACAGGGCCTCCCTTACTAATGGTGGAAGTGAATTCCACAGGACGGGGCCGGCAGTACTAAAAGCTCTGTCGCCGGCCGTTCTCAACCTCATCCTGGGAATCGCCAGGGGGCCCCTCAAGGAGGATCACAGGGGGCGAACCGAGGCAGTGGGTGTAAGAAGGTCCACCAGGTAGCAAGGGCCCAGTCCATGTAGGGCCTTATAGGTGAGCAAGCCCACCTTAAAAACGCACCCTCCATCGAACTGGCAGCCAGTGCAATTCCCGCAGCACTGGGTTGACATGGCAGTATTTCGACTGTCGAGTGAACAACCTGGCAGCTGTGTTCTGCACCAGCTGCAGTCGACGGAGGGTGCCTGTGCGCATGCACGCATACACACACACACACACACACACACACACACACACACACACCATGGAATAAAAAAAGGCTTTCATGGGCATTATCCGTTAGAATACTGTATTTAAAATTAACATATAGTCACATAAATATCAACCCCAAACTTTTACTTTTGTCAATTTTAGAAAAAATTATGTGAGTCAGAATATTGTGGTCCAAAACTTTTCTTTTTTTTTTTGTGGCCAGCTTTGGACCAAAAATGGTGCCCCAAATAGGTACTCTTCCTTTTAGTTACAGACACAATCTCATTTGTCAGGGCTGATGGGAAGTCATGCAGTGTGAAAACACTAGTCCCTCGGGACATCAGTCACTTATATCAGTTCTGTCTGGAAGGTTTCTTAGTTTATTCTTTTCACCACACAAAACGTATTACTAGTAAGCCAAACATTTCACCCTGCAGACTTCTTCAGGGGAGATGTAATATATAATATGCATTGAGTATCTAATATCTGCCATTTTAGGATTCAACTCAAAAACACCCTTCAGTGCATCACCAGTTCCCTGACTCCAATATGTATATACAAATAATGAATATCCCCTTTCGCCACAGTGATACGTACCAAATTATATACATTTCAATATAATACCACCTCAAAGTTGTGGCGTTACCAACAAGTTATCTGCTTAAAATAATTATAGTAAAATATTACTAATAATAATAAATAATAAAGTGGTTTAAAACATGTTATGCTTCATGTTTCGTATATATAATTTGTGCTTAAATGCCATCATGTGCCTAAACACAAACATATTCCATTTAACAAGAAATGGTTCTGTAAATTCCTGTATACATATCAGATGCTTGGGAAGGGGTAGTGTTTTCATATTTCTTTATTTTTAATAGTATTTTTCTTTATCTGATTATTTAGTTCTCACTCTATTTTTCTTGGTTCCATTGTCAGTGGCACATTATATATATATATATATATGTTTTCAAATAGAACACATTATACATGTCCTAAACATCTTGTATGTCAAAATCATTCAAAAAGTTATAAACTCTGTATGTATGGCAGTTCGTTTCCACACCATTCCTGATGCATACCTTAGTATAACTTTTAGCATGTTGCAAAGTAACAATGCATTTCTTTTTTTGTGCTTCATCTAAACAGAAACCGTAAAGTAAATGTTATTCCTTTTACTTGACCATTTAATTAAATAGCAACTCTACAATTCAGCATGTGCTATAAGATGTTTCAGATGTTACAATTTAGTAAAGAATACTTTTTTTCATTTTTAATGTTCCTTTCCAAGATTTAGTGCACATCTAGGTAGTCCATCTTAAAAGTATTTAAAAGAAAACATTTGCCTCTACCCTATTTACCTCACAGTGCCTTTGATTATGACATCATAGTGCCCACCAAGACAATAGACTGATGTCACAAATAGCAATTGGGTGGTTAGCAGGGGGAGATCCAGATACATTCTGAAAGACTAAGTGAAATACCTGTTGCTGCATTTTCTACAGTATTTAGTAGACCAACAGCAGGCGAAGTAAAAAGATAACTAGAACACAATAAAGTTAGAACATAATTGGTGGAAATCTAGTGTTTGTAAGCTTTTTATTATAATAGAGAGTTGCTCATAAGCCTTCTGCAGAAGACAGCTTAGTACAAGAGAAATGCTGCCAGAGTAAGCAGTGCTTGTGAGAGTGGTAAGCCTTTACAGCCTGACACCGCAATCTTCACAGTACTTCATGAAATGAACAAGTAAATGGAATAACATTTACTTTACTGTTTCTGTTTAGTTGAAGCTCAGTAAAAGAAATGCATTGTTACTTTGATGATGTAAAAAGTTATACTAAGGTATGTTTCAGGAATGGTACAGAAACGAACTGCCATACATACAGCTTATGTTATAATAATAGCAGTAGTGTGAATGCCGCACTAAAAGAAATGTTTCACCATATTATAGGCTTCTTTTCTAAAATACTACATACACATATCTAAATACACATATACTAGGTTTTGACTTGGAAAAAAAACTGTAACATAAAGGTTACATTTACATTGGTTATGTTTATAACTTTTTAAAGATTTTGACATATAACATAATTAGGACATTTATAATGTGTTCTATTCTATAACATAGATGCGTATATGTGCCACAATGGAGGCAAGAAAAATAGAGTGAAAACAGAATAGTTGAGTAAAGACAAATATTGTTAAAAACATAAGATCAATTATAAGAAACAAAGAAGAAATATGAAAACCCTAACACCCCCGCCTCCACAAGCATGTGATATGTATACAGGAGTTTGCAGAACCATTTCAGAACCCCAAATCTGCTGCCAGACATTTCACCATTATAATAACTAGTTAGTAATGATTATCAGCCATGGGCAGAAGCTGTCAAACTCTGTTATACATGGGTGATTATACATGGCCATGTATAACAGAGTTTGAGTATACAAATACATGTATAATCACCCATGTATAATGGAGTTTGATTAAGCACCGTTTGCAAAAATTCCAAAATCACTCTCATACTAGTGCTACTGACTCCTCACGCTGTCAACTTGATTGTGCTAACCACACTGAAACCGCTGAATGAGAATCTAACTTATGTGCAGCTGAAGAAAGACACATTTCTCACAGAAATGAAAAATAAAAAATGGTCTAACATCTGCCTACCCACCTAAAAAATAGCACATTCATCACCATTTCAGCAAACTAGTGACCTAGAAAGACAAAAACTTCATAGCGCAACAAGAAAAAAGAAACACTCTAAAAAAAAAAAAAAGAAAAGGACATGTCAGACAAAAAAAAATCAAAAGAACCAGTTATTATAAAAAATTAAACATGGTGAAGTGAGTGTCAACTTAGTTTTATGCACACCAGCGATTGTGCGTGCCTTGATAAACCCCTCAAGCTTCGCTCTCGGGGTTTATGAGGCATCACACACTGAGAGTGTGCATAAAATCCTCATTACACACACTTCCCCATACATTATTCTACATTTAATCCTCAGTTTATTTGAAATGTTGTGCTTCTTTCATGATTGTTTTTAATTTGTTGTGTTAACTATATTGTTTATTTTTTGTAAATTATTTGATGGAGTTGTAATACTGTGTTACCTTGTACCCTAAATTATGGGACTTCATTGTGAATGAGTGTTGGCTCAGTCAAGTTTATCTTTTGTTCATATTTGTTATGAATAAAAACATTTTACTGCTACTACTACAACATTTCTTGTTGAATGGAATATGTTTATGTTTAAGCACACTATGCATTTAAGCACAAATTATATAATACATGAAACATTAAGCATAAAATAGTTTATTGAAAACCACCTTTGCTCTCTGGGCACATGGAACAGCACATAAAAATATTGCTGATTAAAGAAAAATTATTATTTTAAGCAGATAGCTTGATAGTAACTCCATGACTCTGAGGTGGTATTTATGTCAAAATCTCTGTAATGTGGTGCGTATCACTGTGGTGAAAGAGGATATTCATTATTTGTATGGACATATTGTAGTGTCGGTAACCGGATACCCAGCAGTGAACTAGTGATGCAGTGAAGGGTGTTTTTGATTTGAATGCTAAAACAGTAGATACTAAATACTTACATTGTGTATTATATATTCTTTTAAAATAGAGACCCTCTCCCTTGAAGAAGCCAACAGGGTAAACAGTAGGACTTATTAGAAGGGCGTACTGTGTGACAAAAATAATAAACTAAGAAACCTGAACAGAACTGCATTGTGTGACTTTTTTTCGTCTGGAGGAACTAGTGTTTTGCCAGCTTTTGACACCAAATCTGGTTCTGTAACAGAACAAAAATCAGTTGTTGGGTTTGGAAAAGTAATTGAGCCAAATAGTGACCAGCCAGACTCACATACAAATCAAATCCCTTTTTCTGGCATGCTTACTTTTAGCACTGAGAGTTAGACTTGTGACTGAGCATATACAGCATACAAAGTAAGACTGTAGCAGTAATTCAGTGTTGAAGTGAGAAACCAAGTTAGTTTTAAGGTTTTTGCAAAATCATGCCACTTGTCAGACACCTGGGGCTGGAGTTGTCAAAAGAACTTAAGAGACTACATGCCGATTTCAAAGATCACATCACAGAAATGTTTGTAGCCATACTGACCCATGAACAAAGAGATGGACAAAGTAGATTTGATACTGTTTCAGTAAAAAAACTTTAATGCCTTCACATGACACAAGGCCCTTTTTCAGAAGTAGGACCCTCTGTAGGTTTGAAAGCTTCTGTACTAAAACTTAATTAGTGGCACAGTAAAAGGTATCAGTTAATCTACTTTGTCCATCCCCAAGACTGCACTTAAATTAAATTGCCTCCTCCCAGCTAACACAGGTATCAACCAAATACATAACATCCTTATGGGAACACTGGAAATTGTGGGGAAAAATACCACAAAGTCAGCGTCAGATTAAACAACAAGCCAGCCAGACCCAAGACTAGGGCACAGGTAATTCAGATCTAAAACTATGGCACCACAAAGGGATTGGGGGGGGGGGGACTCCAAAACTTCAGTTAAGTGATATGTTTTCTTCTGGCCTAAATGAGGCTTTTGAAATGTAGGTGCTGGCCACCTGTGTGTTTACCAAGTTAGCTCAAGACTTAGGGCCAGATATTCAAAACTTTGCGCCGGGCAAAAAACGTTTGCGCAGGTTTAGCGTGGGATTAGCGCAGGTCTGCTATATTCAAAAGGCCAAATAGTGCGGGCAAACTGCATTAGCACTGGGCAAAATTATAATGTATGCAAGGGGCAAACTGACACGAATACAGGCGCAATGCTATATTCAGCGACTAGCACTGCGTAAATGGTTTTTCAACTAGCGCGTGTACATATCGCCCAGAAAAAAGCTTGTCTTAACCCTGGGCAATCAGCTTTATGCAACACTATACATGGCTTTGCGCCGGTGTTTCAGCGCAGGTTTTGCCCGACCCTAACAAAGAAATATGACACATAGATAAAGCCAAACATAAAGGAAGCATGCTGCTAACTGATGGCATCACAATGATGCCATCCATCTGCCACCAGTCCCAGCCATGCCAGGCAGTAGTGGTGACCCTGCTGCTAATGGACAGCATGGCAGTGTGGCCACACAGCACATACCTGCGGACCACACTCTGTGGACACCAACAGATGCCAGCACACACATGCAGCACTGTGGGCATGGAGGATGTTGAGGGGAGAGTGTATGGGTGGCGAGGCTGTGCCACAGACCAGGTGTGGCCACAAGGCTGGGACACATCATGCAGTGCACATGGGCCAGTATTGGGAATACCCCAACACTAGTGTGCCTTTTGGATAATATATGCCCCCCCCGGCCACATACCGCACAGCTGTACAACTGCCACAGCACACAAAGCCAGAAATGTACATGTCACTGTGAGCATCCCATGCCACAGGTACAGCATCTGTGGGCCACAACAGCGCAGTAACGGTAATGTCCACTGTCAGTAAACACCTGCAGGTTGGGCCTCTCACTGTGTATAGTGCAGTCATCATCACTGCCCCACACACTACTGGCCCCTTGCTACTGTAGTTTCTGCTGTGCACTGTAGCATGACCTACAATGTGACAGTTGCATACGCACCACCACCATCTGTGCCTATGCTGTGTTGTCCCAGTACAGCTGCGGGCAGCAGTGCATATGGAAGTAGTGTTCAAAACTGTATATTCCCCAAGCTGTTTGCGCGGGCGCTAACACGCTTGCGGCGTTTAGTGCAGGGCTAAACAGTTAGCCCAGTGCAAACTGCATGCAAATCAGGTCATAATGAGATGCTAATCTGGATGTTTGCCCATAGACTACCTAAGTAGGCTCATTTGCATGTCACTTTTGAATATAGCAAAGTTTGCGCTTGAACCAACGTGTTTACTCCGGGCTATGATTTAGCTCTCATAAACAACCAACAAACGTGTTAGCTCTGCGCTAACAGTTCGGGGAATATTTTACAGTTTTGCACACTGTACTTTCCATACACTGCTGCCTGCAGCTGTACTGGTCCACATTTGCTTGCACACACATTGGCCACATAGTTCATCTCTACCTACCTTCACATCGCTGTGCACTGTGTTGCTGTTGTGGTTTGCACTTCCTGGTTGCCATATTCAGAGCTGTCTTATTCCAGGGCTAAGTTTGCCCTGCACTCCCAGACCAGTTTGCCCGGCCTCATTCCCATGCTATATTCAGAAGTTGTTTGCCCTGGGCTATTCCTTTTGAATATAGCTTGCTCTGTGTTCTGGGCTAAGTTTGCCCGCCGGGCAGTGCTAATTTTGGCCCGGGGCAAAGTTTTGAATATCTGGCCCCTAGTATCATACTGGCTCTGTCTACATCAACAGCACACACCCTCCTTAAACTGCAGTCATTCCTGTGTTTTAACTCTACTTAGCTGATGATGCTCACATTGGCCTTTTGACGGAACTGTCCCATATGGGCCCAACTAGGCAGCGATGGTGCTCATGCACCATCATTCATACCTCCCTCCATACGTAATTAGCTACCAGATTTGTAGCACCAACTCCAAAGACTAAACAACTTTCTTTTTTTTTTGTAACTCAAGTTTATTGAGAATAGGTAATTTGACAATCATGAAACAATATCATACATATTCTCAACATCATTATGATCATTGGATTTACCAAATTTCCGACTCTCTTTTCCCATTCATTTTACAGGGGGACAAATTCAACAATTACTTCTAAAGATCCTGTGGTAGCCCCCTCCAGCACAACACTGCCTACACTCATTTTACTTCTCAACTACACAATCTCCTATGGAAATGTGTCCCATAGGGAGCAGCAGACGATCACTGATTGTTCTTGGTTAATCTTCTGTTCCTAACAGCTTATTGTACACATGCTGAAAGATATTTTGTGACCACTACACTTGCCTTACACAGCTCTGATGGATTAACAGACACATAGATGGATATGGATTCGACAGTACGAGTCACAGCCTCTACCAGCCAGTCCTTGCATTTTAGCACCTGTAAGTCAGTGGCAATTGTATTCTAATAATGGGGAGGCTCAGTCTTATGGTCTGCCCAGGGATACATTAATCCTTAATCAGGCTCTGGCCAGAACCCATCAAGACCCACCAGGAGTCACCAAGATGTAGCCTGAAGGTCAGAGCTTTCTTTTGTAAAGTTTGACTACTGTGCACTAACTGAAGAGGACATGACATAAGCCCACCTCCAGCAACAATACATGGGACTTCACTTTCCAAAATCCTGCTGATCCTCTCTCCTACCCCTTAGTCATCCCTAATCCACCCCTCTGTCCAATTTCCCCACGTGCAACAGAAATGACTAACACCTATATCACCCTATTCCAGCCTTCTCTTATTATAAATTATGATTCATGACATCATTTTCAGCCAACGGGAGCTGTTTGCTTTTAAACATTCTTGGCACTTGTAACCATAAAATAACGCCCTATGCAAGCAATTCCAAAATACTGAAGTTCTAAGCTCTGTTGGCATAGTGCCCATTTCTCACACTGGGTTTCTCTTAATGTTCTGCACCATTAACATTTTGATTCTAAGTTCTAGTTACATTTACAAAAAACAAATCACCAAACTGATTTTTAGTATCCAGTAAAATGTTGACATATGAAAGCCTGATGACATTTAGCTTATACACTATTCATTTTCTGTGCTGATCTCTTCTTTATGCTAAGGACATAGGTATGAAAACAGAATTTTTGTGCCCTGCCTTCCTGCTTTATCTCCAATTAGATCATAATACTATGTTTGTAACATCATAATCATTTCCACAGCAACAGCTTGTGACGACACAAACAGGGGCTGATGACTTAAAGGGGAACAGTCACGATCCCAGCCATACATTTATGTGTAGGGCAGTCCCCTATTAGGACTGGCATTCTCAATTTCTGAGGACATTTGCATGAAAACAAGATCATTGTTATTGACTGGTTCTTCTTTTTTCTTGCTTTAACCTCTCATCAAAGGGTAATAGTCATGATGATCCTAGCCATGCACCTACATGTAGGGCAGCCCTAGACTTGAACATTTGGCTCTGTAAATGTTTTCTTGTCTTCTGAGTCTTACAAAAATGTACAGAAACATGTTTTTCATGGAAAGAGTGGTGAACAAGTAGAGTAAGCTACCATAAGAAGTTGTAAGGGCCAAATAAGTGAGCAGTTTCAAAAGGGTGTGTGGGAGGGACATATGGGCTTAGTCAGAAGAGGGTCAGCAGAAACTAAGGGGGAGGTGGCCACTAGGGTCAGAATAGAGCAGTTAGGCAGAGTAAGCTGACTGAATGGATTGAGAGGCCTTTATCTGTTGTCAATGTCTATGTATCTTCGTGTATCGAAAGTTTAGCCAACCAAGAAGCAGCACGACATTGCAGCATACTGCAGTAGAATTACTGCAGTAAACAAAGCGTTTCAATGGCAGTAACTTGAGACACTGTGCTACATCCTGGCAATCTCCATTGTGTGCATCAATGTCGGTGCATGGCTGAGATCACGACTCCTGCCCTTTAATGAGAAGTTGACGTGAAAAGAGAAGATGAAGTCTGAGTAACAGTGATCCTTTTTCCATGCAAATGTCCTCAGAAATAAAGAATGAAGGGCTATAAATACAGAACATTAAAGAAATATCAGCTAAACTGTATCAGATTATTCAATTTTAGAATGTTTTCTTCGTTACTGGTAACTCACTTTAAGATGATTCATAAGGCTTTTATGGCCATGAGTATCTTCTCAAATTCTGCACCACTGTTATACATACCATCAAATGAAAAATGAGTGTACTAAGGAGACAAGGTTCCACAAAACCACCTATTTCAAAAGTGAACATGTCCAGGATTTTAGAAATCCCAAAATGTTCTGGACAGCTGCAAACTCAATAATCAGTCAAAGCCTAACATTAACAAACTTTGCTTGGGAAACACCTAGATTTGTGACCCTTAACTTATTGCTAATACCATCAGCAAGAAATTTGCCAACCTGTCCAACTACCTTGCCAACTGACAACTTAGCAGAAACATAGAATGTTATGGCAGAAAAGGTCCACTGGCCCATCCAGGCTACCCAACATGTAAAAACCTACCATAGCACTAAATCCCTGAACAATTTTCAGTATAGGGTTGGCTGCTGAGAAACTGGCTCCACAATTTGAGACAAACCCCTTGTTATTTGGCTCCCCGTACAAACTGAAACTAACTTCTCCATGCATTTATTGATTCTCATAGATACCTCTCTTGAATGAGTGTCTACATTTAAGTATCTTGGGGTTACCTTAGATCCCAACTTTTCTAATAGTTACCATGTAACACACGAGTGCACAGCTATAAATCAAAAGGTGAGAGTTATGCACTGGCTAAAACAGTGCCCCAGGTCTGTCACACCACAGCCAAAGGATTCCTAATCCCTGTATTTGACTAAGGAGCAACCATACTCCGAAATGCACCTGGCAAAATATGGGGGCGGGGGGGGGCTTAACTTGGTACACAATAAGATCTGCCACTTTGACCAGTATGCGCCCTTCAGTACACAATTGCAATGAACACTCTAGTCAGTGTTTTATCCCCACCACATACAGAGACCATTTCCTTGGAAGCCTAATCAATAAATCTTTACAGTGTACTAACCCCATTCCCCTATCTGAGCCCCTGTATATGAAGCTCTGTCCCTGGAACTTGAGATCTGCTGACCAATGCCTTCTGGCAGTTCTCACTAAAAAAACAACTGGTGGCTCTAATGCCTTCTCCATATCTGATCCTAACCGTTGGAATAGCCTCACTAGCTCATGCACCTCTCCTTCAGTCACGCATGTTTCTGGGCCTGTTTGGCTTGGGTTCTACCTGAAAACGGGCCCCTGGTCCAGTGCACTCAGCCAGTAATTAAATTAATAAAGTGTGCACCAGAACTAATTAGCTTTATGTCACACTTCTCTCACTCAAAGACCTTGAGCACAGCTCAAGGATGCGCTCATAACCAATCAGGGAGCACCTTTTGCCTGCATGTGAGATCCTCTTATTCTGGCAACAGTGTATTATGTACAGGATTCCAGTTACCACAGTAATGGCAACAAGTGGAGTATAACACAAAAAAATTATTTTTTCCCCAAACTTGCCCTACAACCAGAAAATAGTAATGGTGTCTCTGGCACAGTTACAGTTATAGGAATGGTTTCATTTACACCTTAGAATGTCAGAAATGCTCAATGTTATGGTCTTCACACTCTAAGCATGAAACATAGAGTTTGATGGCAGATAAGGACCGCTTGGCCCACCTAGTCTGCCCATTTCCCTACCTAATGGATAAGCTGCAGATCCTACTTAACCAACAGCATACTTTCTCCTACCCCCACTAGAATTACTTCATGTCTGTCCCATGCATTCTTGAATTCCCTCACTGTTTTTGACTCCATGATCTCCTCAGGAAGGCTGTTCCATGCATCTACAACCCCCTCCATGAAAAAATGCTTCCTCACATTACCTCTGAGCCATCCGCCTATATCTTCAAATTGTGCCCCAGTGTTCTTGCACATCTCTTTTTCTGAAAGGTGCTACCCTCTTGGACTTTGTTGATTCCTTGAGGTGCCTTGAAAGTTTCTATCATGCCCCCCACCCTTTCCTGGAGGCTATACATATTAAGCTCCTCTAGTCTTGCACAACAGAACACTATTAAAACCATAAGAGTGTCATTGGGAACTTAAGTGAGTTGAGACCATCAGTGCCTGGAACCACAAGTCCTCTTATCCCTATGTACAGCTGTCATCTTTCATGGCAGTGTTAAAGTGGAGCATTCTACTTCAGAGGTGGGAAAGAAACATTACATTCCCCTTGTTAAATTAAAAAAAAATCTAAAAGCCAAGGCAGGGAAATATTAAACTGCACTTGGCCCCAAAACTAGGGCTTTTGGACCAACAAATCTTCTGAGAAGTCAATCTGAATTAAAAATACATGGTTAAAAATTTAGAGGAAGAGCCCCGGTTCCAAGTACTGCCTTTGAACAGTGCAGTCGCCAAGAACAGTTTCCTATGTTCTGCAAAGCCTGAAACTGGACTCTGGATTATTGCACCAATATGCAATTTTCTTCTGTTTATGTGTACATTCTGCCTCAGTCAGGGGGCTGGACTGCAGGACAGGGTGAGACGAAGTCACTCCTGGGTACTATTAACTTCTGTCGAATGTCAGGACCATATATACTGCACATAACAAAAACTAGAAGGGTCATCATCACGTGACTATATAGGCCACTTGCATACTGCTGCCTACGGCAGTTCGAAACCTCCCATTTCCCAACCTGATGTCCCCTCCGTTTTTTGTTATACCTGATCTCTATTATGATTCGTGGGGAAGACCTCAAGCCTCCTGAACATAAACAGTAAAGAAGTGGTGTGCAAAAATAAACGGGGGTGCAGCAAACAGGTCAGCGGATAAATTAGTAACCGCAGATCTTCGAATCCTCCCCGGATTCTTTGACAGGGGCCCACTTCTCGGTTTGCTGTGTTTTGTCCAGAGTGACGTGTTTTGTGGTTGCATCATTTCGTGCCCCTTAAGTCTGTGCGCTCGGTTTCTTGGAGCTGTTTTTGCCTTAGTCATGCTCCTGTCCTGCAGCGCACTTCCCTAAGAGCTGTTGAGCATATACAAACCTAAAAAAAAACTACACCATGGTATGGAAATCCGGAGCCCAGCGTTTGCAGAAAACGGGAAACTACCCTGGCTGCTCCATTCAACGACTTGTCAGTTGGAGGGCAGTACTTAATGACATTATAATATTTTCTTGTATACACACATTATCAGTATTCATGGTCTTATTTAGAGTGACAGTCGCCCTGGTCTACTTGCAATGAGCAGTGCACGCCACCGCCTTCCTCACTCACTCAGTCCTTTCACCTGGTGGCCCAGCCTTGGGACAGAATGCTACAGCAGGGATGGCGGCAGCGCGCGACTGGCGCCCCCTGGCAGGGCAAATGGAGAACTGAGACTCACCTGTAGCTGGCTCTGCAGAGTTAGCATTCCAGGCTTCAACGATCAAAGAAAAAGTCCCCTATGAAGTAAACAGCAGCAAGAGTTACAGGACATCATCATTACCGTCATCGCAACACTGCCGAGGAAAATAGTTTGTTCCGGAAGCATTACTATAAATAAACTCAGTGAGAACCACTGCATTCTCATGCAAACGTGAACAAGTAATTTTAGGAGCCTTTGGTATCATTTGATTAAATTTAAATTCATAGACCTCTTGAAAACTGTGCTTTGTACAGCAGTAAATAGCATATCTTTCTGATTTCGCAATGTCCAGGAGTCGAAATTGACACCAGTCCACTAGCCAAATGCTGGTAGATTCTGTATTGGGCTAATAAGATTTTCCTTTAACTAGCCCTGCGGGCTTGTAACGAAGAAGGTTAACATTTTAATAAGTACACCAGCTGTGCCAGCGGAAAAGTCTGTGGGGCTAGTGGATTTTCCCAGTGACTAGCCCTGCTGGCTAGTGGCTGTAAAATTTAATTTCGACCCCCTGAATGCCAATTGTTATCTCCCCTTTAGGACGTACCTTTAACAAGGCATGATAGTTTTTACATGTTGAAGTATTACTATGTTCTGTCTGTATGTATCTGATAGTCTGCTTTTAAGTTTAGTCACTAAGAATACCACCAGCAGCTTAATGTGGTTCAATGTCGGTTGGTTTCCGCCTGTATCTCTCCCCCACCTGGACAAGTATGAAAATAGGCAGAACCGCGTCCTCCTTTTTTCCCCATTCAACAACAACTAAATGAAACATAAAATAAATGTGTGCTGTGCCATGGAAACCCAATAAACTCGCGGTCCAAGAAATGGAAAATTAGGGGTTATACTTCAATGACGATATAACGTCTGCCAATAACGGTGGTAACAATTTATTATACAGACTCCTAAAATAACTTTCCACCAACGTTTCTATGAATTATTAGTAAAAAACACTTTACTTGGTAACAACAACAAAATACAAACAGGGAAACAGTGAACAAACAAACCTACTTGCATGCATTTACAGGATAAAGTTGGATATTAAAATAACTGCTAGGTTTTCGTTTCTAAAGCGTATATGTTCTATTCTAAAGTTAAGTATTAAACAGCTGCTAAGTTTTCGTTTCTAAAACTGATCATTTCTATTAGCAATAAAGTTAAGTGTTAAATAACTGCTAAGATTTCGTTTCTAAAACTGCTCATTTCTACTAACGTATTAAATAACTGCTACGTTTTCGTTTCTAGAACTGATCATTTCTATTAGTAATAAAGGTGTGCTAAATTCTAAAACGGATCATTTCTGTTCAAGTATTACATAACTGCTAAGTTTTCGTTTCTAAAACTGGTAATGACTGTTAGTAATAACAAGTAGAGTTCGCCGTTTCAGTGAGTTCGGCTGCCAGTCCCCAGCGCGCGCTGGCTGCCTGGCTGCCCGTGTACCTACCGGCCATTTGAAGTGGAAGGGCACGCGGATGGGCGCACTGGCGGCGATGGCGGGCTGGTCGGGCGCGAGCGCCTCGGTGAGGCCAGTGCCGTAGGTGCAGGGCGGCTCGTGCGAGATGATCGGCTGAGCGTGCTTGAGGCAGACTCGGAAAAGGAGGCGGCACTCCCGCCTGGCCGGCCCCAGCGGACATAGGCTGCGCGAGCTGACGAACGAGTGCACCTTGAGCTCGAACACGCCGGCGGACTGCACCTGCAACAACAAAACAGAACACACACGCACACGCGTGGTTAGCAACATGCAGCCAGAGAGGCGAATGAACAGAATCATACATAATAACACAGCAGAACTGGCACCAGGAGGGTTCCAGGACTAGCGCCACCTCAACATTTAATCACCCAAATGTAGGACATTCTTCACAAAATGTGGGATGGCGACACCTCACGAAGTCGTAGAGATAGGAGCCATGAACACTGTTCTTTGCATCCGTTGCAGTTCTTGCTTTGAAACTTGAACTCGGCACACAGGACAGCAGCACTGCATCTCTAAACATACCCCCCACCACCACCTCTCCCCGGCTATGAGGGACGTCACCCATTTTACTCCTCAGCCCCTCATAGAGAGATGCTGCCACACAGAGCATGTGCTACAAATTACACTTTAAAGCTGAAATCCATGTAATGCCGAGATGTTAAATTGAACATAAAGTTTGTACCAGGAAACACAATAGTTCCCCAGCATTCGGAGCTTGTATCTCCTTGTTTGAGGATGTGTCCCCTCATATAAGAAAGTCATTGCCCCTCATTGTGAGTGTTCGTGCCCCTCATTTGAGTGATGAAAGGTTGAGAGGTAAGTCTCTGAATAAGGGAGAGAGGGCTTCCAGCATACTCCTCAATTGTCCCTTATTTTGCCTCAGAATTCTCCTATCCTTTCTAAAATCTGTGTCCCAAAAAGAAAAGTGAGGTTTGTAAGCACAAAAGTCATACGTTTACATTACAAACCTACGTGTTCTTCTTCAGAAAATGGATTTATACTACCCCCAGTCTATCAGCTTATGGATAGCACAGTTTCAAAGGTTTGTCTCTGATTGTTTAAACTTCTTTCAGTTCAAAACAAGATCGCACTGCATTCTCTGAGATACAGTAGTAAGTCTATATACACCTTATACAACACCTCCTTGTCCCGGATTTATGTGCAAGGAGGTTGAGAGGTATGCCTCTCAGTGGTACCATGAGGACCTTCCAAGAGGATGCGGACAGTTAGAGAGGTATGGAAGGGCCGGATGCCATAGTACCATGGTTCCCAGTTTGGAAATCAATGTAATAAAAAATATTTTTTTCGTAATTTAAAATATTAACAATAAAATATCTATTATTTCGAAAAGAATAACAATTTAGACTTCCATATCTGCCAGATTGGACGGCATATTTTTCTGTCCAAAGTCCAATATTTATTTTTCTTCTTCTAAGACTGTGCGATCGTTTACTAAAGCACAGTAGTGGGAACCGAGACAATTGTTAGAATGTTCGTCCCGGAAGGCACACGGACGCTCGTTTCCAGGTGCATCCCGGGAGTGCAGGGAGGTTAAGTAACTTGCTCTGTTTCATGCAGTATGCAAGTAAAGGCTGCGAGACTCAACTCCAGAGGTCTGCAGGTTCACGGCTAGGTGTTCTGACCTCTAGGCTATAATAGATCCGAAGTACAAACCCTCACTCCAGCCATACTCACTCTGTGACCCGCAGCAAGTCACTTCACACCCCTATCTATCCCTGTACTTTAGTCCAAAGAGCAAGACAGGTGGGTAAAAACCGGATCAGGACTCCAGGGAAAACGAGATGTTGCATTTCAATCAAAGCTGACTTGAGTAAATGGACTGTTTAAACAACCTCGAGCCCTGATCGACGCCCTCCACGTATAAAAACAAAGATAAAAACAAACTTTCCAACTTACCAGGTGTGCCGAGAGCAAAGGAAGAAAGCAAAGCAGGAAATACGATGCCATTCTGGGGTGGATGTTCGGGTCCGCTTACCACTTGCCAAATCAGACAGTAAATCCAATGTTGGCTAATAAGTCTCCAACTGATCACCGAAAATTGCAGCCTATTCCAAACAAAGCGCCCAACAGTATTTCTCGGCAGTATCTGGTAGCCGGTTGGCTCGGCCCTATTTCTGGGGGCTGAGACCTGAAATCCGTTCCGTTTACTGCTCCCTGTTGTCAGGACAGGAAGGACGAGCTGTTGTTGCTGCTTTGCTGCTACTGCTGGTGGCACCTCCTGCTTCTGTCGCAGTCACAATGGCAGGCTTGTAAATGAAGTCCGCAGCCTGCCGCCTGCCCTTTTATAAAGAGCCCTTCCTGTGATGTCAGATTGCCAACCCTAGTCCTCCCCTGAATCAAAAGAACAAAAGCACCCCTTCCCCATCAGCAGCACCTTCTCAATGAGCAAATGGGTCCAGGAAAGTAAATCCGGGGCAGAAGGGGGTGTTATCTGAGTGACAACTTGTCATAAAATAACGACAGTAATTAAAAAGAAAAGCAAAAGTTCCTACTACTTCCCCGTACTATGGCTGTTTAACAGCCCAGACCCCCATGATGTAAGAATTATAGATGCGAATAACGACGAGATTTAGGAATCTGTAACAGAAGTCTGATCAACAAGAGTGCATATCGGCGGAGTATGTGCAGAAATTACCTCGTAGATGAGCGGTCCTGAGGCTCACAAGGCAGCACACCAGATGTGACCTGCAAACTTTATTGAATTGAAATGGTACTCGGCTATAGGCTCTTTGGGTCCGGGCACAAAACTTATGGGGCTTTCTCCTTGGAGGGTGAAAGAAACTAAACTAGCGGAAAATAACCAGTCTTTGGTAAAATAATGCGTTTGTTAGTCATCATCATTTATTTATTTATTGATTATTTAGTTATTTGAGATTTGTTAACAGGAACACCCAATAGCACTAGATGCCAGTTTTCAAGGGGGATTGTGGCATGATTATTCCAACATCATGGTGCATGGCCCAGAGCTGACAAGGAGGCCGTCTTTTCTTTTTGTTTTTGCCTGATGTTGAATACAAAAAATATTGACTGCGATTACAGTATTTATTTGATATATTTCTAGCAGGCTGTTGTGGATTTCATCTAATTGCTTCCTTCTAAAATGCTTCCTTGACTAAGGTTCGGTATTTTGGGACTGCGTCTTAAAATTGCGCCTTGTTGCTTCAGAAGTATTATTTCAAATGTCTCCTTCCACTGAGAGTAACTATATATCTAAACCGGCCAAAGGAGATCAATTAAATAAAAACAATACCAAAACAGGAGTTATTCGTTGGCTGCTACCTCCTTTGCCACACTGCTAACTTTTACATTTATGTAGACAAAAAAAAGTATTTCTTTTTTTTTGTTCACTCTTGCTTTAATCTTTGAGTTTGTCGCGTGCCCATCCTCCTGTAAGTATACTGGGAGGGGACGAAGTACAGGGTTTCTTTTTCTTTCTTTCCCATCCCTTCTCTGTCTCTTTTCTTGTTGAAATTCTAATTGTTCTGGCGCGTGCTGATCATTAAATTGGGCAGCCTTTAGCCGAGAGAGGACTCTATTGTGGCCATCCGGAGGGGTCTTTGTTAAGATGTGGGTTGGGTCCGGGAGGGGGGGACTAGATTTTTGGATAATTGCTTCAGAGGACGCCTTGTGCCTTCAGCTGTATGATAATAAGGCGCACCTGCTTTATTGCTTAAAGAACTGCCCCCATCCTTTACTCACACACTAACACTTGCAGCCACAAACAGCAACGCCCACTATTGATCCGCCACCCACCCCAGACGAACATTGTATAGCGTTTGTGTTACTGCTTCAGCATCTGCTAACATTGCAATGCAGGGGCAATTTATTTAGCCAAACTTATTTTGTTTTGTTTTGCTGAAGGCACCCGAGTACTGTAAAGGGTGCCTGCTCGAGAACACTAGACTACACTTTGCTCTTAACGTGTTGTTCCTCTTACAACATTTTTTTAAATTCTTTTTGATATCTGGGTAAGGCCAAGTGCCTGTTTTCAGGGGCGACCCGGGAGAAGAAGTGCCTTGCTCAGGGTCACACAAATATAGAAGCATAGACTTTGACGGCGATAAGGACCACTTGGCCCACCCAGTCTGCCCATCTCCCTACCTACTGGATAAACTGCAGAATCTAGTTAACCAACAGCCCACTTCTTGCCACCCCCACTACAATTGCCTTATGTCTGTCCCATGCATGTCTGAATCCCCCCACTGTTTTAGACCCAACAACCTCCCCAGGAAGGCGGTTCCATGCATCCACCACTCTCTCTGTGAAAAAAGAATTCCTCACATTACCCCTGAGCCCTCCTCCCTCTATATTTAAATTGTGCCCCCTTGTTCTTACACATCTCTTTTTCTGAAATATGCTACCCTCCTGGACTTTGTTGATTCCCTTGAGGTACTTGAAAGTTTCTATCATGTCCCCCCTTTCATCAAGGGTATACATATTACGCTCTCTCAGTCTCTCTTCATATGGTTTCTGACTCAGACCCTGCACCATTTTAGTTGCCCTCCTCTGGACTGCTTCCATTCTGTCTATGGCCTTGCATGGATGGGGTCTCTAAAACTGCACACAGTATTCCAGAAGGGGTCTCACCAACTGTCTGTACAGAGGGATAACCACTTCCCTTTTTCTACTTGTGATGCCCCTTCCTATGCATCCCAGTATCCCCCTGGCTCTCCTTACCGACTTTTCACATTGCTTACCCATCTTTAGGTCATCTGATATGACTACCCCCAAGTCCCTTTCCATTTTTGTTGTTGTTAGTACCGCCCCTGCTATTGTGTACTCTTCTCCTGGTTTTTTCTTTCCCAGGTGCATTACTTTGCACTTCTTTGCATTGAATCTAAGTTGCCATATGTCTGACCATTCCTCCAACCTTGCCAAGTCCCTTCTCATCTTTTCTACCCCCTCTTGTGTATCAACTCGGTTACAGATCTTTGTGTCATCTGCAAAGATGCATACCTTCCCCTTCAGACCCTCAATCAAACTCAGGTCTGCAGGGTGTGCCAACTTTATTCACAGCTTGTTACCCTAACCTCTGGGCCATATAGGCAAATCTCTTTTTGCGGAAAAAAAGTCTAAAAATGGTCAAAACGTTTCAGTGAAATTGTAGCTGTTTTTGATTTTAATTGTTGACTTCTCTGCTGGTTATTGTGATGGCATCAGCGCTGTGAAAGATGCTCTCTAATTGGGTTTGTATACTATTGTGCTCTGTGGCACCTAACATTCAAGATATCAATTGCAGCAACACTACCAAAAAGACAGACCATGCTGCCTAGGAATATTCTGCCGCTATCCTTGTAGAAGGGAGCAACAGTGTGGCGGGCTTCGGGCCGGTCGCACTGGTTTGGGCTGCCGGGGTTGTTCCCACGAAGAGGGCTAGAATTACCCTCAGGCTGCGGCACAATGTTTGAGCGGCGTGTGCCTGCCATCTGCCGCCAACAACAACCGCAGACCCCACCCCCTCTGTGGAACAGTCCTTTTTACATAACAGAAATTGTCTGAATTTACTTCCAAGATAATCGCATTGCATGTAACATCCATTTATGTTGTTCACATGGACACAAACCTGAGACATAACACTGGCAAACCATACCATAAAGTTTGAGCCTGAACCTTGCTTGTAAGCGTGTATAATCTTCAAATAAAGGGCATGGCTGGGAGAAAAAAAGTTTACATCAAGGTGAAGGTACTTTCTTAGTTCAGTCAGTGATTTCTCAATAGCATTCATTTACAGAGACTGGCTAACGCAACCTCTACGAAAACAATGTGAGGCCACAGCTGTACCCTGGCACCTAGAATTGCCCAGATTCTGTGTGGCGCCGATCTCAGAAGGTATCTTTCTCCCTTGTTGGAGACACTCGGGCCCTGTCCCTTTGTGACTTGTGCCTGCCAACAGCACAGAGGGGTAGCGCCATGACCCCATTTGTTTAGCCCTGGGGATCCTTACTCGTTTGACCCTCCACTGGACCGGATTTGTTGGGTGCTGAGGCGAATGTAGGGCTGCAGGCTGGCGCTGAGCCTAGCGCCCCCACCTGCTGCTGATTGATTTCTTTAGTGTGTGTCACATGCAATCAGTAGTGGTTCCCAGTTGCCTGATGTTTCGGGCCGCCACATGGCCAGTGAGCTGGCAATCTGGAGGTTGCTGATTGTGGAGTTGGGAGCAGATTTGCAAACTGTTGCTCCACTTTGCCCTCCATTGTGATTATAATGAGTGGGACGCGTGCCTCAGCTGGCCAGCTAAGTCCTCTCATTACAGGGCAGGGAGGAGGGCAGCAGGCTTCTGCTGATCGGCACACTCCAGCCACTCCACACACACACTCTCTCTCTACATGCATGCACATATATATTATGCACACATACATATGGGGTCGTGGATTCTTCTGACCCCCAACATACAAACATTGATCCATCGCCTGCCGGAGTAAGAGTTTGATACCCAAGTTTTACTATCAGCAGGAATTCAAGTTGCACCACCCCCATCACAACATTCGCGGATTCTCTCGTTTGTGTTTTGCATCTTCAGTGTAGATGACACTATGCCTGCCCGTTTTAATAAACACAGTGCCCCCCCCATAACTAACAATATATTTAATAAAAGTATACTTTAGGGTTATCTCACACATTTCTAAATATAGACTGTTCATCAACCTCCCTAATCTTTGGTTCAGTGTCCATCCCTGGGTTTATTTAAACATAAGCTTAAACGATACCTCTTGAACAGATCAGTTTGTAGTTTCTTATACCTTTGTCTATATAATCCATGAATGAGTCTGTATAACCCCTGACCTTGCTATTTATTGTGTTGTGTTTTTCACTGGACGCCAGTGAAAACGAGCAGTTATGCTCTGATGCCTTTCCAATATAAAAATAAAAATAAAATGAAAATATATTTACTCATCCTTGCGAATGGGGTGCAGATATGATGGCCAGAGTCCCTTCCGACCTTAAATTGTGTTATTATGACCCGGTTTACGGTATTATTCCGAGTATGGTGACGTGAAGTCTGTTTCTCCTGTGTGTGGGGGGAAAGGGGCGGTAAAATATTCTTTGGGCTGTTTTTTTTTTATCACAAATGTCTCTGAAACAGTTGTGCTATGTTTACTGCAACACCTGTTACTGAAAGAACTAACTTGCAGTAGTAGGCAGTTAGGTGTACACCAGAAGGTCGCATCATGCTTTCCACAGTGCTGCTCAAAGCAGACGGATTGCGCTGTCGATACCTTCTACCCTCACCCCTCCTCGGGCAGGACAAAGATATCGCGCTTCTCTTGAAGGAGGAAGGGAAGGTGCTATAAAAAGGGCTCCAAGGTTTCCGCAATCAGCACTGCATACTTTTTCCAATTGTCAAATGCAGAGGAGCTGTCAGTGGTCGGGTGAGGTGGACTAATAGTCCTGCCAGTTTGGCTCTGGTGATCTCAGATGTGAAGGTTACACTGTTGACCCTTTGTTTACTAATATCTGTACCTTAAACAGTAGCAGAGGAGTTCGGTTCCATAGCATACCTGTGTGCAGCGCGCAGCCCTAATCCGGCCCATTATAGCTCCTTATGCTGGAACGGGGAAGGAGTTGCAGGGTTGGGATAACACACTTGGATCAACAATTTTCAATTCGACTTAGTAGTTACCACCTGTCCTGATTTTTGCAGGAATGTCCTGATTTGGGCAGCTGTGTCCTGCAAAAACAGGAAAAAAACTATGTGTTGTTCTGACCTTGTAGAAGAAAAAATATATTTTTAACTTTCCTCTAAATGTCACAAAAAACTATACCTTAACTAAAATACATTAGCTGATAAGAAAAAGGGAAATTGTTTAACCAGGAAAGGCACACTAAGCCGGAGCTTGTTTCCAGGTGCGACCTGGGAGCACAAGGAAGTTAAGTGACTTGCTTAGGGTCACACAGTATGCAAGTGGGGGCTGTGGGATTCAATCCCAAGTCTCCAGGTTTGCAACTCAGTGCCCTTAACCACTACACTATACTGCCTCCTCCTAGAAACAACTTAAGACAACTACAACACTTAGTCTTAATTCTGATTATGTAGAGTAAACAAATATGTTACATTGGCTGAGGTTACATACTATCCTGAAAATAATTATGTTTCGGTAAGAAATTGCCCACTTTGAGCTTCTTAAAAGGTGGTAACCCTAGTTTCAATAAATTAATTTTACTAAAGGGGAGAAAAATAATCTGTTCCACAGAAGAAATGAAAAATCACGAATAGTGGAAGCTGCTTTTATATTTTTTATAATGGTTAATTCGACTTCTTACTAGATACCCTCATTATCATTATGCATGGGACAGACATAAGGCAGTCTTAGTGGGGGGTAGGAGGAAGTAAGCTGTTCGTTAACTAGGATCTGCAGCTTATCTGTTAGGTAAGAAAATGGGCAGACTAGGTGGGCCAAGCGGTCCGTATCTGCCGTCAAATTCTATGTTTCTATCAGACAGAGATCCTCCCGTTTTGTAAACTGGAGTCAAACTGTTTGTACTGAAAGAATGCCAGACTGAAACGCTCGCTGTCATAGTACATACATATGTGTGCTGGAATGGCGCTTTGCTATGGGGCCAGTGCAGACCCTGTCATTATACAGGACACCCCCCCCCCAATAAAATATGACAGGGATGCTTAAGCTATAGGAGCTCACTTCAGAACTACAACCCTCCCCACCCCATAATAGGGAGATGGAAGTGGTGGGTATGCTACAGGCATGCATGTCGCACTTCAAAGATGTGGAGCCGAGAACCTGTGCCCCCACAATCCAAACAGTGGGAAAATATTCCAAACCTTTTGCACCCCCACCCCACCCAAACACACACACACACATTTTGCAATTCATTTTTCATTTGCATTGTCGTACATTGTGTGATGGCCTCAGGAGATGCAACATCAGCAGTTACTTTATATTGGGGGCATTCGAGTGTTATATAACTTGCAAATTACAAAGGTAGCAGTTTAAAACGACCGCTGGCTTTATTGATATTTTTTCCTGACTTGGGTCCTGTGTTATTGAAGTCAATGCAGCTGTGAAGTTATGTATTTCTTTTTTATAAACAAAAAGAGAAAGTTTATGCCGTACAGCGGGTCCTATCTCGATTGGAATTTTCCGGGCTGATGTAAATAAGGTGCTTTCCTTGATACTCTGTATCAAATAAGAAAGACTCACACCCCTGCATTGCAGATCGGAAATGTCTAATAGGAGTTCACATTCTTGGATCATCCCGTACAGCCACCCTCCAAACCATTGCCGCATCACGTGAGTTATAATGGCAGCAATCAGGGTGCCATGTCTGTAAACAGAGGTGCAGCCGCAGAGAAGACATTGAGGGGGACCCGCACCCCGAGTGTTGCACCATCAGTTTGTAAACAGAGTTACCCTCCTTTCATAAAGACGTGGAGAGATTATGTGAGCTACTGGGACGCTGTCTACATGATGAATGGGGGCGAGCCCACCACCCCAAATGAAAACCCCAACACTGAAATCTTGAGATTTATAAGGTGTGCATCGTTTGCCTGTGATGCGTGTGGCAGTGTCCCAAAAGGTACTGACAAGCCTTCCCTGTTTGACAGCAGCAGTACGTGAAGGTGTGAGAGAGGTTGGGTCTGGGGGAGGTGCGGCCCTCCAATCTGCGAGATTCCTGCATGTGTTGTTCAAGTGTGCAAGCTGTCACCTCAGCGCCTTTCTCCTGTATATCACAGTGGGAAGAAGGAGGTGCCGCTGCGTTTGCCGGGGCAGACGCTTTCGCACCTCGACACAAGTTTATATCAGCAGCAGAAGGGCAAGTGCTTTCCCTCCTCGGCTTTATTGTTGTTTAATAGGGCCCGGCAAATGTGACACCTTACAAAATGCTACCATGTTGCTTCGAGGTTTCACAAGTGGACACTTTAATTGACAAGTGCAGCCCTCTGGGACTGGTCGGCAGATGAAGTTTACATGATGCAATCCCTCCACTACAGAGCACCAACTTTAGATCATCCGCTTAATAATTAGGCAGTATCTTAAAAAAAAAAAAAAAGCAATGCATCAGAAACCTCTTTGGTGGCGTTTTGCTATGCAGACTATTCATAACCAATGTTGTGAAGTCCCCAGTGTACTTCAGGCTAACAGAATTACAATTTAACTGATTTGTTCAGCTATTTAGAACATACAGGTCAGCAAGCTGCTTGTGGATGACAACGATTCATTCTCAGTTTTATTGCGCGTGGGTATGTCTTTAAAAATAATCGCATGCCATACACCATACCCGTTACAACAGAATTGCACCGCCTTTACATAAGCATTATATAACACTTCACGTGACAGTAAGTAATATCCATCAGCATAAAAAACAAGGAACTGGACAATGACTCTTTCCCCTTACAAAGTTACTATTCCTCTTGTTCGAGATCCCCCCCCCGCACCCCCATCAAGAGGTAGGCATTCTACCTCCTAAACATTTCTGATGGGGGGACAGGGTTAGGGGGAAAAGACATCTCACTGAAGTAGCTTCTTTAGTGTTCCAGGCAGACTGGATGTATTTCAAGTCATTTTCTGTCCTTACCTTCCTGTGTTTTCAATGTAACCCCTGAAAACAAATGAAGGAGGTACAACAAGATTAAAATCAAAGGGCAGAGATGGCAGAACTTAAATTGCACAGGTTTGTGCTCAGGCTAAACTAAACCCAGAAGGCAGAGGAAGACAGGAACTTGTTCTAGACTGAGGGGAAGCTGATTTACCCAACACACACACACACACACACACACACACACTCACAATCAGAAACCCAGAGTTAGAAAAGAAGCGAGTATGGGACGGAGACTAGGAGTTATGATAGAGATGGGGTTGCAGAGGGTGCGAGAATGCCAAGCAGTTTGCCCCCCTCCCACCCCTCCAGATAAGTGCCTCCCCTCTAGCACCAATGTATAAGATTTGGAAGTGGTGCTCACAAGTGAACTAGAATAAAAAGCTTTAAAACACTAGATTTACACCAGTTGTGTTTTAACTGTACTGTTTTCTAGTTGCTTATTTTTTTTTTTTTTGTTACATTCCCCTGTGGTTGGTCTACTAAATATTGTAGATAATGCAGTACTTATTTCATTGAGTCTTTCAACATGAATCTCACTCTCCTCTGCTAACCACACAACTGCTGTTTGTGACATCACAGTCTGTTGTCATACTGAGCACTATGATGTCATAAACAAATGCACTGTGGGCTTTACAGGGGGTAGGCAAATGTTTTCTACACAGACTTCTTAGACGAACTATCAAAATGTGCTGTAAATCTTGAAAATGAACACTGAGAATGAAAAAAGCATATGTTTTCTAGAAAATTGTAACAGCTGAAACATGTACGACAGTACATGCTGAATTATGGAGTTGTTCTTCAATATTGCAAGTCCTGACCCAGTAACAAATCATTTAACTCATGCCATCATGCTTCCCAATTAAAATAATAAGGAAAGATGCTCAATAGGAGGTCCATGAAGTCCCATCCAACCAGCTCTGATACAATATTCCCACACTCCTCACCTTCTGTATTCTGTGGAGGAAGACCCATGTAAATGGGCCCTAAAGGGCTGCTGCGTAGGGCTACTATTAAGGAAAAGGAAGCTTGAAATCTGAGCCTGCCTTACTTACCATCAGTGCCTGACAACTGATGCAAATGCTCAGTTTTTGAAATGTAAAAGCTTTCTGATTTATTTCTTCCACTGTAACCACAAGGAGCATTACTGGGTAGGACAGAGACCTTCAATATGATATTATAATGCCATTTGGTTACCCCCACTGCACAGTCAAAAGAGGTACAAAATCAGTAGGGGCCCCATAACTAGCCTTGTAGAGCCTTACCCAAAACATAAGATTATCGCTGGATAAAGTGTGGCTTGACAGATCCTGCTCTATGCAAAGCCACCAAAGTACCTACTGTATATGGCTTATTCCAACTACAATTAGACCGCATTTACAAGTAACTCCCCATCCATATTATGCCCTATGATATAAATTTCTAAAGAAGCATCCGTGAGTCATTTAGGTATTGGTATAGGAGGAGGCAGTGGAGTTTGAATTTAACTAACAGCTTACCAGGTGTCACAAACTAGAGATTTCCAAACAGATCTGTAGTTACCTGGAAATGTGATCGATCTGCTCTCGTAACCACAGCTAACAAATCAGTTTTGTGAATCAAAATGGAGAATGGGCGGCCAAATAATGGCACAACTTCTGAGTGCAGTATCACAGGCCTTATTTCCCCCCTTTTATCTCAGAATCTTTTATACAGTGACAGGTTCACTTCTTGGATTACAAACAAGATAATCCGTTTGGGCAATCATTAAAGCAGCAAACCATTGAGTCTGCCCATGTGCACCAGTGTGAAGCAACCTCAGTTTTGGAGCTTAAATGTGAAATGTTCCGCACAGTGTAGAGCATTGGAGTGGTGTATGGTAAACTCAGCAGAGGCTTATATCAGAGATGTTTGTAACAGATATGAAAAGGATTGTGGGACTGTATGTCTTTGTACATGGAGAATATAAGAAAAGGCAGTGCACGATATGCTGTGAGGTGTACTAGCCATTTCAGAAAGTTTTGCCCATTTTGCACATTCGTCATGTTTCTCATGACACGATTATTTTCCCTAAGGATGATTAGAATAAAAAATATTTTTTTCCTTGTATCCTATGATGGGCTTAGCATTGCAATTCAACCTGCTTTCATTCAACTGTTCACTTAAATTAGTGTGAATCCCCCAGTTTAGTGGTCAAAATCAGGACATTTCATTCATCTGAGTGGTATTAACTTGGAAGCTAAGGTATAAGCCTTCTGGAAAAAAATTTCAGGGCATTATACACAATCAGAGTCACAAAACCATGCCAGTCTCTAATCTTGTTTCCCATTGTGCCATACATAAACAGGATTGCAAGCCTTTGCTGTGCAGTTCATCTTCACTGTCCACCTAACTATAGTGCCCATCTCCTACCTAGTCACTGAGATCAACGGACTGATAAGTCTGTCAAACTTTCTTGGAGCACCAGTGCTCTACAGCTCTTGGCAAAGTGACCTTTGCAGTCCATGCCCCAACTTTCTGGATCTCCCTTCCCCCAATTTTGCACTGTTCTCCCTGTCACTTGAGTTTCTGCAATACACTAAAGGACCCTCTTTTTCTGGCTGGTCCTTGTTCTTGTCCCTGTTGTAACTAGTTAATTTCAGCCTAGTTTTGACCTAGCACTGTACACTTGTTCCCTTTCTTGGTCTTATTGAAGTCACTGCTAATTTAATTTTTGATTCACTTACCTACATACTGTAGGTTAAAATAATCACATTTTTATCATGTTTTTTGCATAGCAAGCAATAATCACTGACACCATGACTAGCATGATGTTTCTTAAACTGCGCTCGTTTTACCAGTGATGTTTGTGCCACTTATGCTGCTTATTGGAATGATCAATGATGTTCCTGCTGGTGTGTGTGTGTGTGTGTGTTCTGGTACATTTCTTCATGTATTATTGTTCTCACTTATTGTGACTTCTCACTGATGTTTTTAGTCTGTATTGCTTGCTTTATATGTATTTACTATGCTTTTTTGCTGTGCTACCTAGCCATCAATGTCCATCCTGACCACTGACCCCCATACCTCCACCTCTGACTATTGCCTGCACTCCCCAGTCACTGTTGGGTTCCCCCCAGAGGGCACGGTCATGGCACCATTGCCCTTCAGTGCTGCGACACTAGTAACTAGTCGGGGAGCCAGCTGCAGAGGCTAATCGAGGCCTGGGGAAGGCCTTCGTGAAGACGGTAGGGACACAAGGTTTTTCTCCCTTGTAGGCAGGGGTGGGGGCATGCAATGATGACCAGCATCTGCCTTGCCCCTAAGATAAGTAGGCATCGGTATATGTGATAAACCCAGTCTCCACTGGGTGCCACTACTGCATCGACTGCACTCCCCCCCCCCCGGAGAAGGAGAGCAGTCAAGGGACATTCAATCCTTCTCCCTCGGCTGGCCCTCCGTCAGCCTGGGTCCATTCCCGAACCTGGGTCACCGGTGTCACAAGCGGAAATCCAACCTTTGTGCTGACGGGTCAGCCTGTATTGCTTGTATGATGGTGATGCTGTAAGTCTGTAACTCTCCCAGGTCATGCCCGAAAATAGGCATATGTCTGCTTAGTGTATCTTACCTGGTATAAAAAAAATAAAAACAAACAAACAAATAACTAAATAAATAAATAAAGTTAGCTCCATATCACTCAATAACAGGAGGGAGGGGGTGTCAGTGGTCTTTAGAGCATGCAGTTTCCAAGATGGAGGTTGAGCAGCATGTGGTGTCAGTTGAAAGCTTTATTTTTGATTGTGGTGAGTTCTATGTTTCTTATTTTCCTCCAGACGATGACTTCACTGGTCCTTGCAAAAGCTGTTGCTTCTGTGACCCACAGCCATGGCCACACCTTGAATGTGGTGTTCTCACTGGGGCTTGAGGTCACTGATCTCAGAACTGATCCAGTCTCTTTGTCCAATCATTGCACGGTGGAGTTCTCGTTCAGGGCTCCCCCTGTTAGTTCCTCCCCTGTCAAGAAAGTCCACTACCACCTGTTGAATGAGTTGTCCCCAGAGGGACTATCAGTGGTTGTGGACTTTTCTGGTGTGAGTGAGGCAGTGGCAGCCTATAATAGTGCTGTCTCCAAGGTGCTCAATGATATTGCACCAATCTGTATATGACCCAGGTCTTCTTGCTTGAGACCCCCCGTGGTTTGATGAGGCCCTTAAGGAGATGAAGACCGGGGATCGGATACTGGAGCATTGCTGGAGGAGGACTCAGTCCAAGGAGGACAAGCTGGCTTTGAGAATTTACTATGGTGAGTATCAAAAGGCAGTCAACTATAAGAAAGCATAATTCCCTCCAGGGAGATTGCTGGAGGGAGGAACAGATCAGCTCTGCTCTTTTGGACAGTAGACAAGCTACTTCATCATTAAGGAGAGTCTCTTTAAGCTGAGTGGCAACCATAACACGAGGAGGCACAGTCTTAAGCTGGAGGGTGGGTGGTTTAGGAGGGAGGTCAGGAAGCACTTCTTCACAGAGAGGGTGGTGGACACTTGGAATGTGCTGCTGGAACAGGTCATCTTGTTGAAGACAGTGGGCAGCTTTAAGAGAGGCTGGGATAGGCATATGGGGAGGTAAGGATCATGGGTATGAAGGATGGGAGGAGTGGGGAGGGAGGGCAGGGACATTAGCTCAAGCTGTGGACCCTGCAATATGATCAAATGGCCTTCCTCTGCTAGCTTCTTTGCATATTCATATGTCTGCAGCTGAAAAGTGCAGTTTCAGATGCCCGGCATGAGCAGTTCACTCAGTTCTTCTCTGACAGGGTGTCCACTATTAGGACTGGGATCTCTCCAGTTGGGCAAGAGCAGCCCCACCATGGTGAGCCTTGCATTGTCAGAGGCTTTCCTATTGCTTTTGGTGACTTTAGGCCATTTGGGATGGCAGAGATCATTGAAGTAATCTCGAAGCTGCAGCCCACTTTTTGTAAATTGGACCTGGGCCCAACTCGTCTCCTAGTGGGATGTGTTGGGTCCGTTAGTCCAGTGTTTGCCGAGATCGTCCGGTGCTCGCTTTCGTAAGGACTTTTTCCCGGCACCTTGAAAGAAGTGCTGGTGAAGCCCCTCCTAAAGAAACCATCACTCCACCCTGACGTCTTGGTGAATTATTGACCAATCTCCAACCTCCCATTCTTGGGGGAGGTTGTTGAGAAAGTGGTGGCCCTATGGCTCCCGGTGCACCTTTCGGCCTATGACATCTGTGAGCCACTGCAGTCTGGATTTAGGTTAAGGCATAGCACCAAAATGGCATTGGTCAAGATGCAAAATGATCTCCTTAGGGAGAGAGATAGAGGAGATCAGTCAATTTTCATTCTTCTCAATCTCGCCTCAGCATTTGACACTGTGGACCATCTAGTGCTGCTGGGTCACCTTTGGGAGGTCTGTAGACTCACCGGTACTGTCATCAACTGGTTTGAGTCCTTTTTCACAGGCAGGATGCAGTAGGTAGTGATGATGAATTTCTTTTCCTGCCCAAAGGCCCTGCCTTTTGGAGTTCCCCAGGGTTCGATCCTGTCACCTAGGCTGTTCACAGTGTATATGCTTCCCCTGGGTGAGATTATTAGATATTACAGCTTGGGCTTCCACTGCTGTACAAACAACACCCAGCTGTATGTCTTTTGCTTCCAGGACAAGGAATGCTACGAATGTGCTAAATAAATGTCAGTCCAAGATCCAAGATTGGGATGCCCTCTAACTGGCTGAGACTCAGCCCTGACAAGACAGAGGTGCTAGTGGTTGAGCCTGGTCGCCGGTGTGATGCGGTTGCTGTTGGGTAGGGAACTGGGTTGTTCCTGGCTTCACCCCATTGACAGCTTCCACTAGGGTGAAAAATCTGGGTGTCATCCTTGATGACGGAGTAACACTTGAGGCTCATGTGTCATCCGTTGTCCTGAGTGTTTTTTACCACTTAAGCAGTGTCACCCAGATTAAAGCCTTAATCCCACCTGGTTACCTGCCCTCACTGGTGCATGCCTTTGTCATGTCAAGGCTCAACTACTGTAACACTGTTTACTTTGGGGTCAGTGGGGGGACTCTTCATCACCTGCAGCTAGTGCAAAACGCAGCAGCCAGGTTGCTGACAGGACTTCTGAGGTCTTGTCATGTGACCCCAGTTCTGCATGGCATGCACTGGTTGCTGGTGAGATGGAGAATCACCTTCAAGGTGGGCTTGCTCACCTATAAGGCCCTATATGATTTCAGCCTTGGCTATTTGTATGACCTTCTGATCCCTGTCCACCCTGTGTGCTCACACCACTTCTCAACTGAGGGCCTCCTAGCAGTTTCAAGGGCACAGCTGAAAACCTTTGGAGACTGTGCATTTGAGGTGGACGGTCTGGCCCTTTGGTCCTTGCTCCCAAGATCTTTGAGGTAGGCCCCATTGGTGGAGGCATCTAAGTGGGGTCTGAAGGCACAACTCTTCAGAGAAGCTTTTGGAAGTTAGCTAGTTTTGATTATTATTGAAGTACTGCTATTTTATTGAAATTATATTATAGAGTGTTTTATTGACCTGTTGTGATCTATTTATTATTGCAAATTGTTTAATTTATGTCTGTATACTGCATCTCTACTTTTGTAAAGCTCCCAGAGCCTCTGGGATTGGGCACTAAAGAAATAAATACTTACTTTTACTTACTTATTATGTAAAGCATTTTGAAACTGTTAAAAAGCATGTGATTCTCTACATGAGAACAGTTTCTAATAGTTTTAGTTTTGTTTGTTTAAAGAGCCACTGACCCCTCAAGAAGAACTTTGAAAAACATAATATTTGGACATAAAGCAGTTTTAATTTTCTCATTAACTTTGTACTTCTTATCTATTACTGAGGTCATATGCATGAAAACAAGATTTTTGTTCCTTGGGGGTTCATTAGCTCCTATTGCTGCTTCCCAATCTGATGTCATAATACTCTGCTTGTGACATCACAATTATTTCCATGACAACAGATTGTGATGTCACAACCAAGCATTATGATTTCAAGTAGAGAATACGCTCTATAGGCAGATGAACTCTAAGGGATACATATCTTTGTTTTTGTGGGAATTTCTTCAGTAATAAATAATGAATAGGAGAAATATATAGAAATATATAGAAGATATATGAAATAGCAGTTTAACTATGCCTGAATATTATGTTTTTTGAAGTTTTCCCAAAGGCATCAGCTGCTCTTTAAGGAGTAGTTTGACACTGAGGAAGTGGCACGGTTTAGTTATTTGTGCGCAGCGTACATTTTGAAAATGAAGTCTCACTATGAGTTCTGTTTGAGTTTACAGGTTTCCTTACTAATTCTTTACAGGTCATATGGTGCATTTCAAAAGTGTGAGTAGGGACTGCAGTTAATCTCAGTGCTGGTATGGGCTTGCATAATTGTCTGTGCTGGTGAGGTGATGGAATTTCACATTTCTGTAAAATCAAATGTTTTGCTTTGTTAAATCTTTTTTCTCATTTTGGAAGTTCCAACTAAGATGCAAGTCTATGTTGCTGTTGTGGTTCTGGTGCTGAGTCATTTCTTCAGCTCTGCGTACCGCAGCAGTGGGAGGAGGTCATGTGAGATGCAAAGGACATGCAGTAAGTATTTTGTTTTACCAGGGTTTGCCCCCAACTGTGTGTTTTTCAGTTTTCTAGGAGAGTAAATCAAAATGTTAAGAAGTATTGTTTCTTAGAGTATGGCTTTGGAACTGAGGTAGTGAGGTTGCAAACGTGTTTTGGTGTTGTCACTGCTGATTTATTAGGTTAGAGTTATTACCTCAGATTAATTTAGTGTTAGTGCTTCATAATGTGACAATTTATTAGGCTCATGTTATGCACTTTTGTACAGACACCTTGCCTTTCCCTCCCTATCCTGTCAGTGCCTCCACTGTCCCCATTTCTTTTTAAATACTGGCTTGTGTCCTTTCCTTCCTACATATCTGACCTTGTTTCACCTTCTGCTCCCTCCTCTTATTCCATATGCTCCTCTAGATTTTGTTCCTTCAGTATTCCCCATTGCTCTATGTCTGCTAGTCAGTCCTCCTCCTCAGTTCAGCTGCCTTCACTCTGGAACTCTTTCCCCTCCACTCCTCTCTCAGGCAGGCTTTGCCCTTCTTAGCTTGCTCTTAAGCCATTGCTAAAACCCTACTTTTGTTCTGCTTGCTCATATCCTCATCTAACTGGTCCCTGATCTAGTTTGCCACTGCTTACTTTGCCTCCAGCACAACTCGCGTTTTCTCTGTGCCCTTTTGTAATTCTTCCTTATTTATTGCACTGAGCTGTTTGGATTTTATTCTATTATAATTATTAGTACGAGTGTTTATTGGCCCAACTGACACTGTTTCAAATGTCATATTAACTGGGTTCTGTCCATGTGAACCGGCCAGTTAATATAGCATGAGTGTTATTCAAGCCAGATGTATTCTATTTTTTTGTTTTGTTTCTGTTTATCTTTCAAACTGGTGACTTTTTCAGCTACATGTACACCAGTTTAAGTGGCTTGATACGGAATAAGAAAAAGTGTAAGTGACATCTGTGGTCTATGATTTGTGGACCAGCAACTATATATATAAACTACGGGGCACCGTCATCGTTCTTTTTGTTTGTTTGTTTTTTGTTTATCATTATTGTGTAATACCATCACAAACCTGCATGCTTTTTACTCGTGGTTTATGTGGTATCACACGTCTCAGTTGTGTTAAAACAAACTCATAATATACAACACTCCATACATTATTCTGTATTTTCTCCTCAAATTGGGGGGGGATCATATTATATATGTTGATTTATTGCCTTTTTGAGTTGTTTCCCTATCACAGCTGCTATTAATTGGCTTCAGCTATTTCTGCTGACTGCATGTATCACCATGGAACTTTTATCTCAACTTGCTTGTGATATTTTATCTCCCATGTTCCCCTTCCCTGGGTCACGTCTGGAAATGAGCTTCTGCTAAGTGCACCTTTCCCAGTCACCAATATTCAAATTAAGCAATAATGCCTATCAGGGTGTGTGTCATGCTGGGATAACGTCATGCCTCAGGTGGTTGGGCACGAGGCCGCAGGCCGAGTGCGTCCAACAACTGAGGTGTGACGTTATCCCAATCGACACACACCTTGGAGGGCATTATTGCTATTATACAATGGCTCATTGTTATACAGAATAACAAAAATCATTTTAAAGATGTTTTTGTGTGGAAAAATATTTTTGTTTTTTAAGAACAAATGAAACAATCAAGCATGCTCAAGGTCATCTACAGGTTCACAGTGAGGTTCAGACTAGACCCGTGATGATGTGCTGGGATAACATCAGGGGTCCAGCCCAAGACTGACCAGAGTCCAGGATTTTTTCTTGCCCTTGTATAATAAATAAATAAACAGTATAACCGTCTTTATATATCTTTCATCATCCATATCATATATGCATTATTTTCTTGGTTTAGGTTTGATTTGAGGCAGCCAGCATATGTCTATTTGACACCATTAAGCAATTCTCTCCAGATAACCATACCCTCTACTTACTGCACTGCTACAGGTAAATACATAAACTGAGAGACGGAGCTCAGCATTCTTCTGGGGAATGACTTAATCTCCCACTGATAGCTTCATTAGCTGCTTAAAGAGCCAGCAAATACTATAAGTCATTTCCTAAATCCTCCATCACCATGAGATTTAAAGAGTTAAATAGATTAGAGCTTGAACTATGTAAACAAAGAGTGTTTCCCAGCACACAGGTCCCCCTCATCTGTTTGTAAATATTTTTTAAAGTTGCATTAAAGAATACTCAGACTCTTTCAAAGATATTTAGTAAGTAAATTACCATCTCATTTCCCACCTTTAGATTAACACACAGCATGTGTCTAAATAGCTGTTGGTTTAACAGTAAACAGTTTGAGCTGAGGTTTCCAAAATCAAGCGTAGTGTCTGTGGTGAGGCTGGATTCCTTTTCTGCTATAGTCAATGCTGTATAACAAAGATAAACAAGGCAGGACACAAAGGATGCAACCTTCAAGGGCAGCATGTGGGAATGCTATCTTCATGCCCATAATCTTTGGGTAGTTTGATGCCTTTGGTGGGCCCAACAGGAATAAAAGCTGTATCCAGGGAGTCTAATTTTCAAATGTCCAAAATGGCTACATGCACATTCTCATCTTCAGGTTCAGAAAGACTGGTTCAGTAGTTGTCGTGATGAGCTGGTGCATTTGTGGGAGGAAAGATGCTGTGAGGTTAGTCATGCCCCCCCACCACCACCACCACCACCGTCACCCTGACAGTCTCTGACTGGCTAGATGGCACATTGTCAAGTAACTTCAGAATTTCAAAGCTGGGAGGAAGGCCTCCAATAATCTTGAAATAGTTGGTAGTACCTAATGCTCTCTTTCTCTGAGTGCTTGACATAATAACATGCGGCCCAACTATCTGCATGTGCCATTTTGTTGCTCATGCAAATTTTGAAATACTTGTTTTGGGGGGGCAGGGCCTAAAACCGCCTACACATAATTTGTAGAGAAATCACCAGGATGTTCAATATTAAACAATTTGTGTTGGTGAAGCACCAATGACCCTAACGTAAGTGTTTATGTGAGTAAAGTAGAGCAGAGCTGTTATGCAAATGCATTCGTGATACTAATAGCACTATTTCAATAAGGATGCTGTCAGCTATTTCTAATAAATGTTTTATGTATAAATATAAGACTCTGCCTGTTTGTATTTAAAAAGCACTTCACTCGGGTGAAGAACTAGGAACCCAGATAGAGACAACTGATTGGTATAGATGCTGTAGGGTGGCTATATGACTTATGAATTCACATATATGGAGAGAGTATATGTGGAAACATTTGTTGTGTTCTTTTAGACCAGTAGTAATGGCACACTATCTAAAATGGGATCCTCTGCCTATTGGCAGCTGTGCAGAAAGTAGAGAGCCACCCCACCCACAGCCACGTCATGTGGATGGGCCCTATACTTACCATTACTTCACAGACCTGGATAGGGAAATACCAGAGGCCTTACAGCAACTGGTTGTCTTATTCACATATTTATGCCTTCTACTGGCCTACCCAATAGGTTGCTGTGACCAACATATTAAATTATTGTTAGACAGTCTCATGGGATCAGGCAGAGAGAACATAACAAGACACTGACTTACACCAGATGTTATTCCAGATGTTGGGGCCTAGAGAGACATGGTGAAATATATCAAGTGGAAAGAATCACTTACTCCCTGAGTTATAGAATTGAACTACAGATGTCCAGCTTGAATAGATGGGTCCTATGTGAAAAGACCAAAGACTCCTCATGTTTGCCAGCACGAGGGAATAGATTATAGGCATTTTATTCAGATTTGGTCAGTTTTCTAGCTGTGATCCCCCCCGGGTTGCTCCCCTTCTCTCAATACTGTGCCTTCCCAGCCACCAGCCTACCTCTCAGGGCTTATTCTAGACCACTTAAACTTTCTTTTAAACTAGCTGTAATGCCATGCCAAATTTTAATTTGGGTGCTCAGATTAAAAACTGTAATATATGCATTTAGAGAGAAATGAGCTCTCCATCCTATGTCTTAAAATAGTCATTCTTGTAAATAAAAATAACAGGCTCATTTAAGACAGGTGGCCTATGCCCCACAGCACATATTTCTTTCTTTTTTTTAAAAAAAAACCCTTGTTGATTTCATTGATTTTCATTTCTATTGCAAGCGTGGTGTGCACATCAGCGTAGCATTATGCATACACACTTTGAGGGTCTTTTGTACTTTTACCATCCTGATAAATTCTGGGGATGCCCTAGGAATTCTAGCAGTACACTCAGTGGGTAAATTGGAAATGTTTAGGTAGTGGAACAGTTACATCTAGATTTCAGAGTGGTGGAACTCTCTTATAGCAGTTAATGCAGGAAGATGACAAAGATGGTGGAACTGTCATACAGTACTTTTTATGTTGGCTTGCATGCACGCGCAAACAACATATCGGTGTAGTAGCACTTTCAGAGGTATGTCAGTGTTGTGGCAAATCCAGAGGATGCTTTTTTCAGTGTGTCCCTCAGCTGCCAACCAGTGAGAATGCTGCCAATGACAGCAGTTTCAGAGAGTGCCACCAACTTGAAATGAATCTGCCACTGCAATCAGAGACAGGCTCATCATTGCAGCAGCAGATCTGACATGCCTCCATTACGTGCCATTCCTGGTGAAACATTTAAATACATATGGTGGCTCCTGCCATCTTCCATCTGCTTGGAGGGACAGGAAGTGCATCCTCAGGATCACGAGAACAGCTGCAAGGGAGTCTGAGCTGGACGTCATTGTCCACCTAGGGACAAATGACTTGGCTCATCATGAGATCAGAGCAGTGCAGGAGGACATTGTAGAGTTGGGGAGGGGCCTAAGACAAGTAGCACACACAGTATCCTTCTCAGAGGTGCTGCCTGTCAATGGCATGGGGGAGGCGAGGGTAATTAGCACCATGCAGTTTAATGAATGGTTGAAAAAATGGTGTGGAGCACAGGGGTTTGGCTTCATTGGGGACTGGGGTTCCACCTGGAGGGACACCAGCCTATACTGGCAGGATGGTCTGCATCTGTCCAGGAAGGGAACAAGTCTTTTGAGCAATCGGTTTAAATGCTTCAATGGCAAGCTTTTAAACTAGTCAAAGGGGAGGCACTGATAAGCAGCAGGAAAATCCCAGCCTCTCCCTACAAAACAGGGTACTAAATGAGAAAAGACCGAGGTAGAAAGGTCAGTGGGGATGCTGCAACAGAAGGTAAAGCATCAAAAATGAAAGCAATGAGTACCAATGCCCGTAGTCTGGGTAACAAGTTTCTGAATTAGTGGCCTTGATGGAGGAGAGGAACATCTGGATATCGCGGCAGTCACAGAAACATGGTACACATAAAACCATGACTGGGATGTAAACATACCAGGATACACTATCTACAGGAGGGAAAGGGAGGGTAAAGAGAGGAGGAGTAGCTCTTTACATAAGGGAAGGAATAAAAGCAACAGAACAAAAGGGTAAACAGGGAGGCGAAGAAGCACTGTGGGTAAATTTGGAGACAGGCAATGGCACCACAATCCGCACAGGGGTTGTATACTTCCCCTTTCTCTGGGGGAGGAAATGGACAAGGAAATGATAGAAAGTATACTTAGAATGGCAGAAAAAGGGGAGATATTGCTGATGGGTGATATGAATATGCCAGATGTTAACTAGAGTGCAGTTGCAGCAGCCACTTCGAAGAGTGGGGTTATTCTAGATGCCCTACAGGGGCATGCCTTAGACAACTAGTATTGGAGCCCACTGAGAGGGAGCAATCTTAGACCTGGTTCTCTCAAATGGAGATGGAGAGAGGATCACAGATGTAGAAGTGGGTAGCCATCTGGGAACTAGCGACCATCAAACAGTATGGTTCACAATAAACACAGCAATAGAGTCAAGTCTTACAAAGGCAAAAGTACTGGACTTTAGGAGGGCTGACTTTGCAAAATGGGTGAGTGCTCAAGGAATGCACTAGCAAATGGGCAGGAAGGAGGGGTGGAAGAACAATCGGGAATAATAAAAACTGCCATCATAGAGGTAACGAGCCTTTGTGTGAAGCAAATAAACAAAACAAAATGATGTAAGAAACCACCATGGTTCTCAAAGAAAGTGGCAGTGAAGGTTCAAGAGAAAAAGAAAACATTCAGGAAGTACAAGGAATCGCAGAAGGAGCAGGACAGAGACCTGTATCAGTTAAAGCAAAAGGAGGCTGGGAAGACAGTCAGAACAGCAAAGGCCCAAACCAAGGAAAAGATAGCCAACTCAGTTAAGAAGGGGGATAAAACCTTTTATAGGTACATCAGGGAGCGAAGGAAGACCAAGGGAGGGATAGTGAGGCTTAATAAAGGGGAGGGAGGGTGGGCAGAGGAGACTGTGAAAGGCAGAGATACTAAACAAATATTTTGCTCAGTATTTACAAATGAAGAGGGGAGGTACCTAAAACAAACAGTAGAAACACTCTGGATACAGAAGTTGATACCAGCCCATTTACAGAAGAAAGGGTTCTGAAAGAACTCTAAAACTGAAGGTAGACAAAGCAATGGGGACCCGATGGGATTCATCCCAGAATTCTAAAAGAACTAAGGGTAGAACTAGTGACACCACTGACTACCCTTTTAACAAATCATGGGAGGATGGGGTGGTACCGAGGACTGGAGGAGGGCAGATGTGATTCCCTTCACAAATGTGGGAGCAAGGCAGAAGCAGGAAACTACAGACCTGTTAGTTTAACCTCAGTGATAGGGAAAATGATGGAATCACTTTGAAGGAAAGAATTGTCGAGTATCTAGAGGCCAGAGGGGCACAGAACCCTAGGCAGCATGGATTCACAGCGGAAGGTCATGCCAGACAATCTGATAGATTTCTTTGACTGGGTGACAAAGTAGTAGATCAGGGAGGGCTGTGACATGGCCTACCTAGACTTTAGCAAGGCATTTGACACAGTCCCACACAAAGATTAATATACAAGTTAGACAGCCTGGGAGGGGTCCAAGATGATAGCCTGGTAAAGAATTGGCTGAGAATAGGACACAGAGAGTAATAGTAAATAGAGTCCACTCCAGAAGAAAGGGGGTTACTAGTGGGGTACCGCAGGGTTCAGTATTAGACGGTCCTCTTCAATGTCTTTATAAGCAACATTGCAGAGGGACTGAAGGAAAAGTATGTCTCTTTGGGATGACACAAAGATCTGCAACAGAGTTGATGCACAGGGTGGGGTGGAAAGGATGAGAAGGGACTTGGCAAGGTTAGAGGAATGGTCAAATGTATGGCAGCTTAGATTTAATGCTAAGTAGGTAATGCACCTGGGAAACAAAACCCAGAGGAAGAGTACACAATGGGGGGTGAGATACTAACAACAACAAAAATGGAAAGGGACCTGGGGGTAGTCATATCAGATGCCCTAAAGGTGGGCAAGCAATGTGAGAGGGCAGCAAGGAGGGCTGGGGGGATACTGGGATGCATAGGGAGAGGCATCACCAGTAGAAAATTATTATCCCTCTGTACAGACAGCTGGTGAGACCCCATCTGGAGTACTGCATGCAGTTCTGGAGACCCAATCTCTGCAAAGACATAGACAGGATTGGAAGCTGTCCAGAAGAGGGCAACTAAAATGGTGCAAGGTCTGCACCAGAAGACATATGAAGAGAGACAAAAGGAGCTTAATATGTATAGCCTTGAGGAAAGGAGGAAGAGGTGGGACATGATAGAAATGTTCAAGTACCTCAAGGGAATCAACAAAGTCCAAGAGCGTAGCATCTTTCAAAAAAAGAGGTGTGCAAGAACAAGAGGACACAATTTGAAGATAGATGAGGCGGCTCAGAGGTAATTTAAGGAAGTATTTTTTCACAGAGAGGGTTGTGGATGCATGGAACGGCCTTCCGGAGGAGGTTGTGGAGTCAAAAACAGTGGTGGAATTCAAGCATGCATGAGACAGTCATAAGGCCATTCTAGGGGTTGGGGGTAGGAAGAAGTAGGCTGCTGGTTAACTAGGATCTGCAGCTTATCCAGTAGGTAGGGAAATGGGCAGACTGGGTGGGCCAAGCGGTCCTTATCTGCCATCAAATTCTATGTTTCTATGTACACAATCCCGACATTAGAGTGCCCAATCCCCATGTTGGCATTCCCCCCCCCCCCCAGTGTGTCTTTCCTGGTAAAACAGCTTCCCTTTTTCGACACCTGGATGCCCACTCTTGGTGTCAGATGCAGCCCCCCCAACCCATCTGTTCGGCTTGCCAACTTTGGGGTGCCCAATCCCCATGTCAAGATCCCCCTCCCTGAATTGTGGCACACAGGGAGCCCACCCCAGTGTGCCAATTTTTTTGTGTATGTGTAAGTGCCAAGTGGTCCGAACCTGTAAATAAAGAAAACCTTCCCTCATGGTCTGTTTTTTTCCCTGCAAAGCAGAAAATGGTCCACCGTTGTCTCCCTCATTCCCTCCCCATCCCCACCCTCCCTCTAGCACCCACCTCCCTGCAACCACCTCACCCATACTTACCCTCCAGAGGTTGGTGGCCATGATCTTCTCTGAAGTAGGACACGTTTGCACTCTTCAAAGCCAAACTGCAAACTGAAGAAATGACGGTAAGCTTTATAATGGGGGGTTTCAACTTAGGTTGATATCTCAGTCATCTTTAGGAATTTTGGCCCCAAATTTTCAACATGGGGTTCTTGGGACCCCACCTCATGAACATGTAACTGTCATTTTGTTTCTTGGTCCTGAAAGGGGATTTCTCCGTCATTGCGTGGAATCACCTTTTGGGACTGATTAACAAAACAACAGTGCCACTGTTCATTAGGGGAGGTCCCAAAAAGTCCATATTGCAAATCTGGAGAAAAATTCCAAAAAAATTATTGCATTACCAGCATGCATTATGCAGTTTCCATGCATGCTTGTAACTTTGCCAATTTTTAATATTTTCACTCCAGATTTTCAACATTGCCATTTTTTCATACCTCCTTATGAACAGTACAGCTGTCATTTTTCACATCCTGCCCGAAACATGTTTTCACACCTGTGGTGCACAATGGGCATGGTCGTTGAGTGAAATCAACTTTCAGGACAGATTAACAAAATCACAGTGCCACTGTTTATGAGGCAGTCCCAAAATAGCCATGTTGAAAGTGAAAAGGCTGATAAAATGACCACATTACGGTATGAGTTGCACAGTATCGCCTCCCTACCAAGACTGGGGCCTTTTAAAACTGCTCTCAAGAACCACCTCCTCTCCTTCCGCCGCTGTGACTGCCCTGGCTGAGTTTTCCCTGCCTTTACTCCTCTCAGTCTGCCTATTTTTGACTCTGCCCTTCATTTGACTCATTATAGCCCACATTATTATTTATTATTGTTAATTTTCCGTGACGTGGGGCCTTTGTAACCAACCCTTAATTTTGACTGTTTGCTTTTATTTGAGCTCATTTACTTTGTTTTTTTGTTGCTTGCTATTAATGTATTTGTCTTCCTGACAAGGAGCCTTTGTAATAGAGTCATTGACTCAAAGGGTTGTAATTCTGATTACTTCCTAAAATAAAAAAAAAAAAGTATCTACGCACACTCATAAGTTAGCAAATTTTTCATATTTTCTCTCCAGATTTTCAACATTGCCATTTTTTCACAACTCCTCATGAACAGTACTACTGTCATTTTTTGCATCCTGCCCAAAATGTGTTACTGCACCTGTGGCTCCCAATGGCACAGTTGCTGTGTGAAAACACCTTTCAGAATTGAGTAACGAAATGATAGTGCCACTGTTCATGAGGTGGGGTCCCAAAAAGCCAATGTTGAAAATTTGGAGTGAAACTACCAACAAATGCCCAGGGCATTAAGGTTTCCAACCATACACCCACCCTGTAGAGACTGACAGGCATCAGGAGTGTAACTTGGGTTCATCGGCCGTAATGTTCACTGCATTCTTTTCCCACCCTATAGCCACTGACAGGCATTGAGGTGTGCCTTGGGTTCTGTTGCTCTAACATTCACCCCATTCTCCTATATTGCACCCATCTCAACTTATTTCCTTATGGAATGGGGTGAGCATAAGGGCCAAAGACCCCAAAGCACACTGCAACACCTGTCAGTGTCTGCAGGGTTGGGTGAGGTGGAATGGCATAAGTGTTATGGCCGATGACCCAAAGCCACATTCCCAATGCCTTTCAGTTTCGGGGGGGGGGCTGGCATTAGTTCAGTACTTCACTGCCACTGCTGTTATGCATCTCTTACTCCTGCACTACCAGTGTCAATGCCAGCAAACCAACATTCGGCATTGACAAATGCTTGTTTTAAGAGGTTGTGAAATGGAGTTCCTTTGGGCTCCTGCCCAGTTTATCCCAAGTATACTGTCTTCCAAAAACATTCTAATTTGCATAAAAAAAGTCTGTGAAAGTGTGTGTGCATGTGTGTGTGTGTGTGTGTTTGTGTGTGTGTGTGAGGGGGAATGGTAAATAACTGAGTGTTTAGCTTCCATTCTTGGCCATGAAAATGCTTTAATAAGAAAAATGCTTTTTGGTGAACTAGAGTGTTAGCTTTCTGGCTCATGAAGCAGTAAAGGGATCTTGCAATGCAAGAATCAGTTGAGCCATGGTAGAGGAAGGCTTCCTTACTACAGCATTAAGGCGGATGGACTTCCAGCTACCCTGTACCAAGAAAACCCTGCCCTTCCCTTCCCCTCTCCCTCCATCTCCTTTGATCTTCCCAATCCAAGGTCCTCTCGGCCAGGTATAAAAGCCGAGTTACCTCCCACAGGTACTAGCAGAGCTTGATCATCACCTGCCTTCCTTTGTCTCTGCACCTCCTCCCATTCCTCTTATACCATACTGGCAAGGTGATTACTACCTCCCACAGCCCTCACTGTAACTGTTTTAAATTAATATTTTAATATATATGTGTTTGTTTGCATTTGTAGTACTGTGTTTTCCGTGGTCGCCCATGAAAATAAGCAGTTCTCTGCTCATTTGCCCTACCAGGTTCAATAAATAAAAGACAGCTAGTTCACAATACATCAGAAATATATATACAGGGGGAGATTGATAGATAGATCGATAGATAGATAGATAGATAGATAGATAGATAGATAGATAGATAGATAGATAGATAGATAGACAGTTAGATAGATAGATAAATAGATAGATAGATAGATAGATAGATAGATAGATAGATAGATAGATAGATAGACAGACAGACAGACAGACAGATATTCTTATGTGCTCTCATGAAGGTATTTTGATGTACCTGTGAATTGACTACTGACAGAAAACTGTTTCAGGCCCCAGCCACTCTTGCTTTATAAGATTCCATCTCCAGTTTGCCGAAAAGGACAAAAAGATTTTCAGTGGTATGATATCTTGAAAGAAACATGAGCCCAGATGTACCGATATTTACCATAATTGGGCATTTAAACATGTAAATTACCTTAATCTGAAAGGATTAAATGAAGAAATGGATTGTGGCCCCTGTTTATGAGTTAATATATGCAGTTTTACATAATAAAATGCTGTTAGTTAATATTTATCTTATTTCTGCTTTTTTGTTTTGTTTCCATGTTCCTTTAGATGCTGTGAAGGATGTTAGTCTGATTTACAGATTATCAAGATTTTAGACTGTTAGCATGGATATTGTGCAATCTTTGCAAATAGTTATTATATGCTCATTAGTATGAGAGCTATGCCTTACATCACTGTCAGTGTCCATGGCACTTATTAGCATTTCCTTCCATCAGAATCCCAGTGGACATGAATGTACACTTACTCCTCACAGCACAGATCCACACACTGGTCGAACTAAGCCAGCACTCACTAACTGGTAAGGAGTTGTAAGTGGTTGGTGGTGGCAGTCCAATTAGTGGATTTGAAAGCTGGTCGCTCCTAGACATGGCGGCGTCTGTAGCGGTGGCCCCGTGTGGCAAAGTGCAGACAAGTGCAGTGGAGTCAGAGGGAGCAGGGGTGCTGGTGTTGTTCAATTTGTTTCTGTTTAACTTAGGGTTAGTAATTAGAGGCTGCAACTATGAAAGGTATTAGGGTTATGGTAGTTAGCTGCTGCAGTTTACTAATGCTAGTATGTATGAACAGGTTATGTCTGTAAACTCCTTTATTAGGGAGTGGAGCCAAATGTGATGTGATTTTACTATGTCTAACTTGTTACCCAGTGGGTTTATTTATTGGCCTACCTGTATAATCTATATTGGGCTAGAAACATAGAAACATAGAGGTTGATGGCAGATAAGGACCGCAAGGCCCATCCAGCCTGCCCATTTCTTTTTCTACCTTATGAATGTGCCATCAGCATTTGCTCTGTCAATGGCCTGTCTATTCATACTCATCTGTATCGCTCCTTTATGCCTGTCCCATGCCTGTTTGAAGCCCTGCACTGTATTCATATCCTCCACTTCCTGAGGTAGGCCTTTCCATGCATCTACCACCCTTTCTGTGAAAAAGAACTTCCTCACATTACCCCTTAATCGGCCTCCCTCTAATCTCATGCTGTGTCCTCTTGTCCTGCTATTTTTCTTATATTGAAATGTGTTAGACTCTTTAATCTTGTTAATGCCCTTAAGGTGTTTGAATGTTTCAATCATATCACCTTTCTCCCTCCTTTCCTCTAGGGTATACATATTGAGTTCAGTTAATCTGTCATCATATGTTTTCTGATGCAGTCCCTGCACCATTTTGGTTGCCCTTCTCTGGACTGCCTCAATTTGGTTACTGTCCTTGTGAAGGTGTGGCCTCCAGTACTGCACGCAGTACTCCAGATGGGGCCTAACAAGTGTCTTGGAAAGAGGGATTATTACCTCCCTCTTCCGACTTGTGATACCCCTACTAATACACCCCAACATCTCTCTAGCCTTATCTACTGCTTTAGAGGTCTGCTTGAATGATTTCAGGTCATCGGAGATGATGACGCCCAAGTCTCTTTCTTCCCTTGTGACTGCCAGCAACTCTCCTCCCAGCCTATAGGTGGCTTCAGGGTTTCTCTTCCCTATGTGCATGATCTTGCACTTCTTTCCGTTAAACCCCAGTTGCCACTCTTCCAACCATTTTGCTCATTTATCCAGATCTCTTCTCATTCTGCCCACACCACCTGAATCATCTAATCTGGTGCAGATCTTGGCGTCATCTGCAAACAGACAAACCTTACCCTCCAGTCCATCTGCAATGTCACTGATGAAGATATTGAAGAGGACTGGCCCCAGGACTGATCCCTGAGGTATCCCACTTATGACTTGCATCTCTTCTGACTGTATACCGTTTACCACCACTCTCTTGTTTTCTGCCTGTCAACCAGTTTGCCATCCAGTTGACCAAAGTCTGACACACCCCGAGCCTACCCAGCTTATTAATCAATCTTCTATGTGGAACTGTATAGAAAGCTTTGCTGAAGTCAAGGTAGGCAAAACAACTGCTCCCCCTTGGTCCACCACTCTAGTTACCCAGTCAAAGAAATTTATGAGATTAGTTTGACAGGACATTCCTTTTGTAAACCCATGCTGTCTTGGATTCTGTGCTCCTATGGATTCCAGGTATTGCACCTTTAGGAGTGTCTCCATAATCTTGCCCACTACTGAGGTAAGACTGACTAGTCTGTAGTTCCCTGCCTCCTCTCTGCTATCACTCTTGTGGAGCGGGATCACATAAGCCCTTCTCCAGTCTTCTGGGACCTCTCTTGTGCTCAGAGACTCACTAAACAGTTCTGATAATGGCTCTGCTAGTTCCACCCTTAGCTCCTTTTGTATCCTGGGATTTATGCCATCAGGTCCCATTGCCTTGTCCACCCTGAGCTTATTGAGCTCTTGTAGGACCCTTTCTTTTGTGAAGAGACTAGTGCACACCTCCCTCCCCCCTGTGTCCATGGTGCAGAGCTGTGGGCCCTGCCCTACCTTCTTTTCAGTAAATACTGAGCAGAAGTATCTATTTAGGATAGATGCTTCTACATGCCTCCTCCTCACATGCCCCCTATCCCTTTTGATTCATGTAATGCTCCCCTCTGGACTTTCTCCTTTCACTAATGTATCTATAGAAAGTCTTGTCACCTTCTTTTACTGTTCGTGCTAGTGTTTCCTCAGTGTGGGCCTTTGCCTGCCTTACTGCCTTCCCTGCTTCCCTTAGGGAAGTTTGGTATGCCTCCCTATCTTCATCCTGCTGCGTTCCGTTATATTTCCTGAAGGCCAGCCTTTTGGCTTCGACTTTTCTGCTACTGTGTTTGAGAACCAAAGTGGTTTCAATCTTCTTTTGCACTTTCTTTTCTCACTAACACAATGGGATGTTGCCTCAAATATTGCATCTTTAATGCTTGCCCACCTTGCCTGTAGCCCGTCACCTGTATTTTTTTTTGCCAGGGCTAGCTTAATTCTGTTGGCCATCTTATCTTAAGTCAGCTCCTCTGAAGTCCCATATTTTTGCCTTGGAATGGGATGATTTTGTTCTAGTGGCCAAATTGAACCATACCATGTTATGGTCCCTGGCCCCCAGGTGACCTTCTACCTGGAGATCTGTGATCCTTTCCCTGTTAGTCAGTTCTAGATCTAGGATAGCCCTGTCTCTAGTGGGTTGTTGTACCAGTTGTTTGAGGCCCTCCCCCTACAGGGAATCCACCATGTGTCTAGTTCTGGCAGATGTCCCTGCTTATATTGACCAATCTGTATCTGGCATGTTGAAGTCTCCCATTATCAGAACCTCCCCTTTAGCTGTCATGTTTTGTATATCTTCTAACAGTAACGTGTCTATGACCTCCCACTGGTCTGGAGGCCTGTACACAACCCCATTTCATATGGCTGTCTCATTTCCTGTTTACAGGGTGACCCACAGTTCTTCTGGCTCCTTATTTGTATTCTAAATTTCTGTAGCTTTGGTATTTTCATTGACATAAAGGGCCACTCCAGCCCCCTTTTTGCACCTTGGTCTCTTCTGAACAGTACAGCATGTAGAGAGTTGTTTTATTTAAGTGGATTATTATTGTATGTTTTTTGTAAAAATAATATTAGGTATGGAAAGCGAAATGTTGATTTTATTTTAAATTTGTTTGTTTGTTTTGGATTATTATTGCTTGCAGGAGATGTTGAATCAAATCCTGGGCCGGTTGAGTTGATTAACTCTGCTGCCTCTTCTGCTGTCCCATGGCATGAAACGCATGGCCTTAAATTGTTACATTTGAATTCTAGGAGCTTATTGCCTAAAATGGCAGAAATTGAAAACATGTCCAATATTTATAAACCGGATTTAATTTTTGTCTCAGAAATTAGGTTGATATCTAACATAGGGGACAATTTGTGTGTACTCCCAGGGTATGGTTTGGCAAGGGCTGATAAGAAAGGGAAAAAGAAGGGGGGTTGCAGTTTACTTTAAGGATCATTTTCAGATTTCTGTAGTTTTGAGTAGTGTAGATAATGACTGTGTAAACGACTGATTGGTATTGAGTTTGGTTTTGGGGGCAGTAAGTATGGTTATTTAAGTGGGGTATATAATTCACCAGTTTGTGGTTTAGAGGGTCTGAAGCAATTACTTGATTACACTGCTAAATTCATGGGGGGACCAGATTTTGTAATGCTTGGTGACTTTAATGCTAATTGGGTACAGTCTGGTAAACTGGGGTTGGAGAGTTTATTGCAATCTTTTTCACTGGTTCAACTTATTTCTGATTTTTCAAGGTTAAAAACAGTTACTGGTAATCATTCTATTCTGGACTGGGTGGTCACTGGCAGTCCTCAGAGAGTTTCCTCTGTTGGATTTCTCTCTGATTCTATCAGTGATCACCAAGCAATCTATTACGTGTTAAATTCCAGGTGCCCCAAAGTTCCAGCTCGTTCGGTACAGTTCAGGAATTTCAAGCTTGTTAATATGACCGCCTTACATAATTGTATGGTGGGTATTGATTGGTCCTCCTTGGACTGTATACCCGAGCCTGATAACCCTTTTGACTTTTTTGTAAGGTACTTGTCTTTATGCAAGATATGTTTTTTACTTTTAAAAAATTGAGAGTCCATGGGGAACAAAATAGATGGATTACATCAGAAATTAAGGACTGGATGAAAGCTAGAGATATCACTCGGGTTAATTTTAAGAATAAGACCTTGCATTTTTTTGCTGGACAGATATAGGTTCATTCAGAACAAGGTGCTTCTTTGGTTAAGGATGCAAACACTTCTTTTTATAAGAAAGCATTATCTGATAAACGAACAAATTCAAAATAATTTTGGGCATCAGTTAATCAATTTCTGCCCCTTAAGGTTAATTGTGATATTAAGTCTCTGCAACTTTTACTGTGGGGTAATCGCAGGTCCTTTGTATATTTCTAATCATTTTGGTTTGAACATTTCTGATTTATCAAGTTATTATGACTCTGGGCTTAGGATATCAAATTCTAAATCAAGCAGCCCCCTTGGAAGATCCTCTTTTTGTTTTCATTCTATTCTATGGAATGACGTTTATAAGTTAGTATTGACTATATCAGATGCATTTAGTGACTGTGGGGAAGGATTACACAGCCACTTTATTAAACTTCTAGCTCCTTATATTGTAGGTTCTCTGGGCCAGATATTCAAAAGGGTTGCGCCATGCGCAATAGGGTTGCGCCTGCGCAAGTCCGAACTTGCTCCATTCTGCAATATTCAGCAGGAGGCAGTTGTGCCACAGAAAACATGCTGAGCAACAGTGCAATGCAAATGAATGCATGCTGAACTGGAGGGGGAGGAACCATGCATAAACTGCACAGCCCGATATTCAGCCGGGCTGTGCAGAGTTGTGCAGGCGCAACCCCCAACCTGCGCCTGCACAACTTTGAGCCAAAAAAGGCTCAAGTCAAGGGCCACCCACAGGTGAGCTGCTGCATTGCAGGGTAACACAGCAGCTGCCACCTGTGGCTGGCCCCCAACCCACTCCCTGTGCCCCCCCTGCAGCCCGATCGTGGGCAAAAGAGTGAAAATCCCCGCCACCACCTCCCACTGGCCCGATCGCAGGCAACAGCAGAAATGTCCCCCACCAGCCCGATCGCAGGCTGCATTAGTTTAAAACAACCCCCTCCTCCCAAATGCATCCCTGGTGGTCCAGTGGACCAAAAGCCTGATCGCGGGCTGTATCAGTTTAAAACAACCCCCCGAACATAGCCCTGGTGGTCCAGTGGACCAAAACTCCTGATCGCGGGATGTAAGCAGTAAACACCCCCAACACATCCCTGGTTCCTAGTGTCCTCCCACCCCACCCACCACGAAGCCCCACCACTCGCTCCCCGGCGGCGGCGGCGGCAGCATCCACCGCCTGCTGCCCGCCACCACCTGACTGACTGCCCGGTAGCTGCATGCCCATGGTGCAGAGCAAGAGCCAATGGTGTGCAGCCCATACCATACAAGACAGTCCAGTTTGTGAATGAATGTATTCATTCATATCTGGACTGTCTTAGGAGTGGGCTGCATGCCCATTGGCTCTTGCTCTGCACCAATGAGCATGCAGCCCTACTGGGCAGTCAGTTGGCGGTGGCGGGCGGCAGGCGGGTGGGATGCTGCCACCCCGCCGCCAGGGAGGAGCGGGTGGTGGGCTCATGGGTGGGGTGGGGGGACACTAGGCACCAGGGATGTGTTGGGGGGGTTTACTGCTTACATCCCGCGATCAGGAGTTTCAGTCCACTGGACCACCAGGGCTATGTTCAGGGGGGTGTTTAATGCTTACATCCCACGATCGGGAGTTTCGTCCACTGGACCACCAGGGCTATATGTTCGGGGTTGTTTTTAACCGTAACAGCCCGCGATCGGGCTTTTTCAGTCCACTGACCACCAGGGATGTATTCAGGAGGAGGGGGTTGTTTTTAACTAATGCAGCCCGCGATCGGGCTAGTGGGGGGGGACATTTCTGCTGTTGCCTGCGATCGGGCCAGTGGGGGGTGGTGGTGGGGATTTTCACTCTTTTGCCCACAATCGGGCTGCAGGGGGCATTGGTCCCTGATGGCTGCTGCCTGGCAGGGTGCCAGGCGCAAGTCCTCGGGGATCGGCACACTTGCATGCTAATGGCATGCAAATGGGGCCATAATCAGATGCAAATGGTCCCCCTGCACCGTGCATAAATTATGGCCCTATTTGCATGTCACCTTTTGAATATCAGAAATTTGCTCATGGTGCAATGGTACTTGCGCCACTGCAAGTTGAATGCACCACTCTGACCACTTGCAGTGGCACAAGTTCCACTGCGCCATGCACAGTGGCTGTGGCCGGGGGGTGATATTCAAAGGAGTTGCTCAAGGGCCCAACTCCTTTGAATATCGCTCTGGCCACACCCCTACACAACTATTTTGTGCAGCGCAAGGGCTTGCTCAACAAAATAGCGCAGTTTGAATACCTGGCCCTCTATGTTTAATTTTTAACTTAAGTTTAGTTATTGGATCTTATCCCTCTAAATGGAAATGCGCCAGAGTTGTTCCCATCCCCAAAAGAATTGAGGCATCTGGGTCTGATGAATTCCATCCCATTTCTATTCTAAACACTTTGAGTAAATTATTGGAAGGGATTGTTAATAAACAAATGACATCTTATTTGCAGAAATATGATGTAGTATGTCCCAAACACCATGGCTTTCGGTCTAATCACGGAACAGAGACTGCCCTGGTCAGGTTCACGGATGCCACCCTTTGCAGCTTTGGTAATGGTAGCATGCTTAGGGCGGTGTTCATGGACCTGACCAAGGCATTCAGTTTGATAAGTCACTCATTGCTTTGCATTCAACCGGGTGAAATGAGATTCTCTGATAACATGGTTGCTTGGTTTTAGGATTATGTATCTAATCGTTCTCTTTATGTTTCCATTGGTACTTCTGTTTCTTCTGTTTTCCCTTTTCACTCTGGTGTTCCTCAAGGGTCTATTCTAGGTCCTCTTTTGTTTTCTCTGTTTACTAATCCTTTTCATACTACTTGTTTAACTTGTGGCTGCCTTCTTTATGTGGATGATCTGATTCCTTTTACTCAATCACAGTCCTTGGAGTCTTTAACATTTCACTTACAGCAAGACTTACATGGGTTTGCCATTGGTTCAGTGAGAATGCTTTGGTTTTCAACTCTTCAAAGACCAAAGACATGTTGTTCAGGACTCCTTTTCATTTATAGAATAACCCTAGTTTAGTTGTGCATGATGCTCAAGGAAACATCACTGAGCAAGTATATGAATTTAAGTATCTTGGGGACTGGGCTACATGCAAGACCTCCTTCAGCCCTATTACCCCCTCCACCCACTCCGCTCCACTGACAAGGGATTGCTAGAGCTTTCCAGGGTCCATCTTCAGACCTCGGGTGCTACGACATTTTTTATTTGCAGATCCGACTCTGTTGAACTCTCTACCTCGTCGGATTAGAGAGTGACTGTCCACTGAGCCTTTTAAGTTCTCATTGAAAACATATTTATTTAGTTTAGCCTTCAGGGCAATGTTTAGTTTGTATTACTGCTGCCTATTTTAAAATTTTGATATGTTTTATCTGATTGATTATTGATTTTTTATACTGTTATGCGCTTTGATATTTGAAGAGTGTTATAAATAAAGTCTGATTTGATTTGATTTATTGGACACTGGTTTATCCCTTTAAGCTCAAATTAAATCCGTTTGTCATAAGACAAATCAAAAACTGGGTGTAATGTATAAACTGAGAAAATATTTTGATTTTGAAACTAGAAAGGCTATTGCAATTGGGATCTTGTTACCCCAACTAGATTATGTAGCGATTCTTTATTATAATTTGTCTTCTAGGGAAACCCATTCTTTATCTATTGCATTTAATAATACATGGTGTTTTGTTTTAGGAGTCCCTCCCCCCCAAATGCAGCATTGTATTTTATATTCTTCACTTGATTGGCTGCCTCCTAATGCTCATTTTATGTATGCTGTTTATTGTTTAATTTTTAAATCCCTATCTCAGAATAACAAATATCTGATCTGTTGAAGGTTAAAAGTTCGACATTAAATCTCAGATCTTTTAAGGGCACACTTCTTTTTTATAAACCGTGTTCTACTAAAATTGCCTCTAGAGCTTTTTCTGTAGTTGCTCTAACTTTGTGGAACAAGTTGCCTGAATATCTTTGATCTATTGGCTCATTTGATAGTTTTAAAAAGAAGTTGAAATTATGGTTGCTTGCATTGCATGAGTGTAAATTTTTTTAACAATTTGTTGTATTGATCTTTCTATTATTTGTTGTATTATGTTTTTGTATATGTACAAATTATTTGTTCGGATTGGAACTGAAAATGGGCTTGTCCCAGTGTCCTCACCCAATTATCAAAATAAACAAATAAACAAACAAGTGCATGATCAAAGGTATAGTTGTCAGTTGTATAGGCAGGTATTGAAGCTCCAAACAGCCCCATTGGTCAGGGTTGTACTGTGATGCTGGGAGTTGACCAAGAACTTAATACACAGTAATGTGGCATTGCAGTGATAGAAGACACTAAGGGTCTGTCTTGTTCATCCATTCTACAGAATTGCAGTGTTTATTCCCAATTTGAGTATGAAAACACACAAGCATAACAGACAAAATGCTACCTTTACTCATGCTGTGTAACCTTCAGTAACATTCTCCATCAGCAATCTGACTATTCTTTTTTTTTTAATATTCAGTTTTTATTGAAATGTTTATAGATGCAATAGATATGGACAGTAGCAAAAAACATTGTATGCAAAAATATTCATGAACAATCATATACAATGCAGTGGATTGAAAATCATATTCTCTGTGGTGGTGGCAGCAATAAAATGATTTTTTCCAGGTAGTATCTAACTTATCTTATGGAATTTCATAGTTACAGAACCATTTTTCTTTGCTTAAGGTGTCTTTCAAATTATTTAGCCATTTATTGTAGTTAAATTGTGGCAATTAAATGGTGTTCCACACTTCAATGATCATATGTTTTGTAGTGATGGATATTAGTGCCAACAGATATTTGTGCTCCTTTGCCAAGTTTAATTGTGAATAATCATTAAGAATAAGTATTTGAAAAAATAAAGGTATGTGAAATCTTTAATTCCTACTGCATGGGAGCAGGTATCCTTCCACAATTCTTGCATCTTACTACAACCTCTACTTCAACTACCCACAAGGTCTCAGCTGCACTATTACCTTGCCTCTTACCTGTATATGATTGTAAATGCTGTAAATAACTGCTTATTGCAACATGTGAAACTACTGTTTACGGTATTGTATTGTATATACACTGTTATTCTTGTATCAGTTCCCTTCCCCCTTCCCCTAGGACATATCTGGAAATGATCTAAATCAAAGTTCAGTGTGTCTTTCCTGGAGAAATGCTTTAATAAATAAATAAATAAATGACTCCATATTGGTGATATACTGTGCTTTTTTCAGAAAATCTCTCCAAGACTTAAGCGATGTTTTAATTCCCATTTTATCTAATCTATGTGATGTAAAATATGCTCTTGAAATGAATCTGAATTATCTTATTCTTGGCAAATTGGTAATATTTATTAACATTACTCCAAGTCAGTTTCCATGAGTTATTGTTAATGCTATTCTTACTTTCTTGCTCCCATTTGATTTTTATTTTACTTTTATGTATTTCTGTTTTTGTTTGCATGCATCAATTAGATCTTTACATGTGTTGCTTATTTTCTTAATATTTAAGTGTTCTGTCATCTGTAAAGATTGTACTTTGCCAAATTTATGTTATCCTTTATTTTTGTGGTTAAATATTTTATTGCATTTTCAAAAAAAGATCAAGTACAATACATCATTAGTACAGAATGATTACAAGTAATTATCACTGGTAAGATGCATTATCAATTAAGCATAGGTGACAGGTAATTCACAGATCCTATAGACTGTATTCTTTTACTTTTTTACATGTCCATCAATGTTGGTTTATGCAAATTATGTCAGTGAAGACAGTTGCATTAGTCTTAAAGTTTATTCTGTAGTACCATTATTGTCCCACAAATCAGAAGGAGATGCCTTGGAATAATCTTTATTATGTGTGAGTTATGGCATGTGTCATATTGCTGTAGCTGATGATAGAAATGGAAATAGAAAGAAAGGTATTTACATTAGCATTGCAGGTGTCTGTAATAGTAAAATATTCTTTGGAGGAGTTGATTGAACACATATCCATATTCTTTTATTTGTATAGTTTACAAGTGAGACTATTGCAGAAGTTCTTTTCTTTTAAAGATAAGTCCATTTCTGCTTGCAAAAATGTCCAAAGAAGATAATCTGGTTATCCTTTATGTGTGGATTGTGCTACTTTTATGATATTCAACAATACTGGATTTTTAACATTCCTAAATATTGTTGGGTTATAAAGAACTGCACAAATAGGTTGTTGCACAAACACAAAATTAGCAGCTAAACCCTTGCTCATTCACAAACTTGAAATGGCTTTTTCATTAGGGGTGCTACTGCTTTATGGCATATATCAGTTAAAACAGAGACTCCAATGCATGCCCTCCCCTTATGGAAATTTTTTCAAATATAGTATTCTTTCTGCCTGAATCAGCCACTTACTTCTTTTATCTGCAATAGAAGTGGGGGTATCTTGGTGTTGGGAGGAACAGTGGGCAAAGATAAAAGGGAGCGTAGTAAAGGCAACAAACCTCTGCATCAAACAAGTGAGGAAAAGCAAGAGGAAAAAGAGACCACTGTGGTTCTTGAAAGAGGTGGCTGAAAAGGTCAAAGTTAAAATGATAGCATTCAGAAGGTATAAGGAACCACAGAGGGAGGAAGATAGGGAGGTGTACTGGAAGAAACAGAGGGAAGCTTGGAAAGCAGTAAGGAGTGCAAAGGTGCAAACTGAAGAGAGAATAGCTCAGGAGGTAATGAAAGTGGATAAGACATTTTTTTAGATATGCAAGTGAAAAGAGGAAGACCGGGGGTGGTATTGTAAGGCTGAAAAGGAAAGGGAGGGAGGACTGTGCAGAGAGGGACCAGGAAAAGGCAGACATCCTGAACAAATACTTTGTTCAGTTTTCACAGAGGAAGGAGAAGGAGAAGGGGAGGGCCCTCCAAAAAACTAAGAAAAGCTTTGGATGGAAGGAAGTGGACATTAGTCCTTTTTTTGGAGGTGAGAGCAGCCCTGAAGGGACTTGCTAATCTGAAGGTGGACAAAGCAATAGGGCCAGATGGGGTTCACCCAAGGGTACTGGGGGAGCTCAGGGAAATACTGGCTACACCTCTAACAGTTCTATTTAACGGCTTACTTGAAACAGGCATGGTTCCAGAGGACTGGAGGAGAGTGGATGTAGTCCCACTACACAAAAGTGGTAACAGGGAGGAGGCCAGAAATTATACGCAGTCAGACTGACATCAGTGGTGGGAAAGTTAATGGAATCACTGTTGAAGGAAAGGATTGTGGAATATCTTAAATCCAGTATGTTACAAGACCCAAGGCAGCATGGTTTCACGGGGGGGGGGAAGGGGTCATGTTAAACAGATCTGCTAGACTTCTTTGACTGGGTGACCAGGGAACTAGATCAGAGTGGAGCAGTGGACATGGCCTATCTAGATTTCAGTAAGGCATTCAACACCATTCCACACAGAAGACTTGTAAGCAAGCTGGGTAGCTTAGGAGTGGGTTCAAAAGTGGTAAATTGGATAAGAAATTGGTTAGGGGATAGGCAACAGAGGATGGTGTTAAGAAACCCGGGGCAGAGTACAAAATGGTTTGAGTGGTATTGATGACCACTAAGCAGGAAAGAGACCTGAGATAGAAACATAGAAACATAGACTTTGACGGCAGATAAGGACCGCTAGGCCCATCTAGTCTACCCATTTCCCTACCTACAGGATAGGCCGCAGATCCTATTTAACCAACAGCCTATATCTTCCTGCCCCCCACAAGAATTGCCTTATGTCTGTCCCATGCATTCTTGAATTCTCCCACAGTTTTAGACTCCACAACTTCCTCAGGAAGGCTGTTCCATGCATCCACTACCCTCTCTGTGAAATAATACTTCCTCACATTACCCTGAACCGCCCTCCTTCTATCTTTTAAATTGTGTCCCTTGTTCTTGCAAGTCTCTTTTTCTGAAAGATGCTACCCTCTTGGACTTTGTTGATTCCCTTGAGGTACTTGAAAGTTTCTATCATGTCCCCCTCTCCTTCTTTCCTCAAGGGTATACATATTAAGCTCCTTTAGTCTCTCCTTATACGGCTTCTCTTGCAGACCCTGCACCATTTTAGTTGCCCTCCTCTGGACTGCCTCTATCCTGTCTATGTCCTTGCAGAGATGGGGTCTCCAGAACTGGACGCAGTACTCCAGATGGGGTCTCACCAACTGTCTGTACAGAGGGATAACAACTTCCTGTTTTCTGCTGCTGATGCCTCTCCCTATACATCCCAGTATACCCCGGCCCTCCCTACTGCCTTCTCACATTGCTTGCTAACCTTAAGGTCATCTGATATGATTACCCCAGGTCCCTTTCCTGTTTTGTTGTTGTTACTACCTCCCACCCATTGTGTATTCTTCCCTGGGTTCTTGTTTCCAGGTGCATTATTTTGCACTTTTTGCATTGAATCCTAGCTGCCTCACGTCTGACCATTCCTCCAACCTTGCCAAGTCCCTTTCATCCTTTCCACGCCTCCTTGTGTATCAACCCTGTTGCAGATCTTTGTGTCATCTGCAAAAAGGCATACTTTTCCTTCCAGTCCCTCTGCAATGCCACTGATGAAGACATTAAAAAGGACTGGACCCAATACTGAACCCTGCGGTACCCCACTAATAACCGCCCTTTCTTCAGAGTGGACTCCATTTAATCATAATCATATTGGATGACTTAAAGGTGGCCAGACAGTGCGATAAGGCAGTAGGGAGGGCAAGTGAGATGCTGGGGTGCATAGGGAGAGGTATTACCAGCAGAAAGAGGAAGATGGTGTTGCCTTTGTAGAGATCGCTGGTAAGACCTCACCTGTAGTATTGTGTCCAGTTCTGGAGACCACATGTCTGAAAAGACATAGACAGAGTGGAAGTGGTCCAGAGGGGACATTTAAAATGGTGCCAGGTCTGCATCAAAATCTCTTTGAGGAAAGACTAAAGGAACTCAATATGTACACCATGGAACAGTGGAGAGAGAGGGGAGATATGACAGAGACCTTTAAATACTTCATAGGATAAATAAGGTACAGGAGGGGAGTATTTTTCAGAAGAAAAGGTGCTCAAGAACAAGGGACATGCTATTAAGCTGGAGGGGGGTAGCTTTAGGAGAAATGTGAAGAAATACTTCTTCACAGAAAGATGGTGGATTCCTGAAACAGTCTTCCAGTAGAGGTGGTGGGGAAAAAACAGTGGTGGGGCTCAAAAATGCACAGGGTGAGCACAAAGGAATCATAGTGGAAAGTAAGGGGGAGAGAGAAAGAGCTGTAGATTGGGCAAGGTCTGATGTAATAGTGTAGGTAAGGAGAAATTGGCAGACTGGATGGGCCAAGCTGTCCTTATCTGCCGTCAAATTCTACATTTCTACATTTCTGTTTCTATCTTCCAACAAAACCCTGCTGTGACAATTCCAAGCCACAAAATATTAAGGTAGACCACCCACCAGGTGGGTCCCTATTCTAAAATGTAACTGCTTGTATTGGCTTCTTTTATATAAATTGCTGTGCCTACACTGGCTTCCCATCCCCAGCAAATGGGTAGGTAACGGGTGAGTAGCAAGTTAATGAGAAGCCATACTGGGCTAGCACTTTTTTCAGGAGTCACCGTTTTCGGCTATTTTATGAGGGCAAGGTAGTTTGAAGTATAGATGCTCTGTCAGCATCACAACTTGCCCAATTAGCTTTCCAGTCTGCATTGCAAGAATCCAGAATATAAGTGTAAGCAAATACAAAAGCTTTTTTTTAATGGCGTATACTTAGTTTATACATTTAGGCCCGGATAGTCAAAGGAGGTGCACCCTGGTGAGATATTGAAAAGGCTGCCTGGTGCAGTGCAAATCCCAAGGCACTGGGGTGCAATGTAATCATATGTGGTGCACATGCAGAGGGCATGTCCATGCATATGTGGCACATCCCGATATTCAGCCCAGGATGTGTGGTCACCCCTGCACTATGCTGCATTGGGGGGCTCAAAGTTGAGCCCATGCAGTGTAGTAACAAATCCCGGCCACCCACAAGTGTGCTGCTGTATTGCAGGATGCAACACAGCAGCCCTGCCATGGATAGCCACCTGCCCACCCAGAACACCGTCTGCAAGCACTCACAACCCTGGTGGTCTAGTGGACCCCCCCGCCTGTTGCTGCAATCGTGGTATATGTTTGTACAGTAATCCCTGGTAGTTTAGTGGCCCCCCCATCCCCGATACCCTGATGAATTAAATACAAGACCAGCCCAGGTGGTCTAGTGGTCCCCCCCAGTCCCTGGGTCCCTGATAAATGTAAATAAAGACCAACCCTGGTGGTCTAGTAGTCCCCCCTTCCACCTGAGTCCCCAATATATGTAACAATGAACGTCCCTAGTGGCTAGTGGAACCCCCCCACCTGTTGCCGCAATCGCGGTGATCCACCGTAATTATATGCCCTGGTGATCCAGTGGCACCCCCACCATCCCACCCACACCAGACCCCTTGCCTACCCCACTCCCTCATCATCGGGCGGGCGGCTGCAACTAACCTCAAGACCACCTCGGCTACCCGCAGAATGACAGTAGCAACATGGCGCTGACAAACTGTGTCCTCCAGTAGACTAGTGTTTGTAGGGATATTGTACTAGATGGTCCCAGATATGTGAATTACTTCATTCACATATCAGACTGTCTACAGTATGTCCTGCAAACCCACTGGTCCACACTGGGGACCAATGGGCTTACAGCCCCATACTGTTCCTGTCATTTGGAGGGTAGCTGGGTGGTATGCAGACAGGTTGCAGCCACCCACTGATGACAGGGGAGCAGGGTGAGCAAGGGGTTGGTGTGGGTGGAGGGTGGGGAGTGCCACTGGATCACCAGGGCATATCATTACAGTGGATCATGGCAATGGGTGGCTGGGGGTTCCGCTAGCTACCAGGGACTTTCAATTTTACATATATCAGGGAATCGGGTTGGAGGGCTGACCACTAGACCACCAGGGTTGGTCTTTCATTACATTTGTCAGGGACCCAGGGACTGGGGGGGGACCACTAGTCCACCAGGGATTGTGAGGTGTACAGTTATGGCATTGTGACTATGGGGTGGGGGATGCCCCAGAATCCCCACTGCACATGTCATGCTGTGCAGGGTGCCAGGTGCAAGTCGCGCGGCTGCCCTGCGCAAGGTATGCAAATGGAGCCATAATGACATGCAAATGGCCCCAGTTGTATCTTGCATGTGTTATGGCATCATTTGCATGCTCCTTGCTGAATATCGTGGGTGATGAACCTAGCGAAACTGCACTTGCGCTGGCACATCCCCATGCTCCCTATCCGTGGCATGCGCCAGTGCAGTGCCACTGTGCCATGCACACTATGTGCACTGACCTTGCCATATTCAATGGTGCTGCTCCATGGTGCATCACCATTGAATATTACCTGGCCCTGGCACCGGCGCATCCCAGTTGCACTGTGCCCAGGCTTGCGTCACTGCCAGGTGCAGATTGAATATCCCGGCCTGAATATTTAATGGTTTTAAGGGGTTTAGTATGCAGTAATTTTATTTAGAGTGTCTCCAATTTAGGTACTTTCACAGTAATTGGATAGGTGAACCCATAAATAAAGAAACGGTGGGCCAATATTATGGTTTCATTTTAAATGGGTTAATTAAGTTCACAACACAGCTTTACTCTCGTCTCTATAGGCATTGATAGATTAGTTTTAATTAGTTAAAGTCCAAGATATCAATCATTGCACCTGTACAGGTGGTTGGTGCTACTTACAGTTTCCTATGCAACCACTATTCTATTTAAGAGAGTGGGAGAAAGCTGCTAACATTCACAAAAGTAACCGGGAACTCCAGGCCTCTAGGTATGAACAGCATTTTGCTTTTGAGCATAATGTTTTACTGTACCTCTAAACTGTAAGAAATAAGTACAGGTAAATGTTTACAGGGTGTAATAATGATACTAGTGTGCCAGAGACTGACCATATTAGGTTTTTAAGTTGTAGAGGGAGCCAAAAATGAAAGATTGATCTGGGAGACTGTTGAGGAGCGTCAGCTTGGGCTGGTTTGTTATTTCTATCATAAGAAAGGCAATACACATGGAATTGATGTATATATGAGGTTTACATTATTTAAACATTGAACAGGGGAAAAAGTATAAGTTTCAAACAAAACTGTAATAAGGATATGATTTGCAGGATATAAGATTAAAATAGGCACTTAAAGCAGAGGGATAAATGTTAATTACACTAATCGATATTTATATATTTATTTAGGAAATCGGAATTACAACAGATATTAGTAAAGGTTTTTATACTTAATGAATGATTGAATATTAAGCGTATTTTAGTTTTAGATGTGGTATAAAAACTTTATTGTTATAACAGCAGCTTATTTTTTAGTTTCAAGAAGATAAATTAGAACACTTGTCTTTCAGAGCTGGGTACATTGGTAGGTAAATAAATTTAAAAGTGCTGCAGTAGTTGAGGATTAAATATAAGATTAAAACATGTTTGAATAGTTTATTTATTTAAAAGTTTCACCAGGAAAGACATACTGAACTAACAAGAGCTCATTTCCAGATGCATCCTGGCAGGGAAGGGAAAGGGGAGTACACTTAAAAATACATAGCGTAGAAAACAACGTGTTACAACTGTAAACATCACAGAAATGCAAAAGCAACTATGTACAGTAAATTGTGCACATGGATTTAACCCATGCAAATGAATAAATAGATAATCAGACAGTGTGAGAACTCGTAAACCTTGCACCACTGCATTGAAAATTATAGCTGATAAAGCTGAATGTGTGCCTGCACCGTAGTAGTAGAACAATACATGTTACAATGGGGGGGGGGAAGGAGAAAGTAGGCTTGAGGGGGAACATAGAAACAGAGCTATGGTCAAGGACTAAGAGAGGTGGGTTTGGTGTGGGGAGGGAGAGGTAGATGAGCAGTAGGATTAGGAGTAAGGAAAGGGTTATGAGAGGAGGTGGAGGAAGAAAGGAGAGGAGAAGAGGGTGGAGTAGGGAAAGGTGGGCGGGGGGGATTGGGTGAGGTGAGATAGTGGAGGGAATGGGATAGGGTTGTGAGAGGAGTGGGAGGAGGAACAGGGAAGGGGTGGTATAGAGAAAGGAATGAGGTTAAGAGATGGGGAGGAGATAATAAATTGCATATAGGGGAGAAATTAGGTGAGATTACAGGTTACAATTGCAGGTGTGGGAAGAGAGGCTACGCAGGAGGGAGGATAGAGTAAGGAGAGGTGGTTGAACAGATTGGGAGACGGAAGGAGTTTCAAAGCTTAGGGAAGTGGTAGGAGAAGGCAGACTGGCCAGCAGCGAAGGATCTAGGGGGGAGTGCAAGGGAGCATGAGTGGGAGTTGCGGAGGGCATAGGAGTTGGAGCAAGGAAGGGAGAGGGTAGAGGACAGGTAGGAAGGGAGGGAGCCAAACCAATATTTGGCAACAAATGAGGAGCAGTGTGCCATACACCTAGCTTCAAGGTAGGGAAAGGAGAGGGACGTATAAAGAGTACAGTGATGAGTACATGTAGGGCTGTCTAAATCAAAGCGATAGAATGAGTTAGAGAGAGTCCAGTCTGGAAAGGGTAGATTTGGGGGCAGAGCTGTAGACTATGTTGCCATAGTCGAATATGGGGAAGATCATTTTCTGTATGACAGCTCTATAGGCTGGGAGCAGGATGCAGCTGCAGTGGCGGTACAATTCTCCTAATTTGGGGTGGATTTTTTTAAGTATGGCATTAATGTGTTCAGGGAAGTTTAAATAACTGAAGAACTTTATGGTGATATTTAAAGAGACACTGTCAGTCCCCTTAGGCCTCAAATGATCCCTAGATTGAAAAACATGTTACTATTGCTCACATTCTGTAAAGACTGTTGATGTAGCTGGTAGTTTGATTTAAATTCCTTTTTTCTTTTTAAAAGTAAAAAACTGACTGCCCACCATACTGGTGTTACCACACGTAAACATGCTGGTTTACAGTCCAAGCTGCGCATTCAGGTGGCCGCTCTCAGTCTGTCTCAAATGATAACCGAGCCCACTCTCCTGAACCCCAAATCCCTAAACCACTTTCTCCTTGATTGGTCCCTCACCTCTCACCCTCAACGCATACTACCATCTGGCCTCTTACCAGACTCCCTAAATGATCATCACATGATTTACTCGGTAAGAAAAATCTTCAGGCCAAAGGCACCTCAACCCAAAGCCCTCCTGACCAGGTCCTATAAATCCTTGAACCTCACCTCACTTCTAAATGACCTGGCCAATGCAGACTGGTCAGGCATCCCACGGGCTACCTCCTTTGACTCCGCCCTGGAATACTTCAAGACCAGGTTCATTGCTGTCTGGGACTACTATGCCCCTCTCAGACGGGCGCAGGTGAGGGGTGCTCACCTGCCTTAGATCACAGCTGATATCATGGCCCACCTCAGAGCTAGAGATCAGGCATGGAAGTCCTTCAAGGTCTCTGGCTTACCCACAGATCATCTGCATTATCGTGCTTTACGTAACGCCTGCATGAGAATAATCTGGCAGGCAAAAGCAAATTATTTCAAAACCACCTTCTTCATGAACCTAAACCACCCTGCAAAATTTTGGAAGGTGGTCAAATTGCCTTTCTCCCCACTGTCCCAACCTCCAACCCCTGCCTTAAACATAGAAAGCGCCGCTGGAGCTGACCCTCTTGCAGTGGCCTCTGAATTACACTCTTTTTTTCACAAGCTGCACATCATCATGGCTGTCCTCCCTCCCACCTGCACCCAATTTCCTCTCACTGCCTTCCACCCCCACTCAAGCCTCCCACATGCCTTCTCCTTCCACCAGGTTACCCCGCAAGAAGTCTTAAATGTGCTGCTCGCCCCAAACCCATCCAAAGGTAAATGCCCCACTGGCCGGGACTCCAAAATGCTCTAGCTGTCAGCTCCTGCCATCGGTTTCCCACTGATAGTGCTCTTCAATCTCTCCTTCTCTCTATCTTCTATCCCATCCGAGTGGAAGCACATCACTGTCATTCCACTTCCGAAATGTTGCGACCTATCCATCCCTGGAAATTACCACCCTATCTCTCTCTCCTCCCCATACTGGCTAAGCTTCAGGAACACCTAGTCCTCTCAAAATTCTCCTCCTTCCTTGACTCCTCATCCTTTTTCATACTTTACCAGTCTGGTTTTAGGAAGACCCACTCCACCGCCACCTCCCTGCTAAGGCTCAACGATTCCATCCATACTGGTATGGACAAAGGCCACATTACCTCAGCAGTTTTTGTTGACCTGGCAAAGGCGTTCAACACTATCTCTCACTCACTCTTCCTGTCCAAGATTTCACTTGCAGTGCTCTCCTGTGTGGCTACCAACTGATTCCACTCCTACCTGGCATGTATGCGGACTACACGGTGCTGTATACTTTCTGCCCCATGACCACTGATGTGGCTACCAGACTTCAGCAGGGCTTCAATAATGTTCAGCTCTGGTTTTGCACAAATCAACTTTCCCTCAATGCCAAGAAAACAGTCTCCATGACCTTCGGCACTAGGCAGAGACTCTCATGGCTCCCCTCCACCCCCTATTTCCACACCCTGGACAGGACTTTCCTGGAGGCCTGTACCTCCTTTAGATATCTCGGAGTCTGCCTCAACCAGCACCTCGACTTTTCTGTACATATTGATGCCATCCACAATAAGCACTACCCCAGGTTTGGTGCTCTGTACCATAACCGTGGATGCATCCTCCTGCCGACTCACAGTGCCATTGTGCAGCAAATGAGCCTCCCTATCTTTGACTATGGGAACGTAGTCTACAGTGCAGCACTCAAGTCCACTCTAGCCAGACTGGACCCACTCTTCCACTCCTTCTGTCGCTTCGCCCTTGACTGTCCCCCCACCACCCATCACTGCATCCTCTACCAGACCCTGGGTTTCCCCTCCCTTCAGAACCGAAGACTATCCCACTACGTCCGGATCATGGCTAAGTTCTGGATCCAGTCACTGCCCACTTACCTCACATCTAAATGATCTGCCCCTACCCTTCCAGCATATGCACTGAGGAACAATGACACCAGGCTCCAATCTGTACCACACATGTCCAATGCTGCAGGCCAGGCAGCCTTCAAATATCGCATGCCTAAACTGTGAAACTCCCTCCCCATGGGCATTCAGCATGCCTCCCCCACCCAGCACCTCAACTTCTTCCTCAAAGCACATTTCTCCTCCACCTACACATGCAACTAAATATTCCGTCCATCCTAGGGCAGGTCCTCCTATTGTGATTGTGTAAGTGATGACCCGAAGTGTTCTGAAGTATGTGTGTATCTTAGTTTAGACTGTCTAAATGTCTTGCACTACTGCCTGCTGCTGCACTGTATTTTGCACTGTACTTTTATCTTGTATTTTGTATGCATTCTGTATTTTCTTTTACTTGTATTTTTGGACCTTGTATTCAATACTGTCCTTTTACCACAACTCATTGTACTCTCCCCTCCCCTTCCCCTCCCAGGATGAATCTGGAATCGAGCAGTATTCTGCTCAGTATGCATTCCTGGCAAAACTTTTAAATAAATAAATAAATAAATTATTTTATCAAGTTCCACCACATCTTTCCTGTACTTGGAAATGCCACTAATACAATGTAGTCACTCACAATGCTGTGGGAGGAGAGGAGAGTATTGCATCATGAGTGGCTGCACTATTAGGGGGTGTTCCTAATGTTCAGTATGTATGCAATCAGAGTAGATCAAGGAGTTGAAGCAAAACAAGATTAGGTATAATTGCACCATTCACATACATTTCAGTTCTAGTAAGAAAGAAAGTAGATCGAACAACCAACAACATCAATGAGTTTTAGAGAAGGTAAGCAATCATAAAATAAGGGGTTTCAACTGAAAATAATATGATGCAAAAAGGAGTGACAGTATCCCTTTAATATAAGAAACTACCTCATATATATATATAAAGATATTTGACACTTTTGTTTTGGTCATTTTGGAATACTGTGGATTATGAAGAGGTCAGTAGCTTCAAGTATAAGTGTCACCTTACAGCTAAATTCATTTTATGAGTCTCTCTTAAAAACTTAGGAAAGTTTAAAATAATTATGGTTTCTTCTGTGTATATCAGTTACAGACAGTTAAGATGAATGTTTATAATCAGACATCTTTGGGATATCTGAGATGTATCAGGTAAGGGCTTTGCATATATTTTAAGTATGGAATAATTTTTAATTTGATTTAGTAACTAAGTATTTGTGTGTAAATATAATGTTTATTGTTATACAGGAAATTAAAAATGCAGGAATAGTTCTACAAATAGATGGAGTATGAACTATTACCAATAAGGTGAGCATTTGATGACATGGTGTCTATACATTTTAGTATTATAAGTTAATGGTTACTTTTCACCTTTACTGGATGTATTGGGAATAAAGATTTGATTGGTTAAGCTCATTGATACTAGCTAGCTGTTGTCTGAACTTATTGCTAGGTTGGTGATATTATATGGATGCATTTTAAGGAAATATTTATATATTACTTTTTGATTTTATTTATAGTTCCTGATGAAGTAGTGGGGTCACTACAAAACACTGAGCTTTGTGTTTTGGTGATTTAACATTCATGAATAATAAAAATTCTAAAACTTATAAGTCACTTGTCTCCAATTCTATTTGGGAAGCCATGTTTCTCCCAAGCATTAAACAAACACAAAATTAGCAGCTCACCATTGCTTATTTTTTTTTTTAACCTTTGTTTTACGAGGAGAGACACACTAAGCTAAAAGCTTGTTTACAGGTGCAACCTGGGAGCACAAAGAAGTTAGATGAATTGCTCAAGGTCACACACACTATGCAAGTGGGGGCTGTGGGATTCAAACCCAGGTCTTCAGGTTTGCAGCACAGAGCCTTAAACCACTGCTCTATACTGTCTTCTTATTTTTTTTTGTAAATTCTCTTTATCTCTCCCCTAGCAGGCACTCTCTGAGGCTTACCCACTGGCCTGACCGCTCTACTGCCCACTGTGCCTCCCATCATCTTCACAGATGTTATGACTCTCTGGGGATGAGGGCCCTATAGCCCCAAAGAGATCAAAGGGGCAGTGACAGGACACCAGTGTTGGGAGTGTGGCGGCGGCACTACTGGAGAAAGCTGTCACCTATCCAGCAGGAGAGGGCTTTTTTCTCTCATGTTACGCCCTCCTCCCCCTCCCATGCATGGTGCACATCCTCTGATTTCTCAGCACACGGCCACCCTGCCAGCATCGGGCCATGCTGTGTACGTGCAGCCCAGTGCTCTGCGGCACCCCCAATCTCCACCAGGGGCCGCCGAAGGGCTGGACTCCCTAGTACCCTCCCCCCAGGATAGGACAGCAGCCCAGTGGGTGCTCAATCCAATCCCTCCTCTGCTGTCCCTCGGCACCTGAGCTCGCTCCCGAACTCAGGTCGCCAGCTTGGTGTGAGGTGTGGCATCCAGCGCCTCAACCCTCAGTGCCACCGGGCAGGCTATTGCCTCCTTATTCACAAACATTAAATGTCCTCTTCATTAGGGGTGCTACGGCTTTATGTGCAGTCTCTCCAACATTTACTGTAGGAAATGTTTTAATTTCCATTTTATATAATCACTGTGCCATAAAATATGCTCTTGAAATGAATTTGAATTGTATTGTCTTATTCTTGGCAAATTGATAATATTTATTAACATTACTCCAAATCTGTGCCCATGATTTATTGTTAATTCTAGTTACAGCTTCTGGCTCCCATTTTATTTTTATTTTACTTTTATGTACTTCTGTTTTTTTGTTTGTATATGTCAATCTGATCTTTATACGTGCTACTTATTTTTTTAAAATATTTATTAAGTGTTCTATCATCTATAAATATTATATTTATATAATCTGTGTTATTTTTTTATTTGCAGTTTCTTTTTGTAAATTATTATGCAATTGTTTGAAGGAATTATACTCTAACCGACTAATCTGATATATTTTGTGTTTCTATAAATTCCATTAATACCTGTGGAGTTACAATGTCACTCTCTAAGAAAATATATTTTGTTTATATACTGTACTTTACAAATGAGACTGTTGTTGATGCTCTTTTGTTTTAAAGAGGAGTCCATTCCTATTGGCAGATATGTCTGGAAAAGATAACCTATTTTACCTTTGTGTTTGGACTGTGCTGCTTTTCTAATATCCAACAATACTGGGATTTTACATTCCTAAATATTGTTAATTATAAAGAACTGCATAAATGGGTTGTTGGAAGTTTTCTTTTTCAGTAATGAATTTCAAAATGAAAGTGACATCAAATCTTGTTTCTGCCTATAACCAAGACAAATCTTGAGTTAATTTTACTGCATTATAATATATTTTTTGGCTCAGGGCAACTTAAACCTCCATTGACACTGATGGAGTGCATAGCACTTTCCAAGCAATATGAGGGGTAGCTCCTCGCCACAACTTTTTCTTTTCTTTTTTTTGGAAAGGCACCTTAAGGCAGTTAAGAACCTTCTCTGTTATTATGTCTCTATTTGATTTGTACAAATAGATATGATGAGGCATAATGATTATCTTAAGTGATTCTATCCATTGACATAGGGAAAGGGACAAGTTTTGCCACACGTCAAGCATCATTTTTAATTCTCATTATATTGTTCTATGTGATTTATGTAACATCATTTGACAGAATCATTCCCAAATATTCAATAGTGTCTTGTTTTCTACATCCATTGTAATATTGTTTACTTAATCAGAAAGTTTATTAACAGGCATAATTACAGTTTTGTTTTTGTTTAATTGACATCCTGACTGGTGGGAATACCTATTTCCTGCATGATGGAGATGAAAGGTATTTTGGGTTTCTGTATGAGTATCATCACATCATCAGTGTAAGCATTTTTTTAATTGCTTTGTTTCGTGTAATAGACCACTAAGGTCCTGTTTCTGTTGTTGTTTTTTTTTAGTGTGGATGTGAAACAAGGGGCAATAATAAACAAAATGGGGGAAAGAGGGCATCCCGGCAAACTCCATTTGACATGAGGAGAGGAACAGTTGTCAGTTAATTTACTTTGAAAGTAAGGATGGGTTTGCTATTCAGTGTTCTAATAACACAGATATATGATTGAGGATGTGCTAGATCTTCCAAACAACATATCAAGAAATCCCAGCAAAGTAAATCAAATGTCTTGGAGGCTCCAGGGCAATTGCCATACGTTCTTCTGAAGAATTTTAGTAATGATCAATAAACATTTGAATCTTTTTAAGGCTGAAAAATATAGTTTGGCCACTAACAAAACCCATCTGGTTATGCTGGATAACATGTGGGATTTCACTCTCTGTTCTTTTAACCACAAGTTTTGCAACCACAATATTTTATAATCTGTGTTAAGTAAGGCAACAGGTCTGTAATTTTCTGGGAGTTGTGAACTTTTGCCTTTCTGATGTATTAATATAACCAAGGCATGTAACATAGAAGCATACACAGAAATGTAGAAATTGTCGGCAGATAAGGGCCTTCGGCCCACCTAGTCTGCCCACTACTCTTACGCTGTGCTCCCTCATGCACTGCTGGTACTAAGTTTTGCCCCTCCGCTGATGGTCCTTAAACCTCTATGCCTATCCCAAGCATTTTGAAACCTGTAATCATTTCTTCCCCCACTGCCTTTGCCAGCAGGAGGTTACATTTATCCACCACCCTCTCTGTGGATAAGTACTTCTTCATGTTCCCTTTGAACCTCGCTCCCTCCAGTTTCATCTTGAGTCCCCTCATCCTTGAGTATCTTTTTCTTTGGAAAAAAGTATTCTTCTGCACCTTGTTCTTCCCTGTGAGGTACTTAAAAGTCTCAGTCATATCGTCCTTCTCCCTTCTCTCCTCCAGGGAGTACATATTTAACTCCTTCAGTCTCTCCTTGTAAGGCTTTTGATGCAGTCCCTGCAACATTTTGGTTGCCCTCCTCTAGACTGCCTCCATCCTATCTATGTCCTTATGTAGATGATGCCTCCAGAACTGAACACAGTACTCAAGATGTGGCTTCACTAGTGACCGGTAAAGTGGAATTATGACCTCCCTTTTTCTGCTGATGATGATACCCCTATGCATTCCAGCATTCTGTATGCCTTTCCTGCTGCCCTGTCACACTGCCTACCTACCGTGAGATGATGAGAGATGATGGTCCCCAGGTCTCTTTCCTGCTCAGAGCATGTTATCTCCCCCCAAGTTGAGATGAAGCTCCTGGGGTTTTGTGCCCTATGTGCATTATCTTGCACTTTTTTGCATTGAAATCCAGTTTCCAATCCTTGACCAATGCTCCAGCTTCTTTAGATCTCTCCTCATTCTATCAACTCCCACTGGCATGTCCACCCTGTTGCAGATCTTAGTGTCATCAACAAACAGGCATATTTTCCCTTCTAGATTTTCTGCAGTGTCACTGATAAAGACATTGAAGATGTTTGGACCCAGCACTGATCCCTGTGGTACCCCACTTGTCACTTTACCCTCTGCGGAGTGTATGCCATTTATCACCACTCTCTGGGACCTATTATCCAGCCAGTTCTCCACCCACTTCACTACCTTTCTGCCCACCTTGTGTTCCCCAGCTTGTTTGACAACCTTCTATATAGCACAGTGTCAAAGGCTTTGCTGAAATCTAGGTAGGCACATCCACCCCACCCCCACCCTATCCACCTCCCAGGTTATCTAGTTAAAGAACTCAATTAGGTTAGTCTGTCATGACCTCCTTTCTGTAAAACCATGCTATCTTGGGTCCTATAGACCATTGTCAACCAGGTGTTCCACTATTTTTTCCTTTGGTAGTGTTTCCATGACTTAACATTGTCAGAGAGAGTAAATATATTTTTTCCATGAGTGTCTGTAACCATGGTACTAGTACTTTCAGAAAAGTGGAGTAAAATTCCCTTGTTAAACCATCACAACCAGGTGACTTGTTTCTGGGCATTGATTTTGCTGCTTGTTATATATGAAGATACAAAGAAGACAGCAGATGAAGGCCATTCAGTCTGTCTAATCTGCTCGTATTGCAGGATCTTCAGCTTACACTACTGACCCTGCCACCTCCCCCTGGTCCTCCCTTCCTCTCCATCTCCCCCCATGCCCCATATTTTCACCTTATGCCTATCCCAGCCTGTCTTGAAGCTGCCTGCCAACTTCACTGAAACCATTTCCTCTGACAGTACATTCCAACGGGCCACCACCATCTCCATGAAGAAGTGTTTCCTAACTTCCCTCCTAAACCTCACCCTTCCAACTTTAGACTGTGTCCCCTCATGGTTCAGCTGCCACTTAGCTTGAAGAGACCCTCCTTATCCATCCTATTTATCCATTTCAAGTACTTGAAGGCCTCTATCATGTCCCCACTCTCCCTCCTATCCACTCCTCTCCTCCAGGGAGTACATATTCAGGGTGCCCTAACCTCTCTTCATATTTTTTACCCTGCTGACCCACATGCATCTTAGTTGCCCTCCTCTGGACCATCTCCAGCAGATTGATGTCTTTCTTAAGGTGTGGACACCAGTATCTTACTCCATACTGTAGATGTGGCCTCAGCAGTGACATGTACAAGGGCAGTATAACATCCTTCTGCCTATTGCTGATTCCTCTGGCTATACACCCCAACATCTTGTTTGACCTTGCTGCTGCTTTTTTTCACTGTTTGGAGTGCTTCAGATTCTAGTGATCATCATTCTTAGATCATTCTCCTCCTCGTTTGCTGCTACTTTGACCCCCCCAGGTAGTATTCCATCCTTGGATTCATAGCTCCAATGTGCATAAAGTACAGCTATGTAAGAACTTACCATAACAGTAGATCTGCGAGAGGAACTCTTGCTGTAGGCCACACCTATGGAACTATAGATGCCAGGCACTGGGACCACATGGAAACTTTTCTAGCTAGCAGTCTACCAGGGGGCCGCCCACCCCGACATCAGGTGCCGACATCAGTGCACATTATAAGAGTGGATGGCCCCCACACCTTCCTCAGTTCTTCTGCCAGAGACCATAAGCAAAGGAGTCCTGCAGAGGAACCAAGAAGGGACCAAAGGTTCCTGCCAAAAAAGGGATAGTGAGGAGAAGCAGACACAGGAGAGCTTCACAGGCCCAGGGGGAAGGAGGGAGGGATGGCATGACTTGCTACAAGAAATCCCCTTGCAGATCTACTGTTATGGTAAGTTCTCACATAACTGTACTATCTGACTTTGGGGGATATCTCTTGCAGTAGGCCACACCTATGGAACGAGTCCCAAGCAGTTTCTGATATCAAGAAATGTAGTCTGGGTGGAGGAAGCCAAGATCCTTAGAAAGTAAGCCCTGTAGAACAGTTAGGCTGAAATTGGCCCTATGCCTAGAGGTAATGTCCAGACTGTAGTGCTTGGTAAAGGTGTGGACAGTACTCCAAGTGGCAGCATCACAGATCTCTGCAGCTGACACATTCCTGAAAAAGGCAGTAGAAGTGGCCATGCCTCTGGTGGAATGACCATGAACAATGCCAGGAAGGTCCTTGCCATACTTCATGTAGCAATAAGTGATACAGTTGGCCAACCATTTCGACAGGCGCTGTTTTGAAACAAGTACACCCTCTCTCCCAGGGGTGAAAGAAACAAACAACTCTTTGCACTTCCTGCAGTCCTTTGTACAATGGGTATAGAAATGCAGAATTTTATGCACATCTAAAGTATGGAGCAATGCTTCCCTTGGACTGGCATGCTCCAGGTAATAAACAGGAAGGTGGATGGACTGGTTTAACGTGAACTCAGACACCACCTTAGGAAGAAATTTAGGGTTAGTACACAAAGACACCCTATCTTTGTGGAAAATCAAATAAGGCTGGTCACACATGAGCACCTGTAGCTCTAAAATTCTTCGAGCAGACATAATAGCAACTGAAAATAACACTATCTATGAATGAAAATGTAGCTTGCATGTCACAACTGGCTCAAAAGGAGTCAAAGTAAGCTTTCCTAACATAAAATTCAAGTCCCAAGGTGGGACTGGATTGTGGATAGGAGATTTCAGGTGGAGAATGCCTCTCAGAAATGCATGGGGTACCCCTCTAGTTGTGCCACCGCAGGTCCCTCAATAGGCACACGGAAGGCAGAGATGGCAGATATGTGCACCTTAAGAGAGGAGTACTTCAGACTGGAGTTTGAAAGGGACAATAAGTACTCCAGAATCTGATTCACTGCTTAAGTGAAGGGATCCAGCTAGTGAGAAGCAGCCCACAGCCCAAAACACTTCCACTTCATAGAATAAGCGGCCCTAGTGGAAGGCTTCCTAGCCACAGCTAGGGCATCAGCCACCCTGGGTGACACCCTGAACTGAGCCCTGGCAATGTCCTTAGGAGCTAGGCATGAAAATGCAGGAATCTGAGGTACAGATGGACCAGGGTTCCCCGATTCTGGGAGAGCAAGCTGGTGCACAGATGAAGGGAACTGGAGGCTCCACTGTCAGCTGCTGTAGCAAGAGGAGTCAGATCTGATGAGGTCAGAATGGGGATATGAGTATCATTGTGGCCCCTTCCATTTGGAGCTTAATCAGAACCCTCTGAAGCAGGGGGAAGGGAGGAAATGTGTACAGAAACCTCCCTTTCCAAGAGAGGGACAATGGGTCTCACCAGAAAACTCCAGGCCCAGGATCAAGCGAGCAAAAAAGTGGCAGTTTTGCATTGAGTGGGGATACAAAAACATCCAACTCTGGATGACCCCATTTGTCAAACAGTTCTTCTATGACTGAGGTCAGCAGCTCCCACTCATGTGTCCAGGACTGTGACTAGGTTGTCTGCCAGGATGTTTTGGACACTGGGAACATGGACAGCCAATAGTTCTAGACCGTGGACCAGAGCCCAGTACCAGACTGTCATGGCCTCCCGACAAAGAGGGTAGGACTGATTGCCCCCCTGTTTGTTGATGAAGTGGACTGCATTGATGTTGTCTGTCTGCGCTAGCAGGAGGCCCAGGGACAACTGAGTCTGGAAGGCCTGCAGGGCATAGAGCACTGCTCTCATTTCTAGAACAATAATATGGAATGAGAACTTAAAAGCAAACCAAGTTCACTGGGTTTCTTGGGGCCCCAGATGGGCCCCCATCTCATCCCCGAAGCATCTGTGGTAAGAATTTGCTGAGGGGAGGGAATGAGGCAGGGACCCCCCCCCCTTAAAGGTGGCTGGGTTCCATCCACCAAAGGAGAACCTTTTTCACTGGAGAGGAAACCATGACCTGCTGCTCTAGGTTGTCCATATGCTGGTCACACTGGACCCTGAGTATCCATTGTGGAACCTTCATGTGCAGCCTGGCAAGAGGCACTGTTGCTATAGCCATGGCCATCAGGCCCAGAAGCCGAAGAAAGGTCCTGGCTGAAACATAGAGGTTATATAACAGATGGGCCTGATCTATCAGGTGCTCTGCCCTGTCCTGGGGCAGGAAGTCCATGCTCTGAGCTGTGTCCTGGACCACCCCAATGTACTGTATGCATTGGCATGGAGTCTTTACCAATTTGGGCAGGTTCACAGTTATCCCCAGATACTGGAAGAGGTGGGTGGTATGTTCAGGGTGGGTCTGTATCAGGCAGTCACTGGACTAGGCCTTGAGGAGCCAGTCATCAGATAGGGGAGGATGTAAAGGCCCTCCCGCCTGAGAGCAGCTGCCACCATGGTCAGGCATTTGATAAATACCTGAGGTGCTGAGGACAAACCAAAGGGCAAGGCCCTGAATTGGAAGTGTTCACCCTGGAACCAAAATCTAAGGCACTGCCTGTGGGATGTGTGAACCTTGATAAGCAGGTAGGCATCTTTCATATCGAGGGAGAAAATACAATCCCCTGGTGCAGAAGGGGTAACAGACCTTGAAGTGTCACCATCTAGAACTTTTTGTACTTAATGAACAGACTGAGCTGTCAGAGGTCTAGGATGAGTCTGTGATCCCCTGTGCATTTTGGGACTAGGAAAAAAATGGGAGTAGAAGCCCCTGCCATGCTGATCCACTGGGACAGGTTCCACTGCCTTATTTTGCAGCAGGGATGGGATTTCCTCCCAGAGCACTGGGAGGAGGCCTGGAGGGTAAAAGAACCGCCACAGGTTTTTCTGGAGGCCAGTCTAGAAGCTCCAGAGTGTGGCCATGCTCTATGAGCTGTAGCACCCAGCCATTGTTGGTTATCTCCCCGTCACCTGTCCAGGTTTAAGGAAAAGCACCCCCTACGACCGCCTCCTGAATTGTCGGGGGGGGGGTGGCAAGGAGTCAGGCAGAGGAGGATGGGGCTATAGTAGTTGCTGCATTACCACCTCTGGGGACCTCGCTGGCTGCAGCAGCAGAGTTAGGCAGAGAGGTGGACCCCCCAAGACTTTTTCTGAGGTCTAGTAGAGGGTCTGGACTTGTTGGCGACCCTCTGAAAGCACATGTTACCCATTCTTAGCTTGAGTGTGATACATAGAGTGGATAGATCTCAGAGTACATACAAAGGCCTGATGGGCATTAAGGATCTGCTGCACATCCGTCGTGAACAATATGTATCCCTGGAAGGGGGGGAGTTCAGGATAGATAACTGAACATCCTGGGCAAACCCCAACACCCAAAGCCAAGAGAGCCAGCATAGGCAGATGCCAGCCGCAGCTGCCCTGGCCAAAGCATTGACAGCGTCATAGGCAGAGCACAGGAGATGCAGATCGACATCAGCTCCCAACTGAAGGGACTGCAAGAACTGCTGCTCCTTCTGGTCATTGGGAAGGGAACTGGCCAATTCCTGGGCTTGGTCCAAGCGAAGGTTGAGATACTGGACCATATGGGCCATATAGTTCAGGACCCTGATGGCCAGGGTGGCAGATGCAATGGTCCACTTGCCCAGTAAGTTCAACCTGTAGGATTACTTGTCAAGGGTGAGTGAACTTATGTGTTTTGGCCTTTTGGTGCAGTCGTGGGCCACGTTAATGACTACCGAGCTGGCCTGCACCTGCTTGTTGAAAAATGGCTTTCCTGCTGGGGCATGGAAAGCTTGTCCACCTTCCTGGGCATAGCAGGGACCAGCTAAGGGTGGTGCCAGGTTGCCATGGTGGCATCTTCAAAGGGTTCAGTCAGAGGCAGAATCACCAAGGGAGGAGTGTTGGGTAGACGGAGGTATGTAGCTAACAGAAATCTCCTGGGGTCTTACTCCTCCATGCCAAACCCCATCACTGCCTGCATCTGATGGAGAGCCCCCACAAATGATGGGTCATCAGGGGGGATCATGGAATATATTTTGGGGTCTCCTCCCTGTCCGATGAGACTGTGGAGGTAGAGTGGGGGTGTAGCCCCCCTCATCGCCTTCATCCCAATCTTCATCAGCATCATTGGGAGTTAAAGGTCCGGGTGATATTCATCCCCTTCCCCTGTGGTCTGGAGGGAGAGTGGGGAGTCTGGTCAAGTGGGAACCAGTGCGGGGTATGCTGGAAGCTAACATGCGGGTACTGTTGTCAGGGGTTCCCTTGGGGAAGGGCCCTATGAGGGACCCAAGAGGTCCTGCATGAAATCCCATAGGGGAAGAGAGTAGTGAAAGAAAGTCTACTGTAACCAGCATCAGTTTGCCAGGTGGCATCAGTTGAGGAGGGACTAGTAGAGGCATCAGAGGTGGAGCCAGTGATGGAGGTTGGAGAGGCCTAGATGTTGAGGAGGAGTCCCCAGCCTGCGTCCCCCTATGGGATGGCAAAGAGGGCTGGGAGATGGCCTGGGGTGATGATAGGGAGAGCTGCTTCAAGGCTGGAGGGGCCAACATCGCAGCAGTGGGCAACAGTTGGGTAGGCGCAGAAGACCCCAAGGCCACTTAGCCCATGCCAGTCGAAGACAGACTGGCAGAGACTCCTGACTGCAAGCGTATCAAAAATAAGGGCTGGAATAGCAGAGGCTGGGGGGGGGGCTGGGATGGTGGGATGGTGCCTGGCCCTGAAGGATCTCCACCTGCCAAAGTAAGGTTGGCCAGAGGTGCCAACAATAGTAGCCCTGTAGAAGATAGGGGGTGCAAGGCGGGCGTCACTGCCCTCGAAGCGGGGAACGGCCCCCGTTGCAGTCACTGAGCAATGTGGGGACCAGGAACTAGAGGGAGGAGACTGGGTGTTGGTGCGGTCCTTGTCCCTATGCTTATGTTTGCTTGAGGATTTATCCTGGGACTTCGACATTTGTGAGCTCAAAGAGGAAGCCAGGGAGACTGAGGATCCCCTGGCCTGCAACTCCTTCTCCATACTGGTGACCTTTTGCTGGAACAGAAGGTTTTCCAAGGTCTGCTGGCGATAGCAGCAGGGTTGCCTGGTTGAACCCACAGCAGATGGAGCAGGCATCGACATCGAGGTCTGGTCCTAGACAGAAAATGTAGGCAGAGTGGCCATCCTTCTCTGGGAGTTGCTTTCCACAGACACACTTTGTCAAATGGTTGGAAGACAGAAGCTGAGAAGATACAAATAAAAAGGGAAAACTCGAAAAACAGGTGACAAAAAAAAAAATGAAGTTTTAGAAAGAATGGCGGTCAATTGAAGTTGCAGCGTTCTGAAAGGTCCAGCATGCTTTGGTCAAGGGCGAGAAAAGAACTGAGGATGGAGAGAGAGCCGCCCACTCTTATAGTGTGTGGTGACGGTGCCTGATGTTGGGGTGGGCGGCCCCCTGGTAGACTGCCAGAAAAGATATCCATGTGGTCCTAGTGCCTGGTGGCTATAGTTCCATAGGTGTGGCCTGCTGCACCCGAAGCTAGATCTTTGCATTTCTTGCCATTGAAGCCAAGTTGCCAAATCCCGGACCACCTCTCAAGTTTTCTCAGGTCTTCCTTCAGGTCTTGTATCCCTTCCACTGTGTCCACCCTCCCACAGAGTTTGGTATTATCTGTGAATAGGTACATTTTGCCCTCAGTGCCATCCAAAATGTCACTGATGAAGACATTGAACAACACCAGTCCTTGCAATGAGCCCTGGGAGACCCTACTGGTGACTTCCCTGATGCTAGATAACTCTCCCCCCACCACCACCTTCTGGGTCCTGTCCCACAACCATCTGTCTACCAACATGGCTATCCTTTCTCCAGCCCCAAGATCCACCAGATTCCTGATCAAACTCTTGTGGGGTACAGAGTAAAAGGCCTTGCTGAAGTCCAGATAGAGGATGTCCAGCACCTGGCCCATGTCCACTGCCTTGGTGATCCAGTCAAAGAAGTCAATTAGATTTGTTTGACATGTTCTTCCTCCCACAAATCCATGCTGCCTCTCGTTCTGGAGACCATTCTCCTCTAGATACCCTACCAACCTTTCCTTGAGTAAAGTCTCCATGAGCTTGTACATGATTGAGGTTAGATTGAATGGTCTGTAGTTCCCTGGGTTATCTGTGGGACCATTCCTATGGAGGGGCACTACATGTGCCATTGTCCAATCCTGGGGTACCACATCTGACTCCAGGGAACTATTGACCAGGCCCACCAATGGCCCCACAAGCTCTCCCTGCCAGCTCCCTCTGTGCCCTTGGGTGCATGCTGTCTGGGCCTGGTGATTTGTTTACCTTCAGTGCTAGCAGTTCCTCCCTCACTCCATCCTCATCTATCACCACATCCATGCTCATCTCCCCCCCGCCCCATACCCCTTCTTCCCCCTGAAGGTACTGGTCCATCTTTTTCCCTGGTGAAGATGGAGCAGAAGTATTCATTCAGCACCTCAGCTTTTCCCCCATTCTCCTCTATCAATTCTTCTCCTTTCCTAAGCCTAACAATCCCATCCTTCTTGTCCCCTTTTTTTGCTTATGTAGTGAAGGAAGGCCTTCTCCCCCTTTTCTATTACTCAGCTATCTGCAGTTCTTTTTGTGCCTTAGTCTGCTGCACTACCTTGTTTGCCAACTTGACCAACCTTAGGTAGTTCTTCCTATTCACCTCTCTCTTGGTCTTTCTGTATCTCATGTGGGCGGACCTCTTGTCCCTCGCCACTTGGGTAACCTCAGAGCTGAACCAGCTGGGTGCTTTGGCCCTTGAGTTCTTCCCCTTGAGCCTAACACACTCCACTGTGGCAGCGAGTATTGTTTCTCTGATGATGGACCATCTTTGGTCCACCCTCATATCCACTCGGATGCCCTCCAGATGCCTCTTTAGCCCCTCGCCCATCCTCCTGAAGTCTGCCGTCTTGAAATCCAGGATTTTGGTCTTAGTGGGGATGCTTTCTCTGCCCATATCCAACCTCTGGGATGCCCTGAGTCAGGAACCCATTCTGCAGTGCTTCTAGGATCACCTGACTCCTGGCACAGAATGTGACTGGTATGCTCCAGTCCGCCTTGGGCAGGTTAAAATCCCCCACCACTACCACCTCTCCCTTCCCTGCAGCTTCCAACAATTGTGAACTCAGCTCCCAGTCCCTTTCCTCTTCTTAGTTGGGTGGTTTATAGAACACCGCTAACCTCGCCTTTCTCCCTCTATTGGACTGTAACTGAATCCAGTGTTTCCATTCTCCCCTCTTATGACTCCTACCTCGTGCATGTATCACCCTTCCAATATAAACCACCCCCCCTTTGCTTGTCACCCTGTCTGTCCAATATAGTTTGTATCCAGGCACTGAGAGGTTCCAGTCATGGTGTGGTGTGGCCAAAGTCTCGGTAAGTGCTGCTATGTCCACCTTTCCCTCAGCTAATAGCATCTGCAGGTCTTCCATCTTATTTCCAAGACTATGAGCATTCAGCTACACCACCCTCCACCTCGACTCTGCACCTCTTTCCCTTCCTTCTACTCTTTTCCCAACATTTCTCCCTCCTCTACTTTTCCCCCAACCCTTTTGCTAATTGCGCCACTTTCCCTCCACATCCACTCTTCCAACTACTTCTACCGGTATGGGGTGGAGGACTGTTGACCTTGTCCTCCTCCTCCTGGACTCTTTAGGCTTGTTGGCCCACCCCCCCAAGTAGTTTAAGTTCAGCTTGTTGGCAATGTACTCCCCCAATTTGTCCCTGAGTACCCTTGAGCCCTCTCTACTGAGGTGTAGCAAATCTGATGAACAGAGGTGTTTTGCTTCAACCAAGGTTCCCCCCAGTTCCTAATACAGGTGAACCCTTCTTTGGACCAGTTCCTCAGCCAGTTATTGAAGTCATCTATCCTTTTCTTCTTGACTGTGCTGGCTCTCGGAACTGGTATCACCTCTAAAAAAGCCAGAGATCATACTACCTCCCTGCAGGTCTTTGCTAACTCCCTAAATCTGCTTTGCACTACTTCCATCTCCTCCCCTGCTATGTCATTGGTTCCCAGGTGGATGACTAAGTTAGGTTTCCCTTCAACCTCCCTTACAATTTCCCTCATTTGTGGTCCTACCTTCCCCATTGTCATCCATGGCACACAAATGACCCTCCTTCTTGTTTTTGGATCCCCCTTCTTTCACCAGTGAATATCCTTAATTATGGTGTCCCCAAGGATCACCACCCTTTCGTCCACTATAACTTATGTTTCCCATCCTCTCTTCCTCTCCTGAGGTACCAGCTTCTCTCCCACTCAACTGCACCCCCTCCACCCCGGTTAACTTTCTACCACATCCACTACTTCCCCCCCATCTGCTTCTACTTCCCCCATCTGCTCTACTGTCCCCCTCTAAGCCCCTTCTTCCTTGGCTAGCCATGATTGCTAACACTTTTCTATCCCCTTTTTCACCCTGTTCCCTTCCTCCCCCCATCATCTGCTCCACCTTGACTGCTTCTTTTTCCCTGCCCTCCCAGGCTAGTCCCATTTATCCACTCCTTATCTCCAACTCTTGACTCTGATTTATCCTGACATTCTTCCACACCTCCTGATTTCCCCTACCCTATGCCAAACAGTGGTACACACCTGTTCATTAAGAGCACCCCATCATTAGTTCACTCCCCTGTTCTTCCTCTCCCAGTCCCTCCCCTTCCCACTTATGTTGTTCCTCTCACACTCCTACCTCTTCCCTCTACCACTTGCCTTTCCTCCACCTTGACTCCCTGGTCCTCTGAGAAAGAGATATCCCTGGATACTGTGTGATCCTCCCAGCTCCCTTCCACTGCCTGCACCTCCCACCTGTCCATTTCTCCACTGCTCTGCTCTCCTGACTCCACACTTCATTCTCTCCAGCTCCCATCTGAGCAGTCCCACCTCTGCCCTGAGCTGCTACAGGATCCTGCACACTAGACAGTCCCCTGCATTCTACACTGTCCCGAGAAAGATTGCACTCCCACAGCCATTACAGCATACCACTTTCCTTTCACTATCCTGACTCCTGTACAAGCTCATATTCCCCTACAGCCTCCCTTCCCAGATATCCTGACTCCTGCACCAGCTCTTGTTCCCCCACATCCTCCCTTTTCAGCTTGTCCTATCCCCCAGTTATGTATCCCTGTATGTGACACAGTTGGTGCTATTTACAGTGTTCCCTCAAGTCCTCTCTATTCCCCTAACCCCTCCTGCTTCCTTATTGCCTTATTACAAATGTAGACTGACCCAAGATGGGGATCACCTGCATTCCCTTTCCACACCGTACATTGTACCCCCAAACCCCCATCCTTGTCTCCCTGTTCAAATGTAGGCTGATCCTAGATAGAGATCAGCTGCAGCCCCCTTTCAACCTTCTGTAGTGTATTTCCTACCCCCCCTTTCCCCTTATCTCATCTTCCATGACCAGCATGGCCTTCGTTCCTTCCTACAAACACCCTCCCAACTCCCCCAGATTGCAGTAGGTCAGACACTACACTCCTGCTTCATGACATTCAGACTTCAGGGTCACTCACGCAAAGGGTAGCTTAGATCTCAGGGCAATATATAGGGACTGCAGACATCCTATTGGCTGGCTGTAGTCACGAGGTCAGGTGGGGTCCTCAAATTGCACCGGAAAATGGACGCTGATCTCCCACCCTCTGGTGCTTCTCCCCTCCTCCCAATATTCACCAATCCCCCATACACCTCTACCCCAGTCAGCAGCCCATTAAAGAATAAAAAATTAACAATGCTGGATTCAGCCCCCCCCCCAACAAACACAACAGGCACTTATCTCTGCCTGATCTGCCACTCCTCCACGCCCGATGGCATCCCTCCATGAATCTAATATCTTCAAAGGTAAAAGGTTCATTTTGCATACTTAATTTTGGAATGTTTGCTTATTTAATGTTATCTTTTATCTGGATTTTTTTTTATATATTGTTTTGTAATACTCCACAAAGATTTGACCAATCAGTTGATACTCTGTTACAAGTTCCCCTCTGAATTTAGCATATCTACAATCATGTTGTTTTGTTTATTCTTTTTTAACATATGGGCCAATAATTTTCCAGTCTTAACTCCATTCACATATAGGTTTGTGTTTAGGATCCTCATATCTTTTTCCTTTTGAACATGTATTAGTTACTGTAACTGTAGCACTTTTTTCCTTTTTATTATTCAGTTCATTTTGTCCAGTGAGGACTTTTGCATTTAATTATTTTATTTTTTCCTCTAGTTTCCACAATTCTGTTTTTTTTTTTCACTTATGCTTAATCTCAAACTATATTATACAGGCCCTAATACTGGATTTGAAGCATCTCATAATTCTATTATCTTCTGTGAGCCATCATAATTAAAGTGCCAAAGTTCTTGTATAGTAGCCATGATGTGTTCTATGAAATCTGTGTTCCCTAATAAAAGTATTATCAGACCGCCATTTGGGAGTTCTGGTTTTCTGCCTATTTGGAACAAAGATTCCTGAAATCATAGCATGTTCTGATATATGAATATTTAAAATGTCAACGTCCAGTGAATTCTGAAAAAGAGAATAATTACTCAAGAGGTAATCTAGCTTTGTTGATGTGCCAGTTGGAGTTGAATAAAAGGTATATTGCCTTATTTGGGGATATTTTTTCCTCCATGTATCTATTAGGTGTTGGTCTTGTAAAACTTTTTTTAAGTAAAGCAGCAACATTTCTTTCATTACCAGCAGGTTTAGTTGTCTTGTTGAGGTCAGGTGTATGTAAGCATCAAGATCCCCTAACAGTATCTCCCAACACCCTCAATTATAGTAGTCAAGAATTCAGGATATCCCGTGAACGGAGCATACAGCGAGCCCAAAATAAATCTCTGCACCATTATTATACACTTGATCAATATTATTCTTCTTCCCTCTTTATCTGTAAACTGGTATTCATTTTTAAAATCTAGTTTTTTGAAGCTGTTATTGCTACCGCCTACCTTTAGTTGTACCTTTTTAAAATATACAGATCATACCTCTCAACCTTTGATCACTCAGATGTGTAACAGTACGTGTGACAAATGGGCAAAATGTGTGACACACCATCAAAAATGACACTGCAAGCTCAGAACACAGTCTAACTCTATGCACTTATGTTATTCATGTTTGCTGATAACTGAGTATCATAGATTATTATGAATTTCTGCATTGAAGTTTCAGTGGGCAATGTGGAATATTACCTGTGCCATATGAGACAGAGGGTTTCTGAGAAGTAAAATGAGTGACATACCTCATAATGTGTGACAGTTGAGAGGTATGATACAGATTTAACCCAAACAGTTTTTAACTTTAAAAAATTTATTTTTCATTGAAGTGTGTTTCCTGCAACATTAAAATTGTGATATTATGCTGTGTCACATATGTTAACATGCACCTTCTTTTTGATGGGGGAATGCATGCCATGCATATTCCATGTTGCAGTTGCCTCTCTAGGTAAATCTGGATTAGCCACATGTTTTATTCATTTTCCACCTGTCTTGTTGCACACCAAATAGAGAAACTTGACTTCTTACTACTACTAATTACTGCTGTCTATAAATATATTTTTTTTTCCTCAACACCTGTTAAAAAGTAATGCAAACATCCATAATATAGGATATATAAAACACTGAAGTGAAACCTTAGGTTGGTGACTTTGGGTAAGTCTGATCTCCACCATTCCCAAAAAAGTAATATAAATATTGCTAATTTGGGAGCTTTAGTCATAAAAGTTATTATTTCAGCTTACAGAACTTGGAAAATATTTTTCCTTCAAAAGAAATAGATGTTGCCCTGATAAATTATATATATTTTTCCTTTGGTAGCTTCTTGGAATTTTTAGAGACGATATGAAGCCAAATTAATAATGATCAATCTATTCATTTTGAAACATTTCCTGTTCCCTACTGCTGACTTAGACTGTAACAGAAAACAGTAATATATTCATAATAAATGAATATCACTTTGGTCAAAGGCCGTGCATTCTATTTAACAGTGGGTCAAAGATAATAAAACATGTAACTATACTCCTTAACCTATCTCCATGTCAAACAGTTCCCCTAAAAGATAATAAGCAAGGAGATTATTATTCATGACAGAAGAGAAAGAAAAAGTAACCTGGAAGTAAGCGAAGAAAACTAAAACAAAAAGATAGTTTATCAGTCCAATAAATAAAACAAATTGGTAGTACAGTATAGAATACAGAGAAAAATAAGGAAAGATGGAATGGAGTGTGGAAGAAATGACAATTCCATCAAGTGCATATTCTGATTTTTTTTTAAATCTTATTGAAAAAAAATCTTATTAACAAAAAAAAAATGCTGTATATACAGGATATGATGCCATATCCTATTGTTACGACATTTGGAGCATCTGCACTTCACTTTTACTAACAGTGCAACAGTGGGAAATGAGTCACTCTGTGAGTCCCTGTACCCGTATAAAAATAAAACATAAGGGGCTGTGTGCTTATGAAGTTTTGTTTGTTTGTTTTACACACCCTTGGTGTGTGATGACCACATAAAGCTCTTGTGCTTAAAAAACCTTCATAATGCACCGCAGCCTGAGCATTATTCTCTGTATATAGTCATTTCTCTTTTAGCTTCAATTTTCCTAAAACTCTATGGTTTTATATTTCAATTTTATATCAGAAACTACAGATCAAACTAGTTAATATCCCTCTTGCATTAAACAGAACCACTGAGGAAGAAAAAAAGATTGATAAAGTATTTAAATATAAAACATTTGTGGTAGCCTTATGTGTAGACCTGTATAAGTTTGTTCTGGTGTCACATATATTAATAACTGTCTATTTAAGACCAGTCTCAGTTTAGCTGGATGTAAAATGGAAGATTTTACATGTGTTTTCCATACACTGAGATTGTTACTCCATCTATATCCACTTCCTTTTTGCATACTGCTTGCATGACTTGATCCTTATCTTTATTTTTTATGAATTTTGCCACTTTAGAGCTAGAAGATTTTCCTGCATCTGTTTTTTCTTCAAAGTCCTGCATATTCAATCCATTTCAAAATGTGTGTGCTTAAGTGGCGTATATTTGACGGCTGAAAAAAACGTTTTTAAATGTTGTAGTTATGGAGTGTTATTGTGCCAATGTTCTGAGATTCTAACCACATTTACATTCTTCCTTCGAGCCCAGGACTTGTACTCTACCAGCTTGCTCGTTATATCCTGAATCTGTTTGTCATGCTCCATAGTTGTTCTCTTTGACATCACCAGGCCATCCTCAAGTAGTGAAATTCATGTTTCTGCTTCATTTGCTTTGTCTGTCACCTCCTTATGTGAAGAAGTTACTTGAACCATTTGGAGATTTAATGAATCTAGTTGTAAATTGATTTAAAGTCCTTAATAGGGACTCCAGATTTTCAACATGTCCATTTTATTAAACTTCCTTATGAACAGTACAGCTGCAATTTTTCATATGTCGCCCAAAATGTGTTTTCCCACATGTAGCGCACAATGGTGCTGTTGGTGTGCGAACACAATGTTTAGGACAGATTAAGAAAATAACAGTTACACTGTTCATGAGCAGAGGTCTTAAAATGGCTATGTTGAAAATTTGGTGACAAAAGTCTATAAAATGACTGTGTTATGAGTGAGCATTGCACAGTTTCCTCCTCGTTGGTTCATGACTTTGTAATATTTTCAGTCCAGATTTTCACCAGTGGCATTTTTCCACACTTCCTTATGAGCAGTACATGCCATTTTTCACAACATGGTCAAGGGTGTTTTCACACTTTCAGTGCAGAGATGCGTGGTCGCTGTGGGAAATCATTGTTCGCACAGATAAAGAAAATCACAGTGACACTGTTCATGATCGGAGGCACCAAAATGCCTGAGTTGACAATCTGCTGTAAGAAATCCTCAACCTAATTATATTACGGGTGTAAGTTGCACAGTTTCTATGTACGCCGTGACTTCACCATTTTTTAAATATTTACTACACATTTGCAACATAGCCATTTTTACACCTCCCATGAAAGAGTACAGCTGTCATTTTACATCCTGTTCGAATATTTTTGCACCTGTGGTGCTAAATGCCGTAGTCACTGTGCATAAGCAGCTTTTGGCTAACAAACTGATATTCCCCTGTTCATGAGGTGGGGTCACAAACGTTGAAAATTTGGATGAAAATACCAACGAATGCCTGAGGTATTAGGCTTTTCAACTATAACGCCGACCTATAGAGATGACAGGCATCAGGGGTGGACTTGGGATTCTTGCCTGTGATGCTCATACCATTCCACACCCCTGCAGTCACTGAGAGGCATCGAGGTATACCTTGGACCTTCAAGCCTCAAAGTTCACCCCATTCTCCTATACCGTGATCCATCTCACCGCATTTCCTAATGGAATGGGTGCATAAGGGCCAAAGATCCCAAGGCACACCGTGACACTTGTCAGTGTCTGCAGGATGGGGTGTGGTGAAATGGTGTGGCCATTATGCCTGATGACCCAAAGGCACACCCCAATGCCTGTCTGTATCTGCAGGGTGGTGGCGGGATTGGCTTCAGTTCAATACTTCACTGCCATTCCTATTATGCAGCTGTCTAACTCCTACACTACCAATCCCAATGCCAGCAAGCAAACATTCAGCATTGACAAATGCTTGTTCTACTTGTGATGCCCCTTCCTATGCATCCCAGTATCCCCCTGGCTTATCTATGTCTTTGAGCAGGTGTGGCATCCACAACTGCATGCAGTACTCCAGGTGAGGCCTTACCAATGTTTTATACAGTGGCATCACCACCTCCCACCTCCTGCTAGTGATACCCCTGCCTATGTACTCCAGCATGCCACTGGCCTCCCTGCCACTTTTGTGCACTGCTTTGATACCTTAAGGTCATCAGAGATGATAACCCCTAGGTCCCTTTCCTTTTGCTGACAGTCAGATCCTCCCCTCCCCAACCTGTAGCACTTCCCAGGGTTCCCTCTACCCAGGTGCATTATTTTGCACTTCTTTGCATTGAACCTCAGTTGCCAGGTTCATAGACATGTCGGCAGAAAAGGACCCTCGTGGCCCATTGAGTCTGCCCAGTATTCTTCTTGTTCTGAATTTTCTGGGCCCTCTGAATCATCTGATTGCACTATTATGGAGGGATGTTTCAAAGTCTTGAACAGTATTTTATGTTGCCAGACTGGATCCGCTTTCCCCTGTTTGTCAGAGCACCTTGTTTAGTGCTTCTGAGCTGTTAGAAACCAAGTTCAGTTCTTTTGCATTTTTATCTCATAGTCAGTATTAGTGTAGATTGAAATTAAACCTTGTTCATGTTGGTAACTGCTTAGTGCATTAGTTTGTACTGCCCTCTCTCCCTAAGGTTTGACTCCCACCCTGTGTATTATTTAATTACTTTCAACCTCTTTAACCTTTGAGAGTCCCGATTTGTCTAGCAATATATTTTTGTCAGTGTCAGTTTTCTAAGGAAAAAATCTGTTGGGGTATATCCTTCGCCATATTGCCTGGCTTATACACTGCCCTTCGCACTTCATCTCTCCCCCTAATTGTTTCCCTCCTTACCTCCCCCTACCCTCCTTGCTCCTTCCCTCCCTCCCGTTACCCATGCTCTCACCCTCACGCACTACTACTGCTCACCCCTCCCAGCCTTGTTACCCCCCCTCCTACTCCTACTGTCAACTTGCTGCATCTCGCTTCAGCTCCGGTCCTGCTACCACCACTCATGCTTTGCCACTGGCACTTAAACATGCTTTAATCCGAATGTTCCATGTTATGTATACCTTATTCTTCATGTATGATCTCTGTACTGTTTCACCTATTGTTAAATGTGTTATAGTTCTACTGTATTGTTTCATCTCATGCAAATATGTGCTCATGCTTATCCCGCCCAGTTATGTACATCACCTGTATTGCAATATATTCTTTTTTATCTGTTATATGATCTGCCTCCACTGTAACCCATCCCTCCAGGTCGCACCGGGAGATGAGCATCTTGTTGCTCAGTGTGCCTTTCCTGGTGAAACAATTTCAATAAATAAATAAATAAATATGAAATATTTCACAGAAAACAGTACCTTTGCTTTCCTTTGGGGTTTTGCCAGTCTCTTCCTGTTGAAAGCTTGTCATATACTGTGGTAATCTTGGAGTTCTTTCAGTGGTGCTTGATTGCTTCGAGGTCTGTTGCGACTTCTGCTCTGCATCGGGATATACCTAGTGCTGTTATTGTAACGTTAGCTGCTCACCTCATACAGTTCCACCATCTTGTTCTTCTTCTGATATGGGCCAGTCTGAGCAGGTGAACTCTCAGTTTTCTTTAGAGACTGCTCCTCTTCTGTTACATTTGTGATCATTTGAGTGTTCTGGTAAGGCTACAGCTGCTTTCGTTTTGACTTCTGCATTTCTTTGTTGTAATCTGGAGTCATTTTATTTGATTTGTGCTGTACAGTACTAACTTAAGTGTAAGTATCGGACTCAAGAGTAGTGGGATGGCTGGGGCTGATGATACCTACTGCTCAGGAGTGCGCACTAGGAAAAAGTGCTACCAAGAAAAAAACAGCAAAAGTACCTTGAAGTTTTGATCTAGAGTTAGTAGATTGAAGCTCTGAGCACTGAAAACCCACAAAAGGGACGCCACACCATAATAAAAGTTATTGCATCTCTGTAAACCTTGTATTTTTGTTCAACACTGATGTGGAACCTTTGAATATGAGTCCTTGACTCAAAGGTATTAATCCCAAACTGAAATAACTAAATAAATAAAATTGAAAACCACATTAGAAAACAAAAAAATGCAACACTACTCTGTGTCTGTGTGTGTGTGTGTGTGTAAGTGTTTGATGGGGTTACAACAAAGCAAAAACAAAATGCTACGGGGGGACTAGATTTGTCATAATATAATAAAGATTCACAAAAACAGCAGCGTCCAATACAGTACAACCTCAAAGATAAGAACACCATGGGAATCAATGGTGTTCATATCTCTGAAAATTTCGTATCTTTGAAACATCACTAAATAAACCAAAAACGGCATATATATCACGTTTTAGATTTTTTATCTATCAAGAGTATAAAAAGATCAGTACTGTACTAAGATTCAGCAGTTTTAAAAAAGTTAGTCATCACGCTCTGCTTCAGTCCACTCAAGTGCTTTTTAGCAGCCAGATTTTTTAACTCCTGAAGCAGCGTCAGGTTCATGGGGGTTGCTTTGGGCTGCTGCTCCATCCATTGAACACACACGGCAAAACAGCCCATGGCATGGCTATGTGGAATTTTTACAGAAACCTCGTCCCCCTCATCCCCCTCACTGTCACTAAAACTCTCAGGTTTTGTACTTACTCTGGCCAGGTCTATTATATCAGTGTCTGATAGGATCTCATGTCCTGTTTCTTCGGAATCTGCTTTCAGCCATTCCTCTTGTTCTTCTTCTTCTGTAAGCTGAAGTGCTGCTCGCTCTTCAATGAAGTGCACCTGGCTGTCAGCTAATGCGACATCATCACGCTCCCAATCCTCCTGAACTTGCCACAGCTTATTCCACGAACGGTGAAGGGACTCAGAGCTGATTTCTCCCCAAGCCTTTGCACTAAGGTAAACAAAATCTTTCACTGAAAGTTGTTTGCAAAAGTCAATGTAGCACTCGAACTCATTCACACCTAACAGCAGGCGATGCAGCAAATCCTGCTTATAGCGTCGTTTCAGGTTTTCCAGGACTCCCTGATCCACGGGTTGTAGAATGCTGGTTACATTCGGTGGCATAAACATGCACTGTACATTTCCATCAGTGGAGACCAGATTTTCAAGGGAGGGGTGTGAGGGGGTATTGTCCATGTGGAGGATGGCTTTAGCAGGCAATGATTTTGATTGTAGAAATTCTTTCACAAGAGGAGTAAAGTGCTTAAAGAACCAGTCGGTAAAAATGTTGCGGTCCATCCAAGCACTTCTCTGGCTGTAGTAGTGAACTGAAAGTGCTGTCATGGTCACATTGGCAAAACACCGTGGCTTTGAGCTTTTGTGGATAAAAACAAGTGGAAGACGAAACTCACCACTCGCATCTGCAGTAGCCATCAGTGTCACTCTGTCCTTGCTTGACTTAAAGTTTTTCACCTGCTTCACTGTGACATCTGCAAGGGTCTTGTTGGGCAGCAGCCTCCAGTAGAGGCCAGTTTCATCACAATTAAAAAAATGATGTCTTGTTAGCTGGTGGTGGTATATTAAATTGAGTAGGGTCTCTTTGAAAGCATCAGCAGCAACACAATCAGCTGACAATGATTCACCCTGCATGCTTAACTGGCGTATGACGTGGCGGTTTTTGAACCTGTGCGGCCAACCTGAACTAGCCTTGAAATCGTCCTCCTCTCTCTCAGGAAACATCTGCTTAAACAGCAGTTTGACTTTCTCAGTGACTAGAATGCCACTTATCGGGGTGCCCTTATGGGGTTCCTGTGTAAACCATAAGTGCATGGCTCTGTCAAAATCATCATTGGTGACTTTTTGGATAATGCAGTGGGTCTGTGAAGCACCAATGTTCTTCGCTTCTCTTGCAAATTGTTTTATTTTTTCTTGTCCTTTTTTATGTCAGATACAGTTGATTTACCAATACCGTATTTATCAGTAACACTACTGAGGCTCACTCCGTGTTCCAGCTTTGTTATTATTTCTAGTTTTGTATCAATAGATAGCGTAACTCCTTTTCTTTTGCCCGCCATGCTTGTAACACCCCAGTTAGTGCTATTGATTCACTAACATATTAATGCACTTTATACTGTGTGCGAAGGTATAACAGGTGATAGTGGTTTGCTAATTAGCTAAGTGTGATGAATTGTGATGAAGGTGGAGGGGAGGGAGGGGAATGTCCGTTCCGTTGACCGAACAGTTCAGATTACTGAGGTTCGTATCTCCGGGGTTGCACTGTACTGGCAATTCTACCAGTACGGGAACTACTTTACAAGAAAAGTGACTTTTAAAGGGGAACTGTCAGCACTAACAGCCTTGTGCCCAAGTATAGGTCAGGTCCTAATTTGCACTCTGTGAGCAAAAACATTTGTTTACTTGCTGTTTACCACAATAAAGTAGATTGTATCACACTAATTCTGTTGACCCACAAGCTGACATTTTGTGTAACTACAAATCCCAGAATTCCCTGCAACTGACATCAGAGGAGGGCTACAGCAGACACATACTCGATAGCCTGCAGAGTATTTTAGAGTTTTTATAAGCCAAGATCATGCTGGTTTAACTGTTCTCCTGAGACTAAGCACAGTCATCTGTGACTGTACTTAGCCAGGGGAGGATAGCAGGAACAGCAAATTAAAGATCAGAGCTTATAAAACTCTAACATGTACTGAAGGCTAATGAATCTCTCACTGCTGCAGCCCTCCTCTGATATCAGCAACAGGGGATTCTGTGACTTTTTCTTACAGAAAATGTCAGCTTGCAAGTCAGCAGAATTAGTGTGATACAAACTTTTATATTGCAGTAAACAGTATTATGTTTTTACCACAAAGTGTAAGTTCAATTGTGCTTATGCAACTGGATGAGGTGAATGCTTGTGCGACTTTGATACATTGCAGCTGTTCGTTTCTCTATCCATGGGATGTACCACCCTGTAGGGGTACGATGCAAGGAACCCTAGAGGAGGACCCCCCCCATAGGTGCCACAGGAATTATTCCCTTGGCTAAAGGTAGCTTAGGAAGAAGCCCATGGGAAAGAGAGAAGAACTGCTCGAGGAGGAGGGGTGAATGGTGGGGCAACGAGAAACAAATCCTGGAACAACCCAGGAGGAGTGGCCTAAAACTGCTGTTAAGTGCCCTGAAAAAGATTCTGTTGATCTTGTTACTTTGTGCAGGTGACATCAAGCTAAACCCTGGTCCCCTCTCCACCATCAATGCCCCCGGTGATCTAGCTAACCTAAAGGGGATGAGTTTTTTCCATGTTAACGCCTGCAGTCTCACAAAGAAATTTGATTCCATCCAGACCTGGCTAATTTCATGCCACCCCAGATGTGCTCGTAGTCACTGAGTCATGGCTAAAACCTTCTACCCAGGATTCTGAAATAAATATTCCCTCCTACAAGGTCTTTAGAACAGACAGGCAGACTAGAGGGAGTGGTGTTGTCATTGATCTACAGGATAAATACACAGCATCAATTATTAACTCCACTACTCAGCCTAAGGAGTTTGAATGCCTGACCATCAAAATTCAACTCTCTCCTACTCAATTGCTCCTTGAAATAGGGTGTTACAGACCCCCCTCTACCGGTCTCAAGGTATTAAACCATTTGACCACAATACTCGATATTTTATCATCAGAGATTATAGTCTTGAGCGACCTAAACCTTGACTGGCTCTCTCCCTGTTCTAAGTCCCTTAAGGATTTATGTGATGCATTTGGACTCTCACAAATTATATTGGAACCTACCTGCCCAAATACAAAAAACTCAGCCCACAGTACTTTACTTGATATTATTCTAGTTAACAAACCTCACCTGTTCTCCCGCTCGGGTGTCTTCTTCAATGACCTCAGCGATCATTGTACTATTGCTTGCATTAGGTCCCTACCAAAGTCAATATCTACTTCCGGATATATATTTAAAAGTTGTTACCGCAACCTAGACATTAATGCCTTCTTAGCTGACTGCAATATTCCTGCTGGCAAGACTTCTATCTTGCCACTGCCATTAATGAAGCTTATGACCTTTTCCACAAGATACTTCTGGACATGATAAACCAGCATGATCCCTTTGGGAAAATACAAACTAAGAAATCATCCTGTCCATGGTTCTCAGCCAGCCTTAAGTCCGCTCTTCTCCATAGGGATGTCCTTTGGAAAAAGGCCGAAAGACCAAACTCCCCTCTGATTGGGTAGCTTTTTGTGCAGCTCGAAACCTGTGTACAAAACTTACTAGGATGGTAAAAGCTAGTTACTATACAAACAAATTAGATGCATCTACAAACTGCTCTTCCCAGTTTTGGAAGACCCTCAAGGAGGCAGAGGGACATAGGTCCTCCAACTCGCTACCTACAAAAATTACAACTCGTAATACTACTTACACTGGCAAACACAACATTTTAAATCTACTAAATAAACATGTTGCCACTGCAGGTCTGGTCTTTGATTCATCACCAGTTAACAACTTATGAAACCAGTTATGTGGGCAGGATAAGACCTCTGCTCTCCATGCCCCCTCTGGGACCAAATCTGCCTTCTCATTTACTCCAGTCTCCTTGAATCAGGTGGAGGACTTGCTCCTCAAACTAGACACTTGAAAAAGTGCAGATGTGGATCTGATAGATCCATTCTTCCTAAAAATAAGCCACCATATCTTAGCTGTACCCATTAGTCACATTTTTAATCTGTCCCTCACACAGGGAACCCTCCCGACAATTTGGAAAACTGCACATCATTCCTCTTTTTAAATTGGGTGATCCTAGCAATCTTAACAACTACAGGCCTACTCCTCTGCTTCCTATCCTTTCTAAACTGTTGGAAAAACTGGTGAATAAGCAGATTAGGGACTACCTAGACTCTTGTAATCTTTTTACACCATTTCAGTCAGGGTTCAGATCGAACCATAGTATGGTCACTGTGCTTGCTAAAGTAATCAATGACTGGTTGAATGCCCTGGATAACAAACACTACTTTTGTTCCCTGTTCTTGGATTTAAGCAAGGCATTCGATATGGTGGACCATGCCTTGCTCTTGGACATTCTCTGTAACACTGGATTGGGTAAAATGGCCTTAAAGTGGTTTACTTGCTACCTCACTGACTGGTCTCAGCAGGTTAAAGCTGAAGGTGAACTCTCCCCACTAAAAACCCCTTCCAAGAGGCATACCACAGGGATTTTTCCTGGGCCCTCTTCTCTTCGCAATTTATATAAATAACATACACTCTGGAATACAATCAGTCAATATTCATCTTTTTACTGACGACCCAGTTCTGTATATCTCCAGACCTTCCATTGAAAAAACCTGCCTAGACCTTCAACTCACATTCGACCACCTGTAGAAAAACCTGTTGCAACTAAAGTTGCTTCTAAATGCTAAAATAACTAAGGCTCTGCTTTTCTCTCCTTCCTCCAAGTTGCCTTATACTAATTCCCTGGGTGCTGCACCTCAGATCTCCACCATCTTTAGTGAACCCCTAGAATCTGTGGTCAGATTTAAATATCTGGGAGTATGGATTGACCACAAACTGTCTTTTTTGGGCCATGCTGAGGAACTCACTAAAAAGCTCAAACAGAGACTGGGTATATTTTTCCTCATAAAACACTTACTAACAGTGGAAGCAAAAAACCAGACTTATCCAATCAGCCTTCCTCTCCTCACTGGACTACGCAGATATTCTTTATGGTCAAGGCCCTTCTGCCGCCTTAAAAAAGCTTGGCACCCTATATCACTGGACCCTAAGATTTATTACAGGAGCTCCCTATTCCACCCATCATTGCTCTCTTTATGCACTTGCTGGTTGGACTTCACTCAGCTACAGACGCCACAGAAATGCAGCCTGCTGGACCTTCTGAGCCATCACAAACAAACTACTTCAATATAGTTCTGATTGCCTACTAACTTTTTCTCCTGGAAGCTATGTACTGAGAAGCCTTTCCTACATATAGCTAGTTATTCCTAAAATCAGAACCTGCCTCGGTAAATCTGCCATAAGCCATTCCCTCCCTTCACTGTGGAACGGAATTGCAGAAAACCCTAAAGATTGCCTTCCTGTCAAAACTGTCCACTTTCAAAGCCTTGTTCAAACAAGTCTCTTCCCAAATTTGTAACTGCAGGTCCTAAGAACCTATCTTACTATCTCTCAGTTTTGACATCTGTCCCTTCCCTTCTTACCCCTATTCCTTTTCCCCCTCCCCATCCCAACCTCTATCTGCATGTATCATCATCCCTTAATTTGAAAATGTCCATATGTATTCTATGTTAACCTGTTGCCTCCAATTGTGTTATTCTCTACATAGTCTGAAAATGTCCATATGTATTCTATGTTAACCTGTTGCCTCCAATTGTGTTATTCTCTACATAGTCTGAAAATGACAAATATGTATTCTATGTTAACCTGTTGCCTCCAATTGTGCTATTATCTACATGTTTAAATGATACCTGTATGTTTGTATCCTTTGTTTACTGTATTTTTGTATTATTTTATTCTATGTTTGTTACTGTATTAATTGCACTGTGACAAGGTCCATCTTAGAAATGAGTTCTTCTCATTGATGTTGCTCCTGGTAAAATAAAGATTGATTGATTGATTGATTGATTGATTGATTGAAGGCCTGATGGGGGAGTGATGTTGTTGCTCTGCCCATTGAACCTCAGGCTTAAAGCCTTCCCATTCAATTGTGCTTACACAACTGGGTGAGATGAATGCTTGTGTAACTTTGATACATTGTGGCTGTTCTCCTCTCTGTCTGTGGAATATACCACCCTATAGTGGTACAACGCAAGGAACCCTAGAGGAGGGTTCCTCCCATAGGTGCTGCAGGAATCATTCCCTTGGCTAAAGGTAACTTAGGAAGCAGCCCAAAAAGAGTACCCAAAAGGGTGCTGAGCATTGAAGAGGTGAGAAAGGAAGATATCTAGACTGGAAATAAATGTGACAGACATAGATAGAAAGGACAGGAGAAGAACGATATAAGGCTAGGACAATGAATGAAAGGGAATCTGACAAGATGCAGAAGGGTGGACTTCCTAAGGAGAGAGGAAACAGTTGGGGCCACCATCTAACTCCAACAGCAGAACCTAACTACAAAACCTATGAAAGCCCTAACCCTGACTAAAATTATGACCATTGACATGGAGGAGAGGAAAAAACCCCATTGAGGAGGAAACCTCTGGGGATCCAAGGCCTAGGTCGCCTTCCCTCCAGGCTGAAGGACGTTTTGATTAGTGACAGTTTAGCGTCTGCAATTTAGAGTCGAGATTGAGGGAGGAGGAAAATATTCCAATTTAAAGGAAGCTCTCGCTCTGTCCTTCTAAATGGACATCTGTTGAGGGTTGCGAGTGATGTCTCTGCAACTAGATGCTCAAAAGCAAGAGAGGAGGGAGATGACTGCTGAGGCACTCAGCTGGCCTATGCAAGCCTACAAAACAGATCAGGTGAACCAGAGGCAGTCTTGGTGGAGAATAGCATAGAGGGTGCCTCCGAACCTGCTCAGGCAGCCAAAGGGGCTCTGATGATGACAGCCCCACCACTCACAGCTGGAAGTCATAAATTCTACATCCAGAGGTGTTGCTGAGATGAGGGATGACTGAAGGTCCACCCAGAGTGAAGACATTCTAGCTATGGACCAGCGAGAAGGACTCCACTCTGAGCTTCCTACACTCTGGAAGTAGACTTCATGGGTGCAGAGTGAGACCATCGGCTACAGGCTAGCCCTGGGCCAGGGAGCAATGGACATGGAAGGCATGTCTCTGAGTGGAGAGCAGATCGATGAGGTAGTATAAGACCCAATGAGAGGTATGCTCGATTAATCAATGTGAATAAATGGATCCAGAGGTCGGACTGAGCGAAGGAGAACCAGACTCATGTCAGGAGGAAGTTACTGTTATTGGCAGCTATGGGAGTGCATACCAACTGGGTCCATTGCGAGCCAGATTAAGAATGGATAGAATTGCATGAAGGTAGGAGCAAGAGCAGCCAGGCAAAGCCAGCAGCCGACGGCAAGGTAGGCAGTACCAGGAGGACATCTGACTAGGTTTGACTAGAACGGGGAAATAGGGTTGGAGGAGGAAACACGTAGGCAGGGTGATATGCAGAAGGGAATATTAGGTGACATGAATGAGTAGGGTATGGTGGTATAGGAGGGAATGGTGGGACAGCAGGATAGGAAAGCCTCCAAAAGAAAGCAGAGGTCAGAGAAGGAGAAGAATGGAGGGTGGAGGGAATGGGAGGAGAAGGGTGAGTGCCCATGAAGGGTAAGCACATCCAAAGAGAAGACGATATGCCCGAGGAGGATGATGGATGGTTTGAGCCATTGGAAGTATGGGAGACCACAGGAAGTGACCAAGAGGAAAATGGTAAGGTACAGAGAAACAGCACAGAAGGCTTTGCAAGGAGAAGCAGACAGAGGACACAGAAAAGTAACAGTATGGAGACAGGATATGGAGATAGGGAAAAATCTTTCACTCGACTGTGAATGACAGCAGGTGTAACCAGTCCTGGAGGAAAGATGAAGTTGGCAAATAGAAAAGGAATGACAGGAAGAAAAATTAACCAGATCCAGTACAGTTCTGGAGAGGATGAGCTGGAAAACAGACGACAATGAAGAAAAGAGCCCAGTATTTTGAAAAAGACTGTTCATTGAAATAGAAGCACTTCCTATTGCAAACAATAAAATGCCAACAGACAGTGGGCCCCATGTAGTGAAATGAAGTAAAAGAGTCAGCACCCAGAAATAGCAGAAACGATAAGAGGAACAGCAGGAAACCAAAACAGAGCAAGGGAAATGCCTGTGCTGAAGTCAGAGTGCCATGCATAATCCTAGCTGTGGAGAGGTATGCAACTTATCGCCCCAGGCAGCCAATCCAGCACCTGTGAGCAGCCCTTGATTATCAGCCCCAGATAAGTGAAGCAGAGCCAGGCCAGGCTGAGAACTGCCAGAGAGAAAGGCGAGAGCCTAGGAAAGAGACCCACAACGCCGGGAGCCATATGTGGTGGGTGACAAACACCCAGAGCAGAGGCAGAGAGACTGAGCTGAGACAGAATGGGAAGGAAGCAAGGATTTGGGAGATGAAACAAACAAATGAGGTATGGGGAAAGGGGGCACATGTAGGGATGAGTGGAAAAGGGCATGAGGGGAAAGGGAGCACCAGAAGGAGAGATGGTGGTGAGGGGGAACGAGCTAGCAAGTCAGAGGGAAACTGACGCAGCGCCATGGCTGGAGAGACCAGCAGGAGGGCCCAAATCAGGAAGGCAGACAGGGAGAAATGCTTCATGAAAGCCAAAATCAGATAAGAGAAAAGCTGTGAGGCTTAAACGGAGAAATGGAAGAGGCAGTGTGGAACGCCTAGCCTCCAGCTACAATGAGAAACGAATCCTGGAACAGCCCAGGAGGAGTGGCCTTTTAAGGCCTGATGGTGGAGTGACGTTGTTGCTCCACCCATTGAACCTCTGGCTTAAAGCCTTCCCATTGGACAAGCCTAACACTTGGGTGTGGAGCACTTAGTGATGTCAGTTCCCCTTTAATTGATTTTTATTTTTTCTTTTAATATTTTTTTATATAGTTTACAACAATGTCACCTATAACTCATTTTCTACATGCAGTAATACACTACAGGGTGGGCAGTATGGGCTATACCCACCCTTCCAGGGGTATAAAGCCCTCCATCTGCAGCATCAGGCTTCATTACGCCCGTGGATGAATGGGTATAGCCCAATACTGCCTACCCTGTCGGGTATTATTATTTACATAGTGCACACTACACACATCAGAGGCAAGTCCCCCAGAAGGCAGTGTGAGAAGTCAGGAGGTAAGTAGGTGGAGAACCAAAGTCCAGTCATAGTAGGAATGATCAATGTACACAATGTGCAGGTCATGCTCCACTGACCACACCCCTACCTCTCTTTCCAGTACCCAAACCCCAGAGGGGTGGCGAGCACCTAGAAGCCAGAGATGCGCAGGGTAGTCCAGGAGAAGGTGGGTGATGGGGCTGGGTGGATTGGTCAAATGTGTAGGGGAGGTTGTTGGAAGATGAAGAGAGGAAGCCTACTGAGCTACTCTGATGTGATTATTGACAGAATAAGTCTAATTTTGACTTATTTTTTTTCTAACAGTTTTATTTGCATTTTGTGTTATGTGTCACTGTCTCCTGGAGTCTGGATGTATGGAAGCTTACACTGTGCGGCTGTGGTTCTATGAACTGTGCAGATCATTTCTAAGGCAATGTCCTTAGAATACCTTTTAAACCAGGTTATCCAAGTTAAAACTGGTGTATAACTGTTTATCAGACTGTGACTTTTGTAGAGCTGTTTTTGGAGAACTGTTCTCTAACCTATCTAGGGACGTAGGCTGCATAAAGATCCTACATTAAACTGATTTAGCCAACTTCATTCAACAGTAGTCTGGCCAGGATTCTGCAATTGTCCTTGAGAACAGTTCTCCAAGCTTCCATAACTCATTATAGGAATTCCCACAGTGCAACAATGAATAAACCAGGGTAGTGTGCAGAGTCAGTGAACAAAGGGGGCCAGAATCCCCACAAAGCTAGGGGAGTCTGGGGGCATATATAATTATATTATAATTTAGTTGGAGGATAATTTTTAACAGGGGGCCGGGGCCAGGGTAGCCCCCCCCCCCGTGCACGCCTATGGTATAAACTGAACTGTAGTACCAACATACATTGTCGGACTCTACTTTGTACTAGCACAGTTTACATCATCTCTGCTTTCAGGTTTAATTTAAACAGTCATAAAATGGTTCTTGAGAACAGTTCTGTAGACTAGACAGGGCTAAACTTGATTTAGTTAAACTGGTTTTGAGAACTTTTCTTGAGAACTGTTCTATAGTCTGAAAAGGGCCTAGAAGATTAATGCCCAGCACAGCAGCACTTGCATCATGAATATTCAGTTACACTAATCTGCAAATGTTTCCCATCCCCACCACATGAGAGGAGGGCTCAGAAAAGCCATGGGGCGTGCCCCCAACATGCAGGATGGGCATCCCTGGGGAACTCCATAGCATCAGCAGCAAGGGCCAGTGCCCCCTCCTCACACAATCCATGACCCACACACATGGCTACACAGGCAGGTTGCATGGGCAAGTGTGTATCCAATGCAGAATACATTCTCCATGGGGCAGAGAGCTGGCAGAGGGGGGAAGCTTTTTAGCCCTAGGTGCTGCATTTTTGCTACTTCTCCCTTCTGGCCAGACACACGTGCTGTCTCCAGGCTTGATTGGCAACCTCCTCGATAGTCTGAGGACTCCCCTGGCACTGGCTGGTTTTCTGTTGTACAGATTATATTTCCTGGTGGAGATACGACAGTCCTGGAGTACTGCTGTATCCCTAAATGCCCTGTTCAGGCAAGGATCCACTTGCCAGACTGGCATGGGTGTGGACTGGACCCACTCTGCCCTCCACTGCCAACCCCGACCTCATTGCATGGCTCTGCAACAGCAAAGTGTGGAGGCTGAGGATGGAGGATGCCATCCAGTACAGATAGGCATTGAAGGTGCAGGGCTGCAGTCAGTTCACACTGTTTTCAGGCATATCCTGGCCACCTATGTGAATCAGGCCCTTAGAGCTAACAGTAGTTTAACTTGTGTGCTATGGGCTTTAAATTCAAATGCTTGCTTTTTCTTTTTGTAACTGATGGTCTTTTCAAATTTCTTAGATATTTTACTACTTGGTTGATGAAAGTGTTCTTATTTAAAATGAAGTGGATCTGTACGCAAGTTTCTACAATTTAATATATTTCAACTAACTTCCAAGTTTTATTCTGTTAAACGAATAATGCACATTTCTTTCAAGAAACACGTTTGTTGACTTGTCCTAGGTTATACCACTTTTGTGTTTTCATTTTTTCCACATGTCGAGATGCATACCTCTCAACTGTCCCTGATTTTCAGGGATGTCCCTGATTTTGCTTCAAAATTTTCCTCTGTCCCTCGTAAAATGTGTCTTTTTGTGACTGAACAGTGGGTATTATAAACATAAAATAGTGTCATTACAGTTACAGAGTTGTTGTTCTTCAGAAAATGCATCTTACACTAATCCCCTTATTCTATCAGCTTTCTGAGTGAATATTGCCAATTTTTAAGATGTGTCCCTGATTTGGGGTATTTGTCCCTGATTTGTTTAAGCTTTGTCCCTGATTTATGAGGCAAGAGGTTGAGAGGTATGTTGAGATGCATGTGCATGTTCATTTCCGGACTAGTAGTTGTATCTAAAAGAAAACCATTTAGGCAAATGGATAATATGGACACTTTTGCCAGGCATTTGTCTTTTGAAAATAGCTGAGGTGGAGAAAATGTTAAAGCCACTTTTGCCTGACAAAAGTTGTCCATATGTCAGGGTGTGAAAATCCCCCCCCCACACACACACACACCACTGTGTAATTAAAAAAGACATCTCAGTGGTGTCTGCTTTTAAAATAATCATGGGAGTAGTTGCAGTTAAAACTGTAGAGAAAAATCTAAGTATTGTGGCTACTGGATGCTGTTAGTAACCTTTGAGTTTATACTGTGGGTGAAATATTAGGGTTATCTGATGCACTTGGTAATGTTATTGCAGGTTGCTGCATTTATGGAGCTGTGTTGTGCGAGTTCTGCAGCATCAGTGTTCCGTGCTCTAGATTGTACAAACTATGAGCAGTGCAGAGAGGAGAAGGAGCAGCAACACCAGATGGACTGGGCAGACTGATTTTTTTTTATTATTTATTTTTAGTGTATGTTATTGTTAGAGCGTTGTTGTGTATAGATTTTCATCCCTTTCAAAATACTATTGTACCACAGCTCTAAGATCACGGAATGTGATTGTAGCCTACTGTGGTACAACAGCATTCTAAAACATCTAGAGCGTGCACGAGATTTCTTTTGTTTCCTGTTTTAGTGCACAATGTCATTGTACTGCGTACTTAAAATCAAGAGTCTGGTACTTGAGCGAGTGGGAGGGGGAGTGACTTTGGGTGTGATGGTTGCAACTGCTAATTTTATATTCTAAAACAAGAAGAATTACATAACTCAATCCAGTTTTCTCTTTTGACACTAGCTGTACCATGACAAAAGGCAATTTTTTAAAATATTTCTCTCTCTCCTGCAGAAACAGCATTTTTTCATGAAAACGTAGTAACAAACCCTATTACAAACAAGGAAAAACAAGGGATGAGTTACTAAATTTTACAAGTTACAAGGGGAAGTACAACAAAAAAGGACTGAAATAAATTTTTCAAAATGTTGAATGTCTTTCCGTTTTACTGTTTTAAAAACACGGCACTTGCCAACATTGGTTAACATGCTTTCAAGCGTGCCTATGTTAGAAAACAATAAAAAAAAGTCACTTTATTTTTGTCTAAACTGATACCATCCACTATAAAAAATGTTGGATGTTGAGCTCCATGCACAACCAGCCTGAGCAGCCACCTCGAGCATCTGACTACCTTGGACCTCTCAAGTTATACTCTGGAGGTCAGAGGTAATCAGAACCCTCTGTGGCAGCACAGGCTGGTTGTGCATGTTTGTCCATCCAGTATTCTCTGGATTTAGTATAGCCTGAAATGAGGGTGATAACATATAAGTGGCATTGCACTATGCTACACCGAGCTACACTTCAGAGTTTGTGCACAGCTGATAATTGTCACAAAAAGTACAAACAGAGTCTATAGAAAAGCTTTAAAATCTAGCTTCATAACCAACTCAGATCTGCTCTGGCATACTGGCACTTCAGGTTTGTACCCCGATGGTTGCAGGGCATCCATTGGACACACTCCTCTCAGGAAGAGAGAGAAGGACATCATGCACCAGTGTAGTTGTGACACCTAGTGGAGGCATGGTGGTAGTGCCCTAGGTGACGTGGGTTACCATGTGCCACTGTGCACCCCCAGGATGTCATTAAGTGCACTTGTGGAAGGGAGGGAGGGTGACAGGACCAATGAACAAGAAAAACCCTCCCAAGCATATATATATATAGATATATAGACATATATAGATATATAGACAGTGTCGGCAGATAAGGGCCTATGGCCCACCTAGTCTGCCCATTTGAGCTTGTAAGTTCAGTTTGTTTTCCTAGAAGTCTATTTCCCCTTACCCCTGACCTCTAGAATTCCTTTATGTCTATCCTATGCATTCTTAAATCCCGTGATTGTTTCAGCCCCCACCACTTCCTCTGGCAGGGTGTTCCACTTGTCCACCACCCGTTCTGTGAAGAAATTCTTTCTCATGTTTCCTCTGAATCGTCCTCCTCCAACTTCATCCCATGCCTCTAGTCCTGAAACATCTTTTTCGCTAAAATAGTGTTTTCCTGCACCCTGTTCCTCCCTGTAAGATACTTGTATGTCTCTATCATATCCCTCTCTCCCTCCTCTCCTCCAGGAGTACATGTTCAGTTCCTTCAACCTGTCTTCATAGGATTTGTGATGCAACCCATGCACCATCTTTGTTGCCCTCCTCTGAACCTTCTCTACCCTGTCTATGTCCTTACATAGGTATGGTCTCCAGAACTGTACACTGTACTCCAGGTGGGGCCTCACTAGTGTCTTGTATAGCTGAATTATGACCTCCCTTTCCTGCTGGTGATGCCCCTGCCTATACATCCCAGCATCCTATTTGCTTTACCTGATGCCTTGTCACACTGTTTCCTACCTTGAGGTCATCAGAGATGACAACCCCAAGATCCCTTTCCTGCTTGGTGCATGCTATATCCTCACCCCCAACTGATATATTGTGCCAGGTTTTTGTGCCCCATATGCATTATCTTGCACTTCTTGCATTGAATTTCAACTGCCAAACCCTTGACCATTCTTCAAGTTTCTGCAGGTCCCTTCTCATTCTGTCTACACCCTCTGGTGTGTCTACTCTGTTACAGAGCTTTGTGTCATCAGCGAACAGTGAAATTCTGCCTTCTATATCCTGTGCAATGTCACTGATGAAGATGTTGAATAGGACCGGTCCCAGCACTGATCCCTGTGGTACCCCACTGGTCACTCTTCCCTCTGTGGAGTGACAGCCATTCACCACCACCCTCTGTGTCCTGCCACCCAGCCAGTTACCTACCACCACACTACTGTCCTGCCACACCCATATTCCCCAGTTTGTGTAATAGTCTTCTATGTGGCACAGTGTCAAAGGCCTTGCTGAAGTCCAGATAGGCCATGTCCACTGCCCTCCCTGATCCACCTCCCTAGTCACCCAGTCAAAATTTCAATGAGGTTGGTCTGACATGACCTCCCCTGGTGAAACCATGCTGCCTTGGGTCCTGTAGTCCATTGACAACCAGATGTTCCACCAATCTCTCCTTCAGTAGTGCTTCCATGATCTTTCCCACTACCGGGGTGAGGCTGACTGGTCTGTAGTTCCCTGCTTCCTCTTTGTTCCCACTTTTGTATAGGGGACTACATCTGCTGTCCTCCAGTCTTTGGGTACCTCCCTGTTTCCAGTGATTGGCTGAACAGGATGGCCAGAGGTTCAGCCACCACCTCTCTTAGTTCTTTAAGGACCCTGGGGTGCACCCATCTGGCCCCATTGCTTTGTCAACTCTTATTACTTCCAGTTCCTTCAGGACCCTTTCTCGTGTAAAGGGACTTGTGTCCATTTCTGCACCATTCTCACCCCTTGTACTCCCTTCAGACCCATTACCCCCCTCTTCCTTAGTAAAGACTGAGCAGAAATACCTGTTCAATATGTCAGCTTTACTGTTGTCATCCTCCATGCTGCTCCCATCCTCTCCATTCAGTCTAACTATCCCTCCCTTTGTCCTTCTTTTTTCACTTATGTACCTGTAAAAGGTTTTGTCCCCTTTAACCACTGATTTTGCAATGTGTTCTTCTGTCTGAGCTTTGGCTTCCTTACTGACTTCCTGCCTCCCTTTGTTTCTCCTGGTACTTCTCCCTATCCCTTCTGCCTGTGTCTTTTGTATTGCCTGAATGCAGTCTTTTTGGCTTTCACTTTCTTTGCTACCTTTTTGGAAAACCATAATGGTCTCCTCTTTCTTTTCCTCTTGCTAACCTGCTTAATGCATAATTCTGTTGTTCTTATAATCCCCATTTTAAATACTGCCCACTGTTCCTCAATCCCTGATTCCTGTCCCATTCCCCTTAATGCCTCTTTCAAGCATCTCCCCATTTTCCCAAAGTCTGCCCCCCTAAATGCTAGCTAAAAGCATGCTAGAGGACAGCCTCGCTGAAGCCCCTCCCATGCCACTTGACCATGAAGTGGGCCGGCTCTACTCCCTACAGCTGTCTGTCTAACAACCAGAAGCTGCATCCTTCTTCGTGGCAGCAGGGAGTCCCCCTAACAGGGTAATACCTGAATCTGAGGATTGCTGGAGGAGCCTGAGGATCAGTAGGGAGTCCAGCTGTGCAGTGTGAGTCTGGCAGACAGTAAGGGAACTCCCTTAGGGAGCAAAAAAGAGTGGATTGCTTGGGCAGAAATAGAGGAATAAAGAGAGAAAAAAACCAGCTTTAATTCTCTTTTTTGTTAATATCGATACAAGTTTTCAAGTAGTATCCCATTTATTTTATGTTTTTTTCATTCCTTTAGACCACAACACATTGCAGTTGTCAGTAAATATCAACAAGATATAAACCAGTGTTCCTCAGCAATTTACTTAACCTCGACACTCCCAGATAAGTGGGATTAGTATTTGTCTAAATGGCAACAAAGTATACTTCACAAATGTGGTTCTGCTTCTAAACAAGAAACAATAGGAACAAAAGTGATAAAGTAATTTTGCTGAAGTTTTTTTAAACTATCTGGATGCAGTCTTGTTACACAAACATTCCATGTCATGTATGTATAACCTCTGTAATGTAGCATCGATCTGTCAATCAATCAATCAGTCGATAAGTTTATTGGAATCATGAAAAGGGAAAAATCCCATCAAGCAGATGTTCATTTGCAATGGTGTCCTCATCAGAATAAGTACAAAACTAAAACACAAGGTGCTGCGTCAGAGTGTGGTCTGAAAACAAAACAAAATGGTAATATTAAATGCACACTGAAAATAGCAAATAGAGTTAAAATTGACGTGTCGACCATAGGTCTTCTATTTTAACTATTTTCTGTTTTCAGCTTGCATTTAATATTACCATTACAGAATTATTACACATGCAAGCATGGAGTAGCAGCACATGCTGTTAAGTACACATTAACTCCCTCAGTGCATAGTTTTTTCCTGCATCATTATAAGATGCCTCACGAGGTGGGGAACTGGGTTAGAAACTGTCTGAGTGACAGAAACCAGAAGCTGGTAGTAAATGGAATCCAATCCGAGGTAAGGGGGGGTGACCAGTGGGGTGCCTCAAGAATCAATCCTGGGACCAGTCCTCTTTAATGTCTTCATTAGTAATATTGCTGAAGGGCTGGAAGGGAACGTTTGCCTATTTGCAGGGGACACTAAGATCTGCAACAGGGTAGGCATTCCAGATGGGGTTGAGCAAATGAGGAGGGATCTAGTAAAGCTTGAAAAATGGTCCAAAGTGTGGCAACTAAAATTTAATGCAAAGAAGTGCAAAATCATGCACCTGGGGAGCAGAAGCCCTGTGGCGAATTACAGGATGGGGGGCAGTTACTGACAGTAACCAGGGAAGAAAGGGATTTAGGAATAATCATCTCAGATGACATAAAGGTGGCCAAACAGTGTACTGTATAAAGTCGGTGGGGAGGGCCAGAGGCATGTTGGGGTGCATAGCAATGGGTATCACTATCAGAAAAAGGGAGGTGGTGATGCCACTGTACAAAACACTGGGGAGACCTCATCTGGAGCATGGTGTACAGTTCTGGAGGCCACATCTTCATAAGGACATAGGGTGAAGGCGGTTCAGAGAAGGGTGACTAAGATGGTGCAGGACTTGCACCAGAAGATGTATGAGAGATTAAAAGATCTCAGTATGTATACACTGAAAGAGAGGCAGAATGGGGAGAAATGCAAGTGGGTGGTATCTTATAGTGTAGGAAATGTACAAGGATGAGGGCACAACATGAGATTGGATGAGGCAGGATATAGGGAAATGTGAGGAAGTTGTTCTTCACAGAAAGGGCGGTGGATGCATGGAATAGCCTAGCTCAGGAGGTGGTGGGAGCTAGCACAGTGGGAGGATTCAGACATGCATGGGATAGGCATAAGGGAACCCTAGAGGTGGGAAGGAGAGGCTAAAGACGATGACCAAGTAGAGTCAGCAGCCAATGATGCAGGCAGGGAATACGGGCAGACTGGAGAGGCCTAGCGGTCCTTATCTGCCATCAATTTCTATGTTTCTAAGTTAATGCTGCTGAATGGTGTTCAGTCTTCAGTTCAGCTTCTACTTGCCTAGTCTCAAATAGCTATTTTCAGTCACCTCCAAAAACCCTGTTAAAACCTTGGTGATTTCTCACTTTCACTACTCCCTCCTATACTTGGATCTACCACCATTCCCATTTACTGTATATAGTCTCTATGCACCTGCAACTCTAATAATGTGCTGTGCTGTTCTTAGGAATGCTTAATAATCTTGAGATGTCACTTTTGTGTAATCCCTCAGTGTCTGTAACAGTTTGCCCTATAATCCCTTTGAAGTGTAGGTGTTGTACTTACAAGAGACTATCCCAGTGTGGAAAATTTAAAATAAGCAAAATCGATGAATAGTAAGTAGCCTGCATTGTGGTGATTTAAAAAACAGTGCATTTAAAAATAGGTGTGTTCATATAATTAAACCCAAAACACATACTGTCTTTTGAATAAAACATAGTTTGATTTCTTGTAACTTTGTTGTAGCCAGTTAGATCTCTGTTGCCAAAACTGGCCAGTGGTGGTGGTGGCGGGGGGGGATTAAAACAGGACTCTGTCCTCAGAGATGCAGTGTTTGGCACATAGTGAACCAAGCAGTCGCTTGGAGTGCCAGCACTGATGGGGTGCACTAAAGTAGAAAGTATAGGCAGAGGTCAGTTTAAAATGCAAAGAGTTAATATAAAAAACATTGTTGTTATCAGCCTTGTGCTCAGAGAATGTTTGCCATGTTCTGCATGTGGGGCTGAGCAGAAGGGTGGAGAGAGGCGGTAGGGGGGCACCACAAAGTTTCTGATTGGGGCAACATTAGAAAATCTATCCTGTCTGTCCTAGTAGGGCGTAGGAGATTCCTTAAGACTTAAAGGGGAATATTTAAGAATAGTGCCCATCTTGAAAGCCCATAAAAAAGTATTTTAGATAAGGTATTGGTCTCCTCTGTAGCTGGCAGCAGTCCAGAGATATAGAGGACCAGGTCTGTGCCATATTGATTCTACATTAATTGCCATTTTTGAATCTTGTGATGTCACAGAGGGTGAAGTTGAGCCCAGCTAATGTAGTCAGACACATCTTTACCCTTTATGACATTACAGTATTCTTTATAGTGGTACTGTGTTATCAAAATAGGGCAGACTTGGTATTTGATATCGCTGGACTGCTGCCAGTTACAAGTAAGCCCAGTACCTCAATTAAAAGAGATTTATCTGGGTTTTAAAACTATATTGGACACTGCTCATAAATGTTATCCTTTAAAATTCACTGAAGTGAACAACATGACATGTATTACATGTGTATCTCATCTGAGTTGTTGCCAACAGTTGCTATGTTTTTATATGAAATAATTCAGTTTCCAGAGCTTTACCACTTTAGCCATGAATTAAAAGTATTGCCTAACCTCATGCCATCACTCTCCACAGTCAGTCACAGAAGAAGTGCTGCATGCACACTGTTGAATTAGATCCTTTACACAGTGGGCAATCACTTTTCCTCCCAATGCTACCTTCCAGGTGCACAGCGCCACCCCAGATGTCAAGCAGAGATCATCGGCTGACAGTACAGTGACATAAACAACAAAAAGGGCCACCGAGTTCAATCCAATAGCAAAAGAATAGACAACAAGCAATTTTCTAGAATCTGCAAAATTCACTGTTCCACAACACTGCCTTCATTTACCCCCCCAACCCCATCACTAGCCCCAAGGAAGCAGTGCAATAACTCATAGACTAGCAGTGCACAGCCTGAGCTGTTTTGAGGGTGCTGCTACAGCTCACTCATTGGCTAAAAAAAAAAATGATGGGCTTTGCTCCCCCTTGAGTTCAAGCTCTGCTACAACCTGCACAGAATCCCCACACCACCAGGGGCTCTGAATCTCAGTTACTGCATGTTCTGAGATGCCAGACCTCACAGAGACAAAGATCCTTTGTCTATAGAGCTCCCAGCTGACTAAGTGGTTTCACCAGGGACATCTCCTCCCTAACTAAGCTAGGCCCTTTCAAATCTAACCTCTGCTTATTCCTCTCTGCCTCTAGCACATGCGATTGTCTTCTCTAACCTGCCGTTCCCTTTTGGTACTTGTCTCTTCTCATCCACCCCCCTACTCTCCCCCTCTACCTTCCCCCCTCCTCCTCCTCCTCCTCCTCTTGCTTGCACTTTCTACTTGCACTTCCTGTGTGTTTTGACAATTGCCTCTGGCAGCATCTTCTTCCACTGTCTCACCAAGTTCACATTATCAATGTTATCCCTGTCCTGTGCATGCCCCTAGTACCGCCCAATCTGTATGTACTCATGTGATGATAAACAACTGTAACCTGTTATCCTGTAATAATTAATTAATTAATTAATTTATTTATTTATTTAGCTTTTGTTGACCGGGTAAGTGCACTAGACAAATCCTGCCTATTTTCAGGCACGACCCGGGGGAGGGGGATACAGATGAATGCCAACTGACCTTGAACCAGATTAAGCTGTTGGTGGTATTTTTTAGTGAATGTCCTGCTTGTTTGTTCTCATCCTGACATGGAACCTTTGTAAAAGAGCCTTGGCTCGAAGGTAATTGTAATCCTAGACTCTAATAAATAAAATAAATAAATAAACGTTTGTCATCATAAATAAATGTGTAAACGCGTTCATTCACATATCTGGTCCTGTGTAGTACAGTATGGTCTGCAAGCCCATTGGTCCACACTGTGGACCAATAGGCATACAGATCATACTGTACGCTGTCATTCAGTGGGCGGCTGGGTGATATGTGGGTGGGGTGCTGCCACCCGTGTATGACGGGGGGGTGCTGGGTGGCTGGGGATCCTCTGTGGGATGATGGGGAGAGGGGTACCACTGGACCACCAGACTACAATCTGCCATTACAACAGCCCATGATCGGGCAGTGGAAGGACCGCTAGACCACCAGAAATCAGTATTTTAATACAGAAGCCCATGATCAGGCAGCGGAGGGACTGCTAGACCACCAGGATTTGTATTTTAATACAGAAGCCCGTGATCGGGCAGTGGGGAGGGAACCGCTAGCCCACCAGGTATCAATCTATTTTTACTACTGACCACAATTGGGCATATGGGAGGGGGGCTACACTAACCCACCAGGGAGCCAATCCCGGACTACAGCAGCCTGGCAGGGTGCCAGGCGCATTTCACCAGGACGCCCAGTGCAACACTTGCAAATGGGGTCGTAATGACATGCAAATGGCCCCATTTGCGCCTTGCATAGATTATGGCCTCATTTGCTTGCCCCTGGCTGAATATCGCAGGTGATGCACCTAGCGCAATAGCACTTGCACTGGCACATCCCCGTGCTCCCTCTCTGTGGCTTGTGCTAGCACAGTGCCACTGTGCCATGCGCAGTATGTGAGCCGACCGTGCCATATTCAATGGTGCTGAGCCATGGCACATCACCGTTGAATATTGCCTGGTCCTCGCCCCAGTGCAGCCCAGTTGTGCTGCGCCCAGGCTTGCGCCACTGCCAGGCGCAGTCTGAACGACCGGCCCTATGTTTACATTTTCCCTCCTCCATCTAGTGCCAAATGACAGAAAGAACCACTGTCTATATCGGAACAGCCTGAGCCCAGGTTAGTGCAGTGGCTTAAATTTGGCACTGATTGCTATGTCTGATTTCTTTTTTTTCATTTATTTTTATTTATTTATTTAGGAAATGTGAATTACAGCCCTTTGAGTCATAGACTTGTTTCCAAAGGCTCCATGTCAGAATAAAACATAGACGTTCATACAGTACATACACAGAATAAATGTGGGTGAGCAATCATACAGAGTATAAGTACAGTGAGCACGGGTTAATACCTATACATTTGGTAGCTAAAACAGGGCAGAGCTATCAGCATATTTACCTAATGAGCGGTTAAAACCTACTACAATTGGTAGCTAAAGCACTGCATGATATGAGTTGGTAGTAAGCCGCCTCAGGGAGGCCTTGTCTTATACATAATACAATGCATTCATAGTCCAGTGCAACTGTATGGTAACTGAGGGATGTGAGGAGCCTGTAGGCTATAAATAGTGAGGGCTGTCCACTGCCTGGCCAAGGGCGGGTGCATGGCCAAGCAGCGTGGTGCAGGATCCACAGGTTGCTGATTACACTGGCATTGACGTGAGGCGAGGATATGGGCCCTTAAGGCAGCTTTAAAAGGCCCTAGATTAGTGATTAATGACTGATTGATTGATTGATTCAGATTTTTATTAAAATTATACAGATCAAAAGGACAAAACACAGCCTTTTACAGACATTTTACCAAGAAAACCCAATAAAAGCTTAATGAGAATTAAAAACAGTATTTATGTATCGGCTGGGGAAGCTCTGCATAATCACAATAATTCCCTCAATGCCTTCCAAGGTAGCTACTAGCATCCTCGTAATAAAGTGACAACCAGGCTCAACTGTTGGAAAACTCTAACTCCATCCTGATGCCAGCAAGTCTGAGATCCCCTTACACCTTTGCTTCGGGTCTTTTGTTAACTTTTTTTAGGCAACTGATTAGGTACTTGTAGTCGTGCTAGGCTTTGTTTGAAGCCATTAACAGGTCCAGGGCCCTGCTGGAGTTGTGAATACTCTCCAAACGAGGAAATTGACACATTCATCCTGCAATCCAGCCATAGAACTGGCTGCCTTGGAAAGCCGCCCCACCCCTCCTGCTCTCAGGTATCTTGGTGAAATAAATTTGTTGCTAATTACTATACTTAATAATCACCTGCAGTTAATGCCCAATGAGGAGAGATAAGGACCCAAAATTCTTTGGTGGCAATCTGGGCTTTATCCATACTGCCAGAGGCTATGGTTTCATCATAAACTCCAACTAGTTAGCATTCATGCAAGAAAGTCTGATTATTATTGTAGTGATGATGATGATGATTATTATTATGGCCAGGGTTTATCACTTTGAACTTTACCATTGATTCATTTTAGGTACTGCATTTAACACTGGCATCGTTAACTACATTCCACAATGTATTGATATCAGTAGAACCCCTCGGTATACATCCCTGTCATTTATTTAGTTAAAGCAGCAGTATTTGTTAGACACCTTATAGTTTTTTTCCCCCAACAATAATGTTTTTCTGGCACAAATAGCAATGTACCTACGTTTCTTTTTGTTTTCTTTCATTCCTGGACTAACATATGAGATTTTAACATTTTAAAAATGTTCCATTCCCACATACAGAGCTGCACTGTTTAACTTCAGAAACACATGCTAGCACCATCCTACTACACCCAGAGTAAAAATCTAGTACGTACATTCAACAGCAAACCTCAGCTGGAGACATTTTTGAAAACTGCGAGTGGCAGCCAAAAGATGCGAGTCATTAACTGCCACATAAGCTAAAAAGCAGCTGTTTTAAAATAGCTGAGAAAACTAAAAATACACCAAGGATGAATCTAAGGATGTCAGGAATACATTTTTGCAAAAAGATCAAACTATATGATGACATTTTTGACCCACTAATAAATACTGCTGCTTTTAAAAACTAGCAATAAATCTTACCAAAACAGAACATTTAGTTTAATTTATAGTGATCTGATGTCCTGAGCTAATGCATCCCCTCAACATAGGTCTTGCATCTTGCACGGGTCACATGGGAGGACGTTCTGAGGGAAACAGCTGTTGGAAGAATTAAAATAAGGAAGCCCAGTACCAGCATAGAAACAGAATTTGACGGCAGATTAAGAACCACTTGGTTCACCCAGTCTGCTCATTTTTCCCTACCTATATTAAATTTCTCACCGCAGACCCTACTTGATCTATAGCTCTTTCTCCCCCCTCTTCCTTTCCACTATGATTCTCTTGTGCCTATCCCATGTGTTCTTGAACCCCACCACTGTTTTTGTCCTTACCACTTCTGCTGGAAGGCTGTTCCAGGAATCCACCACTCTTTCTGTGAAGTACTTCCTCACATCTCTCCTGTATCTACCCCCCAACTTCAAAACATGTCCCCTTGTTCTTGAACACCATTATTCTGAAAAAAACATTCCTTCTGTGCTTTATTTACCCCTGTGAGGTACTTAAAGATCTCTGTTGTATCCCTCCTCTCTTCCATGACGTACATATTGAGTTTGGCAACAGAACTCTGTCTGCTAGCTCTGCAGTGCTGGGTCAGTATGGGGTAAAGGATACCCAGCCCAAAATGTACAAAATACAAGTTAAAAGACAGTCCCGCCCCAAAGGACAAGTGGTGGTTGAAGCTACCGGAAACACACACTTCAGCACTAATTGGTGAATAAAATGGATCATATATCTGGTTACATTTCTTCCAGTGTTGTTCTTGATGCAGCTAGATTGCTGGACTGTCTTTTGACTTGTATTTTGTACATATTGAGGTCATTTAGTCTCTCCTCATAGGGTTTTTGATGTAGACCCTGCACTATTTTAGTTGCCCTCCTCTGGACCACCTTCACTCTGTCTATGTCCTTATGGAGATGTGGTCTACAGAACTGGACACAGTACTGTAGGTGGGGTCTTACCAGTGAGCTATACAAAGGCAACACCATCTCCCTCTTTCTGCTGGTGATACCCCTTCCTATGCACCTGATCATCCCACTGGCCCTTCTGACTGCCTTGTCGCACTACCTAGCCAGCTATAGGTTATCAGATATAATTACCCCCAGGTCTCTTTCCTGCTGGTAGTCATCAGTACCAGCCCACCCATGTTGTACTTCTCCCCTGGGTTTCTGTGCCCTTAGAGCATTATTTTGCACTTTTTCACATTGAAGCCCTGCTGCCATACTCTTGATTACTCCCCTAGTTTTCTCAGATCTCTGCTTATCCTTTCCACCCATCCTGGAGTGTCCACCCTATAGCAGATTTTGGTGTCATCCACAAAGAGGCAGACCTTCTCTTCCAGCTCCTCTGCAATGTCACTCATAAAGACATTAAAGAGGACCAGTCCCAGCACTGATCCCCAAGGCACCCCATTGGTCACCCTTCCTTTCGTTGGAGTGAACTCCGTTTACCACCACCCTCCCTCACCTATCCCCTAACCAATTTCTTATCCAGTTTGCCACCTTTGGTCCCACTCCTAAGCTATCCAGCTGGCTTACTAGTCTTCTATGTGGAACGGTGTCAAAATCAAAGCAGTACTATCAGCCATAGGATAATGGCTACCAGTACTCTTGGGAATGGCGCTTCCAGGCTACCATGGCAGATGACTTGCCCAGTATCAAGGCTGTGATGAAAGCTCCAAGGGGGCATCAATCAAGAGAAGCATAAATATATGAATAAAAATGTATGTGGTGTATTTCAGTATATACGCTATCAAAGCCCTTTATGTATAAATAGTGAAAATTCTCTTTTAGAAGACATTCATGGCCAAAATAGTGACAATACATATTTGCATGGCAGTTTCATACAGATCTTTTTTATCATTTATTTCTGTCTTCCCTTGCTGCCATATGCAGGCCCCATGGCTACCTCCCTGTCCCAATTATCCCATTTTCAGAGCTCTCTAGAATGTACCCCTCATAGGAGCACCTTTAGAGGTTGCCCCCTCAGGAAATATGTCCAATACTGCTAGTGGAGAGGAGTGGCCCAAGAAGGTCTGGTCTGTCATTCTGTGTGCCAGAGAGGTGTTTCTCATGGTTTCCTACCAGATCTGTGGGGTGCTGTTGACAAGGGCAAGGAAACATGCAAGTGCATGCTATGCTGAGCCAGTTGATGTCCCCCCCTTCCCCACATACACACACACCTACTGCCCCAGCTGCACTTAGACATGAGGTCACCCATGTGTCAGTATATCAGCAGTGTCTGCAATCCTATCTCTGCAGAGGACAGCATCCTTTAGAGATGATCGCCCCCGCCTCGCAGCCTTCCAATGTTTTGGACCTTCATGAATCTGAATCAACATTATTATGAGTGGCAGTACTGCCACTCTTTCAACAGGTTAGCTGATTTCATTCAAGTGCCTTTATATAGTGCTTTTTTAAGGACAAAGAGCTGTAGATCACGAAGTGTCTGTGGTGGTAATGTAGGTAGGGAAAAATGGGCAGACAGGGTGAGTGAAGTGGTCCTTGTCTGCCATCAGATTCTATGTTTCTATGTTTTCCTACACATTGTATACCACAGTACTTCACAAGCAATACTGCGAGTAAAGTGACCATAAAAGTGTAGAGGACACCATTCTACACATCCGCAGCCACACACATTCATGGGCAATTGCCTGAACTGTTTTTTTTTTCGTTGTTTTGTTTTTTATGCGAAGGGGAATGTTGGCGAGGATGCCAGGGAAAATCCCATACTCTTTCCAAAAATGCCATGACATGGGTTCTTTTTGTTTTCTTATTTAGTTATCCTTCTACACAACCAGCCCTGTACTGATCTGATACTTTCAGCCCCATCACCCACCTTCCCTATGGCTTACTTGTCCCTAGCATCCCCCATGGATTAACCCCGTGACGGGGCCTTTGGGGTTGCCCTAACCATTCAGAGAACAATATAGATCAGGGGGAGTTGCCTAGTCAGTGATGAGGGACTTGGCAGGGCCAGTCTTCCTCCATGACTAGTGAGGAGGTGTTTTGCTTCTGGTTTTCTCTCTGAGGGCCATCAGTCATGCAATGATGCACATGCTTACCCAGGTTTTTCTGCAAGTATGTATCAGTATCTGTGTCTAGTACTAGGTACTAGCCTAGTTACTTAGATGCCAGTGATTGTGGTGTGAGCCCAACTCCCACTGTCGGACTAGAACCCATGACCTTCTGGCACAGAGACGGATGTGCTACCAATAAACCACACTGACATCTTGGATGGCAGCTTATCCAGAAACACAGCTGAATGCTTACCTTCAGCACCAGTAAACATAGTTTAGCTGTTATATGACAACGAGAGATGTTGCAAAGTTTTATTTCACTTGCAAAGTTCATGCAGAGTGGCCACATTCACCGCAAACCACTTTGCAAAGTTTCCCCAGTTTCTGGGGTAACTTTGTGACAACGTCACCCATGAACTTTGTGGGGAATTCAGCCATAAACTGTTTTTTTTTGTTTTGTTACAGCAAAGCAAGGTGACGTTTGGGGACAGACTCTCTGGGAGAGGCTCTTGATAAACAAGTCTGACTGTGGATCACATGTTACAGCCTGCTCTGTACAGAGTGTGTGGCCTGGATTCACTTTCGGTTTGCTGTTCTGAGATGGGGTGTGTGGTAGACAGACCTGCTCCAGTTGTATTTATTTTAAAGTGAACGCATCTGTGTTTCTGGAGGGCTTTTAACCAACAGGATTTCAACATGTGAGTACTAGAGGTGTAGTTCATAGGTTTTATTTTCTTTCACTACTCTTTATAGTTTTATTTACAACTTTTTATCTGTATTTTCCTCTCTTTTTTCCTGTTTCAAACATTCTTTCTGAGAATTGTTTTTTAATGATTTTGCCTTTTTTTGCCTTTTTCTCTTTCTCTTCTCTTCTAAATTCATTCTTTGTGTTACTCTATATTTCTCGACAGCGCATTCCACTTGTATGCACAGTCTGTTTATATGCACAAAAATAGTATGTCTTAATCCCAATATATGAAAAAAAATAGCATGTCCCAGTCCCAATCACCCAATTGGAACAGTCTGCCACAAGAGGTGGTGGGGGCAAGCACCTTGGAGGGGTTTAAACATGCCTGGGACAGGCACAAGGGAACCTTGAAAGGGGAGGGAGTGCCGAAAGGCCATTGATCAATTAGGGTCAGTGGACACATACATGTATAGGGCATATGGGCAGACTGGATGGGCCTAGCAATCCTTATCTGCAAGCAATTTCTATGTATCTATGTAAATATGTAGCCCCTCTCTGGCGCCGTCCAGGAGAGGGCCACTACCCCTGTCTGCTACCTAGGATACAGGATAAGTGGCCTGGGTTTCCAATAGCTGATCTAACAGGGGTCCTTCCCAAAAACTAAAAGAAAATGGCAGTGCCTCTACCCAGAGTACATATTAGTGGGTCTGATTTCTTGCAGTACAACCCCCTGAGATGTCATACCAACCCACCTTCCCAACAGTTACCCCAACATGAACTTACAAAGATTCGAACCGCCCCACATTCAGATAAAACATTTACCTTTTCATTTCAGTCAATAAAATGCTCACTAAAATTAGGCACAGGAATCCTTTCCACTGCAAAACAATAATATCTCAGTTTATTTACATGGTGAGGACTTAGGATAGGGGAAGTGGAATGGAGTTTATGCAGGCATTTTAAAGATTGGCATTTCCCCAAAATCACATTTCCTATTTTGATTTCAATCCCACATTTCAATCATTGCAGCCACCAGATCTAGCTAACTGCTGCAGATGCAACTCAAGCCCAGATCCATAGGTCCCAGTCCATTTAAAACCCCAAAGTCCTGTCACTGGGTACCCAGATTTTAAGTTGCGTGCCTGAGGTGCAGCTGGTAGCCAGCATTGGTGTGCTTAATGAGGTTAACTTTTTACACGCTTTCCCCGTGGTTAGAGGCAAACCTTTATCTTTTCCCCCTAATCCCTAGCTCTACCTCCTGCCCTGGTGGGCAAACATATTTACAGTCCCCAGGTGCAGGGCAGTTTCTGCAGATTACTCACAGTTCTGCAGAATCAGTTCTTGGATGGCACAGTTCGCTGAAGTCCTGGGGATTGATGGAATACAGGCAGAACCTGGCTCGATGCTTGAAATGGGGGCACAGAGGCTGCACTTGCTCTTCTTTCCTCTTGCTTGCAGATCTTGTGGCTTCTTCCCTTTAGCCCGTTACAGGCCCCGTTGCAGAGCATAGTGCAAGACCTGTTAACTACAGAGGACCCAGTCCCGGGAGTGGCCCCATGGCCCGGCTCCCTCTGATGAGAGCACCCTAGCACTTGGGTAAAAGACACGTGATCCATTTCCCCTGCAGTGGCTGACCCCACTTGACAGGGGTTAGCGAGTTCTCCATCTGGTCCTGGGTGTCAACAGAAACATTTAGCACATTTATCTCTTGTCTTCTCTCTTTTTTTCTTTCTTTCTCTATCTTTTCTGCCATGGCATGTAGCCAAAACAATCTGTTTCTTTTCCTTGCTGTATCTCGGGAGCAGACAACAGGTACCCGACCCCGGAAGGCACCTGTCCATCCTCCTGCTTTCACAATCTCTCAACTTCAAAACAGCCACATTCTCGCTCTGGCTCACACATGACTCCTGCACTCAAAGTCCCTTTTCTCACCATGCAGGTACATAACAATTCTCACTCCAAATGAAGAGGCTCACTCTTTCTTTTCTTCTCTCGGCACACTCATATTCTCTTGTTCCTCATCATTCCTCTGTATTCCATCTTTTCCCAGGTTTAGACACAACCTTTATCCTTTTACCAAGTTCAGGACACAACCGTTGTCTTTTCCCAGGCTTAGACACAACCTTTGTCCTTTTTCTAGACTCAGGACACAACCTCTTTTCTCCTCTTCCCACCACTCGGGTGCATCTTCAAGTCATCGTAAATTCTTGTAACCTGCAGCTTTCCCTTTTTCCATTCGAGCTCCCTTTATCTCACCACTGTGGTGCAATTTCAGAACAACACAGAACATTCAGCAACCTGCAGCTTTCCTTTTTCTCTTTAAAGCTGCTTCTCCCTTGCTTCTGCTTTCCCTTTCCCTTTTCCTGATGGGGCAGACACTCCCTGCCCTGGGGGACAAATTGCTGGCAGCCCCAAGACCGGCCCATCCTACAGCCCCATTCACTCCCCATTGGCTGATGCCACTGTCCTTAGGCAAAAATTAATATGTGTGAGGCTCCCTCGATGCCTCATTGGTGCAGAAAAAGGTGCCTAAACATTCTTTGGTATTTTCCCCCAAAAGTCTGTTCACACAGTGCCAGAGTCCATGGCAAGAATCCTGGCTTGGTCATTGGCTGGCTGGTGTCAGATGGTTGCAAAACATGGTGACTGAAGTAAACAGTGTCCACAGTTTACACAGAGTCCCAAGATTTTAAGTGTCCCTGCAGCCAAACCCTGTACTTTTATTGATTCATTTCCCCAGCATTAAGTAGCCACCCCTGTGCCCTGTTGAGTGACTGCACACTTTAACCTGTTGCATTAACCCTCTTGCAGTTGCTGCTGCTGCCATTTCTGAATGTCTCCAGTCAGCACACACATAGCCCCATCAAACTCTTTCTATGTAGTCCACACAAGTACATTTATTCATACAAGGCCCCTTCTTTGCCCAGTACCATCCTGCCACCACGTAAGCACTTTATTTATTGATTTCTCTGTCATTAGTTCTATCTCTGAACTTTGCCCCAGCACTAGACAGGACTCCCACTGCTTCAAAAGGGGTGCCACCTCATTAATATTCATGAGACATCTTCCGTATCCTCGAGTGCGATTGGCGCTTACAAGAAATTGCCTTTTCTTTCTTTTCAGCTGCCTCTCTGGTCCTGCGAATGGTCTTGATCCCTCTCTTGACTTTCCCTGAGACCTGGACCACCAGAGATGATAGCCAAAATGGCCGTGGAATGGCCAAAAGAAAATACACTACTGCGCATGTGCGGAGCTCGCCACAAACCAGCTCCTCTGGCCCCGCTGTCTCCAAAATCCCATACAGGGGCTGGCAGGAAAGGCAGAAAACACAGGGGGCAAGCCAGAAAAGACCAGGACTCAGCCAAAAAAAGAATGGGGGTAGAACCAAAACCCTGGGAAAATATAGCCTTTACGGGGCTTAACAGGTAAGCCCCCCGACAGGAAGGGTTACAAATATGTTGTTTGTCTTATCTGATGATGGTTGTCTGTGGTTGCTTTCATGGTCTTGTCCTTTTGCTATTTGGATAGGTGGGGAGATAGGGTTAGAAACCCTAATGCCACATTTCTGTACTTTTGTAGCATTACATTGAACCCTAACTGGTGCATTAACATAGTTTTTGTAATGTTTTTTGTAAATAATATATATATATATATATATATATATATATATATTCTTGAATCTAATTTTTTAAGAGAAAGAGAAGAGGAAAAAAATGTGAGTGTTGGGTCTGGGAGTGGTACCTTGGAGTGGTGGCTATGCTGTTGATGGGAGCTGAATGCTGTCCATCCCCCATGCAGTACATCTGTATTGGGCACCGTCAGTGGCAGCAGTAGCATGGGCAAGAAAAAGGGGCAGCTGCAAGGCAGTAGGAGGAGCGGGTGCTAGAGGAGGCAGCATCCCCCCATCACAAGTGCAACAAGTCAAATGGTGCATGCTCAGGGACTGAGGGATGGCACATGTGGTGCCCCTCCATAAGAGTGGGCCCAGGGACAAACCAGGGAAATATAGACTAGTGAGCTTTACTTCTGTTGTAGGGAGACTATCCCTAAGAAAAGGCTGGTGAGCTTTCTGGAGGGGAATGGTATCCAGGATGACAGACAACATGGGTTTGTCTTGGGCAGATCCTGTCAGACAAACCTGGTTGACTTTTTTGATTGGGTGGTGAGGGCACTGGATAGGGGCCATGGGCTGGATGTCTTGTACCTGGACTTCAGCAAGGCCTTCTAATCGGTGCCACATGGAAGATTGACCAGCAAGTTGAGAAGCCTAGAAGCAGGGGAAAAACTGGGTGGGTGGGTTAGGAGCTGGTTATAGGACAGGGAGCAGAAGGTAGTCATTGTGGGGAGAGCTCTCAGCTCCCAGAGCTGTAACCAGTGGGGACCCACAAGGACCGATGCTATTTAACATCTTCATTGCTAACATATCAGATGGAATTAAGAGTAAGGTCAGCCTCTTCACAGATGTGTGACAGGATGGAATAAGGGCCTGTCCCATTTGTTATGTAGAAAGAGTTACATGCAAGGATCTGTTCTATCAGCTCCTTTTCTGTCTCTTGTCTGTTTGTTGCGCAACCAAATTTTCTTGTGAGACCTAGGAACTGATCACTCTGCTGGCTTTGTAATTATCTGCCTCTCGCTATCTCTCTGCCTTCACTTGCTGTTTCTGTCTTTTCTTCCCCTTGCATATTTGCAGTTATAAAAATATATGTGAATATTTGTGTGAAACTGTAGTGATGCTGGGATCCCTTGGTTGGAAAATGTATATAATTATACTGTTGAAATAATTGCAAAAAGCTATTTGGAATTTAGGGGGTTAATGTGAGATGCAGTTTGCATACTCCTTGCAGATCTGTCAACAAGAGGTCAGTTCTGGGTCGCCATGTTCTGTTTGTTGCACCGGCAAGGAAACTGACAAGAACACCTTGAGAAAAGCAAGATGTTCTCTTTAATGAGTTCCCTGGCAAACACTTGTTATAAAAGGAGGAGAAATATTTTTGCTAGAGAGACTGAGATTTGAAATTGAGAAGATACACTCAGAAGAAGGGCTTTGTTTTCTCTGTTTGTACTGCCTTTGTAAATAGTTATTCTGATAATAATAATAAAATGCCGCTTGCAAATTTTATAACTGTTCCTGGTTTCCCTATGCTTCCTGACCTGTGCCTCAATGACAAGATGACACAAAGATTTGTGCGGGGGTGGATAGTGTGGTAGGGGGACAAGTACTCCAAGAGGATTTGATAAGACCTGAGTGCTGCTCAGACACATGGCAGCTGGGGTTCAACACTAAGAAGTACAAAGTCTTGCACTCGGGTGCCAGAAACCTGGAATTTGCTACTGGTTGAGGGGAGTGCAGTTATCCTCTTCAGTGTAGGAGAAGGATCTGGCAGTACTACTAACAGGGGACATGAATCATTCAGTGTAGTGTAGTTGGGCAGTGGCAAAAGCAAATAAGATGCTGGGGTGCATTGCCAGAGGAATCACCTCTAGGAGAGAGGAAGTCATTCTGCCCCTGTACAGGTCCCTGGTGAGACTGCATTTGGAGTATTGCATGCAGTTCTGAGCCCTTATTTGAAAAGGAATGTCAAATTACTGGAGGGGGTTCAATGCAGGGCAACAAATATGATCCTTGGACTAGGGGACAAACCATATGAGAAGAGATTGAGGGAACTCAACATGTCTTCCCTGGAGGATAGAAGGGAGATGGGGGATATGATTGAGACCTTCATATACAGTACTTTAAGGGCATGAACAGAGTTAATACTGATGGTATGTTTAGATTAAAAGGGGGGGGGGACACCAGGGGACATAGTCTGAAATTGGAGGGAAGAAGATTCAGGAGAGAAATGAGGAGGCATTATTTCATGGAAAGGGTGGTGGCAAGGTGAAATGTGCTGCCAGAGTAGGTGATATCAGTGAAATCAGTGGGCAGCTTTAAGAAGGCGGGACAGAGTCAAAGGAAGGACAGAACTGAGGGAAGATGGGGAGGGGTGATGGCAGAAGGGGGCAATAAATCAGAAGAGGCGGGCAACGGGTGGGGGGCAGCTGCAGTTCAATAGCCTGGATGCTGCGCACTCGAGCAGACTCAATAGACTGTATGGCCTTTATCTGCTGGCATTTTTGTATGTTCGTAAGGCCGGAAACTGGACTGGAAAGGCTCATAGATGTCATTTTTCTCCAGACGTTGTTCCAGCTGCACCACTACCACCAAAAAAGGAAGGTTCTTAATGGGTCTATAGTTGGAGAGATCATCAGGATCCAGAGAAGATTTCTTAAAAAGAGGCTTAACCACTGTCCTTTTGAGGGCAGATGGAAAAATCCAGCATAAAATTATTCATTTATGGTATAGGATCCCATCTGTTCTTTTTTAAAATGCATTTAATACCAGATGACAACTGTTGGAGGTGTACATCCCCTGGGGGCAATCTGTTTCATATTTTATGGTCATGTAACCTTATTTGCCCTTTTTGGTAGAGACTTCATCGATTTGCAATTGTCGTTCTTGGACATAATGTACCATTTTCTGCCCCTTTATTTCTATTGAGTATTATTGACTATGCGCTACATCTTCCCCGCTTAGCACCTAAATGGTTGACAATCCTCTGTATGCAAGCTAAGCATCTTATTTTAACCCACTATCTCCCTCTTTGCCTTCTTTTGATGAAATATTAGCCAATCTTTCACAACCTGCCTCATTGGACCATCTTACCTACCTAGCCTTAGATCGCATTTCAGACTTTATGGCTTGTTGGCAGCCCTATTATGATTTTTTTGAACTCTACAGATACACAGAATACGTATGTTCTCTTGGTGTCCATCTTTATGTACCTCTTTCTGTTTTTCCAGTTGATATTATATTATGTCTCTCAGTTTTATGTTGTTATGCCTCAGAAGTTAGTTACTATTTGTATTGTTGTATATCTTTTGTATACTGAACCTGATTAGGTTCAGAAGTTTTAGGCATATATGGGAGTATGTACTTGTATCGCTAACATTTATGGATGTTGTATGCTTTACTTACTGTCCGCTATGTTACTTACACAATACCTCTTTTGGCATGTGTTGTTTTTCACTATGCATATATGCCTTAAAATAATAAAAAAAGATGAACTACAAAAAAAATCCTCTCCCCAAGGAAACACCTAATGATCTCCACAACAATTGGACTGAGTGTATCCCAGCACTCTAAAAGAAGTCAAGTCAGCCCAGAGTCCAACATACAGAAAGTGGGATGCATTCCAGAAACCACCCAGAGGACATCATCCACCAACACTGGCTCAAACTACCCATAAAAACGGAGTGCCTCTCTCCATCAAAGATAGGGTACTGTCAGCCAATGACAGGCTGCTTGAGGATACCCCAGCCTGAATGGAGGACACCTTATCCAGAAAGAACCAGTTAAACTCCTCACATTTATTAGCAGAAAAGACACTGCAGGATTGGAGACAGACTGGATTTAATATGCCCTACAACATCACTGCACAGCACCATAAGCGGAGTACGAGCTCAAACCACCGGATGTCTCGTAAGTTGCTTCTCAAGCAAGTGACATTTTTCCTACTCCAACTCATTCTCGTGTTGCTCTTATTGGCTGGGAATGTTCATCCCAACCCTGGACCGACAAGCCCACTTTCTCCTAGCAACCAGAATCAGACTGGGACAATTGCAATGGCCTCAATCAGCATCTGCAATTTGCTTTGTAAAATGGATAGGCTTCAAGTTTGGGTAGCACAGAAAAACCCAGACTTCAGTAGTTGAAACATGGCTATCGCTGAAAATCCCAGACTCAGCTGTTATTATACCTGGCTGCACCATCTTCAGACTAGACAGGCAAACAAACATGGAGGAGGAGGAGGTGTCATTTACATTAAGGACACTCTCATGGGATATGCACTACCAACTTGTAGCCTTGGTGATGCGGCCCAGGCACTAGCCATCAAGGTACTTCTCAGGGCTCACAACAAAGCCCTAACAATTGTGATTGCCTACCTGCCACCCAAGGACCACGTCTCTGGCTTCCATAGCTTCATGGAGTATGCCATAAATCTGCCCCATAACTCAGAGATGATAATTATGGGAGACTTTAATGTCAACTGGCGCTCCACTGCAGTCGGTGCCTTTAAGGATACAATCTCTGCACATAACCTGACTTAGCTCATTTCATCACCAACCAGGACTAATTATAATACAGGTACTAGTACCCTAATAGACTGGATTCTTTCCAATTGCCCTGACAGAATCTCAAATGTGGCTGTGCTCCCTAATGCATTTGGTGACCACTCCCCCATTACCTGTACCTGGTTGAACAAATTTAACAAGCCCCCACCTAAAATAACTCTCAGTAGAGTATTAAAATGGAGTCACCTTGACTCTCTGAAGCAATATCTACTGAACATTGACTGGTCCATACTGGATACCACCAAAGATGTTAACATTGCCCTGGACCACTTCATCACACAGTTCAGTGAAGCCTGTGATATCCATGCACCTTTGAAAAAGAGGAAAATTTGAGGCACCAACAATCCCTGGATCTCAACAAAACTTATCAGCCAGCTGCAGCATAGGGATCACCTCTGGTACTGTGCCAAGGCTACTGGTAAGCTAGCTGATGTACAACAATACAAAGCAGCCAGAAATAAATGCACTCAGGCAATACGATCTACAAAAAGCAAATCTTATATGAAGGAACCCACAAATACCTGGGGTGACAGTAAGAACCTTTGGAGCAATATAAAAGACCACGAAGCAGCATCGACTATGCTCAGTATTAATGGTGTCCCCAATCTGGACCCTCAGACAATAGCCAATACCTTTCATAGTGCCTTCATGGACCTGAGTAGTATCTTCCCACCTGACTTCTTCGACAACTCCACTGACAGCAGCTCTCCGGGGCTAAAGATCAACTCTTGGATCCTCCTCCTTTTTACTTCAAAGAGGTCCCCCCACATTTGGTCAGGAAATGCCTTGAAAAAGTTCTTGGGAAGTCAAGGCACAGTGGGGACTCCCTTGACCTTAAACTTGTAGCCCTTACAATTGATGTAATACCTTTGCCCTTAGTTAAGATTCTGAACCTCTCTCTAAGGCTTGGTCAGTTTCCTCAGATTTGGAAGTCAGCCATGGTTACCCCAGTACACAAAGGTGGGGCCGCATGCTACACTCCAATTATAGACCTATCTCAATAATTAAACCTCTCTCTAAGGTGCTTGAGCATATTGTTGCTGATCAACTGCAAGAGTACTTGGAAAAATACTCTATCCAATGCACACAGCAGCACCTCTGCATTGCTGGAATTCACCGGATACATTCACCATGTGCTGGATCAAGGATGACTTGTGGGCGCAGCCTTCATTGACCTTTCAAAGGCCTTTGATACAGTGAATCACTCTCTTCTCCTCAAGCAACTGTCCTCCATTGGCCTCTCTACTGAAGTACTGTCCTAGTTTGAAAGCTATCTGGTTGACCAACCTCAATGGGTGAAAATATCTAATGTCACCTCAGACCACCAAGAAGTCTGCTCCAGAGTGCCACAGGGCTCCATCCTGGGGCCACTCCTCTTTAGTATCTTTCTTAACAACCTTCCTCACTCCTGTAACCAACTGTCCCTCCTCTATGCGGATGGCGCAGTCATCTTCACCAGCAGCTCCGACCCAGAGTCCCTGGAACGGCAACTCAATATAGCTTTAAAGAAGTTGAGGAATGGTTCAGAATCCACAAATTGATTTTAAACTACAAAAAAAACAAAGTTATGTTATTCAGTGGTGCTCCTAACAAATACAAAAACAGTACTCTAACCATCAGGAACTCCTCTGGTGTCCCCCTTGAGCAAGCCCAAGACTTCAAGTATCTTGGTGTGACTGTTGACAGCTCTCTTTCCTTCACCAAGCACATTGACAATGTTGCCAGGCCTGTTAACCTCAGGATTGGGCTACTACATTGACACAAACATAATCTAATGCAAGAAGCTCTTAGACTGGCTACTTATAGTTTGATAATATCCATTGTTGACTAAGCCTGGTCATCTATGGCTCAGCCACTGCCACCTACCTCCACAGAATATCAATGGCGCTTAACAAAGCCAGCCATCTGCTTGCTGGTGCAGCATGCCTCATCCATAAATGTGAATTATATGAACAATTTGGTTGGCTTCAGTTACATGGGAGGATTCAATACCAAACATGCTTTACAGGGCTGCTTCATCTCCCCCACGGTCGGACAGCACCCAGCCGACCGAGACCAGGACACCCACCTGCAGCTCTTTGGAAGCTGCCTGCCCTTGAACAGGGCTGCTTCAGCTCTCCCACAGTCAGACGGCACCCTGCCGACTGAGACCAGGACTCCCGCCTGCAGCTCCTTGGAAGCTGCCTGCCCTTGAACAGGGCTGCTTCAGATCCCCCACGGTCAGACGGCACCCAGCCAACTGAGACCAGGATGCCTGCCTGCAGCTCCTTGGAAGCTGCCTGCCCTTGAACAGGGCTGCTTCAGCTCTCCCACAGTCAGATGGCACCCTGCCGACTGAGACCAGGACTTCCGCCTGCAGCTCCTTGGAAGCTGCCTGCCCTTGAACAGGGCTGCTTCAGATCCCCCATGGTCGGACGGCACCCAGCCAACCGAGACTAAGATGCCCGCCTACAGCTCCTTGGAAGCTGCCTACCCTTGAACAGGGCTGCTTCAGCTCCCCCACAGTCAGACGGCACCCAGCCAACCGAGACCAGGATGTCTGCCTGCAGCTCCTTGGAAGCTGCCTGCCCTTGAACAGGGCTGCTTCAGCTCCCCCATGGTTGGATGGCACCCAGCCAACCGAGACCAAGACACCCGCCTGCAGCTCCTTGGAAGCTGCCTGCCCTTGAACAGGGCTGCTTCAGCTCCCCCACGGTCAGACGGCACCCAGCCGACAGAGACCAGGACGCCCACCTGCAGCTCCTTGGAAGCTGTCTGCCCTTGAACAGAGCTGCTTCAGCTCCCCCACAGTAGGACGGCACCCAGCCGATCGAGACCAGGACGCCCACCTGCAGCTCCTTGGAAGGTACGGTGACAGCGCAGCCAATCAGAACACGGGCGCTTCCAGCAAACCTGCTCCGACTGGCCAGGACTTTTTCCCCTGCTTTTGCCACCTTGTGCTTTTTACAAATCGATTTAGCTGCAACTAAGCAAAATTCAAGTGTCTCATAGAAGATTTCAACTGTATTAGCTGGATTGTAATTTCTACTACTGTTTTAAAGTGCTTACAGCTCTTCTGTTGTTTTCTTGCTCCTGCACCCTCCCCCCCATCCAAGCACTCTGCCTTGGTGCCAAAAAGTCTCACTCTCCTTTGTCTTGCTAAATTGTTCAATCTAAACCTGTCCTGCCTCTACGCTATTTAACCCCTGCTAATTTTCTTCTCTTCAGCTGCCTGCCCTTGAACAGGGCTACTTCAGCTCCCCCACAGTCAGACGGCACCCAGCCGACCAAGACCAGGACGGCCACCTGCAGCTCCTTGGAAGGTACAGTGACAGCTCAGCCAATCAGAGCACGGGCGCTTCCAGCAAACCCGCTCCGATTGGCCTGGACTTTTTCCCCTGCTTTTGCCGCCTGGCACTTTTTACAAATAGATTTAGCTACAACTAAGCAAAATTCAAGTGTCTCATAGAAGGATTTTCACCCCCACCCACCCCCACCCCACTCCCTCCACTGATTAAATACACCTATTGCCCGTCCACATTCCCTCTCGCTCCATCATTGGTTAGTAAACCTAGCAGCACTCGCTCCCTCATTGGCTAATAAGCCTAGAAGCACTGCTTGCTCCCTCATTGGCTACCTAAAACCCTCATTCCCTCTGCTTCCCTATTGGTTCCTAGTGCTTACAGGTCCCTATCATTTCCCTGCTCCTGCATCCCAACCCTCCACCTTCTCCACTAAGTAACTACAGCACCTACCTTCCCCGCTAAGTAACCACAGCAGTTGGGTCCTTCTAGCACCTGATCCGCGCCATGATCCTTCTACCAGGCCACCTGACCCTGTTCATCCCTATTCTCATCTCCCTCCTTCCCTTCCTTTCCAACATGCCACCCACCTCTCCCATGCCTCCCTCCCAAATCCTGCCAAACCTCGTTGAGCTCTCCCACCCCTCCAGCCCGGCATCCACCTCCCCTTTCACCCAAGCATGGACACACTCTGCCAAAAGTCCCAGCCCATTTCTTTTCAACCCATCGCTCCCCTGGGTCATTTTTCAACTTACTCCCCCATGCTCAGCTCATACACGCCATCAATCTAAGAGACATCCGCTCCCAGTCGGTCACATACAGCTATTCGCTCACTACCTAACTCTCACTCACCTGCTCCTTGCAGCAGGTGACATTCACCCTAACCCTGTCCCCAATACTACCCCCATGCCCCTCTCCAACATCAGCCTCTTCTTCAACTCACTCTGGGGACCTTCTCCCACGTGGCCTGCGCCTCCTGCACCTAAATATAAGAAGCCTTGTCCACAAGCTTGACTCCCCTTAGGTTCTTGCCATCCACTATGCTCCAGATATCCTCACCCTGTCCAAAACCTGGCTCAATAAAAACATCAACGATTCCTCTGTCGCTATCCCAGGCTACACTATGGCCCGCCAGGATAGAGCCTCTAAAGGCGATGGAATAGCCATCTACATAAACTCAGACTTGCACTATTCAGTGGTCCTGACCAAGGCCGAACCAAAAGTCCTTGAAGTAATACTAATTCGGCTTGTCCTTCCCTTCTCACTACCAATCTACATTGCTGGGATATATACTGCCGACCTGGTACACCAGCTTCTGCTGTCACCGACCTTCTCAAGCAAATCTCCTGCAGTAGCCACGACAGGGGAACTCTACATTATGGGTGACCTTAACCACAATTGGCTAGCTCCTGCCCTCAACAAATCCAGGACTGAAATTTCCACCCTTAACCTCTCAAAAATCATTACTGAGCCCACCCAGCTTAACCTAATATCTGGTAACCACTCGCTCATTGACTGGGTCCTTGCCACACACCCTCACCGGGTCAAACAAGCCGGTATTCTTCCTGACTCCCTCAGCGACCACCATGTAACCTTCTTAGTGCATAAAATCCACCACACAAAATCCCCCATTAAATCTGTAGTCCAACGCTCCTATAAATCCCTCAATCTAGCCCCTGTATTAGATGACCTTGTGCTAGCAAACTGGACCCCTGCCCCTCCTACGTTTTCCATTGATGATGCCTTCCTACACTTTAAAAACACATTCCTCAGCATCTGGAACACACACGCCCCACTGTGTCGTACAAGAGCATGAGGAAACCACCTACCTTGGATCACCCAAGACCTGATTGCATTTCAAATCGCATGGGACAAAGCCTGGAAAACGCATAAATCCTCACGCCTCTCACAACACCTCTCCACATACCGCATGCTCTGTAACAAGTGCACCAGAGCCACTCGTCTTGCAAAAGTAGAGTACTTCAGCAGCTCCCTCCAGTCAAACTTTAATAAACCCTCAAAATTCTGGAAGGTCATTCACTCCCTTTTCACCCCACTGGCTGCCAATCCTACTCCAATGCTAAATGTTAATAACTCTCTCCTATCAGAGCCCACAGCAGTTGCCACTGAGTTCAATGTGTACTTCTCCACTTGTGCTGCCACCCTCCTCTCTTCCCTGCCCAACACTACACCTCTCGCACCGCCTACAGATGTAAAGACCCAGACTAGGCCCCGCTCCTTTTCCTTCACAGGCATCTCTGCAACTGAGGCCCTAGATGCATTACTTTCTCTCAACCCTTCAAAAGGCAACTCCTCGGATGGATTAGACCCCAAACTTCTATACCTCTCTGCCCCCGCTATAGCAACTCCGCTTGCCAAACTCCTAAACCAATCCTTTGCTGCCGCTGCCATCCCCCATGCATGGAAGCTCGCCATTGTCATCCCTCTGCCAAAAGGAGGTGCCCCTACCTCCCCCTCTAACTACCACCCTATCTCCCTCCTCCCAGCCCTAGAAAAACTACAAGAGCACCTTGTGCTCACCCAACTTACCTTCTTCCTCACTGACTCCAAATTCTTCACGCCTTTCCAGTTTGGCTTCAGGAAGGGGCACTCCACTACCTCCTCCCTGATAAGGCTTACAGACACTATCCTGACAGGCATGGACCTTGCAAAAGCCTTCGACACCGTCTCCCACCCCATATTGCTCTCGAGTCTTGCTGAATCAGGCCTCTCTGTCGCAGCCACAAACTGGTTCAGATCATACCTCTCTGATAGAACTCAGTCCGTTAGAGTCTCAAATGCGATCTCTACCCCCCTTCCCTTAACTACCGGTGTCCCACAGGGGTTGGTTCTTGGTCCCATTCTGTTCTCTATATTCCTAAATGACCTACCACTCATTTGCTCTACTTCTTCAATCCACATGTATGCAGATGATACTGTACTCTACTACTCAAGCTCCGCCCCGATGTGGTATAATCAAACCTCCAAGCTGACTTCAACAAGGTACAGCAATGGTTTAGCTCGTACCAGCTCTCCCTAAATGCAAAAAAAACTGTCACTATGACCTTCAGCACACGACAACGCCTGGCCAGACTCCCCTTCCTTCCCTACTTCGCTACCCTGGATGGTCAGAAACTTGAAGATGTCTCCTCGTTCTGTTACTTGGGGGTCTGGCTCAACAGGCATCTCTCCTTCTCTGACCACATTGATACTATCTCAAAAAAACTATGCCCCATGCTCAGTGCACTGTATAGGAACTGCAGCATCCTAACTCCCCGAGTCCGACATAAACTGGTCCTGAAGATGATACTGCCCTCCATCGACTACTGCGACATTGTATACAGTGCAGCCCCGAAGTCCACCCTATCTAAACTGGACACACTTTATAATGCCTTCTGCCGCTTTGCTCTCGATGCCTCTCCCCTCACCCACCACTGTGACCACTACCAAGCCTTGGCACTACCATCCTTCAAAAACTGACACATCTCTCACTGTGCTAAATTTGTCTCCAACCTATGGCTTGGGTCCATCCTCTCCTACCTTGCCACCATGCTCACAGATGCCCCACCCCCCCATTATCTTAGATCCAGTGACTCCCACCAACTTTCAGTCCCTAGGCGGAAGACCTCTACCGGTCAAGCTGCCTTCTCACACTGGCTACCAAGCTCTGGAACGCCCTCCCACCTCAACTTTGGCACTCCTCCCCTTCCTACTCTCTGTCTACCACCCTAGCAAACTTCCTTACTACAAATTTCTCCTGTCCCTGAATCTGCCATGCTCCACTATCCCCTCCCCAGTGCCTGACCAGCGGCCTTAGCCTTGTTACAGAAGCTGGCATATAACCCCAACCTTGCACTTATGTCCTGGGCCTATTTTGCCCTATGTACTGTGTATAACTGTATAACTGTGACATACGTCCTCTGTTGTTTACAGTTGTTACTACTGTGCTAATTTACCTTGTCTGCTGCGTCTTGTCACAAAAATTGTTATTTGATACTATAATATCCTAAGCATTCAATGTGCACTGCTTGTATATTCATGCAATCGTGTATCCTTATGCTGCTTTTTATTTGCTTCTGTTAACTGTTCACTTGATAACTGTTCACTTGATAACCTGCGTGTACCCTCCCCAAGGTCGCACCAGGAGACGAGCATCTTGTTGCTCAGTGTGCCTTTCCTGGTGAAACAATTGCAATAAATAAATAAATAACGAAAAAAGCACTTCTCGGGCTCTTGCCTCCTGGTGTGGCTAACCTTCTTACCCCCTTCTCCTGTTCTCAACACACATATAATTCAGCCAATCAGATCATCTCTGTTCCAAGATGTCAAACTGCCCAAGGGCAACGTTCATTTGATTATAGGGCACCTCTGTGGTTTAATGTGCTGCCGCTGGAAATCTCCTCCATTTTGAAAGTGGGACTGTGCGAAACAGCCCTTAGCCAACATCTCATAATTAATAGTTCCTGCGATTATTTCACCTAACTGGGCTGTCTCACTGTAAGTCTCTGACCGCCCACTCCTTGCCCACTGGCCCAACCTCCCCCTCCTGTATAGCTCTGTCCTCTGCCCTGCCCTCCTTTCCCCCACTTGTGCCTTCACCCTCTCACCCATCTCTCCCCTGCTTCCTACTGTATTCTCCTTCGCCTCCCTTAACCTTCCTAAATTCCTCCTTTCCTCCCTGTTTGACAATGCCCTCTGGGCTGCAACATTAGCTTGACTCACCTGGCTACTCGTTTGACTCTCTGCTTACTGGGATTCTCTGCAACTCATTTAAAAGCTGTTTTAAATTGTATGTTGTTGCTTATCCAGTATCCAATTGTGTGTATGTATGTTAATTATTCAATACCCAATTGTATGTATGTATGTATGTTTCCCCTCCTGCTGACATGGAGACTTTGTAAATTAGCTGTTTTGTGCTCAAAGGTTGTAATCCAAGAATGAATAAATAAAAATAAATAATAGTCTGTCTACAATGTTGCAGGGCTGAAGTTGCCAGTTCCTTCCAGCAGTAATCACCCATGACAGGAATGTTGACTTTTTCAAAGTGATGGCACACTGATATTCATCACAATGAGCCCTCAGCAACAATTTATCTGCCTCTGAGCAGGACCTCCACCAACAATGTTCCAGCCTCTTCCTCTTTACCTTCAGCCTCCTAAGATCACCATCAAACCATGGTGACTTATGGTGGGAAATCAATGGGAGGACATGAAGTGGTGCTAGGGAGTCAACCGCAGTCACAAATTCCAGGTTATAACTCTCCATGGCTGCCTTGGCTCCCATTGTACAAGCCGTCTCCATGCCTCTGATGTCCCATACTGCCAAGAAGTTCTGAGGCTCCAGATTTCTAAAAGAGTGGTAACTGACTGTCTCCACTCAGGAGGTTAAACGTGGAGCCCCACAGAGGAATTGCATGACATAATGATCCAACCAAATGACCGGATCAACCCTGATATCACTAATATCAAGACCCAACAAGAAAACCAGATCCATGGTGTGGTCATGCTGGTAGGCACCAGTGGCAACTGCCAGTACAAAGCCCAGGAAAGACATCACCTGGAGGAACTACATTCAAAAAAAGGAGATGTTTCATAATTGACTCAAGCATTAAAGTCACCCAAGACCAAAAAGGTCAATGTGACTCCACCACCAGATTGGCCATGAAAGTCTCAGGTTCCTGCAAGAATTCCTGCCATATCCAGGAGTATGGTATATTAGCATGATCTTGCAACTTGTACCCAGCCCACCTTTACCACCATGCATTCAAACAATTGAGTATCTCCTATGGGGTATGCCATCAGCCCTAAAGTAGATCTAAAACAGATGGCTACCTGCCCCTCCTGTGCTCCCACCTAGGGCAATGCACCACAGAAAAACCTGGCGGAATGGATGCATCAGTCACAGGGCCTAAATCATCCCCCCAACCAGGTCTCTGTGATATATACCAGATCTGCTGAGGAATCTGCAATGAAAGCCTCTGTTATGGCTGTTTTATTCCTAAGAGACCTGGTGTTACCAAATACTGTCCTAAGGGGAGGAACTGAGTTGGCTGGTCCATTGTCTACCTGTTGACCAGAAAACTCAGGAGCCCAGGGAATAGGAATCAGGTAGGGAGGACCCCTTTCCTGACAAAATCTACTCCCTGGGCTCCTCCTAGATACCACACTTCTGATTCTGCCCATAGAGAAGATCTACATAGTGAGCAGCACCCTGGAGGACCCCAACCCCCTGCAGCGGTTAACCTCAGCAGCAGGCAGAGTACAAGGCAGCTTTCCATAGGGGCACTACTCTAGTAGGTGCTCCACAGAGTAGATTACAGGGGCCTGGTGCTAAATGACACGTAGAAAAACTCAACCTCCCAGTGCCTCAAATAAAATAACCCACCCATACAGTGACAACAAGTATCCCTCCCAACATCACCCCACACTAATAACCACCTTTTAACAATATGCAACCTCTGAATTAGTCCCCAACAGCCACACACCATTCATACCATTTACACACACTTAAACCAAAATCAAACATACCCCAATACACTCCAACTTAAAACAATGAACAAAATATTTGAAATAAATCCTTTGACCGAGTCCTTGGTTCCAAGAAATCCAGAACAACTGTATCAATGCAAATTACAAAGCACAGAATTATAAGAGTTTTGATGTGATGCACCACTCCTGTTGCCACCAGGTAAAGGGCTAAGACCAAATGCCGTCAGTGTTTAAACACATTTGTTGGAATAGTCAGAACTCTTCTTCAAAATTAGCTTGGAACAGAAAGGTCAAAGTAGAGTATCAAACTGATGTCGAGACTGGGGAACAACCACACACAGAAGCACAGAACAGGGGCACCAGTCCACACTAGAAAATGGGGGGGGGCCCTCTTGCCACAACTCCACACCCCAGTGCTGACTCCCAAACATAAATGGGGAAACTGGGGACTAATGGACAATATACCTACTTGAAGCTGAAGCATAGGGAGGAATGGGAAGCCCATCACTAAAGGTACACTGCCAACCCCTTTAGGCCTCAAATGGTACCTAGTTTAAAAAACACATTTTATGACTGGTCACATTCTGTAGAGACTGCTGATATAGCTGGTAACTTGATTCTGGTTCTTTTTTTGTTTTTAAAAATTGAAAAACAGGCTGCCTGCATACTTGTGTTAGCAGTTAGCACACACTAAAGCAGCCAGCACACAGCATACACAGCTGGGACTGTGTGGACAGCGGAGCCCTTAAAGGCTTCCCTGGAACCCCTTTCCAACCACACTAAAGCAGCCAGCACACAGCATACACAGCTGGGACTGTGTGGACAGTGGAGCTCTTAAAGGTAATCTATAGCCTCCTAGCATGAATGACTAACCAACACCCCTGGTTAAACCCAGCACTGATACCTTGAAAAACCTGCCCTCATCCTAGCCTAGCCAGGTGCACTAGTAAGCTATTAATCCTTCTTCCCGCTCTGCGTACTGCCCCCCAACCCCCTTTCTCCCACTTTCCCAACCATAGTCTATCAATGGACCATTCATGGTCTCCAAGGCTGAGCCACCCCGAGAAACATCCAAGCAAGGGTGTAGACAGGCATATTCACTGAATATATTTGTGTACAGTTTTGTTGAGTGTCTGTCACAAACCATAAGCCACTCTGTTAATATTATCATTCTAATCTGCAATATTTGGGTTAGTGTAGGCCACTGAGGAGTGTCCAATACATGTATAACCTCTTTAGAGGGTAGAGGAATCATGTGACAACAATCTGACTTGTTTGGAAGGGGGTGTCATTTGGAAAGGATGTGTACATTTTTTAATGGGGGGGGGTGTAACTGTTGGAGACTGTGTACAAAACAGAAATTTCTGGCTACACCCCTGCATCCAAGACATAACCTAAATCCTCTTACAATCGCTGTTTGCCTAAAATTCTCATGTACTACTCTTTAATTGCCTAATGTGCTGAACCCTGTAACAACTGTATTTGTTCTGAACCTGTAACTACTGTATTTGTGTCTTGTATTATTTGTCCATCCTGACGTGGAACCTTTGAAAAAGAGCTCACGCTCGAAGGTCTTCCGATATTTACAAATAAATAAACAAATAGCTGGACTCTGTTGTGGAGACTGCCCCGCCCACCCAAGGCCAGCCCTTAATTTATTGACATCATAAAGTCATGTGACCCTTCCTAATTTTTCTCCTAAGTGCCCATTTTCCCATTAGCTGGTTATCGTATCTGACCACTTGGGATCAGTGCTGCACCTCCTCCAGCACTATTTTTCTTTCTCTTTCTCTCTCTCTCTCTCTCTCTCAAACTCTAGCTCTGCTCCCACCTCCCGTGTTCCCATTCTTAAGCCACTTTTCCTCACCCCTTGCACACTTGATCCCACCATCCAATCGAGCAACTATGTATGCTGCCAGTCTGGGGCATGTCTGAGGGTCTGCTCACACTCCACCCCATTCACAAAGGCGTAGAGTTCTGGGCAAGGGGGGGGCAGGATATGGCAGTGGGGACCCTGCCATATATTTTGCATGGCCATCCAATGACAACCACCAGCTGTGGTGGGACAGGGAATCCCCCTACCATGCTGCCCCAGCACACTGAACTGTCAGAGAGGGCTGGGGGCATCCATCTGAGCACTCACCTGTACTTTTAAAACAAGGCAGACCCATGTCTACCCCAAATCCCCTGCTTACACAGAGCAGGGGATCCACTTTGGGGCCCAGGATGGGCATCCAATTGGATGCCTTCCTGTGTTTGTTGATATGCCCCCTGTACAGCAGTGTGCCAAGGGTTGGGATCACAGAAAGGCATCCTGCAGAGGTGCATGGTTGTGCATACTGTGCACCCTGTGCCTGTCCACAGGTGTGGAGCTACACAGGCTGGATACATGTGAATTGCGCATACCCGGCCTGCAATAGTGCATAGTTTCCATAGTCTTTTCTAGGGTCCCCATCTTGCACTATGAGTTTTTTTCCTTTTTGTATTCTTTGGTAACCGGATAAGGCCCACTAGGCACAAGTGCCTATTTTCAGGGGTGACCTGAGAGCACTGGGGAGGTCAAGTGACTTGCTCAGACTCACACAGTATGGAATTGGAGGTTGTGGGAATCAAACCCAGGTCTGCTGGATGTACTAAGCTCATTTACAGTTTGTTGCTCTAACCCATAGGATATACTGCCAGCCCTGGTAATTGCAGCTGCTAAAGAGCTGTTAATCCCTGGGTCGCCCCTGAAAAAGGGACCATTACGGTCTCAGTGGGCCTACCCGGTCACCAAAATTTAAATAAATAAAAATCCCATCAGGCCATCTTGGAACACTGAGGAAGAGTAGCAGAGCTTGCTAAATCAGGGATTTTTGTAACTTCATTGACTGCCGTGGTAGCTCTGCAATAATCAAGATAAACAAGCAGAGGGTTAGCTGAACTAGTCCAGGTCAATTTGGACTATGCCCAGAAAAGTAAAACAAAGTTAAAGGCAAGCCTTGCCTTGTTTTGGTGGTCCAAAGGGGTTGCAAGAGACATTACAGGGGTTGTAAAGAAATCATAGGGGGTGTCAACCACAATGGCAGGACACCCCTTAATGACACCCTTCCAGACGTCCCTCACTGTTACAAGCAGTGTGAGAATTAAGGAGGACCCATAGGGACTTGGCTGCTATAATTATGAAGTCAGTGTCCCTGTAGCTCACATTGTACTGCTGTTTTATGACACAGGGAAGGCAGCTGTGTTTAAAGATAATGTCTCACTGGCCCCCATAGCTCCTATACCGTCGTTCCAATACTGGTTTCAAGAAAAGGAAATTGATAAAAGTTTAAAAAATGCTGGACTGGTTTGTGCTGTGGGCACTTGAACATGAGATGCCATGCTTGGCTTGTCTAAGCAGTACTCAGTTCAGTCTTTAATACTGGTCTGGATTTATTTATTTATTTATTCATTCATTCATTCACTCATTCTTTTGGTTCGGCACACTGGGCCATAAAAGCTAATTTACAGGAGCGAGTCGGGAGCACTGGGGCAGTTAAAGTGACTTATTCAGAGTCACACACTATGCAGATAGAGGTTGGGGAAATCAGACCAGGTCTGCTGGATGTACCAAGCTTGTTACGGCGTGCTGCTCTAACCTGTATGCTATATTGCCAGCTCCACTGGCTATTTCAGCTTGAATTCTTGGAAGCTGGCCAGTAAACTGACCATGTGCCTCAGCTTCTGCGGGTGCTGCACCTGCAGCTCTTGCTTCAAGCACAGCTATCTCTGTACATAAACATGTTTAGTACAAAATGGGAAACAAGGATTGTGTTCTGCATCACCCCATCAATGGCAGGAACAATGTGCAGTGACTTTACGTGACAGCGGAACCCCCCTCCCCCGCTCACACTGCAGTAAGAACTCTGTTTATTTGTACAAAAAAAGATTTCTTGCTTTTCCAAAGTGTCACTGATGCCTGTCTTATGGAAACTACAAAACATATCACAAATAATACCAGCTTAAATACTTCCTACAATTCATGCCCTGTTTTCCAAGGAACAGAGCTGTGGGCCTGTTTGTTTAAGTTTGTCTTTTACCAAGACTCTATTTTGTGTAGATATTTATTTATGATTGGGAAAAGATATTACCTAAGGGGGAAAAAACAGCCATTTGCCACTGTTGCGATTAACTCTCTGTGGCCTTTACACATAAAACAGCTCCTAGACGACTACACCTCAGATGACATGTCAGCCTTTGACCATGCCGCCTTGATAATATTTATAAATGCGGAAGCAAGACCCTTCCACCTTTGTCCACAGCAAGATTAAGTGTTTTCTCATCATCAGACTGCAGAGTCCTTTGGTGACCAGTCTTTTAAGTGTTTATGCTGTGAATGGTAGTGATAAGACTACCAGAACATCTTGTGAAATCTCAGATAACCCAGACTGCCCAAGGCAATTTTCTGAATATCCTTGGATGGCCATTATGCATGTGGATAAATGACTGTCAGAGGATGTGAAATGATATATGCACTAAGTAGTTTATAATTTACTTTGCATTCTGCATTTATTTCAAAATTGCCACTGTAATGCATAAACATAAAACGCATATTTTGCTTCTGTATATAGGATGTTTGGACAAAAGGAGGATAATAGCCCAGCACATTTGTCTACCTTATCCTTAAAGAAATGCAGTTTCTTTTTGTCTCTATATCCATAGGATTTTATCTGGAGTCATTTGATACTAGCTAATCCCAGGACTATCAGACGGTTCCACACACAAGACATTAGGTACTGTATCTCTCTCTCTGGGTACGCATGTACTTAACATCCACTCCAGATTTCAGTAGTCCAGCATGCATTAGTCTGGTATAGAACACAGACATCCAAGAAACTCACCTCAGTCTGTGGATCGGCTAGGCTTGTGCTGAGAACATTGTTATTGCTCTTTAAGAGGCATTATGCCAAGAAGAAGCTAATAATGAACTTCTAGCTCTATGGGAGTTCACTGAATACATCAGACATTAGAGACAACTGACTATGAAATCAGTGAGACAGCCATGCATAAAAGTGAACACAGGAAGGCCAATGGGTAAAATGAGATAGAATTTAACAGTATTCCATTTGGAGGGGGATGTAAATAGTATTGAATTATAAACAGCACTTTGTACCCCAGTCTTCTTTAAATCAAGACTCAAAGACCATCTCTCTGTGACCTCTGTGTGTAATTATCTATGGCAAACTGTACCTTCCCTTTACACTCATCTCTGTGTCACATTCATAACTTAGTATCTGAGCCACTCCAATAAAAGGGATGCTGTCCCAGTGAGCCCACCCAGTTAACAAAATACATACAGACATAAAATACAGACAGACAGACAGACAGACATAGCATAGTAGCCGGGGAAGGGGATCCACTGGTAACTAGGATCCAAATAGTGAATACAAATTCAGTTTGAGAATCTGGTAATTGTTTTTCTGCTGAGCTTTTGGTAAAATACTTTAAAAAATCTGCATGTAGTCTTTAACATTAGGCGCTTTTACACACAGGTTTTTAAAACAAAACATGCGTTACCTGTGTGGCACCGTTGTACTCTGTTGCATTCTGGTTTCCTTTTACACCCTGCGAGTATTCTAGCCAATCCCGCCTCCATTTGTTTCAGCTCCCTCAGAGTTTGCTGCTCTAATGGCAGTTTCTGCAGTGCTACCGGAATGGCTGTTTTACACAGCCAGATGAAACAAAGCACGTTGGTGCAAACCGCGAGAAGCAGAGATTGCGGTTTGGATGAACGTTCACCAAGGGAACGAAACAGATGCACTTTACACACAAGGAATGTAACGGAATACTGTTTCCATAACAGTTATTGCATTGCATAAACCTGTGTGTAAAAGCACCTATTGGCATGTAACAGCTCTGCTGATGTGAGAAAATACAGAAACAGTGTTTAACAGCTGATGTAAAATAAATTGTGCAAGATAAACATATCTTGTAACCCAGATTACAAGGTAATTTGTCATCTTGCAAGTTGGGTATGACATGATCACTATCCGAAAGGTTGGGTACATTACATTGGACTACTAAACAAATCAGGGAGCAGCTTTAATAATAACAATGACATCACAATAGCCCTGTGCAGTACTGAAGCCAGCAGTTCAAATCAAAGAGAAACAGTTAAATCTTCCCATAAACAAGTGATCAACTTACATTGTATAAATGAAATATGCAATAAGCTGACTGAAAATATGCAGCTTATCTTTACTTGAGACAGAGCAGGACATTCGTAACTTACTCATGATGAGCGATAGTCTTCCTCCCTCCCTCACTGTTGTAGATACGGTGCATATTTTGAGTCTGGCTAGTTGGACCCCTAAAAAATCAGAAGAGAACTTAGATGCATTTTAAGAATATAGTACATAATTTATCCAGGGATCAGTTGTGTGGGGCAAACAAAAGCCATGTTTACACGGCTGACCTCGCTCCTTCTTTGGAGCATTGTAAAGCTGCCCCAACCTAAAAGACGCTTGGCTTATGTGTCTACACAGCTCCCTCTCAACACTGAAGTAAGATGTGCTGGAGAAGGGCTGGGAGTTGGGACAGTCATCTGATGGAGGCACATGCAAGTGGGTGCGAGCAGTGCAGCCTGTCCACACAGCCGCTTAAACTACTCACTCTCAAATGCATCCCCAAACATTCTGGGGCTGCCGAGCATCACAAGGAGCAGCTTACCGTGAGTTGGCAAGTGTCCACATGGTGGCATTTGCACCGCAGCAAGCCAAGCTCTTGGGTTGCTGCGGTGCAAATGCCGCCGTGTAAACACAGCTAAAGAGACACTACAGCGGTCAAGCTCAAGTCTGAACCTATTAATACCTAAAGAAGGCACAGTCCAGCTAGTGTTAAGGGTCCAACTGTGAATCTGCCACTAGGTGGACAGGCAGTTCAGTGCTAGAAATGGACAGAATTCACTGGGGGAACCTACCACCTTTCGTATAGGATCGAACATGCCTAACAGCAATCTGGAGACACATTTTCTTATTCTATGTTGTATTGCAACTCATCATTTGTTCAGTCTTAGGTCTTTTGGTATGTAAGTGTTACACCAACTTCACCATTTTTCTCCTGGAACTGAGTCAGGCTCTTAATTTTACTCCTGGAACTGAGTTTTCCCAGGTTCCATCTATTTCCACCACTGGAGACAAGACTTGGTAAGTAGAGCTTTGAAAGTAGTGAATGAACCATCAGTGTTAAAGTGGAACAGTCAGCATAAATGATGCCACACTCAGGTGTGGGGCTAGTCCCAGTGTGCACTTCAGGGGCAAATACATTTTGATTTACTTACTGTTTATTGTAGTATAGTGGATTATATCAGACTAATTTGCTTTGTTGTAGGCTGACATCTTATTTTACTACAAATCCCAGAATCCACTGCAGCTGACATCTGAGTAGTAGGAAGCAATGGAAGATTCAATAGCCCGCAGTGCATGTTAGAGCTTTTATCATCTCTGACCAGATGTTTTCAGAGATTGCTATTCTCCAGAGACTAAGTACAGTCCTTTGTGACTGTACATTTTAATTATTTAGTTTTTGTTGACCGGGTAAGTGCACTAGATAAATTCTGCCTATTTTCAGGCACGACGGGGGGGGGGGAAGGGAATACAGATGAATGCCAACTGACTTTGAACCAGATTAAGCTGTTGGTGGTATTTTAGTGAAATACATAGCTCTTACAAAGCCCATGGAGGACAGCGGGACAAGCAAACAAAGGATCAGAGCTTATATAAACTCCAATGTGCATTTCGGGCCATCGAATCTTCTCAGTGCTACCTACTGCTCTGATGTCGCTGCAGCAGATCCTGGGATTTCAGAATCCAGACCCTCACATATCTCCACTCCTCTACTACTGGTGGAATCTATTACCTGGATGTGCTGCTTGCTCGACTAGAGGCTTCAAACATTTTTTTTTCCAATAAAATCCACTTTGTTCTTTCTAGGGTCACAGAACTTTTGAATCACAGAACACTGGTGATATCCACCTCATGTAACAAAGTTTACCCAAGTCTTTAGCAGAAAGCTACAGCCACAGCTAGTTTATTTACTGTTTAACCATGATTTCAGATATAACAGTCATTTACATTTAAATGGTATGGAGGTGGGGTCATAGGAGCATCCAGAAAATTCACTGGAAAATATATTGGATGTAGTTTGTTACTCAGCCTGAATTTCCCTCTTACAAGGATTGTTTTCATAATCAAAGCATTAAAAGGGCTGACTAAATGAGAGAAGTTGTACTGTTGGGCAGAAACAGGCTGCAGTAAGCCACGCAGCCCTCACTACATCTGCATATAGGATTGTTATATGACCATAGCATTTAAATATCATCCATGGGGCAGGTTAGCTCCCAGCTCAGTGGATAAGGACTTCCTAAATGTGGGACAGGTTGGTTCCCAGTTCAGTGAATAAAGGCTTGTTAAATTAAGGAGGCATTCCCTATATTAAGCACTTAGTTTACAGTTATTGGTGCACGGCCATTTACAAAGATCTTTTTTTGCCCCCCAACGCACCCGACCTTGTATTGAAAGACTTTTTAAAACAGCTATTTAAAATTCTGCAGTCTGTGGGGCTGACCAAATGAGAAAAGTTGTATTTTTGGGCATAAATCGGCTGCAGTAAGTCATGCAGCCTATATTACATCTACTTATGGGACTGGTTATCAACCATAGCATTTAAATATCATCTGTGGAGCAGGTTGGCTCTCAGCTCAATGAATTAAGACTTGTTAAACTGAGGAGGCATTTCCTTTGTTAAACATTTAGTCTGCTGTTTATGGTGTGCAGTCATTGATGGAGTCCCCCCCCCCCGATCTGACCTCACATTAAAAGACTTTTGAAATATAGCTGTTTGAAGATTCTATTGATTATTCAATAGTTGAAATGATAATTATTCTCTACAACATTTGCTGGGTATGCCCTATGTTTCTGTAATTTGGGAGTATGGATTTGCACGAAAGCAATTTAAATTGCTCAGCGTACTTTATGTGCTGAAAGAGTCATTCAAAGTGAGTTTATGCACAATTCACACAGGAGCACTTTAAATTTCTAATGCATATTTCAAGTTGTTATTCAGAAAAATGAATTTATATTAGAAAAATAAATCTATATTTATAGCAGCGCATCAAGTTTAAACTGTGTTGAAGCAATCTTTGGCTTTATATTTCCGAAAGAACAAAGTGCATTTTATTGAAACATTTTTTGAAGCCTCTAAGTGATTTTATGAAATGAAAAAACATTATGTGATGATTTTTTCCATATGCTGCTTTTGTGAGTCTGGTATGCAATTTATTTAATCTATAAACAACAAGCAGCACATCCAGGTACTAGATTCCACCAGTAGTGGAGGAGCAGAGATATGTGAGAGTCTGAATTCTGAAATCCCATTTGGGATCTGTGCGCTGGCACTGTGTCTCTGGGAGCTGGGATTCCTTGGTTCACTGATTCTGGGATTTGCAGTAACAGAAGATGTCAGACTACAACTAAACAAAATTAGACTGACATAATCCATTATACTGCAGTAAACAGTAAGTAACCCAAAACGTTTTTGCACACAAAGTGCACACAGGGACCGGTCCCACACTTGATTGTGGGGGCCCTTGGTAGTGACTGTTCCCCTTTAAAACCACTATCGCAAATCCTCTATCATCACATCTGATTTACAAGCAGACTGTGTAAGTGCAGTTCTTACCAGTGGACCTATCTTCTATTGACATAGCAGCAGGGAGGAATCCCCATCTTGGCCTTATTCCTCCTTTTCATTTGCATTTTTGTTAAACTGTCATTAACACATCTCACCAGGAATCCTGGGCATCCTCACTGTGACAGTCCTGTAAAACAGCAACTGTTCACCTCCTTTATCTCTCTCTTGGGATGTATTAGCATTGCAACTGGGGACACAACTCATAGCCATTAAACGGTGATGATTTGAATCTCACCAGCTGTCAAGAGCCAGATCAATAAGGTGGTCCCTCCAAAGCTTAACCTGTTCCAACAACAAGGGGCAAAGGGCACCTGTTTATTTCTTGGGGGGGGGGGCTGACAAACACTTAACTATAGTAGCACAGCCAAAATAAATAGTAACAATAAGGCAAACTGTGTGCACGCTAGCTAATGGTCATTCTGGTACTTCTGTAATGTCTCAGTATTGCCATCAGATCATTACCCATCGGTTTTAATAACCCTGTGACATCGCTGGTAAAACTTTGAAAAACATAATATTTGCACACAATTCAGCATATATTTCATGCTTCTGAACATAGAAACATGGAAGTTGTCGGCAGATGGGGACCGTGTGATCCATAAAGTCTGACCATGGTTTCCTATCCCCCCCCCACACACACACACATAGCTGCCTGCTTGACTATCCCACAATGTCTGTCCCACGCCTGCTTGAATTCCCCCACCATCTTTTCTCCCACCACCCCCTCCAGCAGGCTATTCCATGGTTCAACAATGTGCTCTGTGAAGAAGAACATCCTCATATTGTCCCTGAACCTACTTCCCTTAAGGCGATAGTCCCCCCCACTGATAGCTTCTCTTCCCCCGTTCCCCCTTGTGCCTGACCAGCGGCTAAGCCATCGCCTAATTGTCTGGCTTATACACTGCCCTAATGACCTATATACTGTCACTCTTACTCACTCTACTCACCTCCTAATATCTCCCTCCCTTCCCTCCCTCCCACATACAACTACACTCTTCAGCCTTCCTCACAGCTACTAACTCCCTCTCCTCCCCCCCACCGCACCTAAACCACCCCCCTACACACCTAGTGTTTACTAGTCCACTCCTCCTCTACCCCCTATCTTTGCTCTCCACCTCCTACTATCAACTTGGTGCATCTCACTTCAGCTCATGCTCTGTTACTGGTACTCAAGTTCTGTTCTGGCACTTATGTAATCATGTATTGCCGTTGATGTGCACACATGATATGTATACCCTGTCCTTGTAGATCATGCTCTGTACAGTTCTCCTTATGTAACAAGTTCAAATGTAATCCCACCCAACTATGTACATTATCTGTATTGCTCTACTTCTAATTCAGCTTTTGTATGTATGCCTGCCTCCTCTGTAACCCCTCCCCCCAGGTCGCACCGTGAGACGAGCATCTTTTTGCTCAGTGTGCCTTTCCTGGTGAAACATTTTCAACAACAACAACAACAATGCCCTCTTGTTCTGTTATAGTCTTTTACCTGAAATAGGTTCTGTACCTGTACCTTGTTGTTACCTTTAAGGTATCTTCCCTCTTTCACAATACGAGGGAGAGCTGCTTAAAAAAAAGATCCTAATCCTTCAGATTTCATCTGCTCCTTCTGCCTGTCTGCATATGATGTCATAATCCTCTGTTTATGACTCACAGTACTGTAGGTTGCCTTCAAAATTATTATGATGTCACAAGCAGTAGTTTATGATGTCACATGCCGACAAGTATTGGCAGCAGATGTTCCTAACTAACAATGAATAAGGGAAAATAATAATAGGAAATACTGGGAATACAAAGAGAACTGTATATTATTTCCAAAGTTTTCCCAGTGTTACCCCTGGCTCCTTATACAAAAATCAGCCCCATATTCAATTGAAATCATCCAATGATGTTTCTGCATCTTTTACAAATGTAATGCTCATAGCAATCTGGGGTTAACAGTGGGGTTGTATCCCAATTTTGTTGTGAACACAGATTTATAAGGTTTAAGAGAGTTTACTGAATTTCCCCTGCTGCATGACCTGGGAGACCCTACCTGCAGTATTAAAAAGGATGGAGGTATATGCTAGAGAGGTTCGTCTCAGTTCAACAGAGAGTGTCTGCACTGCTGGCCTGTGGTTCCAGTGCCTGTTCTTTTCCAGAGTCAGAGGCTGAATTCAAACTGACTACCTGCTGAAGTGGCAGAGGCCATAAACCATAGCTCTCCAGGATTCATAAGTGGGTCACCTAGCTGACTGCATCGGGATCCAGTGTTTCTGTCATTTATTTGAATTTTGATGACCGGTTGGGCCCACCGGGACAAGATGTCCCTTTTTCAGGGGCGACCCAGGGAATTATACATTCCAATGACAAAGCAAAATAATCCTATACAACAAACAACTAGATACAATGTATTTTTATAGTGGTAGTACAATAGGACAACCAGGAGAGTACAGTGAATAACAGTTCTGTATATCGGCACATTCCTGGTACATTCAAACATTGATTGACCGTACTAATAAGGTACTACTACATAGCGATTCAATCAAATGTCAGGCACAGATTATAGGAACATATAAGTACAGCATAATACTCATGTACAAGAGTGGTAGGAGGGTGACAACCAAACAGGGGATGTAATGGGATAGAGATAGAGTAGGATTGGGAGGGGGAGAAGGTGAGGAAGTGAGAATAGATAGGTAGGAGGGTGAGGACCAAAAGAGGGATGTGAGGAGACAGAGATAGAGCAAGATTGGGAGAGGGAGAAGGCGGGAAAGTGGGAAATTGATAGGTAGGAGGGATGGGTTAAAGGTGTAAGTACAGCTGAACAATGCATCCAATGTCCCTAATGGTTATTTTGTACATAATTATCTGTATCTGTGCTGTTTTCTTATGCTTGGAACATTTGATTCCCTGGGTTGTCCATGAAAAAGGGACTTGACTGTCTCAGAGGGCCCACCTGGTTAGTTTTTGTTGACCAAGTTAGTGCATTAGACAACTGAATGCTTATTTTCAGGCATGGCCCGGGAGGTTACATAGGGTCAGGGTCAGTCAACAACAAGTTACAGTACAGCAAAAGTAAGTGACATTGACAATAGCATATATAACAGATTACATAGCAAAAGCAAAGAAGGACAAAATTACAAGGCACTGGAGGAGCAAGTCAATTACTTGTTAATGAGACATGACAAATACAAATAGTTTATCGAACTCCTACAAGGCAAGTCGTGCTAGAACGGGCAGACTAACATTAAGGAAGAAGGCAAGCAACCAGTATGCAAAAAATGAAATAGAAGATAGAGTTCTAGTCACAAGAGCATACGTAAGAATTAAGGAGTTAGTGTGATATCCTTTTTTGAAGGTAAATGCAGTCTGGCACTAGTACAGGCTAGAGGGTATAGAATTCCATAGCCTTGGGGCAACAGCAGAGAAAGAAATCTCCTCTAGTTATGCTGAGAAACTTCCAGGAAAAGGAGATGTACAGTGTGGAAAAGGGTCCCCCCTTAGTGTACCTGTAAGACCGGGTATGTTAAGAGAAGCCACGCATGTAAAAAATTGGAAAATAAACTGTGAATTACCTATTGAGTTTCCCTTTAGGAACCCTGCCAAGTTTACTGGAAATTAAAGGAGCATGCCAGAGGCTTGCAGACCTAATCCTGATCTAGGGCAGATCATGGAGATCTATGCCCAGGTATGGGAGTAGTGTGACAAAATAGAGAGGGAGGGAGGAAGGAGAAATCCTCGACTGTGTCAAGTATGCAAGTGTACAGACTGGGGAACACACATTCGTGCTGAGCTCTGCTGATGGAAGCCACTTTCATTTTCCAGGGATTTCCCATTAGCTTGGGGAAGTCAGGGGATCAAGCTAAAGTACTTTTACAAGGATCAGTGTCAGAACTACCTCTGACCCTCTGACGTGGAGCTTTTGTAAATGAGTCTCTGACTCAAAGGCATTGTAATTCCGAGACTTAAATAAAACAAAAACTACAAGATGTGTCATCTGCCTCATTTGTGGGATGTAATTATCACAAGTTATTTCCCAGGAGGAAAGATGAAAATGTTTAGATGCGTCTGTGCATCAAATAACCCCCTACTGCTTGACAGAAAGTTTTTGTGTGGACAATAACGTTAATGCATTCTTGTTTAAATGTATAGAAGGTGCCCTTCTGTGCCTCATGCCTCATGGTCCCCCCCAGAACATAAAAGTAACTGTGGTAGGTGCCCTTCCAAGGTGGTAGACCCCTGATGTCTGGGGGTTGGCTACACACACACAAGGACATCATCACCATATAAACCATTGTGATACACTCTGCAGCTTTTATGCCCCTAAATGGAGAACTACACCGAACTGGCAAATTGTTTTTCTCATAGAAGCTGAGTTTTAAACTGATTCCCGTTATATTGGTGTTCAGTCTTTACATGACTTTTGGGATACATGCTGTGTGTTTCTGAGTTACACACTGGTGTTAAATACTATTTTAGAATTTTAAAAGTATATTTGGGGTTCAGTGGGGGAGCAGAATCACTCCCACTTTCCTTTCATAACCAAGCCTTGCCTTGCCCTCCAGGGTGTAATGCTCACACCGCCTCCCTCCTCCTGCACTCTCTTGCCACCAAAGAGGGATTTTTTCATTTCCTTTGCCTAGGGCCATGCTCCCTGGCACCCTGCATATAGGATGGAAGCTACAGTAGCTAACAGAGCTAACCCACTCCACAGCTACCAACAAACAAAAATGTCATGTTGCACAACCACAACACAATCTTCAAAATAATACAATTCTAATCCACTAATGAACTGTATACCCATTTCAACCACAGAGTTCTGTAGCATGCAACATGGATGCATCCTAACAACAATGTAAGAGCTTAACAATGACATAAATTACATCATACAGTTCTAAAATGGAACTTTGCCACCAGTGTTTACATCAGCAATGTCCGATGACTTCACTAAAAAGCCAGTGAAGATGGAACAGTAACATAATCCAACCCAATATTTGAAAACCAGTTCCTCCAAAAACACAGGCTAGCAAGTGAAGCTATTTATCTGTTAAATAAAACTTGGAAACTGCATAAGACACATCGAGCTTAAGCTCATTTACCAGCACAACTGAGGGAAAGAGAGGAATATATCAGTCAAAAATCAGCATTGTACAGCATAACAAATATTCAGGAATAAGTGAGTAAAGAAATAGACACATGTAGATTCAAAAAATAAAGGAATAATGCATTACAGGGTGTGTGTCGTGCTGGGATAACACCACTCCTGGGGGGTTGGGCAAGAGGCCGCAGGCCGAGTGCATCCAATGCCCCAGGCATGGCGTTATCCCAAACAACACACACCCTCCCGGAGTGCATTATTCCTATTATACGATGGCTTGTTGTCATATTTAAAATAAAAAAATAATTTTAAAGAATGTTTTTATCAGTGTGGAAAAATATTTTTGTTTCTTAAGGGGAGATAAAGGTCATCTGCCATAAGCTCATCTGCATTGGTTCACAGTGCTGAGAGTAGACCCGTGGCGTAGTGCTGGGATAACACCTTGGGTCCAGCCCCAAACTGACCAATCACAGTTTAAGATTCGTTCTTGCCATTGTATAATAGCAGATAAAGACTCTGTCCAGTCTGCCCATTTCCTGCCTATCTCCATGTCCTATCTGATGTGCGACCAAAGCTCTTGGGCCTCTTTCCCTTCCAGTGCCACACTGCTGCACTGACCAACTGTCCATCCTCACCACTTAGGACTTTCTATCCCTAAGTGCCTATCCCATCCATGTTGGAAACCAGTCACTAAGTCTGCTTCTACCATCATCTCTGGCAGACTTTTCCAGGTATACGACACTCTCTCAGTGAAAAGATACCTGCTAACATCTTTTTTACTCTCCCCTCATTAACCTCCACCCAACCAAGTTCCCTGGTTACTGTGTTTTCGTTCCTTGTGAATAGAACATCCCTGCAGTCTATGCTGTTGATACCCTTAAGAACTTGTAGGTCTCAATCATGTCTCCCCTCTCCCTTCTGGCCTTGCAAAAGTACACGTTCAGGTTCTTCAGCTTCTACCTGCTCATAGGTCCACCCCTGATGCCTCTGTATCATTTTCATAGCCCTCCTCTGAACCCTCTCCAAGTGGTCCCTGTCCTTCCTCCAGTGGGGGTTCCAGAACAGGGCAAGGCATGGTATTCCAGGTGCAGTCTCACCATGGACCTGTGGAGAGGCTGTATTATTTATTTCCTTCTGCTGGAGAACACCTGACCCATACAGCCCAGAATTCTGCTCAGCCTCCCATATGTCTTGTTGCATTGGCATGAAGACTTAAGGCTGTCATTGATAATGACCCCAGGTCCCTTTCTTCAGTAGTCTCAAACACCTTCCATCTCCATCCAGTAGTCAGTTCTAGGGTTTTTCTACCAATGGAGCCAATGCTCAAATGCATGAGAACTGCGCCCATATGGGTATAGCCCCAGCGTGCCCATATACGCTGTGGAGACAGATATGCCATACACAAACATGCATGCAGGACAGGAAAAGGCATGAGTGGGGTGCACAGACATGTGCAGGGCTCTGCAGAGTAGACACAGGGCAGGCGTCAAGTGTGTGGCCATACCCCTTGACCCCACTATCTATGGACATCTGCATTGTCCTACCGGTGCACAATGAACAGTACACATCCACGAAAGTGAATAGCACCATGGATGTAGAGGGTTAAGTGGGACTGGAGAACAGCAGGGGAGGTGCACCACCGGTATTACTGGGCACACCACTGGGCACCAATGGAATGGACTTTATATGGACATGGTCACAGGGATGTGCATGGATATGGAGGACTGGGTGGTCATGGTCCACAAACTTTTCCATGGGTCAGGTGGCAGCCATGGTAATGGATATCAGGGAGCACCATGTCATACTGTATGGGGCACAGTCCCAGAAGGCACCTGCAGAGACCAAAGCCAGGGAGTGATTCGACGTCCAGGCTGCTGTGAATGCTGCCAGGCCTGAGGCATGTACACTGGCTGCAATCAAGAACAAGTGACTTGGCCTCTTGTCTGCCATCAAGTAGAAGATGGCAGGTGGCAAGTGGACACTGAACATCATGGGCAGTGGCTCACCCACACGGGAACACAGCCTGTCCCCAATAGAGTGTATGGTGGCAGAGACACTCACACAGGCATCCCTGCACAGTGAGGAGGAGGGTATGCATACAGTGCTAGGCATGCCAGTAACTGCATGGACTTCCCGGAGGGGTTGTGTGCATGAGACAGCACATCCATGCTTACTAATCACCTTGTGTTGCATCCTACAGACCCTGTGTTGGAACACACCCATTAGGGAGGCAGTGAAATTCATGGACAAAAGTCAGTGTCCCCTGGTCATCACTGATGAAAGGAGACAGGCTAACATAGGCAGGTGACACTGGCAGTGGCCCGCAACTGTCCCATGGAATATCCACAACAATGCCACAGGCTGTAACACATGCCTTGCCTCCAACCCCCAGGTACCCCTCAGGAGCCCATGGATATGGCAGAGAAGAAAGGCGAATAGAAGGACCTGGTGGAGGATGGGGGCCAGGCACCAGACTAACAGAAGGCTGAGGAGGAGTTGGATACCTCCACTCATGACATGTTCCCCCCCTACACACACGCACGATCTCTACTCACACTTGCATCTGCAATAGCTGACCGAGCATGGCATACATGTCACACCGGTACCCAGGGAGCAAGTGGCTGTGGAGGGAATGTAGCCATGGCTGGCCATTATTATTGGGAAGACACTTGCCACAGCCCATGTGCCTGCCAGGGGCAGACTGTGGCACACCGGGGGGGGGGTGCAGAGGTACACACTAGCACAGGGACAGTGGGCACATGGATCCTTCCAGCCGTCCCATGTGTGGTACACCTAGTGTGGCATTGAGTGGGATTCTCCACACCTACTACCCCAAAGTATGACAGCTTGAATGTGAAAGGCTACGTGCACAGCAGGAGCACACAGAACAGCTGCAGAAGCTAACCGCCGAGGTGAGGGGCATACTGGATGGAATGGACAGAATCAGCAACCTCCTAGAACGCATAGCTGACACCATCCTAGCCAGATCAAACACACACATGCTGCCAATTGCTGAGGCCACAGAGGAGCCCCCCCATGCCACCCACACCTGCACACGCTGACAACACCCAAGGGAAGGAGGACAGCCACATGTTACTGTCATCAGGGTCACAGATAGGTAGATGTGGCAGGGCTGGTGGGGAGGCTACCGCAAAGACTCGATATCTTGGCATGTGGACTTCCACATGTACAGGACAGCAACTAGGTAAGGAACAGTGATGCCTGCCCCCCCATTTATTTTACAGTACAAGCAGTGACACCCCCTACAGCAAAATCACTGATACTCCCCCCCCCCAACAGTACAAGCACTGATATCCTACCTGGAGGATGCTAGTGCTGACTGGGATGTGATGGAGTCAGGACTGTGCCATGTATTGTGTATACTGTGACACTGATGACATCCCATTATTTCTGTTTCCATGGGACTTCCATGACAGGCCAGACAGGATGGCTTTGAAGTGGAAGAAGCAACCGGGTGAGACAGTGGCCACATTGTTGCATGAAGGGCCCAATGAGAGCAGCATATTCCTTATTGGCTGTCATGAAGGATGGGGTCCAGTGATGCAGATTATAAGGACGATCTGGGCAGGTACTGGGCTCTACCTTCAAGGTAGGTGGTCATGTGCTGGGTGGGGCCATTGTCAGCTGTGTTCTGCTGTGGCCATGTACATGTATCCCACTTATGCCTGTCCTCTGGGTTCTTCTCATTCCAGAGCTATCGGGGACCACTGCAGAGGATGGTGCTTGTGGAACTGGACTACACGGCCACCACACTGATGGGATCCAGTGAGGACTCCTAGAAGGAGGAGAGATAGGCCTTTGTACCTATGTGTAGTGGCCTGTATAGCACTACAACTGATGATGGAGAGGCTTGTTCCCATGCCACACTTCCCAGGGTGGTAGAAGTTGGTGGCATGGGGATGCTGTGATGTGTTCATTGGTATTTATCTCTGCAATATGTTTGTATTTTTGACCTTACCTGTGTTTGATTTTATTTTCTGTTTGTCCTGTCCACTGACAGGTCCATAACTGCATATGAGCCATGCACAGGTACTGCTGTCTGCTGTGTGATTAAAGTAGTTTCCTATATCACGTCCATTGTCCATGTGGTTACTCCAGTCAGTGGTGACATGCTTCTGGCCACAATTGTCAGACCCATGGGGACTGTGGTGTGTCTGGCTGCCAAGGAGGGGGGTGCCTGCTGCAGGACTGGGGGCCTGTTGGGGGCATGCAGCTGTGCATGGGGGGGGGGCTCTCTGGGGCTTGCTCCTTGCACAGTGTGGTAAGTGTTGCATCATTGTGGTGGGCCAGCATATGTAAGCCATGTACTGTGTTACAGGCAACAAGGGCACAGGTGTACAGGGGTGTGCTTGTGCCCAGTCCAGGGCATGACCGGTGGTGGACTGTCCTGCACATGCCCTGGACTGGTTGTTGGGGTCTACACTGGGTGATTTTTTTAGGGCTCTGACATTTGCTCTTACTGGTCTTTGGGACCTCAGATGTCCACACTAGTCCTATTGCTCTGACGACCTTCTGTGACTGAGCAGCAGGATGTCATGCAGGTCCTGCACACATGCAGTTTATGGCAAGCCTCCCCGTGGTGTATTGCTACGTCTGAAGACCTACACACAAGGACAGATGTATGACATGTCATGAATGTGCGTGTGAGTGTGTGGTGCGTGTGCATGCTGGTACTTGGCCATGCCCCTCTGCCCATTCATAGTGCTGCTGTGACAGTAGTATTCATGTCAGCTCTGCAAGCTTTTGTGCTGTGTAGGTGCATGCCACATGACCATGGAAAGTGCGTTTAGGTGACATATCTCCCATTTGTGTGACAGCAGTGCACTGCATAGGTGCTGCCTGACATTCATGGTCAGGCCCCATTATGCATAACCTTACATTTCCTAGCACTGAATTTAAGTTGCCACCTTAGACCACTTCTTCTAGATCCCTTTTCATATCCCTCATTCCCTCCTCAGTGTTCACATTCCTACAGATCTTAGTGTCATCAGCAGAGACAGACCTTGCTCTGAGTACCGTCTGCTATCTCACATAGCAATATATTGAACAACACCAACCCCATGATCCATCTCTGTGGCACTGGTGATCATCTTGGCCACATAGAATTCCCTGTTAACTACCACCGCATGAGTCCTGCACCACCAGTCAGTTCCCTAACCATCTGGTGAGTTTTTTCCCCCCATCCCCTCGTCCTCCAGTTTTTTAACCGGCCTTCTGTGCAGTACAGTCAAAAGCCCTGCTGAAGTTCAAGTATATAACACACCAACTTCTTGTCACCCATTCACTGCCATTGTAACCCAATCAAAAATGTCGATCACTTTAGTCTGGCATAACCTTCCTGCCATGAACCTGTGCTGCCTCTTGTCCTGTAATCAGCTGGCCGCCAGGAACTCCACCAGGTACAGTACTCCTTTATGAAAGTTTCCAGCAGCTTCCTACTACCAATGTCAGGTTTACTGCCTGTAGCATCTCTGTTCACGCTCTTGTAGAGTGGCACTACATTAGTCACCCTCCAATCCAGTTTCATGACCCTTTTTTCCAGAAAGTAGTTAAATACATCAGACAGTTGTGCTACCAGTGTCTCATTTCACCTCTTAACACCCTAGGGTGCATGCCATCTTGCCTCAGTGATTTATTCACTTTCAGGGCCCCGAGTCCTTTGAGCAAGCTTTCTTCTGATACTTGCCCTGTCCCTGGTATGCCTCCCTGTAGAAATTATACAGAGATCCAAACACAGGCAAAGGTTAATCTTGTGGAATGCAAATATACAAAACAGCTATGAAAGGCAGTTGCAGTGCATTCAGTAAAAAGTGCAGAAAAAAGTACTAAGAATGGCAGCAGTAAAAACAGAAAAGAGGAAGATGAGAGTTGAAAGGGGAGGACTTAGCCAGCTGCAAGAGCTGGATGGTGAGAAACACAGGAACAGAAATTTGCCAGCAGCAAGAGGCCTTCTGATCTATTAAGTCTGTCCAATGTGGCGGTACCTTGTCCCTCACAGGTCCAAGTCACTTCCCCCACCTCCTAATCTTCTCATTCCACTTGTCCCACCCTGTCTTGAAGTTGTCCAAGGTTTTAGCATTAAACACCACCTCTGGCAGCATTTTCCACTGCCCCACCACACTTTACATAAAATAATACTTCCTAGCATCCCTCCTGAGCCTACCTCCTACCAACTTGCAGCTTTTCTCTGTTGTGCACGTAATCTCACTGGGCCTAAACAATTGGCAAGAGTCCATCTTGCTTATACCTGTCATGTGTTTGAAGGTATCTATCATGTCCCCTCTCTCTCCCCCTCTTGAACTACAGTGAGTATATCTTTAAGCTTTCAAACGTCTGTGCATATGTATTCCTATTCTGCCCCTGACTCACCTTTGCAGCTTTTTTCTTTATTGCCTTGAGCTTTGTCACAGTCTTCCTTAGACAGGGACTCCAGAACTGGAGACAGTACTCCAGATGTGGCCACAACAGGGATCTGTACATGGTCAATATATGAACATACGAAAATGCCAGCAGAAACAGGCCTCACGGTCTATCGAGTCTGCTTGATTGTGCAGCTATCCCCTCAACTTGCAGCTCCTTCCTTACTCCTGCTACAGATCCCTCTACTTATGCAGCCCAGCATTCTGTTGGCTTTTCCCTGTGCAGATGACTTGAGGGTGCTTGTAATCGCTACCCCCAAGTCATTTTCTTCTTTGGACAGTGTGATGGCCACACTTCCAACCTGTACTCTGCCCTTGTATTCTTCCTTCCTGCGTGCATGTCCTTGTACATCTTAGCACTGATGCCCAATTGCCAGATTCCAGACCACCTCTCTAGCTTCTCCAGCTCCTCTCTCTTGTCTCTAAACCCCCTCCTCACTATCAACTCTGCCGCACAGCTTGGTGTCATTCACAAAGCAGCAGATTTTGCCCTTGATGCCATCTTCAGTATCCCTGATGAATAAATTGAATAGTGCCGGCCTGAACACCAAGCCCTGAGGAACAACACTTGCGGCACACCTCATGCTTGAGTGTTCTCCACTGACCACTACCCTCTTCCACTGTGGCCACAGTTTTCTTTAAAATAGCCCAGTTACAGACACACAAAGCAGCCTCCTTCTGTAGCTGTAAAAAGCATAGAAGATAAGGTGCAAGTGTGGCAGATAAGATTTGTAAGGCAGATTGAAAAAAGACTGAAAAGTGGCATTTGGGAGAAAAGTAAATTATGTGAACATCATTTAGTTTTTGTGGCTGTACTTTGAATTTCAGGCTGGATAACTGCTGCTAATAGTTACAGAAAAAATACTCTCAGCTCAGCAAGGAGATATTAATTTCAGTCCCAGTGAGGTACAACAGTTATAGAAAACTACTTTATGAAACAGAGAGCTATGTTTGGCTGAGATTCATCACATGGCCATGTGCAATATAGCTTAATGCATGATCACAGGTATAGTATTGTTTTTTTTTTTTTTATGTATTTTCGTTATTAAAAGACCATCTTATAAGTGTGATAACACACTCCAGAGTGTGCATTAAGCTATAATCGTACATCCATTTGGGCACAGAAACTCGGCCTGCATCATTATGCCTCACAGCACTCCTGAGGTACGCATCAATATATGTATAATTGTTTACATAAACCAGGAAATCCTGATTCCAATGCCACTGTGGTCTAATAGTTACAGCAACGGATCATGGGACAGAAGATCCTAATTCCAATTCTAGTGTGGTCTAATACAGCAAAGGACTATGAGCCAGGAGCCCCTAATTCCAATCCCAGCGTGGCCTAACAGTTACAGCAAAGGATCATGAGGCAAAATATCTCAGTTCTAATTCCAGTATGGTCTAATGGTTGCAGAAAAGGATCATGGCACAGAAAATCCCAATTCAAGTTCCAGTGGGGTTCAGTGGTTACAGCACACAAATATATGCCAGGAAATCCAAATTCCAATCTCAGTGTGGTCTAGCACAGTACAGGACTATCAGCTAGGGGATCTGGATAAGCCTTAAGAAGGAGCGAGAAAGACAGAGGGGGTGGGGGGAGAGAGAGGAAGAGAGAGAGAGAGAGAGAGAGAGAGAGAGAGAGAGAGAATGAGTCAGACAGGGAGGGGGAAGTTGTTCCTGGTGAACAGAGAAGTCAGATTGACCAGCACAGGATTTTCAGTGGGGGATGAAAATGGTGTGAGTATCTGAGGAGGGAGTGGGAGGATGGGATTGGGTGGGGGTGGTTGGGAGGTAGCAGGGATGAGCCAGAATTTAGGTAGAAAAGAGGAGCAGTGCAAGTGGCAATGAGGTGTGAGGGAGTGGAGCGCAAGACTGAGGTACAGAGAGCAGTGATCAGTGAGAGGAGGGGCAACAAGAGCAAAATGGCAGAAGGAGTGGAAGAGGGGTTCAAACCTGGCAAGGGAGGATTTTGGGGCAGCACTGTAAACTATGTCTGCATAGCCAAACACCAGCAAGGTCATCTGGAGGATGATGCCATGGCAGACTGGGAGTGGTTAGCAGGATTTGTCGTGGTACAGTGGGCCAAAATTGGGGCTGATTTTTTTATGCATGGCACTGATGTGAATGGAGAGGTTGAAATGTTGGTCCAGCCTCACACCAAGATACTTGAAGTGGGAAACTTCTTCAAGTGGGGATTCATCACAGACACTGAGAAAATTTTACACATAGGAAAAGACCAAGGCCCATCTAATCTGCGCTGTTCATACCAAATGCCAGATTGGCCTAACGCAGGTTGGGCTATGCCCCCTAGTAACAGTTCAGTGCCCTCCCCAGCCAACTTCGCATTTTTTCACTAGTCACTTGTATCTGTCCCAACAAGGGTCTATTTTAACATTGTTTTACTTGTCCAAGGCTTAGTGCAAATTAGCCTGGGCTACTGCAATGAACCCTCTACTTACGAACATACGAAATTTGCCAGCAGAAAAAGGCCATTTGGTCTAGCGAGTCTGCTCAATTTTGCAGCTAGCAGCCCTATTCTGCAGCTGCCCTTCCCTCCTCACCCCCTCCCTTTATCCTCCCTCTTGCCCAGTCCTAGCCCCTTTTGATGCAGCCCACTGTTTTACAGGCTACCACCTCTGCTGGTAGTGTGTTCCACCCGGCCACCACCCTCTCTGTAAAAAAGTGTCTCCTCATTTCCCTCCTGAACCTTCCCCCCTCCAATCTCATGTCATGCCCTCGAGTGTCCCTCCCCACCCTTACCCTGAATAGCCCCTCCGTACCAGTCTTGTTTATCCTTCTCATGTACTTGAATGTCTCGATCATATCCCCTCTGTCCCTCCTCTCCTCCAGCGAGTACATGTTCAACCCCTTTAGCCTACTCTCATACGGTAAGTCCCCCAGTCCCTGGATCATCTTAGTTGCTCTGTACTGCACCCCTTTCAGTAATTTATTGTCCCTTTTCAGGTATGGGCGCCAGTACTGCACGCAGTATTCAAGATGAGGTCTAACTAATGATCTATACAGCAGCGGAATCACCTCCCCTCTCCTCGATATTATTCCCCTTGCGATGCAACCCAGCATTTTGTTGGCCCTTGCTGCTGCTTTCCTACACTGTGCCGAGTTATTCATTGATCCTGTGATGACCATCCCCAGATCCTTCTTCTCCTAAGTCTCCACCAGCTGCACTCCCTCCAGTTGGTAGTTTCTCCTTGGATTTTTTGCCCCAAAATGCAGTACCTTACACTTTTTGGCATTGAGCCCCAGCTGCCAAGTGTCTGACCAGGTCTCCAGCTTTTTCAGATCTTCTGGCAAACTCTGCCACTGCTCTATGTCATCCACCACTGCCCCTGTCTTGGTGTCGTCGGCGAACAGGCTGATCCTGCTCTTGATGCCCATGGAAATGTCTGCAATAAATATCCCAAATAACACTGGTCCCAGGACCGAGCCTTGTGGAACCCCACTCGTTACTGCCCTTGGGGATAAGAGTTCCCCTTCTGCCACCACCCTCTGCTGCCTTCCCTGTAGCCAGTTTGTCACCCATCCCACCATGTTGGCTCCCGCCCCTGTGCCTTCAAGTTTTATTCCAAGTCTCCCATGCAGCACTGAATCGAATGCCTTGCTGAAATCCATGTACAGGTCATCCACTGCATGGCCCTTGTCCATCTGCCTAGTTACCCAGTCATGGTAACCTACCAGGTTGGTTTAGCAGGATCTGCCTTCGACAAAGCCATGCTGTCTACTTTCCTGCAGCCCATTGAACTCCAGCAGGGACACCAGCCTCTCCTTCAGGATCGTTTCCATTAGCTTCCCCATGATGGATGTGAGGCTCGCTGGTCTATAGTTTCCTGGTTCCTCTTTGGGACCATTCTTATGCAGGGGAACCACATGAGCTAACCTCCAATCATTGGGTATGCATCCCAGATTCACTGAGGCATTAAACAGGCCTGCCAAGGGGCCCACCAGAATCTCTTCTAGCTCCTTCAATACCCTAAAGTGAATGTCATCTGGCCCTGGTGCCTTGTCCACCCTCAGTGCTCTCAAGCCCTCTAGCGTTCTATCTTCTGTGATTGCCCCATTCATTACTCCCTCCCCAGCCTTTACTGCCCCCCACCCCTCTTGGGTAGCACTCACGTTCTCTCTTTCATAAATACCAAGTAGAAGTAGTCTATCCATCTTGACTAGTGCAGGTCTCCCATGACTTTAAATTAAATAAAAAAAAGTAATTTCTTTGGCAGGCTCTAGTCCTTATGATAATCTACCTCGGTGTTCCAGATGGCCTGGTGTGATTAACAGCTCTTTAACAGCTGCAGTTACCTGGCAGTACAATATAGGGACCCCACAAAAGACTCAATGTGAGTTGTTATCACCCCATTGTTAGGGGGCTTCCTGTTGGCGTCCAGGCTATGATGAGAGGTGAAGTGGTGTTAAGTCACTAGCTTCTAATCAAGTCTTTATTTATTTATTTAACCAGGCGTTCATCATTAAGCAGAAGCTCATTTGCAAGGTGGACCTGGGTGGAGCATGATGAGCAGCAATGTTCTGAGTTTGTGTCTCCAGGTGAGATGATATATCCCGCATTAATAAAGCCTGTGTCCCTCATTTGCCCACATTTTGAGTGCCAGTGTCTGATATTTCAGTGACAAATGTTAAAAGGTATACAGGGCCTGCCTGCAGGTGATGGGTTTTATCCCAGCAGCGTCCCCAAAGTTGCTCCCTCTCCCTTTCCAATCTCCCATCTTTGCACTTCCCCCAGGCAACACTGCCAGCCATTGACATAGCAATACCCTGGAATGACCATACACACAGTGGGACTGTACCTGCCATTACTGGTGGGTGTAGGGGTCCCCAACTCAACCCCATCCATGCAACCCTGCCCTTATCTCACTGAGCATGTCCTCTCATCCTAAAAACAATGCTTTGGTGCATGGATGGTATAACATAAACCCCTAACAAAGTACACATAAAGTATGGTGGACAGAACACTCTCCAGGATCAGTAATCTGTCCCATAACACTGACCATCACAGGGCTTCCAAATCTACAAGAAGTCCTGTATTTTACAGGGCAATGCTGTGATCTACAGGGAAATTGCTCCCATAGGAAATAATGTAATCTACAGGAAAACAGAGTGAAACTGCCCTGGAGTTACAGTGAAAATGTCTAATCAATCTGGGAGGATGGATACTCTCACACAACAACAACACAACATTCAACTGGTGCTTCCATCCCATTCTAAGACCCATTCTCTGCACAGCACCATCACAAAAAGCTTTCCTATTCTGCAACCTGATCCTAACAATGAAGCTTCCTTTACAGAGCCACCAATTGCCTCCTACCACAGACCACCCAACCTTTGGAATCTCCTGGTACATAGCAGCTTCCAAACTCTTAAAAATTCCTTCCTACCAGCCAGGTTCCAAAGCTTTTAACAGACCTGCTGTTATACCTGTAAGTTTATTTCTAGTGCCACTGAAATTCAAGGTCCCACAGATGTTTTTCACATCACCAAGGAGACCTCATGCATTTCCAGCAATGTAATGTGCAGTATTGTATTCTTTGCAGGAAGTGTGTAGCTGTCTGCATTGGAGAAACTGGCAGATGCCTAGCTGACCATTTCAGGGAACATTACAGTGCAGTCAGGAATGGGGACTCTGATAAACCCATGGTATCCCATTCTACCTCCTGTGACCATAATGTTAGTGATCTGTCTGTTTGTGTTCTTCAGCTGGGTTTCCAGGATGCTGACTAAAGAAAAAACACAGAAAGCAAGTTTATCGTCCCCTTAGGTTCCCAGCAGCCCTCTGGTTTAAATGACAGACTGATTTTCTACTAACATCTTTCAACCACCTTAAGGTTTACCACTGTAGTCTGCCCTTTTCCCGCCATCCCCTGTCATATCTGCATCTTCTGCAGGATGAGCAATGGTGCTCCTTCCATCACCTGGAGGACTGGTTCAGCTCCCAGAAACTGTTACTTAATTACAAAAAGACGAAGACGATTCTCTTATCCAGTTGTTAGCTAAAGAAATCCCTCCTGGCCTTAACTATCATCAATAAAATGGGTGACACGCTAGAGCAGGTTCAATCATTCAAGTACCTTGGGGTCATCATTGATGACACCCTCTCCTTTGTGCAGCATATTGACCTGGTCATAAAGGCGGTTCACACTAAGCTGGGAGTCCTTTATAGACATAGGCATTATCTCACACCTGCTGCCCTATGACTCTCTGTTTCCTCCTCCATCCTGTCCGTTATAGACTATGGCCTTGTAGTGTATGGAGCTGCCTCGGACATGGCGCTCAAACGTGTGGTCACAACCCTCAATAAGGCCTGTAGGCTGACTCTTCGAGCTGACCAACTCACCCATGCCTGCTCCCTTTACAAGCAAAGCAACTGGCTCACGCTTGCCAATAGGATTAAATTCTAGACATGCCTGTTAGGCAAGAAATCACTAATCAGCAAAGCTCCTCCATGTCTCAGCGAATTGCTCCATACCTGTTTTTCAGGATACCAGACCAGGAGCCAGACTCGGGGCTCATTGGCTGTCCCATTTAGGAAAACGTCTCTTGGACAGCGGTCCTTTGCCTACAGGGCTCCCTTGTGGCTAAACAAGATCCCTGCTCACCTATTATTTACTGACAGCCTCCCCACATTTAAGTCAGCGTTGAAACGGCACCTTAATGTATCCGGGGCCTGTTGCTGCAGATAGATGGTGTACTATTAGTCCTTCTCTACCCATCTCCTAATATGTGTGAATGTTGATACCCCAGCCCCCTCCCTCACCTGCCTCACATCATAACTGTTGTAGCTTGCCTTAGCAGTGGGCAGAGTTTCATCACCTGCCCTCCACACCAACTGCCCTAGCAATTAGGTGGGCCTGGCTTGGATCTCCCCACTACAGGCTTGCACTCTGCTCTGTTTTAGCACTTACTGTCCTACTGGAGGACATGCCTGGTACTAGCTGACTCCCCCCCCCCTTATAGCCACTCCCCCCTCACCCCCAAGTCAGCTATTTTCAGTCCCCATCCCTGTTACCAGCACAAAACCTATACTATGGGCTGCTGAGGTCCTTGCTCTGTGTTCCCCCGTAAGCTCATAGTTGCATTCTGTTTAGGGTTTTTAGCAGCAGCTTCAGTAGCTGGTTACTTGTTATTCTGTACTTATATTTCACATTATGTCTCTCTGTTTGCGTTACCATTGCACTGTTTGTTTACAAGTTCCCTGAGTTGTTTGTATTGTGTACACTCCTTCCCATGAAGTGTGAACCACAGAGGGGGCAATTCCCCTTCTGTTGTACTGTATATGCTATGTACTTGATGTTGAACCTTTGCAAAAGAGCTTTCGATCAAAGTTTTTTTCCAAGCAATGAAATAAATAAATAAATACAATCTTTGCTTCCATGTGTGCATGGTGCATTTGCAGGAGTGGGCATGCCTGCACATACTTCCATCCAGTGTGTGAGTGTGTAGGTATACTCACATGGGTATTCGAGCTATATGCACATATCCATTTTCATTTTCTTCAGATTTCCCTGTCTTCTCCCCCATTTGTCACCTTTCAGCCTTCTTACTAGTCCCCGTTAATTAGTCCTCACTTGAGGACTCCTCAGCTCATTCACTCCTAGTGTGCCTCTCCGCCTCCATCATCACTTTTTTGTTTTTCAGCCTCTATTTTTATCTTGCCTATTATCACTTTTCATCCTAGATTCTACCCCAATTTTCTTTCCTCCCATATTGATTTATTTGGTTTTTGGTACTAGGGAAGTACACTAGACAATTGAATGCCTATTTTCAGGTATGACCCTGGAGAGTACAAGGCAGGTAAAAACAACAATTTATATCCCTTATTTCTCCTTACCTCTCCACTACCTTTGCATTTTTTTTCTCTTTTAGATAATTCCTGAAGAAGATCTACTGTATGGTTGAAATGTCGATTCTAACTCTATCTTCTAGTTTCAGTACGCATTTAACGTTATCTTTTTATGTTTTCAGCCCACACACTGATGCAGCACCTTGTTTGTTTGTTTTGTTGTCCCTAATAAAATTGTTAATTTGAAAAGCTAAGGCAGGCATTCCTAGGGGAGCAAGGATCATCCTAAACAGAAACAGAGAAAGTAGAAGTTCATGCCGTGGGACTGATTTCTCTAAGCTGCTGAAAGGATAATGTTGAAAAAAATGCTGTTATTTTTGGACAGAGGTAGCGCATCTTAAAATCAATACTTTTGTACTTGGTATATATTAATGAAAATGTTGTAAATGTTTCTATGCCCCAAGCCTCATAGGACTGTCTGCCTCACCAAAGAGATCCCAGATCTGCCACTTGCTCATTTTGAACACTTCCAGAAGGGAAGGTCACTGGTTGGTCACAGTGTGGGGGCTGAGTGTAGTTTTTTTCTGCCCGACTCTGTTCCTTGTCCTGTAAGTTGGTCAGGTGAGAGTGTGGTGAGGTGCATCATGATAATGTTGGCTACTGTATCTGCACAGCCATGGCTGCTTGATTGAATATCCGCTGCTGTGGGGTCATCTAGTCCAGGGTGAGGGGTGCAGAAAGAGGAAGAGGACCTTGGTACAAAACAATGGGGGAGGAGGGAGATTGTGTGTACCCACATGACATATCTTTTTCTGTCTGACGCAGGAAGCAATATTGGAGCAGAATAAATGTTCAATAATTAGGAATATTTCTTGGCTTGCATAAATTACTGTTTTAGCGCACAAAATTCTCCATTATAATTGAGGGTCAGTGCAACCATCTATGGGCTAGTCTAGTGTACAGTAATTCTGAGTCAACTTTTCCTGCTGGTAAGTGCAAAAAAAGGTTAAGGTCACCCTCATCTTGAAGCCTGCTATGGTTTCCACCAGCAGCTCCCAGGACAATCCGTTCTATTTGTCCACCATTCCATGAAAAATGCTTTGTCACATCCTTCCTAAGTTAACTACAATCACCAGCTTATACCCTTGCTGCCTCATTGTGGCTCACTCATAACACTTGAACAGCCTCTGGCAGTCAATCCTGTTTATTTCCTTGAGAGATGTAAATGTCTGGATCAAGTCCCTGCACTCTCTTCTAGCTTCCAGTGTGTACATATTAAGGCTGCCCAGCCGCTTACGTGTTCTCACTTGCTATCCTTGAATCATCTTGATCACCCTTCTCTGACCAGACTCCAGCTTGTCCCTGTCCCACTTCAGGAGGGGACTCCAGAACTGTGTGTAGTACTCTAGATGGGGCCTTAACAGTGATCTGTACAGGGAAAGAATCACTTCTGTACTCCTACTGGAGAACCCCCTCTATCATATGGCCCTCTTATCCAGTGAGTCCATGTTCAGTGCCATACACCAATCCTTGTAGGATCTGCCCTGCAGGCCCTGTATCATTTTGATTACCCTGCATTGTACTGTGCCCAGCCTGTCTGTGTCTTTCTTTAGCTGAAGACAGGACTCCAGAACTGGTCAGTGTACTCCAGGTCTGATCTCACCAGCGATCTATAGAGAGGTTGTAATACCCCTTACCTCCTGCAGTCAAAACCCCTCCCAATGCATCCCACCATCTTGGTAACATTACTGTAGTCCTAGTCGCATTGGCTAGATTGTTTAAGATAGTCACTTATGATAACTCCTAGGTCCCTTTTTTCAGAAGCTGTGCCAAGGTGAACCCCTCGCATCCAGAATTCTGCCCTGTGGTTCTCGTAGATTCTTATAAATGGAGTCAAATCCAGAAGAGAGCGAGGACACAATTGGGGTGCAGAAAGGGTTCAATCCTGGATCCAACCTTCTTCAATATGTCCACTAGTGACATACAGGAGAAAGAATTTAGGGCAAGCTGTGTCTTTTCACAGAGGACACTAAACTCTGTGGTAAGATACACAGTGAGGAGGCGGTAAGGGAGTTGTAGATGGACCAGCAAAGGTTGGAGAGATGGACCAAGGTACGGCAACTGTAATTCAATGCCAAAAAGGGCAAAAGGGAAAAGTGACGCATATAGGGAAACAAGAACCCCAGGTTGGAATGCTGGATGAGAGGGGTTAAGCTGGGCACTACTACTGAGAAAAAAGATCTGGGAGTCATCATAAGTGACTCTCACAATCTAGTCAAAGTATCAAGGCCTACAGCATGGTAACCAGGATGTTACATCTCAATAGATCACTGATGAGGCCACATTTTGAGTACTGTGTCCAGTTCTCGAGTCCTTACCTAAGAAAATACAGGAACAGACTAGAAACAATGCATCATAGAGCAACCAAAATGATTTGTGGCATGCAAGACAGTTCCTACAAGGACAGGCTTAAGGCAGTGTACTCATTGGAGGCCAGGAGGCTAGAAGTGAGAGGGTCAATACGATAGACGTCTTCAAGTTCCTAAAAGGAATGAACAAGATAAATTGCAAGGATCTATTTATTTATTTATGTATGTATTTACTTATTTTATTTTTTTTTTACAGTTTTTGGTCAGGAAAGGCGCACTAAGCTGAGGCTTGTTTCTAGGTGCATCCTGGGAGTACATGGAAATTAAGTGACTTATTTATGGTCACACAGTATGCAAACTGTAGGATTCAAACTCAGTTCTCCAGGTTTGCAGCTCAGTGCTCTTAACCACAACACTTTACTGCCTCCCTGCCTGCTTTTCAGCTATTCACCTGGACTAGCAAACCTAGAGCATGGGGGAATGAGTGGAAGTTTTTTTGGGGGGGTTAGGAGGTTAAGGGGGCAGACTTTGGGAAAATGGGGAGATACTTGAAAGAGGCATTAAAGGGAATGGGACAGGAATCAGGGGTTGAGGAACAGTGGGCAGTATTTAAAATGGGGATTACAAGAACAACAGAATTATGCATTAAGCAGGTTAGCAAGAGGAAAAGGAAGAGGAGACCATTATGGTTTTCCAAAGAGGTAGCAAAGAAAGTGAAAGCCAAAAAGACTGCATTCAGGCAACAAAAGACACAGGCAGAAGGGGATAGGGAGAAGTACCAGGAGAAGCAAAGGGAGGCAGGGAGGTCAGTAAGGGAAGCCAAAGCTCAGACAGAAGAACACATTGCAAAATCAGTGGTTAGAGGGACAAAACCTTTACAGGTACATAAGTGAAAAAAGAAAGACAAAGGAGGGATAGTGAGACTGAAGGGGAGGATGGGGCCGATGGAGGATGACAACAGTAAAGCTGACATATTGAACAGGTATTTCTGCTCAGTCTTTACTGAGGAAGAGGAGGGTAATGGATCTGAAGGGAGTACAAGGGTGAGATGGTGCAGAAATGGACACAAGTCCCTTTACACAAGAAAGGGTCCTGAAGGAGGCTGGAGTAATAAGAGTTGATAAAGCAATGGGGCCAGATGGGGTGCACCCAAGGTCCTTAAAGAACTAAGAGAGGTGGTGGCTGAACCTCTGGCTATCCTGTTTAGCCAATCACTGGAAACAGGGAGGTACCCAAAGACTGGAGGACAGCAGATGAGTCCCCTCATACAAAAGTGGGAACAAAGAGGAAGCAGGGAACTACAGACCAGTCAGCCTCACCTCGTAGTGGGGAAGATCATGGAAGCACTACTGAAGGAGAGATTGGTGGAACATCTGGTTGTCAATGGACTATAGGACCCAAGGCAGCATATTTCACTGTATGTCAGACCAACCTGCTTGAATTTTGACCGGGGTGACTAGGAGGTGGATCAGGAGGCAGGACATGGCTCATCTGGACTTCAGCAAGGCCTTTGACACTGTGCCACATAGAAGACTGTTACGCAAACTGGGGAATATGGGTGTGGCAGGACAGTAGTGTGGTGGTAGGTAACTGGCTGGGTGGCAGGACACAGAGGGTGGTGGTAAAGGCTGTCACTCCACAGAGGAAGAGTGACCAGTGGGGTACCACAGGGATCAGTGCTGGGACAAGTCCTATTCAACATCTTCATCAGTGACATTGCAGGGACCTGAAGGCAGAATTTCACTGTTCGCTGATGACACAAAGCTCTGTAACAGAGAGACACACCAGAGGTGTAGACAGAATGAGAAGCGACCTGCAGAAACTTGAAGAATGTTCAGGGGTTGGCAGTTGAAATTCAATGCAAAGAAGTGCAAGATAATGCATATGGGCACAAAACCTGGCACAATATATCAGTTGGGGTGAGGATATAGCATGCACCAAGCAGGAAAGGGGTCATGGGGTTATCATCTCTGATGACCTCAAGGTAGGGAAACAGTGTGACAAGGCAGCAGGTAAAGCAAATAGGATGCTGGGATGTATAGGCAGGGGCATCACCAGCAGGAAAAGGGAGGTCATAATTCCGCTATACAAGACACTAGTGAGGTCCCACCTGGAGTACAGTGTACAGTTCTGGAGACCATACCTATGTAAGGACATAGACAGGGTAGAGAAGGTTCAGGAGGGCAACAAAGATGGTGCATGGATTGCATCACAAGTCCTATGAAGACAGGTTGAAGGAACTGAACATGTACTCCCTGGAGGAGAGGAGGAGAGAGGGATATGATAGACATACAAGTATCTTACAGGGAGGAACAGGGTGCAGGAAAACACTATTTTTAAGCGAAAAAGATGTTCCAGGACTAGAGGGCATGGGATGAAGTTGGAGGGGAGGGCGATTCAGAGGAAACATGAGAAAGAATTTCTTCACAGAACGGGTGGTGGACAAGTGGAACACCCTGCCAGAGGAAGTGGTGGGGGCTGAAACAATCACGGGATTTAAGAATGCATGGGATAGACATAAAGGAATTCTGGAGGTCAGGGGTAAGGGGCAACAGACTTCTAGGAAAACAAACTGAACTTACAAGCTCAAATGGGCAGACTGGGTGGGCCATAGGCCCTTATCTGCCCACACTGTCTATGTATCTATGTATCTATGTAAAAGGAAATTTTATTTCATTAGACAAAACTGTCAATGGCTTGAAACAGGAGAAGGAGCGTGGAAAAATAGCACTGGACTGACACTAAGTCTCAGGGCAGGGTAGGGTATTATGGGCAGACTGGATGAATCAATCGTCATTTTCTTCCATCATTTGCTATGTTTCTATGTTTCTGTTTTATAAGATCCTGGCCAAAGGAATGGCAAACCATCTGGAGGGTTATCTGCCAGATTTTGTCCCTAAAATCAGGTCAGTTTTGTGAAAGAGAGGCTGGTAGCAGACAATATTCGCAAGCTGATTGAACTGATGTTTGGTGTGTGTGTGTGGCTCTGCGTCACTGAAGAAGGCATTTTGCTGGATGCTGAGAAGACTTTTGACTGGTTGGAGTGCAGTTATCTAGTCCACATACTTCAGTGATTTGGATTGGGTAGAGGGTTTGTGCCAAAACATTATATGCTGGAGTCTCTTCACACTGTATCAGTAAATGGCATGCTGTCTGAGCCCTTCTGCTTGGGCAGGGGGACCATGCAGGGATTCCCCTTATCCTCACTTTTATTTGTATTAGCCCTGGAACCACTGGTCTGCCAGCTTCAAAATGAGGGGGAGGTCAGAGGCATCCAGGTGGGGAAGAAGCAGCTTAAACTCCTGCTCCTCTATGATTATAACCTGCTGTTGCTGGTTACAGATCCAAAGAGGACAGTCTTCCGAGATATGAGCCTTTTGCACAGTTCTTACAACATTCTCAGATTCTGCATAAACTAGAGAAGTCAGAGGTGTTTCCTTCATGGACTTTGACATCAGAGCTCTGTTCTCTCCCCATTAGAGATACCAGAACATGGATAGTATGTTTGGGCCTGAAACTCCATAGGGACTTAGACTCATATTATATCATATAGGTCACATATTTTAAATATACCAAAAAGCAACCCATTTTGGTGTATTTGTTGTCCTTATAGCTCTCTTAAAAAGCAGCATCAGTACTATCAGAGGCAGCATAATGAGGGGCTAGAGAAGTTGGGGCCCTATCATCATTTCAATAGCCTTGTTTTTCACCTATATTGCAAGTTTAAGTTTTCTCCCCCTGCTAAACTGAACCCCAATTTTGTTAATCAGAGAGGTAAAGACTGCATTTATTATGCTGCCTAAGTCCATGTTCAATTATGCCTGGATTTACCACCCCTGAACTTTGGGGAATGAAGATCAAACACCAACTGTTTGATCTTATCAATACCCCTGAATATGTGAAAGACTGAGACAAGGTCTCCTCTCAGCCTCCTTTTCTCCAGAGTGAACATGTTAAGGGCTTTAAACCTCTCCTCATAGCCTTTTGTCTCACATACTGCTAATCATTTTGGCCCTGTATTGCACCCTCTCGACTACATCACTGCCCTCTTTTTTATAGAGGAGAGCAAACCTAGATGCAGTTCTCAAGAGGAACCTGACCAGGGCCTTGTGAAGCGGCAGGATTACTTCCCCTGCTGTGCTGGTCAGACCCCTTTTGATGAACCCCAACATTCTGCTGGCCATCTTGACAGTGACTGCGCGCAGCTTGTCCTGCTTCAGCCTCTTTGATAATATGACCACTGGGTCCTTTTACTCCTTGGCTGCAGCAAGGGGAGCCCTACACAGTGCCCTGTTTCGCCTCCCCGAGTGTAGCACTTTGTATTTGGCTACACTAGATACAAGATTGCAGGAGTGAAACCAATCACCCAGCTTGTTCAGATCCTCCTGAACTTTGAACCCATCCTCAAGGGAATCCATCACCCTGACTATTGTAGTGTCATCCCTGAACATAAGTAGCCTATTGGAGACCCCAGTTTTCAGATCGTTGACGAAGATGTTGAAGAGCACTGACCCAAGCACCAGTCCCTGAGGGAAGCTGCTGAGTACTCCTCTCCACTTAGAGTAGCACCTGTCCACCACCGCCCTTTGCATCCTACCACCCAGGCCATTAGCAATACACCTTGTGTACGTCTTGTGTACAACGCACTGGTTTCATTACCCAGAAACAGAAACTTGTGTGCCACAGTGTCAAAGGCTTTTCTACAATCCAGATAAACTATGTCCACGGCCCTAACCCTATCCACCGCCTGGTCAGCCCCTTGAGGAAAGTGATCAGGTTGGCTTGGCATAATCTACTCCTCATAAAGCCTTGCTGAGAGGAGGGAAAAAATCATTTGCCTCAACCAAGTGCTCCATTACTCTGTTCTTGGTAGTAGCCTCCAGAATCTTTCCCCAGCACTGATGTCAGGCTGACCAGCCTATAGATTCCAGGTCAGACCGTGCCCATTTTTGAAGATGGGCACCCCACTTGCCACTTTTCAGTGCTTTGGCACCACACCTGTCTGGGCAGACTCCTGAAAGATGATTGCAAGTGGCACCATCAATTAGGATTGCTCAAGTATACATTTAAAAAAATGAATAATTAGGATAATTGGAAGTTTTAGGATATTCAGATTTTTTGTTTATTTATTTAAAGTTTCAGATTAACACCTTTGAGATGTAAGCTCTTTTACAAAGGTTCCACGTCAAAACAGAGAGTCAAAGTAAAAATTCAAACTAAGGTAACTAACCACAACAGACAGAATGATAAAGAGCAGGAACATTTGTCACAAAGGGGAGAATTCAGCAGTAGACAGGCATTGTACAATGTATGCCACGAAAAAGAGCAGTAACAAATGGGTTACGGTATAGACCAGCAACCTAAAAGTGGACAATATGTAAATATAGGCAAAAAAGTTCAAGCTGCCCATAGGCATTGTCAAAGTGGCAGGGAAGAATGAACAGGAAGGGAGCTGGAGGATGATGGTGGGTGAGATAGGGAAAGGTGGGGGTATGAGTGAAAATGGGGGGGGCAACACTAGGTGAGAGACGGGGGGAGATTATTACAATTGAGGAAGCAGGGCAAAGAGCATATCTGAGGGGGAGGGAGAGGGGAGAGGAAAGAAGATTGGGGGTGCTTGTTCACTGCATGCAGTTGCACATGGGAAGGGGAAGAGATAGGAGAGGGGTGCGGGATAGAATATGGGGGTGGTCTCAGATAATAAAGCAAGGTAGGAGGTGAGGGGTTAGGTGAAACATTTATAACCCCTTGTTACCCGAGGTTACTAGAATCCCAGTAAGACCTAGTGGTAGGCAGGGAAGGCAGCTTGTGAAACTCCAGTTAAATGGATTTCACACTGTCTCACTCTGTTCTCAGTCTCAGCTGAGACTGAGGGATGACATCACCAATAGAATCTTCGCAGCTGCATAAGCCACATTGGAATCTGCAGCAGAGGGAGTTAGATAGAAGGTTGGGAGTTTTCAAAGGTTAGTAGTCAGTCTGCAGTTTGGTTTTGAAGCGTGAAGGTGTGCTTAAGTGGTGGAGACTGCTGTTCGGGTCTCAGTGCCCCCTCCCTCCGGGGGATGTAAAGATCCCCATGCAGATTCCTGGGGCAATCCCCTTAATTCTGCCAGGAGGAAGAAAAAGCTGCCTATTCAGTTCAGCCTTAGTTTTGGAAAGTTGGAAGATTTGTGATTCGCCTGTGGGGCACCTGCAACTAAAGGGTGAGTGTTTGCTCTAACATGAGAGGGCAAAAAATGTGTTTCTCCAACCTGGGACATGTGAGGAAATCTAGGAATTGAGCTACAATTTGGGAAGCCTATAGGACTAGGCCAAACAAGTGGAGTAGTGTCAAATGCTAGAATGTTGGGTAATTCAAGTAATATTGTAGAGGGGATGCGACAGTTCATCTACCATTTAATCTACATTCAGAAGTTTCAGTTTTCCAGAGAAATGGCCGGGTATGGGCTGTGGGAGCTGGAGGTGGGCAAACCCCCCATCTTTAGTAACCAGGTCCACCTCTACGGATTTCTGCTGTGGTTGTTACTTTGCCTCATGCACTTGGCCAGTGATGGGGGAAGTACCCAGACGTGGGTTGCAAAGGGAAAATCTCTCTAGGAGTCGCAGACTCTAAGTGGTGTGGGGAGCCACAACAAGTGTAAAGAATTCTCTTTGTGAGATGGGAGTCATAAGAAGTAAGGAGGAAATCTCTCTAGGAGTCGCAGACTCTAAGTGGTATGAGGGGCCACGACAGGATAATTGGTTCATTCTTCCAATGGACAAGTGGATCAAGTGGCCGACAGGAGCAGACCCAGGCGGGCTGTGTACCCAAAGCGTGTACAAGTCAGACTTGTGTGCCTGGTGGGTCCAGAGCCTGAAAACAGTATGGTTGGTTCATTCTTCCAGTGGACCGCGTTGTAGTCTCTAATCTGCATTACCAGTAAATGTAGCCCCATGGGGGTCCGTCTATGCTTTGTTGTGTTCAGCTAGTTTGTGAATAAAAGCCACACTGTAGAATCCCATTCCTGGTTCTGGACATTACAGTTATTGCTTCCTGTGTTCGGATTTACTTAGGTGCCCCTGTGCAGAGTAGCCAAACCTAGGTCCCCCTGTGCCAAGTAACCTCATTCTCTCTGAACCCAGGTCCCCACCAGGTACTGCTGTCAGCTTCAACAGCATGCCACCTGTCATTTTGGCAAAAAGGCAGGGGTGAGGGGTTACACATTCATAAGTGCCGCTTTCTACTAGGTGTTGTCATAGCTTCTGTTTAAAAGGGCCAAGTGTTGTACTGTTGGTGAGGTCACTAGGAAGCAGGTTAAACCATTTTGGAGCTCTGACAGCAAATGTCCTATGTTCTTGGGACGTGCAACAGTGTGGCACGTGGAAGGTGAGACTATCTGAGCTTCTGGTAGAATGTGGGCTGTTGTAGGGGCAGAGGATCCTCTGTATCCCTGGGGCCATAAGCCTGAGAGAGATTTTCTTTGCAAGGAGACAGATGTGATAGGAGATTCTATCACTGAGCTGAACTCAATTAGCCTAGGCGTAGTTGTAACAGGTATGCATGAGCTTCTGTGCCCCCTGTAATGAGTCTGTAGGTTTTGTTGAGAGCAATGGCAATGTGATGTAAGGCGGTGTTTATGGCAGAACCATAGACCACCAGCCCGTAATCAATGAGGGAGATCACTGAGCTTTGTATTGCCAGATTGAGGGCAGCAGAAGTTAAACAATGCTTATGCGTAAACGGTAAACTAATACAGGTGTTCACCGTTTTGGCAACGTTTGCAATGTGACTGGAGTAGGGGTAGATTTTAAGACAATTGTCCTCAAAATTTGATATCCTAAGAACTCAGATATTAACTCAGATTTTAGGATATCCTAAAAACCTAAATCTGAATATCCTAAAATATCCTAAAGTCTGTAAGGATTTTAGGATGTACTAAGCAGAATCAGATGATATCTGATGATACCTGATAGTCAGATTGATACTGATTTGGATAGGAATTACCCAAATATCTGACTATCCTAAATCAGATTGAATTTTGAAACATCTTAACATCCCTATCGCCAAGTGTTCCTTCAGCTCCACTATAGTCCTTGGCTCTAGCCTGTTTCTGCCCCCATGGGACTTACCTGGCCTGATCTTTACATCTAGTGGTTGCATTGTGGCTACCCTTAATGCTGTGGGCCCTCACACTTAGCCCCTCCCCCACCAGGGGCTCTTTGGTGAATGCTGAATAAATTATTTGTTAAGCATCTCAGCCATCGCCTCTGGATCTCTCACAGGTCTCCTCCCCCATCCAGTTTTAAAGGCCCAAATCGCTTCCTTTACCATTCTCCTCCTGTTTATTTACTGGAATAGGGGTTTGGCTAGGTTTGCTGGCAAAGGCACCTAGCCTCACCTAAGCTCTTTTCTTCTAGGTTGCTTGAAACGACAGAGCAAAGAAATCTTACCAGAGCAAGGAAAAGGATTAAGGCTTCTTTTGCCTAGGCAGATTTACTGTGTGTTGTTATTTTTATTTTATACTCACGGGGATTCTTACTGTTTGTTGCTAACATTTTATTGCTTTATTTTTCTCTGATTCAAATTGTTGTTGCTGGGTATATCTTCTGCTGCATTATTACAGGGTGTGCTTATTACAGGTGGTGCTTTACAGGTTTTACAGTTTTATCTATCATTAGGATAAGCTTTCAGGGCTACTGCATTTGTTGCTGGCTGATTGTTTCTGCTCTTACCTCCTTGTTTCTTTCGTCCGTGGTTCTTTTTCGGCAGGGGAAGGGCCCAACTGCCCACCCCATCCCCAACTACCCCCACATTACACTTCTTTTATAGGGTAGCACAGTCATGACATTTCTTGTAGCAAAGCAGGAAGGGGCGGATCAGAAGGTTATCCACACAGAGACCTCGTTTACAGGGGCACAAGTAACTTAACTTGTTATAACAAGTTATACAAAAACAAACAAACAAAACACAAAATCAAACTTTTGTTTTCATTTCCTCCTTCTAATTACTCTGACCAGGTTACAAACCCAGCAACTTATCTGGAATGGATATCATTAACTGCAGGTACTGCGGAACACTTTTCAGAAAGGCAGTTTTACAGGATTTAGGACACTGTCCTACATGCTGGGCCATTGGAGATCTAAGGGCTCAGCTCCAGGCAGCATGGGCAGAGATTGTGCACCTCAAATTGCATATTCAAGAGGAAATATATTATGAGAACCACCTGCCATTTCCCCAACATCCAACAGAAGCACCTCGACCGCAGAGGGTAGTTGGTCCAGGAGGTTGGCAGGTGGTTAGGAGCGGCAAATTGGGTGCCCCATCACTCGGTGCTCTCCAACATGTCACCTCCGCAAACCATATAAAATCTACAAACAGGTATCTGCCTCTGTCTCCGAAATCAAACAAAGGGGCAGAGGACACTGCAGAGCAGGACACTGCAGCACAGGAGCTAGTACAACAAAACTCGCCCAAAACAGGAACCAAACCAAAAAAGCAAAAAGGAAATCAAGAAAACATCTGATCATAGGAGACTCCATGATTTGGGGAGTTGATACCTGTCTCCAACCAGGGGTAATGGTCAGATGTATCCCAGGTACATCAGCATGGAGAGACACTGACCGCATTGCTAAAATTGTTCAGGAAGCAGGAGAAAACATTGACATCCTGGTACACATAGGGACTAATGATCTCACCAGCTGGTCAGTTGTGGAGACCGAGGAACACCTGACCAGGCTGGGTGACAAGCTATCATCCATTTCATCCAGCATCTCCTTCTCTGAGATCCTCTCAGTCTGGGAGAGGGGGGCAGATGGACGGGAAGTTCAGAGAAGGGGAGATAGGGGAGTTAAACATGTGGCTTAAGGGCTGGTGCCAGGAAAAAGGACACAAATTTGTAGGGAACTGGCAACAGTTTTGGAGAGAAAGTTCTTTACATTTGATGGACTGCATCTGACTAAGGAGGGAGTCAGTGCATTGGGGCAGAAGTTTGATGTCTTTGCAGAATATTTAAACTAGCAAATGGGGAGAGGGGTGCAGCACCCAATACGTCGAATGTGAAGAACACCCCTCCCACCCAGGTAGTGGTCAAACAGGAGTTCAGCATGTTTGTAGTTCATTTGCATCACCAGGTAAGGAGAAAGGTCCGGCTCCCCATATGATGCACAGGGGAAACATCAGACCTCACCCAACAACTAACACACTGAAATCTGGCCAATGGAAAATCATGTACACAAATGCTCACAGTCTGGGAAACAAGATCCCAGACCTGCAGGCAATAATGACAGAGGCTAAACTGGACATAGTAGCAATTAGTGAGACATGGTTTACCAGTAACCACACTTGGGAGACTTCAGTACCTGGCTATGTACTGTTCAGAAGAGACCGAGGTGCAAAAGAGGGGAGGCTTTATGTCAATGAAAATATCAAAGCTACAGAAATTCAGAATACACATGGGAGTCAGAAGAACTGTGGGTCACCCTGAAAACAGGAAATGGGACAGCCATATGAACTGGGGTTGTCTACAGGCCTCCAGACCAGGGGGAGGACATAGACACATTACTGTTAGAAGATATACAAAATATGACAGCTAAAGGGGAGGTTCTGATAATGGGAGACTTCAACATGCCAGATACAGATTGGTCAATACCAGCAGGAACATCTGCCAGAACTAGACACATGGTGGATTCCCTGCAGGGAGAGGGCCTCAAACAACTGGTACAACAACCCACAAGAGACAGGGCTATCCTAGATCTAGTAATGACTAACAGGGAAAGGATCACAGATCTCCAGGTAGAAGGTCACCTAGGGGCTAGTGACCATCACATGGTATGGTTCAATTTGGCCACTAGAACTAAATCATCCCATTCCAAAGCAAAACTATGGGAATTCAGAGGAGCTGACTTTGATAAGATGGCCAACAGAGTTAAGCTAGCCCTGGCAAAAAGAAATGCAGGTGAGGGGTTACAGGCAAAGTGGGCAAGCATTAAGGATGCAATACTTGAAGCAACATCCCATTGTGTTACAGAGAAAAGGAAGTGCAAAAGAAGAAGGAAACCACTTTGGTTCTCAAAAACAGTAGCAGAAAATGTCAGAGCCAAAAGGCTGGCCTTCAGGAAATATAAGGGAATGCAGCGGGATGAAGATAGGGAGGCATACCAAACTTCCCTAAGGGAAGCAGGGAAGACAGTAAGGCAGGCAAAGGCCCAAACTGAGGAAACGCTAGCACGAACAGTGAAAGAAGGGGACAAGACTTTCTATAGATACATTAGTGAAAGGAGAAAGTCCAGAGGGGGTATTGCTAAGATCAAAGGGAATAAGGGGCGTGTGAAGAGGAGGACCATGTAAAAGCATCTATCCTAAATAGATACTTCTGCTCAGTATTTACTGAAGAGAAGGTAGAACAGGGCCCACAACTCAGCACCATGGACACGGGGAGGGGGAAGGGGGATGTGAGCACTAGTCCCTTCACAAAAGAAAGGGTCCTACAAGAGCTCGATAAGCTCAGGATGGACAAGGCAATGGGACCTGATGGCATACATCCCAGGGTACTTAAGGAGCTATCTGTGGAACTAGCAGAGCCATTATCAGAACTGTTTAGTGAGTCTCTGAGCACAGAAGAGATCCCAGAAGACTGGAGAAAGGCTCATGTGATCCCGCTTCACAAGAGTGGTAGCAGGGAGGAGGCAGGGAACTACAGACCAGTCAGTCTTACCTCAGTAGTGGGCAAGATTATGGAGGCACTCCTTAAGGAAAGGATAGTGCAACACCTGGAATCCATAGGAGCACAGGATCCAAGACAGCATGGGTTTACAACAGGAAGGTCCTGTCAAACTAATCTCATAGATTTCTTTGACTGGGTAACCAGAGTGGTGGACCAAGGGGGGGAGCAGTTGATGTCATCTACCTTGACTTCAGCAAAGCTTTCGATACTGTTCCACATAGAAGATTGATTAATAAGCTGGGTAGGCTTGGGGTGGGTCAGAAGTTGGTCAACTGGGTGGCAAACTGGTTGATGGGCAGAAAACAGGGAGTGGTGGTAAATGCTATACAGTCAGAAGAGATGCAAGTCACAAGTGGGGTACTTCAGGTATCAGTCCTGGGGCCAGTCCTCTTCAATATCTTCATCAGTGACATTGCAGATGGATTGGGAGGGTAAGGTTTGTCTGTTTGTAGATGACACCAAGATATGCAACAGAGTAGATGATCCAGATGTGGTGGGCAGAATGAGAAGAGATCTGGATAAACTGGCAAAATGGTCAGAAGAGTGGCAACTGGAGTTTAACGCAAAGAAGTACAAGATCATGCACATAGGCAAGAGAAACCCTGAAGCCACCTATAGGCTGGGAGTGGAGTTGCCGGCAGTCATAAGGGAAGAAAGAGACTTGGGCATCATCGTCACAGATGACCTGAAATCATCCAAGCAGACCACTAAAGCAGTAGGTAAGGCTAAGGGGATGTTGGGGTGTATTAGTAGGGGTATACAAGTCGGAAGAGGGAGAATAATCCTCTTTACAAAGCACTGGTTAGCCCCATCTGGAGTACTGTGTGCAGTACTGAGGCCACACCTTCACAAGGACATTAACCAAATTGAGGCAGTCCAGAGAAGAGCAACCAAAATGGTGCAGGGACTGCATCAGAAAACATATGAGGACAGATTAACAGAGCTCAATATGTATACCCTAGAGCAAAGGAGGGAGAGAGGTGATATGATTGAAACATTCAAACACCTTAAGGGTATTAGCAAGGGGAAAGAGTCAAACATATTTCAATATAAGAAAAATAGCAGGACAAGAGGACACAGCATGAGATTAGAGGGAGGCCGATTAAGGGGTTATGTGAGGAAGTTCTTTTTCACAGAAAGGGTGGTGGATGCATGGAACGGCCTACCTCAGGAAGTGGTGGATATGAATACAGTGCAGGGCTCAAACAGGCATGGGATAGGCATAAGGGGGCAATACAGATGAATATGAATAAATAGGCCATTGACAGAGCAAAGGCCGATGGCACATTCGTAAGGAGGAAAAAGAGATGGGCAGACTGGATGGGCCTTGCGGTCCTTATCTGCCGTCAACTTCTATGTTTCTATGTTCCTATGCCAGCAGCAGCTGCTGCTGTTCTGGCTTTTCCTTCACTGTCTTAATTCTAGTTTTGCAGCCTGTCAGTGCTGTGCTATACTCTTCTTTGGCCTGGAAGTAACCTGTCTCCTTCCAGCAGTCATAGACTTTTCTTATGTTTAAAATCAGTTTTCTCAGGTTTCTGTTGAGCTGGGGGGGGGGGGACATTACTTGGCTCCTTTCCCTTCTTGCTTATTGATTGATAACATTTTATTTTTATACAGGAACAAACGTTAGGGAAACATATCCCTGTTTTCAACAAGAATGCCCTGTACAACACACATTCAATACATTACAACATTCATGTAAGAACATCACAATATTATACATAGTTCATTATATTCAAGTGTAGCAGTTGCATGATAATTTAAAAACATTCTTAAAGCTATTTGAAATTCATGTATGGAATTTTTTTGCCCTTAATTCCATAGGTATCTCATTCCAAGACTTAGCTGTACTTATTTGTAGAGCAATATCACCAAACCTATTATAAACCTTCGGCCAATACATTTTTATTGCACTTTCCCTTAATGCATACTTTTTCTCTTGCCGTGCCTCAGTCTTATAGAAATGCAGATGTGTGCAGCTGCTTCAAGCCTCTTCTTTAGGGAACACCACATGTGTTCTCCGTTACCCACCTCATGCAGCTGCTGTAGGCTCTTAGGCACCAGTTCATCATGGCAAAGTCTGCCTTTCTGAAGTTTTAGTCCTGTTGATTGAATTCTGGCTAGTGTTCCCTGTTACAGTCCACATCACACAAGAAGGGCAGTGCTGTACTGTAGCAAAGGCAAATCAAGCTACATTTGCCAATTCAAAAACTGGAATTTTTTGAAGTACAGCCTTATATTCAATTTGGCAGTGTTGTTTTCTAAACTAGTATGTCTCACAATTTTGCTGATCTCTAACTGTGTTTGTGTCTTCGCTTATTTCGTTTACAGCAGCATGCCCTGAACCCCAAATGAAAAGGAAGTCGATGGGAAATTAGAATGTGAAAAGTTTAGGAGTCCGAAGAAAAGAAAATAAATCCAGAATGAATGAAAACAGAAATAAAGAATGAAAAGAGAAAAAGCAGGTACTGGTTTGACCAGTATATGAATACAAACGTCAGTGGAAACAGTTACGCTTTAACCATGGACCTTTCTTTGATGCATTCTTGTCTTAAAATCCAAATGTTTCCCATTAAGTATATTGTTTTTTCTATTTTTTTTTTTTGCTTTTTAGGGGATGTCTGCATAGTGATTTGTCTCATGAAAATGGTTTTGTCACAAAAGCATGTTTGTGAGTGGTGAAAGCAGGGCCAGTTTTCATGACACACATCAGTCTAATTTTATAAATATTTTAAAACACTCGAAGACCCTATCTTTACACACACATTATTGAACACATATTTTTCATACTTTACTTTCAGCCAGTTTCCTTGTTTTTGATGCACAAAGATTTCTCACCTTTTACCCACTTTTGCGACTGCCAAGGCTTAGAAAACCATAGGCCGGATATTGATTAATGGGCAAAAGCAGAGCGCAAAGGTTTGCGCTCCACTTGCCCTTGCCCAGCGCTCAAGGATGTTATATTCAATGGGACAGCGCAACGGTGCTATCTGACTAAATATAGGGCCTTATCAGGGCAGTGCAAAGTCAAGTAGCACTGCTCTGATATGGATCTGGGCTGTATGCAGCCCATACTGAAGTGCACAGAACTGCGTCCCAGATCTGTTAGTGCCGGGTGTCTTTGGCATGATATTCTGCCTACACCATGCAGATGAGCCCATTGGGTATGCAAAGCACTGAGGCAATATGCATGCCCATTATGGGCTCATTTGCATGTGAGGTGGCAGCAGGTTTGTGCCCCTCCTGTGGCCAGCCACCATCCACATCAAGCATGGTGACGACTGGCCCCCCACCCCGATCCCCATTCCCGTACATGTTTAAGTATTCCCTGGAGGCTAGTGGCACCCCCACTCTCCGATTCCCATCCCACTAATTTAATAAGTATTCCCTGGTGTCTAGTGGCACCCCTGGCCTCTGATTCCTGTCCCCATAATTCAATAAGTATTCCTAATGTCTAGTAGTTCCCTCCCTCACTGCCCACACTGAGGAAACCACCCTGCCATCCCCTTTACCTCCATTGCTGCTGGTGCCACACAGATCCAATATGGTAACTGACACAGCCATCCCTTCACCACCTCAGCCGGCCACCATATGGAATGACAGAGACAGCATGTACTGTTTACAGTATAAGAAGTGCTCCTTATACTGTAGACAGTACACGCACTCCCTGTCATTCCATGTGGCAGCTAGTTGAGGTGGTGAGAGGAGGGCTGTACCAGTCACTGTATTGGATTTGCACAGCACCAGTGGCTTCAAGAGGGAGCTTAGGAAGTACTATTTTACAGAAAGAGTCATGAAGCCGTGGAATAAACTGTCAGCTGAGGTAGTGGAACCAAAATCCATGACATCATTCAAGCTGGGCTGGGACAAGGCTCAAGCATGATCAAAAGCAGCAGTAGGAGGTATTAGACAGAAGGGTCATGGGATCTGAGAAGGTCCAAGGAACACATGTGCAGACTAGATGGACCCTTGGTCTCCTTCTGCCATCTTTTTTTCAATGTTTCTCTGTTACAGAGATAAGAGGAGTTGGCAGTGTGGTTTGCTTGGTGTGAGCAGTGCTAGTGATGACACTAGACACCGGTGAATGCTTATTCAAGTATGGGGACAGGGACTGGAGGGTGGGGGGTGCCACTAGACACCAGGGGATTCTTATTTATTACAGCAGCAGCAGCCAATCAGAGGGCAGGGAAGCCACTGGACACCAGAAAAGTTAGTGCTTCAATGGGCCAAAGTGGGCAGCTGCAGTCTCTTTGCCCGCCTCCAGGGCCTTAAGTCGGGGTTTGCAAAGATGGTAACTTGTACCTGTTCAGGTGGCATTTACTGCCTGTGCAGACCTCTCTATATCCCACTGCACCTGTATGCAGGGGTGGACCCCCACATTTACATGGGCGCAGCGATAATGTAGCGCTTGGGCACTAACAGGTTTTGCCCATGTTGTGGGGGTATCTAAATATAGACTCCACCCACAAATTGGATTCAAACCCCAGTCAGCGTGGGCAAACACCCCTTAGCACCCACGCTGAGTTTTGAATATCTGGCCCCATGAGTCTTATTTCATGCAAGTGGGTTCTGACTCATGAAAATGATGTAAGTCAGTTTTACAGAACACAAGTTATGAGAAATTGGTGAAAACATTACCTGTGCATGTACGAAAAGAGTATGTTATTTTCATAATAATTTAAAATCTGCACATTTTTCAGTAAAGCCACCTGTCAGAGAATTATCCTTGGGCCAAACTCTAACGGACCTAAAAGTTTCAGGTTTCAGCTCATAGCCATTTTTGTTCCATTGGTAAGCTAAAAAAAAAGTCTTAAAAATATGTATTTTTTTTATTTACTGTACTTTACTCCTGATGCCAACTGGTCCCTTCAGCCCCTCTGCCATGCCCCGCCCTATCACCCACCTTCCCTGGGACTTACCTCTCTCCCGTGCTCCCCGTAGATGACCCTCCATGGGAAGAGCTGCCCAGGGGCCACCCCTTACCTCTGAGAGGAGTTGCAGCTTCAGTTGAGGAGCAAGAGCCACAGTCAGCAGTGTGGGATCTGAGGTAGAGTGGCAGATGGCATCCTGCGCAGTCAGTCATCTTCCTTCCATTTTCTTCCCCCTCCCCGAATGTTCCATCTGACACCGAGATGTCAGAATGCTGATGCTCCCCTCCCTGTGTCCTGGCTCTGTGGCACTATCACCCATGGTCACCCAGGTGTCAGTGTTGCAGCGGAGACCAGGAACCCTCCCCCAGCCCAACCCAGGTCACTGGAATCACATGGGGTAGTGCTACCTCTGTGCTGGCAGGCCAGCCTTATTTATGTTTTTATAACTTTTTAAAACTTTTAAACCACTGAACCAACTTGTTGCAGATGTGTAGGATCCAGAGATCCTCATATCAACTGTGTGTGTGCCAAATTTCAGGCTATTCTATCCAGGAATGGCCACATTATTAAGGTACACAAATTAGGGTTCAGCATAGAATTATGCACTCAGGGTAAGCAGCACCAACTTCCACCAAGTGCAGTAGAGGAGGAATAGGGCTGGGCGAGGGATAGTACTGCCAAAGAAATCATCGTTCATTAATCTCCAGGAGTCCACTTTTTCCACTGCCACTGCAAGCAGCTTTCACAACTGTTCATTCAGTGTATCTGCTGGTGAAACCACTATGACTAATCCAGAAGCATAGCAGTGTCTCCTTCTTTCTCCTTCCAGTGCTTCCAGTTCCCCTACCTGGGATAGAACAGATCCATCCGGATCTGTAAAGGCAAGCTCATTCCTGTTCATCTCATATGAACAACACAACAGCAAACCACACAGCCACCTGTGAGTGTGAATGGTTATGGACAATTGTCCCCAAATCACACATCAGCAGCAGGACTACCCTATCCAGTGCTGCTGCTCAGTCACTGCGTAAGAAAGTTGACAATAAGTCTGGGGCTGGCATGGATGCTATGGTTATGGCTATCTTGTCACCAGAAGAAAAAATGCAGTTGTTCATGGGGATATGGAGCAGAACTGGAGCTGATCAAGGTAAACCAACCCGATCATTCTACAAAAGCAAGCCAGCAACACTTCCACCAAAGCAGATTATGCTGAGTGCCAGTGAGGAGGATAAGGAGCGGAGATGTCAGAGCAGGGGCATGAGAGTGAGGCTGTAGTAGAGAGGGAAAACACATGAGGAGGAGGAGAAAAGAAAAACCGGGAAAGCACACAGTTCATGCAAGGAGAAGATTGGGTGGGGGAGAGAAGTACAAGAAAAGGAGCAGGGGGAAGAAGCAAGAGAGATAGAAGGGCATGACAATTCTGATGTGGGAGAAGAAAATAAAGAACAAGAGGAGCTTGAAAGTCTGCTGTAAGTTGCAATACTGACTAATAGAGATGATGAGTGTGACACTGTCAGGAGTGGAGGCCATCTCACAGGAGGAGATGGCAAAATTAAAAAAAGTTGTAATAATGAAAAAGTGAAAATAAAGAATGCAAGCTTCTTAGGCAGGGACATCTAAAGACTAGCCCTGCTCCCACACACATGATCAGCCTCATATTACTGTACCACCTGATGTTCTCTCTGGCCATCCCTAACCACTTCATACCTCAGTGGTGGAAAAAAGAAATAATCTTGTAGTCCCAATTCGATTAATTACTAAGCCCTCCCCCCCGGAGCAGTCCATTCAAGTAGTGAAAAAAATTCACTGAAAACATGCTGCAATCAGTATGGTAATAAAATCAGTCTAGATCAATCAGTCTACTCGAACATTAGGAACCAGTGTTCTGGCTGAACACTGAAAACATGAACATGGTATCTTCATAGCAGTCACAGCCTTTTCCAATCCCCACTCTGGTCAGACAGACCAGCAGCAGGGACAGTCAGACATGGGTTGTGGGAAAAGATGGTTTGTTCAAGTAATACAGCCACCATGGCAGTCACAAGAGCTAACTTGATGCATCCCCAAGTACTGATGTTGCTTCAAAAGCACCACTACAGCCATCCATCTCCAATGTAATAAGCTGTGTTGCCCAAATCATTTCATTCCTTCCATAAACTACCACCTACTCATCCAAGTTCTGTCCCAATAACGCGACTTGCTGGGGATATGATGGTCCTTGAGTTTCAGCCATTCCCCATCACAGAAGACACCAGCTGTCAAAGACTGGTTCATAAAGTGTAACTCAAATACAACATTTCACCATGCTTCGAGGTTTCCAGGCATATTGTCCTCAGTTTGTATGAGGCAGTAAGCACGTAAATGGTGACACTTCTGGAGGAGGCAGAGGGATTGTTTTGCATTTCACTAGTGATACCTGGAGCAGTAGTGCAAACCAGAGTTTCTTAAGTCTCACTGCCCATTGAGCTGTGCCCAAGTCTAGCTCAACTACAGTTCCCTTCCTGCCTCTGCCACCACCAGACCCTTATTTATTTTATTTTATTTATTTTTTTATTGACCATTTAAGCACAATTGACAAATGCATAACTGTTTTCAGGGGCGACCTGGGAGGTTACATAGTAGAGAAAGACAAGGCAGTGTCACTGTTTACAGTAGTACAGAAATAATGGGAACAGCTTCATAGCACGGGTGCAAGGTCAGAATATACAGAATCACAATAAATAACAAAAAGTAAGGAAGGTAACATGGGGAGAATAAAAGATTACAGATACCAAAGCACATCACAAAAGGGAGCTTCATAAGAGAGCCCCTTTATCAAAGCTAACAGCTTTACAGGAAGAAGTCAGCAGAAGTAACAAGACTAGTACCATGCCATAAGATGTTTGTCAAGTGCAGTGGCATCTTGCGTCAGCCTTCAGATGGTCCCATAAGGAGCTTGTTAAGAGGGAGTGAGAGGGGGGTGCTCCAGGCCCAAAACAATAGAGAGTTCCAAAGAGTAGATGCACATGACACAAAAGCCTGGTCTCCCATAAGTGTACAGGTTTTGTGGACAGCCAGAAGTGATTGCTTATTAGACCTAAGGACATACTCCTGGTTGGGGCATTTTAATGTCTCTTCCTGGGCGGGGGTGGGGCGGGGTAGATCTAATGATTTTGTCTGTGAAACAGCCCAGGATGAATTGGTCATTGTAGGTCAAGTAGAAGCCAGGCACTCTAGGTAGGGTCAGATGTACAGTATGTACTGGGAAAGAACCCACTGGAGGCTGAAATGTAAGCCAAACTTTATTTTCATGTCAGGTACAGACAGTGACACATGGAAAAGTGAGCAGTCTCAGCCACAAGGCTTCCCAGTTCTTCAACCATAATCTTTGTCAAGGGTGTGATTCAGTTATTATTCTTGGGAGATGGCCATCCTAACTTATTGTAGAGGTTACAGTGGACGGACTGCAGATAGCATGAACCTGCATATTATAGGGGCACAGTAGCACCCCTATAGTTAAGGTTGGATCAGAACTTCTGTGTTAAACCTCAATTTTTGCATCTTAATAACTTTGGCTTACTTTGAAGAAATAGTCCAAAGTTTGGTATGCGTGGTCAGGCAGTCAGAGTTGCAAAACTTGGAAAAGTTTCATGACAGTATCTTGTATGGTTTTTGAGATGTGGAGTGGTAAAAAACAGAAAAAGATACTTTTTTTCCTACACTTGACATGATATTTTTTGCCCTCCTTTACAGCCCAGATGTTATGACATTTTTCCTGAAATTTTCAGAGATGATGGGGTCTGTACCAAGGGGGTGCTTTTGGATGGTTTGGTGAAAAAATATAATACTGTACCATTTATGAATTATAATGATTTTTGTGATAGCCACTAGACAGCCAGGTTAAAAAAAAAAAGTCAAACTGTTAATAGTTAAGGATTTACTGTTCGTGCTCAGAGAAATACTGTTTGTGATTTCAGCCATCTTGGATTTCTTTTCCCATTTTAAAAATGTCTTTCTAAAGAAATGCTGCTTGGTAAAGAATGAACAAGACGTGTATTTAGATCTCAGCCACATACTTAGTTCAATTTTTGCCTTAGACTTTGAAAGTTTACAGGGTAAATATGTATTTTTGTGGTGAGAATCATTTCACCCGTCCCTCGCCTATGTAAACATCGTTCGATCAAAAAATAAATGTTTGAACAGTAAAGATGGTTCGATCGAAAAAAATTATTCAAAAGTTTTTACAGTTAAAACTGTCCGCAATTTTTAACAATTCAGAATTTACTGTATTCAAGGATCAGATGACCAGAAGGGGATTTTTCTTTGTGTGACTGTTCAGTTGTTGATCCGCTTGGCCCCACCCCTGCTCCTTCTTACTTATTCTCTTTTTGGGTATTGTAACCTGAGGCTGTTGTCTCAGTTATTAAATGGAGCCATTTCAATGCTTTATTTGATGGGTTAGTGGGAACGGGGGTAGGAGGTGTTTTTAGTGCAGTCAGCATGTTTAGTTTTGATACGGTATCAGGGATGTTGCATACTTGTGTAGCCCTTCATTCGAGGTGTTTTGTTGCCTCCTGGGCATTGATTCCTACTCTTGAAGCTCTGAGTGCCTCTCTCCCTTTTGCTTCATGCCCGGGCACCATGGTTTTAGCAGGGTATCATGCATTAATTTGCTCCACCCACTGGAGGGCATGCTGACCCTTTGTTTTAATGCCACTGTGGTATAGAGCTCCATTCATGCTCCTTCAAGTGGCCAGCCACTTTTCTCTGCCACATTGCCACCTACATGGTATATGGGACATCTTGGCTACAGGATGTGTGGTAATTTTATTTTGGGGTGGCGGGCAATGTAGCTTGTTGGCATATGGTATAGAGGGATAGTCCTAGCTTGGCCATCTGTAGCAACTTGGATTAAAGCTCCTACTGGGCTGCACTACAGGCTCGGTTGCCCAAAGCTCGGGACTCAGCTAAACAGTGCAATCCACCTTGGGAGCCACGCTCCTATTACATATACAAGCAGCAGAAAATTCTCCTTAGTGAGCTGCAGGTTGTGAGATACTTTATTCTACCCGATCATCACCCCCCTGCTCACTATGAAAGGAATGCTAATTTTTAGCATCTCCTGCAGCTGTTGTAGGACAACTTCACTGTGTAGCCTAGCACTCTGGTAGGGCTTGTATCATTTCCAGTGTAATGGCTGCCTTACTATGGCCCTATTAATCGGCATTTATTGTAGCTTGTTTTCTGCCTCTTTTTAATTTGTGTAACAATGTGGCCCTACATCCATGGGTTTCACTGCCTAAGGGGCATTGGTTACCAGGTGTCAGCGTGGCTCAGTTGGTAGCACATCCGCCTCTGGACCAGAAGGTCGTGGGTTCTCGTTCCACTCCGGGATTGGACTTGCACCTAAAAATCGCTGGCATCCGAGTGCAGTATTGGGGGGTGCTGTACTGCTGGGGTGTGCCGTCCTTCGGATGAGATGTTAAACCGAGGTCCCTTCTACCCATCCTGGTGTTGTCCTGGTGGGTGTCCAGGTGGAAGTAAAAGAACCCAGGGCACTCTTCGCAAAGAGTAGGGAACATTCCCGGTGTCCTGGCCAACATTCCCCTTCCCATAAACCGGTTCATGCAATTATCCGGGCTGTGTGTGGGTGATGATGTGCGATATGGCCGCCACCACACATTCAGTCACTTCACTACCAGTCTAGCATTGCTTGTAAAGCGCTTTGGATGTATGAAAAGCGTTATATAAATACTGATTCTTCTTCTTCTTCTTCTTCACTCTTGCAGCCTTTGTAGCCTCTCTCTTCTTTTTTAAAACTGGTCATTCTCGTCCAAGTGGGGTATCCTGCTGTGACCTTCTCCACTTACCAGAGGGCATGCTGCCCCCTTGTTTGAAGCCACTATGGTACAGTGCTGTTTCCATGCTCCTTTTAGTGGCCAGCCACCTCTTTTTGCAGTACCAATCGCCTATGCAAACTGGGAAAAAAATCCATTTTGGTGGTCTGCAAGCTGTGGGGACTTTGTTTTTTTAATTGATCATCCCCCTGCTCACTGTGAGGGGTATGTTTGTTCTCAGAGTCACCTGAGCAGACAGGGGATCGTTCAATTGTGTAGCCTATTGTTCTGGAAGGGCTTACATAATTTAAATGGTAATGGGTCGATCACCGTCATTCTGTTCACTCACATTTCTCATAGTCTAGAATGATTTGGAAGGACAGATTTCATAGGTTTAGCTTTGGCAATAGCCCTGTGGCTGCCAAGCTTTTCATACTATGGACTTTGAGGAAGATCAAACTGATTGCATTGTATGTAGTGCCATATGTCCGTTGTTGGTTATTGCAGTTGTTAGCCTGTTCATTCACTTTGTAATCCTGTTTATTTGTTTTGAGAGATAGAGTGCTGATATATCTGTAATCACAGAACATGCTGAGTCGAGGGCAAAGTTCTCTGAACCCTTTATTTATGGCTTACAAACCTATTTCTTGGAATGTTAGTGGGCTGAACAGTCCAGTAAAATGAAAGAGAGTCCTCTGTTGACTTCACGAGTGGCAAAGGGAGTGAGATCTATATAGGTCACTCTAAAACTAAAATTACATTATTTATTTTTAATGGCAGTTCATGGCATATGTCATTGATACAGTGTCTTCACTGCATCTATGGAGAAATGGAAGCACAGGGCCCAGAGGGCCCTGTGCTCCCACAGGAAAATGAGTATATGATTATACTGTCTCAAACAGTAAGGAAATTCATTACAAAAAACTTCATTCATGCACCATTTAGAGCCAAAGTGACAAAAGTAGGGAATGTGGTGTTAGGGTTCCCAACCCTAACACCTCACCCCAACCTTGCAGGCAGCATATCAGGTGAGAGGTGTACCTTGGGGTTCTCAAGCCTAACGCTCACCCCATTCCACCAGTAAATAAGCTGAGAAGTGTACAGTGTATGAGAATGGGGTGAGCACTAGGCTTGCAAACCCCAAGGTACACCCCATGTCTGATTTGCTGTCTGCAGGGTGGGGGTGGGGTGTTAGGGTTGGGAACCCTAACACCACATTTCCCTACTTTTGTCACATTAACCCTAACTGGTGCATTAATAAAGTTTTTTGCAATGGATATTATTATAGGTTGTATCCCATTTGGCCAGAAGTGTTTTGCCAAGAGATGCAAAATGTATATGCCTGTATGTAACGCTGGGGAGAAGTACTTTACCGGCTAGGGCAAGTCAAGCACCAGGGCTAAGTATGAACTTTACCCTGTAGGTCAAGCAAAGTGTGATATTCACAGCCCTATGGGGTATGGAATTTAAGAGCTATGTGGATAGACTTGTCTCATTTGGACTCTTTGGACTCTTTAGCTTGGAGACAAGATGAAAAAGAGGTGATTTGCTATTATTGTATAACATCTTAAAAAATCTTGACCTTATGGAACAGTGTGGTCTTCAGTTCAATAATAGGAATACTAACGTAAGATCACATAATAAACAAGTGGTGATCCCTAGAGTGAACACAAACAAGAGACAAAATTACTTCTCTGTACACTCGGTTTCTTTAAGGAATAAATTTCTGATGGATCTGGTTAACATGAATTCATTTTCTAGTTTCAAACAAGGACTGGATGAATATTTGCTAAATAAAGGGTGTTATTAATTCCCTCACTTGGATTGAGAGGCAATCTAAATGGGCCATAAGGCCTTCTTTTGCCTGTTTTTACCAAGTTACCATGTTACACACATTGGGCTCTATTCACAAAGGTGTGGATTGCCTACACGCTGCATATCTGAGGCACATAGGCAACCCTAAGTTAGAATGCCACACAGCAGGGGCCAGCAGCCCCGGTGGCATTCATAGCAGGAGCACAAACCCCTTGCACACACTATTCCCCAGCTGATCTCACAGCTATGCACCACTGGTGGTCCGTGGGTGTGTCGGGGGCTTGTCTTTACTCCATGCCATTCACTAAGGCATGGAGTGCTGGGCTAGGGGATATGCAAGTGATGCAAGTAGAGACCCTACCATAACTGTTACATGCCCCCATTGTGCTGGTGCAGCCCACCTAGCTGAATGGTAAGACTTAAGGCAGCCATTCAGGCACTCGCTCATATGTACAAAAGACCGAGGATCTGCACCTGCCCAGAATCCCCTACTCACACGGAGCAGGGGAATCCACTATGGAACCCAGGACAGGCATCCCATTGGATGCCTGCCCTAGTCCCACAGTCTGTCCCCATGCACCTGCATGCCTGGGGGGTGAGGCCACAGACAGGTGCCCTGCTGGTTCTCATAGCTGTGAATACCATACACCCTGCACCTGTCTGGGGCTGCATAGCTACATGGGCATTATATGCACATTTTGTGCATGTAACCCACACTACTGTGAATATGTCCCACTATGAACGTGTAAGTAGAAGTCAAGTTGAGGGTCCCAGATGACCCAAAGTTATTTAATGGTTTGAACAGATAGTAGGGGTGAGCTATCAGCACAGGATATAATTAGTGGTTCAGCAGGGGATTCAGTCTTGGCTTAGGACCCAGAAATCATGGCCTGGATCTTTTTCCCATTCAGGACAAGCCTGTTGTTTTCAAGCCAGCACTGGACACTGCAAAGGTCAGTATTAAGCTGGGAGTTAATACCTGCTGTGTCTTTGACACTAACAAGAAGTACCAGGTCATCTGCATAGAGAGAGGCACTACTAAAAGCATGTACTCAGGTGAGATTACTAATGAAAGGTAAAAAATGAATAGGTCCCAAGTATGGACCCTGGGGGACTCCAAGACTAATAGGACATAATTCAGATAGGGCTTGATTAAATTGGAATAGCTGTTTTCTACCCAGGATATTGTTTTCAAACCAGACAACATCATGGGGGAACAATCCAAAGTTGTGGAGCTTAGTGCATAGGAATTTGTGGTCAACCAGGTCAAAGGCTTTAGATAAGTCTAAGAAGATTGCCCCAGTTAGGTCGCCTTGATCCATGGTGGCCCTGATTTCCATGAAGACTTTAGTAAGAGCAGTTGTAGTGTTATGCCCTTTCTGAAAGCCGTGCTGCTTGGAAGCTAGAAAGGTTTGGGAGAGCAGATATTCAATTAGCTGAGATGGCTGCAGCTTCTCGAGCATCTTTACACTTCGAGTCTTTTTTCTTGAACACTGGGACTACTCTAGCCAGCTTCCAGACATCTGGAGTGGTACCCAAGTGTAGGGACATGTTGAAAATATGAGAGATAGGGAGGGCACAGATTGGGGCACCTAAACAGAAAAGCCTGTGCTCTGGCTTCATATGACTGGTACTGACATAGGAAGGCAGGTTTCTTAAAAGTCTACATGTATCAATTGGACTCACCATTTTGAAATAAAGCATGGGATTGCGAGAGGATAACATGGGGGAGGGCTCAGGGGAGTGCAGTATAGTAGGAGTGTGGAACATGGAAGTTACAGCAGCAAGATCAGTGAATTGCACACTGAATGTATTTGAAGTGCTTCCCCTTCAGGAGTTCTATTGAAGCAGACAGCCTCACAGAGGCACATCAATTATATAAGTGTTTTACTAATGTATCCATTATGGAGTGGAAGCACAGCTGGGAAAACAGTCTGTGGTTCATCCAGTCACTGCTAGACGTGGATATACCCTCACGAACTGAGGGTGGGAATTTTTGTGATGGGCTATTGTAGAAACATGCTGTATGCAATGAATTATGGGGATTCCATCCATGCACCATGTTTTGCACACACACTAACTTTGCTGGTGAGTCACACATTTGAAAAACATACACAGTGAAAACAAACACTTTCTCTCCAAAATGTTCACATTTCTTAATAACCCATTCCACTACTCCACAGCAAACAACTTGCTTACAGTCCCAGTCATGATCATCTGCAAAAGCGTAATATCTGCTTATGTTTTGTGTACAGCAGTCTTTATTTTACTGCACAAAACATTTGCTAGTTCACATTTTCATGTTTTAATACCATAACATGTATTGTGTGTATACTATACCTTGTATTATGTACACTGTGCACCGTTGCATCATGATTCTGTACAATATAATGTACTTTTTATTACTCGGGTCATGCCTGTAAAAGGCATCTGTTGTCAGTGCACCCACCTGGTCAACAAATAGAATAATTAATTAATGAAAATGCTTGACACTGTGTAGGACATCACTAGATATTTCCATTTCCCAGCACCCACCCAGACATGCTGAGCTATTCCACCAGTACCAACAGAAGCACAGTATTGCTTAATTAAAGACATTCCCACAAGGAGGAACTCTGTCTTTTACATGGTGGAGAGACTATGGGAATAGAAACCTATGTTCCAAGCCATGGAATTCAGTGGTGCGTCCTGTAGGGGATAGCTGTCAGAGCTGCAGTGGCATGTTCTGCAAATGCTTTTTTACACCTGCGACCACATGTACAGGCCACTAAACATGTCAGTGCTGAATCAGAAACCCTTAGCATGGCCCTTCCCAACACAACAAAGAAAGGTTGATGGTGGTGGCCATGACGGCACTAGTGTTGGGGAAGAAAATGACTGGGATGATGGTGGGGGGTGTTGACACCATTAGTTCATCTGTGTCATCACAGTCAATGAATGGAATACTCATTAAAGAACTGATGGAGATGCTTCTGACAAACCTGCAGGCAGATTTGACAGCACTAGATTGCACATGCAGTTTGCCATGGCCACACAGCTGGATCACTAATATAAAGATGTTTTCATTCTCCTCTTGTGCATATTATCAGACAGAAACTGTTGTATGCACTTAAGGTGGAGCAGCAAAGGTATCTTAAAGAAAACAACAAGAGTGTGAAAACACAACCTGTTGATTGTACTCCTCCTCCTCCTCTGCTTCAGCTGACTCCATGCGGCTCCAGTGCAAGGCATCAGCATGATATGAAATAAGACTTGGATAGTTATGACCCTGAGACAACCAAGGAAATTATTTGGGAGCTTTTCAATACTGAATGCCAGCACTGCATGGACATTTTGGAAGAAGGCTCAGATGTGTTACCAGAGTAAATGATGTAGACTTGTATAGTAAGAGTCATTGATTAGCAGAAATAGTAATTCAGTCAAATTCTGTCAAGACAAGCAAGTCATTTGGCCTGCACTGACTAAAGTGGCTTTGTATTTTCTTGGGTGCCCCTCAGCATTGGTTGCTTCTGAAAGATGGTTCAGTACAACTGGGGATGTTGCCGCACCATGTCTTTCAATGTGAAATCCTAAGAAACGTGAATTCTAACCTTGTCACAAACTCAACTTACCAGGGATCAACTTGAGCAATTTATTTGATTATTCACATGTCCAAGTGACATCTACTATGATTCCCACTCCAACACCTCTTGGTGGTTAAGTTCCAGACTTCTCCCACTAACACTGACACCACTGTACAGCTTACCACTCCCAGCAGTAGTGACGCCAAGTCCTCCTTCTGATGGCAGTGCAACTACTTTTACATTATCATCACCAGCAAGCTCTATATGATCAGGTGTGCCACTGAGCACACAGTACTGGTATCCATTACATAAGACCCATCACCCCCCACCACCACCATAGTGAATGGGATGGTGAAGGAGTGAGTGACCTGACCAGCAATGCACACGTGTGCACACTTCTCCAGTCTGACCTCTAGTCAGTAGTTAACTACTACAGCTTTTGTTATGGACAGTGTCGGTGTTCAAACTACATTCACTTACTGTAAAAAAAAAATATATATATATATATATAGATATATAAAAGAAAAGAAGAAAAAAAATGTCCTTCCATGGATAGAAAATATTGTGAAGGGTGATGTAATGCCAATGTTTAATGTACCGTATTTATTTTTTTATGTTGTCCGATATATAATTGTTTTTGGGGAGTATTATACAATCTCATAATTAATTGAGGCAGAGAGAATATAGTAATTGATATGGAGGTAGAATAGAGACCACAGAGGATAGTTTCCTTAAAGTCAGCAATGAATATGGACTATTACTGTAGCAAAACATTTAGTGATGGCAGTCTACAGGGGTTCCACAGACTCTGTCACTAGATCACAAACAGTAATCACAGCAGATGTATCCCAACAGCACCTGCAACAAGTAAGCAACATAAATTAAGCAAGTACTAATAGCCGAATACCCGACAGGGTGGGCGGTATTGGGCTATAGTAACTGGCGAGTAATTTTTTTCTTGGGGTGCAACCAGTTGTTATTATGGCGAACATGCACCCTGTCAGTCAAAATCAAGTGCTCTGTCATTGGCTCTTGTCCTGTGTTTGGGTGGGCTAAACAGTTCCTCATACATGGCAGCTCCGTATCTTTGTTAGTGAGGAGCCGCCATGGAGCTGCTACAACAAGACTCTGCACTTTCCCCAAACCATTTAAATTTATCTAGCTGGTTGGTCCTGCCTTTAAATAAAAAAAAAAATCTTATCTGGTTGATTCTGCAGTCCACCAGCTTCAGATGATCGCACTGTGAGCGGAAACATGTCCATGGCTAACTGGACACAAATCAAAGTGCGATCACGATCGGGGTGTCAAGTGCCAGTCTTTAAAAAAAAATTACTAAACAAATGCAGTTCAAAAGGGACACAGATTGTCTGTGTCTGTCTGTTCTCTGTGATACACACAGACACAGGAGATCGAGCTGGAAAAAATTGCTTGCAGATATATAAAATAAATGGGAAGATGTGACACTTGGCTCTATCACAAGATCAGTGTGGGATGCTTCAGTAAACCTCTCTGGGCTTCATCCTCAGGTTTATGGAGCATCCCACACCTCAGTTGTGCATTAAATTCTCATATCACACACTTCCCCATCCTTTATTCTATATATACTCACCCACCTAGAGGCATAATGCGGCACTGGGCCTAATAGCCCCTGTAAAGCCAGGTATAGCCCATACTGCTCACCCTGTAAGGTATTATTACACTTAAAAAATGGGATTTGGGCTGTATTATTTTGAGGGGAAATAATTTAATTTTTTTTATTTTAATAGTTAATTAAAGTTAATACTTTTTTTCAAAATAGTCCCTCTACTGCTGGCATTGGCTGTAGTGGGTGTTGTTTTGTAATGTGCACTCTGTTCACAAGCTGTGTTCTGCTATATATGTATAATAAAATGAGTGGACATACAGTACTAATGATTTGCCTCTTTTGAATTGAGTTTGACCCTCTCCTGCTTAATTTTTTATAATGATGCATTTGTTGGCCAACCAGGAGAAGAGAGAGCATGATACTGTAGCGCTAGGTCTGGGACCGATATGAGACTACTGGTATTTTCTTGATTTTGTCTCCCACAGATGGAGGCGTGCTGCTGCTGGCTTGCGGCAGTAAAGCAGATAGTTGGTTGGAGGACAAGGCACGAGCACCAAGCACAAGTAACAGCGTGCTATGCTAGAGCTACATATTTAACTTTTTAAAAATAAATTGTTCTGTTTGCAACACTAGTTTTATGCTAATAATGAAGAATTCAGTAGCATAGGGGAGCCAACTTGCTTGCTCGGCTTGCTTAGCAAGGGAAAAAAATAGCAGCAGATCTAGTTTTAAAAATCAGAGTGGCACCATGATTTAGGTAATTAGGTTGGTTGGCACTCGTCCTTTTTTTACCCAGGATCTGTTGTCTGATAAATGCCCACCTTACTAAGGATATCAGCCAATCAGAGCCCAGGAAATCCTTAACCCATTTTCTAATATTAATTGTTGTTCTCAAGGCTTTTTTAACCCCTTCCCCTTTTTGTAGTCTGCTTTTCCCCATGCCAATTACTGCATAGAGAGCTGAAGTGGTTCAGCAGCATTCTCGAATTTATGGCTCACAACTGAAGCTGAACAGAAGTAGCCACTGACCCACTTCGATTACCCTTACTACCCAGCGCTGTTGTGGCAACACATTAATAACAAGCATTTGTCAATGCTGAATGTTTGCCCTTTGCTTGCTGTTGTACTGGGTCCTGCTTGTACACATTTTTACCATACATTTACCCAATATCGACCAGATTATGTCATTTGCAATGGGGTCCTGATTTTACAGTTTTTATACTGCATTTACCCGGGATAATAAGGTGAGATGTGATATCTCATTTTTAGCATGGTACTGCTTTTATAAAGTATTTTTCTAGGACAGATCATCTTGGATGCAACATCTCCTTTTCAGTAGGGTTCTGCTGTAGGGGCCTGTTTTTATAGTTTTACAATGTATTTTCCCAGGATAACCCAGCTGAGATACAATATCTCACTTTCACTGGCATCCTGCTTTGACACATTTTATGCACTTTAGTTACCCCGGATAGTACAGCTCATACATTATTTAGTTTTCAGTTGGATCCTGCTCTTCCCAGTTTTTACTTCGTATTTACTCGGCCAAAATGCAATATCTAATTTTCGATGGAGCTCTACTTTTACCCATTTTTATAATTTGTTTACCCAGGATAGGCCAGCTTAAAGGCAAGTTACATTTTCAGTCAGGTCCAGCATTTGCAATGTATTTTTCCCAGGGTAGGACAGCATAGAGGCACAGTTCATTGGGGGCTCTGCTGTACTGGGGTCCTGCTTTTACCCATTTTTACTCAATATTCACCCAGGATAGACCAGGTGAAATGCAATATCTCATTTTCAGTGGTGCCCTGTGTTTATACATTTTTAGATTGTTTTTACCCAGGAAATGCCAGTTGATAATCGATATCTAATTTTCAGCAGGCTCCCACATTTTGACCCTAAATTTCTTTTTATGACCTGGGATTATGATCAAGACTACAGAAACATGTTTCAGAGGGGATTTGGAAAATGACATGTGTCATGTTCAGGAGGTGGGGCACTGGTACTTAGTAGGATGTGCACCGACCTTCCACTAAAGAGTCCTCCTCCTCCTGCTGCTCATAATTTTGACAACCCTCTACATGCTGCTGTCAGAGTGTTAGTCTTTGCAGTGCTAGGCCAGGATAGATACAGTGGAAAACCTCTGCATGTCAAATCAAACAATTCTCATAGACTTAAAAAAACTAGGAATCTCAAAATAACTCTAGCCACTCTTAGAAAATTACTACTCATCCTTCTTCTGTGCTCAGGTAATGTTGAGCTCAATCCCAGCCCTCCTGATACTGTAGCCTCACCAGCTGACCTAGTAAGAGTCAAAGGCATGAGCTTCTTGCATATTAATATATGCAGCTTGTTAAAAAAGCTCACTATGATCCAAGCCTGGATGAGTTATACCTCTCCCGATGTATTAGTAGATTCGGAATCCTGGCTTAAACCAGCCACCTTAGATAGGGAGGTCAACATCCCTAACTATGCCTTGTTTAGAGCTGACAGGCTATCCAGAGGCAGAATGGTAACCATTTATGTTAAGAACAAGTTCACGGCCACCTGCCTCGACTCGTCCTCTGTTGCCAGTGAATTCGAGTGTTTGTCCCTCAAGGTGATGGTTTCACAGACCAGCGCGATCTGAGTAATAGGATGTTATAGACCTCCTTCTGCAGACCTACAGCTTCTGTCCCATCTATCCTTGAAGCTGGACCAAGGCTCCCTAGAAACAATCATCTTAGGGGACATTAACCTTGATTGGCTATCTAACACCTCAGCTCCGCTCGCAACCTTCTGTGATGACCATGGATCAACACAACTTATCACTGAACCGACGTGCCCCAATAAAAGGAACCCTACCCTAAGCAACAGCACTCTTCTGGACATTATCATGGCGAGTAAACCTCATCTCTTTACCTATGTCGGCACCTTTTTTTCTGATGTCAGCGACCATTGTTTCATTGCTGGTGTAAGAGCTACCAGCAAATCCCCTTCCACATCTAAGTTCTCTGTAGAGAGATCAAGGCGTCACTTTGACTTGCTTGCTTACCTCAATGAGCTTAAATACTCTTTGCATTGGCAGGATTTCTACCTGGCAAAAACGGTCATCTCAGCATATGACATTTTCCAGGATATCTTGTCAGGGGCCCTCAGCAAATACGCTCCCCTGGTTAAAACCCGCGTAAGGAATAAAGACTGTAGATGGTTCTCCCCTGAACTCAAGGCTATGCTGCTCAAAAGGGATAAGCCTTGGAAAAAAGCTTGCAGATTCAACACCCCTATGGACTGGAACCAGTTTAGGAGACTACGAAATGTCTGCATGAAAAATGGTCAGAGAGTCAAAGGCTGCCTTTTTTCATTCAGAATTTGATTCTGTTGCCAAGAACTCAGCTAAATTCTGGAAAACTATCAAGGACCTATCCAGCCATGATTCTGGCAACCCCCTCCTGTCTAAGATCAATTCTGGGAATTCAACTATCACCGCTAGGTTGGAAATTTTAGATTCGTTCAATAATCATTTTGCCACTGCTGGCCTAGCATTTGATGTTTCCCCAGCATGCTCCCTACGTACCCAGATCATTGCCTCTTATCCTGATTCCCTTGACGCAGACAAGGCATTCTCATTCCAACCTGCTTCCTTAAAAGAGGTAGAGGATCTCCTTCTGCAAATGGATACCAGGAAAACCGCTGGTGCTGATTCCTTAGACCCATACTTTATAAAGATTGCCCATCATGTGCTAGCCATCCCCATTACCCACCTTTTTAATTTATCTCTATCTCAGGGCACCCTGCCAACTATATGGAAGACAGCTCATGTCATTCCCCTTTTTAAATCAGGAAACCCCTGTGACCTTAATAACTACAGGCCGATCTCCATCCTTCCTGTATTGTCTAAACTACTGGAGAAAATAGTGAATGTACAGCTGCGGTCCTATCTCGAATCTATGAATCTATTAAACCCAATGCAGTCTGGCTTCAGAGCTAACCATAGCACTATCATGGCCCTTGCCAAAGTGACTAACGATTGGCAGAGGGAGTTAGACCACAATAATTATGTCTGTGCTGTGTTTCTGGATCTAAGCAAGGCCTTTGACACTGTTGATCACAGCCTGCTCCTCCTCTCCCTGCAAACTATAGGCATGGACTCTTCATCATTGTGTTGGTTCACTGACTATCTTACAGGATGTCTTCAGCAAGTTAAAGCCACAGGAGAATTGTTACCCCTTAAACCTGTCCAGCGGGGCGTACCTCAGAGATCTATCTTAGGTCCCTTACTGTTTGCGATATACATTAACAATATCAACAATTGCATGAACAAGGCCAATATTCATCTGTTTGCAGATGATACTGTCTTATATTTATGCCGACCAATGCCAGAAGCGGCCTGTGAAGATTTGCAATCCAAATTCAATCTGCTTCAGAGCCAACTAATTCATAAAAAGCTCCTCAATGCCAGAAAAACAAAAGCGATGCTCCTCTCTCCATTTACCCTCTCAATCAACCCTGCAACTACTAGCTCAGTCCCCCAGATTACCACCCTATTAGGAGAAAAGCTGGAATACGTCACAAAATTCACGTACTTAGGAGTGTGGCTAGACCATAGACTTTCCTTCACTGAACACGTTGAAGATCTACTAAAAAGATTAAGGCAGAGGCTGGGAAATTTCTTTAGAATCAGTCAATTCCTAACCAGAGATGCTAAGATATGGCTGGTCCAGTCCACGTTTCTATCACTGGTAGACCATGCGGACTTCCTCTACAGCTAGTGTCCGACCTATCACTTGAAAAAATTGGACACACTTTATCACAGAGCCCTGAGGTTCATTACGGGTCTCCCACACAGCACGCGCCACTGTTCTCTGTATGTGGCTGTTGGATAGACCTCCCTTAAGTACAGGAGAGAGAGAAGCGCTGCTTTCTGGACTTTCAGAGCTATTTCAAAAAAAACTGCCACACTACATCACCACATCACCAACTGTCTTCCACTAAGTACTTTAGGTAACTACGCACTACGAAGTTTCTCATCTATCTTACTCAAGGTACCTATGGCTAAATCTCGCTTTGGCAGAGCAGCCATAAGCTTTGTGCTGCCCACATTATGGAATAAAATTAAAAAAACTCATAAATTATGCACCACAGTCTGCTTCTCCACCTTCATGTCCCTATACTCCCACTCAATCAAAGAAGTATGCAATTGTTTTTTCCTCCCACGAACTGGATCAGTGTCCTCCATAGTACCTCATCCCACCCTGCACAGTACTCAAATATCAAAAATTCCTGGAATTATTCACTGACCTCCTAAACTCTAGACATTCCATCACCTCTCCCCCCACCTCTTCCCTCACTTGCTCCCAACCTTGTCCTCAGTCTATGTCTCCTATACTCAGAGTAGGATTTGCTTGTACCTTCTGGTTGAGATTATCTCTGCACCCCTTCCTTTGCTTCTCTCTCACCTCTCATACAATCTTCACCATTACCCTCTGCATACACCCTCCGCCCACCCCATCTGTTCTCCCCCCTGCACCCTTAGTTATCTCCTCTTCCTTACATTCCCCTCTACCCTGACTTCCTGCTGCTCTTCCTGCTTCCCATTCTACTATGTCACTCCAATTATGATTCTTCCCTACCTCCTCTAGCTTCTCTTTTTCTCTCCCTCATTTACGGTGTCCTGGTTGAATATATGTATAGGCTCCCCCTTTTACACTACTGTCTCAAACTGCTTGATGCTTGCATGTTCTATTGTTTCTTGTTGACCTGTTTTCATTTTATATCTGTATTCAATTGCATTACTTTGTATTGTTATGTCGACTATGTTCCACACTGGTCCACCTTGCAAATACGCTTTGCACATTGATGTTTGCTTGGATTAATAAAGATATTGATCAATTGATCATTTTCATATTTATGAATAATGTCTCTGTATGCCTATCCACACTTGTTGTATGTTGCTTGTAATTTATGAAACTACATGTAATACCTTGTCTGGTTATATATATTTACTTGTAACAGCCTTTCCTAACCAGGTCCATCTTGCAAATGAGCTCTGCTCAACGATGTTTCACCTGGATAAATAAAGATTTTTGATTGATTGACTGGTGGTGGAATGGTCTGAAAAGTGGTAGGGCCAAGGATGTACAGGCTAAATTCTCCCCTAGTAATAAATTAACATGATTGAAAAAACTGATAGGGCCACTTATGAATGTGGTAGGGTCATGGTCATAGTGCCCCCTATTCCATCACCTATGAGGTGGGGTAACACAAGGGGCCAACTCTGCAAGAATAAAGTTATGAGTAAATGTTGGAACAAATTGACATTTCTTCATAACTTTGTTGTATTCACACATTTTGACCCCAAATGTTCAACGTAGTCTTTTTATGACCCCTCCTTTTGAACATAACAGATGTCAAGCCAGCCTACCAGTGCAGCGGTAGCACTACCACTCATGACATTGGTGACCCAGGTTTGGCAATGAGTCCATGGGGGAGGATAGCTGAGCATCCTAAGGACGCTCACCTCCTCGGGAGTGGGAGGGAGTTGGACTCCATTGCAATACCACCACCTGTGTGACCACAGGTGGTGGTGCAAGTTAGAGTCATGACTTAAGAAGGGGGTGTGATGTCGATGGCAAGATGCTTTGTGTCAGTCAGGAGTCATCCTGATGTCACTAGAGGACAAAGAAAACCAGGGAAAAACACCTCCCAGCTGTACAGGATAACATCCACTGCCCATTGCAGGCCCTGCACTGCTGACTGGGTGCTCCACCCCAAGACCAACATTTCACCCTGCCTTGGGGGAATGCACCCAGCCCCTGGAGAGCCCTTCCTATGGTAGGTTATCCATGGGGAATCATGGATGTGGAAGTAAATCCCAGAGATGGGAGGAGACGGGGCTTGGTGGAGCAGTAGAACTGATGGTGGTGGCCAGATTGGACAGTTAGGGGATAAAGCATACTAAATTATAACAAAAAAAAAAACATAACAGGTGTCATTTATAAAATACTGGCTGAAATGTCATTTTATGCCACAAGTGGGAAAACACATTTTGATCAGGACTTGAAAAAAACAACACCTGTGACATTCATGCGGTGGTGTGAAAAAATGGCTATGTTGAAAATTTGGGGTCAAAATATTGAAAATTATCAAAGTTATGAGCAGGGATTGAAAATTCTCAATGTACCTTCATAACTTTGTTGCTTTTTAATATTCTGACTCCAAATTTTCAACATAGTCTTATTATGACCCCACCTCATGAACCCAGTAGGTGAAAATTTTCAAATCCTGCCCAAAAGGTGATTTAGCAGAATGACTACAAAATCAGCTTTCAGAACAGATTTGAAGAATTTCACTACCCTTGTTCATGAGGCAGGGTTCCAAATAGACCATGTGGAAAATTTGGGGGAAAAACATTAAAAAATAATCAAGTTATGAGTACAAGTTCAAAACGCATTGAACTACAATGAACCACACACCTGATTTCCTAGTTCCCAGTCCAGGGTTAAAGAGTGAAAATGTGTCTTCAGTCCAGAGAGGATTACGGTGTTGGACACCCAGTAGGTAAGTAGGCAGTGTTGGGGGGTTGGGAAACAGTGGTGGCAGCAGACATCGATAGACCATTTTCTTTTTTACATGGTGTATAAAAATAAAAAAAGACAATGAGGGACTCTTTTTATTTCAGGTACTGACCCTAGAGATTGGGCAACCCAGTCCAGATATAACCTCTACGGGCACAGGAAGTGACAGGGAGATGGGCAGAAGTTTTGGCAGAGGATGGGATTAAAGGAATTTAAAGAAATAAAAAAAGAGTACACAAGGAGGTGGTGCTCTTTATTTTGGGTGCTGACACTGGGTACTGGGCACCCCAGTGTTGATGTTATGTTCAGCAGTACCAGGGGTGGGATCCCCCATGTCACACAGTGAAAAAGGGTAGGGTATGTGGTACTCACCAACACTGGGGATTGGCACCTCGATAAAAAGGGAAACAATGGGAGATAGGAGGGGTACTTGGCAGAGGGTGGGAGGGATTGTTTTGACATGGGGGGAGGATCACAGCAGGTTGATGATGACACTGAGCATCTGTGCTTCCTGGGTGGCATTATGCAGATGAAAGGAAAGAGATGGCCTATGATTCAGCAGCTCTTTTCTTTGAACTTCACAAAGCTTCCGCCCAGCAAGCCCAGAAGAGTGTTATGATCAGCCTGGCTAATGATTGGTGTGACACTATCGAACCCATTGCAGACTGCCCTGCATTGAACCAACAGTGACACACCTCTAAAAATCTATCATAGCAACATGTTCTCTTTGCGCAAGCATGAACATAAAAACGTCAAGGCAAATCCTATAGTGTGATTAGTGGAATCCAATCACATGATCATGTTGTCATTACACTAAAACAACATGGGTCTGTTAAACTGTCATTTCTTTTGATGTTTTGCTTTATACAACATTATAAATATAATAACACACTCCAGGGTATGCAGTTATTCTCTAATAATTGCATTTCCCATGCAGTTGAAATGTTAGGACATTACAGCATAACCACATACCTTGTCATGTTTTGTTATTTATACACACACGTGCATACATGTTTGTATAAGTAAGCAATAATACACAACAGGGTGTGCCTTATAGTATTTTGATGCACAATCTTGTGACGTGTTTCATTCAATCATGTTTCTGGATTTCCATGGTCATTTTACAAAAATATTTATACAACTTACGTGTGAAAAATAGCACCAAATAAATTATGTTTTCTCTGTGGGCATTGTTTTATATTTATAACCCTTAGAGACCCAGCAGTTTTTTTCTGCATACTTTATGCAGTGACTATGAGTGACATTTAAAGTTGAACAATCCCCTGTTCAGTACTGCCTTACTAACATCCAGTAGGAAACCAGTGCTCAAAATGAAAAAAACAATGAATGGCACCATCTTGCTTCCTTGCTTTGCACATTCCATGACCTTTGCCTTTCACCGACCTATTTTTTCAGCTCTTAATATATTTTAATTTAGTACAGCATGACTTTTTTTACCACCGCTCCTGAACCTCGTAAACCATTTATTATACCTCCGCTGGTCTCAAATGTCACAGCACTTCTTTTGTCACCGCTGCTCCCAAGAATCACGCTGTACATCTTTTCTGTCCACTGATAAACCCCACTCTTAAACCTCCCAAATGCACATTTTCACAGCAGTCATGAAAATATAAAACTTGGCTTCAGTTACTGAAGTTGAAATAGCTCAGAAAAGCAGCAATTTCATGACCAAATCACTCCAAGTTAAAAAAAAATTCACCCTGTCTCTTGTCTATTACTTTGTGTGGCAGAGGCTGATGAGACAACATAAAACAACACACAAACACATAATACTTAAATGCCACAAAACAAGTTGCATAAATCAAGCATGCACTGAATTAAAGTGAAAATAAACCACTTATTTCCATTTGTGTGGGGTGTTTTTTTTCCACAACAATGGTGCCACCCCAAAAAACTCACAAAAGTAAGTGGTTGAGTTTCATTCCACTCATTGCATATCATATATCTCTATCTCTCTCTCGATATATATATATATATATATATTCTTTGCAAAAAAACTCTGTTAATGTATCAGTTGGGATTAAAGTGACAAAAGCAAGCAAATGTGGTGTTAGGTTTCCAACCCTAACACCCCACCCCAACCATGAAGGCAGCAAACCAAGCGAGGGGTGTCCCATGGGGTTCTCAGACCTAATGTTTTCAGAGGGTGGGGGTGCCACTATACCCCAGGGATACTTGTAACATATTTAAAGGGGACCAGTGCAAAATTGGAGCCAGAGAAACTAACAATTTATGGAGACAGCGATCGTAGGGTGGGTGTGCCACTAGACATGAGGGAAACAGTATCAATTTATGGGAATGGTGATTGGAGGGTGGGGGGTGCCCCTAGACACCAGGGGAAACAATAACAATTTATGAGGATGGTGATTGGAGGGTAGGGGTGTCACTAGACACCAGGGAAATGGTAACAGTTTACAGTTATGGTGATTGGAAGGTGGTGTGCCACTAGACACCAGGGAAAACATGCACAGAAACAGAAAAGCATTTTTCCCCTGACAAAAAAATTTCTTTTTTCATGAGTCATGATATGAAAAAGTATTTTGTTTCATAGCATGAGTCACAAAAAAGATTGGTGGGTGCACAGTGGAAGGTTGGATGGGGGTGCGGGTGCATCAGTGGGGACTTTTTATTTTAACAGATGCAAAAAAATAAATAGAAGACATTGAGGGACTGTTTTCTTATGTTCAGCATCAGAAGGAGCTGGGAGGGTATGGGGGTTACCACTAGACACCAAGAATAAACTTAAGTTTTACAAGGTCGGGCATGGGAGGGTGGGGGCGCCACTGAACACCAGGGATACAAATATATCTATGAAGAGGAAAAATGAGGGTGGGGGTGTCACTATACACCAGGGATACTTTTAACATATTTAAAGGGGACTGGGGCAAATTGGAGCCAGAAGAACTAACAATTTATGGAGACAGCGATCGTAGAGTGGGGCTGCCACTAGACACCAGGGAAATGGTAGCAATTTATGGGGATGGTGATCGGAGGGTGGGGGTACCACTAGACACCAGGGAAATGGTAACAGTTTATGGTTATGGTGATCGGCGGGTGGGGGTGCCACTAGTCACCAGGGAAAACATGCACGAAAACAGAAACGCATTTTCCCCTCAAAAAAAGGTTATTTTTTCATGAGTCATGATACCAAAAAGGATCTTTTTTTATATCACGAGTCACAAAAAAAGATTGTTAATCTTAAAAAAAAAAAAAATTCCCAGGGAATTTCTCCAACAATTAAGTGTGGAATCCAGCTAAGGCAGTCATGATAAGTAAGTCACATGTGTTGGTTGCTCTCCTGAATGTCATCTTTGTGATTTTCAAAATTTGAATGTTGAGGGGAAACTGGAAAGGAAGATGGCGGCAAATGAAAAAGAATTTTCCCCTCACAAAAAAGGATGAGGCCATGCTCAGAAAAGGATGGGCACACACGAAAAAGGAAGACACAACCTCAAAACAGGATTCTTTTCCATAAGGCACATCTGTCTAACAATGCTACTGTGCATTCTCAGAACAACATTTTTAAAATGTTATATCTCTGGAACAGATTAATATTTTTCCATCAAGCAAGCAAAAGGCACATCTGTGAGTCAAGTCATAGATACCCTGAAAAATTCAGACCACATTTCCAAACCATTTGGAAGATACAGGTGGACAAAGAAACAGCAGAAAACAGGTAAATTACACAATCTTTCACACTCTACATCTCCATAACCGCACAACCAATTTGAACGAAACTTGCCACATCAAGAGATCTTGGGTCTCTCATGGTGCATGCAAACTTTCATACAAATCCAATGAACAATTGCAGTTATTGAAGTGCATAAACTGGATCTTAACATTAAACTGCATACTCAACTCTAACTATACTAGCACTACTGTGCCAGTATAATATATATTCATTGCAAAAAACTCCATTAATGCATCAGTTAGGGATGATGGCACAGTGACAAAAGTTTGGAAATGTGATGTTAGGGTTCCACCCCACTCCCACACTCTACAAACACCAACAGACATCGGGGTGTGCCATGGGGTCACCATGCCCAACTCTCACCCCATTCCATGTGTAAACAATCTGATAGACTGCAGTATAGGAAAATGGGGTGAGAGTTAGGCCAGATGATCCCATGGCACACCCTGACACCTGTTGGTGTGTGGAGTGTGGGAGTGTAGGGTGTGGGGGGAAACTCTAACATCACATTTCCAAACTTTTGTTGCTGTGCTATCAACCCTAACTGATGCATTAATGGAGTGTTTTTTTACAATGAATTTCCCTTCTTTCTGAGAAAGTGTAATGTAACTAGTAACTGATATGTGGTTGTGGGATAGCGGGCCCTCCAGGCCCTGCACTCCCCTCACACTGCCCATTTTTGTGTAATGATATGTGTATGTGGGAGTGTGGGCCCTCTGAGCCCTGCACCCCCACTTACACATAAGTATGGAACTATATAGCAGCCCCATAGTACTCAAAAGGAACCCTTGTAACACATATTTGACAATGTCTCAGTAACCATAGCAACTATGAAGAAAAGTGCACTGCAGCGGTATGCATAACTTCAGTATCACCACGCATGCTTAGTCCACCTGAAAGTGGACTAAGCTACAGAAAATGAAAAATCTGTATCTTGCACTGTTTCTGAGATATGGGCATTGAAAGTTGCCACGGGCGCCGCAATGTTAGCCTATGGAAAATATCTCAACTTTGGAGTGCTGTAGCTATGGGCCGATTGAATGTTTGGGTACCAAACCACAAAAAGGCACATCTGTGGTACCAGAGCTTGCCACCCTGCAAATTTCAGCCCAAAAACCCCAACCGTTTAGCTACAGTGGGATGGCAAAGAATTGTTTTTTGGGGGGGCAAAGTACTGTTGCAAATTGTGACAGTTTTGCAAAACTAGGCACAACACTTTCATGATTTGTGACAGTGTCACGGCCATTTCTGTCACAATTTGTGACAGTATGGGAGGTCTGATCTTTAAAAAGGCATTTCTGGGGGGTTCCCCCCCCCCAAAATAAAAAAATAGTGCTGTAATGGTAAGGCCCCAACTAGGTAAACACAACAATCAGTGTTTACCTAGGGCGTCCCAAATTTAAATGCCAGGCATTTTTCTCTCTCGCTAACTGAAAACAAGATGGTTATAGCGTGACAATAAAAGGGCCATTTGCAACAGTAAAATGTAGTGGCGGCAGCCTTCAAGAGACACATGGACTGGCAGTATAGCCTAGAGGTTAGAGTAATGATCTGTGAACGAGTTTTGTACATACAGTGGCTCAGACATGAGTTTGATTCTCACAACTTCCACTTGCATACTGTGTGACTCTGAGCAAGTTACTTAACTGCCCAGTGCTCCCAAGTCACACCTGAAAACAGGCACTTGTGCCTAGTGGGCCTTACCTGGTTTACAAAGACTAAAATAAAAAGCATGTATTTTTTCCCATTGAAACAATAATGGGAAACTTGTTTTTTGAATAACTTTGGAATGGTTTAATATTTTTTCATCAAATCTTCGAAAGGCACATCAGTGAGCCAGACTGCATCTTCCCTGAGGATTTCAGACCAAACGGACAAATCATTTGGGTTGTAGCCATGAACAAAGAAATGCGCAAAACCCCAATTTTTTGGCACTTTTGAGCACTCTGCTGTTCTGCAATCACTCATCCACCCATAACATAATTTGCCAAATCCAGAGCTCTATGGTACCAGACCATGCATGCAAACTTTTAAGGAAATCCGCCATACAGTGCTAAAGATATTAAAGTGCAAAATTTGGGGTTTAACATAGAAGTGGCTGGGCAACCCTAACTATAAATAATATATATGTCTATATATATCTATCTATCTATATATATATATATATCTATATATATATATATATATCTATATATATATATATATATATATATATTTTATACTAGCATAGTAGCACCAGTATAGTTAGGGTTGAGTAAGCACTTTAATGTTAAACCTCATATTTTGCGCGTTAATAACTTTGACACCATACAAGAGATTTGCCTGACATTTTGCATGTGCAGTCTGGTATCATGGCTCTCCGGATCTGGCAAGTTGTGTTATGGTTGGATGTATGGTTGCAGAGCTACAGAACGCCAAAAAACACCCAAAAACTGACTTTTTGAGCGTTTCTTTGCTCATGCCTACAGCCTGCCTGATTTGTCCATTCAGTATAAAATCTTCAGGGAAGATGCACGCTGGGTCACCAGTGTGCCTTTCAAAGATTTGGCGTAAAAATATTAAACCATTCAAAAGTTATTCAAAAAACACATTTCCCATTATAGTCAATGGGGAAAAAATACAGGTTACTCACCTGTAACAGGAGTTCTAGGAGTGGTATATGTTGTTCATCCACACTTGTTGGCAGGTTCCTTGCCACGTTAAATGTTGCAGGAAGGTCTTCAAGCTGGCTCCTCCCACCCACCCGAGTGGTAAAACCCTCGGCTCCGCCCCATGATGCCAGATCTAGCCCACTGGAAGCCAGGTTGCGTGTCAAAGCCGGGGAGGTCGGGTGGGTCATGTGGTTGAACAACATATACCACTCCTAGAACTCCTGTTACAGGTGAGTAACCTGTATTTCTAGGTACGTGGATATGTTGTTCAATCCACACTTGTTGGCAGACTCCTAGCAGTTGTCCAGGAAGAGGGAGGCAAGGCGCACACCCCCTACTTAGGGAATAAGGACTGGAGAACCGAGGTCCCAAAACCAGCATCCCGGCATGACTCTAGGTCAATGTGGTAATGGGAAATGAAGGTGTGTGCTGACTTCCAGGTAGCAACCCTGAAGATTTCCTGGATAGGGACGTCCCTAGAAGCAGCCACCGAAGCAGCGGTATGGCGGGTAGAATGAGCTCTTATCCCTTTGGAAGGCTCCATGCCCACCAACCTATAGCAGAGATCTATCCAGGAGGTGACCCACCTGCCTATCATCTGCTTGGCTGCAGGTCTGCCAGGTACGGCTTCAGTGTAGGTGACAAACAGCTGGCGACCCTCTCCTCGAACTTCAGCCATTCGCTCCTTATAATAAGAGAGCGCTCTTCTAGGGTCCAAAGTATGGAGCCTATATTTGGCCTCTGAGGTGTGATTGGGGTAGAACACCGGCAGAGTCAACACTTGGTTAAGGTGAAACTCCAACACCACCTTTGGAAGGAATTTTGAGTGGGGGCAAAGGACAACCTTGTCCCTGTGGAAGACCAGATAAGGAGACTCAATGGAAAGTGCCTGGAGCTCTTCCATCCTTCTGGCTGATGTGATAGCCACTAAGTAGATGGTCTTCTGCGACAGGCGAGAGATGTCACACCTGTGCATTGGTTCAAATGGCTTGCCCATGAGCTTAGCCAATACCAGCAGTAGATCCTATGGAGGTGGAGGTTCTCACACCAGAGGGGATATGTGGTCTAGGCCTTTGAAAAAGCATCTGACCACCTTCTCTTGCACCACAGACTGCTTGCCAGCCCGTGCCCGGTAAGCAGAGATGGCTGCCAGGTGCACCTTATGGGTTGTCAACCAAAGCCCTAGCTGAGAAAGGGACCACAGGTAGTTCAGAATGCTAGCCAAGGAACAGGAAGAAGGGCCCAACCCCTTGTCCTGACACCAAAAGGAGAATCTCTTCCATTTGAAGGCATAGCATTTTCTGGTCGACTCCTTATGGGACGCTTCAACGACATTGAGGACCTTGTCGGAAAGACTCAAGACCTGGAACTCTAGCCGCTCAGGAACCAGGCCATCAGGTGCAGGGATTGAAGATCCGGGTGGAGAACCTTCCCCTTATTGACTGAGAGCAGATCCGGGTGGGCTGGAAGTCACCTCGGGAGCCTGGAGCTGAGGCTGAGGAGATCTGGGTACCAGAACTGGCGGGGCCAGTCTTGGGCTACCAAAATCACCTGTGCCTTGTCCCTCTTCACCTTGAGAAGCACCTTGTGGATCAAGGGAAATGGAAGGAAGGTGTAGAAGAGGCCTGGGGTCCACGGTCTTGAGAAGGCATCCCCCTGCAGTGAGCCCTGCTGAGGGGGGCGGGCATGAAACAGCCTCAGCTTCACATTCTCCCTGGAGGCAAACAGGTCCACCTGAGGGTATCCCCAATGGGAGAACAGGTCTTGTACTACCTCCAGCAGGAGAGACCACTCGTGAGAAGCAGCGCCTATCCAGCTGAGGGCATCGGCCAGACTGTTGGAGGCTCCTGCCACATGGATGGCTAGGAGATCCACCTCCAGGCAGATCATGAGAGACCAGATGCAGACAGCCTCCTTGCACAGAGGCAAGGAGTGCATCCAGCCCTGACGTTTGAGATAGTACGTGGCCGTGGTATTGTCCATCTGGACCTGAACCACCTGACCCCAGACAAACGGAGTGAAGGAGGTGAGGGCTAGTCAAACCGCTCAAAGATCCAGCAGGTTGATGTGGCACTAAGACTCCTGAGGTGACCAGAGGCCATGGGCTCTGAGCTCCCCTAGATGGGCACCCCAACCCATCAGAGAGGCATCGGTCATTACAGTGACCGTCAGCTCAGGGTGGACAAACAGGATACCCTCCTGCAGGTGAGCTGGGATGAGCCACCACTGCAGGCCATCCCACATCTCCTGGGTCACTGTCACCGGCTGGTCCAGAGGACCGGAGTGCTGTGACCACTGGCTGAGGACTCATATGCCAGCGGGCCCAATAGACCACGCTGATGCAGGCTGCCATGAGGTTCAGGAGGCACAAGAAGGCCCAGGCAGGGCACAGTTGCCCAACCAGAAATGATTGGGCAAAGGAGGAAAGGACCTCAGCCCTGTCCGCCGGAAGCCGGGCTCTGGCTCGAAGAGAGTCGAGCTCTGTCCTGATGAACTGAATCACCTGCAATGGCATGAGTTCTGATTTGGCCTCGATGAGGAAGTCAATCTGAGAGCAGACCTGGAGGGCCAGATCCCTGGACTGCTCCACCTCCAACTTGGAAGGGGCTGCAATCAGCCAGTCATCCAGGTAAGGGTACACCCGGACCCCTCGGTGCCGCAGGAATGCTGTCACCACTGCCATGCATTTGGTGAAGACCCTGGGAGCTGGAGAGAGGCAGAAGGGCATGGCCCAGAACTCGTAGAGAGATCCCTCTGCTCAGAAGTGGAGGAATTGCTGATGAGATGGACAGATTGGGACATGAAAGAACGCGTCCCGAAGGTCCAGAGAATAGAACCACATGCCTGGTTCCAAGGATGGAATTATCTGAGCCAGAGTGACCATCCTGAAGGTGCGAGGCCTTAGGAACTTGTTCAGGTCATGCAGGTCGAGAATGGGGTACCAGCTCCCCTCCATTTTGGGACCAGGAAGTACATGGACACAAACTCTGGGTCTGGAGGGGGGGGTCTGCCACCTTGCTGATCACATCCTTCTGGAGCAGCAAGGCGATGTCGGCTTGATGAGCCAATAGAGAGGCTGTGGAACCCATAGCCCCCTGTGGGGTGATGGGTCGATGGAGGGGAACTGCTCGAATTCCAGAGGCAGACCCCTGGCGACCACTTCTAGCACCCAGCAGTCCATGGTGATAGTGGACCAGGTGGAAAAGAAGTGGTGGAGCCATCCCCTCATGGGGGGAACCCAAGGAGGAGTGATGAGGTTGGTGGTGATACCCCTCAACCCATCACTGTGCAGGCTTGGAGAAAGGACCCGCTGAGGGACCTCCTGGACCCTTGCCTCCAGGCTTCCTACTAGAGGTAGCAGCAGACTTGGCCTTAGGGTGCCAAGTGTGAGCCTGCTGGCCCTGATGTTGGTGTTGCTGGGCCGAACGTGCCGCAGGAGCAGAAGGGCAAAAGGGCTTACGCTGCTGTGAGCAGCCTTTGTCCTTCTGGGCAGATGTGACCGAGTCCAAGGTGGCATTGAACTTCTCGATCCTCTGGAGATGGCCTTCCACTCCAGGCCTGAACAAGACGGTGCCCAGGAAGGGAATGTCTGCCAGCTTGTTCTGAGTGTCTGCTGTGAAGGTGGAAATCCACAGCCAAGCTCTGCGGCGCATGGCCACTGAGGCCACTACTGACCAGGCACAAGAGTCACCAATGTCCAATGAAGTTTGGAGCTGTTGTTTAGCCACTGTCCTTCCCTGATCCCGCACCTGCTTGACCATCGTCTGAAGGTCAGCCGGGAGATGAGGAATCACCTCAGCCAGGGAGCCCATAAGGGCATGTGAGAAATGTGCAATCAGAATGGCCAAGCTAGCCTGATGAAGGCCTAGGGAGGAAGCAGCATAAACCTTCCACCCTGAGTAATCCAACTTTTTGGATTCCTAATCAGGCGGTTTGTCTACGTCCCAAGCATTCTCGGAATGCCAGAAAACGCTATCCGTCACTAACCTCTCTGCAGAGAGTTGCACCGAGAAACCGGAGAGTGAACCAGTGGGGACCACGTACTTTTGAGCCATCCTGGCTGAAGGCGTGGGACAAGATGCTGGCCGCTGCCACAACTCCAGGGCCGGGCCAACAATGGCTTTGGCCACCGGAAAAGCCTCTATAGTAGAATCCCCTCGGTCCAGTATCTCTGTATGGTGATACTTGGCCCATTTTTGGACGGGTTCAAACTGCATCCCAGTAGACTTTGAGATGAGTCGAAGCATACCCAGAAATGAGGACTGGCTCTCATCCACCGACTGGCCTACTGCAGACTCCAGGTCAATCGGCCTGGAGAACAGGGAGGAGTCATCATCAGACTCTGAGGAGTCTGCAAACAGCTGCCGAGCACCTGAGCCACCCTCCACTTGCTGAGGTTGATCAGGAGTGAGGGTGACCGACAACCTATGGGGCAAGCCCTGACCCGACCGAGAATCCTTGGGCGGGGCCCCAGTCTTCGGTTGTGGAGGTGGAGTGTCAACCACAATGGGTGGAGTAGCCGGTTTCAGCTGAACAACTGGCACTAGCGGTGGCTCCTCAACTACCACGAGGGGTTGTTTCGGCCTCTCTGGTGACAGCCACTTAATGGCTGGAGAAGGCAATGGAGTCGGCTTGTTACCGGTCAGTAAACATTGCTGCCACATCAAGTCCTCATAGCGCCAACACAACTTGCGCCAGAGCCTATCCTCCAAAGAGGACGAGCGGCGATGCCGCTTTCCATGTTGCCAAGACCAAGACCGCTGATGTTGGCAGGACCAGCTGGACCTGGAAGAGGACTGAGACCGAGACTGAGACCTTCGGGGATTCCGAGGGTGGGTCACAGAGGGAACGGGGGAAACCCGCCCCTCCTTCAGTGCAGGGACCTTAACCAGGGACTTCAGCACAGGAGGCACAGGCAAGTCCTCGATAATCACTGGGGGAACTGGTGAAGAAGGGTTGTTGGCATCTCTAGATGACAAACCGTCCAACGGATCGCGAAAAATCTCGACTGCATCGATGGATGTCTCGGCCGGCTGACTGACGGGAACACTGTGTAGCCAGTGGCCGCAGCCGCAACCTCAACCGAAGTCGAGAGTCGTCAGTCCAGTGAAGGGGATCTCTCCCGCTCCCACGAACGTCAACGGTGGGACTTACCTTTAGAGTCCTTCATTCTGGACCGAATAGAATTGTCCCGATGGCCCTTCTCCCTTCATGGAGAGGGATTGACAAAGCTCCTTAAAAAAGCAGTGTAGAAGGGGCCCAAGGAGAGTGGGATAAATGCCACAGCTGAGGAGGAAGAAGAAGCGGCCTGGGCCGCCTCCTCCTCGAGGGCAATCATCTGCTCCAACTGCTCCGCGGAGCCCACCGCCACGGACACAGCCCAGCGGGCCTCCTTAGACTTGACTGGTGGGTACCGTTTCTCGGGGCACCCAAGAAGAAGTCTGACAGCACGGTCCTCCAAGACTGAAGCCGAGAAAGACCTGCACAATTCGCAGGCCTGTGAATCATGTCGAAGCCCTAGGCAGTAGACGCACATGGAGTGCGGATCGGTCTGGGACATCTTTTGCCCACAAGGGCACCGACCGAAGTTGGGAGTCAATTTGTTCATCGCAGCTATGAGGGAAGACGAAGACCGGAGTCTTTTAAATTTTAAAATTAGTTTAGGAAATTCCGAAGAGTGTGGATCCAGGCCTAAAACACAGAGCACAAAGGAGGGAACCTGAGCTTCCAAGCGGTAAGGAAGATCTGGCGTCATGGGGTGGAGCCGAGGGTTTTACCACCCGGGTGGGTGGGAGGAGCCAGCTTGAAGACCTTCCGGCAACATTTAAAGTGGCAAGGAACCTGCCAACAAGTGTGGATTGAACAACACATCCACGTCCCTAGAAATATATGTGCATCATGAAAGTTTCACAAATGCAATTTTACTTTCACAAATGGCCCTTTTACTTTCATGCTTCAGCCATCTTGTTTTCAGTTAGTGAGAGAGAAAAATGCCTGGCATTTAAATTTGGGACCCTCTCGGTAAATGCTGACTGTTGGGTTTACCTAGTCGGGTCCTGAGGATGCCAACCCTATCTTTTTTAAGGGTAAACCCCCCCAAGAAATGCCATTTTAAACATCGGGAAAAAAACACTTTCACAAATCATGAAAGAAACAGTTAAAATGCTTTTGCAAATGCGAAAGTTCCATGCTACTTTTTGAGAAACATTTGTGATTTGCAAAAGTATTTAAAAAAAAAAACTGAAAATCTTTGCCATCCTCCTGCAACAAAACGGTTGGGTCTTTTGGGTTGATATTTGCAGGGTGGCAAGCCCTGGTCCCACAGATGTGCCTTTTGGTGGTTTGGTTCCAAAACATTCAAGAGGCAAAAGTTACAGCATTCTGAAGTTGAGAAATTTGCAATAGGATAACATTGCAGTGTCCATTACACCTTTTGGTGCCCGTATCTCGAAATGAAGCGAGTTACGGATTTTTCACTTATGGCAGCTTAGTTCACCTTTAGGCAAACTAACCTGCAGAAACAAGTTTGGAAATCATAGATGACACCTGCAGTGGAATTGTTTTCCTACTTGCTACGGTTACAGAGATCTTGGCAAAAACATGTTCCAAGGGTGCCCTTTCAGTGCTTTTTGGTGCCCGTATCTCAGAAACAATGCAAGATATAGATTTGGTCAATTTATATGTCACGTGACGTACTCACTGTTGTGATTACACCAGCACTGGTATTTTTTTTTCTAGGTGCTACAGTTGCTGAGATGTTAGCAAATTAGAGTTACATGGGTTCCTTGCCCTGTAGGGCTGCTGTATGGCTCCATAGTTATGTATAAGTGGGAGCGCAGGGCCTGAAGGGCCCATGCTCCCACATACACACAGCATTATGCAACAAATGGACAATGTGAAGGGAGTGCAGGGCCAAGAGGGCCCGTGCTCCCACTAACACATACTGCTAGCATTACACTTTCTCAAAAAGAAGGGAAATTTATTGCAGAGAAACTCAGTGAATGCATCAGTTAGGGTTAATAGTAGAGTGACAAAAGTTTGGAAATGTGATGTTAGGGTTCAGAACCCTAACTCCACATCCCCCCCACACACACACACACACACATATGCAAGACACATGCAAAATTGTAGAACACTATACCACTCCATCACATCTGCAACCACAATAATCACAACACTGTACTTATTTCACATAACACTATGTAATGAAAAACCAAATATAGTATCATCAACTATATACTGCCAGCACAGTATGATGACACATTATTTCTGGCATATCTTCTTCATACAATGAGACGTAGTCTGTACACATTTTCAGAATATTGACTTTTATGTGTCACTATTCAACAATTGGATTGCTGCAGATATCATTGCTACCAGTTGGGCATGTGGTAGCAGGACAGATACAGATGACATAGTTCTTTTAAGATACTACTCAGGTATGAAACTAGAACCATCACATGTTGTTATACTTCTGCGTTATCTGGAAATACTCATTAGCAGCATGTTATTGTTAGCTTTGGATGTTACAACTGTTGCTTTCACATGTTACTTGTAAACTATGCTACAAATAATTACTTTATATTATTACTACTGTTTGTTATTAGGACTGACTCACTCTATCAGAAAAATAAATGCAAACATCCAATGACTATTGGTAGGCTTATACTAACTCAAATTTCCAAGAAACTATCCATGGATAACATACTGTGTGTTTCATCACGTCTTCACTATTGAAATATAGGCATCTGCTTAAATCTTGTTATTGCTGTTTGTAACACAAAAATGCTTACTGTGGGGCATCACCCATGGTTGCCCAGCATGTGTGTCTACCCCCAAGGCACTATGATGGCAGCAGAACTCATACAGTTGGTGACCCATGATGATAGATGTGTCTTGCAATACATTTAGAGAGTTGTACGTTATTTCTGTTACCTGATGCTGGTTGTCTCTGATTGGTTGTGTTGCCTTGGCCCTTCCCCTGCTTGCATGTGTGTGTGTGTGGGGGAAGGGGATGCAAAGTTAGGGTTTTGAACCCTAACATCACATTTCCAAACTTTTGTTGCTGTACTATTAACCCTAACTGATGCATTAACAGAGTTTTTGCAATGGAAAAAATAAATAATATGATATATATATATATATATATATATATATATATGTATTTTATAGTGGCACAGTAGTGCCACTATAGTTAGGGTTGCCTGGCCACTTCTATGTTAAACCCAAAAGTTTGAACTTTAATAACTTTGCAACCGTGTGATCAATTTGCCTGAAATGTTATCTCATCCCAGGAATCACAACCTGTTAACCTCCTCTCGGGGGAGAATCTGGTATTTAAACCTTCGGTCTCTTAATCTCAAGGCATGGCTCTTGAAGAGTTAGAATATTCAGATTTGCATCTGTCTCAAGGGGTTCTGGATATCCTCAAATTTTCTCGGAAACCTGCCATTAGAAAAAACTTAACTTCAAATAGAAAAGGTTCATCATTTGGTGTTCCAATAAGCATATATCCCCAGATACTTCTGATTTGTGTCTACAGTTCTGGATTACATGGTTCATCTTAATGGCCTAGGCCTCAGACCAGTTAGCCTCAAAGTACGCTTGTCAGCTGTTTCTGCATTTTTTGTCAGTGGGGAAACCCTTCATCTCTGGCATCTTATCCTGTTTTCTGCAAATTTTTCAAGGGATTGCATCATACCAATCCCCCTTAAGGGATCCTACTCCTGCTTGGAACCTTAATGTTTGCATAGCTCAGCTCATGCAGCCCCCTTTTTGAGCCTTTTTCTTCAGCAGTGCTCAAGCACTTGACTTGGAAAACTTTTTCTGGTGGCTATTACCTCTGCCAGACGTATTGGTGAATTGCAAGCTCTGTCAGTGGAGCCTGATTTTTATCTCATTCCTTAGAGATAAGGTGGTCCTCAGACCCAACAGGAGGTTCTTACCCAAAGGGGTTTCAGATTTTCATCTGAACCAGTCCATGTTTCTTCTGTGTTCTTCACTGATTCTTTTTCAGGAGAGAGAAGATTACACAGTTTGGATGTTTAAAGGGGCTACTACATTGAGTGTATTAAGGTACTCAGGTTTGACTCACTCCAGTTGTTCCTCACTTATGGTGAATTGGGAAAAGGCAAACCTGCTACTAATCCCCTTCTGACTACCCTTTTTAACAAATCATGGGAGGATGGGGTGGTACCCGAGGACTGGAGGAGGGCAGATGTGATTTCCCCTTCACAAAAGTGGGAGCAAGGCAGAAGCAGGAAACTACAGACCTGTTAGTTTAACCTCAGTGATAGGGAAAATTATGGAATCACTTCTGAAGGAAAGAATTGTCGAGTATCTAGAGGCCAGAGGGGCACAGGACCCTAGGCAGCATGGATTCACAGTGGGAAGGTCATGCCAGACAAATCTGATAGATTTCTTTGACTGGGTGACCAAAGTAGTAGATCAGGGAGGGGCTGTGGACATGGCCTACCTAGACTTTAGCAAGGCATTTGACACAGTCCCACACAAAAGATTAATATACAAGTTAGCCAGCCTGGGAGTGGGTCCCAAGATGACAGCCTGGGTAAAGAATAGGCTGGAGAATAGGATACAGAAAGTAATAGTAAATGGAGTCCACTCAGAGGAAAGGAGGGTTACTAGTGGGGTACCGCAGGGTTCAGTATTAGGACCGGTCCTCTTCAATGTCTTTATAAGCGACATTGCGGAAGGACTGGAAGGAAAAGTATGTCTCTTTGCAGATGACACTAAGATCTGCAACAGAGTTGATGCACAGGGTGGTGGAAAGGATGAGAAGGGACTTGGCAAGGTTAGAGGAATGGTCAAATGTATGGCAGCTTAGATTCAATGCTAAAGTGCAAGGTAATGCACCTGGAAACAAAACCCAGGGTAAGAGTACACAATGGGGTGAGATACTAACAACAACAAAATGGAAAGGGACCTGGGGGTAGTCATATCAGATGACCTAAAGGTGGGCAAGCAATGTGAGAGGGCAGCAAGGAGGGCTGGGGGGATACTGGAATGCATAGGGAGAGGCATCACCAGTAGAAAACAGGAAGTTATTATCCCTCTGTACAGACAGCTGGTGAGACCCCATCTGGAGTACTGTGTGTAGTTCTGGAGACCCAGTCTCCGCAAAGACATAGACAAGATGGAAGCTGTCCAGAGGAGGGCAACTAAAATGGTGCAGGGTCTGCACCGGAAGACATATGAAAAGAGACTTAAGGAGCTTAATATGTATAGCCTCAAGGAAAGGAGGGAGAGGGGGGACATGATAGAAACTTTCAAGTACCTCAAGGGAATCAACAAAGTCCAAGAGGGTAGCATCTTTCAAAAAAAGAGGTGTGCAAGAACAAGAGGGCACAATTTGAAGATGGAGGGGCGGCTCAGAGGTAATTTAAGGAAGTATTTTTTCACAGAGAGGGTTGTGGATGCATGGAATGGCCTTCCGGAGGAGGTTGTGGAGTCAAAATCAGTGGTGGAATTCAAGCATGCATGGGACAGTCATAAGGCAATTCTGGGGGGGGGGGAGAAGAAGTAGGCTGCTGGTTAACTAGGATCTGCAGCTTATCCAGTAGGTAAGGAAATGGGCAGACTGGGTGGGCCAAGCGGTCCTTATCTGCCGTTAAATTCTATGTTTCTATGTTTCTATGTTGTATGCACTGTCTGGTACTATAGATCTCTGGATTTTGGTAAATTTTGTTCCAGTCGGTTGTGTGGTTGCGGAGTTGTGGGTGCCACAAAATGTGACTTTTGCCACTTTTATGCAAATTCTTTGCTCATCTCTAAGTCTGAAATGCATTGAGGGTGTGGTCGGAAATTGTTAGGGTATATTGGGTCTCAGTCACTGATGTGCCTTTTGAAGGTTTGGTGCAAAAACATTAACCCATTCAAAAATTATTAAACTTTAAAGTTTCCCATTATAGCCTATGGGAAAAAAATATGTGTCCACCTCGAAAGCACTTTTAACTGCCACTAATGGGTTTTGTACTTTTGCATTGCTGCCATCTTGTTTTCAGTTAGCAACGGGTAAAAAGCACTGTAATTCGAAAAATACTGCCCCTTGGTAAACACCAACAGTTGTGTTTATCTAATCAGGGCCCGAGGAACACAATTCTGCCATTAGTTTTTAAAAATAATGTCTGGAAATATGTTTTTTTTAATTTTGCCGTTGGAAGTTTCGCAAATGTACTATTTTTGCAAAAGTACTGCAAATTGTCGCAGTTTTCATGCAAATAACGGCACTGTTGCACATAAACTGCTGCAAATTGTGGCACTGTTTCTCAAAAACTGCCACAATTTGTGGCATAATTCAGTAAAAAAAAACATTAGTGGGCCGGCCTGGTGGCACTGAGGGTTGAGGCGCTGGATGCCACACATCGTGCCATGCTGGCAACCCATGTTTGGGAACAGGCACAGGCTGCTGGGGGTCTGCAGGGGAGGAGAAGGATTGAGCATCTGGAGGACTGCTCTTCTTCTCTGGGGAGGGGGGTTTCTCCAGTGCCAGCACCGACTGCCCCCTGGAGGAGGCTGGGGGACAAGGTGTTGCGCTGCAATATAGTGGAGCTGGGTACAGACACTTTCATGTAAGTGTCATTGCACATCCCTCAGCTCCTGGGACAAAATCTGGTAAAATTTCAGCCCCCACGTATGAGCCAGCTCAGGTGCTTGGCTCTCTAGCTAAGACAGTTCCACTTCAGCGGCTGTACTCGGGGGGGGGGCTTCCCTGGGTGAGGGTGAGGGTCACTGGAGCCTGGTGAGCCCGTTCGTGGGGCTAGGGGTGCCCGGCATCAAAAATTAAATAAAATTAAAATAAAACATTGGCCCCAGTAAAAAAAAAAAAAAAACTTTCCTGAACACTTTGTTGGTGTTTACCTAATAAAAGGATTTTTTCTCCTTTTACCATCTCTGAGGGGGCCAAGGCATGTTTTATTTAACAAAAATGTTTCTGCTGACATCAGGGTGCCCAATCCCTGTGTAGGCAGTAGAAATACCCACCTCCCCACCAGTGTCAGACACTGGGTAGCCACTCCCAGTGTCCCAAAATATATATATATTTTTTAAATGCTTCTGTCAATGTTGGGGTGCCCAATCCCCATGTTGGCAGTAGAAATCCACCCCCACCAGTATGGTACACTGGGAAGCCCACTCCCAGTGTACCAAAATATTTATTTTTTGTTAACAGTTTTTCTGCCAACATCGGGGTGCCCAGTACCCATGTCAGCACTATACCCCCCGACAGTGTGGGACACTGGGTAGCTCACTTACAATGTCACCAGTTATGTCCTCCACTCACCAGTACTGTAGGGACACTGGGGAGCCCACCTCCAGTGTCCCACAATATTGCATATTTGTTCATTTAAAAAAAGAAAACAGTCCCCTGACGTCTACTTTTTTTTTTAAAGAACCTGAAAAGAAGAAACCGGTCCGTCATCGTCTCCCCCATCCCCCTTCCCCATCCCAACCCTTCCACCGAGCAATCCACCTCCCCACACTCCCTCTTGCCCTATACTTACCACCAGAGACCATCGGTTGCCATCTTCTGTTGACCGGGACACGTCTGTGCTCTTTAAAGCTGAACCACAAACTGAAGAATCAAAGTAAGTTCCGTGTAATGGCTGTCAATGGCATTTTGAACTTATTTTGATATTTATTTATTTTTATTTACTGTATAATCGTAATTACAATCTTTTGAGTCATAGATTTATTTATTTTTATTTACTGTATAATCGTAATTACAATCTTTTGAGTCATAGATTTATTTATTTTTATTTACTGTATAATCGTAATTACAATCCTTTGAGTCATAGACTCTTTTGCAAAGGCTCCACATCATTTACAGGGGGTGGAGGGAGAAACAAAGTACAAGGAAGACAGACGGAATGAGCAATTATATACAGGTTTCAGTACAGACAGTATTTATACAATGGCTCCACGGCGGTTACAGGGAATGGAGAGACACAAGACAATATAAAGCATTAAAAGAAACAAAATTTTTTTATATACACTTTGATTTTTACAGGTTACAGAATTGACATGACAGTTGTGAGGCAGTTGTGAGGCATTTTAAAAGCTTTTGGGAGGCATACATGTAAGCCCAAGACAGAGCTAATGTGGAGGGTGGTTCGTAGGGTCTAGGAAGTCCCTGAGTCAGTTACGGGGATGAAGGAGGAGAGAGCAGGCCTTATTGGCATTCACATTTAGAGCTTTCAAAGAGGTGTGTTCGAAGGCCAGTTTTGAAAAGTGAGATGCTGTGGGTCTGGGAGAGAGTGAGGGGGAGGGTGTTGAGCCATTTGGGGGCACGGTAGCGGAAGGATCTCTGCACTAGAGACATTCGACATGGGGGGACCATGAAGGATGAGGTGGCCAACAGTCTGCTAGTCCGCCTGTGAGGGGCCGAACTGACGATGGGGAGTAGACCAGCTGGAGTAAGCTGGAGGTGGATCTTTTTTGCTAAGATGCTGGTTTGATATTTGAGTCTTTGATGGAAATTAAGCCAACCAGTTAGTTTGTACAGATCGCAGGTGTGGGTGAGTCTGTCACAGCCAGTAGCAGTAATGAGCTTTAATACGTGCTGTGATTTATGCTATTTAGGATGGAGTTGTCAGCTGTGCCATAGATAACAATCCGTGATCGAGAAGTGAGAGGATGGAGGAGGTGACAGCTATCTGCATGGCATGGGCAGGCAGGCTGTTCTTGATCCTGCAGAGGGTACCAATTCTGGAGTTAATCGCATGAGAGAGGCGTACATGTCTGTGGTAGGAGAGGGAGGTATCTAAGGTGACACCTAGATATTTAAAATGAGTAACATGTTCCAGATGGGTACCATCCAAGTTTGTGATTTGGAGTGTCATCTGGCTGTATGGGCTTTGGCGATGTGCAAAGGTCATGGACTTAGTTTTGGAATAGTTAATGATCAGGTGGTGTACAGTAAACCAGTTTTCCAGCTCCCTGAAAAAACCCTGAAGGGAGAGCTGGAGGGTGTCTGGCTATGGGTGTTGCCAATAAAGAACAGCATCATCAGCATAAAGTAGGAGATGACCACTGCAAGCTTTGGGGAGTGAGTTAAGGAAGAGTGTAAAAAGCAGTGGGCCCAGAATAGACCCCTGTGGAATGCCCGAGCACACAGGTTTGGGGGTGGAGATGGTGGAGTTGATTCTTACTTGCTGAGAGCGACCCGAAAAGTAGTCCTTGAACCAGGCCAAGACCTCAGAGGCCACATTTAGTTGTGGCAGGACTTGGATGAGAAGATTGTGATTGACCATGTCAAATGCCTTTGTTAAGTCTACATAGATGGCCCCGGCATTAGATCCTTGGTCCAGGGCTCCATGGATGAACGTCGTTAGTTCAGTGAGGGCCGTGATGGTGCTGTGGCCAGCACGGAACCCATGTTGTTCCTTACTTAGGAGGTTGTGTCTCATAAGGTGCTCAGTTAGCTGGTCTGAAACTATTTTTTCTAGCGCTTTGGAGAGAGGAGGGAGTTTTGAGATTGGTCTATAATTATTGGTGCGGGTGGGGTCGCCATTCTTTAAGATAGGAGTGATCAAGGCTTTTTTCCAGTTAGAGAGGAATTGGCTGAGGCAGAGTGAGAGGTTAAGAATTTTTGTGAGATGGGGTAGTGTGACATCGAGGGTAAGCCTAATAAGTTTTAGGTCCAGGGAGTCATTGCTGTAGCGAGTGTTAGCTCTGCCATTTTTCATTATTTTTGCACCAAATGTTCAGCATGGGCTTTTTGGGACCCCACCTCATGGACACTGTCACTGTCATTTCATTACTCAGACCCATAAGGTGATTTTGCAGTCGCATGTGAAATCACCTTTCGGGACTGAGTAACCAAATGACAGTGCTAGTGTTCATGAAGTGGGGCCTCAAAAAGTCTATGCTGAAAATTTGGTGCAAAAATTACAAAAAAACGCCCGAGTTACACGCAGTCATTGAAATGTTTCTACGCATGCTTGTAACTTCAGCAATTTTGCCATTTTTCCACACCACCTCATGAAGAGTACAGCTGTCATTTTTCACACCCTGCCCAAAATGTGTTTTCGCTACTGTGGCTCAGAATGGCGCGTATGCTGCATGAAATCACCTTTCAGGACAAATTAACAAAATGACAGTGCCAATGTTCATGAGGTGAGGTCCCCGAGAGGCTATGTTGAAAATTTGGTGAAAGAATTCCTTGAAATGTCCGAGTTACGTGCGTCCATTGAATTAATTCTGTGCATTCGCATAGCTTTGGAACTTTTTAATTTTTTGGCATCAAATTCTCAACATGAACAGTACAGCTGTCATTTTTCACATCCTGTCTGAAATGTGTTTTCGCCCTAGTGGTGCAGAATGGTGTTGCAGTTGTGCATAATAACATAACATTTTGCCTTCCATTTCACAATTTCTCTGTACTGGGGTAAATGATGTGGGGTAATAAGATGGCTATGCTGACAATTTGTTTACTGCTGTTCGACATATGGAAGTGCAGGGCCTAGAGGGCCCTGTGCTTCCACACCTACATACATATGCGCATCTACGGAGGGACTGGGACCCTGCGCTCCCACAGTAAGATAAGTATACTCTTATACTATCTCAAAAAGGTAATGAAATTCATTGCAAAAAAACTCAATTAATGCATCAGTTAGGGTTCCTATTACAGCAACAAAAGTATGGAAATTTGGTGTTTGGTTCCTAACCCTACCCCCCCCATTCCACATACCAACAGGCGTGGGGGTGTGCCTTGGGGTCATTGAGCCTAACTCTCACCCCATTCTCCCATACTGTACCATCTCAGCTTCCTTACACATGGAATGGGGTGAGAGTTAGGGCTGATGACCCCAAGGCACACCCTGAAGCCTGATGGTATGTAGAAAGTGGAGTGTGGGGTGGTAGGATTGGGAACCCTAACACTGAATTTCCATACTTTTGTTGCTGTATGATGCATTAACTGAGTTTTTTTGCAATGAATATATATATATATTTCCCATTCTTTCCCCAAATTCAAGTCTGTTTTGCTTTGTCAGTTCCACACCACACAAAAAGAACAAAAATGTGGTCAGTAATTCAAACGTCATGGTTATTTTCTGTCACCTAAAGTCCCCAGCCTCTGATTCTAAAGACATGTGACTTATCATTGTATTTAATCTGTTAAGTGCTGATAACATTTTGGCAGTGGGGAATTCCAGCAACTCACAAAGGGAGGATATTGTCCCCTGCTGTTATATTTTTGGTTTCTCTCTGTGCTCTCCCTTCTTTCCTGTTTACACCTTCCGACTCCCCTGTCCCTGTCTCTATCATATCCTTTCCCAATAGAAACAGAATTTGTCGGTAGAAAAGGACCACTTTGTGCCCACCTAGCCTGCCCAGATGGTCCCTGCCTAGTCTGTCTCCACAGACCCTAACTGTTTTGCTGTGACCCTGCCTCCACCCTGCCTATTTACTAATATTCCCCCATGTCTATCCCTTACATTCTTGAAGCCCCCTACTGTTTTTGCCTCCGCCACATCCACTGGCAGGCTGTTCCAGGAGTCCACCACTCTTTCAGTAGTATTTCCTTACATCCATCTTGAACTTCCCCCATCCAGCTTTATCACATGTCCACTGGTCTTATTGCTCTTTCTGATTTGAAAGAGGCTCCCCTCCTGCACCCAATGCACCCGTGAGGTACTTGTAGGTCTCCATCATGTCCTTTCTCACTCTCCTCTCTTCCAGGGTGTACCTGTTGAGATCCCTCAGTCTCTCTTCATAGGACTTTTGATGCAACCCCTGCACCATTTTAGTTGCACTCCTCTGGACTGCATCCACTCTATGTCCTTTCTGAGGTGTGGCCTCCAGAACTGGACACAGTACTCTAGATGGGGTATCACAAGCAAGCGATATAGTGGCAACACCAACTCCATCCTCCTTCTGACAATACCTCTCCCTGTGCATTCCATCATCCCATTGGCCATACCCATTGCTTTGTCACACTGCCCTGCCACTTTGAGGTCATCAAATATAATAACTCCAAGTTTCCTTTCCTGCTTAGTGACTGTCAGTAACTTCCCCCAATCCTATACTCAGATCCTGGATTCCTATAACCCAGGTGCATGATTTTGCACTATTTTGGCATTGAACCCCAAAATATCAGTAAAAAGTCATGCTTCCAGATCAGGGGTGGTGCTGTGTAGTGTAGCTAGCCCACAGCAAGCACAAGGTTAGGTCACAGCACTCAAGCAAAGAAAGCAACTTAAGAGTCAAAGTAAGTACGAAGTTTTATTGTGGAAGTCGGGATATGCCGACCAAGATCTTTGCCCCGGCACTTCGACCTTAATCTCTCTGCCTCTGGCAAAGACACAGGTCGGGTGAAGCACCGAGAACAAATATTACAATGCCTAACTAATGCCATAATAAAACTTTGTACTTACTTTATTTTTAAGTTGCATTTTTTGCTTGCATGCTGTGGCCTAACTTTTGGCATTGAACCCTGACTTCCATGCCCTTGACCACTGCTCATATTTCCCAAGGTCCCTACACATTCTCTCCACCTCTCCTGAGTGTCCACCCTATTACAGATTTTGGTGTCATCTGCAAAAAGCCATACATTCCCTTCCAGTTCTTCTGCAATGTCAGTTCTGAAGACATCGAAGAGGATCGGCCCCAGTACTGAGCCCTGCAGCACCCTGCTGGTCACTCTCCCCTCATTAGAGTGAGTGCTGTTAACCACCACTCTCTGTCACCTATCCATTAACCAGTTCCTTACCTAAGTCACCACTTTGGATCCCACCCCTAGGCTGCTCAATTTCTTTATCAGTCTCCTGTGTGGTACAGTGTTAAAGGCCTTGCTAATGTCCTGATAGACCCCGTACACTGCCCTCCTCTGATTCATTTCCCTGGTCACCCAGTCAAAGAAGTCGATCAGATTCATCTGAAGTGACCCCCCTACCCATGAATCCATGTTGCCTTTGGTCTTGTAGCCATTGGATTCAAGACACTTCCATTATTTCACCTCCACTGATGTGATATTAACTAACCTATAGCTGCTAGCCTCCTCCCTGCTCCTGCTCTTATGGAGAGGGACCACATCTGCTTTCCTCCAGTCATCCAGAACCATGCCTGTTTCCCCTGATCTGTTGAATAAGGCCCTCACTGGGGCAGCTAGCATTGCCATGAGTTCCTTTATTCTCACTATCCCTTCCCTTGTTTTCTCCTTTTCATTTATGTACTTGTAGAAAGTATTATCCCCTTTAGCTACCCCTTTGGCTATCCTTTCCTCTGTCTGTGCCTTAGCTCCCCTCACTGTCTTTCCTGCTTCCCTCTGTTTTGCTTGATATACCTCCCTGTCTTCCTTCCTCTGAGTTTCCTTACACCTCCTGAATGCCACACTTTTTTCCACACACCCTTGGCCACTTCCTGATAGAACCATAAAGGTCTCTTTTTTTTTCTACGTTCACTCACTTCTTTCATGCAAAGGTTGGTTGCCTTAATTATGCCCTCCCTTATGTTTCACCAGTGTGCCTCTACCCCTCCCTGGTAATCCTCCCCAGTGAGGCAGTTTCTGGGACAGTCTCTCATGCCTTTTAATTCCAGCCTCGTAAAGGCCAGGACCCTCATCCTCATGTGGTTTGCCTCTGTTCCCATCTTAATGTTAAACCACACTGTTCACTGATTACTAGTACCTAGGGGACTTCCCACTGTGACATCAGCAATACCATCCCAGTTTGTAAGCACCAGGTCCAGCACTGACGCATCCCTAGTGGGCTCCTTGACAAGCTGCCTGAGAAAGGTCCCTCGTAGGGAGTCGAGGATGACCCTGCTCTTTGCTGAAGCCACAGTTGGAAGGCTCCAATCCACATTTGGCAAATTCAAGTCCCCAACTAGTAGCACCTCCCCCTTACTTGCCATCCTAATGGTGGCTTCCTCAAGTGCCTTATCCAGCTCCGCTCCCTGTGCTAGAGGTCTGCATACCACCCCTGTATGGATAGCAGCCCCAGTACCCATCTCTAGGATGACCTACAGCACCTCAAGCCCTTCTTTTTGGTCTGGATGACCCTGAACTGCTATGGCCTTGATTTACTCCCTCACATATAGTACAATCCCTTCTCCACTCCTTCCTTCTCTGTCTATCCTGAACAGAGTGTAGCCTGGTATGGATAATATAGACAGTTAAGACTACTACTCTACTCTGCCTATTGCTCTTCCACCAGTGATTACCCCCGTAATGATACTCTTGAAATTGTCCCACTGTGTTTTGAAACCATTGATGATCCAGACATTAACCATATTTCTGGGCAGGTTGGTCCATTTGTCCATGCAGTCTCCATGTCAAAATGCTTACAGATGTCTTTCCTGAGCTTTGCCCCTGCCAGACTGAGACTGTGACCCTTGTGGTTGAATCATTCATCATTTTTAACAACAATATCTGATCCAATCGATTGTAACCAAGAATATGTTTCTATATCTTTATCATATCCCTCTCTCCCTTCTAACCTCCAGTGAGTACATTTTGAGGTCCTCCATTCTGTCCTCATAGGGCTTACCCTGTTGGCAGTGGATCATTTTTGTAGCATGTCTTTGGATTGCCTCCTGTCTCTTCTGGTCCATTGTCATGTATTGGGTTCCAGAACAGCACACAGTATTCCAGGTGCAGTCTAACCAGCGATCTGTACAGTGACAGAGTCACCTCCCTCTTGCAAACAGGAGCAGTGCACTCAAAAGGAGAAGGAAAACAAAAAACAGTGCTGAACACAGCAATAAGTGTATGTAATTATTATGTAGCTTCCAAAAACAGATCAAATAAACAGGGTACTTAACTGCTGGTGTGGTGCCCCAGCGCTTCAGTCCAGGACTTTCATCGGAGGCAGACTCCAAAGGATAATGACAGCCCATCTAACCACTTGGAGCTGTCAACATCACTACCAGCTGGGTGTGACATTTTACAGTGGATGGCAGATGGTGGTTAAGGCAGTATGTGCAGAAAATACAAAGTACATACAATGTTATTACACAGAAACAGTGGACATGAATATGGATGAAAGAGCATATTAGTGCATTACATTGTTAAATCACCACAAAGCACGATATCAACACATTGCAAAATGAGTGAAACACACAGCAGGATTATAGAACTTTATCAAATTCGCCATGAAAAAATAGGCAACATTTGTGTGGGGGGCGGGTGGAGTTGTAAAGAGGACTTATCAAAATGAAGATGAAAACACTAAACCAAATTAGAACACGGTATATTGGAACTGGCACTTCTGTTGGTCTAATAAATGCAAATATTGCTAGCTTTCAATAAACGTTGCTGTATTAGAAGAAAGATCAGAGCTAACTCATAGATTTGACTGGAAGGATACATTTTGGCAGGATAATTCCTCTCAGTGTTGCAGCGATCTCCAGTGAATTGCCTCCACTCCCTAGCAGACAACTGGGGATCTGCCACAACCAAGTGATTCCACAGTATCTATGAAGAATTTTATTTATTTATTTAATTTTAAAATTGATAACTGGGAAAGGTACACTGAGCCAGTGTTCATTTCCAGGTGTGACCCATGGAAATGGGTACAGGAGAATAAATAACGATCACATCATACAGGCAGCTGAAAACAGTAGAGACATCACTATGACAGATAGCAGTAATGAGGACTAATGCAATACTAATATACTAAGTTTGACCTGTATACAATGAGGATCTAAGCGTGGATGAATCAATACAGCTATACAGTTATGCACAATGCAGCTGAATTGGACAGAAATAGCTTCAGAATTCTGCTTGGGGGAGGGGGAGGCAGATGCAGGGTGGGAGAGGGATGAGTTTTATTCACTTCTTATGGGATGGGAATGATGGGGAGTCTTGAAGGCTAGGGGGTAGTTGGTTCCAGAGGGGGGAGATGGGATAAGAAGGCAGAGAGGCCTGAAGAGGACCAGCTATGAGGGATGGAGAAGGTGCAGGGGTGAAAGGAGCGAGGACTAGGAAGGTAATGGGGCAGGAGTGAGGGTGGAAGTGAGGTAAGGGGGAAGGAGGTCGAACGAGTACTTGGAAATGAAGATAAAGGAGTGGATGTGTGTTCTGTGTGAGAAGTAGGGAAGGTTTAAGGAGGAGAGGAGACAGCAATGATGAGTCCAAAGTGAGGAGTTGGCAGCGAAGTGGCAGAAGGAGTGGGGGAGGGTATCTAGGTGGGAGATGGTGGTGGGGACAGAAGCACAGATAACATGATCACTATAATCGAACAGGGGGAGGATGGTCTTGGAGAGCAGGATGTGTCGGAGGTGAAGGGGGATGCAATATTTATTCTGATAGAGTACTCTGAGTTCTGGGCAAAGTTTTGCACACATGGAGTCGATATGGATGGAGTAGTCAAGGTGCTGCTCGAGCCAGAGGCCCAGGTATTTATAGGAGGTTACAGAGTCAAGGGTGGATCCATCCAAGGTGGTGAAGGAGGGGTGGAGGTGCAGCTTAGACAGCTTGTGGGGAATCCTGAAAACCATGGAGACAGTTTACTTGGTGTTGACTTTTAGAGAGTTGTCTTGAAACCAACAGAGGACACGGTTGAAGTTGGATTGAGGTTAGGGTGGACAGAGTCTGGGGTAGGACCAGAGGTGTAAAGTCTTGTGTCGTCTACATAGGGTGGATACTAGAATGTTGGCAGACAGTTGGAAGGTCATTGATAAATAATGAAAAAGGAACTGGACCAAAAATAGATCTTTGGGGTACTCCAGACAGGATGGGGAAGGGAAGCGATACAGAGTTGCCTACTGAGACTGACTGCAACCTACCACAGAGGTGGGAGCTACACCACTTTACAGCAGAGGAGGACAGACCAGCTCTGTGGAGTTTTTGTAGGAGAAGTGGGTCAGAGATGGAGTCTAAGGCTTTGGTGAGGTCTATAAAAATTGCTACGGTGATGTGCCCATGGTCCATGGCAGTAAGGTAAGAGTCAGAGACTCGGAAGACAGAGGAGATAGTGGTGTGTCTTTTGTGAAAGCCAGATTGGTAGTCAGAGAAGAAATTTGAAGAGGAGAGGAAGCCGGACAACCTGGAGAGGATTAATGTCTCTTGGAACTTGACTAGTGCCTGGAGGTGGGAGATGAGGCAGTAGTTGCTTGGAAGAGATGGATCCCCATCCTTGGGGAGGGGGATTATTCTGGCAAGTTTCCATGGAGTGGGGACAGAGCTGGTGGTTAAGGAGAGATTGAGGATGTAGGTGAGGGGGTTGGTGATAGCCAGGGCAGAGAGGCACAGGAGTAAGGGGTGGAGGCCATCAGGGTTCGATTTGGTGGTATTTAAGGCGATTAGAATGTGATAGACCTCTGAGGGGGAGATGGTGGGGGGTTGAAGCCGGTAGGCGGGGTGGGAAGTGGGGGGGGGGGCGAGTCAGGAAGTGAGCAGGATGTGAAGTGTTTGTTGAAGATGGATGCAACTGTTGAAGGATCCGAGATTAGTGCCTTGTTTTCAGCAAGGGTAGGGGAGGTGGCATGGTGGTGGTGGGGTTGAGGAGGGACTTGATTGTTGGCCAGAAGGAGGATGGGCTGGGGTTACAGGAGAGGTGAGATTTGAAGTGGTTAGACTTGGCTTGGTGAATTTCTTTGGTGCCCCTGTTCCTGAGGGAGCGGTATTCCTGGAAGCTTGAGGAGGAGCCACTGACTTTGAAGAGGGACCAGTCATGGTTTCTAGCTTTACAGAGAGAGAGAGAAAATTTCAGGCATAATCCAAGGAAGATGGTGACATCTTACCCAGGATGTGCAGAGCAGTACGTGAGAAAGCAGAAAGCAGAAAAATAACTGTCACACTATCAGAATCTTATTTAAAATCAAACTGTTAGGCAGAACATCTATAGAACACCCACCTAGAACCTAGCTATATATTTGGGAAGTCTGTTGGGTGGGGGGAGAGGGGTTGTGTGGGGCATTTTTTAGTTTTTTTTTTTTTTAAGCAAGATTAAGAGGGCATAGAGATAAATTATATTCAAAATAGGATACGTAGTAAAACAGGAACACATTAAAGGAATGGTTTTAAGTCCCAGTTCTCGTTCCGGCCCATAGGGCTCAGGGATTGTAGTGAGAAGATCCAAAATTTTTCTCACTGCAAGATGCATTGTAACCTGTTGCCTCCCTACTGCTTAGCCTCACACCTTCCAGGGTCACGGATTTCAGACTAGTAGGGTCACTATTGCAGTGAAAAAGTTAATGTCGGCACTGCTAAAGAAAAGACTAGTGGATTGTCTTGAGTCCAGTGGGTTACAAGACTTGAGGTGGAACAGGTTCATGGGGGACGGTCATGATAAATGAACCTGATTGATTTCTTTGACTGGGTGACCAGGGAAATAGATCAGAGTGGGGTGGTGGACATGGCCTACTTAGACTTCAGCAAGACCTTCAGCACCATACCACATAGCAGACTCATAAAGAAACTGTGCAGTTCAGGGGTGGATCTCAAAGTGTTAAACTGGGTAAGAAATTGGTTGATGGATAGGTGACACAGGGTGGTGGTAAACGTCTCACTCTGGGGAGGAGAGAATGACCAGAGGGTTACCTCAGAGCTCAACACTGGAACCAGTCCCCTTTAGTATCTTTATAAGTGGCGTTACAGAAGAGCCAGAAGGGAAGATGTGCCTCCTTGCAGATGACACCAAAATCTGCAATAGGGTAGACACTCTGGAGGGGGTGGATAGAATGAGTAGAGACCTGAGAAAACTCAAGGAGTGGTCAGAGATATGACAGCTGGGTTTCAATATGTACAATAAAAGTGCAAAATTATGCACCAAGGGCACAGAAACCCAGAGGCAGAGTATAAAATGGGGGGAAGGCATTGACGGTCACTTAAACAGGAAAGGGACCTTGAGGTCATCATATCTGATGACCTCAAGGTGGAGAGGCAATGTGACAAGTTAGCAGGTAAGGCAGCGGTTTTCTGGGGTACATAGTGAGGGGTATCACTGGCAGAAGGAGAGAGGTAGTGTTACCACTATACAGGTTGTTGGTTGGATCCCTCCTGGAGTACTGTGTCCTTTTCTGGAGAACACATCTCAGGAAGTACATAGACAGGGTAGAGGCTGTCCACAAGAGAGCAACTAAAATGATGCAGGGTTGCATCAATAGTCCTATGAGGAGTGACTGAGGGATCTCAATATCTACACCCTTGTAGAGAGGAGGGGAGGCATGATAGAGACCTATAAATACCTCACGGGGTGAATAAGGTACAAGAGGGGAATATTTTTCAGAGGAGCAGGTGCATGAGAACAAGAGGGCATGCGATGAAGCTGGAAGGGGGGAATATAGGAGGGATGTGAGGAAGTGCTTCTTCACTGAAAGAGTGGTAGATGCCTGGAACAGTCTTAGAGTGGAGGTGGTGGGGGTGAAAACAGTGGCGGGATTCAAACATGCGTAGATAGGCACAAAGGAATCTTGGAAGGAAAACTGGAGAGGGGAGGCAGCCAGAGATCTGTTACTATCTGTGTTGACAGTATAGGTAGGGAAAAATGGACAGACTGGGTGGGCCAAGCAGTCCTTATCTGCCAACAAAATCTATGTTCCTATGCTTGCAGTCAGAGTTATTGTGCTTAGTGAACTAGTTTTAACAAGGCATTAACTGGGAGAGTATCTCACTGCCTTATCGTTGTAAGTCAGGCACCTGTTACCCAGCGGTAAGCAGTCCTGGGGCAAATGGTCATAAGGCATTGACTAAAATGGGTGTTGGCTTGAAGGGAGTGGGCTAGGGTGCTAACAGCTGTTTCTAACAGTGTAGGCTATCAGGGAGAATTGAAGCACATAGGCCAGCACACTGGCACAGCAGTAGTGCTGCAGCTCACAATGCCAGTGACCTGGGAGTCAGAAGCAAGACTGTGTCATCGGAGGGCCAGTGCCCAGAGGAATCTCTCCTCCTCCTCAGGAAGAGTGGGCTGCCGGACTTAACTGTGCTATCTACTCTTTGGTGACCACAGGTGGCGGTGCAAGCTGGAACTGCAGATCTTTGGGAGGGAGGTCACAGACCACTGTGGACATGCGCCCTGGCATACATATATATGCATACATGCATGCATCCGCATGGCCCAGGTCTTGCCCCCAGGATGATGCAGTGTGATGCCGGCCCCACACCACAGACTGTAGCACTCACCACTGACTGAGCTTAAACTCCTTTGGGGGAAACAGTGCCCCCCTCCGCAGCCTTACCCTAGGAAGGCAAGCCAGGGATGACCAGGCAATGGAGATAAGTCCTAGGGAAGGCAGGTGAAGGGGCTAGGTGCAGAGGTCCAGCCAATGTGGACAATTTGACTGAGATGGGGGAAAAGTATAGTAAATTAAAGAAAAATGAAAGCGCTGTGGAGATGTGGAATGCATTGCCAGGAGAAATGGTTGATGTGGAGTCCATCACTGGCTTCAAACACAAGTGAGATAGGCATGGAGGAATAGCTCAAACCAGAAGAGGAAGGCGGGGCAGGTGACTGAGAGAAGGGGATGGGTGGGTTAGGGAGGGGTGTATCAAAATACAGTCAGGGCCATCAGTAGGCTAACTCTGGTCCAGCAAATTGTGTCCTCCTGTGCTTCACCATACCTATGGCTTGATATTTTTGTCATGTTCACATTGTTCTCTGGACCTAAAGGTATGTATTCCGGGTATGCACAGTATTTTATTGCTGCCTTACTTGTACTTACATAAATCTGTATGCGACTGTTGCTCTTGTGTGATAGTTTTTGTAACTTTGCAATCGCTATAACACTTCTCAATTTGATTGTTTATACTGTAACTTACCCACTCCTTTTACCATATTATAACCTCCCAAGTCATGCCTGAAAATAAACAATTTTGTGTCTAGTGCAACTGCAGGAAGGAAAGAAGGGAAAGGAAGAAAAAGAAAGAAAGAAAGAAAGAAAGAAAGAAAGAAAGAAAGAAAGAAAGAAAGAAAGAAAGAAAGAAAGAAAGAAAGAAAGAAAGAAAGAAAGAAAGTACTGGGCAGCTCAATGGTCCACTGAACCTTTTTCTGCTGCTGACATCAACATTCTGCTGCTCACATCATGACTGTCAATGTAAAATTGGGTCAGAGATGTGCAGGGTGAAAGAAAACCCAAAGGACTATTGTATACATTGTGCGACTAATTTCACAGAAAAACAAAATGTTAATAAAAGTCTTTTTTTTTTCCAAAATATACTTTCTGTTGCCTGGAGGTTTTTTGCATATTAACTATAAAACATTTTTTATAAGCAGCCTGCCTGCTAACTCAGTGAACCTCCACTAGCCTTATCTCTTTCAAATCAGTGCTGCTTCACTGATTCAAAAGTATATGTCTGGGGGCAAGGGATGGGGGACAAAATGCATTGGCTGACCACCCAGCTACAAAAGTGAGGAGTCTGCCAACCCCCTGAACTCTGGGCTGCCTGGATGCCAGTTCCATCATCGCCTATACAGTCGATATGAGTGCCACTGTTGTTTCTATCTGTTTTTCATTCTCAATGTTATACTCCCCCCCCTCGGTTGGGGTATGGCCCAAAACAAGAGACCTTTCTGGCACATCAGAAGCAGGTAGAGATGTGTCCCACCCCTCGTACTATGGCACTTACTTGTACAGAATCATATGTATTACATGTGTTAGCATTCTATGTTGTGCCAGTGGCAGGATAGCAAGGTTCTCCCATCCTCCACACACAGGATCATAGTATACTCTCCCCTTACCCACAACAGACTGGGGCAACATACTGTATTTCTATCCAAACTACCTAGTTGTGTAAGGACAGATACCCCCTATTTCCCCCAGTACTGCCTCTGTTGCTCAGCGTGAGACAACCCAGGCTTGAGAGCCGATCCTGGGTCATCCTCAGTATGGTAAGCTGCACCATGTACCACAAGGTCTTTGGGCAGCCATCAGTTAAAGGTATCTTAATGTTTGGTTTGCTTCTCAAAATTGAAATGCTTGCTTGTACTGTCTTGCCAAGTCACTGTTGGAAATAGGATCTTTGTAGTTGTTCCTCAGCCCCAATCATAAAATACAACATTAAAGACACAATATACATGACAAAATAAGATTTTATTCCTGGAGATCACTGATAAGAACATGCATAATTACTAGACAGTAACTGCAATCCAAATATACATTCCTGGCTAGCATTCTTTACATCATTAATACTTCCATTATACTCATTATTAAAGATCGAGGGAGAGCGCTCCCAACCAATCAGAGCACTCCTTTCCCCTGCTCATGAGATACTCTTATTCTGTGAACAGCGTCTCACGCGCAGATGCCCTGGAAATAGCCACATTCCAGGAACAGTTTTTTTTATGTGTTATTGATCGTGCTTGATCAATAATATATTAATATGTCCCCCATCACCACTCATTCCTGTATAAGAGTGGTTTCACTTGCCTTCAGCTTGAGCCAGAACAGCTCAGCTTCGTTTTGCTGTTCTTGCTCCAGCTGAACATGCGTGAAACCATTCTTATGCAGCAATGAGTGGTTCCGGGGGACATATTAACATATAATAATTCTGCAATAGAGTGGACATTTCAGGAGGGTGGAAAGGATGAGCAGAGACATGAGAAAACTAGAAGAGTGGCAAGGGCATGGCAGCTGGGTTTCAATGTGAAACAGTGCACTATAATGCATTTAGGGCACATAAACCCAGGAAAAAAGTGCAAAATGGGCGAAGAGATATTAACATCCACCAAGCAGGAAAGAGACCTGGAGGTAATCATGTCAGATGACTTGAAGGTGGCCAGGCAATGAGACAAGGCAGTTGGGAGGGCAAGTGGGATGCTGGGGTACATAGGGAGGGGTTATCACCTGCAGAAAGAGGGAGGTGGTATTGCCTCTGTATAGATCACTGATGAGACCCCACCTAGAATATTGTGTCCAGTTCTGGAGACCATATCTTCAGAAGGACATAGACAGAGTAGAGGCAGTCCAGAGAAGGGCAACTAAAATGGTGCAGGATCTGCAACAAAAGCCCCATCAGGAGAGATTAAAAGACCTCAGTATATACACCCTGTAACAGAGGAGGGAGAGTGAGATGTGATAAAGATCTTTAAATACCTCACAGGGGTCAATAAAGGCACTGGAAGGAAGTATTTTTCAGAAGAAAACGTGGTCAAGAAAAAGGGCATATGCTATGAAGCTAGGGGGAAGGAGTAGATTCTGAAGAGAGAGATGCGAGGAAGTACTTCTTCACAGAAAGAGTGGTGGATTCCTGGAACAGCCTTCCAGTGGAGGTGGTGGGGGCAAAAACAGTGGTGGGGTTCAAGAATGCATGGGATAAGTACAAGAGAGCTGTAGTAAAAGGAAGGGGGTGAGGGAGAAAGAGCTGTAGATTGGGCATGGTCTACAGTAGGTAGGGAGAAATGGGCAGACTGGATGGGCCAAGTGGTCTTTATCTGCCAGCAGATTCTATGTTTTTATGTTTCTATGTTTCCATCACTTATCAATATGGAAGAAGCACGCATCGCTGAGAATTCTTGTTCACTTGTGGAGTGAAAGCACACTAATGTTACTTCTGTCTGAAGAAACATCTTCAGCAAAGAATGAACAAGACTGTGCCACACAGCAAGAAATGCCACGAGGCAGTATAAATTATTTTTCAACATCAGATATGGATGAAGTGACTTTACTGACTGAGTAATAAAGAAACTTACCTCATCTATATTCACACACCTTTTAACCCTGCAGTATTTTACTGGAGTCAAAGGTACCTTACTTGCTTCTCCAGTGCATCTGACAGCCTGTCAGTGATTTATGGCACCCACAGGACTGTAACCCCTACTCAGCTTTAGACTTCTTCTTCTTCTTGGGAGGTAGTGTGGCTCAGCTGTGAACTAACAGATCCCAAGTTCAAATCCCACCACAGTCGCTGGCTTATTGTATGACACTGACCACGTCTCTTGACCTCCGTGCACTTTAATCCACCCAGCTGTAAAACTGAGTAGAAGCTGCACTCCCCCACTTTGTTATATTCGACTACCATATTGTTTTATAGTACTGTACATGGTTATCTCTTGTTGTGCATGGAAATTAGCCAGTTCAAAATCCTTGTTGTGCACACTCAGAATGGTTGTGCACATTCTAAAGTGTTCTTGTGTATGTTTCAAATGAAAACAAAAAACAGCATCCATTCTCACAGCACTTTAATTAATCTAATCAGGCGGCAGTGCCATGATGAGTTAGAACATTTCTTTCAGTAGGACTGGCCATACACTACAAAAAGTAGAATACGGACAGCCATACACAACTTGGCATGTGTTTCCATCTCAGGACTGAGAGGACATTACTGAGCTTTCCAGCTTTACTCTTGAGAGTCCCTATGATGTCCTCTCAATCCCATGACTCATACGTTATTGTATATGCTGTGATAAGTGGAAAAGAATCAATTTCTTTCTTTCTGTCTTTGACAACCAGGAAACTTTCATCATGGAATGAATTAATTCATTTCATTACAACAAGTGTCCCTGAAGGACTTGGTGCAGAAAATGTTACAGTCCTGTATAATAGTCATCTATTCAGTTATAGATCCTCTGTTGACTAAAACAGTTACTGGTTGCCTTAAAATGTATGGAGGGGTAGGGCAGTTTTAAATACATGCTGGGAAGATACAGATCTTAAAGACTGAGGTAAATTATTCCAGCTGACAGGACTTTGGAATTCATAGACAAAAACAGGAAACTAATCTCACAGTGGGTGACAGGTTTAGGTGATTCCTATCATGCCTGGGTTTGTAATCATTTATCATCCTATGCAAAAACTGCTTGAGAGACCCAGCTGCTGTGTTTTGACCTGCTTGCACCCTGAACCTCTCGGGTAGCTTGCAGGGTGAAAAACATGCAAATAATACAGACATGTGTTTTTGATGATGACTTCTGCAGCTCTGTCCAGCTCATCAAACACTGGATCTTGAAGAGGGGCATTTAACTTTATAATTTCCACTCTACTAGATATTAGTTTCACTTCTCTAGCCACCCTGCCTACCAAGAACAACTTTCTGTTTAAAGGCTATATAACTGATTTGTTCAACCTAAGAACAAATTAGCACAGAGTCAATCTGTCAAGTCATTATGCAGGTCCGCCTTGACGATGCAAGTCAACTCATTGACTAAAAGGTGAGGGATCCCATATCTTTCTTACCCAATATGGGTTACATTGGTCAGTACAAGGGTTTCCTTCCATGTTACCCAAGAGGAACATTAAACAGGTTATTCACTCTTTTTTATGAAACAAGAACGGGGGGGGGGCAATAAGTTAGGACTGAAGGACAGGTTTAGTTGGAATATCTTGAATCCAACAGGTTGCAAGACTTGAGTCAGCATGGATTGTGTGTGTGTGTGTGTGTGTGTGTGTGTGTGTGTGTGGGGAGGGTGACATGTCAAATGAATCTGATAGATCTCTTTGCTGGGTGACCAAGAAATTAGATCAGGGTGGAGTGGTTAATGTGGCTACCAAAATTTCAGTAAGGCTTTCATTCCATATAGCAGACTAGTAAACAAGCTGGGTAACTTAGGAGTGGGACCAAAGGTGGTACACTGGGTAAGAAATTGTTTAAGTGAAAGTTGGTAGTGGGTGGTGGTAAACAGAGTTCACTCTAAGGAAGGGAGGATGTCCAGTGCAGTACCTTTGGGACCATTCCTTTTCAATGTTTTTACAAGTGATATTGCAGAGGAGCTGGAAGGCAGGTCTGCCTCTTTGCAGTTGACACCAAAATCTGCAACAAGGTGGAAACTCGGAGGGGGGTAGAAAGGATTAGCAGAGACTTAAGAAAATCAATGGTATGGCAACTTGGTTTCAACGCGACAAAGTGCAAAATAATGCACTTAAGGCACAGAAACCCGTGAGTGGAGTACAAAATGGGTGAAATGGTGTTTGATGACAACCAAGCAGGAAAGATACATAGAAATAATCATATCAGATGACCTAAAGGTGGCCAGGCAGTGCGACAAGGCATTTCAGAGGGCTAGTTGGATGCTGGGGTGTATAGGGAGGGCTATCACCAGCAGAAAGAGGGAGATGGTGTTGCTCCTGTATAGATCACTGGTAAGACTCCACCTTGAGTACTGTGCCCAGTTTTGGAGACTACATCTCCAGAAGGACATAGCTAAAATGGAGGCGGTCCAGAGACAGGCAACTAAAATGGTGCGGAGTCTGCATCAAACACTCTATGAGGAGTGACTAAAGGACCTCAAAATGTACACGCTGGAAGAGTGGAGGGAGCAGGGGGATATGATAGAAACATTTAAATAGCTGCTGGGGTAAATAAGGTACAGGGGGAATTTTGTTTTTTTTTCCAGAAAAAAAGGAGCTCAAAAACAAGGGAACATGCTATGAAGCTGGAGTGGTGTAGATTCAGTAGAGACATAAAGATGTACTTCTTCACAGGAGTGGTGGATTCCAGGAACAGGTGGATGTGAAGACAGTGGAGGAGTTCAATAATACATCACATAGGAATAAGGGTATCTCAGTAGAATGAAAGGGGGAGGGAGAAAGAGGTGGAGATCAATTAGGATCTAGACTGTGGTAATACTGTAGATAGGGAAAAATGGGCAGACTGGGTGTGCCAAGCAGCCCTTATCTGCCATCAAATTCTATGTTTCTAAGATAGGATGTATAACTTCATATAAAGGGTGATAGGCATGTGAGTGAGGATACCTAAAAAGATAATCAAAGCAGAAATAGTAACAGGATTTAAAGTAAAATTAGCTGAGTACCTGGGGATCACAGACATCTGAATATAACTACTAAGATAGCAGGGAACTCACCTGATGGAATACTAAAAGTTTAGCAAGCTCAGCCCTGGCCAATACAGAAAGATTTTTATCACATTTATAATGCATCTGAAAATGTTTAATGTTTAAAGGGGTGCACTTGATGCATGACCAAACAAAAGCAAACAGTTATAACATCAGTGCCCCCCCTCAAAAAAAGTTGCTTTAAAGCCTGCAATTTATTCAGATCAGTTAGATTTTCATAATTTTTGTTCATAATTTTAACACATTAGAGGGATTCTTGGTCTCATCATTTGGCCAAATTATGATCAAACTGACCACCATCAAGGTGACTCACTCATTGGTCAGGAAAAAGCTTCATATTTTAAATTTTACCATGCCATTGTGAGCTGAAGTCCCTCTGCTTTCTCTCTATCTTGTTGGGAAACCACTCTTTGGCTTCATTTCTTATATAGTGTGCTCTGTGCTCTGGCCAATAAGAGATTACTTCATACAAAGGGAGAAAGGAATGTGAGGGAGGCTATGTAATAAGATGATCAGAGCAGAAATAGTAACAGGATTCACAGTGAAATTAGATGAGTACCTGGGGATCACAGACATCCGAATATAACTGCTAAGATAGCAGGGAACACACCTGATGGACCACAGGTCTAATCCTGTCTCAATATTACTCTGTTTCTTAGTTAGTTAGTTAGTTAAAGTTTTCCACACCAGGATACTATCTTTAGGTGCAGTACTTATGTAATAGCCCTGACTTACCACTTGGCTGTTAGGGGACCCTAAGGGTCTCCACTATACACACCTCCAAAGGGGGCTAGCATGGGTTCACTAATGGGTATGCTACACATTTATTTATTTAGTTTTTGTTAGCTAGGTACGTGCACTAGCCATAGAATGACTACTTTTAGGCATGACCCAGGAGAGTACAACAGATAGTTAGACAAATACATTACATCAGTGCAAAACATTACATAATAACAGGTATAGCTAACAGTGGAAAATAATACATAAAGGGAAAATAACATATGTGAAAGATTAGAACATTGTACAGTCCATAATGGGTGAGCAGCAGGTAGCAATGAAACCAACACATGATTGGAATGGTGCAGTGCCTCCAACTGGGCTAGTGGTATGGGGTAACTGGTGGATAAAACATAAGGTTACCACCCCCCAGGAATAAGTATTTGTTCCCTCCCACACAGTAATGTTTCCCCCACACAGTAATAACACACACAAGCAATAACCATAAGTCACTATTATAACATAAACTAACCTCAAATTTATTATAGGGGATGGGTGAAGGGGAATAAAACAGCATAAACAACAATTTTGCTTTCAACAGGTGTTCCCGACAGTCCCAGTACCACCCCATGGGTGCACCCAGCTTTCTCCCAATGGCCGTACTGGTAGACCAACCTGCCCTGCCATCCCATATGAGGACACTCACTGATATCATGACAGACAAAGGAGAAAGTTTTATGCACTAATGGTATTACTAATGTACTGATATTTTGTTCTGTATTAGGGCTTATTCAGGAATCCCCTGCTTAGCCAAACAGCTAATGTACCAGACAGAAATATATTTGTGGTTTCTAATGGTTTCTACTGACAACTGCAATATTAGCATCCTAAAATGACATAATTATATAATAATATAATATATTTTATGATCTGTAGCACAACCTATGTTCCCAAGTCAGTATGCTTAGCCTAGCAAATTATATGAGAAGAACCCTATTGTTCTTGTAAGTTAGTTAGTCAGCAAACAACTGTAACTGCTACAAAAAGTATTAATCCTGGGTGCTAGATGTCCATATATTGTCCAGTGGAACACCGAGAACAGAAACACACTGATGCCTACAAGCTTGTAACTCTGGCAACAAGACGTTCTTATCTGCAGTATATAATTTTAGTACAGGGCCAAACTCCTTTGGGATCCCTGGAAGCAACCAGCTTCTGCACCTGGTGTATGACTGTTTTTGTGTTCTACTGGTAATATTTTATCTTACAGTTCTTTCTTTTGTACTGTTACTAGGGAGAACTAACACTGATTTTCTGTACATCTGTGTTGGTGGTGTTTTATCATTAGGTTTATCTCCTGTAGAATCTTACAAGTTGTGACCGTGGCAGGACCTGATTGTGATAGAACAAAAACCACTTAAGTAATGTAAAGGTGTGTGTGAATTTTGGGGATGGGGGATAAAGAGGTTTTCAAGGGCAGAGATATTTTCTCGGTCAGAGACGTGTTCACGGAGCAGGTGGGCAGTGGCAGACCTCTGCCTTACATGCTTTTGGCTTTACTTCAAGGTCTTCTGAGCAGCTGTGAAAAGCAGCTCACAGCCAAGGCAGATTTAACCCCTCTTTTGCAAGTGTACTTTGTGAAAACTGGTAATTGCTTACTTCTGCTATAAATGGTGATCCTTTGCTGATAAAGTGGTAAAAACTCTTATGCCCTCCTGTTCATTTATTTGCATAGAATTACCCTAAGGCTTTGTCCGTGGAGATCTGTGACTCCAAAAGTGTAACTGTCTAGCAGGGAAAGTACAGGGTGTTCCAGACACCACTCTGGATTTTTCAGGTTGTACAGAAAGGGGGCAAGAGAGTCAAAATGTCAATCAGTGCTGAGTTAAAACTAGATGTCGTGAACTTTTTAACATCCCAAGGAAGTTGGGGTGATTTTGCATAAAGCGCAGCATCTGAAGATCATTCTGTACAGTATGTGTGTTCGCTGTACTCAGAAACAAACCAGTTAAGAAGTATAACCATACGGGTGCAATGGTTGCAGCCTTGTATGCTGCCCTCCAGAGAGTAGAAGCAAGGGTGTCAGCTTTGGAAACAAAGCTGGAATCCACACTATGAGAGAAAGGTGAGCAACAGAAGGTTTGGAAGAAGGAGATGGACAATCACAGGCATGTGACACAAACAGAATTGTGTAACACTCTGCTAGAGAAGGACAGAGAGGTTGCTAGGTTGAGAAGAATGTGATAAAATGTATCATGATAAGAAGGAGGCGTTGCAGATGAATGGTATGTTGACTGATGCAAATGATGAATTAAATAATGCAAATGATAATTTGTTGAGAGAAATGGATAAGTGTCAGATACATTTGGAGAGGAGGATTAATGAACATCACAAAGTTACTGCTTCATATACAGTTTTACAGAAACATCTTAGTACAGAACAGCATGTAGGTGTGAAAGTAAAATATGCAAAGTGCTGGCAGAGGTATGCACAGTTACATCAGCAGTTTGATATCCTGAAGGGACATGTCAAGACGTTACCCTTTACCCCACCCATCAACCTAATGTCATTACCCAATGACGACGGGGATGATGAGGAGGACAATGATATCCAAGATGGTGGTCCATGGGATTCCAGAGGGCAGCGGCCTAGCTAGCCTCTAATAGCCATCTTAAAATCATCCAGCCAGAATGAGGTAGAGCTCCTGGTTGATGATGCAGTTGAGAAGGCTGGCATCCCAATGGTTTTGCAGGCCATGGTGGACTTAGTCTGTGATGAGGTAGGCCAGAACAGCCTTGTCCAGGTCATGGCCGATGCAACGGCTGACGCTGTGGTGAAAACCATCATGGCCCAACCAGAGCGAGCCCCCAACATCCTTCAGTTAGCCCATGCCATTGCTAATATCACAAACACAGTTGGCCAAATGGAGCCTAGCGATAATCTGAGTGTTCATTTGGAAAAGGTGAAAAGCCAATGTGAAATGCTTAGCCTGCCAGCCGAGCAGCAAATACAGGTTTTGAAACAGACAGTAGAGTCTGTGCTCTGGGCCAATTTGCCAAGCAAGCTACGTAATTTCGCCCAGGTGAGGTCTGATGATATCACAGCAGGCCTAATGCTTGCGCACTTCCCCAACCAAGGGAGGCATGTCTATGGCCTACAAAGACAAACAGTTTGTGAAGAAATCCCCCAATCAGCATGAGAGTCAGCTCTGGCTGTCATATTGTACTGGAAAGAGAGCCGTGAACAAGGCCTCAGACAGGGACTCACTAGAGTACAAAAACTTGTTTTTGGAAAACTTGTTACCTGCTGTCTGGGACGAGATAGAGGCTCCTATTATCCCAAGAGTGGACCTTTTTACCGAGATTATAGGAAAAACAGAGTGTGCGTACCAGCTGTATGTACAAGATCAGAACGCCAGGCAGAAGTCCAAGGTGGCCGCAGTGCAGCCTAGTGCTGGGCTGGCTATGCAGTACATAGTGGAAGGTAAACAAAAGGCCCAGACCCAGGCCTACCACCCCAAGAGACCTGGTAACTCAAAACAAAAGCTGGACAACTGTAACTACTACCAGGGCCAAAACCAAAAGCAATCAGGCTCTACCTACAAGGAACTGCAGGAGGAGAACAACCGGCTCTGAGAGTTTGAAGCTAGGGTAAAATCCAAAGTTATGAGCCTCTCCCAAAAGGCAATTGTAATGCTGAGCCCTGCAAGTGTCCCATCTGCACCTCCATACCGGGAAGATCCGGAGGAGGCCCAGGAGGCCCAAGAGTCTCTGTACTGTGAATGTACCCAAAGGCTCCAGGATGCACAGGTCTCACAGGCCCTGATTCTATCTGAGAAGGATGGTTTTGAATGATGGTGTCAGGCCCCAGTACGTGTCAACACTACACTATGATGGATGAAACCAGCCGACAATGTATAGAAGCATTAGTAGGAGGCCACCAACAGGGACTACTTCTAGACACAGGAGTCGCTGTCTTTGTGTTACATCAAGAAAACCTAAAGTCATCTCCATGGTCCACTGGAATACATAGATACATGCTGTCGGCAGATAAGGGCCTATGGCCCACCCAGTCTGCCCATTTGAGCTCGTAAGATCACTTTAAGTTTTTTAGAAGCCTGTGGCCCCTTACCCCTGACCTTCAGGATTCCCTTATGTCTATCCCATGCATTCTTAAATCCCGTGATTGTTTCAGCCCGCACCACTTCCTCAGGCAGGGTGTTCCACTTGTCCACCACACTTTCTGTGAAGAAATTCTTCCTCACATTTCCTCTGAATAACCCTCTAGTTCTGGAACATCTTTTTCACTGGAAAATAGTATTTTCCTGCACCCTGTTCCTCCCCGTAAGGTACTTGTATGCCTCTATCATATCCCCTCTCTCCATTCTCTCCTCCAGGGAGCACATATTCAAGTCCTTCAGCCTGTCTTCATAGGTCTTGAGATGCAATCCCTGTACCATCTGTGTTTCCCTCCTCTGAAACTTTTCCATTCTGTCTATGTCCTTACTTAGGTAAGATCTCCAAAACTGGACACTGTACTCCAGGTGGGGCATAATTAGTGTCTTGTATAGTGGAATTATGACCTCCCCTTTCCTGCTGGTGACTCCCCTGCCTATGCATTCCAGCATTCTATTTGCTTATCTGCCGCATTGTCACACTGTTTTCCTACATTGAGGTCATCAGAGATGATAACCCCAAGGTCCATTTCCTGCTTGATGCATGCTATATGCTCTTCCTAACAGATATGTTGTTCCAGGGTTTTTATGCATTATTTTGCATTTTTTGCATTAAATTTCAACTGCCAAACCCTTGACCATTCTTCAAGTTTCTGCAGGTCCCTCCTCATTCTGTCTACACCCTCTGGCATGTCCACTCTGTTACACAGCTGGAGGGCAACTTCTGCCCAGACCTTTAAGGGACCATGATTACCACCTACCAATCCAAACCCATACCAGTCATCATTGGTACCTTGGTGGTGGAACATCATTTTGACCTCATGGTCTTACATCATCACCAAAGTATCTTGGGAATTGATTTCCTGGCACAAAATGATGCATTGTGGATTTAGCCAACAGGCTATTATTCCAAATACAAGGTCAACTCCACATGGTACTCATCTCTGACTCACATGTAGTGGCAGCTGTGTTCTTCAATGACAAAGAGTATGACATCATCATCATGCAACATCATCACAAACTGCTACCTCTGATCAGACCAGTTCTGGAAAGGCACCAAGAAGCCTTTGCCAAAAACAAGCATGACTGTGGTAGGATGGACACCCTTATCCAGATAACTGGGGAGGATCCACCCCGCCAAAAGCAATATCCATTCCCAATTGAAGCCTTGCCCTCATTGAAGGCCACCATCAACTCACTTGTCCAGCAGGGAGTCATAAGGCATTTGTGTCAATGGTCACTTCACCCATCTGACCTGTGAAGAAACCCAATAATAGTTTGAGACTCACCATTGATTATCGCAGATTTACTCAGGTGACCCCCAGCTGTGACCTAACTGTGGCATCTGCCCATAATGTGCTTAAACTTCTCAAACCTGAACACCGGTGGTTCAGTTTAGTGGACATCTCCAATGGATATTGGTCCTTACCCTTGGCCCAAGACAGCCAATACAGATTTGCCTTCACCTTTGAAGGATGCCAGTACACATGGAACTGCCTCCCACAGGGGTTCCATAATAGCCCCTCACTATTCAACATCCACATAAAGGATGCCATCAGTGGCTTCTCAACACCAGAGTGCCTTCTAAAATACATGGATGACCTTCTTCTAGCCACTGTGGATGTGAAGAAGTGCCTGGAACTCTTAGAAGAACTCCTGACCCTGCTACAGAGAGAAGGCCTCAAGTGCAATCCTCCAAAGGTACAGTTGTGCCAACCATAAGTCATATTTATGGGCCTGTACATAACTAAAGAAGGAAGAAGCCCTGATGCCAACAGGATTCAGGGCCTACAGGATTTTCCAGTGTGGCAACTCTCAGACATTTCCTGGGTATGGTCAACTGCTCCAGGGACTTCATTTACAATTTTGTTCAGAAGGCCGCTCCTCTGTAATAACTCCTAAAAAATGATGTCCCATGGCAATGGGGCCCTGAACACACCCATGTTGTCACTTCTCTAAAGAAGACCTTGGCCTCTGCTTCAGCAGTGGTCAACCCAACTCCAGAACTTCTATTCCATTTGGAAACTGCCACATCTGAAGTAGGTATTCTTTTTTTAGTTGTTTAACCAGGAGTAGCACGCTAAGCTGAAAGCTGTTTTACAGGAGCAACCTGGGAGCACAGGGAAGTTAAGTGACTTGCTCAGGGTCACACAGTATGCAAGTGGAAGCTGTGGGATTCAAACCCAGGTCTGGTCTGCTGGATGTCACCAGATTTGCAGCTCAGAGCCATAAACCACTGCACTATACTGCCTCCATGTCAGCAGCCCTTGCTCAAAAGGCCAATGGTACCCTGTAACCTATTGCTCATGCTTCCCAAATGCTCTCCATGGTTGAACCGAAGTATTCTCTGTGTGAAAGGAAGCTGCTGGCTACCTTTTGGGCTGTCAAACACTTTGCTTACATAATAGGGTTTTGACCCGTTATGTTACACACCAACCACACCCCTACCAACTTCCTGTTGAATAATATGATCAAAGATGGCAATGTATCAAACACCAGACTCACACATTGGTCTCTACTACTTCAAGATAGAGACATCTCTGTACTTCCTACCAAAATGCCATCCATCTTGGCACATGGCCTCTTATACCAAGGAGAATGACATGAATGTGGCATAGATCTACCAGTTCTACCTGAACCAGACCCATTTCTCCCAGCAACAGAAAACAAATAAAATGACACTACTATATGTCATGTCTTCACAGATGGTTCTTTCTCATATGATATGGGGGGTTCAAATCACAGGATTTGGTGTCTTAGTCCTGGTCCCCACAGGTGACACCTCTGAGGTGTCAATGAAGTGCAGTGTCAAGTCATCACAGTATGCAGAACTTGCAGCTGTTGCCTGTGCCTTAGAAATCATAGATGGGAAAGGAAAGGAGGATACCATCATCTTTTCTGACTCATCTTGGGTGTGTAACTCCTTGCTAGAATTCCTTCCCTTTTGGAAGGCCCATGATTTTACTTCCTCTGAAGATACTCCAGTCAAGTACAAAGACTTGTGCATATACATTGTCAGCCTGGCTGCACAATGTATATTCAAACTGTTTATCCACAAAGTAAAGGCACATTCTAAAGCTGAACCCTTCCACCAGTACAATGACAGAGCAGACTCTTTTGCCAAAGAGGGAGCTTGAGGCAGAGAGATATGGCAAATGCCTCCTCCCACTGCAACACCCAAGGTAACTGCAAACAGAAGAACCAAAGAAGTCCCTCTGGATTTGACTGAGCTACAGTTAGCTGGTCCAGAGATAAAAGAGGTATATCAAAACTTCTCCAAAGACACAGAAAAAGAAATGTCTATGAATAATCCATTCAAAAGACATACAGACAAACTCTATCTGTCCAAGGATCACAGATTGATTTTCTATCACTCAAGTGATCAAAAATTCTGGGTAATTCCCAAATCACTTTGTTCTGAAGTCATCCATCAGGTTCATGACATCCTTACAAGAAGACACCAAGGGGTGGACAAGACAATCCGGAGAGTGAAAACTGTGGACTGGTGGCTTGGTATAACACCAGATGTTGAGCATTATGTGGACAACTGTCTCATCTGTGCACAGAATAACCCAATTCCAGGCATGAAGAATGCCAAACCTCTGCCTTAGAGACACTCTGGCCCTTGGAATGATATCTAGATTGATTTCTTTGGACCACGGCCTCATACCCCCAGAAACAACAAATTTGCACTCATGATCACTGACCTACTTTCCAAATGGGTTGAAGCCTTCCCATGCAAGGCCCAAACTGCAAAAGCCACTACCAGAATCTTGGTAGAACAAGTATTTACCAGATGGGGCCTACCTCTCAAGTTAGATTCAGATAAAGGAACAACATTTGCAAGTGAACTTATGCAGGAAACTATAAAGTTATTGGGAGTCAGTCAGAAATTTCACACCAGTCATCAGAAAAAGCAGAAAGAACAAACAGTCACATAAAGGCAATGTTATGTAAATTTGCTACTGATACTGGAAAAACGTAGGCTACTTTATTGCCCTTACTCCTAATGGCAATTAGAGCTACCCCTTCAGCATCAACCAGATGTACACCCTTTGAGGTAATGACTGGTAGACAAATGAGATTACCAGAGCATTTGATAATAGACCTCAATACCCCCACTGCAGACCATCAGACACCTTTGTAAATCAGTTGAGAGACAACCTTACAAAAACCCACTTGTTCACTGCAAATAATTTGGAGCCCAATTGCGTCCAAAAGTACTTTGATGACCATGTTAGAGGAGTCAATTGGCAAGTCATTGACAGAGTCCTGATTCTAAAATTTGCATCTCCAGCACATGCATTTGTGAACAAATGGTCAGGTCCATTTGATATCATCAACAAACTCGGCCCAGCCGTGTACCAAGTACATCTCACTGATGGCAGAAGAAAGCCACTAGGCAAATGGTACCACACAAACCAGCTGAAGCTGTACAAAGGAGACTAAACCCGCCAGCCCACTGCAGTGTGAATGTTCCTTCCTCCACCCCCAGTGGTAAGGAAACCTTTGTAAACTTAACTGGCTCTTTTTACTTTTTGTTCTCAGCTGCTGTGAAAAATCCAAGTAATTTTCAGATGACCATTGATGAAAGCGGAGAGAAGCTGATGTGAAGGCACTCCTTCCTACACCCCTAGACTCTAAAGACACAATGTATGTCACCTTTACAGTTTCTTTTCCAGTTTTTGACAAGGATTCTTCAGTCTTTGACAAGCTTGCCGTCATTCACTCCATGGGCCATCTTGAGAGCAGCATCTACAGAGAACAGATCAACTTGCCTCCACTGCTGGTATTTCATCCTTGCCTTGATTCCTGGGTTGCTCCACATACAGACTGTTGTACTAAAAAGGGATATCATTATCTATGCAGATGTGATGTCTTTGATGTAATCACACCAGTTTGTGGTTATTCCTTTGATACAATGGACTAGTCATTGCAGTTTAATGATAACCTAAATGAACTTTCTTCAGCTTTTACAATGCCTTCTATGGACCAAGATGGACCCTCTTCAAGTCAAGCGCAACTCAGCTTCAAGCCTGCAGCACAGCTTCCAGAAATGCATCTCATGACAACATCCACACCAGCAGCATCTTGAATACTTCTATCACCTGCCCTGTCCAGCTCATGAAGTGGCACCTTCCTCAAGTTCAAATGACCTACAACTCTGATGGACAATACTGTGTTGTTACCAATCATCAGACTTTCTCCTATGGAACTTTTAACCTGTGACATACCCTTCCCAAACTTCTGCTTTGTGCCCCAGGAATGCTCTATCATAGGCCATATGGTTATAACCCTAGTTCCCACCATGGAATGTGATTATATCGATAGTGACCCTAACTATCTGTAGCTCTAGCTCATTACTTACTAGTATTTAATGTGCAAATTGATCCACTCACCCTCAACCTCAAATCTCTACTAGAGAGAAAGGATACACATTTAGTTCACATAAGTAACAATGTTACCAAAGTAGGCAATTCATTAAATAGCCTTTTCCATGATGGTGACCTCAGCATGGCATTGACAAATAGTTGGTTAGAATTGACATTCAAATGTTTTGTTATTATTCAAGTATTTCTTATTATTTTCCTTGTTCTTACCTTGATATGTTTACGTTAAACCTTGACACAGCATCGTAATTAATTGAAGTTTCTGTATGAATCACACTCAGTACTGAACAGCCAATCAACTCCTTCTCAGTGCAGTTTAAAGAAGCCACTGCTAGGCAAATTTAGATTATGAATTACAATGAAGAAAGGAAAAGGTGAACCATTAGGAATTGAACATAGGACCTCTAGCAGTGGTGTCTTTAAAGTGCACTAAAAATGAGTGGATTGGCTGTTGTTCTAATGTATTTCTGAGTTTGCAAAGTTACACAACACCAGAGGAAGGGAATGTGAATTTGAAAGAAGACCTGGACAGCCCCTGCAGCTATATGAACCATAGCTCAGAGGTAGCATTACTAGCACAGAATGCTAGAGGTCCTAGGTTAAATTCCTAGTGATTCACCTTTTCCCTTCTTCATTGTAATTCATACTCAGTAGTGAAGTAACTTATCTACCACCCTAATTAGTGTTGCCTTTTGTATCCAGGCAACAAAGGGGGGATATGTTAGACCAGTCTGCCCTGCCATCCCATATGAGGACACTCACTGATATCATGAAAAATGAGAGAGAATGTATTATGCACTAACGGTATTACCAATGTACTGATATTTTGTTCTGTATTAGGACCTAGTCAGGAATTCCCAGCTTAGCCCAACAGCTAATTTACTATACAGAAATATATTTCTGGTTTCTAAAGGTTTCTACTGACAGTTGCAATATTAGCATCCTAGCATGACATAATTATATAATAATATAATATATTTTGTTATCTGTAGCACCATCTATGTTCCGAAGTCAATATGCTTAGCATAGCAAATTATATAAGAAGAACCTTATTGTTCTTCTAAGTTAGTTAGTCAGCAAATAACTGTAACTGCTACAAAAAGTATCCATCCTGGGTGCTAAATGCCCATATATTGTCCAATGGAACACCGGGTACAGAAACACACTGACATCTATAAACATGTTACTCCATCAACAGGACGTTCTTATCTGCAGTATGTAATCTTAGTACATGGCCAAACCTTGTTAGGATCCCTGGAAGCAACCAGCTTCCACACCTGGTGTATGACTGTTTCTGTGTTCCAGTTTGTAAGATTTTCTCTTATGCTTCTGTCTTTTGTACTATTACTAGGATGAAATAAAACTGATTTTCTGCACATCTGTGTTGGTGGTGTTTTACCATCAGGTTTATCTCCTGCAGAATCTTACAGTACTGATGTGTAACAGTCAGTTTGTTGCAGTGGGTACCTCATCAAGTTGCTGGTGGCCAACCACTGGACCCAAGGTAGCTGCACCTCAGATGTTGGGATACAGTGGGGAGTAACAGTTTTAAACTCAAACTGCAGAACTGTGCAAAGGGCCCCAAACACAACTCAGCAGAACTTTAGTTTCAGTTTTCCACCTATGCTTTTCCTTCAAATTACAAAGTCCCACCCAGGACTTCACTCTCTTTTTTCACTATCTAAACTAACTAACCAATTTGCAGCAGAATTCCTGAGGGCTGCAGCCCAGAGGTACTTACAGTATATTGACAGTCTCGGTGGTGCTTATTTGGCAGTACTGCTCTGCGTGCAACAGGTGCTGGACCATTCACCCATACTTGGCCTTTCATTGTCTTCACCTTTCTGGCCTTTCGTCATATCTGCCTCTTCTGGCCTTTTGTTGTCTTTGCCTCTTCTGGCCTTTTGTTGGTCCAGGGGTACTGGCAGGCTTGAAGTACCCTGTACATCCAGTGGGACAAACAGCTTCCCTCTCAAACATGAACACAATTGAGCTGCTTCACAATCTTTGGCCCAGCACAAATACCTTTTCAGTCCTTGATTCAGCCAAGATGCTTTCACTTCCTGGCTCATAGGACAGTTTTAACAGTTTAATTAGATCCTCAGGCTGCAACACTAGAGGACAACAATTCAGACTATTTCCCCAGGAAAATGGATTATCAGTCACTCTTCTTCCCTGCTGGACAATTCATTTCACAGGTGCTCTGCCTTACACCCTTCTTATGGGGGGTTCTGAGGGGCCTTAGTGCCCCAAAGACTTGTCTTAGGGCTGAGTCAGCCCACAACAGTCTCTCTCTTTCTTTTTCAATTCTCCTGGGGAATCTTTCCTTTTCTCAGGATCTCACTCTTTTTATGTCAACCCAAAACTCTCTACTTTACTGGCCAATCCATTCCTGAGCTCACAATGGTGCCTTTTTACCTGTCCCAGCGGATCCTGCTGCAGGGAACTCATGGAGCCACCATATTTGTTTACATTTTGTTGCCTTGCTTAGGTATCTCCTATTATTTACTACATGCCCTCTTTAAAGGCTGAGCCCACCAACTTCACACCTGGAGGCACAGAGCTGAGGATACTTTTAAACTGTGGCCGCTGGCCCAAACTCACACCTAGGAGCTACGGCTCCTTTTAGACTTTTAGCCATGCACGTGCAGTTACTCACATGTGGCAATATTTGTTTACCTTTTCAGTCCATTCTCTAGCTACTATACAGACTAGGCAATGACTGTTTCCAGGCACCCGGAGGCACAAATCAACACAGAGGACCCCAGCCCCTCTCCATCTGGGGCTAAAGCGCAGCAAACTCTCAGCAGTGGAAGCCGTGAATATAGGGCTGGGAGCCCTGGCCCAAATCCCAACGGGGCCACTGAACAAGCCCTCCAGTCCAAGGGACTGTAAGCAGAACAAGGACACAGAGGGGCCAGAGCTACAGTAAGTTAAGCCCCAGATTGGGGGGCTTACACTCATGTAACCCCCCTTCCCAATGTCTAGGGGCCAGCATGTTCCAGGGATGGGGGGCCCAGACTCAGAACCTCACCAAGCACTTCTCAGAATAAAAGCAGCATTTGAAATGGGTTTTCATACCTTGAGATGTCTTCAACTCACCATCTCTGTGCCCCAAAAAGTGTTCACATCTCCTAGAAGATCAGGCCAGCAGGCAAATTAAACAGTTCATCTTAAGGCTTCTCACCCACTGGTCCCAGAGCAGGAGAGAGCAGGGGAAACAAAATGCGCCAAGATCCCAGGGAAACCATGGAAATCCCTTAAAACTGAAGGACTTATTTCATTTAAATCCTTTATTAGAAATGATCAAACTGGATTCCAGTTTCTCCCCAAAATTAATCAAATTTATTCTCCTGAACTTTTAAGGATTGCAAGAGCTCAGGGTCCCAGTTCCTTAAAGGCTTTAAGTTAAACAGCTCCATGGGGCTAACTTTTTACATCGACCTATCGCAGTGGTGGAGCTAGAGGAGGGCTGGGGGGTGGTTGCCCCTTCTGGCTGCCCCAGTGTAAGTAGTGGTGCCCAGCCACCATCTTTATTCACTGGTTGGTGCCCATTGTGGAGCCCGTGATTGACTGAGTGGCCCCCCCCAGCTCCCAAATGATCCTAAACCTGGCTCCACCACTGACCTATCGAATAAAAGAGAAAGCAATGGGCATTTCTTAGGCATAGCTTTTCTGTCCAACAGACCAGCAGCAAGCACTTTACTCAAAACCAGAAATTTACACTTGACTTGTCCCAGAAGCGTGAAGCTTCCAATAGACCACTGGCACTGGTAAGTACCTGGAACTTTGTTACTGTCTCACCTTACACAGAGCTTCACCTTAAAACCGGTCTCTTTCCCAAACATTCACTTCTTCTTCTTAAGCACCTCTACCAAGTGAGCGATGTGCTCCTCTGAAGCTGCTGAGCTATTTCATACTCAGGGTGTAAGTTTCACAGCCTGCTATTTCCATGGCTGCCCCTTCACAAACACTGCTCACTTTACCCAGTTTAGCCCTTGTCCTGGACTGGCCTGATCACTGGTGCATTTCCTCTCTCTGTGTCAACTGGCTGCCGAAACTCTCCCTGAAGCTGAGCCTCCCACAGCAGCTACAGTGGCTCCCATACTTCTGAATCCTTGTTGCCTGAGATGAGCCATGGCCTATATTGGCCTAAGGCCTACTCCTTCTCATGGCCCCGGAACCTGCCCCCATCACATGGGAAACAACAGGCCTTATCGAGTCCAGGCTGTCACCCACTCCCATCTACCTCACTGAGCCAAAGTGCCACTAGAGTACAGAATTGGAGGAAGCTGCCACCAACCCCCGATCCCTTGTAGAGGCCCTGCCACAACCTCTACAGCTCCAGCTATGGCTCAATAACCCCAATCCCTGATTCTGGGCCCAATGCCCCCCAGGGTCCTAATCTACCTGTCCTCCAAGCCTCTGGATGCTCTCACCACCAAGTTCCAAGGGGACCCAGGACCCAAACGACTGCAAACTGCCTTTCTGCTCACCTCCTCCAGAGCCCCAAACCCAGGAACCTGGCACTCCACTGCCAAAACTATTGACCTGCCTAAGAGATTGGGGGAACCCCCCTCCACAACTGCCCTGCTACAGAACCTGCCGATCTCTCCCCGAACTCTCTCCAGATCCTTGTATATATGGCCACCTAAACTGCTGTCCCCAAGTGGCGGCAAGCAGAAAATACACCCCCAGTGCACCAGAAATCCTAAACAGAAGGGGGGCCCTAAGGGTGAGCCATAAGCCCTCCCATGGGGGGGGTACACTTAGTTTTCAAAAAGGTCCCGGGGGCATGAACAGGTGTAGCAGCAGAAGATACAAGTGAGCAAGGCTTCACAGTAAATTAAAAAAAGCAAAGGCTAACTTAGACAGAAAATAATGATAATAAACACATGAATGTACAGTATTTAAACTAATTACTCATGGACTGCACAGGGCACATTAAGGCAATTGTAAAGCCTTGATTTAAATGGGGTAGTGATACGGCATCCTTTATATTTTAAGGGATTGTGTTTCAGTTGCAGGACGTATGGTATGAGAATGCCTTTCTTTTTATGGATCCCCTGATCCTTGGGCTAACTAGAATATCTGTGACCTGGGATTTCAGCTAGTGGGCACCAATAGTTCTGGTCAGGAGATTGCGAAGTTAACTGGGAAACATATCACGCACGCATTTGTAAATGAAGCAGGCACAGTGTAGCTCATGCTATCCTTTTAAGATGAGTAACCCTAAGTTTAGGTCAGGATGACACTGGGGAGTCTGGCAATCACAGCCAAGTAGACCCCTACAAAAGTTGTAGGTTACACTTAGCATGCGTAGCACTGTTGCATTGGTCCCTATGCACTCAACATCTGTATGCTCAAGGGAGGAGGTGTAGAATGTTCCACGATCAGCTTGCTCACGTCATAATGAAAGCACTGATGATTCCTAAAGAGCAGGCCCAGTTCAGTGTAACGGACCTCAAGGGGCTCCATTTCTTATGGGGGCTTGCCCCTTTAAGGAGGTAGCTGCAGCCATGTTTTGGGTGTGCATAGCTGCTGACTGCAAGCCTGTTGATTTCCCTGGCAGGGGCAGGGACAGGAATATTGGTGCCATACATGCCTTATGGGAGTCAAATTTTGGGCCACATGAAAAACAGGGAGAGTGAACTAGAGCGAGAACGAGAGCGAGAGCGAGAGAGAGAGTTGTCAGGAGGGGGTTGTTTAGTGAAGAAATGTAGCCCTGGAGCAGATAGTGCAGAAGGAGAGACAGCTGAGGGTGACTGAGAATGAGAAGAAGGGCCCCAACTCAGAGCTCCTCTGGGGGTTTTTCATGGAAGGTCTGCAGCTCAGGGCTAGAGCCCCCTGAGAGAAAGGGGGGGGAGTGGTAATATGATGTGTGTGTGGGAGAGGACAGGGAGGGCTGTAGGAAGACCCAGAGCAGTGTTAGGGCTGTAGCAAGAAGAGTCCCAGTCTGGGAAGCAGCCTCAGAGGAAGTAGCTCAAGCCAGCACTCAGACTGAGCCTGGGCTAGGTTCAGAGATATGGAAGAGAATACTTGTGGGACAGCCAGGGGCATGTGTGTAACCAGAAGATTTGGGCAGTGTGTCACTGGAAGAGACTAGGATGTTTAGGTTAGAGCAGCTTCTTACCTAAGCAAGCAGGGCAGCTATTTTAGTGCAGTCAAATAATTGCTTATTTGGGCAATTCTTGAGAGACTCCATGAGATGGGACATCCGATAATTGAAGGAGTGGCACTCTCAAGTATCAACAAAAATGATGTTGATACCTGATATTCAAAAGTTTGCGCAGGCACTAACTGGCGTTTGCATGTGCAAACCAGGTTTTGCACAGGAGCCCAGTATTCAAAAGGGTCAGTTTTGCCAGCAAACAGGATTAGCGCCCGCACAAACTACAATGGTTTGGGGTATGCAAATAGACAGGGGCAGGGACAGGAATATTGGCGCAAGCCAATATTCAGCAGATTTTCACCATGCAAAAAGGTTTAGAGCAGTCCATTTCCAAAGCACAACTACTGCTGAACAAAACCCTTTCATACTCCACACAACCCTAGCAGCTGCTGGAGGTAATGTAGCCAACTAACTGGTTGACCACTGGGGGAGCACAACCACCCCCTGTGGTCTGTGGTACCCTCTCCGATCGCCAGCCTGTAATTAAAAAAAAACACTCCCTGGTGCTAGTGTCCCCCCCAACCCTGATCATCAGCCTGTAGTAAAAAAAAATCTTCCTGGTGCTAGTGACCCCCCATCCCCCAATCACCAGCCCCTAGTTAATAATAACCTTCCCTGGTGCTAGTGGTCCCCCTTCCTCTGATCGCTAGCCCATAGTAAAAAAAAAACCAAAAAAAACTCCCTGGTGCTAGTGGTTCCCCCTCCATTCACCAGCCTGTAGTAAAAGAACCCTCCCTAGTGCTGTTGGTCCCCCTCCCTCTGATTGCTAGCCCCTAGTAAACAATAACCCTCCCTGGTGCCAGAGGTCCCCCCTCCCTTCAATCACCAGCCTGTAGTAAAAAAACCTCCCTGGTTCTTGTGTTCCCAACCCCCTGATAGCCAGCCCATATTGAAAATACCTCCATTGTGCTAGTGGTCCCACCCTCCCAATGATCGCCAGCCCCTAGTAAAACATACAACCCTCCATGGCATCCAGTGGTCCCACCCGGCACCGATACATGGTACCACTGGTCAGAAGTCCATAATCCCTGGTGTCTAGTGCCCCCCACTGCAGCACCGAAAATCCACCCCCCAGTCACCTTATCAGTATGCACAGTGCTGCCAGTGCACATACGGCAACCGGCGCGGCCCTCCTCACACCTGCTTGGCCAGCCACCATATGTCCAGGCAGGGAGCGCATGTCTTATTTATAGGACAGGGCAGGTCACCACATCATATAAATAAGACACACACACTCCCTGCCTTGACATATGGCAGCCGGCTGAGGAAGTGTGAGGAGGGCTGAGCTGGCTGCTGTATGTGCACCCACGGCACCAAGGATACTGGTAAGGTGACTGGGGAGAATGGGTGTTCAGTGCTGTGGTGGGGGCCACTAGTTGCTAGAGATTAACGACTTGTAACCAGCAGTACCATGGATCAGTGCCTGGGCGGACCATTGGATGCCATGGAGGGTTGTAAGTTTTACTAGGGGCTGGGGATCAGCTGGAGGGGAGGATCGCTAGTACCAGGGAGGGTTTTTTACTATGGGCTGCCGATTGGGGGGGGCCACTAGCACCAGGGAGGATTATCATTTACTAGGGGCTGGTGATTGGGTGGGAGCCACTAGCAGCAGTGAGATTTTTTGTATTTTTTTTTTTTTATATATTCTCTTTTTTCCTGGCAGGGCCACTGTCCATCCTCAGCCCTGGTCATGACCCCCGGGACTCCCACTGTCATCTATTGCCAGTGACTCCCCCAGTTACCCCAGGCTTGTCCCCCAGAGGGTGGGGCCGTGGCAGTGGTCCCCAATCCATGCCGCGGAACTAGTGACTGGTTGGGGGAGTGGCGATGACGGCTAATCGATGCCCTGAGGAGGGCTTCACTGAGACAGTGGCCTCCGCCCGCCTGCTCCTTTTTCCTGTGTTCTTTGGAGGTGGGGGCATGCAATGATGGCAGCATCCACCCTGCCTCCAATGAAACATGCGCCAGAGCGTGAATATCTCCCGGCCTCCGCTAGAAGTCCTCAGTGCCCCGGGCAGTTCCCCACCCTCCCCCCAGAGAAGGAGAGCTGTCCATGGAGTGCTCCATCCTTCCCCCCCTGGCCGGCCCTCTGACGACTCGGGTCCGTTTCCGAACCCGGGTCACTGGCATCGTAGGCGGAAATCCAACCACTGCACTGGTGGGCCGGCCCAGGGTTTTTTTTATTACTGGCTGGCAAATGGAGGGAGGGTGGGGACCACTAGCACCAGGGAGGGTTTTTATTTACTATTGCAGGCTGGTGATCAGTGGGTGGGTGGACCACTAGGCACCAGAGATATCTACAAATGTACTGGACCGGGATGGGGGGGGTGGCACCACACTAGCCTGCCTTCACTACCCATACAAATGGGCCCAAAATGGGCATGCAAATGGCCCTTTAGTGCCTTGCATGCTCAATGGACTCATTTGAATGGGTCCCTTTGAAAACTGCAGACAGCACTCTGGCATTGTCTACTCTTGAGGCCCATATCGGGATCCATGTTTGGGCAGTGCTACTTTACTTAGCACTGCACTGACATGGCCCTCTATTCAGTCAGATAGTGCTGGTGTGCTCTCCGACTGAATATAGCATCCTCTGACCCCTGAGCAATTGCAAAGTGCAGTGCAAAATGTTGTGCTCAACTTTGCACTTTCCTGAATATCAGGCCCTAAGTCTTCTATTTCAATTGGCAGACTTTTGACTACACCAGCAGACATCTTTGTGTCATTGTCTCAAACTTTAAGTGCTTTGGGCCCAGGACTAACTTTGGGTGACTGACCACTCAAGCCTCAGATGGGGTCCTGCTATGGCAGGTGGCTCTATGGACCCTGCTTCTCTGGAGAGAGCTGTTAAGGTTTTATCAAGTGTTTAACTGTGCTGTCTCATTGTCAGTTACATTATAGAAATTGCATTCCTGTACAAAATCCTCTGTGTTTCTCTACGTATTGTCTTCTTTCAGAACCCACTAAGTGCCCAGACCCTTGAGGACCGGTCACTTGGAGTTCCTTTATCTGTCAGGTACACTAGACATTACCAATTCACCAAAGATGGTGTCCTTTTGCTGGTGACCCAGGTTTGTGCTCCAAGTCACATATTACAAAACACTATAAACTTTACAGCTTCCTAGTGGTATTCACCTCAAAGTAGCCATTGTAGGTTCATTACAAAACAAAATTCACTCAGACTGAGTAATAAGTACTAAATGGATATAACTGCTGGCTGGAGGCTGCAGTCTACGACTGTACGTCACCCTGATGAAGTGGCAATTTGTCACAAAACATTAGCATTTTCCAATACTGCTTTCTTGACCAACATCTATTAATGAAAAGCAATTTAATCTATATGTTAGTGCTGGGTGAGTTGAGTCTTTTTTCCATATTGTAAAGGCTCTATCATTAGGTTTATGAAGCAGGCTCCTCCCATTTCTTCTTTTCATATTTTTTTAGGAGCCAAGCCACACTGAGATATCTCTTTTGCATTGCACTACTGCTATAATGGCTCTTGCTGGTAGATTGCAGGTGCATTCTTGGTGACACAGGTGGCCGTCTGCCACCAAATACCCCCAGGATGCTGCTGTGTGCATATGCTGGTTGGGAGGTAGGTGCACCCCTAGAACACCGGAAAAGGGCTGTCCATCAGTCCAGATGAAAGGTCCCTGGTAATTCCTCCCATGCTGCCCAGCCCTGCAGCACTTTGGCTTAACCCCTTCAGCCAACATTATAATAATAATAATAATCATAATAATAATAAACTTTATTTAGTCAGTATCCCATACCAGAAGCTCTGGGTACAGTACAGGACAGGCAATCATTAAATTACATAAAATCCTAATTTAAAAACATATAAACAATAGCTGGCCCTGTGGTGTGGAGGGCTGAGGCATCATGCCTTACCTCCTGCCACACCAGCGACCCGTGTTTGCAATGCAAGCAGGTTGCCTGGGGTCGGCCGGGGGGAGAGAGGATTGAGAGTCCAGAGGACAGCTCTCCTCTCCTGGGGAGGGAGGGGAACAGCGACCCGGCACCGGCCTGACACCTAACGTTGGCTGCATGTTGGCACACTGAGTCCTGAACGAAGGTGGCGGAGAAGTCATCTGGCATGCTGCATGCAGAAGCATGCATAGTTTGGCCATTGGTGACCTTGCACAATCCTCCTCTGGCTTGGGCAAAAACAAGTGGAAAAAATGTCCTGGACACATCGGATGACCGTCGGCCTTTGCAGGCTCCGCTCCCTATCCACACAGGCACCTTCCTGAACTGGATCCTCTTTGGTGGGTCAAGGGATCCCCACCTTGGCACTGCCCTGCCATGGAGGGCAAGCCATGGGGGAAGAAGGGAGAATGTAAGTCCAGCAAGGGGTCAGGGGATGGAGCTGGGAGGACGGGCATGATCGAGGGCCAACCGGGACAGTTGGAGCAAAAACAATGCAACGTAAAAAAAAAACCATAAGAGCAATAAAACAGACAATACACAAATAAAAAAAAATATGGTCTGTGATACCCATCAACAACTCAGCAGTCTGCTCTTTTGGGAATTCAAAGACAATTCCCAAATGCGCATCTAAATAGATGAGCCTTCAGATGCTGCTTAAAGATTTCAACCGATGGGGCCTCCCTCAAAGATCTTTGGAATGAGTTCCACAGGGCTGGGCAAGCCACCTCAAATAATCAGTGTCCTGAGGTCTTCAGCCATGCCCTGGGAACCACTAGGAAGCACTCAATGGAGGAGCGGAGTGAATGCACAGGGAGGATAGGAGTCAAAAGGTCACTCAGGTAACTAGAGTCCCGTCCACTTTGAAGGTGATTCTCCATCACACTGACAGCCAGTGCAGGTCACGAAGGACCAGAGTCATGTGACAGGACCTCAGAAGGCCCATCAACAACCTGGTCACTGCGTTCTGCACCAGCTGCAAATGACGGAGAACCCCTCCACTGACCCGAGGTAAAGAGCATTGCAGTAGTCAAGTCTAGACGTTACAAAGGAATGTACCAGTGAGGGCAGGTCATCAGGCAGAATAAAGACTTTAATTCTGGAGATATTCCTAAAGTGGTAAAAACCACACTGGATGACAGACGACATCTGAGCCTCAAGTGTCAATCTATCATCAAGGATAATGCCTAGAGATTTCACCATACTAGATGCAGCCAAAGGGGGTGGGGCCCAGGAATAACCCTGTTCCCATCCCAGCAGCACCCATATCCTGCCAGCGACCAGGTTCAATCACTAGCACCTCTGTCTTGTCAGGACTGAGTCTCAGCCAGCTGGAAGACATCTAGCCCTGGATCTCGTCCAGACACTTATTTAGCATCTCCACAGCGTCATTTGTAACTGTGATGTCACAAGCAGTGCTCTATGACTTCAGGTAGGGAAAAAGCAACAGGAATAGAGAAACTCTTCAGGAGAAAAATTCCTGTTTTCATACAGATGACCTCACTAATAAATAATGGGGAGGTGGAATACAGCACTAATGGGAAATACAAGCTGGACTGTGTCTAAATATTAGGTTTTGTTAAAGTTCTCCTGAACAAGTCACCAGCACTTTAAAGAGGCCTAATATCTCAAAAGTCCATTTAAAAAAATAATTTATGAATACACTTACAGTAATGTAGTAACTTAAGGTCAGAAGAGACACTAGATCCATTGTCCCGTCCCCCCACCACCACCACTACACACACGTCATAGGCAGAAATGAAATAAGTATTGTATGCTGTGGAAACACTAATTTATAGGAATTCCCTCCCCACTTTAAATTGCATATATTTTTGGCACTGTTCATCTTCTTTCTAACTATGGACATGAGCATGAAAACAGGATCCTCGTTCATTGACTTTATCTCCTCTGGCTTCTTGTCTACACCAGATGTTACAGTCCTCTACTTGTGAGATCATAATTATTTCCGCAGGAACATACAGTGAGTTCAGAAATAGAGCTCTGTGATGCCAGGTGTGGACAAGCAGACAGAAAGAACATACTCACCGTAACAGTAGATCTTCAAGAGAATCTCCTGCTTTGGGTTACATCTTTGGAACTGTAACCTGTCAGCGTTGGGACCACTTGGAAACTTATGCTATTTGGGGACCAACCACAATGATGTGCAATGTTAGCGCCTATAAAATGTGGGTGGCCCCATGGCTCCTCATTTTCCCACTAGAGATAAGCTCGGAGGGCCTCTTACTTTGAGGAACCAGATGATCAAACCAATACCAGGGACACAAGGAGAGGTAAAGGACTGGAAAAATATGTAAGGTACTTACAGAATCCTCCAATAAGGCAGCGAATAATCCTGCCAGTGAAAACCTCAGTAAGGGGAAGGAGGGTGGATGCACTGTGGCCCAGTGGAGGAGATTCTCTCAGAGATCTACTGTTAGAGTGAGTAACTGTTCTCTCTTCATCAGTGATATCTCCTTCACACCTTCAGAATGACTTTACACAAAGTACCCTTAGAGGATAGTCAAGTCTAATATGTAATCAGGCAAAAGACCTTGCAGAACCCAAGGCCAAATCTAGTACATCTGCATGAGACTGTGTCTAGACTGTAGAGTTTAGTGAAAGTATGCATGGTGCTCCATGTGGCAGCAGCACGTACAGTATGTCAGCTCCAGAAACAGTCTGAAAACAGGCAACAGAGGTGGCCATACCATGTGTAGAATGGCCATACACAGTCCCAGAAAGCTTCATACACTTCCTGTAACAAAATTCAGTGCAGTGAGCCAGCAGTTTGGATGGCATTGTTTCGAGACAGGTGCACCCTCTTTCCTAGGGGTGAAAGAGAAAAGTAGCTGAGCAAACTTTCTGCAGTTCTTACTGCAATCGAGATAGAAATATGGAGTTCTATGTACATCAGGTGTATGGAGCAAAGACTCACCTTTGTTAACATGTTCAGCATAACAGATGGGAAGGTTTATGATCTAATTCAATGTGAAATCAGAGATCACACAGGGTAAAAAGCATGGATGGGTAAGCAAGGATACTCCATCCAGGTGAAAAACTTAGGTAAGGGGGCTCTTGCATGAGGTATAAGGAGACACAGAGTGAGAATGATAGGGATATGTATCAGGGAAACAAAGGGAAGCAGGGAAAGCAGTAAGGGGCACACATGCACAAACTGAAGAGAGAATAGCCCAGGCAGTGACAAAAGGGGACTAGACATTTTTTAGGTATGTAAGAGAGAAGAGGAAGATCAGGTGAGAAATTGTACGATTAAAAAGGGAAGGGGGGACTGTGCAGAGGTTGACCTGGAAAAGGCAGACAACCTGAACAAATACTTGTGTTCAGTGTTCACAAAGGAAGGACATGGGGAGGAGCCACCAAAAAGTTACAGGAACTTTGGAAGGAGGGAGATGGCCACTAGTCCTTTTTTAGAGGAGAAAGTCCTGAAGGGACTCGCTAATCTGAAGCTGGACAAAGCAATGGGGCCAGACGGGGTGTATCCAAGGGTATTGAGAGAGCTCAGGGAGGTACTGGCTGCATCTCTGACAGTCCTCTTTAAGAGTTCACCGGAAATGGTAGTGGTTCTGGAAGACTGAAGGAGGGCAGATGTAGTCCTGCTTCACAAATGTGATACGAGGGAGGAAGCTGGCAATTATAGGCCCATCAGTCTGACATTAGTGGTGGGAAAGTTAATAGAATCACTGCTGGAGGAAAGGACTGTGAAATATTTAGAATCCAGTGCGTTAGAAGACCTGAGGTAGCATGGATTCAAGGTAGGGAGGTCTGATAGATTTCTTTGACTGGATGATCAAGGATTTAGATCAGGGTGGAGGACTGGACATGGCCTACCTATATTTCAATAAGACTTTCAACACCGTTCCACATAGGAGACTAGTAAGCAAGCTGTGTAGTTTAGGAGTGGTCCAAAGGTTGTAAACTGAGTAAGAAATTGCTTAGGGAATAGGCAGCAGAGGGTGGTGGCAAACAGAGTTCACTCCAAGGAATGAGGATGTCCAGCAGGGTGCTTCAGGGATCAGTGCTGCGATCGGTCCTCTTTAGTGTTTTTATAAATGATATTGCAGAGGAGCCGGCAGGCATGGTCTGCCTCTTTGCAGAGGACACCAACATCTGCAATTGGGTGGACACTCGGGTGGGGGAGGAAGGATGAGCAGAGACCTGAGAAAACTCGACGAGTGGTCAAGGGTAGGGCAGCTGGGTTTCAGTGTGAAAAAGTGTAAAGTAATGCGGAGTACTAAATGGGGGCAGTGGAACTAACAATCATGAAGCAGAAAGAGACCTGTGGGTAATCATATCTGATGACCTAAAGGTGGCCAGGCAGTGCGACTAGGTATTTGAGAGGGCTAGTGGGATGCTGGGGTATATGGGGAGGGGTATCACCAGCAGAAAGAGGGAAGGGATGTCACTGGTAAGACTCCACCTAGACTAGAGTCCAGTTCTAGAGACCACACCTCCAGAAGGACATAGTAAGTAAGTAGGTTAGTTTTTTTTTTGGGCGCCCCATCCTGGAGGCTCTGGATACTGTACAAATAGATAGGCAAACATATATCAATAAATTAACATGAAAGGAAAATGAAAAATAAATTAGAACAATTTAAAAGATCAAATTTAAAAGAGTGAAATATTTCAGCAGTTTAACCATAAACAATCTGGAAACACTTTTCTGAAAAGATGCAACTTTAGGCCCCGCTTAAAAACCTCCACCAATGGAGCCTCCCTCATGGACCCTGGTAGGGAATTCCATAGTACCAGGCCTGCCACCTCAAACACACGATCTCCAGAGGATTTAAGGTGGGCCCTGGGAACCACTAGGAGGCCTTCGGTGGAAAAGCGAAGCTAGCACAAAGAACAGGCTTGAGTCAGGAGGTCATTTAGGTAGCCAGGGCCTGATCCATGAGGGGCCTTATAGGTGAGTAAGCCCACCTTGAAGATGATTCTCCACCTAACCAGCAAACAGGGCAGTTCGCGCAGAGTCGGGGGACACATGACAGAACCTCAGAAGACCCATCAGTAACCTGACTGCTACGTTCTGCACCAGCTGCAGGTGCTGGAGAATCCCTCCAGTGACCCTGAGGTACAGAACATTGCAGTAGTCAAGCTGTGATGTCACAAAAGCATGTATCAGTGAGGGCAAGTCATCAGGCGGAATCAAGGCTTTAATCCGGCAACATTCCTCAAGTGGCAGAAACCACTCTTGACAATGGATGACACCTGAGCTTCAAGCATCAATCCCCCATCAAGAATGATGTCCAGATTGCTCACCTTGGTGGACACTGCCAAAAGGGTGGGGCCAAGGCAAGGAATAATCCTGTTCCCATCCCAGCAGTGTCCACATTCCGCTGACAACCAGACTCAATCACTGGTACCTCCATCTTGCCCAGATTGAGTCGTAGCCAGCTAGAGGTCATCCAGCCCTGGGTCACGGCCAGGCATTTATTTACCACATCTACAGCACCATCCATCTCAGGTGCAAATTACATGTACAGCTGGGTGTCGTCTGCATAACAGTGGAAACGCAAGCTGTACCATTGAATGATCTCACCCAAGGGAAGCATGTACACTGCGAAAAGCGTAGGTGACAGGATCGAACCATGGGGAACTCCACAAGTCAGAGGCTTCAGGCAAGGTGAGAAATTTCCCATTAACACCCTCTGCATCCTGCCTGTAAGGAAGGACTCAAACCAGTTGATGACAGTACCAATGAGTCCACAGAGCACCCTTAGGCAATCCAACAGCACTACGTAGTTCACAGTGTCAAATGCTGAGGAGAGATCGAGAAGAATGAGAATTGACTGTTATCCTCTATCCTTTACCCTGAGGAGATCATTTTGCACTCTAATGCCGTTTCAGTGCTATGTCTTGACCTAAATCCCAATTGGAAGGGCTTGTAGATGTCAGGGGCTGTGAGGTGTGCCTTAAGCTGTAGAGCCACCACTTTCTTGATAACCTTTCCTAAGATTGGAAGGTTAGAGATAGGTCTATAATTCACCAAGATGTCAGGGTAGAGGGGTGGTTTCTTAAGGAGGGGTCTCACCAGCACCTCTTTCTAGGCATCAAGAAAGCAACCCTCCAAAAGCGAGCACCGGGCAATCTCAGCGAACACTGGCCCAACAGACTTGACTCATCCCACTAAGAGATGAGTTCAGCCCGGGTCCAGTTCAGAGTGTGTGGGCCACAGCTTCAAGATCTCCTCGCAAACCTCAGCCACCCCAACCAGCCTGAACTCACTCAAAATAATAGGAGAGCCTCCAGACACCCATTACTCACCACGGCAGGGCCATAAGTGCCCCATTGGGGAGATTCCAGCCCTGATGGAGGATACCCTGTCAGAGAAGAACAGAGCAAACTCCTCACACTGAGCGATTGAAAATGTTTTTTTTAGCTCTAGACAGGCAGGATGGAGAAGCCTGTCCACAGTTTAAAAAAGCAGCGCTGGTCTGGTCTTCCCTGCAGCAATCTCCCTGGACTGGAACACTGCCTTCTAATAGTTGATTGCCCTTTGATATTCACCATAGTGAAGCCTCAAAGCCAGTTTATGCCCTTCAGACCAAGTCCTCTGCCAACAGTGCTACAACCTCCGACCCTTTGTCTTCATCTCCTTGAGTGCCCCATCAAACTGCGGGGGTCTCAAGTGAGAAGACTTGGGTAATACATGGATTGGTGCGACAGTCGAGTGCCTTGGAAACAGCCTCATTATAGGCTTCAGCCGCCTCACCCACACCTGCCGCACACCTGCAGCATGTGCAACGCTCATACCAGATAGATCCATCACCGCCATCAGTCCCTCTGGGGACAACCCTTTCAAAGGGTGGTAACAGATCATCTCCACAGGGGAAGGACTAACAGGGGGGCCCCAAACGAAAACCTCACTCTGCAATGCTCTGACCAAGCAACTGTACTGTTCATAAGGTCAGAGAACTCAAATCCCAGTGAGAACATTAAGTCCAAGGCATAACTATGGCTGTGGGTTGCAGAAGCAACAGCTTCTGCAAGGCCCAGTGAAGACATCAACTAGAGGAAGTCGTAACCAAACTGCGAATGTTCATCATTGATCCAATCATAGACAGAGAGGAGGCCATTCAGAAGAGCGCAACTAAAATGGTGCAGGGTCTGCATCAAAAGCCCAATGGGAGAGACTAAAGGACCTCAATATGTACTCCCTGGAAGAGAGGAAGAGAGGGGGGACATGATAGGGACTTTTAAATACCCCCACGGTGGGTAAATAAGGTACAGAAAGAAAGTATTACCCCTGTATAGATCGATGGTGAGGCTTCACCTGGAGTACTGTGTCCAATGCAGGAGACCCCATCTCAGGAAGGGCATAGATAGGGTGGAGGCGGTACAGAGAAGGGCAACCAAAATGGTGCATGGCCTGCATCAGAAGCCCTAAGAGGAAAGACTCAGAGAATTAAATATGTACTCTCTAGAAGATAGGAGGGAAAGGGGAGACATGATAGAAACATGCAAATACATCAAGGGTATTACTATGGTACAGGAGGTGGCATCTTACATAGAAAGAGATGCTCAAGGATAAGGGAGCATGATGTGAAGCTGGAAAGGTGGAGGCTCAGAGGGGATGTCAGGAAGTAGTTCTCCATGGGATGGGTGGTGGATGTCTGGAACGGACTCCCAGCAGAAGTGGTGGGTAACAGAAGAGTGGTGGGATTCAAACATGCATGGGATAGACACAAGGGGACCTTAGTAACAAGGGGGGAGAAAGGCCGGAGATCGAGTAGGGTCTACGGTTACACAGTAGGTAGGTAGAGAACTTTTAGGGCAGACTAGGTGGGCCAAGAGGTCCTTTTCTGCTGACAACTACTATGTTACTATGTATTTTTCAGAAAAAAAGGTGCTCAAGACAAGGGGATATAGAAACATAGAAACATAGAAGTTAACGGCAGATAAGGACTGCAAGGCCCATCCAGTCTGCCTATTTTTTCTACCTTATGAATGTGCCATAGGCCTGTACTCTGTCAATAGTCTATCTATTCATACTCATCTGTATTGCTCCTTTATGCCTATCCCATGCCTGTTTGAAGCCATGCACTGTATTCATAACCACCACTTCCTGAGGTAGGCTGTTCCATGCATCCACTACCCTTTCTGTGAAAAAGAACTTCCTCACATTACCCCTTAATCGGCCTCCCTCTAATCTCATGCTGTGTCCTCTTGTCCTGCTATTTTTCTTATATTGAAACATGTTAGACTCTTTCACCTTGTTAGTGCCCTTAAGATGTCTGAATGTTTCGATCATATCACCTCTCTCCCTCCTTTGCTCTAGGGTATACATATTGAGCTCCATTAATCTGTCCTCGTATGTTTTCTGATGCAGTTCCTGTACCATTTTGGTTGCCCTTCTCTGGACTACCTCCATTTTGTTAATGTCCTTGTGCAGGTGCGGCCTCCAGTACTGATAGTACTCCAGATGGGGCCCAACAGCGTCTTGTAAAGAGGGATTATTACCTCCCTCTTCCAACTTGTGATACCCCTACTAATACACCCCAACATCCCCCTAGCCTTACCTACTGCTTTAGTGGTCTGCTTGGATGATTTTAGGTCATCGGTGATGATGATGCCCAAGTCTCTTTCTTTCCTTGTGACTGCCAGCAACTCCCCTCCCAACCTAAAAGTAGCTTCAGGGTTTCTGTTCCCTATGAGCATGATCTTGCACTTCTTTGCTTTAAACCCGTTGCCATTCTTCCTTCCATTTTGCCAGTTTATCCAGATCTCTTCTAATTCTGCCCACCCCATCTGGATCATATACTCTGTTGCAGATCTTGATGCCATCTGCAAACAGACAAACCTTACCCTCCAGTCCATCTGCAATGTCATTGATGAAGATATTAAAGAGGACTGGCCTCAGGACTGATCCCTGATGTACCCCACTTGTGACCTGCATCTCGTCTGACTGTATCCCGTTTACCACCACTCTCTGTTTTCTGCCTGAAACTGAAGGGTGGAGGATTCAGAAGAGATGTAGGGAAGTACTTCTTTACAGACAGTGTGGTGGATTCCTAGAACAGCCTACCAGCGGAGGTGGTGGGTGTGGAAATAGTGGTGGGGTTCAAGAATGCATGGGATAGGCATAAGGTAATCTTGGTGGAAAGGAAGGGGGGTAGAGAAAGAGCCGGAGATCAAGTAGGGCCTGAGGTGATACTGTAGGTAGGGAAAAATGGACAGGCTGTCTGGGCCAAGCGGTCCTTATCTACCATCACATTCTATGTTTCTATTGTAACCCCCTTACAAATGGGGGTTCCCAAAAAGTCTTCCTCGAGCTTGACTAAATGCCCACTGCCAGGCTGGTGTTCTGCGTTTAGCAGTTTAAATGGTATTGCTAAAGAGTGCCTGTGTCGCCTCTATGTACTGTTGCTTTAAGATCTGCCTAGTATGCAGAGATAGTTAATCTGAAAGGGGGGGCAGAGTGTTGCATGCTCAAGTCTCGCCCCGGGCTGCCAGAAAATAGCTCTGTTTCTGCCATCGCTAATTGTGCAGAGGGAGCTCTGTTGAAAGAGGTAACTAATTACTGAGAATCATTTAGAGTGATAAAGATGTTGTTTGTTCTAACCTGCCTTCTTTGCAGTGAGGGGTTTCTGTCTATCTTCACCATTTTGGTCCCGAACTGCCAAATTGGACCAATCAGTACTTGGGGACTCTAAAATGGAGCCTGCTTATAGGGGCTGAGTGGATTACAAACTTGGGATTTGTAGTTTTGGACTGTTGGTGCCTTTTTGTAACTGAAGGGGGAGCTCTTGCTGTGACTGACAGCTGAACTGACCAACCAAACCTTTTGGATCTGAAGGAAATCCCCCGAGCTGTCTGCTGGCTAGCCAGATCTAAGTTGGAAGCAAAGAGAGCAGCAGCTCATGATAGTTCAAGCAGAAATCTGAGTAGTTTCGAGTGGAAGAGTTGTGGAAAGGCCTGATTTCTGGCCTGCGCGCCTGTCTACTGCTCTGAAGAGAAAGAGAGACCCGTTATCGGACTAAATCCGAGTTTGGTGAACAAAGTAAGCTACTAAAAGGGGATCAGGCTTTACCTGAGGAGGGCTGAAGATTGTGCTGAATGCAATCGGCCCACCCGAGAATCCCCCTTCCCTTCAAAACCTCTGTCTGGTGCAGAGAACTTAACAATTGTGACCATGCAGTGCTGCACCTGGTACAGTAGCACTGCCTTACATATAAATGTACTGTGTGCTGGAAGGGGGGTCGCGATCTGGTTCCCCACATTGTGAACTGTGTTCTGCTAGCTGGAAGTGTGTCCAGCGCAAACAGACTGAATACACCGTTAGCTCCATGTGGCTGGGCCTTGCCACGAGGTCCCAGCCATCCTACCCTGCTGCACAGAGAAGAGCCATCGACGAGAGACCTGCCGGGGATCAGCCCCCTGCTTCACACCTGAACAAGAACGACACCGCGGCGAATCATGTGGGCCCTGCTTCTCCTGGCACTCCAGAAAGTTCATCTGCTGTCTCAATTGTCATCCATCCTGTGTCCAGCCTTGGGTATCGTGAGTAACCACCAGGGTATCTCCCTGCAACTACATTTTAATCTAAGTGTGTCATCTGATTGCTGTGTTGTTTCTTTCTTTCACGATCTGAGCCATCTGGCTCCGGATTACAAATAGTGTGTTGTACAAGTTGTTTTTTCCATCACAGGGCCCCGACCAGCTGCAACGCCGGCCTACCCGAGGCGACGGTCCTGACTAGCCCACCTTTTCTTTCACCTGGGTACCCAGAGAGTGTGACTGTGTTAGGGACTCTGACTACATGCACTGCTGTGTGATTGATAGGGCAATTAAGCTAATGAACCTGATTTCCCCCTTCCTTGTTCAAACCCCCGAATAAATCAGATCTACTCTTTTTCTGCAATTCAACCAGACTGATTCCAGTTTGTGCTCAAAGTATTGTACTGTTGCCATTTGTTCTGTCTAACCTTGTTTTACACGGGGTCCTCAGGGTCGAACTGGAGAAACAGACCCTGGAGGTAAGTGTAAACTGTGTGAGTACTTGCAAGGCATATCAGGGGTATTATGAAAGTAATTATTGTGTATTGTGTGGGCCACTAGCAGGAATAGAGGGGGGTTACAGTGTCCCAGAGGGCTGTGCCCAGGCTGGTTTGAAAACTACCAACCCTAACCTCTGGGTGGAGGCACCCGTTTCAGAACTCAGGCCCCTTAACCTGCTAGTAGCTAAGCAGGCAGGGGTAGTAGCCCTTGGGATAGCGCCACCTAGGGGTTACATCTTGGAGGCACCACTAGGAATGACATCCTCTAGTGGCCAAAGGAGGGAATTACTCTGATATGTTCAGTTTTAGTGAGAAAATGGAGGACCTTGCTACGCCCAAGCTCAAAGTCGCCCCCCATAAGCTGTTGGTGCACCGAATGATGGGGTGCAGTGAGGCTGAGAAATTAGATCCCCGACAGACTCTCCTGTTATTGGATGTCCCCTTAGGGACCACTAACGCTGGTATTATAGAAGCTGTGGAACATGTCAAAGGTTTCGGCAAAGTTGAAGTGAGGGGGAGGGATTCAGACCTGTTTGAACAGACTATGACAGTTTTACTCTCCTGCAGTTCTCCCATAGATCCAGAGAAGGTACCCCCTGTTATCCTGCCAGAAGGGAACCAGAAGGGGTGGAGGGTCATTCACCTGCATAGTGATCCGGCTACCCCAGGTGGGTCCCTCAGTATAGAGGGGTTTAAGGACAAGTTGCTCAAGTTATTAGCGTCTGAAGGACAAACTGTTCAAGAATTAGTAAATGTGCTAGACCTTTCTGAGGAACATACACCACTGCAGTCCCCAGCCACATCTCCTGCTTCCCCCAAGAGTTCCCCTGTAGTCCCCTCCCCCATAGTAATTCTATCTGTGGATTTGGACTCGTACCGTAAACTCAGACTTTTCTCAGGCACAGTCCCAGTGCCTATGGGGGAGGATGACCTGGAAACGTGGATGGACTATGCTACCCCCTTGGTACAGGAATAGCAGTGCTCTGAGGGGGAAAAGAGAAAGAGACTTATGGAGAGCTTAAGGGGCCCTGCACTGGAGGCCATCCGTTTCTTGTGAGCCACTAGCCCAGAGGCTACTGCGGCTGAATACCTCTCTGCATTGGAAGGAATGTTTGGAAGCACCGAGTCAGAGGACAATTTGCTGAGGAAATTCAAGCCTGCTAAGCAATGGAAAAACGAGAAGTTATCTGTGTTTGTTACTAGAATAGAGAGGGCTCTGCAGAGGGCCCACAGGAAAGGAGGGGTGCCGGCTAAGGAACTGAACCAGGTCAGATTGGACCATATTCTAAAGTCAGCCAGATACTCCAGGGTGATGATGTTAAAACTTAAATTACAAGACAGGAAGGCTAATCCTCCCGATTACTGTCATCTTATGAAAGAGATTCGTGAAACAGAGAACGATGAAGAGGGCTGGGAGCCCTGTGCTGGGGTTGTTGGTACCTGCCCGACCCCTGAGTGAAGTGACACAGATTTTAATTATTTTTATTTATTGAAATTGGTTCACCAGGAAGGCACACTGAGCAAGAAGATGCTCATCTCCCAGTGCGACCTGGGGGGTTGGGGTACAGTGGGAGATAACTCGCAGGTTATCAAGAGTTACATATAACAGGATACATTAGACCACAGTTGTACAAGTTACAGTAAAACAGTAGACTGAGGTTTCTGTTGAACTGTTTACAGAGGTAAAGTTTCAGATATACAGTTGCAAGGATACAGAGGTAGAGTTATGGTACTACAGTCGTGTGATGAAGAGGGATAAGACATTCAATACAGTTCAACAAACAGCATAAGGTAGGCATAGTTTATAGTTTAGACTTATCCAGCGTTATGTGCTGGTTAACATATAACTCAGGGGATATACTGGATAACTGTAGTGTGGCGCTGGGATAGTGAAACAAGTGGGAATCAGACAAGTATCAAGTGAGATTTAGGACAGGACGAAAACATGTACCAGAAAATGCTGAAGTTGGAATAGATAAGCCAGCTTCCAAAGCGTAAGCTAGGTGCCGCTGGTCAGGTACCTAGCAGATGAGGTGCAGCAGCTGAGGGAACTGATCAAAGAATTGACAGAGGCGGCCAGAGAACCTGACCTGTATCAGGCACCCCGGAGACAAAAACTGGGGTTGGGGTGCATGTTGTTTCTTCAGAAACCCGGACTAAGGGTAACCTATTGGAAGAAGTACAAGAGTTGAGAGCCCTGGTGGGAGACCTTCTATGAACCACACAAATCCCCAAACCTGGTGGAAGTCCAGAGGATCAAGAACTCAAGTCACAAATCAAAGATGAATTGCGAAGTGCTCCTGATGTGCCAAAAATGGGGGATGGCCTGTGGCCCCTCCAGAGACCCTAGAGAACCCACCTTTTGCTATCATTGTGGGGAGGATGGACATGCCCGTTTCTATTGTCGCTCGCCCGAGAATCTGAGGAGGGTCACTACTAGACTATTAGCCTTAATTCAACAAAATAACAACCAGCCGCCAGGTGGAGCTGCTCAAAAAGGTTACTCTTCAAAGGCCACGGCCAAGTCGAAACCTAAGTCTGCGCCACCAGAATGGTCTGAGGTGGTGGGTCCTTCGATGGAGACGACAGTGAAGGTGAACGGTGTATCCACCCAAGCCATGCTTGACAGTGGGTCCCATGTGACTACCATGTTTCAAGACTGGTATCAGAAGAACCTGCCTGATGTGTCCTTAAAACCTTTGGAAGGTTTGCATGTCTGAGGGTTGAGTGAGAAGTCATATCCCTACTCTGGGTATATTCGGATCTGGCTGTCTTTTCCTACCTCGGTGGCTGGAGTGGCAGAGCAAGTTGAGACCTTGGCCTTAGTGTGTCCCCCTACTGTACTGTATAATGGGACTCCCCTGCTAATTGAGACCAACGCTCATATGTTTGGGAGACTGACACAATTATGCTACGAGAAACAGGGTCACCGGACTGGTAGAGCTCTGAGAATTCCAGCACTGATCAAGAGGGCCTATGAGTTGCGGCAGAATCCCAAGGAGTTGGACCAGGATGAACCGGTTGGGGTTGTATTGAAGAAGGATCCCGAGTCGATGGTGCTAGCCCCTAACACCCACTGTACCCTACAAGGGGAGGTCCTCATATGGAAAAATGTCAAGAATAGAATACTAATGCTGGATGCGCCAGGCGATTGAAAATTGGCAGAAGGATTATTGGTCAAGCTCAGCACCTTGCCCACTCATGCTCATGCCTATGCATGATGGGTGATGGTCCAGATTCACAATGTGTCAGATCGGGAGATTCGGGTGAACAGAGGCTGCACCCTAGCTACGGTACACTGCGCAGACACTGCAGTGTTACCCAGCAACAAGCACCCTGGTGAGACTGATAGAGTGATTCCCGACTTGTTTAACTTTGGTGACTCCCCATTGCCTGCTGAATGGAAGACTAGAATCAGAAAGAAACTTGCCCAGAGAGACCAAGTGTTTTCATTGAAGGAATGGGACATGGGATGTGTCCAGGCTGCTGAGCATCACATACGCCTGCACGATGAACGGCCATTTCATGAGAGGTCTCAGTGCTTAGCTCCAGCAGACATAGATGATGTAAGAAGTCACCTGCAGGAAATGCTTGCTGCTGGTGTGAAACAAGAATCCAGGAGCCCCTATGCTTCACCCATTGTGGTTGTGCGTAAAAAGAATGGGTCAGTGAGAATGTGCGTGGACTATTGAACCCTGAACCGATGGATCATCCCTGATCAATACACCATGCCCCGTATACAAGATGCTCTGGACTGTTCGAATGGGAGCAAATGGTTCTCGGTCATGGATCTTCACAGTGGGCACTACTAGATCCCCATGGCCCTGGAAGACTGTGAGAAAACAGCTGTTATCTGTCCATTGGGGTTCTATGAGTTTCTGAGGATGATATTAGGTGCCCCGGCCACTTTTCAGAGATTGATAGAATGTGCGGTGGGAGATATGAATTTGTTGGAATGCCTGGTGTACTTGGACGACATCATTGTGTTCAGAAGTTCATTGGAGGAGCATGAGAGTCGACTATTCAAAGTATTAGACCGACTGGAGGATTTCGGCCTCAAGCTGTCCATCGACAAGTGCCAGTTTTTCCAGACTTTCGTGAAGTATGTCGGGCACATAATATCCACAGAGGGGATAGAGACTGATCCCAGTAAAGTTGAGACCCTGACCACCTGGCCCCGGCCCCACAATCTGAAAGAATTACAATGCTTCCTGGGGTTCTGTGGCTACTACTGCAGGTTCATGAAGGACTATTCCAAGGTGATTCGCCCACTCCTGAATCTCACCTAGGGTTACCCTCCCACGAATTGTAAATACAAGAAAGGGGCTACCCCAGGAACAGAAAGAGTATACTTCCGCCCAAGTGAACTTTTCGGGCCTCGCTGGACACCTGACTGTGAAGCAGCTTTCAACGAAATCATATAGTAGCTCACCCATGCTCCCATCCTCGCCTATGCTGATCCTACCAAACCCTATGTGCTGCATACCGATGCTAGTCTACAAGGTTTGGGAGCTGTGCTGTATCAAGACCATGAGGATGGTTTGAGACCAGTGGCCTTCACCAGTAGAAGTTTGAACCCATCAGAGTGAAATTACCCTGTGCATAAGTTGGAATTCCTGGCGTTAAAGTGGGCCATCGTTGACCAGTTCCATGAATACCTACATGGGGCAAAGATACTGGTGAAGACTGACAATAACCCATTGACCTATGTGCAGACTTCAGCTAAGTTAGACGACACAGGGCATCAGTGGCTTTCTGCATTGTCTACCTATGATTATGCTGTTGAATACAGGTCAGGCCTGAATCACATAGATGCTGACACCCTATCCCGAAGGCCCGCTCCCAAGAGCAACTGGGTCAGGCTGTCTGAACCTGACATTTGAGCTTTGTGCCAAAAGTTTGATAAAGATGAACAGATGTCTGCAGCCACAGTGGACTGTTTAGTAGATTGCTTAGGCCCTTCTGATACATGCATACCAGCTATGTACTGTCACTTCTCTGCTCTAGATATTAGTGCACTACCTCAGTTTGACAATGACAGCAGTCAGTGGTCTCAATCCCAGGATCCGATTATTCAGCCAGCCCTTGATGCCCTCTGTGCAGGGAAAGATGTGTCCAAGTTGCATTCCTCTGACTTACGAATGGCTTTATTGTTTAAAGAAGGCCCCAAGTTGAAGATGATTAATCAGTTATTGTATAGAGAGACAATAGATCGGGATGGCCAAGTAGACAAGCAACAATTGGTTCTGCCCACAGCCTTCTGAGATTTAGTGCTGAGGTCCCTCCACAATCATATGGGCCACCTCGGTATCAACCAAACCCTTGATCTAGTACGATCTTGATTTTACTGGCCCAAGATGGGGGCCGATGTTGAGCACCATGTAAGGACTTGCAGTCGCTGCTTGCAGAGAAAGGCCCTGCCTCAGAGGGCTGCCCCGCTTGTTAACATTACTACCAGCACCCCAATGGAATTAGTCTGCATAGACTTTATGAGTTTGGAGCCTGTCCAGTGAAACATTGGTAATGTGTTAGTGGTTACAGATCATTTCACACAGTATGCGCAAGCGTTCCCCACCAAAGATCAAAAGGCATCCACCTTGGCCAAGGTGCTAGTGGAAAATGTCTTTGTCCACTACGGAGCCCCCCAGCGAATTCATTCTGATCAAGGTAGAGACTTTGAGAGTCGCTTAATCAAAGAAATGCTCTCTTTATTGGGGGTGCGAAAGTCAAGAACCACCCCTTATCACCCGCAGGGGGACCCACAACCAGAACGCTTTAACCACACCCTGCTAGACATGCTAGGCACCCTTCACCCAAAAGACAAGCATAAATGGAGCCAGCAAATTAGCACCTTGGTTCATGCCTATAACTTCATAAAAAACAATGTTACCAGGTTCTCTCCCTACCGCCTCATGTTCGGGAGAGAGGCTTGATTGCCTGTGGATGTCTGTTTTGGGGTCTGTCAATTAAATCATGCCTACCATGCCCAGACAATGGCCTCCAAGAGAAATTTGACCAACAAAGAGAGGCATGATAAAAGGGTAAAGACTCAAGAACTTCAACCTGGAGACGGTGTGTTGTTGCGAAATTTGGGACAGCATGGTAAACATAAAATTGCTGACCGATGGCACCATCTCCCCCATACAGTAGTAGGCAAGTTGGATGATTTACCCATGTACAAGGTGTGCCCTGAAAACAACTCCAAAGCTGTCAAGACCATGCACCATAACCACTTATCGGCCAAGTCATGATTGAGACAGAATCCCCCGAGATTGTTCCCCCGGACCGGTGACTCGTGCTGCTGCAAAACAAAGGCAGAGTCATCCTACCCCAGTGGTCACAGACTTAAAGTTTTCTGCACAGCAAGCCCAGAATGACAGCGACTGCCAGCCACTTCTGATGAGAGTGAGTGCAAGTATGCCTGTTACCCCTCTTATGAAGTGAATCAGCTGTTTTGAGGTAACCCCATGACTAATTGTGGGGATGAAGCTGGGCCTTCTGGACTGCTTAACCCCCCAGCTTTGTCCTTGGGGCCACTGCTCCCTGAAAGTGAAGTGCAAAGTATCACATCTGAAGATGTTGAGTCCCTGTGTATGGTGGAACTGTATGATTTGCCTGAGATGGGGCAGATGATATGAGTCATTCTGGGGATATGCCAGAACCTGAGTGTGATGATAATTCCCTTTTGGTGCTAGAGTGCCTTCCAAGTGAGCAAAGTGTCATAGAACCAGAACTTACAGAGCCAGGGGCTGACAGTGCCCCCAGTTTGAACCTTCCTACCCAGGCGGAGGCCCCCCTCACAAGTGATGAAAGCCCCAGGGCCAGTGCTGAAAGTACAGAGACTGTGGTTGTTTCCCCCAGAAAGACTGGCCAAGCTGTCAAGCCAGTAGTACGCTTCAGTTATGATTCTCCTGGGAGGCCAGTGGATTTGTCTCTCAATGTGGTCCATAAGGGGGTTTATGTTTCCCAGAGCTCACTGCCCAAACTGAGTCTAAGTACCAATTCCCGGTTGATTGTCCCACCCTCTAGGTATGGTGCCCCTGCCCCGTCTAGCCCCAGGTTAGCTGATAGGGAAGGGCCCCCTCTCGCATTGTTCAATGTACAGAAAGTTATTACTCCATCATAAGAGGGATCCAGCTAGGAACACAGGAGGGGGAGGACAGGTAGGTGAGGTGCCTTCCAGGTGCCACGGCATGGAGGGATGGAAGGAAGATCCTGGAGATCGCTGGGAAGGCAAGATGAGAGGGTGAGCTGGATGTCATTATCCACCTAGGTACTAATGACCTGGCAAATGGGGAGCCAAAGGAAATTCAGGAAGAGTTTAGGAAATTGGGGAGGGGTCTCAAGCAAGTAGCTACTTCTGTCACCTTCTCAGAAATACTACCTGCGAGAGGCAAGGGAGAGCATGGGGTGCATGCACCAGGAACTTTAACTCATGGTTGAAGAACTGGTGCTGTGAGGAAGGGTTTGGATTCATTGGTGACTGAGGACCCACCTGGAGGGATGGAGGTTTATTCAAGCCTGACAGCCTGCATCCATCCTGGAGGGGAATCCAAGCACTCAATGATAAGTTTAAATGCTACATTGACAAGCATTTAAACGAGCCAAGGGGGTGGCAGGCCAGCAAGGAGGGTACCTACTTGCTCACCCCCCACAGCTAGCAGTGGAACCAGTGAACCGGAGGAGAGACTATCTCCACAAAGCAGTGTGCAAAAGATGGAGATAAGCAACCAAGAAGTGGATAGACAGAAAAGGGGCAAAATTCAGCAGAAGGGCAGACAGCAGAGATAACCAGGGATAAAGGATAACCAGGAAAGGGGCTGGAGTAGAACAGCTAAACAGTCTAGGGAGGTCAAATCATGGAAAGCCATATGTGCCAATGCCAGGAGCCTTAGCAACAAGATGGAAGATCTGGAGGTTGTCATGGTGCAGTCAGACCTGGACATTGTGGCCATCACTGAAACCTGGTGTAATGATAACCACAACTGGGAGATGGCCATACACGGCTTCAACATATTCAGAAGAGACAGGGCAGGTAGGAAGGGAGGAGGAGTGGCACTGTATGTGAAAAATGACATAAGGGCCACAGAGATCCAGGAGGAACAAAATGGGGGAGAGATACTGTGGGTTAAGCTGGAAAGGAAAATGGGGCCAGCCATCCGTGTGGGTGTGGTCTATAGACCACCAGCCCAGGAGGAAGAAACAGATAGGGAGCTGATGCTAGCTAGCCATCCAAAGGATGGCAGACAAAGGTGAGGTAGTACTGGTTGGAGACCTCAATATTCCAGACGTGGACAGGAGCATCCCAGCAGCAGCATCAAATAGTAGCAGATTTATCCTGGACTCCCTTCAGGGTGCCTTACTCAAGCAACTGGTCATGGAACCAACTCGGCAGAAGGCAATGCTGGACCTTGTGCTCACAAACAGGGACAGTGTGATGGGAGTAACAGTGGGGGAGCACCTGGGGAACAGTGACCACCAGTCATTGTGGTTTGAAATCACAGAAAGAGCAGAACCAAACCACACAAAAACACGTATCCTGGATTTTAGGGGGCAGACTTTGGGAAATGGGGAAATACTTGAAAGAGGCATTAAGGGAAGGGGTAGGAATCAGGGTTGAGGAACAGTGGGCAGTATTTAAAACAGGGATTACAAGAGCAACAGAATTATGCATTAAGCAGGTTAGCAAGAGGAAAAGGAAGAGGAGACCATTATGGTTTCCAAAGAGGAAGCAAAGAAAGTGAAATCCAAAAGATTGCATTCAGGCAATACAAAAAGACACAGGCAGAAGGGGATAGGGAGAAGTACCAGGAGAAGCAAAGGGAGGCAGGGAGGTCAGTAAGGAAGCCAAAGCTCAGACAGAAGAACACATTGCAAAATCAATGGGTAGAGAGGACAAAACCTTTTACAGGTACATAAGTGAAAAAAGAAAGGAAAAGGGAGGGATAGTGAGACTGAAGAGGGAGGATGGGGGCCGCGTGGAGGATGACAACAGTAAAGCTGACCTATTGAACAGGTATTTCTGCTCAGTCTTTACTGAGGAAGAGGAGGGTACTGGGTCTGAAGGGAGCACAAGTGGTGAGAATGGTGCAGAAATGGACACAAGTCCCTTTACACGAGAAAGGATCCTGAAGGAACTGGAAGTAATAAGAGTTGATAGAGCAATGGGGCCAGATGGGGTGCGCCTCAGGGTCCTTAAAGAACTAAGAGAGGTGGTGGCTGAACCTCTGGCTACCCTGTTTAGGCGATCACTGGAAACAGGGGAGGTACCTAAAGACTGGAGGACAGCAGATGCAGTCCCCTTATGCAAAAATGGGAACAAAGAAGAAGCATGGAACTACAGACAAGTCAGCCTCACCTCGGTAGTAGGGAAGATCATGGAAGCACTACTGGCGGCTCGGAGCCCCTGCGCTCACTGGGTGCTCGAGGGCTGGGACGGCTTGCTGGCTGTCTCTCCCGGCCTCCTGGTTCCCAAACTTGGCTCCGCGGTCGCCGCCCGCCCGCCGGCGGCTTGGAGCCCCTACGCTCACTGGGTGCTCAAGGGCTGGGACGGCTACAGTGAGATGATAAGGAAGTCAGCATAAGCTGTGTAGTTTAGAGAGGTACCAGTACTGGGACTAGGACTAGCGGGAGACTGGATGTAAAGGTCCCCTGAGGAGGTGGGCATGGAGGGAGGGCTAAGAGCAGTCACATGCAGCAGAATCAAGAAGCAGATTCTTTAGGTTAGTTTTAAAGAGGCTGAGCTTGGGTTACAGGGAGATAGAGGCTGGGAGGTACATTCAGCCAGAGGGGAGCTCAATAAAGGAAGGACTTTTGTCCCAGAGAGGTCCTGCAACAAGGAACTAAGAGAAATGTTTTGGCTGAGCTCCTGGAGACCATGAGGGGAAGGGCCAGTGGATAAGGGGGTGAAGTCCGGGGGGGGTGCTCGCCTGTGGTAAATTTTCTTGGCAGGCAGGCAAGTATGGTACTTAAGTCTCCCCTTGAAGTTTAGCCACTGCATGAGCTTGTATAAGTCGCAAGTGTGGGTCAGTCTATCACATCCCATGACCAGCTGACAGGCTTTGTTGAGTGCCATTTTAACACAGAGTAAAGCAGTAGTGTCAGCAGTGCCATATGTCACTATCTCACAGTCCACCAGGGAGGTTACTGAGGAGGAAACAGCAAGGTGGAAAGCCTCGGGGGAAAGGCAATGCTTATGGCGATAGAGGAGACCAAGTTTAGAATTGACAGAAGCAGATAGGAGCTGGATGTGAGTGTGGTAGGTGAGAGAGGTATCAAGGGTAATACCTAGATATCTGAAGGTTGTTACCGGCTCTAAGGGGGTTCCCAGGGAGTTAATGGTGTTCAACAGAAAATCATGGTGTGCGCTCTGACAGTGGGCAAAGATCATGGTCTTGGTTTTCTTGTAGTTCAAGATTAGTCAATGGGCTATGACCCAATTTTCTACTTCTGTAAAAAAGCCCTGGAGGGCATGTTGGAGGGTATTAGAGTGTGGGTGGCTCCTGAAAACAACAGCATCATCTATGTAGAGCAAGAGTTTACCACCGCAGGAATTAGGGAGAGAATTTAGGAAAAGGGTAAAGAGGAGGGGTCCAAGTATTGAGCTTGCAGTACCCCCAAGAGGACTGGGTGACTGGAAGATATAGTGGCATTGATTTTGACCTGCTGAGTTCTGCCGGAGTGGTAATCTTTAAACCAGGAAGTGGTTTCCTGTGAGAGGCCTAAGGAGGGCAAGGAGTTGAGGAACAAGGTGTGACTGATAGTGTTAAATGCCTTAGTTAGGCTGATTTAGATTGACCCAACTAAGTGTCCCTGTTCGAGGGCATTATGAATAAAGGAGGTGTACTCTAGGAGTGCTGTAGAGGTGCTCTGACCACTCCAAAAGCCATGCTGCTCAGGACACAGTAGGTTGTGCTTTGACAAGTGGTCCATGAGCTGATCTGATACTATTTTTTTGAGTGCCTTAGAAATAGGAGGCAGTATAGAGATGGGTCAATAATTTTTGGGGGATGCACGGTCCCCACTTTTAAGGATAAGGGTAATTATGGCACATTTTCAGGGTTTCAGGAATTGGCTGAGTCAGAGGAACATGTTTAGTATTTTGGTGAGCAAGGGGAGAACTTTGTCTAGGGTGAGTTGGAGGAGTTTGAGGTCAAGGGAATCTCTGCTGTAGCAGGACTTGGCCAGGACTTTAGAGAGATAGCTTCTGGCCTTTCGAAAGCAGATGGTCCAAAGCCAAAACAGGGGGGCATTGGTTGGGGCAGGGGGGGGAGGTCTGGTGGGCAACCTTGGGGGGGTCAAAGAAGTTTGGTGGAAGGACATGGCTGAGGTCAGAGAAAGTGGCATTTAGGGTGTCGGAGATGGCCAGGGGGTCTTGGATGATGGAGCCCTCAAAAGTGAGTTTTGCAGGGGTGGGGGAAACTACTTTACCAGTAAGTTCTTTGATATTGCTCCAAACTTTTCACCCTGATCCCTAGGTGGAGGTTAGGGCATGCTGATAGTAAATAGTCTTGGCTTGGCGGATGGCCCAGATGCATTTGTTCCTGGCTTCTCTGTACCGTTGCTTGTCTAGGGGGAGTTTCAAGTCCAGGGCTTTATACCAGAGATTGTCCCTGTGGCACATTTGGTTAAGCAGCGCCTGAGAGATTCAAGGGGTGTTTTTTTGGGGGGGAGTTGTTTGGGGAAAGGCGCAAAGATGTTGCAGTTGGAGTTAAAGGTGGAGATGAAATAAGAGAGGGCAGCATCTACGGACTAGGCGGCGTAGATGGGGGACCAGTCACAGGACCTGAGATAGGATTTGAGGTGGGAAAGGGACCCTTTTTTCAAGTGCCTTGGGACGGAGATTTTAGGAGGGGCAGTCGAAGTTTATTCGACCACCAGCAGGTTACAGAGGAGTGGTCACTTAAAACATCAGGGAGTACCCTGACCTGGGAGAGATTTTTTGGGCGGTTGGTGAGAATAAGGTCAAGTAGTGTAGAGGTGTCCATTTTGACGTTGAGTCGGGTGGGGGACTGGACAACCTGGGTAAGATCAACAGCCTGGATACAGTACTTATAGGAGATGGAAGAGGGGAATAGCCAGTTGACGTTGAAGTCACCAAGGGCTATCACCTCGCTATTGGAAGGGAGTTGGGAGATGCAGGACAAGAGAGCTTCGAAGGAAAGTTTTTGATTGTGGGGGGGAGGAATGTAAACTACCATGATATATAGGGTTTTTCTGGGGTTGCCAAGGAGCAGCTTGACTGTGAGAGTTTGGGCACCATGGGCGGCAGGTAGAAGAGAGAGAGCGAGGGAGGGCTTGTAAGGAGTCTTTTATATAGAGAGCACATCCACCTCCCCTCTTACCTTATCTGTCAGCCAGGAAAATGAAGTAGCCATTTAGGGCCACTGAGGAGTCAGGGGTGTCTTTGGAAAACCAACTTTAGTTTAAGGCCAGGATGTCTGGTGAGTGTTGAGCAAGCCAACCTTGAAGGGGGGGGTACATTTTTTCAGTAGGCTGCAGATGTTGAGGGTGGCGATTACAAGATTGCCTGGCCTGACAGCCTGGTTTGCACTCGTGGTGGGTGGCCCAGGGTTAGGGTATATATTACCCGATAGTAGGAGGAGGAGTAGAGTGTGGCAGAGTAGGGCAGCCTTGTAGAATTTGATTTTCGTGGGGTTTGGGTAGGAGGAGGAGGAGGATCTGGTGTGGGGAGGTCGTGTACAAGTTGGGTTAAGAGGGCAGTGGGGGTAGGGCAGTGGGGGCAAGGAGGGGAACTCCTGTCTAAGGGTTGCGCATGGGGTGTGGGGGAGGACAGTCATGAGGTGCCTCATTGTGCAAGAAAGGGAGGGTGGACTAGTGGGTCAATTGGTAAACTGGGCTGTGAGGCGCTGGGAAGTGAGAGGAGGGGGATCAGAAAGCCTGAGATTAGCAAATAGCCCCAGAGGGTGGCCATGAGTAAGGGTAGGAGGAGGAGCTCGCTGGCAAAAGTAGATCAGAGAAGGAGGAAAAGGATGTCTGGCACTATAGCACAGCGGTAGAGTGGCCGATTCCAGAATGAAAGGTGCAGTGTTCAAAACCAGGCAAGGAAGGAAGAGGAACACTATGCAATGCAAAGGAGATGGGTGGGGAAGGGTGGAGGAGAGAAGGGATGAGAGGAAGAGTGTACCGGAGGAAAATTGGGGGAGATCACTGGCACAAGCCTGACCCCTAGTTTATTGTTTAATTAGTATTTCAGAAAGACCTTTGAGCGTGAGCTGTTTTACAAAGGTTCCACGTCAGGGTGGACAATAAGGCAATACACATATTCAGTGGTTACAGAGGCCTGATCATTAGGCATTAAAGAGCGATTACATGACAATTAGACAAATAGGAGAAAAAAAACTGAGCAGTTGTAATTGAATACTAAGCTATTTCTAATCGGTTGCCCTAGGTAACACACCCCTGGAAACCTCCAAATCTGTTGATAGACTATAGCAGAGTAACTGCATAGGGTTTAACGCTATCCCAGATGGCGAGAGGCTGGGTGACAATGAAGCAAGGGGACTGGGTTTGAAACCAACCGCAGAGAGTGAGACTTGGAGGGATAGTGAAACGGGGGGCTGTGATGGGGGGAGCAGCTCCAGAGGGCTTTGTCGAGTAGGGTGTGTGTGTGGGGGGGTTGGGAGGGGCAGTACCAAGTGCATTTAAAGAGGACTGATAGCTGACTTAAGCCCTTGGCTAGGCTGGAATGGAAGCAGGGTTCTCTAGGTAGCCCTGCTGGGTGTTACCTTGGGGGTAGACCTGTCTATCAAGTGGGGCCTGAGAAGCAGGTGCATTTTGAGTTAGACATTAGGTGCTGTTTGAGGCCTACTTTGAATTGAGACAGGCTGTTTGTTTGTAATTTCACCGGGAGTTCATTTATCCAGAGGGGGGCCCGATAGGAGAAAGCACGCTGCTCTAGTGAGGTTTGACGGAATGGTATGGACAGTGCTCCATTCTTCCTCCGTCTTGTGATGTGTGTTGAGAGAGAGAGAAGCCTTGAGCAGGTTTCCTATACAGGGTGGGGTTTTTCTGAGGAGTGCCTTCTTTCCCAGGAGGCAAGTTTGGTATTTGATCCTGTCTTTTAGGTTAAGCCAGTTTGTACGCTCATACAGGGTGCAAGTATGAGTGTAGTAATCTGCACACAGGGTGAGGCGGCATGCCTTACTGAGTGCAATTTGGACCCTTTTGAGCACTGTATCAGTAGCAGCTCCATAGACCACCAGCCCGTAGTCTATCGTGCAGAGTATGGAGCTGGAGACTGAGATTCAGAGTGCTTCCGGGGTGAGGGATTTCTTATGCCTATAGAGGACCCTGATCTTTGTGTTTACCACTTTGACAAGGGAGTCTACGTGGTGCGTATAAGTGAGAGAGTCATCAGTGGTAGTGGTCAGGTAGGATAATCTGCTGATGGGGATTTGGACACTTAGGAAACATCACGTGACCTACTGACATCAACAAAAAAAGGGCTGGCCTTGGTGGGGGGTGGCTGGGGCGGGTAGGGAGTCAATGTGAAGCATCGATTGGTAAACACTCCTGCAAGTGTGCTGTGAGAGGCACAGCCCTTACCTTTGCAGGCAGCTCCCACTGTCTGCTACTGCAGCGGTGTTTCACTCGGTGGCCCAAAGCTTGTGAGGGCAGAGGATTCCTGTGTGGAGCCTAAAAGGGAGAAACAAGAAGGGTATAATCAGGGGTCAACCTTAACTTTTTTTTTGCAGTAGCCAGCCGGACAAGTTGATTAAAAATTGCACTAGTCCACAGATGGTTGCACTAGCCCACAATAATAATGGTCAGTTTTGATCAGTTATACAGGAAAAATGCAAGCCAAGAAATACTCCGATTATTGCATATTTATCCTGCTCCCACATTGCTTCCTGCCCCCAGCAAAAAAAGACTTCAATACAATCACATGCAGAGTGTACTCCCATTGTTTTTTTACCATGTGCACCTTACTTCCTCTTTCTTCACCCCCTCCCGCCAGACTGAAGAATAACATAATAGCAAATGTTCAGTCCAGCAGTTCTAGCTCTGCACACGAAATAACCAACATCATCATACACCTCACCACAGTCCCACCCTGACCTGCAGGGCAATGTACAGAATCAGGCAGAGAAAGGGACTCCGATCCCCCATCCCAACCAGACCTCCACTTCTGGAAGTTTTCTTACACTGCAAAGTGAGCCAGGGGAAGTTTTAAGATTGCTTTTGAGGGAGTTAAACAAACACAGGGGGCTTGGGATGTAAGAAACTTTGACATATCTGTTTATATATACCAGGCACAAACATATTGATATAACATGCTTTGCCCTAACAAAAACAGATTTTTCATAACAGTGTCATTTCATCAGTCAAAGGGGAGCAGTATACAGGCATGATGCTGTACTACCTCTCTTTCTATATAGGATGATCTATGCATACCAGGAATACCTATTTTAACCTTTCAAATTATATATTTTACTAAGGTTTTGCTTTGTACCATACATGCACCAAAGCATTGTTTTTAGGATGAAATGACATGCTGGGTAGTACTGCATGGATGGCATTGCCTGGTATGATCCATTAAGAGGAGCTGTGAACCCTACACCAGTCAGTGATGGCAGCTATGGGTCTATGGATGGCCACTTCAGAGTCTAGTCTGCAGTGGTGTCCAGAGAAAATATAGAGTGGACAGACCACCTGGCTGGGCAGACTGTGTATACATCATAGCATTCTGCCACTGTTGTGTTGGATACAGACACTCAGAAGGTTGGGAAATGAGGCACACTGGTCTTAATATTGAGGGACAAATCAAAGACAAGTTCAGAAAGCTGGAAGCTAGTGACTTAATCACTCTACCATTGATCACAGCATGCACACTAGCTAACTGTCCTAACAATTGAGTGATAATGACTCACATTGAGTCTTTTGTTGGACCCCCCTTTTGAATTGCCAGATAACTGCAGCTCTTAATGAGCTGTTAATCACACCAGACCACCTGGAACACTGAGGGAGATTAGTTTGAGGACTAAAGTCTGCTAAACTAGGGACTTTTTAACTTCATTAACAGCCATGAAAAACCTACACTAGCCAAGACGGACAAGTAGAGGGTTAGCTGCACTAGCCCTGGCCAATTTGCACTAGGTTCAGGGCTAGTAAAACAATGTTAAGGTCAAACCCTGGGTATAATGTTACAGGGCAGTGGCAGGAAGAGGGAACAAAGGAGGTAGGCCTGCCGCTACTGTGCATGCGCAACAGTCAGGGATGCCAACAGGGATAAACAGCCAGAAAGCAAAGGAAAGAAGTACAACTTTGAAACAAAACCACAGAAATGCAGGTACAAATGCAAGTTAAACTGTGCCCACATGGTAGAATGCAAATTAGTTAAATACAGTAATTCCTACAAACAGCTATGCTAGCTGTGGCGCACATTCAAACAACCCCCTAAGTGCAGCCCAAATCATGGTATTCCATAATATCTGCAAACGGTTGAAAGCCTTAAAGTAACAAAGGAAAACCATCTAGGAGGCATCCAAAACTGAGTGCTATGCGGTCTATCAGTGCAGGTCGGCTAAATTAAAGTCCCGATGTAACACTCCTGCAAGTGTGCTGTGAGAGGCAGAGTCTTTGCTTTTGCAGGCAGCTCCCACTGAGGACAGGGAGCTCCTATGTGGAGCCTTTGCAGGCAGCTCCCACTGTCCACTCCTGCGGTGGCATTCCAGTTGGTGGCCTTAGGCATGTGAGGGCAAGGGATTCCTATGTGGAGCCTTTACAGGCAGCTCCCACTCTCCACTCCTGTGATGGCATTCCAGTTGGTGGCCTGAGGCATGTGAGGGCAAGGGGTTCCTGTGTGGAGCCTTTGCAGGCAGCTCCCACTCTCCGCTACTGCAGTGGCATTCTGGTTGGCTTCCTGAGGCTTGTTCGGGGCTGTATGGGATTGTTATGCTCCCCTGAGAAAAAAACAGAGTTTGGGGCTGTCATCTTCCCTGCATTACAGTGGAAGTTGTGGTGTGCCTCCATACTAAAGACCTTGCCTGGCATTCTTTTGCAATCACAGGCTCTCCCGCTGCTTTGGCAAACTCTCGTAACCTTCGTAACACCTGTACCAAAGCCATAAGACTTGCAAAGTCTGAGTATTTTGCATTCACACTCCTGAACAATATTAATCATCCCTCCAAGTTCTGGAAGGTTATCCATTCCCTGATCTCCCCACCAACCCAGTCTCCCTCTCCTGTTCTCAGGGTTGATTACTCTCTCATCTCTGACCTTTTTATTGTTGCCTCTTCCTGTAACTCCTACTTTACTAGCTGTGCCCGCTCTCTTATCCCTTCCTCCTCTTCCCTCTTTCTTCCCACTCTCTACTTTCTCCTCCTGCAAACTTCTTTTTCTTTCTCTACTAGCACCATTAGAGATGGGCGAAGTCCACAAAATTTGCCATGTGAATCAATCCATACATTTTGTGGAATTTGCTAAATAATCCAGGTGTGCGAATTGCGAAGTTCAATCCACGAAGTGCAGAATTTCACCTCGAACAGTGAAATTTTCACTCATGGGCAAAATTTCACACTTCACAGGTGAAATTCTGCACTTTGAAGGCAAAATTCTGCACTTTGTGGAGAAAATGCTACACTTCATGGCAGAAATTCGCACATGAAATGGTGACATTAGATGGATGAATTTGCAAATTGATCCTTGGAGGTGAATTTCCCAACTTCACCGGTGAAGTAAAACTTTGCTGCATCTCTAACCACCACCTCTGCTACCTTTAAGACCCTGCTTGCTATTAATTCTCACAAATGTGGTAGCCCAGATGGCCTTGATCCCAAACTTCTACCTCTCTCAGCCCCTGCCATTGCACTGCCAATTACCCTGCTTCTCAACCTTTCTTTTTCCTCTGCTACTGTTCCTGATGCCTGAAAGCAGGCTACTGTTATTCCTAATCCTAAAGGTGGTGATTTCTTCTCTCCTGGTAACTATCGTCCTATCTCCCTATCTCCCTCCTTCCTACCTTAGCTGAGTTACAGGAACACCTTGTACTATTCCAACTCTCAACCTTCCTTGACTCCTCCTCCTTCTTCACCCCCTTTCAATCTGGTTTTAGAAAACCCCATTCCACCTCCACTTCCCTCCTATGGCTCATTGACTCCATCCTCACTGGTATGGATCAGGGTCTGATCACGACTGCCATCTTTGTTGCTCTTGCTAAAGCTTTTGACACAGTGGCACATCCCCTCCTTTTGGATAAGCTAAAAGCAGCAGGTCCTTCTGACTCTGCAGTCAGGTGGTTTCGCTGTTACCTTGGGGGTAGGTCTCAAGCTGTCCAGATAGGTAACTACACTTCATCACCACTCCCAATCTGCTTGGGTGTCTCTCAAGGGTCTGTCCTGGGTCCTGTTCTCTTTTCCATATTCTTGAATGACCTCCCCTCTGTCTATTCCTCTGCGTCCATTCATATGTATGCTGATGACACAGTTAGTTTTACATCAGGCTCCTCTTCTCATGCTCTACCTCACAACTTCAGCTGGATTTCAACAATATTCAGCGCTGGTTCAAATTTAACCTTCTATCCCTCAATGCCAAAAAAATACAGTCTCCATGACTTGTGGCACCTGTCAGAGGCTTTCTAGACTCACTCCTCTCCCTTCTTTTCACACCCTTGATGGTGCTATTGTTGAGGATGTGTCCTCTTTTAAGTACCTTAGGATCTAGCTTGACTGTCATCTTGATTTATCGGTTCATATTGATTCCATACACCAAAAGCTACACCCCAAGCTTGGTGCACTCTACAGGAACAAAGCGAGTATCCCGCTTCCTATCCATGAAATTGTTTTAAAGATGATCCTCACAATTTTTGATTATGATGACATAGTCTACAGTGGAGCTCCCAAATCTTCCCTTACCAGACTGGACCCCCTCTTCAACTCTTTTTGTCGTTTTGCTTTAGATGGTTCCCCACGTACCCACCACTTCTCTCTCTCTACTCTACCCTTTCACTCTGCTCTCTTGATGCCAGGTGCCTTTCCCATTGTGCCTCCTTTATATCTAAATTCTGGTTTGGTTCCCATCCCTCCTACCTTACTTCCTTCCTATCCTCTCCCTCAGTTTCCTACTATCCTCTACGCAATACTTCCCATTCCTCACTATTCCTTCTTGAAAACCTACTGCTGGTCAATCTGCTTTCTCATACCACTTTCTTAAACTTTGGTCCTCCCTTCCCTTATCAATTCACTCTGCCTCCTCAGCTTTCTCCTTAAGGTCTCTTCTTCATGACTTTTCTTCTTCCCCTGCAACCATTCTTGATTCTCTTCCTCTCACCCACATTAATTTTGCCCTGGCTCTCTGTTTCCTTCATTACCTTTACATACGTTATTCTGATTTTGTCTTTAAAATTTGATTATTATCCATGATGTATTGTATTTGCTGATATATTGATATTCCTGATATATTATTTTCCTCATCCCCTATCCCCAGGGTGCATCTGGAAATGAGCTGTTATCAACTCAGTATGTCTTTCCTGGTGAAACTTTTGAAACGGATAGATAGATAGATAGATAGACAGACAGACACATAGATCAACAATATTCAGAACATAGAACAAGGGGTGAGAATGGTGCAGAAATGGACACAAGTCCCTTTACACGAGAAAGGGTCCTGAAGGAACTGGAAGTAATAAGAGTTGATAAAGCAATGGGGCCAGATGGGGTGCACCCCAGGGTCCTTAAAGAACTAAGAGAGGTGGTGGCTGAACCTCTTGCTATCCTGTTTAGCCAATCACTAGAAACAGGGGAGGTACCCAAAGACTGGAGGATAGCAGATGTAGTCCCCTTATACAAAGTGGGGAACAAGAGGAAGTGGGGAACTACAGACCAGTCAGCCTCACCTCAGTAGTGGGGAAGATCATGGAAGCACTACTGAAGGAGAGATTGGTGGAATATCTGGTTGTCAATGGACTACAAGACCCAAGGCAGCATGGTTTCACCAGGGAAGGTCATGTCAGACCAACCTCATTGAATTTTTGACTGGGTGACTAGGGAGGTGGATCAGGGAGGCAGTGGACATGGCCTATCTGGACTTCAGCAAGGCCTTTGACACTGTGCCACATAGAAGACTATTGCACAAACTGGGGAATATGGGTGTGGGCAGGACAGTAGTGGTGGTGGGTAAGTAGTGGCTGGGCAGCAGGACACAGAGGTGGTGGTAAATGGCTTTCACTCCACAGAGGGAAGAGTGACCAGTGGGGTACCACAGGGATCAGTGCTGGGACCGTACTATTCAATATCTTCATCAGTGACATTGCACAGGACCTAGAAGGCAGAATTTCACTGTTCGCTGATGACACAAAGCTCTGTAACAGAGTAGACACACACAGAGGGTGTAGACAGAATGAGAAGGGACCTGCAGAAACTTGAAGAATGGTCAGGGGTTTGGCAGTTGAAATTCAATGCAAGGAAGTGCAAGATAATGCATATGGGGCACAAAACCCTGGCACAATATATCAGTTGGGGGTGAGGATATAGCATGCACCAAGCAGGAAAGGGATCTTGGAGTTATTATCTCTGATGACCTCAAGGCAGGAAACAGTGTGACAAGGCAGCAGGTAAAGCAAATAGGATGCTGGGATGCATGGCAGGGGCATCACCAGCAGGAAAAGGGAGGTCATAATTCACTATACAAGACACTAGTGAGGCCGCACCTGGAGTACACTGTGCAGTTCTGGAGACCTTACCTACGTAAGGACATAGACAGGGTAGAGAAGGTTCAGAGGAGGGCAACAAAGATGGTGCATGGATTGCATCACAAGTCCTATGAGGACAGGTTGAAGGCACTGAACATGTACTCCCTGGAGGAGAGGAGGGAGAGAGGGGATATGATAGAGACATACAAGTATCTTACAGGGAGGAACAGGGTGCAGGAATGCACTATTTTTAAGCGAAAAAGATGTTCCAGGACTAGAGGGCATGGGATGAAGTTGGAGGAGGACGATTCAGAGGAAACGTGAGGAAGAATTTCTTCACAGAGCGGGTGGTGGACAAGTGGAACACCCTGCCAGAGGAAGTGGTGGGGGCTGAAACAATCACGGGATTTAAGAATGCATGGGATAGACATAAAGGAATTCTGGAGGTCAGGGGTAAGGGGCAACAGACTTCCTGGAAAACATAAACTGAACTTACAAACTTAAATGGGCAGACTGGGTGGGCCATAGGCCCTTATCTGCCGACACTGTCTATGTATCTATGTATAGATAGATATTCAGATAGATAGACAGGCAGGCAGACAGACATAGAAACATAGAAACATAGACTTTGATGGCAGATAAGGACCGCTTGGCCCATCTAGTCTGCCCATTTCCCTACCTACAAGATAGGCCGCAGATCCTAGTTAACCAACAGCCTATTTCTTCCTACCCCCCACAAGAATTGCCTTATGTCTGTCCCATGCATTCTTGAATTCTCCCACAGTTTTAGACCCCACAACCTCCTCAGGAAGGCTGTTCCATGCATCCACTACCCTCTGTGAAATAATACTTCTCCATTGCCCTGACACTTCCACTTCTATCTTTAAATTGTGTCCCCTTGTTCTTGCACGTCTCTTTTTCTGAAAGATGCTACCCTCTTGGACTTTGTTGATTCCACTGAGGTACTTAAAAGTTTCTATCATGTCCTCCCTCTCCCTTCTTTCCTCAAGGGTATACATATTAAGCTCCTTTAGTCTCTCCTCACACGGCTTCTCTTGCAGACCCTGCACCATTTTAGTTGCCCTCCTCTGGACTGCCTCTATCCTGTCTATGTCCTTGCGGAGATGGGGTCTCCAGAACTGGACGCAGTACTCCAGATGGGGTCTCACCAACTGTCTGTACAGAGGGATAACAACTTCCTGTTTTCTGCTGCTGATGCCTCTCCCTATGCATCCCAGTATACCCCAGCCCTCCCTACTGCCTTCTCACATTGCTTGTTAACCTTAAGGTCATCAGATATGATTACCCCCAGGTCCCTTTCCTTTTTTGTTGCTGTTACTACCCCCCCATTGTGTATTCTTCCCCTGGGTTCTTGTTTCCCAGGTGCATTATTTTGCACTTCTTTGCATTGAATCCTAGCTGCCATACTTCTGACCATTCCTCCAACCTTGCCAAGTCCCTTCTCATCCTTTCCACGCCTCCTTGTGTATCAACCCTGTTGCAGATCTTTGTGTCATCTGCAAAAAGGCATTCTTTTCCTTCCAGTCCCTCTGCAATGTCACTGATGAAGACATTAAAAAGGACTGGACCCAATACTGAACCCTGTGGTACCCCACTAGTAACCCCTCTTTCGTCAGAGTGGACTCCATTTACATTTACAGACAGACAGACAGATAGATAGATAAATAGATAAATGTGCTGCCCACTGCTGTGTCCAATATTGTACCAATGTACTGGCTGGTAGGAAAAGAGGACGGATTTCAGTACACTGACTGTAACACACAGGTCCGTGAACATGTGCTGTATGTTGATCATTGTGTACTGAACTGCTTCCCTGTATGGGCCCACCAGTAACCAATCATCCATTTAAGGGAAGACAAAAAGCCCTTCTGGAGGGCGGCTGCCACAACTGCAAAGCATTTGGTAAATTCTTGTGGTGCCGAGGATAAGCCAAATGGCAATACTTGAAGCTGATAATGGATGTCCTCCAGAATAAAATGGAAGTAATGCATGTGGTAAGTCCATATTTTGATATAGAAACATAGATTTTGTTGACAGAAAAGGACCTCTTGGCCCATCCAGTCTGCCCAGACAATCCCAGCCTAGGCTGCTTTCACAGACTCTAAGTGGTTTGTAGCAACCCTCCTTCCTTCCTACCTATTCACTAATATTCCTTTATCCCGCATATGCTTGAAGCCCCCTACTGTTTTCACCTTTACCACTTCCACTGGCAATCTGTTCCAGATGTCTACCACTATTTCAGTGAAGTAGTACTTCCTCACAATCCTTCAACTCCCCTCCCCCCCAAAACACACACACACACACAGCTTCATGGCATGCTCTCTGGTCCTGGTGCTTTTCCTTCTTTGAAAGAGGATACCCTCCTGCACCCTGTTCAACCCATAAGGTGCTTGTAGATCTCTATCATATACCATCTTGCTCTCCTCTCTTCTACGGTGTACATGTTGGGATTCCTCAATCTCTCTCCTCATAGGGCTTTTGGCAAGCCCTGCACCATTTCAGTTGCTCTTCTCTGGCCTGCATCCACCTTGTCTATGTCTTTTCTGGGGTTTCACCAGTGAGCAATACAGCGGCAACTCCACCTCCCTCCCCTGCTGGAGATACTGCTCCCTATGCATCCCATTATCACACTAGCCCTACCCACTGCTTTGTCACACTGTTCTACCACTTTGAGGTCATCATATATGATAAACCCAAGGTCCTTCTCCTGCTTAGTGACTGACAGTACCTCCCCCCACTCACTTCTTGGGTTCCTATGCCCTAAAAGTTCAGTGTAAACATCCTTCATATCCAGACCACAGAGACAATCTTTTTTTTGCAGTAGGAGGATGAGAGCCTTAAGAAACACCATTCAAAACCTTTTGTATTCAGAGAATTTGTTCAAGTGTCTGATGCCCAGTACAGGACACATGTCTTCTGTTGGTTTGGGGACCAGAAAGTATCTTGAATAGAGCCCCCCTGTTTCTTTCCTTGGGAGGAACGGGTTTGATTGATTTCTTTAGTAGCAGTGACTGCACTTCTTCTCTCAGAAGAGGCAGGTGGCCTGGAGAAAATGAGAAGGAGGTGGAAGGCGCACTGGAAGTTTGGAGAGCAGCTGCAGAGTATGCCCCTTTCCTATTTCCAAGACCCACTCATCAGTGGTGATCTTCCTCCATTTTGGTAGGTGAAGGGAGAACCTTACCCCACTTGTACACCTGGAGGCAACAGTGGAGGTGAGTAAGTGGGGAGTCAGAAGGTGCTGAGGGTGGTGAGCCCACCTGAACTGGTACCTTTGGAAACCTTGGAATTACCACCAGTGGTGGGAGAACCTGGAAGGAGACTGCCTCCTTGACCATGGAACCACTGAAAGTAGTTATGTTTGCCAAGGCTTGTAGGCCTACAAAATACCATTCTTAAATGCCCTCCTGTATTTTGCAGGGGGTCAAGGATTTTACAGGCCTCAAAATCATTTTGGATAATTAAAGGTCCTTAAGGGTTCCACCCTTAGAATGCACCAGTGTTAAGTTGCCTTGCCATTAGGATGCCAATCGGCAATGTCACCGACCACTGTTTTTGCGGAGGGTGCACTCCCCCATTGTGGGAGCTGTGCCCCCCACACACCCCTAACTATTGATACCAACTCCGGGGGGATACCTTGGGGAGGGAGCGGAGAATCCCAATTTTGGCGCCCTAATGGCATGGCGCTCTGACTGCCTGCAGTGGTCCTTAAGGGCATTGTTAGCATCTGACCCAAATAACTTGGAGCCGCTAAAAGAGGCATTTAGGGTGGCCTGTTGTACATCAGAAGCCAGCCACCCCGAGCCAAGAATATCTCCTAAAGCAAATGCCAGAGGTAGCAGCCATGGCAGAGGCATTATATGCTGAATGTAATAGATGCTTGCCAGTATCGGTGCCAGTCAAAGTGGTTTTAAGTGTCAGTGTCAGTGGCTCAGTAGGTAGCACACTCGCCTCTGAGGGCGGGAGATCAGAGGGCTGTGGGTTCAGTTCCCACATTTGGCACTTGGGTTAATATCCCAGTACTGACACTGTAGTGCAGCATGAGAGGGGTGCTGCACTTCTGAGGTGCCGTCTTTTGGATAAGACGTTAAACCGAGGTCCCATCTGCCTGGATTGGTGGTAGTTCAGGTGGATGTTAAAGATTCCATGGCACTTATCGAAAAGAGCAGGGGAATTTCCCCGGTGTCCTGGCCAAATGTCCCTCATTCACTAAAAATACCACCAACAGCTTAATCTGGTTCAATGTCAGTTGGCATTTATCTGCATCCCCCTTCCCCAGGTCGTGCCTGAAAATAGGCAGGATTTGTCTAGTGCACTTACCCGGTCAACAAAAACTAAAAATATAAATAAAATTAAGGAGCTCATCCTTTGCAGGACTAGCAGGTAGTGCCTGGGTAATAGTCATGGCAGAGTTCCACAGGCTATTCTGATACTTAATCATGTAAGTCTGATAATATGCAACTCTTAGACCCAAGGAAGCAGTGGCAAAAGATCTTTTGCCAATCACATCCAGAAGAAGAGTACTCATTACTTTAGGGGCCCTAGAGTGATCATGATCAGTCATGCTCATTACAGAATCAGTTTCAGGCTGTGTAGCATAATATGGCTTGACATACGGAGCAGGGTTCTGCTTGTCAGCCTTTCTTGGGACTGCTGGCAAAGTGCTAGGGCCGTGTCAGGCAGCAAAGGTTGAGTCCTCCAATGCAGGATATACAGAATGCACCCCAATAGCAGCTGTAGTTGTAAGCTCTAAGAACTCCATTAAATTTCTTTTGCTGGAGTTTTCCTTTTTACCCTCAAACCCCATAATGTCTTGGATTTGCGTGAGCAACATGAAATGGGGGATCTTCAGGAGGAGACCTGGGGTTATTAACCATAGAGTCCTCACTGCAAGAGGAGAGAGTAGCGCTGGAAGGGAACCCTCTATAGGGATAATCTTTCATCCTCAAAATCCTACTCCATGTTCAGGAGATCAGGACTGTATTCTGCCTTATCATCTTGAATGATGATGGGGGCAATTAATGGAGCCAGCAATGGAGGTGGCAGCTGTGATGGAGGCACTACAGGCATGCTTTTAACAGTTTTAAGTCCCATCACTGATGACAGTACCAATGAGGGAGGCCCTGTTGATGGGACTACTGGCACAAATGCTGGCAGCGACAGGAACAGGTGTAGGAACATTTCTGAAAATGTCAGCAGCATAGGCCAGAAGTCAATGATGCTTATGTGAGGTTTTGTGATTGCTATTATCGCCAGAACAGAGCTTGATGATGGAGGTGGTATACCATCCATAGTAGGTATGGCAGTGCCAGAGCCAAGCCCTAAAACTGGTGTCTCAGCAATGGTCAGTGGCACTGTAGTCAATGCCAGTAGAGCGGAAGACAATGAGGACTTACCCTCTTTCAATGGAGACCTTGACCTTACTGGTGAAGCATGTTTTTCTTGATGCTTTTGGTGATTAATTGGAAATACCACTAACAGCTTAATCTGGTTCAAGCTCAGTTGGCACTCATCTGTGTGGAGGGGTCAAGGCAGGAGGGGCAGCTGCAAGTGGGGTGCTTGCTGCACACTCAAGCAGACTTGATAGACCATGTGGCCTGTTTCTGCTGCAAGTAGTAAGTAAGTAAGTGATGGCTGGATGAGGAGTGCTTCAATGATGATCCTTCTTTGTCTTTGTTTTTCTCTGCCACCCTGGTTGACCTCGGTGCGACAGTGTTGCCAGCTGCTGGGGGGGGTATCCTTCCCTGTGGTGAGTGGGCATGAGGGAGAAGCTGGCTTGGAGACCACGGCTTAGCTTGGGTTTCTATGGCCTTAATAGTGATGAAGGTTTCTAGAGCCTTCTCTCAATGCTTCCTTGTGGCCTGGTTAAATTCCTGGCAGATCTTACAGGCCAGGACAATGTGGGACAAGCCATTATAACAAACATACATGGTATGAGTGTCATCCTTGTAGATTTTGTAACTACAGGTACAAAATCTAAATAAAGTCAGAGACAACGTCAATAAGTAATGCTAAGTTTGAAAATAATAAATATAGAAGAAATTACAGCATTGTTTCTCTGCAGCTCCAACAAACAGTCAACAGCAGAAGAAAGAACTGAGAAGCCATGCGACCACCCACATTTTATAGGAGCTGACGTCACACATCATTGCAGGTGGCCCCCAATTAGCAAACGTTTCTAAGTGGTCCTGGCACCGACAGTTTACAGTTCCAAAGGTGTGGCCCAGTGGAGGAGATATCCTCAATGAAGATCAGATGTTGAGGGGCAGTGGTCTTGGTTTCATACGCATAGCAATAAAGACAACAAGGACACTATATAGAGAAAACAAATGACATATAGGCTGAAACATGTCTAACATTTTTGTTTTTTCTATGTGTCCTCAGAGACAGCAGGGGCTCTTTAAAGAGCTAAGGTTCTGCATGGAATTAATAGTAACTTTCAGAAGTAGTCATCTGTCACTTCTTATATTTAAAGTTTTTTTTTTCTGTTTTGCTAATTGGAAGATTTTCTTCCTGACAGTACTAGATGTGATGTGTAGAATAGCACTCTATCTGGAGGCTGACATACTCAGTTCTATCTCTTATGTACATCATAAACATTGTAATCTCACTAGCTATGTCATCACTAGTAACCAAGAAGAGCCAATCAGCTGCTGTTTGATTGCAGTGTCAGTGGCTCAGTAGATAACCCTCGCTTCTGAGGCTGGAAGATCAGAAGTTTGTGGGTTCTGGCCCCACACCAGGTACTGTACTTGAGGTAATACCCATGACTGACACTTTAGTGCAGTACGAGGAGGGTGCTACACTGGTGAAGTGCCATCCTTCAGATGAGATGTTAAACTGAGGTCCCATCTGCCTGTCTCTGGACACTGTCCTGGTGAAAGTAAAAGATCATGTGGCAGTTATCAAAGAAGAACGGGGGGGGGGGGTCCCCAGTGTTAGAGGGTCCCCGGTGTCATGGCCAACATTCCCCCATTAATAAAACAGGTCCATGCATCCCACCCCATGGGCCACACCTGGAAACAAGCTATATTAGCTTAGAGTGCCTTTCCTGGTCAAAAATTACAATAAAATAAATAAATAATTTTTAGCATGTGACGTGTTACCAATCAGGCAGCAGGGCTTGTGATGTGACAGTGAGGCCACATGCTGATCACGTAGCGTGAGAAATTGAACTAGATACGCCTGCTTTCAGGTAAAGCACTGCTTTTTCACATCACACTCAGTACTATTAGGCAGAGAAGCATCTAATGAGCACATAGAAACTGAAACTCCATACAGAAACAAACAGTCATAACGGACGACTTTTAAAAATTACTACAATGTTCTGCCTGCTAGGTTTTGTCACAACTAGCCCTTGCTGTGAAATACTGAGGCTTCATTTTGCTAGCTGCAGGCTTGCTGGTGGGTACAAAGACAGCTGTGGCCCTTACTAGACTAAGAAAAGGGACATTTGAGAAGGGGAACACTAAGGGTGCAAGCACCAAGAAAAGCAAAGGAACGAGGGGACAAGGTAAGCACAAGGGTGGTAGCAAAGTTGGATCAAGGGTCAGATGGAAAGGGGGGTGTGCCTTAATGCCAGGAGCCTAGGTAACAACATCAGTGAGTTACTAGTCCTGATGGCAGACACTGAGGAGTACCTTGTGGTTATCATGGAGACATGGGCTTTGGAAAACAGCGGCTAGGAACTGATGGTTCCTGGGTACTTAATGTTCAAGAGGGCTAGAGGAACAGGTAGAGGTGGAGGATTAACCCTTTTTATCAAGGAGGTCATTGAAGTGGTGGAAGAGGGGTGCATCAGGATAGCAATGGGGAGACAAAGTCACTGTGGTGCAGCACACAGTAGCCTCAAGCAAGAACTGTGCTTGGGAGTGATCTATATACACCTCCAGGGCAAGGGAAGGAGGGGAACTGGGAACTCATGGAAGAACTTGAAAGAGGGGTAGCAAAGGGAGAAGTAGTGGTGATGGGTGATCTGAACCTGCCGGACATTGATTGGGATGTTCCATTGGAAGGGAGCACCAGAAGTCAGGCCATGCCAGATGCGTTCCAAGACTGGTACAACTAGTTAAGGAACCCACCAGGCAGACCAAAATTCTTTTTTTTTGTATTACCTTTTTATTCCCCTGCCTGCCCAAGCCAACCTCTCCTTCAGGTGGAAAAATCTCCACTGCCACGGTCCTCCCGTCAGCCATCTGCTGCCCCTTGGTGTGCCGCCTTCTCTGACCAACCCAACATATCCCTTCATCGGGGGACGCCCTCCTGTGGTCACAAATGGAAAGGGAGACGTTCCAGGGCCACAGCACCTTCTTCAAACCTCATCAGAGGTGGCGAGGGCGCAGCACGGGTATTCCCAGGCTCTCGCAGCAACAAGAGGGCAGACCACCATCGTTCGGATGGCTCAGGTGGTTATTTTTCAGTTTTTCTTCCCCCCACCCATTCAGAGGCACACTGCGGTATCCTGACAGATCGCACATGCGCTGTGTGGTCACTCACACTGCAAAACACGATGCCGAACTCGGCCACCAGGAGCTGCCAAAGGGTGATGCCTCCTTGACCCTCCCACCCCCAGGAGAAGAGCATCCAGGGATGTTATTGAGCCCTCCCTGCCAGCCTCCACTCCTGCCATCCCAGGCTTGGTGCAAACCTGAGTCACCAGCATGCTAGGCAATCCCCAATTGCCTGGCACCATGGGGCCAAAAGGTAGACCACAATTCTTAATGTGGTGCTCACTAACTCACAGGTGGTAGGAGCTTTGAGTGTAGGGGAACCACTGAGGATAGCAGCCATGACTCCATTTGGTTTGAACTGGCCCTTGAATCCAGTAAACTGCAATCGAGAGCTGAAGTGCTTGATTTTAGAAGGGTGGACTTCAGTAGGTTGAGGGAGCTGGAAAGGGATACATTAGCAGGGGTGGACAGTATAGGGGTAGAAGAAAGAATGGGGCAGTCAAGGGGACCATTCTCAAGGCATCTAAGGTATGCATGAGAATGGTAAGCAAAAAGAACAGGTTCAAAAGACGGTTTATGGTTCTCGGCAAGGGTCAGGAAGGCAGTGAGGGTCAAGAAGAAGGCCTTCTACAAATATAAAGAAAAGTAGTGGGAGGAGAAATGGGGGGGCTATTTACAGAAAAATAAGGAGGTAAAGAGGGTGGTTAGGGAGGCAAATGCAGACATAAAGCTGGGTATTGCAGAGTCGGTCAAGATCTTACGATATGTTAGGGATAAAAGGAAAAAAGGAGGGGAAATCGTAAGGCTTGCTGAGGGGGGTAGGGTGATAGAGGAGGATGGGCAAAAGGCCACCATCCTCAACAAGTACTGTTGCTCAGTGTTCACTAGGGAGAATGATAGGCCCTTGCCAGAGAGTAGCATCAAAGTGGCCACTAAGGGAGGTCCCGGAGATGAGGCAGACAATATTTACTAGCAAAAGGGTCCTGAAAGGGCTGGCAGCCTTAAAGATCAGTAAGGCCCCAGGACCAGATGGGTTGCATCCAAGGATACTCTGGGAATTGGTAGCATAACTGGCAGAGCCCCTGGTAGGTCTGTTCAACAGCTCACTAAGGACAGGGGAAGTTCTAATTTTCTTTAGGGTGGTGGACATGGTTCTACTCCATAAGGGGGAACAGGGAACAAGCAAGGAACTACATACCTGTCATTCTTATCTTGACTGTAGGGAAGCTGATGGAGTCACTGATCAAAGAGGACCATGTGGACTATTTGGAGGGCAATGGTCTCCAGGATAGTAAACAGCATGGATTTGTGGCAGGGAGGTCTTGTCAGACTAGCCTGATAGTTTTCTTTGACTGGGAGATGAGGAAACTAGATATGGACCAGGCTATGGATTTGCTTTACTTCGACTTCAGCAAGACGTTTAACTCAGTGCCTCCCAGATGCTTGCTGAAGAAGATGGAGGATCTGGGAGTGCCCAAGATCATTATAAACTGGATAGGTAACTTGCTAAAAGAGAGGCTGCAGAGGGTAATGGTCAACAGGGTTAAATCAGAAGGGAGGGAGGTAATGAGAGGGGTACCACAGGGATCTGTCCTGGGTCTGGTCCTCTTGAACATGTTCATCAGCAGCATTATTGAGGGAGTCTGGGGCAGGTTGTGTCTCTTTACAGATGACACTAAGCACTGTGGGAGGGTGTATAGTGATGAGGGAATAGAGAAAATGCAAAGAGATTTACAAAAGCTAGAGGGGTGGTCTAGGGTTTGGCAGTTGAAATTCAATGCCAAAAAGAGCAAGGTAATGCACCGAGGGAACAAGAATTCCAAGACAGTGTAATGGATGGGAGGGGTGAGACTCAGTACTACAGCTGAGGAACGAGACTTTGGAGTTATCATTAGCGACACCCTAAAGCAATTGAGTCAGTATAGCAAGGCAAGTAGGATGCTGGGATGTATCGCAAGGGGTATTGATAGCAGGAAAGGAGAGGTAATACTTCCCCTATAAAGATCCTTGGTGAGGCCACACCTGGAGAACTGCACCCAGTTCTGAAGTACTCACCTCGGGAAGGATGGATATAGGCTGGAGATGGTGCAGTGCAGGGATACAAAACTGATTCAGGGCCAATAGGGTAAGTTTTATGAGGAGTGCTTCAAGGCTCTGAACATGTACAGTACTCACTGGAGACCAGAAGCGAGAGAAAGATATGACAGAGACCTTTAAATTCCTAAAAGAAATTAACAAGGTGAACTGAGGGGAACTACAGTATTTAGCTTACATACTAGTTCGCGGTCACATGGACACAAGTGGAATCTAACAGGAGGGAGGTTCAGGAGGGAAGTGAGGAAGTACTATTTTACAAAGGTGGTGGTGGAACCATGGAACAGTCTGCCAGCCAAGGTGGTGGGTGTCATACCCATTAGTGGCTTTAAGCACAGTTGGGACAAATGGAAGGATACAGTGGTTGCAATGGTGGCAGTATCAGGGTTGAGAACGGGTAAATGATGAGGAGGGATAGGACCATGGAGGGACAGTAGGTGCCAGGGCTAAATAGGGAACTCAGACAGACTGGGTGGAGCATTTGTTTTTTTTTTCATCATTGTTTAGGTTTTTATGTTTCTCTGACCATTAAAGAAGCTGAGCTCCAAAACCAATTAGACCTGGGTCTTCTAGAGCTCACAGGTGGAGTTCTGTTAGATATGCTTCACAAATGCCAAAAATGCCACTGTTCAACCTCCTGTCACATTTATGGCCTCAGTTGCATTGCTGCTCCCTAGTCTACTGAATGGTGTAGAATTGTATCCTTGTGTCAGCCGCACACTGAGGTATTCCAGAAAACGTGTTAAACTAGAATGAATCAATCTCATCCCAGTGCCACAGTTCTGATCCCAACTGTCACTAGGAACAGCTCCATGTGGCCTGTGCTCCCAGCCTACCTATCAGCCTTCAATTGATTGGGCTGTACTCTGGCAACTAACGATTTGGCACCATGACATCACATTGGAAGTCTTTGCCTGGCCCATCAGTGCTCCCTCCATATGCTGTTTCAACAGAACACAGAGAAAAAGAAATACATATTTTTAAAAAGTAAACATCCAGAATGGATGATGTGCCTTAGCTTTGACTGGACTAACTGTACTGGTAGAGGACCCTCAGCAGCTACACGGGGGTTGCTGATGCCTAAGGATAGCGCTAACTTTTTGTTCAATGGGCCTATGCAACCAGAGTAGTGTTATGTTTGTGCAGCTGTGATAACTGTTTTGGCCATTTGCACTCTCTATTCCATGGTGAATTGCCATCCTGTAGGGGTACCGATGGCAAGGAACCCTCAAAGATGGTTACACCCCTAGAGGTACCATGGGAAGGATTCCCTTGGCTAAAGGTACCTTAGAAAGGAGCTCCCAAGGAGGGAGGTGTGCCACTGGAGGAGGAGGAGGGAGGACAGTGGGGCAAAGAAAAAAATGCTTCAGAAGGAGGCTGGAAGGAACTACTTATATAGTTCAGGAAGGGAGGGGCCTGGCTGGTTGCTTACTTACTCCATTGAACAACAGGCATAGCCTTCCAATTGATTCCTTAGCTTCCCCCTTAGTTTCCCCTGTCCCTCTGTATGACAGTCACTGGCTCCACAGTTGCATTTTTCTGCCAGCCAAGAAAGTGGGCAAGCACCTACCTTTACAGCCAAAGCCTATAGCACCAATCACAATGCAAACAAGCATGGCTCCAGATAAGGGGAGTACCGACCTGTTCTACTCACCTCATGTTAGGAAATACTCTCCAGAAAAAAATTTTCATGAGTACCAGTACTCACGCAACATCTGTAAATGTACCACACTCCACAGAATAGTGCTTCACAGCATAGCTGGTTATTAAAAAGGAGCAGTTTTGTCTCCCAGATTTATAGCACTTGTACACATCCCAATTTTGTTTTACTCACTATATTTTAAAATTGTTCAGTAAATTATTCTTTCTTGCCAACATTATCTGGAGCATTGTTGGCACCTGATCAATTCTTGTCTGGAAAAAAAACTACTATACATTGTTTTTAAAAATGTACTCCTCACTCCACTCTGTCCAGACATTTCTACACAATGAATTTAGTTTTACTCACCTCACTTTCAAAATGAAGAGTACAGTACTCATCCCAAAAAATGCACATGGACATCTGGTTGGCAGAAAGAGCCACTGGTGCCTGTTGAGTTTTTTGCCAACCAGCAAGGAGACCAGACCATTTCCATGGTTTACGTCACTGAGACTAGTGTTATTCCACTCCTTAGTCAGTGGTGAGTGTGAATACTGGGAAGCAACCCTTCCCCATTAATTTCTCACCAGGAAATTGACCTTGACTGTTTTTTTTTTTTTATCAAACACAGTAAGAAAAGAGGCAGCATGCAGCATGATGTCCTAACCATACCACGCTGTGCTTCCATTCCATGAAACCCAGGTTCTGGAGTGGACTAAGGATGCTGATAACTGTGCAGGTGGCTGGGAAAAGTGCAGCCACTTGCAGTGTGTCCCAGCCTGGGGAAGGTTGGCACCATATTCTGCCACCATAGTGGTCCCCGCAGTGGGCCAGGAGTATGCTCCTCTACATGTGCTCACCCTGTACTTGCAAAAATGCTATGGCATGTAGTGCAATGCCATCTGGTGGTGGGAGGGCAAGGGGTTCGGGGGCACAGCGGAGAAAAATGATGTCTACCAGGATTATTGCACTGACTCTCTCGGGTTCTGTATCCCCTACCTGCATCGCACGTCAGATACTGTTATAAAGGGGAGGGATACCTCCTTGGTGCTCCTGCCGGGGGAGGTGGGGTCAAGCAATGGAGGACATCCTGTCAGAAAAGTGGTCTGTTAGAGCTGGGAGGTTAAGGTTACCAGTATGGAATCCTATTTAGGGGGCATTAACCAGGTGGACAAAAAGCTTTATTGAAAGAAAAAATGGATGAGTCAGTTGAATAACTCTTCTTTTTGTGCTTCCTTCATTTAATCTTCATATAGGTGGTAACATGATGTGAGGGTTCTTATTGCTAAACTAGATTATAATTTTGATTTATAAAGTGCATTTTATTCACAAAATATCTCAAAGCACTTTACAGTCTAATGGGTTAGATATCAGTGGTATGTAAATATAGCAGACCTTGGGAACTCATTAATATCTCCCCTTCCTGCCTACCCTCACACACACAGCCATAGATAGCTGAATGAGAACCTATTTTATGGTGTGAGAATGCTGGCCAGTACACCTGGGTAGCCCTTACTCTCTGTTTATCTGCAAGATCTCCTTGTCCCCTACCATCCATCTTGGGCACTCCAATCTGCCGAGGGAGGCCTCCTTCGAGTTCCCAGGGTCAGGCTGCCGCATTCCAGGGACAGGGCATCCTCGATGGCCACGCCTACCCTATGGAACTCCTTGCCTGGTTATTTAAAGGAGGCTCCCTTGGTAGAAGCCTTTAAAAAGGGCCTGAAGTCATATTTGTTCCAGCAAGCTTTTATTGAATAATTTTCTGAAATAGTTTGTTTTAAGTGGGATAGATAGATTCTGAATACTCCCAGTCAAATTTTATTTGTGTATTTTTTGTACGATTAAAAAAAAATTGTACTGTTTTGTATTGTACAGCACCCAGCATTCTTGGAATTGGGCGCTTTAAGAAATAAAGTATCTATCAATCTGTCTGTCTGTCTGTCTCTATCTTTGAACAGTGCCATAGGTAATTCCACATAGCTAGCCACCATTGATAAGTAGGCTAGAGCTCAGTTTAGCATCTCCCCTGAATGGCAGCTCCTCCAGCAGGGCACCAACACCTAGTACAGCACAGCAGCTGCAGCAGTGGGTATGAGTCATGGCCTGTGGTGTAGGACACATTCTGTCCACAACCTTCTGATGCAGAGATGAGAGTGCTACCAACAACAAAGTCATAAAATATTAGCACAAAAAAATGTGCTGTTCAAACTGAAGTTGGCGGCATTTATGCACAACATTAGTTTTGCATGAAAAACATTTCTTTTATCTAGGGATCGCAAGTAAGAGCAAAACCAAGAACTATAGTAGCAAATTTCATTAACTATTTTTAACAAGATGGTGCCAGAGAAGGTTGGGTGAGAACCCTTCTGTTTGCTTCCTCTACCAATCTTTTGTAATGGCAGTTAATCTTGGCATTTATAATTTAGTTTTTCTAGTCTAAATTTGTGCCTGGCTGTGCTCTTGACGGTTGTGGCCTGAAGTGGCATCTTTGCCATTGGCCGGGTGTGTATGGTGTCTTCTCTTGAGCGGTTGTCCAAGCTTGTGCTCTCCACACTCTGTCTGGTGTCTTTGGCCTGGCTGTTTTCCCCAGCTATGTTTTGTGTTCATGCACTGAATCAGGAACAGTGGTTTGACTGATGGCGCACCCCAGCATAAAGTAGTTTTGAAGGTGCTGACTGAGTGTAGACATTTACTAGGCTTGGAGACTGGATTTTTGCTGTTGCTTTCCCCAAGCTATGTATTCTTGTTGAATGACCAGTCTAGGTTTGGGGAGTGACACCACCCCAGCAGCAGCCTTCAGCAGTTGGTCCAGGAGTGCTGTCTTCCTAGCAGTGATTGCCAGGGCAGGGGGCATAGATTACACTGGTGGCCCAAACGGTGCCCACTTCCCGGAGGAAAAATGACTGAATGGAGAGTCATGAACTCCTGAATGGCCAGGGACGTTTATAGGGCCTTTTTTTAATTTAAGTGTTCATCCTCCTATTCTCTCCCAGCAGCCTTCTGACCAACCCCCCCAGCCCCATCACCCGACTTCTCCTGGACTTACCTCCCCTCAACCACAGGACCTGAGAGGGGTGCCCAGTTGCCAGTATGGAGCTTGCAAGGGGTTGGTCATCGTCCTGCCATTGGGGTTGTTTTCTACTGATTTTTGCACCTGGGCCCATGAACGTGTGAATCGGCATGATGGATGAGCTCTGCTTCCATGGAGACACCTCTGGTGCCCTGCATGTAGTCCCTTCCCTCTACATGTGAGTCACATGCACTGCCACCTGAACAGGTGGCAGACAAGGAGTGAGCCAAGGAAACCTCCCACCCTAAGGTAAGAGAGCAGTCCCACAGACACTCAATCCTCCCTCCCCCTGCCGATCCCTGAGCTACCTAGGTCATTGGCATGGCAGAAGGTGAGGTGTTGAGTGCCTCAGCCCTCCACACAACTGAACCAGCGGGGCCTTGGGTTTTAACGAAATAAGACAATATCTGCTAACATTACATTCTTTTACTTGCACATAAGTTCCCCCAGGACGCATCTGAAAATGAGCTATCAGCTCAGTATTTCTTTCCTGGTAAAACTTTTGAAATAATAAGATATATCTACTACTTATGTACGATGGAGCTTTAAAATTGTTGCATCTCTGCTGCTTTATTAATTATCATATAAAACCACTGAGCGCATCTCATTTACACTGGCATCCAACAGTCTCACATCAGTTACAGTAGTAAATCACACTCCCATTACAAAAAAGAAATAACCAAATAATGTTAATTTTCAAGTCAATACTTTTACTCTAATGTTACATGGAAGTTGCATGTATCTCTGTTGCTTGCAACCCAGGCAACTACTGCCCTATCTCCCTGCTCCCGATCCTTGCAAAGCTTCAAGAGCACCTCATTCTGTTTCAACTTTCCCCTTTCCTCTACTCTCCCTCTTCTTTCAACCCTTACCAGTCTGGCTTTCGTAAGTCCCACTCCAGCTCAACTTCCCTCCTCCAGCTTACTTATTCCATTCTCTCTAGCATGGATCAGGGCCGCATTACATCTGCCATTTTTGTTGATTTGTCCAAAGCCTTCGACACAGTAGCCAGTGATTAATGCGTTCTGAAAGGTGGTGGATAAGTACTCAGAAATACACAATACAGAAATTAATTAACTCTGTATCCCCCCCCCACCACCAATATGCACTGGCATCCCTCAAGGTTATGTTCTTGGACCATTACTCTTCTCAGTCTTCCTGAATGACCCCCCCGACCCCTGCTGCCTACTCTACTGCGTCCATACATATGTACCCAGATGACACATTTCTTGTTGTCTCTGGCTCTTCCCCCACTGATGTCATGCGTTGTACAGAAACCTTAACTGTATCCCCTTGCTGGCCCATCAGGAAATAGTTCAGAAAATGATTCTGCCAATATTCGACTATGAAGACATACAGCCCAATTCTAAAAGCTTGCTGCAAGTTGCTACCAAAGGCAACTTGCGCTAAACACAGTTGTGACATGGACCCTGCACCCTATTCTAGAAGGGGCAGGGTCCCCGCAGCTAAGTCCTGTGACTTGCAACATGCCTATGGCTATGCCAAACTAAGGGCGTACCTGAGGGGAATGTTGCAAATCACACCCCCCTCAGTGAGCGCAAGTGCCCCCCAAAAGCCCCGCATGGCAACAGTGTCCTCCGCAGCTGTGTCCTCCCGCCAGGATCCATTCCCTGAACCAAAATCCCAGGTCCCTACAGTGCCGCAAACAGTACAAAATTAATCACTCCCCATAATCCCTGATAGTCTAGTGGCCCCCCACCCAGCAATGACAGTCCACTCCATGCACCCCCACCCGTCCCCAGCGGGTGACTGGCACAGCCCACCTCTCACCTCTATGGCCAGCTGCCGACTGATCTCCATATGAGCACTTACTGTAAATATGCACTCAATGATTGAATGAACGCATGTTTGAGGGCATGGGGTGTGTGGGCAGCCCTGCAGGGCATGTACTGGTTGGGGGAATGGGGGGCTAGGGGTGTGTGATGCCCTGTGGGCATGTACAGTATGAGGGATCATGGGCGGGGGGAGATGCCCAGGGGGGCACCTACAGCAGTGTTCTGGGCATGGGGAGGTGGTCACATGGCTTGGGTGCGGTCTGCAGGTGGGGCTACACAACGCCCGGAGGGCGTACGTACAGATACACCAGCTAAATGCTGATCTAACTTACCTTGCTGGTTCTCCTCCAGGGGTTGTTGTAGAACCCCGACCTTGGGGACTTTGTTGCTGCCCTACCAGAATTGGGCGCAACTGCTGCCGTACATCCCCTAGCACCATGTCGCATGGGGTTTAGCGCGTAAGTGCTGGTGTAAGTCCACTTTGGTGCAAGTGGCCTGTGGCATGTCGCAGGCCACTTTGTAGAATATCGTATGTTGCAACTCCTGGTGTAATTTGCTACTTGCGCCATTTCTTGTGGCGCAAGTCAGGTTACACCAGGTGTAACCCTTCTAGAATTGGGCCCATAGTCTACAGTGCAGGCCCCTAGTCCACCCTAGCCTGAATGGATACCCTATTTCACTCCTTCTGCCATTTTGGTCTAGACTATCTGCCCCGTCCCCATCACTGCAACCTCTATACCTCTCTCTCTTCCCCCCTCTTGAAGCCAGATGCCTCGCCCACTGCTCCTCCTTTGTCAGACAGAAAATACTTGTTGGGCTCTCTCCCCTCCTACCTCACCTCTATTCTCTCCACACACACACGTACACACACACCCACCCACCTACTCCCTCTGCAACTCTGGTTTCCAGTCCCTTCCTGTCCCTTCCAGGTCAATCTCTGCTGGTCAGGCTGCTTTCTCCTATCATTTCCCTAAACTCTGGAACTCCCTTCTTCCTATCTGCTCTGTTCCCTCCCACCATTCTCTAGCCTCTCTTCTTCTCAGTCTCATCTCCCCTTCCTGCAACTGCACCTGACCTCTCACTTCAATGTCACGTATATCCCCCTTGACCCCTCCTCTATTCAATCCCACACTCCCCTCTGCTCTTTCCTCCATTTTGGTTCCTCACATCAACCCCTTCACTTTCCCCTTTCCTCTCCTACAATCAAGCCACCCGCAGCTTCCCCCTCCCTCCATCTCTCCCTCCTTTACATCTAGCACACCTCACTACCTTGGATGTACCCCCTTCCCCTCTGTCATTCTTTCATCTCGCTTCTCTTCTCTCCGGCCTTGTAAAACTCTGCTACAACATCCTTCCCCTCCTGGTCAATTGTAAATCACAAAGCACTTTACTTTATTGAATCTTATACTGTTATCTTTCTGTTTTGCATTTCACTGCTGTTGCATTAAGTAACTGTACAGGAAGTAACTGTGGACATACTGTATAACGCTTTTATTTCAGTGCACCTTGTATTCCGCGTGGTCCAGGTCCATGGACAGTTCAGCGTAAACTTATATTAGCGCTGTGACCAGCATCTGAGTCGTTTTCCAAGAGTCGTTTCCCAAGAGAACCTTGGACTGCTGAACGCCAAATATATAGAGTCTGACTGTTTTATAAATAAGTTTTTCTTACCAGAAAACTTGCAGACTACTGGCACAATTTTTCTTTCACAAGTGCTTAGCATGCTGCATAGCAATGGACTGCAATGAACACAAAGCGGCATCTTCAGGAGTCCTAAACTTGAGGCGCAAGCAAAAAAAATGCATTTAGCAGGTAACTGACTTTTCTTGTTAAATTTCAACCACTGTGCTGTGAAAGCGAAGCACTGAGAATGAGAGAAATCAGTGCTCTTCAACTTTTGGCTCTCACAGGGCACTGTGATTTACAAACAACAAAGCTGTTTAAAACAAACCATTGGTACCTCTGAAACACACAGTATTGTGCGCTATAAATGAAAGGTGAACTTTTTTTTTTTTTAGCTGTAACATTTAATCAGCTGTAAACTTATATCCGTGGGAAGTATCTGACCTGCGAATAAAGCGTAAATTAATTTACAGCGAAATAAAGGGGTTATACAGTATTGTTTCATATTGTGCTTGTGCCTAATTGTTATCTGTTACTGTAATCTGATCATAGTAGGGAAATGGGGGGGGGCTTGAAAAATTCAAAATGATTTCTCTGTGTATAATCTCTTGTTTTATTTATAAAGTCCCCATGAATAAATAAATAAGTAAAATAAAAGATTATACAACAGAGAAATCATTTTAAATTTTTCAAGGCCCCCCCCCATTTCCCTATTGTGTACCAAGAGCCTCCTGGAGGGGGCTGAAGAATTTCCTATAAGAACATTGTTCCATTGCCTACCATACCCATGTTGTACACATTGTAATCTGATCATACCTGTTGTGTTATATTTTGTATATTTTTCCTGAGCCTCCTTTTCCCCCTCCCCCCCCAGGACGCATCTGGAAACGAGATGCTACCTAGCTCAGTATGGCGTTCCTGGTAAAACTTTTGAAAGAAAGAAAAAAATTCACTTTTTTGTCTGTGTTGTGCTTCATGCAATCCTCAGTCCTGTTTCTGTTCTGTACATAACCTCTCTCTGGTCATGCCTGAAAGCAGGCATTGTATATCTAGCACACTTACCAAGTAAATAAAAACTTAATGAATGAATTAATTAATGTAACAGAATAAAACTGTGGGACATGATCACTGAGAAGATGACTCTAAAGAACTTTGAACTGTTTTTTATTAACATATGTGTCTCTAAAAGGACGTTTGTTTTTTCATTTTTTTATGTTTCTAATCTGTTTATGTATTCATTAGGGGTATGTGAACCTCCCAAAGGTCGACCTTGCAAACATGAACTGTGCATGTAGGTTAAGTCTGATAAAGTTCTCTTACTGATGAACTAGGTTCAACTATTGAAAACCACTGGAGAATGAGTATAAAATGCAATTATCTAATGTACAGGGCCAATGTAGCACTCAACACAGCAGGATGACATAGTGGCCCTCACTAAAGGCCCCTGGTTCCAATAAATATGTTGTTTCTATTTTGTTTATTATTTTTATATGATGTCACAAAAATGCTGCCTAGCAGTGGAGGGGCCCCAGCAAGTTGACAGCTGGCCACTGCACAGAACACACTACATTACCACAGCTCAGGAGGAACATCACTAAGCTGAGAGCGCGAAGACTGGGAGAATTTTTTTTTTGCTAGGATGACACAAAAGTGCAGATTGGTAGTGGCCAGGCTCTGGCAAGCCGACACGCAGGTGCAGCACACTGCCCTAGCTGCAGGCCTGAGGGGACTTTGTTGTACTGTGCACACAGATTAATCTTAATAACACTGCAGTCGCTGAAACAAAAGGTAGCAGCCCTCCTTATTCTTGTAGTTTACAATATAAAAAGTACTTTTTGTTGTGAACATATTATTATAATACTATGATAGTGTTTTATTAATATAAAGTGAACCTCTAAAACAGCATCTGAAGTTCATTTGGGAGTCCAACCTTGAATATGTAAATCCTTCTCAGAATGCCCAATTTATGCTTTGAATTGAAAACCAATATAGAATCAGCCTGATGGCCCAGTAGGTAGTGCTGCATGCTCCCATACAGGCAACACAGGTTCAGAAGCGAGCACAGAAAGCCAGTCAGAGGGCCCAAGAGCTAGGAAGGGGCTGCCACCCAGCAGTGCTCCCAGTCGGAGAAGAAGGGTGTCGGGATCTGCCACACCAGCGACTCTTGTGGTGGGCCAGGGAGCTTGGCTTCTCTGCAGAGGCATGCTGGTTGTGTGCAAAGCCTGATGGGACAGGCCTGACATCAGGGAAGGTAGACAGAGCAGGATAAATGTGAAAATCGAACATCCCACTGGCAGGATGAATCCCCTACTCACTCCAGAACCCGCACCACTGACTGGGCACTGTCTCATCTGGATATGGTAACCAGGGATAGTGAGGAAGGTCCTCTTTCCCCTGGCCCCACTATGAGGGGCAGCTGATGGGGGAACTCAGAGCCAGGTAAGTCCCAGGAATGGTATGTGATGGATTTGGGTGAGCAGAGGGCAGATGGAGGCTGACAGAGTAAGCGGGCATAAAAATTAGGATTAAAAAAAAAAACAGCATAGAGCTCCAGACCTGCTCTCACAAGAACCAGGAATTGTCAATGTTCCATGAAAACAGTATATGAGAAGCTATATATATGTAAATCCTTCTCAGAACATCCAATTTATGCTCTGAGTTGAAAACCAATATAGCATAATAATAATAAATTTATTTGCTATAGCGCTTTTCAAACATCAAAGTGCTGCACAATCAAGTAAAATAAAACACAATAAATACAGATAAAATAAATGGAATTCAGGGTAAGCTATTCCCCACAAAAAAGTATTTAGTGCCTGCTTAAAGCACCCCACAGTCCTGCACTCCCAAAGCTGACGGGGCAGAGAATTCCAGAGGGTAGGTGCCACAAACCCAAAGGCACGCTCACCAGATGACGTTAAACTTACCCTTGAAATCTCCAGCAACCCCTCATCAGCCAAGCGGATCTGTCACAGAGGGGTGTAAGGAACCAGGGACTCTTTCAAGTAGTCAGGACCCTGTCCATGTAGGGCTTTGTAAGTCAATAGACTTACCTTAAAGGTGATCCGCCACTGAATAGGCAGCCAGTGCAGATCGTGCAGCACCAGGGTGATATGCGTCCTCCTAGAAACCCCAGTCAACAAATGTGCTGCAGCGTTCTGCACTAGCTGCAGGTGGTGAATATCAACCCCAGGAAGCCCTAGGTAGAGGGAGTTGCAGTAGTCAAGGCGTGATGTCACAAAAGCGTGGACCAGAACGGGCAGGTCACTGGATGGAACAAGGTGCTTGATCCTAGCAATGTTCCTAAGATGGTAAAAGGCCAGCTTGATGACTGCCAACACCTGATAACGAAGGGTCAGGCCATCATCAAGTACCACTCCTAGGTCACGCACCCATTCAGAGGTGAGAATCTGTGCCCCCCACCCGGACTAAACTGGAGGGGAGCTCAGTGCTCAACCTCTCTGTCCTATGACTCAGATCCACTACCAAAACCTCAGCCTTTCCTGGGTTCAACTTTAAGCCACTGGCACTCATCCAATCTTGGATTTCTACGAGACAGCTGTTCAGTACTGGGACAGCACTAACCTGGTCTGGGGCAAAAGATAGGTAGAGCTGGGTGTCATTAGCATAGCAGTGAAACCTTTGCCCATACTGTCTTACAATGTCTCCAAGGGGCAGCATGTACACTGCAAATAACATGGGGGGCAATACGGAGCCCTGAGGAACCCCACAAGGCAGAGAGAAAGCCTCAGAAGAAAAAATACCCGAGACAACCTTCTGCATTCTACCGGCGAGGAAAGATGTAAACCATCTGAGAACTGCCCCCAACAGCCCACAGATGGTCCTCCAATGCTCAAACAGAACCCCATGATCCACAGTGTCAAAGGCTGATGATAAATCCAGGAGAACCAAGATAGAACAGTGTCTCCAATCTCTCGCCATCAGGAGATCACTGAGCACCCGAACCAGAGCAGTCTCAGTACTATGCCTCTTACGAAAACCCGATTGGAGAGGTTCGTATAAATTGTGGATGGCTAAATGGTTCTCCATTTGAGCTGCCACAACTTTCTCAATAATCTTTCCCACAAAAGGAAGATTAGAGATAGGCCTGTAGTTTGCTAGGTTCTCTAGGTCTAAAGAAGCTTTCTTCAGGAGGGGTGTCACCACCCCCACCTTCAGGGAGCTAGGAAACTCACCCGAGTCCAAAGAGCACCGGACGATCCGAGCTAAAACTGGGCCTATGATGTCATTACAACCCAAAATCAGGGAGTTAGGGCCTGGATCTAAACTACAGCAAGTGGGATGCATCCCCTGGATAACCCTCATAATATCCACGAACTCTGGCAGATCAAAGGTACTCCAGGAAGCTCTGTGACAGGACACCGACTAACAGCATCCCCCATAGAGTGAAGTTGGCGGCACTCCTGCCTGATGTCAGCCACCTTATTTGCAAAGGAATGAGTGATCTCATCATACTCATTTTGTGAAAAGACTCGATGGAACTGCTGACAGACTGGGTTGCACAGCCTGTCAACAGTTCTGAAGAGTTGAGCGGGATGGTTCCGTGTAACAGTAATTTCCCTGGACAGGAATTCTGCCTTCTCACGGGAAATTTCTGTTTGATAGAATTTATAATGTTCCAACAAAATAAGGTGGTCGGTATCTAAGGCTGTCCTCCACCAGTGACGCACTAACCTATGCCCCTGTCTCCACAACTCCCTTAGAGTCCCATCAAACCATGGGACCCCAGGGCGAAGTGGGAGGGGGCCAACTCAGACAGAAGCAATCAGATTAAGAACTGAAGAAACAGTCCTATTATAGGCCATAACTAACTGCTCAGGATCTGTGCCAGTCTCGTCCAATAGCGAGAGGTCAATTACCGCCATCAGATCTTCATGGACCACATCCCGCAAAGAGCAGCTACTGACCATCTCCACAGGGGCCGACCTACCCAGGGGGGCTGAAAAATTGAACCCAACGTTGTAGTGGTCAGACCAACTGACAGGTTCCACCACCAAGTCGGAGGCCTCGACCCCCAGGAGGAAGACCAAATCAAGGGAGTGACCACCATGGTGAGTAGCTGAGGAAATAACCTGTGTGAAGCCCAGAGTTGTCATCACCTGGAGGAAGTGATGACCAAAAAGCGAGGAGTCGTCGTCAACCCAGGCATTGAAATCACCAAGAACCATCAGTCTGGGTGACTCCAATGCCATGTCGGCGGCGAAGTCTGCTACCTCCTGCAGGAACAGCTTCTCATCACCTGGTAGACGGTAGATGAGAGCTATCCTGCACCCCACACCAGTTACTACAGTACACTCAAACGACCTGGCCTCCTCAACTGGTACACCAGTTAGGCTCAATTCAGTCTTGAAACAGACCTCGACCCCCCGCGGTCCAATCTCAGGCGATATATATCAGAGTACCCGGTGGGGATAGCTGCCTTCAAAACAGGGGCAGCATTCCCATCTAACCAGGTCTCAGTAGTGCAAGCCAAATCTGCTGAACCAACAAAATCTGCAATCACAGTAGTCTTGTTGCAAACAAATCTGGCATTGCATAACAGCGCCCATGTTGGACGAGGTTGGCAAGCCGTCTCAACTACTTGCCTTCCAGAAACGGAGGTGCCCTTGGGTATGGGAAGCAGAACAGGATCACCACATTCCAGACACCATTTTGCCCCAGCCCGATGACCCAGTAGGTAGTGCTGCATGCTCCCATACAGGCAACACAGGTTCAGAAGTGAGCCCGGAAAGCCAGTCAGAGGGCCCAAGAGCTAGGAAGGGGCTGCCACCCAGCAGTGCTCCCAGTCGGAGAAGAAGGGTGTTGGGATCTGCCACACCAGCAACTCTTGTGGTGGGCCAGGGAGCTTGGCTTCTCTGCAGAGGCATGCTAGTTGTGTGCAAAGCCTGACGGGACTGGCCTGACATCAGGGAAGGTAGACAGAGCAGGATAAATGTGAAAATCGAACATCCCACTGGCAGGATGAATCCCCTACTCACTCCAGAACCCGCACCACTGACTGGGCACTGTCTCATCTGGATATGGTAACCAGGGATAGTGAGGAAGGTCCTCTTTCCCCTGGCCCCACTATGCGGGGCAGCTGATGGGGAACTTAGAGCCAGGTAAGTCCCAGGAATGGTATGTGATGGATTTGGGTGAGCAGAGGGCAGATGGAGGCTGGCAGAGTAAGAGGGCATAAAAATCAGGATTAAAAAAAACAAAAAAACAGTATAGTGCTCCAGGCCTGCTCTCACAAGAACCAGGAATTGTCAATGTTCCATGAAAACAGTATATGAGAAGCTGGTTAAAAACACCAGATCTGCTCTCCCCAGTACTGTGCACTGTAAAGTTCACAAAACTGTTCACCAAAACCAACTGGTGCCACCAGCTCCCTCCAAATGTATTTTATGTAACTTCTCCAGTCTCACCAGGCAGTAATCCAAAATCCCTATTATCTGATGGAAAAAGACTGGGCCAGAAGGCTTCAGCAAATCTCTGCAGCCAAGATCCAATCTGAAAACAGAGTAGCTTCCCAAATAGTGCAGCTCTATAGAAACACATTCACTAAAAATACCACCTACAGCTTAACCTGGTTCTGTAAGTCAGTTTCCATCTGTACACATGTTCCTCTTCCCTTTCCCCGGGTCAAACCTGGAAATGAGCCACAGCTCAGTGTGTCTCTCTCTCTCGGTCACCAACTTTCAAACAAAAATTAAAAAATAAAATAAACTGCTGTTGAGCTGTAAATTGCTCATTTTGTCTTTTGGTTGGGGATAAATTCTCAAGCCACAAAGACATTATGTTTGACATAGCTTGCCATGCTATGGTTCAGAAAATGATCCTGCCAGTTATCGACTACGGGGATGTAGTCTACAGTGCTGCCCCCAAGTCCAGCCTGACCAGACCGGACTCACTCTTCCACTCCTTTTGTCATTTTGCCCTCGATTGTCCCTACTCCCTACTCCACTCATCACTGTGCCCTATATCCATTGCTGGGCTTCTCCTCACTGCAGAATCACCACCTTACACACTACATTCTTTTCATAGCTAAGTTCTGGTCCCAGTCACTGCCCCCTATCACTCCTTGGCACTTTCTGCCACTCCTCCTGCAGCTTTCTTACTCAGAGACTATGATGCTAGACTCTTGACTATCCCACATATGTCCTCCACTGCAGGGCAGTCAGCCTTCCATTACCATATGCCTAAGCTGTGGAACTCCCTCCTGGTGGATATTCGGCACGCTGCCTCCGCTCGGTATGTCCATGCTCGACTCTCTGATCACTTCTCCTCCACTTGCACATGCGTATAACTAAAAGCTGCTCCTAGTCCTCCTCCTCCTCTGCTGTAGTTATTGCTCAGTACTGTAATTGCTCATGTGTATTGCATTGTATTCCTGCACTGTTCTTATGCACGTTGCTGTATGTACCGCACCTAAACCTCTGTTCCTTTCTTGTTTCCAGATCTGCATAGGCTGTGCTTGCACATTTGTTTATTATTATTATTGTCCACCTACCACGGTTTAACTGAATTGTATCTTAGTGTACTGTATAACAGCATTGTATCTTGTGTACTATATCTAGTGTATTGTATTGTACTCCCAACTCCCCTTCCCTCCAGGACGCTCATGGAATCGAGCAGTACTCTGCTCAGTGTGCCTTTCTGATAAAACTCTTAAATAAATAAAGTATATGTTCATGCTCTCATTAGAGAAGAATGACCAAGCTGGTTCAACATCTGGTATAAGGGTCAAACATTCCCTTTTCACCTTGCTGAGCTCCTGGTGGAGCTTCTCTGGGTCTGTCTTGCTCTATTATTTTTAACTTGATGTACTGTATTCAGGTTGCCCCTTAGTGGTTTTGTTTCTCCAGATGCAGTAGCTTGGTCTGTGGTCACTCAAAAAGTATGAGTATGTCCTAGAACTTACTTTGCTACTAGGTCTGTTTGGAGGGACACAGTCAATGCACGTGCCCTTGGTTTTAGTGTTGAGCTTTGTTGTCATGTTGACTAATTTCCTTAGTTTCTAGAGGCCCAGTCTTCTGTGGCTCATTCTGATGTATTAAGCCAGTCCATATTAAAGTTTCCCAGCATGATAATCTCAGAAATGATTTCTGGTATATTGTATGGCACAGATTTGGGGATGCTCGGAGGTCTGTAACTACAACAGAAATGTAGACAGATACTGCGTAGAGTTATTTTAAGGACTAACATTCCCGGTGTTTGAAAAACTTGAAAGGGGATGTTCAGATTTTAAGTTGCACGTAGAAGGCTAGTTCCTGATCTTTACCATATTCATCTATCTTGTCGGATGATAATGTACGCATGCACTAAGATCTTGAGATACTGGACCGAGGTCAATTCTCCATGTGGGTTTGTATATAAGGATTATGCTGTGTAACCCAGATTCTGAGCATATCCAGTTTTGACAGTAGGCTTCTAATATTCAGCCCTACAATAAATAGCCCCTGTGGTTACATTTATTTATTTTATTTATTTATTAGAACATCAGTTTAACAACCTTTGAGCCAGAGGCACCTTGTCACAGAGAGGACAAAACAGTGCAAGAAACAAACATCAGGGCAGACAAAAAATCAGAGTACATTTAGGCAAAAATACAGGCATACGTCAAACACAGTATATAACAGGCTTACATGGTGACGTGCGGAGATGAGTAGGTGCTACAGAGGACTTCAGGTTCAACACAGTTCTCCTTTAAGTATCCAGGAGGTTGGCACATGCATATAGACTATTCTGTTAAACTGCATACAGTCATAGCCCTGCCGGGGTGTAGTTTACTGATTTGTGAAGCAGTTTGAGATACTTTGTGTTTGAAAGAGTCTGTGTAACCAAAATTCTGTTCTGTTCTGTTCTGTTCTGTTCTGTTCTGTTCTGTTCTGTTCTGTTCTGTTCTATTCTTTTCTATTGGAGGAGTGAGTAGGGCTAGCACAGTAGAGTGCTGAACCAGAATTTGTCAAGGAAGGCAGCATAGTGCAGACAGTACCATGAATCAAGGGAGGAATAGGAGACATTAAAGGAAACAGTGGTGAGAATGGGTAGGGCAGTCAAGTCCAAAATGACAGAAGGGATATATAAGGGCATCCAGTCCAGTAAGGAGTGATTTACAAGTAGCACTATATACTATAGTCAAACACACAGTCACATTTAGCATTATTTTAATTTATAAATGCCTTTAGGATTTTAAATGAAATAAGGGCCTTTGTATTAGTCCTTTATTTGTATAGTAATAATACTGAAATTAACTGTTTGTATAGCAATAGTAATTAACTCTCCCAACCAATCCTTATTCTACTAATAAAGAACTGCTAAAGTACATCTGTACTTATTGCTTAAGTGGTGCCAGGGCCACCCAAACTGCCTAGCAGTAGCACATTGTATTACCCTGAGGGTAACCCAAGTTTAGGAGTGGGCTTGGGTCTCTCCTGTTTTTTGGTCCCAGGATTGAGGTGCTACTATATCTTCTGGTCAGGGAAAGAAGTGCCCCAGTTCTGCTCCTACAGCGACCCTTGTGCTGGACCAAGGAGGAAGTTTCCAACCTCTTCCACAGGACCACTGCAGCCTATGATGGACATTGTTGTATGGTTGCCATGAATTCAACTAAAGAGGCTGAGATAGGACAGCCAGTAGGCATCCCCTGTCAAGAGGACTAGGAGATTGTGGGGGTGTATCAGAAGAGCCATGACCAGCAGAACCAGGGCAGTAATCCTGTCCCATTTACAAGGCCCTGGTCATGCCCCAACTGGAACACTGCATGCAGTTCTGCTCTCCTCTATACAAAACAGTCAATGAGGCCATCCGTGTAATGCAGGGTCAACAACATGATCAGCACTATGTTGGACAAAAGCTGTGAGGAGAGGCTGGAGGCCCTTAACAACATGGTCACCTTGGAGAGAAGAAGGCTGAACAGGGACTTGATCTCAGTCTTCCACATCCTCAAGGTTATTGACAAGACTGAACAGTCAAAGATGTTTACACACTATATATATAGAGATGGTATAGTACAGAAAAAGGCTAAGAGTCTTCAAGTCTGCCCTGTTATTCCTACCTAGAATTCTTCAGTCCTTTCAGAGTTTCCTGACCTCCCCCCTTGTGCTTCTAATCACCCCCTTGTACATATCCTACTGGGTTCTGAACCATAAGATAGTTCTAGAATTAATCAAATTACTGAGTAGTTTGTTGCACCAACCCACCACCCTCTCCATAAAGAAGTATTTCCTTAAGTCCTTCATGAAGTCCCTGCCCCCACTAGTTTGAGTTTAAGGCCCCTGGTGGTTGTGTCACTCCTTCATTTAAATCAATTTGAGGAGTCCACCCTGGTGTGTCCCTGGATGTATCTGTAGGTTTCTATCATGCCCTCTTTCTCATGTCCTCTAATGAGTACATGTTTAAGCTATCTACTCTTTCCTAATAGGTGCTGCCTTGCAGCCCCTGGATCATTTCTAATAGTGACAATATCGGATGTCCTGTGGACACCAGATTGACAACGATATTGTGTGCAGCAGCAGGACACAGCAACACACCCTGAAACTCAGGGGTGGTAAATTCAGAGGTAATGTTAGGAAGTACTTCTTCCAGAATGGTGAACCTACAGAACAGCCTACTATCAAAAACAGTAGACAGGAGACATTACAGATATTCAAGGTAAGTCTGAACAAATTTCTGTTTACCAAGGGTTTACCCAAAATGCTGAGTAACAGAGCAGGTAAAGCATCCCTATGGATTGATTTGTGTTTGTACAACATAGATAGAGAGCTACATAGTTTATAAATGCCTTTCCAATGCTCAAGACGCATTACAAAAACAATAACTATCACAGGCAAAGGGATAGTTGATTTTTAACAATAAAAGCAAAATAACTTGCAACTAATAAACAATTTGTCAATCTAAAAAAGCCATGTGAAACAGTGGGAACAGATCAAATATATCTAGGAAGAGAGGGGCAGCCACCCCACAGGCTCAGTCACCAGCAGATTTCATTCATGATCTAGGGACAGCTAGTAGCCCCTTATTCTTGGAACACAACTCCTAAGAAATAGTGCTATGCACTGTGCCGGCACTAGAGTGGGTTGGCAAAAGATCATGGGGTACTAGAGGCCAGTTCATTCAGAGCCTTGTAGGTTAAAAACAAAACCTTAAATGCTATCTGCCACCTAACAGGCAACCAATGCAGCTTGATTTCAACCCTGCTTGAGCAGTGGGGGGACAGATGTGATAAACACAGAGTCCCTTCTATCCTTAATTTATTATATTACTATGCACAAATTGGGGATAAAACTACTGTTCCCAACCACCAGCATAACAGTTGCCAGAACATTCACCACAAAGTTTGGTTGACAGGGCTTGGAGGGCTTGAGTGGGGGGGGGGGTGCCAAGAAGAGGAAAAACCCCTATGAAAAAGTGGAGGTAGCATAGCGCAGGGCATCCAAGATGGTCTAGGTGTTAGGGCAAGTCTTATGTGGAGAGGCTGCAAGACTTGTTACACGTACACTCTCGAGAAAAGAAGTGAAGTGTGGGGGGGCACGACAGAAACATACAAGTACCTGCAAGGGACAAACAGGGAGGATGCCAAAGAACTCTTCTTCCTGAGCTCAAACAAGGGGACCAGAGGGCACTCACAAAAACTAGCAGGAGGGAGGTTCAAGAAAGACGTCCACAAGGACTTTTTTCATGGAAAGCGTGGTGGACAAGTCATGGAACAAGCTGCTGGAAGAAGGGGTAAAGGCCAAATCAGTAGGCAGCTTCATGCAGGGATAGGACATGCATATGGGCACAGTCAGATGGGGATGAGACAAAAATTAAGCATCAAGATGGCCACCACAGCCTTTGCAGAGTAGTTTGGTATGGTGGGCAGGCCAGATGGTCTGGTAGGACTTTTTCTACTTGCAATGTCTATATATCTATGTATATGAAAAAATGCAAGCAACTCAGCTGAACATAATTGCCCATTTTTAAACCTCTTTTCACTTAATTCCTGATATAGTGTGCAATACTGTTTCTATGGGGAGGCCATGGGTGTTTTCATAAGCTTAGGGGAAGCTCAGTATGAAACTGTTTGATCTAATAAATCAAACAGATTGGATATGTATTCTCACAGTCTCTTTTACAGATCCTATGCACTGTTCTTGAAGACTGGCTCTGAGCATGACCCCCCCGAAGTGTTCTGAATGCCCTAGTAAACCAGTGTCATGCTTGCTCTGTGTCAGCAACATTGTCAAGGGTTGTAGAGAAATTGTTTACAACCTGCTGGCTTTGCTTGTTCTGGGCATAAGAGAAGTACTATGAAACCCAGAGCTAAACGCCAGAGAACTGAGAATAAATGTCAAAGACAGAGCATGGAAAGCTGTTGAAATCACCCACAGATCATTGTTAGTTATAGAACACTTCCCGACTCTGCAAGTGAATTATGTCTGAGTATCTCAGAAATTACAGCAAGTAGCTAATGTGATTAGAAACTGTTTGTCTTGTCACTGATTAAATATTTTAAATTAATTAAAACTGTAGCTGTATCTGTTGTACATATCCTTCAGTAATGTGGACAGCAGATGCAATGTTCATGTGCACAACTGAATTACCATAAAAAGCTCAGCCTGGCTTTGCCAGGCTGCCCCCCCCCCCCGCCTTTCTCCAGCAGGTGGGTTGCAAATTTTATTTTGCTCCACCCCCTTACTAGGCCATTTGGTGGGGAGTGAATAGAATGACTGCAGCTGTGAGCAGGCAGATGAATTAGGCAGCCTGAGGCAGTAGGACCCTGGGGCCTTAGCAGGACTTTTATTCAACTCTGGTTCTTTCTTTTTTATTAGCATCTGTGTGTTGCATATTTATAACTCTTGTGATGCTCTACAAATATTTTGGACTGTATGGATGTTGGTGCTTAGCTACTGTAGGACCTCATACATACCAGCAGTGTATGGATGTACAATATGTAAGAACGAATGTAAGCAAACACTCTGAACAGCAAGGGTCAGTGTTAACAAAATGCTGCCATAACAAAATGACTCATTTATGAGAAATGTGCCATTCCGGGCAAGAGACAGGTTTTACAGTTGAGAACTTGTCTCTCTGTAGTTTTGTTCTAAGTCTGGACAGTGGTTATATAAGAATGGGCCTGTTATTTAATGCTATTGCTTTCCTCACTATGGGACCTATGCACTAAGGAATTCCAGCCCTATGAGGCATGATATGTGGCACAGAGAGCCAGGACATGCACATCTCAGATGACCAGCGGATGCACTAATGATGGTCACCCACTGTGCAACCCCACCCAAGGCTGCCCACGTTGGATCCTGCACAACTGTGTGGCCTGTCTGGGCATGGGTCAGAGAGTGGGCATGCCTGTCTTGGGCCAGAGGGGCATGACATGCACAATGCACAATATGCTCCACCAGGCCAGTGGGGGGAGCTATGTTATGCCAGCCAGAGGGCTGCTATAACAGGTATGCATTCCCCAACCAGTGTCCCCACGGCCACATGGCACCCCCAGCCATGTACCTCATCCTCCTACATGCAACTGAGGGCTGGGGGATGGGTGATGACTGTGTGGCACAATTGGTAACAATATGAAAAACAAAGGTTGGCAGTAGGGGACATAGCAGTCATTATGCAAGCCACCACGTCCCATGATCCATTGTTGGGCCAGTGGTGGCTTCCAATTCGAAGCCCATGGTCTGGTTCAAGCCTGTTCCCCCAACTGGCCCTGCCCCATGTGCTTACCTATGCAACCTCAAATAAAGCTGGTCAGGGTTTATATATCCTGGACCCCACACATCAGGTGGGGGCCAAGGCTTACACCCTTTGAATGAGGTGAAAAATGTACACTAAACCACACCCCAAACTCTGTCCCTCATTCCACCCCTTTTCCATGACTTGAGTGTATTGCTCCTCCTCCAAAGTAATTTCTAACATCAGAGAAGACTTTAAAAGTGATAGGAAATCATTTTTATACTATTTTGCATTTATTTATTTAATTCTTTATTACTTGCTAAATAAAAAGAAATAACTGAAATACATATGGTGAGCTAGTCTGTTGTTTCCAATCTTCTAGACTGTCTGTTTAGTGCCGTGATTAGGATTAGGCACTCCCTAATGCATTGTTTAATTTCTTTTATACTGAGGCTGCTGAGGTGGAGCATTCCTAGGTGTAAAGCATAGCCATTAAAACCATTAGCAGTAAATCAACCTCATTTTTTCCACGCTGCATTTTAAGTATGGTCTTTTACTGCTGTTAGAGGAAACAGTTTCTATATCTTTATATGCTCTTCTGTGTTCCTTTTTGTTTGTTTGAAAGCCAGTGAAAAGCTATTTTAATTAAGGTATTGGGCTCACGTGTAACTGGCAGCACCCTAAATATATACATGAATGAGTCTGTTCAGTATTCCTACTACACTGCAGCCATTTGTAGAACATTGTGATGTCATAGAGGAACAAGCTGTGACTCTCTCAGTGTATTAGGCACAGCTTCTTCCTCAATAACATCACAGTGTTCTAAAAATGGCTGCAAAGTAGTATTACTGTTAAACAGACCAAGTCATCTATATCGCAGGGGTGCTGCCAGCTACAGATGAACCCAATATCTCATGTAAAAGAGCTTCCTTTTCATTGCCTTTCAAAATGGACACTGGGCATGAATGTGTCCCTTTAAGTGACTAGCTCAAGGCCACACAATATGTAAGTGGAGGTTGTGGGAATCAAACCCAGCTGGCTGAACCAAACTTGTTCACAGCTTTTTTCTGTACCTCAGTTATACACCCTCCTGTTTTCCTTTTCATGTCAGTCTTGCATTCTGATATGCTTTGACCAATTTTTGATAAATTAATAATCTATGTTTGTGGTACTCTCAAGTCTGCACTGTGTTTCCTTTACCTCAGCAGAATTTGGCACAAATAAAAAGGAACAACTGAGAGCATAGGAATGCATAAAAATGGTTTCTTGTCACAGCAGTAAAGGACCATACTTAAAATGCAGAGTGGAAAAGATTAGGTTGATTTACTGCTAATGGTCTTAATTGCCATACTTTACACCTCCCAGACTAACTGGTTTTACAAAGGTCTGTATGGCAGCAGAACTTCTCTGTAACATGCATGAGCTGCTTAAACAGTGAATGATTTGATACAATCAGTTTTTAAGAGAATGTGAGCACTCAGACTGGCCCAAAAATCCAACTATGTATAAATAAAACCAGATAACAAGACAAGTACACTAAGAACAGATTATCCAGTCTAAACAAGGACAGGTGGCAACCCCTATGGGGCCGGGTATTGGTGCATAGTTGCATGGCCCAATACACACCCATGCCAGCATGTGCCAGGTCCATTAATGCATAGGACCCTCAGTAAACTGACTGTAGAATTACTCTTACTCTATTCCTCAAGGGTAAGACCCAGCTGGAGGAGATAGTCAAAACAGACTGTAAAAGAATAGAATAGGGTGCTGCCTGGTGGCATGGAGAGCCAAAGTGTTGAATAACTTACCTCCTGACATACCGGCAACTCATGTTCAGTAGCAAGCACGGGTTACCGTGGGTCAGTAGGGTGTGAGAGGGTCAAGCATACTAGACACTGTTATCTTCTCCCAGGGGTGAATTGCCAGCTGTCTCAGCCTCTGACTGCCACTGGTGGAGACCCAGTGGTAGTGCAGGTTAGCAAGCGGCTCAAAGGGTGGAGCCATGGTTCTGTAGGATATGTGTGCCTTCACATGCACATACTAAGATGTCGCCACGGCAGGGGTCAGTGGGAGGAAACAGAAAAGTGGGGAGAGCAGGCTTAAGGAAGCCCTGCCCATTTCCCTAGGACCAGCACCACTACTCGACTGCCAGGCGAGATTTGTTGACTAGGGGGAAGGATAGCACCCCCTCCTCAGGGTCAGATTTAGAGTCTGGGGGCCCCCCAGCAGGATTAATGAAGCCATGGGGCCCCCAACTTGGTCCATCTTCACCCCCTGTGCTTGACTGTAGTCCTTAAGTGTAATATGTTATTTTAGTTTTACTACAACCAGTGGTATATTCATATTTTTAGGGAGAAAGAGCAGTGTTTACTCTTTGGTGCTGTTTTTCCCATCCCATTCATTGCTGCCCATCTTCCTCTTATTGGCTGGGTTATAGCTTCATGAGACATTTCATGACATCATGAAGTCGCATTAGAAGGGGCAGCACAGACTTTTATTTCTGTTTTAAGAAGATTAAAAAAACAGAAAATTAATATGGTAAATTGCTCTGGTTGGGGACCCCACATGAGCAGGGGGGCCCTCAGCAACTGTAGGGTTCCCTTGTGCCTCAAACTGGCTATGCCCCTCCTGGCCCTATCATGAGGGAACTGTGAGGTCGAGAGAGGCATGCATCAATCGTGGGGGGTGGGGACAGGGCTGAGAGCCTGCCTGCATGCCCCTGGAGGTAAAATGCTCTATGGAAATAAAAAAGAATAGGACAGAACAGAATTTCCATGGTAAATCTACATACTTGGTAGAAAGTACTTTCTTTTATAGCTCACCCTATCAGTCTCTAATAATATCATTATTTCATGCAACTGATTGTATGTTTTGGCAGATTGATGAAATAACCATTAGCCTCCATCTGAAATAATTAGGATAACAAGACAGCAGCCATGATAGCCTTTTACCAGGATCATGGTTAGCTAAACAGTTTTTGTGACCAGTGGCATAGTGAACTCTGACCATACCTGACAATACAGTCTTTAGATACGTAGGATTCATTACAAATGCCTTTACATACATGTAACCCCACCACCGTGTGGATGCTTACCTGGTTCTTTGCTACCCACTGATCTGTTGATTCTTCCTACGGTCCCCCAGGAGTGACATCATAACTAGCACTGGAAACAGAGGAAAAGGAGTGCTGTCTTCTTCACTGCAGTTGGTGTAGGTGTAATTTTAGGGGGCAATTAATCTCCCTTTTTCCTGCATCTGGTACACTTTACTGCAGTCACCTCCCCTCACCCCCCGACCTCAACTGCCACCTTACTCAGAACTGCCCCAGGGCAGAAGTGACTGTCTAGTTTTTTCAGTCTGCTGCTGCTCTTATTTCCCCAATCCCAGGAACTCAGCCGATAGCTGGTGCTGCATGCATACAACATCATGCATATGGGTTGTAACAAGTGCGGGACAATCTGTTGCATCACTGGATTTTTTTAACTCCCTTTAGCATCCGGTTGGATGACCATGGGGCCCCTTGCTGCACACATTAAGAAGGGCCTCTGTACAGTAGCATACAAGATCATTATTTTTTCAGATTGTCAGTTGAGGTCAGCTCACCTTGGAACAGCAAACATTGTGAGCTACTACTAGCGCATACTACAAAGACATCTGTCTCAAGTAACTTTTCCTTGGTCTTTGTTGGAGAGTTTTTGGAGAGCTGCAGATACCTTCAACCCACATCACAATGACATCTTGAATCAAGGAAGGCCCATGTTGTTGTCCTTCCTTCTCCCACATACAGTCCTCCCAACCCCAACACCAAGCCTCCCTAGAGGCAGTGTTAGCCACATGTGAACCAAGCAGCCACTAGGGGTCCTGGACATAAGAGGCACACTAAAGTAGAAAGTAAAAACAGCAAACAGCTTAAAATGCAAAAAAAAAAAGTATGAAAACCAAAATTGTTGTTGTCTGTCTTGTATTCCCAGAATTCTTACCACTTTTTGCATGTGGGGTGAGGCAGAATGAGGAAAGGAGGCAGTGGGAGCAGTGAAGGGGCACAACAAGTATGTCTGCTTGGGTCCCCATTAGATTTAAAACTGCCCATGAGCCCCAATAACACTAGTCCTCCACAGTCATGTGAGGGAACAGATTTGAAAATTATTTTTTTGCCCCTGTATTGTGCTCTCATTTAGTCCCTGTGCTGACCTGCTCCTCACCCTGGATCTTTACTATTGAGCCATTGCCCCTCCTTGGACAGTCACCACCATCCACGTACACTGTACAACTGTGGCTTGGTGCCCACAATGCTGTTCCCCTTGTTGCCTGGCTAAGGTGTAATCGGGGGGGGGGTGGGGATACAGGTCACAATAGTGGGAGTCTGTAACATAGGAAGGATCAGTCATTCATATGCCCCAATGCTCTGCCCAGTCACAGGCCAATGCCATTGCACTCCAATCAATGATGGGAGTTCACCCCTTTTCTTGGTCCTGCCCACCATCCTCAGTGGACATGCACGTGCTCACGGTGACCTTGGGGTTCCAGATGCTGCATGGTCACCCTCATCCCCAGTGGCACCATTACAAGATTTTCCACTAGATGTCATTGCAAGAATGGTAGTATCATGGAGACACCAAACTCTGGAGAAAAGCATCTTCACAGACAATCCTAACCTCTGTCTGCTGGACTCTGCTCCTTCCATCCTGGGTTCAGTGCTCAAACCTCATCACCAGCATGCCAGGCGGAGCCTTGTTACATGATGCTTCCAGGGAAGTGCACTGTTATACAGTGTAAACATAGAAACATAGACACATAGAATTTGACAGCAGATAAGGACCGCTTGGCCCACCCAGTCTGCCCATTTCCCTACCTACTGGATAAGCTGCAGATCCTAGTTAACCAGCAGCCTACTTCTTCCTACCCCCACCCCCTAGAATTGCCTTATGACTGTCCCATGCATGCTTGAATTCCACCACTGATTTTGACTCCACAGCCTCCGGAAGGCCGCTCCATGCATCCACAACCCTCTGTGAAAAATCCTTCCTTAAATTACCTCTGAGCCACCATCCCCCCATCTTCAAATTATGCCTCTTGTTCTTGCACACCTCTTTTTTTTGAAAGATGCTACCCTCTTGGACTTTGTTGATTCCTTGAGGTACTTAGAATGTTTCTATCATGTCCTCCCTCTCCCTCCTTTCCTCGAGGCTATACATATTAAGCTCCTTTAGTCTCTCTTCATCGTCTTCGGTGCAGACCCTGAACCATTTTAGTTGCCCTCCTCTGACAGCTTCCATCCTGTCTATGTCTTTACGGAGATTGGTCTCCAGAACTGCACACAGTACTCCAGATGGGGTCTCACCAGCTGTCTGTACAGAGGGATAATAACTTCCTGTTTTCTACTGGTGATGCCTCCCTATGCATCCCATATCCCCCAGCCCTCCTTGCTGCCCTCTCACATTGCTTGCCCACCTTAGGTCATCTGATATGACTACCCAGGTCCCTTTCCATTTTGTTGTTGTTAGTATCTCACCCCATTGTGTACTCTTCCCTGGGTTTTGTTTCCCAGGTGCATTACCTTGCACTTCTTAGCATTGAATCTAAGCTGCCATACATTTGACCATTCCTCTCAACTTACCAAGTCCCTTCTCATCCTTTCCACCCCACCCTGTGCATCAACTCTGTTGCAGATCTTTGTGTCATCTGCAAAGAGACATACTTTTCCTTCCAGTCCTTCTGCAATGTCGCTTATAAAGACAATGAAGAGGACCGGTCCTAATACTGAACCCTGCGGTACCCCACTAGTAACCCTCCTTCTTCTGAGTGGACTCCATTTACTATTACTCTCTGTGTCCTATTCTCCAGCCATCCTTACCCAGGCTGTCATCTTGGGACCCACTCCCAGGCTGGCTAACTTGTACATTAATCTTTGTGTGGGACTGTGTCAAATGCCTTGCTAAAGTCTAGGTAGGCCATGTCCACAGCCCTCCCTGATCTACTACTTTGGTCACCCAGTCAAAGAAATCTATCAGATTCTGTCTGGCATGACCTTCCGCTGTGAATCCATGCTGCCTAGGGTCCTGTGCCCTCTGGTGTCTAGATACTCTACAAATCTTTCCTTCAGAAGTGATTCCATCATTTTCCTACCACTGAGGTTAAACTAACAGGTCTGTAGTTTCTGCTTCTGCCGTGCTCCCACTTTGTGAAGGGAATCACATCTGCCTCCTCCAGTCCTCGGGTACCACCCCATTCTCCTATGATTTGTTAAAAGGGTAATCAGTGGTGTCACTAGTTCTACCCTTAGTTCTTTTAGAATTCTGGGATGAATCCCATCAGGCCCCATTGCTTTGTCCACCTTCAGTTTTAAGAGTTCTTTCAGAACCCTTTCTTCTGTAAATGGGCTGGTATCAACTTCTGTATCCAGAGTGTTTCTACTGTTTGTTTTATGTATCCCTCTTAATTTGTAAATACTGAGCAAAATATTTGTTTAGTATCTCTGCCTTTCACAGTCTCCCTCTGCCCACCCTCCCTCCCTTTATTAAGCCTCACTATCCCTCCTTGGTCTTTCTTCGCTCCCTGATGTACCTATAAAGGTTTTATCCTTCTTAACTGAGTTGGCTATCTTTCCTCGGTTTGGGCCTTTGCTGTTCTGACTGCCTTCCCAGCCTCCTTTTGCTTTAACTGATACAGTTCTCTGTCCTGCTCCTTCTGCGATTCCTTGTACTTCCTGAATGCTTTCTTTTTCTCTTGAACCTTCACTGCCATTTCCTTTGAGAACCATAGTGGTTTCTTACATCGTTTTGTTTTGTTTATTTGCTTCACACAAAGGCTAGTAAGACTGGCATACAGAGCTAGATACGTAAATGTTCTGACTGTGCTGTACAAAGTTCACATGAAGTGGCCCACTTCGAACTGTACCCAAAGTCTGTTTATATTATAAAGTTTAATAAAAACTTATTAAAGCAGAAAGCTGGGTGGGGGATTTGGTATGATGAATCAGCTCATGGATAGCATGGTCTCCTTTGCATGAAACTCTGTTCCCACCATCAGGGTACTTGAAAAGTTTCTCTCTGGCTAATGTCTCTAAATTTGTGATTTTTGCTAATAGTCTTGAACTGTTCTGATGGTGGATTGTCTACCTCCATTTGTTTCTTGGCAGGCAATGCAGCTATCAAAAATGGCCATAATGGTAAAGATAAAAGTAGAAAAGAATGTGTTTATTCTTAAACAGAACAGCCATTAACATTGTCTGACCATTTACACAAATAATTGTTTGTAATACTTTATTATGCTTGAAAATATATTTCAAAATCTGTAACCTTTGAGCTGTTAGGCTTAGCAACTTCATTTTTTTTTTTTTATAAATGAAAGCTTGGAGTCCGATACACATGAATAGATCATAATGATACAGTTCCCATGTGACATGTCTATACTTGTCAATATAAATGTTGTTAAAAATAACAGAATATTAAAAATGTTTTGAAATATGTTGTTTTTATGTATTGATATATGGAAGATGTAACACTGTACATTGATATATCAACTTAGCTGACACCAAGCTTTCATTTAAAACAATCAAGTGTCTAACATCGACGGTTCCAATGTTATTCCATTTTCATGACATTATCTTTTAAAAGGTCTTACTTTGAATCTATTAGGACTAGAAACATTGGGCCGGATTTTCAAACTTCCAAGAATGCCACAAGCCCGTGATACGCTGAACATATGGCGCACGGGGCTTGCAACATTCTCCTGGCAGGCGATTAGAATTTTCAGTCTCATGTGCCAGTTGCCAATGGTAGACCAACTTTCTCTGGTCTAGCTTGTGGCAATCCTGAGGGCCTTTTGTATGGAGCTTGCGCCAAATATTTTGCACAAGCTGCCGTACATCGTAGAAACTGTCACAACTGCACCCAAGATTGTAAAATTAGGTGCAGTTGTGGCAAAGGGGTTTGGCACACTGCCAACATCTAAGTGTCGTGGCACCGGGCTGGATGCAAGCTGTGCACCATGTTTTGAAAATCCAGCCCAATATGTTTTTTAAATGAAAGCGTGGAACCAGGTCATTAAGAATCAGACCTCGTGATATAGTTCTTATGTAGGCAGATCTGTTCTGAAATCACCTTTTGGGCAGGAATTGAAAATGTTCTCTGCCCTTGTTCATGAGGTGGTGTCATAAGAAGGCTATGTTGAAAATTTGGTATACAAATATTAAAAAACAGCCAGCCCGGTGGCACTGAAGTTTGAGGCACTGGACGCCACGCCCCATGCCATGCTGGTGACACGGGTTTGGGAATGAGCCACGGTCACCGGGGGTCGGCAGGGGAGGGAAGAGATTGAGCATCCAGAGGACTGCTCTTTCTTCCTGGGGGTGGGTATGAGGTGCGCTCACTCTTGGAGCAACCTCTGGCGGTGGCTGAAGGATCGCTGATTGGGTGGAGTGACGTATGCCATGGCAGTTCATTGCCTTGCTGGCTGGGCTCCACAGGGAGAGAGGGGGAACTAAAAGTACAAAATCCCTGGCTCACCGAGCAGATGACGAGGGCCCCAGGAATCTCCCTCTCATCCCTAACGCCGGGCCAGGCCACATTGGGGATCCACGGCTGACCTCCCAGAAGGATGGACCCTCTAATTTCAGAAAGTACCACCAAGGGTGGGTGGGCCCAGTTCCAGAGGGTGATCCAGAGCACTGGGAATTTCCTCTGAGGGGTTGAACCAGTGATGGCTGGCCACGGTAGGGAGTAGAAGGGCAGGATCGAGTTGGGTACCTCTGAAGGATGCCACGGAGATATACATACATAAAGTTAAAAAAAATGTATATATTAAAAAGCAACAAAGTTATGAGCCTACATTGAAATTTGCAAACGCAGACTCATAGCTTTGGTAATTTTCAATATTTTGACCCCAAATGTTCAACATAGCCATTACTTTACAGAACCCCATGAATGAAACAGCTGTCATTTTTCAAATCCTGGCCAAAATGTGTTTTCGCACCCTGAAAGGTGATTTCGCAGTCATTGCATAAAATTCCCTTTCAGACAGGAGTTTAAAATTTTTTCAGCACTTGTTCATGAGGTGGGGTCATAAGAAAGCTATGTTGAAAATTTGGAGCAAAAATATTAAAAAACAACAAAGTTATGAGCCCACGTTGAAATTTATGAATGCAGGCTTGTAACTTTGGTAATTTTCAAAATTCTGACCCCAAACATAGCCATTTTTTCACAGTGGCTCATGAATGTGACAAATGTCATTTTTCAAATCCTGACCAAAATGTGTTTTTGTACCTGTGGTGTGGAATGACACTTCAGCAGCATGGAATGACGTTTTGGCAGGGATCTAAAAATTTTCACCTACCGGGTTCATTAGGTGGGGTAATAAGAAGGCTATGGTGAAAATGTGGTGTACAAATACGGTAAAGCGCCCAGGTTATGACTGAATGTTACACTATTTCAGCATTCACTCATAACTTTGCTAATTTTCAATATTTTGATTCATACCTTTCAACATAGCCATTTTTCCACACCACCTCATAAAAGTGCCATGTGTCATTTTTAAAATCCTGGACAAGATGTGTTTTCGCACCTCTGGCGTGAAAAGACATTTTGGCCAATATACTATGAGTGGTACATGTCATGTCTATTAAGGTGAATCCTAAAGCAAGTATCTTCAAAATTTAGGGACAAAATTGCAAAAACAAATTGTTTACCAAGCATCAAGCGTTCGTCATTGAAAAATGCTTGTTTTTATTTTACTACTGTGAAATCCAGTTCACAATATTACACTCTAGGGTGTGTTTTATCATAGGATATTGTTCACTTCTTGGGTGCGTAAGGCACTCAGCTGTGCCTCATGCCCCACAAGCCACCGAAAGCATGACAATGTCCTATGATAAAATACACCCTGTCATGAATCGTTGCTTAATTATATAACAGAAGCTGAAATTCCAGCCTTTGGACTGGGTAAAACCAATGTGGTTACTACACTGTAACCACAGAAGTGGCCTGCATCTTTCTTCGTTTAGTGAGATGGCTTCATATACAGGGAAGAGTGGGGAAGCAGGTTTGATTTTTTTTTAATTTTAGAAGTTTTTCCACAAAACTAGCCTGTCCCCATTTTATAGTCATGATAAAACACTCCAGATGTAGAGGTAATACTGTAATGAGTAATTATAAATAGTAAGTTGGCCACTGCTGTTCAACTTTTTTGCCAACAGTCATGAAGCTGGGGCCTCCAGCAAGCTGCTTTAATTAGTCAGTGTCACTAAGCTGGCCAGGGTGATGAATCCTTTTGAGGAAGGGGTAACCTTCTAAAGGACCTGGACAGGCTGGGTGATTGGTCAGGCTACTGGAGCCGTTAGTGTAGCCAAATACAAAGTGCTGCACTTAGGAAAATCAGAGTGAGGAAGGGCCTAAACATGGTGTGGGGCTCTTCTTGCTGCAGTGGAGGAGGAACTGGCAGGGGTGTAATAATACACAACTGGCTAAAAGCATAATAAGCAGTGCATGGCTGCTGTCACATCAGGGCTGGCAGAATGCACAGCTGCTGTCACGTCAGGGCTGGCAGAATGCACAGCTGCTGTCATGTCAGGGCTGGCAGAATGCACAGCTGCTGTCACGTCAGGGCTGGCAGAATGCATGGCTACTGTCACGTCAGGGCTGGCAGAATGTTGGGCTGCTGTCACATCAGGGCTGGCAGATTGCATGGCTGCTGTCACATCAGGGCTTGCAGAATGCAAGGCTGCTGTCACATCAGGGCTGGCAGAATGCATGGCTGCTGTCACATCAGGGCTGGCAGAATGCAAGGCTGCTGTCACGTCAGGGCTGGCAGAATGCTGGGCTGCTGTCACATCAGGGTTGGCAGAATGCATGGCTGCTGTCATGTCAGGGCAGGCAGAATGCATGGCTGCTGTCACATCAGGGCTGGCAGAATGCATGGCTGCTGTCATGTCAGGGCTGGCAGAATGCTGGGCTGCTGTTATGTCAGGGCTAGCAGAATGCTGGGATGTATCAGAAGGGATGGGTGGGGTTCAGCAAAGCAAGGGAAGTAATCTTGCCACTTTACAAGGATCTGAACAGGCCCAATCTGGTGTGTCACAGTATGATTAGTTCCATGCTCCTCGATACATAAAGGACATTGATGCAGGCAAGAGGATGTAACCCAGAGTCACCAAGTGACCAGGGGTGTGGAGGACAAACCCTACGAGGAGAGGCTACAGGCAGTGGTGGATCCAGGATTTTACAATGGGAGGTGCTGGAGTAGTGTGCATACCTGATATGCAATTTAAAAACAAATTTTTAATCCTTTATATTGTCTGCTATTATATTTTGTAGTACATTTTGACAGAAAACGCAAATGTAATCTATGGTTTTGAATATAAACTTTTGCACAATCAATAAATCAGACTTCTTCCATAATGCGAAATGCAGCAGCAGCAGCAGCAGCAGCAAGCAAGTACAGTAAGTTACAATGGTGGGGTGTCCACACCCTTCGCCACCCCCTAGATCCACCACTGGCTACAGGCCCTTAACATGTGCAAGAGAAAATAGTAAAATAGACAAAAGAAATGTTCAGCCTCCAGCTTGGGCTACTAGGACCCAAATCACCCACTGTAGGTCCACAACACTCCATCTGTGAAGAACCTGCGAACAAACAGTGTTCTTAAACTGTTGTCCTGTCAGAAAAAGATACAGTCTGATTTTGACATTCCCATGTGATGTCATGAGATGAATTCATTAGGTACACTTTATAGAATGCATAGAGGTATAAAGGAAGCCAAATGGAATCATGACAGGTACAGTATGAGCAGTCAAAGTTCAAGATTCCCCTCTGCTGCACTGTCCTGTCAATGTTCCTCTGTCCTGCCATTGAGAGGCTGCCCTTTAGTAGGTGAGAAGGTAGTTCAGAGCCCATGCCAATTCAGTTCTTCACCTCTCATTTAAAACTACCACAAAGGTGCCAGTTAATTCCAATTGTGATGGTGTTTTTTCCTGTTGTGCAGACACCTGTCCATTAGGAATGGGGCTGAGGTCACCACAAATCATTTCATACAGGCCACCTAACAGCCATCTGAGGAAAATGGCTTTTGACTGTTACCAATCTGACCCAGATTTGAACCAGTGATGTAGAGGGGAAGAGCTTCTTAGCCCTTACGAGTCTGTCGTGTCCATTATCCCTTCATCATTCTTGCTGTGCAGTTCCAAAATAGCCCTGCAATCATTACTTCTCACAGTACTATGCAATACAGTTTATATAAAATGTGTCTCTTTAACAGAGAGGCAGTCTAGAAATGAGATAACCAAATCATTTTGTATGCAACAAAAAGCTTGGTTTGATCTCTAAGCAGTGCTCTTTTAGTAGTGTATGATATTATGAGAGCCTGTGCTGCTTATTCAGGGATGTGCCTGCCGGGCACGTTGATATAATGCTGTCACTATGCCTGAGGGTACTCAAGTACAAATCTATGGACAGTTTGTCAATCCACAGCTATCTTTCCATGCACGGAACTAATCTAATTCTGCCCTGCAGGCTGCCTCCAAGATCTGAACTTTTGCAACGTTACATTCCTTCTAATGCAGACTGAAAGGGTTACTACACCTTGAAGAGCTCTGACACAGCTGAGACAGCTTTGAAAATATGTCATACTTAGTCACACTGTAGCTTATATTTCAGTTTTTTTTCTGTAATTTTCAGCTTTATTTCATTATTACTAATGGTATTTGCATGAAAACTGTATCTCTGCCTTTTCAGCTCTGGGTGCTTGTCTACACCTGCCATCACATTTCTATAATATCACAATCTGTTGCTGTGGTGATCATTATGATGTCATAAATAGGGGATTAGGCTGTCAGCTGTAGGCAAGCAAGCAGAGCAGATGAGGTCCAGGGGAGGGTGATCTTTCTTTCATGCAACTGGTCTTAGCAAAAAAGAAAACAGGGAATGAATTATAGAAAATATATGAAACATGATGAGTCTAAATCTTACCCTTTTATGGTGGCTCGTGCTTGCGCAGCCAACATATTGCGATAGTAGCAGATTTGGAGGCACGGTCACTGTTGGGCGAATGCAGGGCACATATTAGAAGGTGCATCCCGCATTCCCCAATCAGGCAGCAGGAGGCACTGACCTCATGCATGCCTAATGTGGCCATCACAACAAAGAAATGGTCTGTTGCAATGAGAGCGAAGCTCTCATGCAACATGACCATTACACACCTCCCGTGGTGCATGCAACATGGCGGCAGTGACTGCCGCCGCCGCTGCCTGTCACAATGCCGACGGGGAAGCCCACTCCCCATCGGCATAATGTATTTTTGTTGATTGCCGCAGGGGTGTCAACCCCGGCATCATGCTCCTCCTCCAACAGTTTTTCTTGCCGATGGGGAGCCCACCCACGCCGGCATCATGCACCCTCCCCAAGGGTACCGGAAGATAGCAAACGCTGAGGGGCTGAGAATCAAAGGGCACTTATGGGGTACAAAGGGCACTTTTTTCTGTACTAGTTTTTGCCATATAGAAATAAAAGTGGAGTGGCTACTGCCCCTTTTGCCCCCGTTCCGCATCTATGCCTTCCATTTGCTATGTGCCGACGGGCTGCACATCTCCCATCAAGCAAAGCACCCCACCCACAAACACTGAGGGGCACGCTGGGAAAATCCCACCTGAAAATGGAAACTGTCCCGTGACGTCTTTTTTAAAACCCTGTAAAACAAAACTGTCCTTCGCCGTCTCCCAGCCCTCCCCACAACCAGCACCCACCCACTGCGCACCTGCCTCCCACACCCACCCCCAATTCTACTTACCTCCAGAGTCCAGCGCGATGATCTTCGGTGGACCGGGAACACGTCTTCACTCTTCACAGCCGACCGCGAAATGAGGAAATGCCGGTAAGCTGTATAATGGAATAAATAAGGTTTTTTCAACTTTGATGCGTATCTCAGGCATTTTTTGGAATTTTGGCACCAAATTTTCAACCTGGGGTTTTTGGGACCCCTTCCTCATGAATTCTTTCACTGTCATGGCATTAATTGGTCCCAAATGGTGATTTCTCGGTCACTGCACAGAATCACCTTTCGGGACCGATTAATGCCATGACAGTGCCAGAATTCATGAGGTGGGCTCTCAAAAAGCCTATGTTGCAAATTTGGTGGGGAAAATCAAAAAAATGACTGTTTTACGAGTGTGCATTGTGCAGTTTCCACACACGCTGTTAACTTCATGAATTTGCAATATTTTGATGCCGGATTTTCAACAGTGGCATTTTTCCACACCTCCTTGTGAACAGTACAGCTGTAATTTTTCACATCCTGGCCAAAATGTGTTTTCGCACTCCTGGCGCAGAATAGCATGGTCGCTGTGGGAATTCAATGTTTGGGACAGATATGAAAATGACAATGGCACTGTTCGCAAGCAGGGGTCCTAAAATGCCTATGTTGAAAATTTGGTGATGATACTCCATTAAATTATTGTGTTATGAACGTGTGTTGCGTAGTTTGCACGCACACTCGTAAGTTCACAAAATTATAATATTTTCACTCCAGATGTCCAACACTGCCATTGTTCTGCACCTCCTTATGAACAGTACAGCTGTCATTTTTCACCTCCTGGCCGAAATGTGTTTTCGCATTTCCGGGGCAGAATTGCGCGGTCGCTGTGGGAAATCTGTCATCGAGACTCATTATGAAAATGACAGTGACACTGTTCATTAGCAGAGGTCCTAAAATGCTTATGTTGAAAATTTGATGATGAACGTCCATAAAATGAGTGTTCTCTGAGTGTGCGTTGCGAAGTTTGCATGCACGCTCATAATTTCATGAATTTGTAATATTTTCACTCCAGATTTTCACAATTGGCATTTTTCCACACCTCGTTATGAACAGTATAGCTGTCATTTTACATATCTTGGCTGAAATTTATTTTCACATGTCCGGTGCAGAAGTGCATGATCGCTATGCGAAATCAGTTTTCTGGACAGTGTGAGGAAATGACAGTGACATTGTTCATGAGCAGAGGTCCTAAAATGCCTATGTTGAAAGTTTGCTGCCAAAAGTCCATAAAATGACTGTGTTGCAAGCATGCGTTGCACAGGTTTCCACGCACCCTTGTAACTTCGCAAATTTGCAATATTTTCATGCCAGATTTTCAACACTGGCATTTTTCCCACCTCCTTATCAACAGGACAGCTGTCATTTTCCACATCCTACCCAAAATGTGTTTCCGCACCTATGGCCCACAGTGGTGTGGTCGCTGTGGGAAATGAACTTTTGGGACTGATTAACAAAATCACAGCATCACTGTTCATGAGGGGAGGTCCCAAAATGCCTATGTTAAAAATGTGGCTAACAAGCTCCCACAAATAATTGGGTTATGGCCTTGTGTTGTGCAGTTTCTATGCTTGCTAATGACTTCACCACTTTCTCATATTTTCACTCCAGATTCTCAACGTTGCCATTTTTAATGCTTCCTCATTAACAAAACAGTTGCCATTCTCCACATCCTGCCCAAAATGTGTTTTCATCCCTGTTTCACCAAATGGCATAGCCGCTGTGCAAAACCACCTTTCAGCTCACTAACTGATTGTGCTGCTTCTCTTGAGGTGGCCTATCAAACAGCCCATGTTGAAAATCTGGAGTGAAAATACCACTGCACCCCTATTTCTTTATGGTTTCCAACTGCAGCACCCCGCCCAGTACAGACTGACAGGTGCCAGGGCTGTGCCTTGGGATCACCGGATGTAATGTTCATGCCGTTGCACCCCCAACCCCACCCTGAAGCCACTGACAGGCATCGTGGTGTGCCTTGCACTGTTTGGCCACAAAATTCACCCTATACTCCTATACTGCTCCCACGTCAGTGTATTTTCTTATGGAATGGGGTAAGTATAATGCCCAAAGACCCCAAAGCACACCACAACACTTGTCAGTGTCTACAGGGTAGGGTGACATACAATGGCATGAGCGTTATAGCTGATGACCCAAAGACACACCCCAATGCCTATCGCTCTGTACAGCATGAGGGTGGGGTTGGCATCACTTCAATACTTCACTGCCATTCCTATTATGCATCTCTACCTCTGGCGCTACCAAAGCCAATGCCAGCGAGACAACATTCGGCATTGAGAAATGCTTGTTTTAAGTTGTCCCAGTGCTGTCAGGGGCTCTTTAACGAGCAATGGAAATATAATATCTACTTTGTGTGATTTTCACTGCTGGGTACATTTAAAACAAAATATTTTTTATTTAAAAAATAATAGGAGTAGCATTTTTTTATTCTGTATTAAGGCACCCCTCCAAAGTTCGGAGGACCTACTGTATACGACACAACATATAAAATTCATGCACTAAAAACACACAGCCATGAATCCAGCAAAAAATAGCACTGCTAACAATAAACTGTTAAAATATATAAAAGAGTCTAAAACATGCACATAAATACACAGTGCTGAAGTGTGACACTAAATTGTGTTTTTAACATTGCCATCTCTGCCCAGGGAGCGGTTGGTGGGAAACAGCAGGATGTCAGTTCAGTCTCAGCATAGCCTTCCTCCTGATAAAACAGGTAAATTAAATGGCTTGATACATAAAAATGAATCATGTTGCTGTGAATTTATATCATTTTATTTTTTAGGCTAGAGAGGAATATAGAGCAGCCTGACAGACTACAATGTTAAAATTAGGAAAACTACAGAGAGACTGGAAGCCAGGATAGCAGTAGGTGCTGCAGACAATACAAAATTCTTCTTCCAGTTTATAACTGGAAAGAGGAAATGAAACAGGGGACTGGGACTTTGAAAACAGGGTAACGGAGGAAAAACTAGTGAGAAAGCTAGGGGAGATGGCTGAGATGCTTAATGATGACTTCCTTTTGGTGTTTACCACTGAACCCACCCAGTTATACAAAACTCACCCAAAACAGGAACCAAAACAAAAAAAGCAAAAAGGAAATCCAAAAAACTTCTGATCATAGGAGACTCCACAATTCGGGGAGTTGATACTTATCTCCAGCCAGGGGTAATGGTCAGATGTCTCCCAGGTACATCAGCGTGGAGAGGCACTGACCACATTGCTAACATTGTTCAGGAAGCAGGAGAAAACATTGATGTCCTGATACACATAGGGACTAACGATCATGCCAGCCGGTCAGTTGTGGAGACCAAGGAACACCTGACCAGGCTGGGTGACAAACTATCATCCATTTCATCTGGCATCTCTTTCTCTGAGATCCTGCCAGTATGGGAGAGGGGGGCAGATGGTCAGAAGGTCAGAGAAGGAGAGATAGGGGAGCTAAACATGTGGCTGAAGGGCTGGTGCCAGGAAAAAGGACACAAATTTGTAGGGAGCTGGCAACAGTTTTGGGAGTGAAAGTTCTTTAAATTTGATGGACTGCATCTGACTAAGGAGGGAGTCAGTGCATTGGGGCAGACGTTTGATGTCTTTGCAGAATATTTAAACTAGCAAATGGGGAGAGGTGTGCAGCACCCCATACGTCGAATGGGAAGAACACCCCTTCCCCTCAGCTAGTGGTCAAACAGGGATTCAGCATGTTTGCAGTTCATTTGCATCACCAGGTAAGAAAAAAGGTTTGTCTCCCCATACGATGCACAGGGGAAATGCCAGACCTCACCCAACAACTAACACACCAAAATCCGGCCAATGGAAAATCATGTACACAAATGCTCGCAGTCTGGGAAACAAGATCCCAGACCTGCAGGCAATAATAAGAGAGGCTAAACTGGACATAGTAGCAATTAGCGAGATGTGGTTTACCAGTAACCACACTTGGGAGACTTCAGTACCTGGCTATGTACAGTTCAGAAGACACGGAGGTGCAAAAAGGGGAGGGGGTGGAGTGGTCTTGTATGACAATGAAAATATCAAAGCTACAGAAATTCAGAATACACATAAGGAGCCAGAAGAACTGTGGGTCACCCTGGAAACAGGAAATGGGACAGCCATAAGAACTGGGGTTGTCTACAGGCCTCCAGGCCAGGGGGAGGACATAGACACATTACTGTTAGAAGATATACAAAACATGACAGCTAAAGGGGAGGTTCTGATAATGGGAGACTTCAACATGCCTGATACAGATTGGTCAATACCAGCAGGAACATCTGCCAGAACTAGACACATGGTGGATTCCCTGCAGGGGGAGGGCCTCAATTAACAGGTACAACAACCCACAAGAGACAGGGCTATCCTAGATCTAGTACTGACTAACAGGGAAAGGATCACAGATCTCCAGGTAGAAGGTCACCTGGGGGGCAGTGACCATCACATGGTATGGTTTGAAGCAAAATCCCATTGTGTTAGAGAGAAAAGGAAGTGCAAAAGAAGAAGGGAACCACTTTGGTTCTCAAAAACAGTAGCAGAAAAGGTCAGAGCCAAAAGGCTGGCCTTCAGGAAATATAAGGGAACGCAGCAGGATGAAGATAGGGAGGCATACCAAACTTCCCTAAGGGAAGCAGGGAAGGCAGTAAGGCAGGCAAAGGCCCAAACCGAGGAAACACTAGCACAAACAGTAAAAGAAGGTGACAAGACTTTCTATAGCTATATTAGTGAAAGGAGAAAGTCCAGAGGGGGTATTGCTAAGATCAAAGGAGATAAGGGTGTGTGTGAGGAGGAAGACCATGTAAAAGCATCTATCCTAAATAGATACTTCTGCTCAGTATTTACTGAAGAGAAGGTAGGGCAGGGCCCACAGCTCTGCACCATGGAACGGGGGAGAAGTGAGCACTAGTCCCTTCACAAAAGAAAAGGTCCTACAGGCGCTCAATAAGCTCAGGGTGGACAAGGCAATGGGACTTGATGGCATACATCCCAGGGTACCAAAGGAGCTAAGGGTGGACCTAGCAGAGCCATCATCAGAACTGTTTAGTGAGTCTCTGAGCACAGGAGAGGTCCCAGAAGACTGGAGAAGGGCTCATGTGATCCCGCTCCACAAGAGTGATAGCAGGGAGGAGGCAGGGAACTACAGACCAGTCAGTCTTACCTCAGTAGTGGGCAAGATTACGGAGGCACTTCTTAAGGAAAGGATAATGCAGCACCTGTAATCCATAGGAGGACAGGATCCAAGACAGCATGGGTTTACAAAAGGAAGGTCCTGTCAAACTAATCTCATAGATTTCTTTGACTGGGTAACCAGAGTGATGGACTGGACCAAGGGGGAGCAGTTGATGTCACCAACCTTGACTTCAGCAAAGCTTTCGATACTGTTCCACATAGAAGATTGATTAATAAGGAAACACTAGCACAAACAGTAAAAGAAGGTGACAAGACTTTCTATAGATACATTAGTGAAAGGAGAAAGTCCAGAGGGGGTATTGCTAAGCTTAATGGAGAAAAGGGAGCATGTGAGGAGGAGGACCCTGTAAAAGCATCTATCCTAAATAGATACTTGCTCAGTATTCACTGAAGAGAAGGTAGGGCAGGGCCCACAGCTCAGCATCATGGACACAGAGGGAGGAGGTGAGCACTACTCCCTTCACAAAGAAAGGGTCCTACAAGCTTGCTAAGCTCAGGGTGGATAAGGCAATGGGACCTGATGGCATACATCCCAGGGTACTTAAGGAGCTAAAGGAGGAACTAGCAGAGCCATTAGCAGAATTGTTTAGTGAGTCTCTGAGCACAGGAGAGGTCCCAGAAGACTGGAGAAGGGCTCATGTGATCCCACTCCACAAGAGTGGTAGCAGGGAGGAGGCGGGAACCTACAGACCGGCCAGTCTTACCTCAGTAGTGGGCAAGATTATGGAAGCACTCCTTAAGGAAAGGATAGTGCAACACCTGGAATCCATAGGGGCACAGGATCCAAGACAGCATGGGTTTACAAAGGAAGGTCCTGTCAAACTAATCTCATAGATTTCTTTGACTGGGTAACCAGAGTGGTGGACCAAGGGGAGCAGTTGATGTCGCCTACCTTGACTTCAGCAAAGCTTTTGACACTGTTCCACATAGAAGATTGATAAATAAGCTAGGTAGGCTCGGGTGGGTCAGAAGTTGGTCAACTGGGTGGCAAACTGGTTGACTGGCAGAAAACAGAGAGTGGTGGTAAATGGTATACAGTCAGAAGAGATGCAAGTCACAAGTGGGTACCTCAGGGATCGGGTCCTGGGGCCAGTCCTATTCAACATCTTCATTAGTGACCTAGCAGATGGACTAGAGGGTAAGGCTTGTCTGTTTGCAGATGACACCAAGATCTGCAACAGAGTAGATGATCCAGATGGGGTGGGCAGAATGAGAAGAGATCTGGATAAACTAGCAGAATGGTCAGAAGAGTGGCAACTGGGATTTAATGCAAAGAAGTGCAAAATCATGCACATAGGGAAAACCCTGAAGCCACTTATAGGCTGGGAGGAGTTGCTAGCAGTCACAAAGGAAGAAAGAGACTTGGGCATCATCATCACTGATGACCTGAAATCATCCAAGCAGACCTCTAAAGCAGTAGGTAAGGCTAGGGGGTGTTAGGGTGTATTAGTAGGGGTATCTACAAGTCGTAAGAGGAGGTAATAATCCCTCTGTACAAGACATTGGTTAGGCCCCATCTGGAGTACCGTGCAGTATTGGAGGCCACACCTTCACAAGGACATTAACCAAATTGAGGCAGTCCAGAGAAGGGCAACCAAATGGTGCAGGGACTGCATCAGAAGACATATGAGGACAGATTAACAGAGCTCAATATGTATACCCTTGAGCAATGGAGGGAGAGAGGTGATATGATCGAGACATTTAAACACCTTAAGGGCATAAACAAGGTGAAAGAGTCTAACATGTTTAAATATAAGAAAAATAGCAGGACAAGAGGACACAGCATGAGATTAGAGGGAGGCCGATTAAGGGGGAATGTGAGGAAATTCTTTTCACAGAAAGGGTGGTAGATGCATGGAATGGCTTACCACAAGAAGTAGTGGCTATGAATACAGTGCAGGGCTTCAAACAGGCATGGGATAGGCATAAGGGAGCAATACAAATGACTATGAATAGATAGGTCACTGACATAGCAAAGGCCGATGGCACATTTATAAGGTAGAAAAAGAAATGGGCAGACTGGATGGGCCTTGCGGTCCTTATCTGCCGTCAACTTCTATGTTTCTATGTTTCTATAAGCTGGGTAGGCTCAGGGTGGGTCAGAAGTTGGTAAACTGGGTGGCAAACTGGTTGACGGGCAGAAAACAGAGAGTGGTGGTATACGGTATACAGTCAGAAGAGGTGCAAGTCACAAGTGGGGTACCTCAGGGATCAGTCCTGGGGCCAGTCCTCTTCAATATCTTCATCAGTGACATTGCAGATGGACTGGAGGGTAAGGTTTGTCTTTGCAGATGACACCAAGATCTGCAACAGAGTAGATGATCCAGATGGGGTGGACAGAATGAGAAGAGATCTGGATAAACTAGCAAAATGGTCAGAAGAGTGGCCACTGGGGTTTAATGCAAAGAAGTGCAAGATCATGCACATAGGGAAAAGAAACTCTGAAGCCACCTATAGGCTAGGAGGGGAGTTGCTGGCAGTCATAAGGGAAGAAAGAGACTTGGGCATCATCATCATAGATGACCTGAAATCATCCAAGCAGACCACTAAAGCAGTAGGTAAGGCTAGGGGGATGTTAGGGTGTACTAATAGGGTATCACAAGTCAGAAGAGGGAGGTAATAATTCCCCTTTACAAGACACTGGTTAGGCCCCATCTGGAGTACTGCATGCAGTACTGGAGGCCGCACCTTCACAAGGACATTAACCAAATTGAGGCAGTCCAGAGAAGGGCAACAAAAATGGTTCAGGGACTGCATCAGAAAATATATGAAGACAGATTAACAGAGCTCAGTATGTATACCCTTGAGAAAAGGAGGGAGAGAGATGATATGATCAAAACATTCAAACACCTTAAGGGCATTAACAAGGTGAAAGAGTCTAACATGTTTCAATATAAGAAAAATAGCAGGACAAGAGGACACAGCATGAGATTAGAGGGAGGCCAATTAAGGGGTAATGTGAGGACTTTCTTTTTCACAGAAAGGGTGGTGGATGCATGGAACAACCTACTGTACCTCAGGAAGTGGTGGATATGAATACAGTGCAGGGCTTCAAACAGGCATGGGATAGGCATAAGGGAGCAATACAGATGAGTATGAATAGATAGGCCATTGACAGAGCAAAGGCCGATGGCACATTTATAAGGTAGAAAAAGAAATGGTCAGACTGGATGGGCCTTGCTGTCCTTATCTGCCGTCAACTTCTATGTAACCCCAGGGAGAGGGTTTATTGAGAGGGCCCATGGTATCAGGAGTGGCCATGATGTAGCCTGTGGACATCACACCAACCCTGGCAGTGTACTGCCTGGTGAAGATCAAGCCAGGTAACACCCAAGGGATGGATGGGATGAAACCCCAGGGTCATAGTGGAACTAAGGGAACAGATGGCAGAGCTGCTTGCAGTTATCCTTCTGCAGTTTGTCCCAACAGTTGTGCCAGAGGGCTAGAAAATGCACAGTGTGGTTCCCATCTTCATGAAGGGGGCAAGGTCTGACCCTGGCAACTACAGGACAGTTAGCAAGACATCAGCATTCACCAAGGTCCTACAAGACATTACCAAGAACAGAATAATGGCTGGCTTGGTTGAGGCCAATGCCCCCCCCCCCAGCAAGGTTTTATGAGGAGCTGATCTTGCCAAACCAACCCGATCACCTTCTTCAGTGGGGGGGGGGTGGTGACCAGAGAGGTGGACATGGGCAAGACTGTAGACATAGTCTATTTAGGTTTCAACATGGCCATTGACACTGTGGGAAGTGACAAGCTTTAGGGCAAAGTACACCAGTGGAGGGGATATGGTCCCAGTTTTTTGTATAGTAAGGTATATCTTCAAGATTGAACATACAGTAATGTTTGATCTGGTGTCCTCAAACAGAACAAGAAGAGCCACCCTGAATCTCAGAGGTGGTAAATTCAGGGGTAATATTAGGAAGCACTTCTTTCAAAGGATACTAAGCCTATGGAACACCCTATTGGTGGAAACTGAGGACAGTACAAGCCTTCAAGATACACCTGAGCAAATGTCTGCTTACCAAGGGAAACACTGGATACCCTGGGTGGTAACGTGGGGGGAGAACCCTTTTAGATTTGTACATGTTTAAACCACATGCTTATTATTCATACCTGCTTATGAAGTGGGGGAGGACAGATAATGGACATAGAGTCCCTTCTGATCTTAAATCACTCTATTCCATGTTGGGGGGAAAAAAAAAACTCTACCCTTTTTCTACCACCCAAGGTGTCCTTTGATGCACATGGAATGATGTCTTGCTATGATGAACCCAAAGAGGGAATGTTTTATATTTTCCTTTTTCATTTTGTTGTTGTCAGTTAATTTACTGGACTTGTTGTTTGAACTGAAATGCTGTGTAGTCTACTTGACCTTGCTAAAATGCCAGGTACAGCAGCTGTCTGCTGCACAGCCAGGACCAGGAGAAATGTGATCTGTGTGGCCTCTGAGAGTGAAAGCTCTGAAAGAAAAATAATTAAGCAGTTTTTGTCATATTTTGAAAATGAATGTTCTAATACAAGTCACCATGTTTCTGGATGGTGACTGACTGATCATGCCTTTATTTTTAAGCAAGAAGCACTTCAAAAACATTAGAACCCAGTTTGGTGATAGTAGATTCACTCAGTTGTATAAAATGCTGATAAAAACGGTCAGCAGAGGAAGTGTGAGGAGGGCTGTGCCAGTCACCTTATGTGGGGAGGGGGCAATGGATGCCAGGGAGGGGTTGTTTGTACTTCTGGGTTGACGATTAGGTGGAACACTACCACCAGGGATATAAAATTGTGCGATGGAGCTGGGATTGGAGGCAGGCAGAGCACCACTGCCACCAGGGCAGTTTTTCAACTTGTGGGGCTGGGCTCAGAGGGAGGGAGGACACCACTACCACCAGGGCAGTTTTTCAACTTATGGGGCTGGGATCAGAGGGAGGGAAGGGAGGACACCACTACCACCAGGGCAGTTTTCAACTTATGGGGCTGGGATCAGAGGGAGGGAGGACACCACTGCTACCAGGGCAGTTTTTCAACTTATGGGGCTGGGATCAGAGGGAGGGAGGACACCACTGCTACCAGGGCAGTTTTTCAACTTATGGGGCTGGGATCAAAGGGAGGGAGGACACCACTACCACCAGGGCAGTTTTTCAACTTACGGGGCTGGGATCAAAGGGAGGGAGTACACCACTACCACCAGGGCAGTTTTTCAACTTATGGGGCTGGGATCAGAGGGAGGGAGGACACCACTATCACCAGGGTAGTTTTTCAACTTATGGGGCTGAGATTGGAGGGAGGGCACCACTACCGTCAGGGATCATAATACTTCTGCCATGGATGGCAAATGGAAAGGGGGGACCACTAGCACCAGGGGATATATTACTATACAGAACAGGGCAGCGATCAGCTGGCAGGGACCACTAGCACCAGGGATTATATTTCTCACAGAATGGGCTGGTGATCAGCAGTGGGGGGAACCACTAGCACCAGGTGTATGTATCTATCTGGGACCAGGCAATTGGGGTGCAGCGCCATGCTAACCTGCCTCACTTCCCATTCAAATGAGCCCATAATGGGCATTCAAATGGCCCCTTGGTGCCTTGCATGCTCAATGAGCTAATTTGCATGGGTCCCTTTTCATATTGAAAATGCACTCCAGCGCTGTCCATTCTGGCAGCATACTACAGGACCACCATCGGGGCAGAGCTAAGTGGCTTAGCGCTGGGCCAACATACCCATATATTCACTCGAATAGTACTGGTGTGCTGTTTGACTAAATATAGTATCTTTAGACACCCAGGCAGTCACAAGGTGCAGCACCAGTTTTTGCCCTCTGTTTTGCATATATTTGAATATCTGGCCTCTGATGTCAAAGATGAGGATATCAACATGGGTGACCCAGCTTTGAAAATGTTCTCACAAGATCGCCACTTACAGTCTGAAGTGTGGGGCTTTATGGAGAAGATATCCTCAGAGAAGATTTCATGTGTCTGTGAGAGGTAAAACAAAGACTATATATGAAATTAATAAACTGATAAGGCTGTGGGCCATGTAGAAAAGGTTAAATAAAGACTAGAGAGGAGCAAATATTATCTGCTATTCCTCAAGTACTAGAAGATGGGGATCAGGATAGTTCGCCATTTGTTCCTTGCATATCTGTTTTATTGATCCCTGGAAGCACAGCAACTGTTTCTGCTGTTTCTTATGTATCTGTTTTTTAATGTTTGAAGTTTTGCTTTTATTGTACTCTCCCTTCTGTTATCCCATCCTGCTCAGGTTATATCTGGAAATGAGCTTTGACTCACTGTGCCTTTCCTGGTTATTAATTTCCAAATAAATACATATCTTGATTATCAAGAAGGAATACTGTCTATCTAATGTACCTCTCCTGATTATTGAGATCAGACATTAGTTTTATTTTATTTAATTTATTAAATTATTAAAACATTATTTAAAGAATCATTCTAGAATTATCAAAACGGCTGCCACTTAAAACCCCAGTCATTTACTGTAGCACAAATCATTCTTATCACAATAAAACATTTTTGATCTGCCCCAACAGGAGAGAATGGATTGTATTTTGGCACCATGAAGGTGGCCAGCCAACCTCTTCCACTTCCCGATGTATTGCCCTGCACCTGTGCTCAGCCTTTTGTGATGTCTCACCAGGGTGCGGGGGCATGCTCAATTGAAGTGATTGATGTGATTTGGATTTACCTTTTTATACATTTTTATGACTATTTTGACATTAATCAAAGCCACTGCCCAACTAATAAGTAGTTCTGGGCAAACTTTTTTTTTACACTTGTGAAATAACATGAAATTGCCAATTTTGCATTTGCATAATTTTCGTGAATTTGCGTCAAAATCCAGTATAATTTCACTTTCTCATTTTTTTCTCCAAATTGTGCATTTTTTCCAAGACTGTACATTTTAAACACATAAGTTATAAAAATGTGCATGTTCAACAAATATCAACATTTTTCACAAATGATGCATTTTCAAAAATGTGAGTTCTTAAAAATGGCCAGTTTCCACAAATAATGCCACTGGTTGATCACAAAAAAAGTTTTCTTTTTAATACACAGCTACTACTACAATTTCCCAGTGTAATTTAAAGTTGGTGCTACTGCTATGAGCCAAATCTCAGTGTTGATGTCTGGGAATGGCAGCACTGCATCTGTACTGTGCTGTTGTGTGTGATGCCAGATCTCCCAATTGATGGGGCACTTGTTACGCTACTGGCCGATCACAAAAAACAACAATATTTTCATTTTAATATGCAGCTGCTAGGATTAATTTAATGTTTCCCCTATTAATATGATGCCTGGATCCCAGTGAGTACCGGGACCAAGGCAGCTGTCATCCGAGGGCAAAACTAGAAGCATTAAAAAAAATTAATATGCAGCTGCTAGGACTATTTCTCTGTACTATTTATGCTGGTGTTACTGCCATATGGCACATTTCAGTGTTGAAGCCTTAGAATGACAACACTGCACATGTACAGCACTGCTATGCATGACGAAAGACCTCTACTTGAGTGGCTGGGGTACTTGTACTGCTACTGGCTGATCGTCTAAAAAAAGTGTTTTCCTCTTGACACCCATAGCTTTTATTTACATCTTTACTTACCTTCTCATCGTTATTTTTATTTTTCCATCTCCTGGTGAAAAAGAATCCAATGGGATCCTTGTATTATTATGTCAGAAAATCTTTACTGGCAAGACTAACAGTGTCTTTCAATGGGAAACTGTAAATTAGTTTACAGATTTTATAAGGGAATACAACTTTCTACCACTTAACTATGGATTTAATAGAAATGAGCAATTTTTCATAACCTATGATCTTCTGCTGTGATTTAGCAAGTGATATTTTCTTCCTTACTAGATTTTACTTGGGAAGAAGAGATGCCAATTACTGTTTTAAAAAATTGTAAAATCATACAGATGGACAATAATAGTACAAACATAAAATGCAAAGTGTGTTGCTGAATAAAGTATCTATTTCACTTGAAAAAAGATAGAAACATATATTTAGTTTCTCATTAAATTACATTGGACTCCTAAGTACGGTAGGTTACAGTTTCTGGCATCCCAGTATCAGAATTCTATTGAATTATTTTTACTAGCAGTGTGAAAAGCAAAGGTGAAAACCCGCTTGTTTCACTGCACAAACAAATATTTTATTATAAAAGTAATCAGTAATACATAAAAAAAAGTTGTCTATTTATTTGACATGAAATAGATGTTCTTTAAAATCAGCTTTAAGGAATCTATTGCAGAGTAACCTAGTGCTTCGGTTCTCCCAGCTGTAAAATGAAGCGGCAGCAGGGCTCCACTAAAAATATATATCAAACCTTATAAGGACTATTTCAGGTTAATGAATTCTGAATAATTGAAATATTGTACTTTAGGATTTCTCAAATAGGACAAAACATGTATTTCAATGTTTATATTTCAAAGGTCATTCAAGTATCTGTGGTGTGACATGACAAACTGGTATGCCTGCTATTTTGCCTACCTCTTCCTTGCTATCATAAAAAGTCCTATTCCTCCAGTGGAAAGATGAAAGCTCTTGTCTGTTTAAATGTATTAGTACATACAGTAGGTACATAGGTGTAGAGAAATGGTAACAAAGACCTTACAGAAGGGTGATAGTTTAGTGACAGAGTCATTTGAGATTGCTAATGAGTTTAATACATTTTTCAGTTCCTTGTCTGCAGAAGTATCTAATATAAAAACAGGTGAGGGTATACTTGAGGATGGGGCTAGGAAAATAAATAGGGTTTTTATTTTAAAAAGGTAACACAAAAGGTTGTTGTCCAGTACCTAAATAAAATGAATACCAAAACTAGAATAGGTAGTGATGGGCTGGACATCAAGCTGCTGAAACTGGTTATAGATGAGGTAGCATTTTCCATAATGAAGGTATTTAATATTTCTCTGTGCACACAAGTAGTACCTGAACTTTGGAAACATGCTGTGGTTGTCCCAGTGCATAAAGAGGGTGAAGCAATAGCTACAAGTAATTATAGGCCACTCTAAGTCCTGTTTCCACTGTCCAAGGCATTGGAAACAGTAGACTATGATTAATTGGTTGGTTACTCTGAAGAATTTAATCTCCTAACTGATTCTCAGCATGGTTTTATGAAAAGGTGTAGTAGCACAACTGCTTTATTGGTGTATACACATATTTTGGCAAAGAGAGAGAGAGAGATCTTCCACCTAAACCAAGTGGCAGTATCATTGGAGAGCCCAATGTCAGTTAACTGGTCCACTAGTAGAGAATGATTAGCCATATCGAAGGCTTTGGTTAAATCAATAAAGACTGCACCAGCCAGGTGACCTTGGTCAAGGGTGTAATGGAAGAAACCAGTGAATTCTAATAATGCTGTGGTGGTACTATGCCCAGGCCTAAAGTCACGTTGTTGAGGGCACCGTATTTGATATTTGTCCAAGTACTCCACCAACTAGTCTGAGACTATTCTTTCCTGCACTTTGGAGAGAGGAGGAAGAATGAAGATCAGTCTGTAATTACCAGGATGTGCTCGATCTTCACTTTTAAAAACAGGGGTTACTATGGCAGCTTTCCATTTATGCAGGAATTTGGAGTACCAGAGAGATAAGTTAATTATCCATGTAAGAGGTGTCAGGATGTTATCAAGGGTAAGGGCAACAAATTTGAGGTTGAGGTTGTCCCCACTAGCTCTTGATTTGCTGAGAACTTTATGGAGGTATTTTCATGCCTCAGCTTCAGACACTACTTTGAATCAGAAAGGAAGGTAGTCCATAGGTAGATCAGGTGACCTGTGTCTATTATCATAAGTAGTGTGGGTAAAAATGTTGGGCAGGAGGACATTGCCAAGGTCGGTAAACACATTATTGAATATGTTTTCAGTGGTCTGGGAATCAAGAGAGGGTGTATTTTAGTACCTTTACCTGGACATTGTCTCCGGTGTTGGGTAGGAAGAGGACAGAACCCTGTAAGGTGTCCTTTAGATAGATGCCACAGCTGCCCCCCCCCCCGTTTTGTCAACCTATCTTATTTCTTCTGAGGGTATCTGTTAATTTCAAGTTTCAGTCTCTCTCTCCTTGTCTCTCTAGCAAAAGCATTGCTGCTCTTTTTATAAGTCTTTGTCTTGGAACTCGTTAAGAGAGCTTGCTTGTCACAGAATGCTCTTGCAAGTTTACAGAACGTTCTTGCACATTTCATTCCTTGCAGGTGCAATAAAAAGAACATAGTGACCCAGAACTGACCTCTCATTTACAGTTCTGCAAAAGGCTTAAAAACTGCATCTCAGGTTAACCTCTTGAGTTCCAAATAGTTTTGCAATAATTTCAACAGTATAAACTATGCAGCTTTAAACAAAGGGATCCCAGTATCAGTGACATTTCCACATAAAGAATTACATACATTTTTACACCCACAGATATGCAAGGGGGGAGAAAAGAGGAACAGCAAGGGAAGGCAGAGATAGTGAGAGGTGGAGAACTGCGAAATCCACCAGAGTGATCAGTTCCTAGGTCTCACAAGAAAATATGGCTGTGTAACAAATAGGGCAGGGCCTTATTCAACCTTGTCACACAGCTGCACCCCTGATATACTGCCCACCACTCTGAATACAGATCTAAGGTTGTTTATTTGTAACATTTCTGAACATTGATGATGAGAAGGGCCTGCACAAACATGGAGGGGAAGTTAAAAACAAAGTCTCCCCTCACACTTGCATGCCATTACTATTTAAAAAATGAAAACTCCAAATCCTTATCATTTCTCCAATACATCCAAGTCATTCTCTGCTGGTGGATTCATCTCTTGTTCAGTTTTTTGCACAAGCTTTCCAGCCTCACATCATTGTATAAGTGGATGTGGCCATTCCAGGCTACTTGGAGCCTGGCAGGTAGGGGAAGTTGGTGTTGGATTTTCAGTGACTGCTATGTACTTTATGTGTGGTCAAAAGCTTTCCTCCTTAACCTTGTGCTATATGAGAGATCGGGGGAGACCATGATATCATGTTTATGTAATATGCCCTCTGCTTGCACCTCCTGTTGGACAATTCCGAAACATAATTTAGCTCATTAACATTTCTTAACACTGAATATTAGAGCTGTGCAGAATATAAAATTCTGCACATGGAATGACCATTCTGACTCCACTGAATTCTGTGAAATTTTCACAAAAATTCTGTGGAATTTTGCAGAATTTTAAATTTCAGTTATTTCACTATAATTTTAAATGTACATGTCCAAATGACACCGAATGTGGAATGTAAACATTACCCAATGGTATACAAGAGTGTACTCCATTTCAGAGCTGTAGATTAAAAGGAGGCAGAGTTATGGGTGGCCAAACATTTAATAAAAATTAAATTTTCAGTTATTTTTGAGATCATTTTAAAATTTCTTATCCAAATTTCTCCACAATATCTGGATTTAGGGAAGTACCTAGAATGCATATATGCACTATGTTTTAAGTCTCAAACTTCAATGGGAGCTAAGATACAGGTAGCCACATATTTTGCCAAAATTTGGATTTCTGTAATTTTAGTATAATGTTGATTGTTTTCATCGAAATGTTACAAAAATTAACAGATATACAGGTTATCACTACATTTGTATATGCACATAGTTTCATACTTCTAACCTTAAATGGGACTGAGTTATTGCCTGCCAAACATGTTGCCAAAATTTAAATTTCGGTATGTTCCCTCTAATTTTAAAATTACACATCCAAATTTAACCAGTGTTGAAACATTCAGACTACTACACCACATGGTAATTTCTGAAAAGTTCATATTTTCAGCTCTGAATGGGATTGAATTAAAAGTAGTCAAACATTCACAACATTTAAAAATGTAAGTTTGCAAGAATGTAAACTACAAATTTATAAACCCCTGAAATTTTAAAACTAGAGAATTTTTACCATTAAATTTGGCAGGTTCTTAGACCTTACAAGGAGACTTAATTGCTTGCTGTGAGAAACTCCAAAATAACATGTGTATTTAAAAGTCAGATCCCGTGAGTCTTTGTGAAAATTGTAGAATTGCATGAAAAATTCCATAAAACTGGAATTTTCTAATTTCACTCAGCCTTATCTGAGAGATTCTAATTAAAGGATAGGGGTATAAGAGGCAGGTAGCATGGGGGTCACCAGGTTCTGGAGTTAGATGCACAGTTTCACCAAGAAATGGACGGCTGAGCTGGGTAGCACATAAGTAATAGGCCCCCAAGTTGTAGCAAAAAAGCAGAGAGTCTACAATTCCAACCTGAATGCAGGATATTTAAGGATCACATCCAGTAAATGTATTATCCGGGGAACCTGGTGTACATGCAAGTCCAGGACTTAGAGGTATTCAAAAAGATGTAGTGGGGGAAGACAATGTCTTGGGCAGCAAGAAGAAAGAATTCTGGCTATTCCAACAGGGTAGGTCAATAGGAAAAGAAGGAGGTGACACATTTTAACGGAGTTTGTCACTGTAAAGAACAAAGAGTCAGTGGTATTAGTGCTTATGTGTTACTAATCATATTTTGTCTTTTGCAATATTAAAACTGCTTAACCAATTTTTCCAGTTGTGTTAGACACCAGGATACACTGACTATGGATATGCATGTCAAATGTTTATGCTATGCACGCAAGAGCAGAGAAGTTACAAACATCCACATTTTTGATAATGTTCACAAAGTTTTGCAAATATATACATAGTAAAGCTTTGAACCCCTGCAACTTGAAAATCTCTTATCTAATTCTGTCCATATTTAGAACATTCTGTAAACATTACAAAAAGGTTATCCATACTAATTTACACATGCCTTGCTCCAAAGGTGCCTGAGTTATATGCAGATGAAATTGTTTCACTAACTTTGTTTCACTAACACTAACACTAACACTAAGAAAAATAAAATGACAGATTTTGATCACGTATAATTTTGAGACGATACATCATATTGTCATAAAATCTGGCACATTGTTAGCACACCTATCATCAAGACATCATGCCAAATTTAAGATCCCTGACCCAATAGACAGTTAAGGTATATGCAGACAAAAATGTTCATCAAATTTTGCACAAACAATAAAATGACAATATTGAGCACCTACAATTTTGAAACTATCCATCTACATTTCATGATATTTGGCAGATTCATGGCCATGTACCCAAAGAGTACACATTTCAAATTTCAGAGCTCTAGCTTAAATGGCAGCTGTGTTATAACCATATTACAACATTTTAAAAAGTCTGCAAAATTCAGATGAAATTCTGTTAAATTTTGTGGAATTTTGTGAACTTTTGTCAAAATTCTGTGGATTAGGAATTTACCCATTCCAAACAGCTCTACTGAATATGTATCTTCCAATGCTGTATGCAATTTATTTGGTTGGGTAGGGATGAGGCCATAACATGCTATCTGCCCGTACATGCCTGGGCTCTGTCCCCACAGTCATACTACTGTTTCTGTCCCTGTTATGCAGCAGCCAGGTAACCCTGGCAGAGTCCCATGAACTTCTTGAGCAATGACCTGAAGTTCAGGACATACTCCATAATAGACACCCACTGGGAGGAAAGTTCACCCTCCCATTACTTTAAGATTAGATCTACAGGCCCCCTCTCACTGCATTCAAATAAGATCCAGATGTTAAACTGGAAATGGTTAGGCGTGGGAAATCTCACATCTAGATTTCTATTTGGCGGAACTGTCATTTCTACATGGTGGAACTCTCCTATAGTAGTCAATGGAAAAAGATAACAGAGGTGGTGGAACTGTCATACAATTGTTTAAGGGGTGGTGGAAATTAGTTCCTGTGAGCTTTCTTCCAGTTTAATTCCTGATAAGATCTGAAAGAAAGGAAAACATTCTGACCCCTGTGGGACTATATAATAAGCAGGTAAAGACTGAGTAAATTCTTGCCCTAGTCTCTCCTGTGTTGGTATGTTAATGCAGCTGATTAAAGCTTATGACCAACAGCACATTAGTTTTGGAATAGTATGAGGATGCCTTTAGTTGAGACACCCCACACTTCTCCCATAAATGTGTCATAAGACTTGACATGACATTTTTGTACTAATCAGACAGAATTTCCTGGAGAAATCCTACTTGGTGAATATCCTGAGGAGTTCGTCTGCTGCTTTCCCCAATTCTATATAAGACATGGCCACAGCCTCTGGGTACCTGGCTGTGTAGTCCATGATCATCAGTATGTGCCTCTTGTGGCTGGCCGATGAACACAGCGGTAGCACTACTGCTTGTGATGCCTATGACCTAGGTTCAGAAGCACCAGAGGGCCAGCCATGGGGAGGTTTGGTTATCTAATGGACAGCTCACCTCCTCCAGGGTGGGTATAGGCAACAAGCAATAGTCTGACTTCTGGTGGTGGCCAAGGGTGGGTGTGCATGGGGACCTTAGCTGAGAGAGGATTGAAGGGTTCGGCAGGCATAAGTGTGTTGCCCATGGGAGCATGTGTGACATGCAAGCAAAGATAATAAAATCCACTTCAGTCACAGCATGATACCAAGGCTCCCCACCACCCTGCCACCTGAAGCCAAAATGTCTTGCCAGCCACTTGGATATCTTGATCTTTCAACCTTACCACTGAGGGGTGCCCTGGATTGAAAAGCAAGCCACAGGTCATGATCAGGAAAGGCTGGCTTGGGGAAGGGTGTACAGGGATAGCTGGGGTGGGTCTCAAAGGAGCATAAAGAGAATTTATACACATACACATACACACAGTGGTATCCCCCAGGATGGAACCCACTTTTAAAGCACTCTGCAGTATGCTGCAGCAGACCCACAGAAGAAAGCAATGTAATTTCAATGACAATTAGTCCCTTTTGTCATGCAGGAAACTGTGGCATTCACTTCATCTTGGCAGTGTCACGTTTTCCTGAATGACAAAAGGGACTGATTGCCATTGAAATTACCTTGCTTTATTCAGTAGGTCTGCTGCAGCATTCTCGAACTGCTGCAAAATGCTGCAGAACTGGGTTTCATCCTGGGGATGCCACCAAACATATATACATACATACATATATACATTTATATATACATATATACACACACACACACATATACACATGCACACACGTACACACATATATACATATATATATATATATATATATATATATATATATAGATATAGATATATATTATGGTAGCATGGTAGTGCTACCATAGTTAGGGTTGAGGAGCCATTTCCTTGTTAAACCCAAAACTTTGCACCTTAATAACTTTGCAACTGTGTGATGGATTTGCCTGAAATTTGGAATATGTGATCAAGACCCATACACCTTGGGATCTGCCAAGTTTTGTACCGGTCGGATACACAGCTGCGGAGTTATTAAGCATGATCTGTGCATGAGTTTACGCTTTTTCTAAAATTCTACGGTTGTGCCTACAGGTCGCACGGTTTGCCCGACCAGTCCAAAATCTTCACGGAACGTGCGGCCAGGATCCTCGATGTGCCTTTTGAAGATTTCATGAAAAATTATTAAATGGCTCAAAAGTTATTCAAAAAAACAAGTTCCCATTATAAGTCAATGGGAAAAGTTAACAAAAAGTTCGACAGTGTCGCAAATGCACTTTTTACTGTCGCAAATGGCCCTTTCACTGTCGCAAATCTGCCATTTTGTTTTCAGTTAGTGATCAGAAAAATGCTTGCCATTTAAAATTGGGACCCTCTAGCAACCTAATTCTTTTTGCATTCACCTAGTCGGCCCCTGAGGATGCTAGCCATGTCTTTATTTTGGGGTAAAACACCCCAGAAATATGTTTTTCAAATTTCTGGAAAAAGTACTTTCACAAAGTAGTGTCGCACTCACGAAAGTGTCACAAATTTTTGCGAAAGCTTTCGCAAATTGAGACAGTACTTTTCTAGGCTGTGGGAAAATGACAGCAATTCTTTGGCACTCTGCTGCAAAAGAATGGTTTGGTGCTTTGGCCTGAAATTTGGAGGTTACGCATCCAACATCTCACAGATGTGCCTTTCAGTGTTGCGTTGCAAAAATATTCACTGCGGCAAAGTTACGGCACTCCAAAATTGACGCTTTTTCCCATAGGATAACATTACGGCATCCGATGCATTGCAGCAATCATTTGGCGCCCTGCTGCAATATAACGGCTTCGTCTTTTGGGCTGAAATTTGGAGGGAAGACAGTGAACATCCCACAGATGTGCCTTTTACTGGTTTGGTGAAAACATATTACAAGGAGCCAAAGTTATGGCACTCCTAACTTCTCTTTTTTTCCCTATAGGATAACATTACGGCGTTCGCAGCGCTTTTCAGGGTCTGTATCTTGGAAACAGTGTGAGATACGGACTTTTCATCGAAAAAATTCTTAGCCCGCTGATGGGGGCTAAGTATAAATCTAGTCAGGAAAGTCACAAATCATATGACTTTTACATTTTATTTCTACGTTGTATGTTTCCTGAGATATAATCTATTTAGTATTACAACTCCTAATTTTCTGCTCCGAGACCCATTATTATGCATACATTATTTGTACTCACTGTCTTTCTCTATGCAGCTTTTGGGGAAAACCAGCCAGTGTGCTTACATTACTGTTACTGTTGCCCTTTCCGCTTGCGGTTCCGTATCCGTTTCACTTACCGTTCACGTGTATGCCACCATGTGCGTTATCCTTTGCGTTTTCATTTGTGCTTGTGTTTCTGTTATTTTTTGCCATTTGTGTCTACAGTACTGTTTCTGTTTCACTTTGCATCACCATGCCCATTGACATTTCCATTTGCGGGCACTGTGTTACTATGTGACAAGACTTTCGCAAACTGCGACAGTACTTTTCTAGGCTGTGGAAAAATGACAGTAATTATTTGGCACCCTGCTGCAAAAGAACAGTTTGGTGTTTTGGGCTGAAATTTGGAGAGAACGCAGCCGACATCTCACAGATGTGCCTTTCAGTGTTTTATTGAAAAAATATTACACTGCGGCAAAGTTACGGCACTCCAAAGTTGATGCTTTTCCCATAGGATAACATTACAGCATCTGACCATTGCAGCAATAACTTGGCGCCCTGCTGCAAAATAACTGTTTGGTCTTTTGGGCTGAAATTTGGTGGGAAGACAGCCAACATCCCACAGATGTGCCTGTCAGTGGTTTGGTGAAAAAATATTACAGGGAGGCAAAGTTATGGCACTCCGTACTTCTCTTTTTTCCCTATAGGATAACATTACAGCATTCGCTGCGCCTTTCAGGGCCCGTATCTCGGAAACGGTGCTAGATACGGACTTTTCATCAGAAAAGCACTTAGCCCCTGATTTACAAAACTAGCCAAGAAAGTCATAATTCAAATGTTTTTTCTATGTTGTACGGTTCCTGAGATATAAGCAATTTACTATTCCAAGTCCTCATTTTCTGTTCCGAGAGTTATTATTTTGCATACATAGAAACATAGAATTTGATGGCAGATAAGGACCGCTTGGCCCACCTAGTCTGCCCATTTTCCTACCTAACAGATAAGCTGCAGATCCTAGTTAACCAACAGCTTACTTCCTCCTACCCCCCCACTAGGACTACCTTGCAGTATGTCTGTCCCATGCATTCTTGAATTCCCCCACTGTTCTTGACTCCACAACCTCCTCAGGGAGGCTGTTCCATGCATCCACAACCCTCTCTGTGAAAAAAATACTTCCTCACATTACCTCTGAGCCGTCCCCCCTCTATCTTCAAATTCTGCCCCCTTGTTCTTGCACATCTCTTTTTCTGAAAGATGCTACCCTCTTGGACTTTGTTGATTCTCTTGAGGTACTTGAAAGTTTCTATCATGTCCCCTCTCTCCCTTCTTTCCTCAAGGGTATACATATTAAGCTCCTTTAGTCTTTCTTCATATGTCTTCTGGTGCAGACCCTGCACCATTTTGGTTGCCCTCGTCTGGACAGCCTCCACTCTGTCTATGTCTTTGCAGAGGTGGGGTCTCCAAAACTGCACACAGTACTCCAGATGAGGTCTCACCAACTGTCTGTACAGAGGGATAACAACTTCCTGTTTTCTACTATTGATGCCTCCTCCTATACATCCCAGTATCCCCCCAGCCTTCTTTACTGCCTTCTCACATTGCTTGCCCACCTTTAGGTCATCTGATATAATTACCCCCAGGTCCCTTTCCATTTTTACCGTTGTCAGTATCTCACCCCCATTGTGTACTCTTCCCCTGGGTTTTTGTTTCCCATGTGCATTACCTTGCACTTCTTTGCATTGAATCTGAGCTGCTATACATTTGACCATACCTCCAGCCTTGCCAAGTCCCTTCTCATCCTTTCCACTCCATCTTGTGTATCAACCCTGTTGCAGATCTTTGTGTCGTCTGCAAAGAGACATACTTTTCCTTCCAGTTCCTCTGCAATGTCACTTATAAAGACATTAAAAAGGACAGGTCCCAGTACTGAACCCTGCGGTACCCCGCTAGTAACCCTCCTTTCGTCACTGTGTACTCCATTTACTACTACCCTTTGCGGCCTGTTGTGTAGCCAATTTTTTATCCAGGCTACCACCTTGGGGCCCACTCCAAGGCTGGCTAACTTGTGTATTAATCTTTTGTGTGGGACTGTATCAAATGCCTTGCTAAAATCTAGGTAGGCCATGTCCACAGCCCTCCCTGGTCTACTACTTTGGTCACCCAGTCAAAGAAATCTATTAGATTCATCTGACATGACCTTCCCATCATGAATCCATGCTGCCTTGGGTCCTGTGCCCCACTGGCCTCTAGGTACTCAACAATTCTTTCCTTCAGAAGTGATTCCATTATTTTCCCTACCACTGAGGTCAAACTAACTGGTCTGTAGTTTCCTGCCTCTGTCCTGTTCCCACTTTTGTGAAGAGGAATCACATCTGCCCTCCTCCAATCCTCAGGTACCACTCCATCCTCCCATGATTTATTAAAGAGAGTCATCAGCGGTGTCACTAGTTCTACCCTTGGTTCTTTTAGAATTCTTGGGTGAATCCCATCAGGCCCCATTGCTTTGTCCACCTTCAATTTTATTAGTTCTTTCAGAACCCGTTCTTCTGTAAATGGACTGGTATCGACCCCCGTCTTCAGAGTGTTTCTCTTGTTTGGTTTAGGTACCTCCCCCTCCACTTTCTTTGTGAATACTGAGCAGAAATATTCGTTCAGTATCGCTGCTTTTTCACTGTCACCCTCTACCCACATTCCCTTCCCTTTATTAAGCCTCAGTATCCCTCCTTTGTTCTTTCTTTGCTCCCTAATGTACCTATAAAAGGTCTTATCCCCCTTCTTAACAGAATTGGCTATCCTTTCCTCAGTTTGGGCCTTTGCTATTCTGACTGCCTTCCCAGCCTCTTTCTGCATTCATACATTCATTGTACTCACTTTCTTTCTATATGCAGCTTTTGGGGAAAACTATTGTGTGCATTTCCATAACTCTTACCCTTAATGCTTCTGCTTCTGCTTCTGTACCTGTTTCACTTACTTTTCCTGTCTACACCACCTTCTGCGTTACCCTTTGTGTTTTCATTTGTGCTTCTGTTTCTGTAATTTTAACCATTTGCATCTACAGTACTGTTTATCTTTGTGTTTCGCTTTGTCGCACTATGTGCATTACCACTTCTGTTTGTGGGCAGTGTGTTACTATGTGACAAGAAGTCAATATGTGGTGGGAACATGGGGTCCAAAGGGCCCCGGGCTCCCATCGCTGGTCCCATCGCTGTATTACATTCACTATTTCTCAGTACTGTTTATCTTTGTGTTTCTCTTTGTGTCACCTTGCACATTATCATTTGCATTTGTGGGCACTGTGTTACTGTGTGTGAAGCCCCGCGCTCCTGCTGCCGCATTACATTCACTATTTGTCATTATCATTCTCAAAAAGAAGGGAAATTAGAGGCAAAAAACTCCATTTAATGCATCAGTTAGGGTTGTTCCACAGCAACAAAAGTCAGGAAATTCAGTGTTGAGGTTGAGAAAACCCCCTTGACCCCCAGCCCCACCCCACCAACTGGCATTTGGGTGCGCATTGGAGTCTTCGGTCCTAACTCTCACTCCATTCTTCTATACCTCTGCTACACATGTGATGGGGTGAGAGTTGGGGCCAGTACCAATGTGCACCTAATGTCGGATTGAGGGTGTGAGAGTACAAGGGGTTTCAACCAACACCAAATTTCCTGACTTTTGTCGCTGTGGAACTACCTAACGACTGATGGCTGAAGTTTTGCCATATATATATATATATATATATATATATATAATCACACATGCCCACACAATGCAAAGCATCATGGGCCTGCATATGCAAATCACCACAGAATGTTATGCTGGTTCAACTTTAAGCAGAATTGCATGGTGCCGAAAGGCCTCTCACACAGTTTGCAAAGGGTGCTAACAGCTAGGGTGTCAAACAGACGAGGCATACTGATGAGTCCTGGTAGGACTAAACACGTGTCTATGTCATCTGTTAGCACCTTTTGCAAACTGTGTGAGAGGCCTTTTGGCACCATGCAATTCTGCTTAAAGTTGAACCAGCATAACATTCTGTGGTGATTTGCATATGCAGCTTATGATGCTTTGCATTGTGTGGGCATGTGTGATTTTGTATTTTCTTGAAACTTGGCTTCCCAGCCAAATGCCCTTTGGGGTAACCCTTGCCTCAGTGTTTGCGCACAGAGATTCTTTGTCTTTTAAATAGTTTTTTATTTTAATGGGTTCAACACAGCTTAACCCAGACCATCTTAGGGAAGCTGGTTCATTCCACTGGGGTGTCAAACAGACGAGGCATACTGATGAGTCCTGGTAGGACGAAACAAGTGTCTATGTCATCTGTTAGCACCCTTTGCAAACTGTGTGAGAGGCCTTTCAGCACCATGCAATTCTGCTTAAAGTTGAACCAGCATAACATTCTGTGGTGATTTGCACATGCAGCCCATGATGCTTTGCATTGTGTGGGCATGTGTGATTTTGTATTTTCTTGAAACTTGGCTTCCCAGCCAAATGCCCTTTGGGGTAACCCTTGCCTCAGTGTTTGCACACAGAGGTTCTTTGTCATATATATATATATATATATATATATATATATATACACACAGTATATATATATATATACACACATACATACAGACAGATATCTATATGTATATATAACATATATCATACATTATTTGAAAAAACCTGCACTAGTGCATCAGTTTGAGCTCAGATTAAAGGTGACAAAATGAGGAAATATGGTGCCAGAATTTGAAACCCTTACACCCCACCCCACCCTCCAAGCAGAAAAAGGAAAAACATTACGGTTTTAGCTGTCCTGAGTCTTGATGAATATGGGCTAGGGGTCTTCCTTTGGGCTATCAACCCTAATGCTTCCCCCTTTCCATCAGCAAATAAGTTCAAAAGTGCAGACCATATGAAATGAGGTGAGCATTAGGGTTGATAGCCCCAAAGAGGACCTCAGCCCTGATTTGTCAAGACTCAGTACAGTCAAAACTGTAATGTTTTTTCCTTTTTCTGTTTGGAGGGTGGGGGTGGATTGTTAAAGTTGCAAATTCTGGCACCATATTTTCCTACTTTTGTTGCTTTAATCTGAATCCTAACTGGTGCATTAACACAGTTCCTTTGCAAAGAATGTCCTTACTTTTTGAGATAGTATAATCATATCTTCATTTGAACACATTCATTTGCCTAGGGAAGCACAGGGCTCTACAGGCCCTGTGCTTCCACCCCTCCATAGATGCACAGTTCCATGTGGCTGTGGAAGTGCAGGGCCCTCTGGGCTCTGCATTTCCATGCCTCCAGAAAAGCAATTTATGTGCTTGCTTGTAATTGCTTTTTGTGGGGCTCACTTCAGAGGAAAAATATACTAAGTGTCCCTCTCAACTGCCAGCTCTTGATTGTATATGGACAACAATGTATTTTTCTGTTTTTTACCCATAAGTCAGGAGATTTTTGTCAGTTTGCTCTGAAATTTGCTATGGTTTTATTGGAAGACTAGACACAGCTTTGGTGCATTTTTGATGATGATTGGACTTTCATTGTGGCACCATGGTGAAGTCTGGAGGTAATTTTGGAATGCAGTGCATATCCCATGAATGTTTAGGGGGGATTATGGGTCTGTATTGCACTACTCATTGACACATTTTGTTGGAGATATACATTGTTCCTTAACTCCAATTGTTGATGGACTTACGGCTTGCTAAAGTTGCAATGCTATCCTATGGGAATTTTCATTTTTTTTATTTTTATGTTTTTTGTATGGTCCCTACATTGTTTGGGGGGGGGTTGTGTTAATGTTGTAGTACTCATTAAAACCTTTCTATTGATATTTAGATTGTCTATTAACTGTATTATTGACAGAGTTATGGCTTCTTAAAATCAAAATTCTTTTTTGTGTGAAAAAATCTTTTTTTCATCAGAACGACAATCTCATGAAAAGATATTCCTTCATACAAAAATAAAAATGTAAAAAACTAAGTCCAAATTCTTTTCTGTATGAAGGAATCTTTTTTCTTGAGATTGTGTCATTCTCACAAAAAAAGATTCCTTCTCACAAAAAAAGAATTTGAAAAAAACTAAGTCCAAATTCTTTATTCATATAAAGGAATCTTTTTTTTTTGTGAGATTGTGTCATTCTCATGAAAAAAGATGTCTTTATATGACAAAAGAATGTGGAAAAAAACAAAGTCCAAATTATTTTTTTGTATGAAGGCAGTCTTGTTTCGTATGGCCCTATTCTTGTTTCATATGGCCATTTGATAAAAGAAAATCGTCTCATGAAAAATGAATTTTAAAATGTGTTAAAAGCACACATTTCTGGGTCATTTTTCCTAAATGTAACTTCAGAATCTACCCAATGGGGTCCTGACTAGCGAGGTACATGTGTTAGTGTGTTTCCATGACACAATTTTTATGGGTATTCAGAAATTAGTTTTTGGAAAAACAGAAACAAGATGGCAGCCATATGAAAAAAGAATTTCTTCTCACAAAACAAGATTACTCCATTTAGAAACATAGAAATATAGACTTTGATGGCAGATAAGGACTGCTTGGCCCACACCTAGTCTGCTCATTTCCCTACCTATAGGATAAGCTGCAGATCCTAGTTAACCAACAGTCTATTTCTTCCTACCCCCCCACAAGAATTGCCTTATGTCTATCCCATGCATTCTTGAATTCTACCACAGTTGTAGACCCTACAACCTCCTCAGGAAGGCTGTTCCATGCATCCACCTCCCTCTCTGTGAAAAAATGCTTCCTCACAATGCCCCTGAGCCGTCCCCCCCCATCTTCAAATTGTGTCCCCTTGTTCTCGCACATCTCTTTTTCTGAAAGATGCTACACTCTTGGACTTTGTTGATTCCACTGAGGTACTTAAAGGTTTCTATCATATATCCCCTCTTCCTCCTTTCCTCAAGGGTATACATATTAAGCTCCTTTAGTCTTTCCTCATATGGCTTCTCTTGAAGACCCTGCGCCATTTTAGTTGCCCTCCTCTGGACTGCCTCCATCCTGCCTATGTCCTTGCAGAGATGGGGTCTCCAGATCTGGACACAGTACTCCAGATGGGGTCTCGCCAACTGTCTGTACAGAGATAACAACTTCCTGTTTTCTGCTGGTGATGCCTCTCCCTATACATCCCAGTATACCCCCAGCCCTCCCTACTGCCTTCCCACATTGCTTGCTAACCTTAAGGTCATCTGATATGATTACCCCAGGTCCCTTTCCATTTTTGTTGTTGTTATTACCCTCCCATTGTGTAATCTTCCCCTGGGTTTTTATTTCCCAGGTGCATTATTTTGCACTTCTTTGCATTGAATCCAAGTTGCCATGCTTCTGACCATTCCTCCAACCTTGTCAAGTCCCTTCTCATCCTTTCCATACTTCCTTGTGTCTCAACCCTGTTGTAGAGCTTCGTATCATCTGCAAAGAGGCTTACTTTTCCTTCCAGTCCCTCTGCAATGTCACTTATAAAGACATTAAAAAGGACTGGACTTAGTACTGAACCCTGCGGTACCCCACTAGTAACCCCTCTTTCTTAACCGTGGACTCCATTTACAATTACCTTCTGTGTCCTGTTGTCCAGCCAATGTTTTACCCAGGCTACCACCCTGGGACCCACTCCCAGGCTGGTTAATTAGATTATTAATCTTTTGTGTGGGACTGTGTCAAATGCTTTGCTAAAGTCTAGATAGGCCATGTTCACAGCCCCTCCCTGGTCTACTACTTTGGTCACCCAGTCAAAGAAATCAATTAGATTTGTCTGACATGATCTTCCCATTGTGAACCCATGCTGCCTTGGGTCCTGTGCCCACTGGCCTCTATATACTCAACAGTTCCTTTCCTTCAGAAGTGATTCTATCACTTTCCCTACCACAGAGGTCAAACTGCCAGGTCTGTAGTTTCCTGCTTCTGTCTTGCTCCCACTTTTGTGAAGGGGAATCACATCTGCCCTCCTCCAGTCCTCGGGTACCACACCATCCTCCCATGATTTATTAAAAGGGGTAGTCAGTGGTGTCACTAGTTCTCCCCTTAACTGTTTTAGAATTCTGGGGTGAATTCCATCAGGCCCCATTGCTTTGTCCACCTTCAGTTTTAGGAGTTCTTTCAGAACCCTTTCTTCTGTGAAAAGACTGGGATCGACCCCCTAACAGAATCTTTTTTTCATATGGCCCAAATTCTTTTTTCATATTAAACAGCTATCTAAAAGAGCACACTGAGCATGCACAAAACTAAAATTTAATTTGAAACAGAATCTTTTTTTCATATGGCCAAAATTATTTTTTCGTATTAAACAGCTATCCAAAAGAGCACACTGAGCATGCTCAAAACTAAAATGTCAAATCCTATAACTCTAGAATGAATTAATATTTTTTTACCAAGCCAAAGAAAGACACCACTCTGGGCCAAGCCCTTTCTACCCTGAAAATTTCAGACCAAACTTTAAACTGTCTGTGTGCTAGTAAATGGCAAAAAAACAGCAACCCCCCCCCCCAATGTTTTCATTTGTTTTGCTCCCTCGATCTTGGAATCCGCACATCCAAGTGGGAGAAAATTTGGTGCATCAGGAGAAGGAGACCTTGCCCCTGAGACCATGTTTGCAAAATTTTGTGCAAATCTGTTAAATGGTGATGAAGCTATTAAACTGCAAAGTTAGGGGTTTGACATTAAACAGCCTCCTCAACCCTAACTATAATTGCACTACCCTGCCACTATAATATTCTTTGTAAAGGACTGCATTAATGCACCAGTTAGGGTTCAGCTTAACACCACAAAAGTAGGGGAATGCTAATCCCACCCCCCCAAGCAGCCAAAAGTCAAGACCACACAAGCAACCACAGACAGCTATAATCAGGTAAGACAAACAACAGACAACTGTTTTCAGATGACACAAATGCAGTAGCACTGATGTGCTACCTTCTTGGATTGTATCTGTGGCACGCACACTGCAAGACACAGACTTACTTCTAGCTGCAGATACAAATCCAAGACACTCAAATCACAAGCTAAATCTGTCTACAGAAACAGGGCTTTGCAGCAACAAATACAAAGGTGATACCAAAATGACAAGAGTTCTTTTATCTGCAGAAACATGGGCCCCTTTGTGGCCAGTGCTCCTGTAACCACAGGTGCTTATGCACACTGCAAAATATACATACATACACACACTTCTGGCTGGAGAAATGCAGGCTCCTCAGAGGCCTGCTGTTCTGCCACTGCAATTGTAAGACATACACACCAGCCTCTGGTTGCAAAAGTGCAGGTGCCATGAAACCCATGATATCAAAATTATAACAGTACTTCTGTCTGCAGAAGCGCAGGCCCCCAAGGAGCATGCACCTCTTCAGCCATAGATGTAAGACATACACACTGATTTCTGGCTACAGAAGCGCAGGACTCCATGGGGCATGCTCTTATCCAAATGCACATAGAAAACCATGCAGTAGTAGATTCAGCTATGCAGTGAGGTGACACCTGCTATCCCATTAGGCCAAGAAAAATTAACTGTTTTAATCTAATCTGAACTGTAAAGGTAACATTTTAGTTTTTCTGGGAAAATATTACCTGCTAAACAAAAGTGCTACCTTCTTGAAAATTTCTAGACCCACCACTGAAATCATGATACCAACATTGCAACAGTACTTCTGTTTGCAGAAACACAGTCCCCTGTATGGCCTGCACTATTGCAGCAACAGGTACTCATGCACACTGTCTGACATATGCACTCAGGAGTGGCTACAGACCACAGGCCCCGCAAGGCCACATATACAAATTCATGAAGGTAACACATCAGAGCTACTGCATTTGTGTCATCTAGAAAGTGCCATATGCTGTTTGTCTTACCTAATGATGGCTTTCTGTAGGTGTTTGTGTAGTTTTGTGTTGCTTGTGGGGTGGGGTGTTAGGGCTGGAAACCCTAATGCCCCACTTCCCTATTAGTGTGGTTTTAACCCTTAAGCTGCTGGAAATCCTGCGCCTTCCCTTCCCAGGCTGGGAGGTGGTGACACATGGCAGGACTATCCCCCCAGCTTCAAATCATCCAGCTGGCTTACAGGACTCACCCCTAAACTCTGCTCACCAGCATGGGATCACAAAGCACTACCCACTGGGGTAAAGTCTAGTACTACACAAGTTTGTTGTTTTACTTCAAATTTTCAAGATTTTGAACCCATATTTTCAAGATAGTCATTTAATGGCTCCCCTTAAAAACATGTCATGTGGAATTTGTATAATAGTGGCCAAAATGTCATTTTGCACCACAAGTGCAAAAACATGTTTGGTCCTCTAACCTGGTGATTCTCATCCAGAATCAGAGGTCAGTGATCAAGCAGTGATGCAGGAAGGGGCAGGCAGGCTGGGCTTCATTAAGCCAGCACCAGTCCTTTTTCCATTTTCTCCCTGTCCCCAGCTGCAGAGGCACATAAGTGTACTTGCGTGGGTGCCACACATGCTGTGGAACCGCAGACTCTGCCATCCCCATCGCTTGTACTCCAGCACTGCCACTCAGCCTCCTCCAGGTGGCAGACAAGGAGTGAGATGGCAAGCCTCCTCTCCTTGGAAGAGGAGAGCTGTCCATCAGATGCTCAGTCCTCATCCCTCCCGGCAAACCAAGCTCATTCCCAAACCCGGGTCACTGGTGTTGAAAAAGGTAATGCACCTCAGCCCTGTTTACCACTGAACCAGCATAGAGACTATTGGTTTTAACAGAAATAAGTTCAGAGAGATAAGAAGGAATTTTGCCCAGAACAGCCTTATAAATTTAAATGTACTAATGACTCAACCTTCTGTTAGAAAGAGCGGTCCAACCAACCAAATAATATAATATGTACCAAGGAGTCTTAAAAGCCATATTCACTGTAAAATGCAATGCACCATGGTACAATGGATCTAATAATACAAGAAGAGAACAAGAACCAGCACTAAAAATACAGTAGTACAGTAACCTGAGGTAGAAAGAAATTAAGCATAAACCAACTGGGGTTCTTTATGCTTTCAGGGGGAAAAATAACCTTATTTTTGCAAAAAAGCAAAGTTTATATTTAAAGTATTAAAGTAAAACAGTATTGTGATTCTGAAAAGTAGCACAAACATTGAAGAGAAGAAAAAAAATCACAGAGTAAGCCTTTTTTGGACTCAACAAGAGATGCAGATTAATGAGAGCAGCTTTGACCAAATGAAGATCTTTCTGTAAAGTAGCGATAACTACTTGAGCATTCCAAGAGTAGGAATAAAGTACAGCATCATCTGCATACAGATGCAGGGAAGAGTTATTGATACACATCAGTAAGTCAGTAACATACATAAAAAAGATGCCCTAGGACTGAGCCTTGTGTGACACCCTTGTGGATACAAACAAGATCAGAGGAATAATTAGAAGAAACATATTGCGTATGTTGCTATCTTGATGGGGAAATTTGCAAACTATGAATATAATGACTGCTCTGAGAATTTTCTATGTGTTTCCTCATCTTCCAATCCACATTCCAACTTCACTTTTCAAGAAACTTTATAACAAAATTAGGTGTTTTGTAGATGATAAAAGCCAGTACGTATTGCCCGTGTAAAGCTGTGACAACACAGACAAAAAGGTGTTTTTCATCTCCCCCAATTTCCAACTTTGACATGTTGCCTTCATTGCAGGGAAAAATGTCAAAGTCTTCTGGAATCAAGGCCCAGCAAAAAAAAAAAAAAAGGGATAGTTTGACACTGAGAAGTCATTATTACTGAGACTAAAACTTTAAAGTATTCGATTCAATGGACTCCCTAATTATCTTAAAAACACACCCAGTCATGAATACCATGTATGAGTTGTGGTCAAAAGTTTCCAAATCATTGGAGTGGAGTCTATGTACACTCCCTTATTATCCCTTGTGAAACAATAGTCTCATAATTTAAAGGGGGAAATATTAAACTGGAATACCTGAATAAAAAAGGCATTTACACTATAGGTGATATAGTAGACTCCGCTCGTTGATCAATTACTTATTTTTCGTACATTGCAAATAAATTGTCATTACCTACATTAGAATTTTACTGCTATTTAATATTAGATATGTACCAATATACCAAATGAACTCAGCCAATACTCTCCCAAACTCCAACATGGGGTAGTCATATCAGATGACCTAAAAGTAAGCAAGCAATATGAGAAGGCAATAAGGAAGGCTGGGGAATACTGGGATGTATAGGCAGAGGCATCACCAGTAGAAAACAGGAAGTTGTTATCCCTCTGTACTGACAGTTGGTGAGACCCCATCTGGAATACTGCATGTAGTTCTGGAGACCCCATCTCTGTAAGGACATAGACGGGATGGAGGCAGTCCAGAAGAGGGCAACTAAAATGGTGCAGGGTCTGCACCCAGAAGCCATACAAAGAGAGAGAGAGACTAAAGGAGCTTAATATGTATATCCTTGAGGAAAGGAGGAAGAGGGGGGACATGTTAGAAATTTTCAAGTACCTCAAGGGAATCAACAAAGTCCAAGAGGGTAGCATCTTTCAGAAAAAGAGATGTGCAAGAACAAGGAGCACAATCTGAAGATAGAGGTGGTAATGTGAGGAAGTATTTCTTCATGGGAAGAGTGGTGGACACATGGAATGGCCTTCCTGAGGAGCTCATGGGGTCAAAAACAGTGAGGGAATTCAAGAATGCATGGAACAGACATAAGGAAATTCTGGTGGGGGTTAGGAAGAAGTAGGCAGTTGGTTAACTAGGATCTTCAGCTTATCCAATAGGTAGAGAAATTGGCAGACTGGGTGGGCCAAGCTCATCATAGTCTATTTTTCTATGTTTCTAGATATTATGATTTTGTTTTACTCTGCAATGTGATTGTTGGATGTTCTTTTTGATGATGTTGTTTTTAAGAAATTGTACAGCACTCCAAGCCTCCAGGAAGGGGAGATTTACAAATAAAGTATTTATCTATTTATCTATCTATCTATCTAAACTATGAAAGTCTGGCTCACATTAGTATTAATAGAGTGGATGAGTTTTATGTACTGTAGAATCCATTTCTTCATACCAACATATGAACATATGAAAATGCCAGCAGAAGAAAGCCCAAAAGGCCTATCAAGTCTGCTCATTACGGAGCTGATGCACATTTGCTGCATGTTGCTCAGCCCTCCCCTCACCCTAACTTTCCTCTTGACTTTGTTCCACCCCCTTTTGAAAGGCCCAACTGATTTGTGATTGACTAATCCATCTGGTAGTGCATTCCACCCTGTCATCAGTCTGTAATGAAACGTCTTCTGGACTTCTTCCTATACCTGCTCCCCGCCAATCTGAAGCTGTGACTGTGGGTGTTTTTGTTTTCTCTTATGCTATAAATATCCTCAAAGTCAACCTTGTTTATGCCTTTAAGATTTTTGAAGGTCTTGATTATGTCCCCCCATCTCTTCTCTCCTCAAGTGAGTAAATGTTCACATTCACCAGTCACTGTTCATACGAACATCCTGCAGCCTTTGGATCATCTTGACAGCCCTTTTCTGCACCACCTCTAGCTGACTGATGTCCATCTTGAAGTAGGGGCTCCAGTACTGCCACAGTACTCCAGGTGGGGGTCAACCATGCATCTGTATAGGGTCAAAATTACCTTCCTTCTACTGGTGAACTCCCTTCATTCTCAGCTGTATAGTCTCATAAAGAAAAAATATTTATAAGGCTTTTAAATCATCTAGTTGTCACATTTGTAAAAAAGACCCCTCTGTCACATAACCCACACTTGAATATCATTTGGAATATACCACTCTTTAATTCTAAACATCTTCTGATATTCCTTGAGTTGAAGTTGTGATATTAGTTTATGATTAGTCTTTAGACATCCATAAGAAGGACACTCCATCTTCTGGCCCACATAACACCTCTCCTGCCCTAACCTTTTAATTTTGGGTGCATTGATGTTTTTCCCTTTGGGTTCAGGCTAAGACTAGTTTACCTTATACTGCATCTTGGGTGTAACTTGAAAGCTTCCAGCTGTCTGTCCCCATTGTGTCTGAGCTGGATGTATGGCTTGCTGGATACAAACTGATAGGCTGTCTGAGCTGTTTCTTTTACAGTACTGTGAGTTCTATCCAGAAGCTGCACACACAATTCCTCTGACATGGTCTGGAGAAATTGTTCCAGTAAAAACACTTCTTTTACCTCACTAGCAATCGCTGCCTTATTATCAGTTAGCTGTCGTTCTAACATATTGCACTGTTGAACACACATTTCTGAGTAACATTTCTCCAGTACTTGCCTAAGCTTAGTACATTCGAGCCTATATGCTTTGGAAGTCAGTTCAGAATGTCTCAATACAACATTTTTCACTTTTACATAGTCAGTGTAATTAGCATCATCCGTTCTGGCAAATGTCTCTAAAAGGCTTTACCTGTGACTAATGGTGTGAGGAGAGTCTCCCAAGAAAACCTATCCAATTTAAATTGCTGATTTCAATTATTCAAAAGATCTCAGAAACAGGTCAAGGTGTACCTTTCAAATGTCCCTGATTTTCTGTGACATTCCTGATTTTTCCTCAGAAATTTCCTCCAACACTTCTAAATTTGGCATTTCTGTCACTGAATAGTACAGATCTGAATTAAGTAGCAGCAGTAGTAATATTTATTTATAGTTGACCCCCTTCCACAGAGGCTAAGGGCACCATTACAAACATAAAACAGTAGGACCATTAAAAAATATTAACAAAAAATAATAGATACCCCATAAATAATACAGTCCAATAGAATAAAACCCTTCTTAAATTAAATCTATAAATAATCATAGACTAGGATGATGACAGGAGAGGAAAAATCAGTCCCCAAACACCTGTACAAACAGATGGGTGTTCAGACCCCTCTTAAAGGTTTCCACCAAGGGGGGCATGTCTCAGCGCTCTTGGGAGAGTTCCACAGGACCAGGATCCCAACTTCAAAGGCCCAGTCCCCTGAGGTTTTTAATGTTGCCTTGGTCACAGCCAAGAAGCCCTCCTCGGTAAAGTGGAGAGGATGCAAGGGTCAGTAAAGAGTCAGGAGATTAGTCAGGCGACCTGGGCCCTGCTCATGCATGGCCGTGTAAGTGAGCAAGTCCACTTTAAAGGAGATATGTCACTTAACCAGCAGCCAGTGCAGATCACGCAGCATTAGGCAGACTTGACAGAATCTTTGAAGGTCGGAGGCAACCTAGCAGCCACAATGTGCACCTGCAGCAGCAGGCACCATAGCACACCTAACTAAATGCCAAAATCACTTGGCACATACACTGTACAATTTGAGAAAAAAATTCCTCGGCTTTATTAATGAAGACGTTCAAAAGATAATTTAACAGCAGGTAAAATTCAAAGGCATGAATTTACGATAAAGCAATGTCCACACAAAGTCCCTGAAATTGTAACCAGTCTATGTAATTACTGAACAACACTGCTGAATTCAATCCTTCTTAAAGCAGCAAAGCCAAAGAAATTAGTGCTGCTTCATAAGCTGTGAGTGCAGAAAAGTGCAGAGGTGGAGGAATGGCTCACCCAGCGCTTCATAATTAAAATATCACTTCATCATAGTACATCTCCATTGACCCTGAGGTACAGACTGTTGCAGTAATCAAGCCTCGAAGTCACAAATGCATGCACTAGTGTGCCCAGGTCACCAGGGTTATACGGGTTTTAAGCCGGCTGATGTTCTGTAAATGGCAATTTGGCAAAAGCCATTCCAGACTACAGCTGACACCTGAACCTCAAATGTCAGCCACTCATCCAGAATGTCTTCCAGATGTCTCACCTTTGTGGCAGCTAAACCCTGTTTACCTCTCAGTAACCACCACATCCCACCCATGTCCTGGATCCACCACCAGTATTTCAGCTTTGTCTGGCTTAAGTCTGAACTAGGTTGATGACAGTCAATCTTGAATCTTGGCCAGGCACCTATTTAACATATCAACTGCCCCTAGTGTCCTGGGTGCAACAAAGGACATATAGAGCTGGGTATCATCTGCATAAAAAAGTTTCAGGACAAGTCCTGATGGTCCACGGGCAATGTATATATTTTCAGGTTCAGTCCTTCACTGTGCTGCCTTTCCCGATGTGTCCAACAAAACATACTCTTTCTTTCCAAAAGGGGGGGCGCCAAAAAAGTTCACAAAAGTAGACAGTTCATTTATTATCCAAAATCTTGTTCTTTTATTGTATTTTCAGGCCCATATCTTCTACGTTTCATCAGCAAATATTGGCTTCCTCAGGAGGTGCCTTTACAAAACCTTTAAAAATATAAATACATATATATAAATATCCTGTCTACGCTAAGCAGTATATAGTGTCATATCTGAAGTATCTCTAAACTGTACCTCCGGTACTGCTCTTAGTTGCTACAAGGTGTTTATTTTGTTGTGTACATACTGTATAAATCTATGCCTTACTATGTTTTGTATGCTGTTTTGAACCTGTACTCATACTGTCCTCACATGAACTGTAACATGTCTGATTTGTACAGTTTTATGTACTTAAATCTGTTATTCCTGTACTCCCCCAGATCGTACCTGAAAATAGGCAATTGTCTTGTCTAGTGTACTTACCTGGTTAACAAAAGCTAAATAAATAAATAAATAAACATGAAGCAATCACTTAATATATATATACAATTTTCTTTTTACCAAACAATGTAGGCCACTCACTTAATAATTAGTACTTCAGATAGTTATTTCCTTCATTTAGATTATCTACTTCCAAAGCACATCCTGTAACCAGATAAATTGACAAATAAATATACATAACATCCACTTCACATTCTACTCCAAGCCACCACCAGTTTAGCTAATCCACACCTTTAAACTTAATGTTTTAAATATTTTCAATATAAAACAAGACATACATTTCTATTCACACATGCAAAATATATGTCTTTTTTCTTTTAAATTATTCCATTTAGTGTGTATGCTTTCATTTATTTTATCTGCTCAATCCTTACTTCAAGCGTTTTTTATTGTCGTTGCATTTATATGCCCCATTTATTGGTTGCTCTGAAAAAATGAGGTATGTAAACCACAAATCTTTCAATATTTGTTTTCACCTTTAAATCACCATAATATTCATTGTCTTTCATAACATGTCTCAGACAAAAAAGATAGACAAAAATGTGTATTCTTTTTTAAAAAAAAAGGCTGTAGTTATTTCACATAATTTCTTACACATGTGAACAAAACAACCTACTCTGTTTCTAACTCTATCCTCCACATTCTCATAACAGCATAAAGATCTAAAGTTTGTAACAGCCTGCTCCTATTTTTGACTCTCCTTTCTGTACATTCTCATAACAGCATTTATTTTTCAAACTGACATTTCTTTATAAGGCCAGACTGCTGTCTGAAACACTTGTGTTACTCTACCATTCATTATGTTGCTTGCACGCATGTGCAAGAAACATAGTGCCATCATCTGAGTTTTTGGAGGTGTGGCAGCCCTCTTCCAGTTCAGTCAGTGTGTTTGCAGGTGCGGCCGTAGTTCTTCAATCGCTGCTGCAGCTGTCAATGACAGCAGTCTAAAATGCAGTGGTGTACAGTTGAAAGGGAGAGCTATGCTTCAGTGAGCAGCAATAAGATATTGCCTGCTCATGCGCACTCCCCCTACACACACACACTCACACGCATGCATACTGCGTGCTCGCCCCACACACCTGTATAGCCAACGGGGTGCCCAATTCTCTGAGGCTGTGCTGGCGCCCCAAAAACTGAGTTGCACATGCCACGCTGGGTGCCCACCCCAGCGTGGCAACACATGTATAGCCAACAGGGTGCCTTAACTCGCTGGCTCCACTGTCCCCCAGTAACGGTGCCACGCCTGGGAGCCCACCCAGCATGGCAACAGATGCTATCACCGACAGGGTGCTCAGTCCCCGCCGGCTCCACTGCCCCCCAAACAGCGCCCTTGTGCCATGCTGGGAGCCCACCCCAGCGTGGCAAATGTCCCAAGTCATCCTCCTGTTTTTTTAAAAACAACCTGCAACACAAAACGGGTCCTCACTGTCTGCCTCACCGCGCCTGACCCACCAAGCACCTACTCCCCACACCCCCCTCACCCCATCCTCCGGACCTTGGCACATGATCTTCGTGACCAGGAACACTTCTGCACTCTTCAAAGCTGACCGCAACTGAGGAAATGCTGGTATGCTGTATAATGTAATAAATAGGGTTTTTTCAACTTCTATGCACGCTCGTAAGTTCGTGAATTTTCAATATTTTCACTCCAGATTTCCAACATTGCTATTTTACCACACCTCCTTATGAGCAGTACAGCTGTCATTTTTCACATCTTGCCCACAACGTGTTTCGACCCATCTAGCGCACAATGGCACAGTCGGTGTGCAAAATCAATGTATGGGACATATTAAGAAAATCACAGTGACACTGTTCATGAACAGAGGTCTTAAAATGGCTATATTGAAAATCTGGTCACAAACTTCCTAAAAATGACTGTTTCACGAGCATGCATTGCGCAGTTCCTACGCATGCTCGTAAGTTTGCAAATTTTCAATATTTGCACTCCACTGACTTCCAAATACCTACACAGCACATACAAGTAAGCAACATTCAGCACTGACAAATGCTTGTTTTTAACACGCTGTACTAAATCTTCCTGCTTTCTGCAAGATGGCATCTCCGTCTTGTTTTCTTAACAGCCTAATCCATTTTTTACTCTTTACTCCACATCCTCATAACTTCATTTATCGCTCCTGATAAGCCTCTAAAGTTTTAAATATCAAACTTGCACATTTTTTATATATCCAAACTATTATGTGTAACGTCCATCTACCTCACTTATGCTGTTTATTTTTATCAAATCCTCACTCAATTACATAACATTTCTACACATTCTCTTACCGGCATTTATTTTTTGGACTAACATTTCTTTGAGACCAAACTGCTGTTTGAAACACTCGTGTTTCTCTCTCTGCCATTCATTTTTAACACATTGTGGTATGTCTTGTTGCTTCTTGCAAGACGGCATCACTATCTTATTTTCTTTCTACCCATTACTTATTTGGTCAACTTCCACCTACAAATCTTAATAGTCTTATTTACATGTTATCTAATCATCTTACCTGTGCTTTCATTCTTATCAGGCCCATGTTCAATTACTATTCTAAATTCAAAAATGGAATTGGCATTCTACCCCATCTTTACGTGCCTGACCTTCTTAAATGACATCACCCGTTAAGCACGCTGGATGCAGTTTTTTTCCGTCCTTAAAGTGAAATGCCATTATTACCTACTCCAAATGCTGTCCATTATTGCAAAATATTGTTTTTATTTTACATTTGACCTTGGGACAGAGTATGATGGTCCTTTCCACATCCACTAGTTCTCATAAAGCCTACCCATATACTAAAAGTCTACCTAGTTTAGCTTCAAGTGGGTTTTCTTCTACAGAAGCAGTCTTATTTTATATGGGGTCCTTGGACCCATTCCAACATTCCCTTTATTTTAATGTACATGTCTCCTCTATTTCATAATAATTTTCAATCTAGGGACAGAATGAGGTGATCCTTCCCCTCATGTACACTGATTCTCACAATGCCTTATAATTAGCTTAACGTCTGCTTAACTTGACTCCACGTAGATTTTCTTCAGCTGGTGTCATCTTTTTTTTACTGGGTCCTTAGACCCATCCTGCTGTTTCCTTAGTTTTAAATAACTACACATAGTTCAATTTTCTCATTTTAGTTCTGTTCCATAAGGTTTATATTGACTCAGTTTATATGGGGTCTTTGAACCTGTCCTATGGTATTATTCTATCCTTTAAATCTGTCCCATAAAGCTTAAATTGACTCAATTTATATGGGCTCCTTAAGCCTTTTCATTTTGTTCTTTTAATTATGCCCACTACACTTTATGTGTACTTAATTTATACAGGATCCTTGAACCTGTTCCCTTTTGTTCTAAATAATGGACTTAATTTATACAGGATCCTTGAACCTGTTCCCTTTTGTTCTAAATAATGGAACTTACATCTTTCAAATTTCCACAGGGTAACAAAACCAGGACTTGCATGTACAAAACAGACACTCTGACAGTCCCTTCTTCAGGAAATATCTACACTATATCTCACACTCAAATTTCTTATAGTGTTTTCACTAAATACTAACATACTAATTGCCAGCCAATTAGGCCTTATGGTCTATCGAGTCTGCTCGATCCTCAGATCCCTAGTTGGATACCGAGGCCCTCTACCCCCCCTTGAGTTCCAGAAACCCCCATCATCCATCCCCACCCCCCTGGGCCAGGTCTTCATCTGATACATCTGCTTTCTGTGTCTGTCCCACCCTCTCTTGAAGCCTTCCACTGTGGATCTCTGAACCAGCTCGCCAGGCAGCACGTTCCAAGGATCCATCACCCTCTCAGTGAAAAAACTCCTCTTTTCCCCCCTCACCCTTCCACCTTCCATCTTCAAACCATGTCCTCTGGTGATACCTCCCTGCTTTAGTCTAAAGATCTCCTCCAAGTTTACCCTATTTATTCCCTTGAGGTACTTGAAGACCTCGATCATGTCCCCCCCCATCTCTCCTCTCCTCCAATGAAAACAGTCAGAGCTCCTCAAGTCTGTCCTTATACATCAAATCCCCTAGTCCTTGTATCACCTTAGCTGCCCTCTTCTGTACACTCTCCAGGAGCTGTATGTCCCTCTTCAAGTGTGGTCTCCAGTACTGTACACAGTACTCAAGGTGTGGTCTAACCAATCCATTGTACAGTGGCAGAATCACTTCCCTGCTCCTAGAGGTGATCCCCCTTACGATACAACCCAACATCCTGTTTGCTTTGCTAGCCACTTTCCTGCACTGCTCGGAGTTATTCATACATGCATCCACCATGACTCTAATGTATTTTTCCCCTGTTGAGGCCTCCAGCGCCTCACCTCCCAGGGTGTACCTGTGTTTAGGGTTTCCCCACCCAAGATGTAACACTTTGCACTTGGTGATATTAAAATTTAATTTCCATGTGTGAGCCCACCTTTCCATGGTGTCCAGATCCCATTGCCATAAATATCCCAAAGTGTTCACCTTACTTTTCTGGGTTCAAACTGCAGCCATTAATTCCTTTCATCTCCAACAACAATTCTAGTTGATATCTTTATTCATACAAATATTTGAATCCAATGTTCCCATCTCATATATCCATCGGGTCTCCACCCTTTCTACTACTCTAGCATAATCTCCACCTCTCTCTGTTTTTTTTCACTGCTTCCAATCCCCAAAATCTGACTGAAGTCCCCATGTGGCCTGCTAGTAAAAAATATTCTGCCACTGGTGTTTTTAATGTATTTCTGATGTTAGATTTATGTTCCTGAATCCTTTGTTTTAGCTGACGAGTAGTCATTCCTATATATATTTTGTCACATGGACACTGTAACACATATACTGTATGACACCTTTAGTCTCACATGTGATTGGTTGTCTAATCAGATATTCTTTATTCATCCATGGATATTTATACATATTCTTTTTACTTGTGTGTCCACACACTGAGCAGTGTCCACACTGGGTCATTCCTGGATTCAAGTGTCCCAATAGGAGTTGCGTACTCCTACCCTGCCTTCCTCGTGAATGATCTGCATGTACCAATTTATCTTTAAGTGTTATCACTTTTCTTTGTGCCACCAATGGGGGCTGTTGGAATACATTATTTCCTATAGGGAAGTTCTGTAGAATTGACCAATGCTTATTAATTATCTGTCGAATTTCCTTAGACTTATGATTGTGCTTCATACTGAAAACTATACTCTTTGTACTTTCCACTTTTTCTTTACCTTTCAATGCTGTTTCCTGTGTTACTTGCTCTATTTGTTTTTGTGCCTTTACCAATGTATTTTTCTCATATGCCCTTTGTCTGAATCTTGTTGTTGCTTCATCAGTTTCATTCCTGAAATCTCTCTCTCTCCTTTCCACAATTTCTTCGAATTTGTAAGAATTGGGCATAGGGAATATTCTTGATGAAGTTCTCAGAATGATAACTTTTAGCATGTCATATCATATTACGTGTTGTTTTTTTCTATATAGTAAAGTGTACAGTCCACTATCACCTTTTATAACTTTCACATCTAAATATGGAATAATTTCCTTATTGTAATCCATAGTAAATTTTATGTGTTGTGAACATGAATTTAAATATAAATTAAACTCATTCAGTTTTTCTATTGTGCCAATCCATACAATGAACAAATCATCTATGTATCGCTTATACATTTTTATCCATTCACTGTAAGGATTTCTTTCATTGTTAGTCACATATTCACTTTCAAATGCATGCATAAATGCATTAGCATATGCTGGGGCCATTGTTGACCCCATTGCTGTTCCCCTTTTCTGTTCATAAAAACTTTTTTCAAATTTGAAATAATTCTTTGTCAGGTACCTATTTAACACATCAACTGCCCCCAGTGTCCTGGGTGCAAAGGACATATAGAGCTGGGTATCATCTGCATACCAATGAAACTCAAGCCCATATTGTCTAATGATCATGCCCGGGGGTAGTATGTACACTGGAAAAAACATGGGTGAAAGGACTGAGGGGTACCCCACAGGACAGGACCACCAGGAGTTGGGAGATCTCTCCTGCCACAACCCTCTGAGTACTGCCACTGGGATAGGACTCAAACCAGAAGATGACTATGCCAGTGAGTCCTACACACTTCCTGAGCAGGTCCAATAACAACCAGTGGTCCACGGTATCAAAAGCTGAGGCGAGATCAAGGAGAATGAGACCGGACCTTTTCCCCTGTTCCTCACCCTGAGCAAGTCATTATGCACCTTAATTAGTGCAGTTTCTGTGCTGTACCTAGACCTAAAACCAGACTGGAGAGGCTCATAGATGTCAAAGGCACTCAGCTGTGTCTTAAGTTGCAATGCAACTACCTCCTCAATAGCCTTATCTAAAAATGGCATGTTAGAGACAGATCGGTAATTCGTTAGGATATCTGGGTCCAAAGATGGCTTTTTCAGAAGGGGTTTCATCAACACACTTTTCAGAGATACCAGGAACACCATTTCTGACAGACAGCATTGGATAATCCCAGCAAGCAACAACTGCCCCACACAGCTCACAAGTAGATATGTTGAGCCTGGGTCCAGATCACAAAAAGTTGGCTGCAGGTCCGAAATCACACTGCTCACCTCTTCCATCATCATCAGCTGAAATGCTCCCCAAAACAATTGACTGCATCTTAGACACACAGGCTCAACACTGCTGGGTGTTACAGCCCACTTGGCGAGATCCCAGCCCTAATAGACGATATCCTGTCTGATGGAGCAGAGGAGAGCCGGCATGTGAGAGCCCAAAGGAGTGGAGCTGCAGAGGGCCAAGAGGAGGGAAAATAAAAAGAGTACTCTAACATGTTTAATCTGATGTTCGTAGTCTAAAACTGTGACTCCTGGCATACATATTAGTGTCAATGCTAATTAGCATGTTCGGAGTCACAACTTTAGATTTCAGACATCAGATTAAACATTTTAGGGCACTCATTTTAATAGCGCACTCACATTCTGGCACTCAGGACACTATTACCTTTTAGGAAATTGCTTTTGTGGATATAAGTTACAAAATTCAAACCTGTACAAGCATGAGTTTAGATGCATTTTGATGCCCTGTTGAATGTACACATGTAGGAAGAACGAGCAGCCAGGGATTTAGTCAAGATGAGAAAATGCCTAAAATGTTACCAAAACCTGGATAAATGCTAATTTCAGCTCACACAAGCACTGCGTATAAAAACAGTAATGCTACAGGGGAGTAAAAATATGTCAAAAAGCTGACAGTTTCCCTTTAACAAATGACTTAGGAGGAGGAGGACTAATGCACAGTCATGAAAAGGAGTGGAGCTGGGGCAGAGTTTTGTGAGTGGTTTAGTATCTGTTTTTTGCTTCATCCAAAGATGTCAGCCCTAGGCCTGGCAGACATGGTTGGTAACATTGAAATTTACTCAACCAAACCCTCCATGGCATGATAGCTCTGTGCCTACTAGTACTTAATTGTACAGCAGATATTTTTTAAAATGTGACCGAACAGTTGTTATAAGTGCGCCTATTGCTATTAAAAGCAGCTGAGTGGTGATCATGGTTTTCTAAGCAGGAGGTGCACATGGTGGTCAATTGGAACAGTTGGAATGCTGGTGCCCACTTAAACTTGAGCATTCCAGCACTAACTCACTTAGGCCCTGTCCACACTCGCCACTTGGTACCATTACCGTGGGTCGCAACCGTTACAAAAGTTTGCAAAAACGGTTTGCGTCCGCATTGGTAACGGTATCTGATGCGTTTTTACTACCAATCTCAAGACCTATTGGAAGGTAGTCTCAAGATCGGTAGCAGGAACATTTGCCACTTGAAAATGCTCATGACTCCGAATACTCACCAGTGTGAATGGGTGAGTGTTTGATCTTAGTCCTCCCGATCCTCCACGGCCACTCCAGGCATCCCATGAGGGAGCGCGGCACACTTTGCTGTTTCCCTCTGTGAGGGCTAAAGGCAGTTTGCATTGGCAGAGGAAGAAATGGTGGAATCTTGACTTATCTCAGCATAACGTTTTTATGCTGTGACAGCTCATTCCACCATTTCTTCATCTGCCAACTCAAACTGCCTCTAGCAGAGAGGAACACAGGCACATTCCTTGCAGTGAGTGCTTGCTGGGTCCTGAGGGGAGCTTGGTGTAGCAACACTGGGGCCAATAATGGAGACTGTCTGTTGGGAATCCCAAGCCATGCCACCATGCTCGTTTCCATTTACTGTGGCCCTGGAAATGAGAAGCAGCATGCTGGGATACACTGTGAAGTGACATCCAGCACTCTGGAATTGTGTGTGTCACTTCAATACTATTGGGTGATGGCAGCTGTAGAGAAACATGCGAGGAGCGCAGCAGTGCAGATGCGAGGCAGGTGAGAGCATAGAATGGGGAGCACGGTTGCGGCAGAGTGTGGATGAACTGTAACGGTATGGCTTAAATCGTTACCGACGCTGTTATGTTGCTGCTAGCACAAGTGTGGACAGGGCCTTAAATGGTTCTTAGGGCAGGTGATGAGGCCCTACTGCACAATTTCTATGAGGGAAATGTAATCCTAGGTCAGACATTCTGACCAATCAGAAGACTGCATTTGAATGACCATTGCTGTAAGACTGGTTAAGATTGCCATCATCCCACTCTTTTGACTATGGAGACTTCTCATATGGCAATACATTCAAAGCACTTCTTGTTAGGCAGGACACAGTATACCACAGACTGTTGCACTTCATCCTATCTGTCCCTTGTGATACTTACAATTGTTCGTTAAATAAAGAGTTTGACTGGATCCCCCTGAGTGCACTGCATGCAGGCAGTTTCACTTATCCAACTTTATGCATAAGTATGCCTCCCAGAATGTTCCTCAGTGCATCTTGAACCTGCTGAAGGTCAGGAGTGGCAAGCAGAATCTGCGCACCTCTGCTGGTCTTGGATTTTTATACCCTCTTTCTTAACGCAGAGAGACACAGCTTTGCCTTCACAGGCCTGAAGTGCTGGAATTTGTTACCCATTGACCTGATGCCTTGTTCAAACTGCTTGCCAACCTGGATGATCCTGTCTCAGAGAATCTTAGAGAACATGATATTATCTTGTGCTCACTGCATAGATGACTGATTGCATTAGCACATGGCATATATTTGAGCCCAGATTCAATGTATTTTAACCTTTAAAACTAACCTATATGCAACATTCCTTTAAGATACTTGTGTGGACTTACTGTATTTATATACTCTAGTGTACAGCAGGTTGCGTTTACCGTGTTCTCATTCTAAATGGTACATCGCTCTAGCTGAGTGTCAGCTCAATGGCCTCTCTTTTCAGATAACTCAAATAAAATGATTGATTGGCTGATTGATAGATTGATTGATTACATTATTGATTGGATTAATTCAGCTACCCTGCAGTATCGAAGTACTTTGCCACCAGATAAGTGGTAACTTCCACTTGTTACTGCCTACAGTTCTAGAGGTAAACTAAAAGTATAGCATTTTTAACTGCAAGTGTCTTTCACAAGATTTGGGAACTATGTGTATGGGGGCAGGGGGGGAGTGGGGAAGCACAAAATCATTCCTGAACACATAACCCTAGTGTTAACAATATGAGGTAATGCAGAAATTCAGGAAGCCAGTTCACAGCAAACAGGAAGCAATGAGGCAAGACCTTGGCAGCCTGAGGGAGTCTTTTCAACATTGTAAAACCAAAGAATATGACATAAATCAATCAAATATTACCAATATCTCATGCCATTGTTGTTGGTAGAACGCAAACTCTTCAGTCCTCCAGGCAGTTACCGGTGATTGCTATATTTTCACAATGTCGGCTTTCCTACAATTTATAAAAACAAACAAAACTGAGCATGATGTTAACATAGCTGCAGTAGTAGTTATGTCCTTTCACAGCTGGGTGAGCACAGTTGTGAGCTTCTCAACAGGTTTAAAGCTATCATGACTCTATATTTATTGCTTTCCTATGCTTTCACAGGCAAAGTCTGCAAAAGCAATGAAGATTAGGTGTTGGGGAAGAGATAGTGAAATGTTCACAACACAATTAAGTGCATGAGAGACATGCATAGAATTTTACAAACAGCACAGTTCCTCATTAAATAAGGTGCAATATTACCACAATTCATAAAAAGTAAAAAAAAAAACTTTCTAGAATTTTTTTAAATCATCTCACTTTTTATATCACTACATAATTGTCGCAACATTATGTATTGATATAAAAAAAATAAATATTGGCGTAGGAAAAAGCCTGAATTCCCCACTATTAGTATGAAAATAGATATCGATGCTATCTTTGAGAAGTACAAAAAAGTATTGGTATACATGTTGACTGCCATTAAATTGATGCAAAAAAGCTTATACTGTAGTACTGCTATCCATTCATATCAAAGTGACTCCAAACTTCCATTAAAAAAATAATTGTTGTCGCCCTAACAGTTCAAAGGTTAGACTTTTCAAAAGCTAATTTCTTTAAAAAGGGCTTACTTTACAAAATAGTTTCAGCAGCAGGGAGCTTCCAGCTGTGAGTACCTGACTCAGACAAAACATAGACTGAAACTAGAGACAGAACATGAACTCCTAGAAAAGACAGAATTCTCAGTTTTCAGACTGAACTAAAGATATTGGGAAAGGGGGAACATCTGGGAAAATATTGTCCCATCGAATTAGGGACCAGGTGACAGAAAGGCACATAGTAAGGATACAGTGAATGGATGGGAATATGGTAACTACACCAACTGATATAAACAGTTTTTCAGCTTTTACAAAACCCTAGAATCTTCTGGCCGTACTCTACCAACTCACACCATGGAATCCTTTTTTACTAATTTCAATTGCCCTAAGTTTTGCCCATGCCAAACCAAACTCTGTGGACCCCAATCCCTACTGAAGAGGTAACATGTGTCATGAAAACCTTTAACACCGGAAAATCACCAGGGCTAGCTAGCTTCTCAGCAGATTTCTACTGTCAATTCACTGAGAAACTAGATCCACATTTACCAACTGCACTAAACAAAATGACCAGAATAGTACAGATCCCATTTCTGCCGGCTAGAGGCCCCCAACAGAGCTACCTCTATCTCCCCCATTATTTCTTTTGGTTATAAAACAACTTGCAGGCAAGATACATCTGGATTCTAGACTCCTCTGAGATTCAGTGTGAAGGAAGCCGAACATAAGTTGCTCCTGCTTGCAGATTACATAGTAAGGACACTTCTAGCTCCCCATGCCTCTCCCCGTGCCTCGACACTAGCATCCCAACAGGTTACCCTTCACTGTTTCTGGCTACAAACCAAACATTGATAAAACCTTCATTTCATCCCATCTTAAAATCCTGCATCCAGTCCATTTTTTCCACCACAAACGTTAAGTAGAAATCTTTGGAGCTACAATACGTGGGGATAAGAATCCAGCACACAATCGCAGACATTGGCAAGGTAAATCTGGAACCCCTGAAAACTCCACCAGTACAGTAGGTTGCTAGCACTGTCAAGGGTTCTATGTTTCTGTGATTGAAGCCATCAGAACTGACACACAAAGATGATCAAAACTGTATTGTCCCTCTGGGGTAAGGCAAATTCATTAAAACTCATTACCATACAAAAGATCTTATATTTGCACATTGGGCAACCTTCCTCTACCAATCTCTCAGAAATGTTTTAAAACTCTCAGCTTTATATTTATATCTTTTCTCTCTGAAGGAAAGAGAGCTGGACTGACCATAAAAACCCTCCAGATCCCATAGCATACCAGAGGTTTGGGCTCCCAGAGCATAAACAGTACCACAAGGTCTTTGTCTCTTGAGCAGCTTACACACTTATAGTTAGGACACAGAGCACAGACGTGCCACAATTGGTCTCCCTAGAGATGGCCATGAGTAATGTCCTCCATCAATGGCGCCACTCCACAGTAGCTTCCCGCTCCCACACACTACCTCGCCTAATACCAAATGTACAAGTGACATATGGTTGCAGGCCTCCCCAACCCTGGGAAGGGACCCTATGCATTTCTACTGTATCCTCTATGGCCTAACCCAGCACTGAAAATTTGAGGAGCCCCAATCCTATGGTGTAGCATGCTGGGTGCAGGCATTGAAACCTTGGGGGACATCCCTAATAGTAAACAGGGACACTACTGTCATTTAATTTTCTTTGAGACTGCCTTTTACTACTACAAAATTACTTTTGGCAATGTCTACAACTACAAAGAGTCCTGTCTGCATTGCTAAGGCCCTGCTAGACACTTCCAATCCCCAACCATCTTGAAACATGGATGGCAGTAGAAGAATCCCTAAAAGGGTTAGCTGGAAAACTCTACCCTAAAATGATCGAGACACATCCTTAGTGGGGGCAGACTGAAGACACTTGGGGAAAAAGACATGGGGGATAACCATCAATGACCCAGAACAGGCAGGGGTGTGAAGAATGGCTTATTGATTGTCAAGAGACTGAAGGAGTAGACTCATGCAATTGAAAATGCTACACTGCATTTAATGGGCAACTGAGACACTACAGATGGGGCACAACTGCTGTTGGTGGTGTGCTGCCTTAGATGGGGTAACACTGCATCACATTTTGTGGAGCTGTCTAGATCTACAACACTACTGGAACCATGTTTGAGCCACAAGTGAAACCACCATGCAACATGCATGTACCTTAAACTAGCTATCTTGGGAGTATTTCCACCAACTCAAAAATGGCGTACCCCAGAAAAGCTGTGGGTAGCAGGGGCACTCCTAACAGCCAAATGAACCATACTTCAGCAATGGCAAGACTCCCACTTGCCCACTCATAAAGAGTGCTGCACACTATTACTGAAAACAGCAACCTTCAAACAAGTAGCCCATGCTGCAGCAGGCAGGTCAACACCATATACATACATTTAGGCACCATATATAGACCACTTGAACAGTGGCCTGCCATACATTCTCAGCCTGAGCCGACTACAAGGTTCTCTCTCCTTTTTCACAGTTTTCCCTTTTGGCAGAGAAGACAGTGACCAAGTAGGTTTCAGACTAGGTGACCAAAGGACAAAATAACAGTAAAGAAGAAAAAAAGATTTTGCAGTGTTCCTAAGTTGTAAAACAATATGTTGGAGTGCTTGTTTAACCTTCATTCTACATATATGTTGATGTAAATCAAGCATTTGCACTATTTATAGCTGTTCATGTTAAATACATATTGATATATTTTAAAGGGACATGGTCAACCCCTTAGGCCTTGGATTGTCCCTAGTTTAAAAACCACATCTTATGATTTTTCACATTCTATAGAGACTGCTGATGTCGTTGGTTGTTTGATGCTGATTCTTTTCTTCTAAGTAATGAAAAACAGACTGCCCACTATACTGGTGTTACCACACAAAAACATGTTTGTTTACATTCCTTGATCAACTCCAACTGCATTGTTGCTGGATCTAGGAACACCTCCAACACAGTCTAGCCACTCACTGTGCAATGGGAGTAGAGGACACCATTGTACCATGAGTGGCTGCACTGTTTGAAGGTGTTTCTATTGTTCAGGGAGTATGCAATAAAAATAGATCCAGGATTCAAAACAAAGTTATTTATAACTGTACGTTTGCATGCATTTCAGTCCTACTAAGCAAAAAGACAGATACAAAAACAGTAATATCAACTGATTTCAGAGTAGGTAAGCACTCATAAAATGTGGTGTTTTAGCTAGAAATAATATGTTGCAAAAAGGCTGACTGTGCCCCTTTAAATAAAAGCTTGCATTTGACCCCAGCCAATGACATCGGTGGTAGTAAATGCTTACCCTATGATAAGACACATAATCAAAATACTGCTGTGCTCTGGTGTTGTGGCAGTAATACCTTGGCCCCCTCAAAGAACCTACCACACAGAGAAGTAAGCAAGTTTCATAAGCATTATCACTTGGCTTACCTCTAGATGAACACCCGTAGAGTGAGTTAAAATATGCACTATGTATTCCTACCATATAAAATGTGAACTCTGGGACTTGTCCTCACCTCCAGCTAATATTTACTAGTCACTAGTGTTATAAATACTTATATTGTGTATCATAATGTGCTTTTTTCTGCTGTGCTGTTTGGCTCTGTATCACTGTTGAGGGGTACAGGCATATTTGGTATTTCATGCTCTAATTAGAGATCAGATGCAGTGAACAGAGAATGTGATATTTATCAAAATATTACTCAAATCTGGTCTTTCCCCACAAGGGCATTGTTGATTCCAGTGGCTTTGCTAAGGGGGACAGGATATCTACCACCTCATGTCATTGAGTGGAATAGTGGGCTAAATACATACTCTCGTCTCTGCTCCTGCATGTAACTTTTTGGACAGTTTGCTCCTGATAAAAGTAAAGTTTTGCCTGCATTGCTTAAGTTCTCTAACTGGCTGTTTCCTAGTTTTACTTTCTGATAACGCACTACTATAGAATTTAGAGTGCTGGTTTATTATGTTTAACAAATGTTCCGTGATTAGTTCAACATTATTTGTTAGTGACCATAATCTCCTGTTGATGTAATTTGCTATAGAATACTTAGCTTTCAGACTGCACTGGTAGTTATACATTATCATTTGAATGGTTATACATTGTTTTAATAATGTAACTGTTAATTCTTGTGTAAGTCTCTTAACTGTTTAGGTTTGAATATTTTCTATTTTAGGACTCACTGACTTATGGTCACTGTCATGACTTACATAAGTGCAAGATGCACTTCGTAGCAGCCTTTTGGACTTTTCTTTTTGAATGCTGTCCATGGTCATGGACACTGGCCCATCAGGCATCATTACTTTTAATCTAATGTAGTTGTTTCCAGTATTATGCCATACTGTAAGAAGAAGAAGAAGAATTTATTCTCCTATTGTGATATTTCTCTGTATACTTTGAGTGTATTTCCAAACCAGGTGCTTTCATCTGTACATGTACTAACAGAAGCTTAATAAACACATTTTACAGAAAAAGAGGGTCTAGCCTTTGCCAACACCAAGAATAATAAGGCAGTATGCCTCGGTGGAACAAGTGGATCAACTGAGCCTTGGGTTCCCAGAGGGTTCCACCACAGGCAGATTTTCCCGTCCTAAAATCCAGAATCATAATGAAAATAAAACATTACTGTTTGTACACAAGCAGGTTGCAGCTACAGCAGATCATATGATAGTTACATTGGCCAAGGGGGATGGATAATTCCTCAGTCTGTTCATGTCTCTTAAATCCTATGTTCCTATCTACTGTTTTGGCTGCTTTTTGCTGAATTCTTTCCAGAATACTGTATTTATACCCTTTCCATAGTATATGATGACTAGAGCTGTACACGGTACTTGAGATTAGGCCCAGTCAAGGATCTGTACAGTTACAGTTACAGTATTACATCTCATATACATTGCACATACTGTTGCTATGACAAGATCTATGGCAGGGGTTTGTTGTTGTTTTTTTTTTGGGGGGGGGCACTGTCACATTTGAAGTCAGCTGGAGACCAAGCTTTTGTGGCAGTGGTCCCTGTCCTGAGAAATTCTCTTCCAGTTGACATACACCTGTCCACCTTACTGGAAATATTTAAATTTAAGCTGAAGAAACATCTTTTGGCCCACATCTTTTCATATGCCAGTTAACTGTTGTTACTGTGATTTGTTCATTAATGTGTTTGCACATTACGCATTACTGTTATCTGGATGTCTGTCATGCTGATACTCTTCCCTGTTTTAAATGCCACTGTATTTCAGCACACTGAGCCTCCAAAGGGCACTTACTTATATAAGTGGCTTCTACTACTACAGTATATTAATACTATACTACTACTTATTCTACTTATCCCATTTATTGCTCTGATATAGGCAAGGCTTTCCTTTCCATTTTATTTGCATTGTGGCTCCAATTCTAGTAACTTGCTGGGATACCAACATGTTTTCTTCTTTCTTTGCCATATAGCTCGTTCTGTACTTGTGCGTGTGCAGGCAGTTCTCTGTTCTGTCCCTGCTGCCCCCACACAACCTCAATCTCCCCCAGACCTACATGCTAGAACATCCCCCATGGATTTCACCGTGTGGTGGGGTCAAGTGGGAGCATATCATCCTCCCCCTTCCCCAGAAAGCAGATCCAGATTGGCAGGCAGTCCGAATGATGGGATGGACAGAAGGCAAGCAGGCAGGGATTTGCAAAGCCTGCACCACTCATGCTTTCCATTTTCTGTCCCCACTCACCTTCCCTGACATCGGTCTTGGCTTCTGCAGGCCTTGACATGCACCCACACCCCCTGCAGAGAAGACAGCTTTCCGTCCCACCGCTGGGGTTGGAGTGTGGCAAAACCCAATGTCATCCCTCCCCAAACTGGGAGTGATGCTGATTGGCAGTGCCTCCCCAGCCCCTAGGCCTCCCAGACAGCTTCCTGAGCTTGTGTCCGAATTACCAGCACAGGAGTGTGTAGTGCTACCCACTGGGCAATTGAGCAGCCCTCTCCTATGTCTTTTCTTGATTGATTATAGCAATATATACACCACTGAAACAGTAATTTGTTCTGTTATATTTCTTACCCACGTGGATAATATTACATTTTCCAGCATCAGAACTCATTTGCCAGTAATTTACCCATGCACGTAATTTTATCTAGGTCAATCTGGCACTCATTTATATCCTCCTGTGATCATAGAACACTCCTTATTTTGGGATCATCCGCAAATTATAAACCAAAATAATATTAACCCATACTTCTATCTTCAATCTTCATGCTTTCACCCCCTTCTTCACTCACCCTGGCACCTGGGACCCTCCCTCTTCCACTCACCCGGTCTTCACTTAGCGTCACTTTGTTCCATTTTGTTCACACATAGCCCCACACCCATTCACACCCTCACTTTTTCTCCTCATAACTCCTTCCTGTCTTGGAAACATGTATTATTCCCCTATAAACTGCTTATTATCTTACTACTCCTGTCAGCGAGTGACATTGAACCCAACCCAGGGCCACCCAATCCCTCCCCCCCATCAACCTCCAAAAAGGACTAAAAATAGTCCACCTCAACATCAAGCGCCTACTCCCAAAGATTGACCTACTTCAGCCCATCATGATTAGCTTGAAACCTAATGTGTTGATTATCACTGAATCGTGGCTCTCTCCTAAAATCCCTGACACTGCCATCTCCAACCCTGGTTACTCCCTCATTCAGCAGGACCAACCAACCAGGGGCAGGGGGTGTGGCCAATTACATCTCATCATCCATCCAGTATACTATCTGTCTCTCCACCTCCTCCCCCTCTGCCTATAAACTTCTGCTACTAAAACTATCCCCTTCCTACTCACTACCTATATTTTTGGGTTAGTCTATCACTGCCCTAGCCTACTTTCCTCCTGTATCACAGACCTCATCTCAACTCTCACCACCCACTCCTCAACTGGTGAACTCATCATTCTAGGTTATTTCAACATTAATTGACTGTCCAATACCCAATCCAAAATCTGTAACCACATCTCTTCCCTGAATCTGACACAACTGATCTCCGAGCCAACCCATTTAAACCACAAGTCAGGTAAACACATCCTTCTAGACTGGATTCTTGCATCACACCCTCACCGGGTAGTTACTTCAGGAATCCTACCAGATGCACTCAGTGACCACCACGTGATCTACTGTATGCATAAAATCCACCACCCCAAAGCCCCACCAAACATACTCCACCTCTGCTCCTTTAGGTCCCTAGACTTGTCCTCCCTTCATGAGGAACTTGTTAGAAATGATTGGTCTCCTATTGCAAGTGCCTCTTCTATTGATGCAGCCCTGAGCTACTTCAACACATAGTTCCTAAATGCTTGGGACCACCACACTCCTATTAGGAAGAAAAAAGAAAAAGTGCCGACTGCAAGGGATAAAATAGTTAATAGCCATTTTGTCGACAAATACAGCAATAAGATAACATGTTACAGCTACGATGTGTGTCAGCTGCTCTGACATATTTGTTGTACTCTCACTGTATATTCTATTTTATGATGTAATCCCGGGCTGCCCCTGAAAAAGGGACCTCCGGAGCTCAGTGGGCCTACCCGTTCACCAAAATGTAATAAATAAATAAATGGCACCTGGCTACAAAATAAAATTTGAGGGTGCCATCCATGCAAGAGGTGCAATGTCTGTACTGTAATGAAAAAGGATGACAATTTTGTTAATAGTGTCACTGGTAGAACCTACGAAATTAGGTAACTGATCACATGTAATTCTGAGGTGTGATATAACTGGCAACATATAGCTGTGGTAAAATATATGTTGGGAAAATGAAAAGGAGTCCTCATACCAGAACTGGTGAACATGTTAGAGCCATAAACAAAAGAGATCTAACATATGCAACCGAAGCACATGCTGCAAATTCCCAGAATTCACATGAGCATACTTTCAGTTTTATGGGGATTGATAAGGTGCATCCAAAACCTAGAGGTGGGAATTTTAATGATCTGCTTTTAACTCGAGAGGCATTCTGGATAATTAATTTGAGTGTTGATAAAGATCAGGGTTTGAACCAGGGGTTTGGATTGAAGCCTTTCCTGAAGAAAAAGAAGTAATTTGTTTACTGCTGCTGTTTCTGATTGGTATATTTGCACATTCTATTTCTAGCTGCACAATGAAATGTAACATTTTTTGATTGGATGTATTCTAGCTGTTGTTCTCTGCTCGAATTTCCCTTTCCTTGTGGTTCCTGCTTTTCCCGTTTTCCCTTCCCCCCTTTCCTATCTCACATTCGTTCTATTTATTTAGAAGTTATATTTATAGGTGTCCCTATTGTTATGATAAACTATATATAGACACATACATTTTATTCTTAAGTTACACATATTGGTATTGTATTATGGGTTCAGAGGGATAGACTTTGATGGGGAAGTGTTTTTAGCAAATCAGATTGTACACTTGTGTGTGACCTTTTTTTTATTTGATATTTAACTGCCTTGTCATTGTGTGATGTTCAGCCTTTGAGAAAGGGTGGTGAGCCATCTGAAACGTGTCATGTGTATGTATCTTATGTAATAAATACTCCTTTTTTGAACTAGACCTGTGCCCTTGTTTGACTGAGGTTTTGATGAGTGCTCGATTTTCTAATTTGTTGTCCTATTAGGAAGACTAGGGTCTGAGGCTCCCACCTCCCCTGGGTATCAGCCAAACTTCTGGTCTGCCAGCATGTTCATGATCTGGTGTAGGCGACATACAAAGCCTCCAGTGTTCTCACAGATTTGCTTAAATATCAAACCCTCCTTAATGCCTGCACCAGGGCTATCCGACTTGCTAAAGCAGAATATTTCTCCGCCATCTTCCAAGAGAACCTTAACTGTCCCTCCAAATTCTGGAAGGTGGTCCATGCCCTATTTGCCCCCCCCATCCATTCCCCTCCTCCAGTCCTAAAGGTCAGTGACATCACCATCTCTGACCCCCCCCACTGCAGCTACCAAATTCAACCTCTTCTTCACCACTTGTGCTTCCACCTTTTTTGCTTCCCTTCCCCTCTTAACTCCCCCACTGCCAGCTCTTTCAGTACCTACTTCCTCTTCCCACTGCTTCTCCTTCTCTCCAGTCTCCCCCATTGACACTCTACAAGCTCTTCTAGCCCTTAACCCCCATAAGGGCAAAAGCCCAAATGGGCTTGACCCTAAGCTCCTGCACCTGTCTGCCCACGCTATTGCTGTCCCACTCTCCACCCTTCTGAATCTCTCCTTTACAATTGCCACCATCCCTGATGCCTGGAAGCTGGCCACCATTGTCCCTCTTCCCAAGGACGGTGACTCCTCTAACTCAGGTAACTACCTCATGATATCTCTGCTCCCTATCCTTGCAAAACTCCAAGAGCACCTGGTTCTTGCCCAAATTTCTCCTTTCCTTGACTCCTCCTCATTCTTCACCCCTTCCAGTCTGGCTTCCACAAGGTCCACTCCATCACGACCTCCCTTCTTTGGCTCTGACTCCATTCTCTCTGGCGTGGATCAGGGACACATCCCCTCTGCCATCTTTGTCAATCTGGCCAAAGCCTTCGACACTGTTGCCCATACCCTTCTCCTCAGCAAGCTTACAGCAGCTGGCCTCTCAGAGACAACCACTTGCTGGTTCCATTCCTATCTTTTGGGTAGGAACCAATCAATCAGGATAGGCAGCTTCCCCCCCCCTCCATAAACATCTGAGTCCCTCAAGGTTCGGCACTCAGACCGCCACTCTTCTCCATATTTTTAAATGACTTACTCACAGCCTGCTCTACAGCTGATATCCACATGTACATGGATGATACTATTTTGTATGCCTCCGGTACCTCCCCTCTGATATGGCGACCAGCATCCAAATGGACTTCAGTAATGTCCAACGCTAGTTTCACTCAAATCAACTGTCACTAAATGCCAAAATTATGATCTCTATGACCTCTGGCACCAGGCAAAAGCTCACCAGCCTTACTGCCAACCCTATCTTCCATACCCTCGAAGGGTCCTTATTAGAGGTTGTCTCCTCCTCCTCCTTCAAATACCTCAGGCTCTGGCTCAAGCAGAACCTCAACTTCGCTGGTCATGTGGCTGCAATCCACAAAAAGCTACTTTCCAAACTAGGTGCTCTGTACAGACACCGTGGCTAACTTCCCCCTCCGGCCCTCCAGGAGATCGTTCAGAAGATGATTCTCCCTATCTTTGACTTTGGAGACATAGTCTAGAGTGTTGCCCCTAAGTCCACCCTTACCAGACTGGACACTCCCTTCAACTCCTTCTGTCGCTTTGCTCTTGTCTGTTCATGACATACACATCACTATGACCTCTACAGTGGTCTCTCCTCCCCCCCTGGGGCCAGATGTCTTTCCACAATTGCCTCATTAATTTGGGAAGTTCTGCTTTGGCTCCATTCTACCCTACCTCAACACCCTCCTCTCCACCCTCCCATCCCCACCTACTCCCTCTGCAACTCCCCCATAGGACCCTCACCCTCCCAGCCCAAACTTCCACTTCAGGGAGAGCTGCCTTTTCTTATCACTTTCCATACATTTGGAACTCCCTCCCCTTGGATATCTGCTCTGCCCCATCTGTTGTCCTATCTTCTTCAACACTACATTTCTCCATCCTGCAACTGCTCCTGACCTGCATCTCCTTCACTACCTTTCTTTTCCCCCACTACTGTCCTATTTTACCAACTTCAGCCCCCTTCTGCCCCTTCCTTGGCATGCTGAAAGCATATGCACTGGCTGGGTTTGCATCTAGCAGTGTGCATACCCTTGGTTACCACTCCAGAGGGTTATGGCTTGCCTCCTACCCCCACCCCACCCCTCTCTCCTCTTCAACTTCCCAACTCCATCTGCATCATGCAGTTGTTACCATCATGAGGTTCCACTACAGTGTGTTACAGTCTACCTCCCTTTTACGTCACCCCCCCTTATGTGCCAGTGCCAGTTGATCTGTTCCCCAACTACCCCCCCAATGTTCCTTACCTGTTTCTTGTCAATCCCCTTGTGGGGTTTGCATCCTGGAGGGGTGAAGTGGTGATGGTTCACCTTACTCCCACCATCTCCCCAGGCTAGCGAAGCTCTCACTTACTACTCAAGAGCGAACCCAGGAAATTTTATCTGTGTTAATATGTTTTGTGTGTACGTATATGATTTATGTTGCTGAGTATGTAAGTATGGGAGTGTATATGTATATAAAATGATATGTATGTATGTGTGTGTATATGCATAATGCAGATATGTGGATAGTCTATGCCTGGATGCCAAGTACTGCCTACCTATACCTCAAATATGGTTGGCATCATTTTTAAATGTGTTAGTTTGTATGTACAGGCTTAAATCTATGTATATTTTATTTTGATCTCTTATTCAAATGTATCCCCTTCCCCTCTCCCCAAAGATGCATCAAGAAACGAGCTATTGTAGCCAAGTGTGCCTTTCCTGGTGAAACTTTTCAAATAAATATATAAATATACTAAAAGAGTGGGTCACGGGGGTACTGTGAAGCATCTAACAGAGCAGATGTCTCATTTGGAACTGCGTGGCAGAATTAATAAAAAAGTTTATAACTAAACTAATTAACAGATCTAACTACATAAATCTTTACATCGCTTGGCAGAGGAAGTTTGGTGGATCGTTATAGGGCCAAAAAAACATCAGCAGCCCTCGGTCTCTGGGCTGGAAATGTATTTTAATAAGCCTGGGACCAGTGCACCTTCTAAAACTACAGACCTGACTGCTACGGACTTCACCCAAATCATCCCGATTCTCAGCAAGCTTCAAGTGACGGCGGACAAAACGAAGAAGCGACTGGCTACCATGGACAAGAAGCTTACCGACCTTGACAACAAAATTGTAGAGAATCAAACAGCCATTACTGAGCTCAACTCTACATCTGAGCAACACTCGGAAGTGTCTGCAGACCTGATCCATGATGTGGGGTTTATCCGATCCAAGGTGGAATCCCTAGAGAATGGGCTCAGACAACACAATGTCCAGTCTGTGGGCTTCCCTCATGGCATGCAGGATGCATGGAGCTGAGGTAAAACCTTGAAAAATTGATCTTTGATAACCTAAATCTGCTTCCGAGGCCTATGAGGGTGAGGGTGGTCCAAGCCTTCACTATCCTGCTGCACCAGAAACCACTAGGGGGATCTGGGGAAAGGCCCCTTACAGCAGTTGCCACATTGTCGACACTGGAGGCCAGAGTTCCCCTGCTCCAAGCTGCACGAAGTAAAGGGGACATTATTTGGGAAGGTAGCAGATTGGGATTTTTTCCAGGCCTCTCTTCGCAGATGCAGGACAGCAAAAAGAAGCTGTAAATAATGAAGAAATCCTTGTTGGCCAAAGGAGTGAGGGCTCAATTACTGTACCTGGCTAGATTGGAAATTCATCACAAAAACAAGTCTCACATTGTCACCCATCCTGAAGCGACCACTAGCTATGCTGAAAAACTGTTAACAGAAATGGATGTAAGGGCTTCAGAAGATGAGGTGACTGAGGAACCAGAATGAATATTTCTTGGACTGTCTTGCCTATTTGTCCCTGTGGGCTAAGGTGCTGGTAAGACAGTGCTTTAGTCTTTCGATGCTCCAAGTTAAAATAATAATGACAGGCCTATCTACTATAGAATGTCCTTTGTTTGTCCACATAGGGTCTATGCCTGTTGAAGTTCTGTATCTTTGCAACTGGACAGCGTGATAACTCTAAGGTGTGCTGATGCTCACCATTCAATTTGGTGGACTTTAAAATACCCTACAGTGTATTTCTTCACCCAGTATGGTCCATCAGTAGATCGGTTTATATACTGGATCTCACTTTAACTTAAATGAGCACAGAGAATCTAACAATTGTATAAATGTCTAGTTTTGCAGGATCCCTCCCCATAAGTGGGTTAATTCTGCGAGTGGGATTGAAAATTGGCAAAAACCTGTTAGGGAACAGTCTGGGGTGAGAATGTCATGATCTGTAAGTTTAAAATCCTTGTCTTTTTCTCCCACTTACTTAAGGGGGCAGAGGGACTGTATTTAATAAACATACTGTAATGCTATGTTCTTTACAGGAAATACTGAACAGATATTTCTCCTCTGCTCTATGTATACACTTATATTCTAAATGTTTGTACATCTTGCAACTTTGTCATATGATAATCCATAAATAAAAGTTAAAAAAAAAAAGAGTGGGTCACAACAGTAATCCTTTTGGCACAATACTTATTACATGACAGCATCTGTAAAGTCTGTTATTTATTATTAAGCTGTTTTCTATCATTCAACCAGTTATTAAACCAGTGTGATACTTTTCCAGTGATACGCTGCCAAGGCATTTTATGAATTAAGGTTTACTGGGACAGAGTGGTATACTTGGGGAAAACTTTAGTTTGGCCTTTGCTCTAAGATTCTTAATTTCCACCCTCGGTAGAGATACCAAGGAAGAATGGTCCTAATGCTAAAGGAAATTATATTTTGATATTTCTTGCAGGGGCAGCTTGCCCTGAAACTCATGAGGAGAGATCCGGCAAAAGAGGGGTGGGGATGGACAGACAAGGCTACTAGAGCACTAAAGGCATAGGGATATGGGTTTAAATAGGTGGTCAGTCGGAGGAGGAGGAAAAAGAATCAACTCTCACAATAAACCACAGGCATAGCCTTGGTATTCACTTGGTCAGCCTCTTAAGTGTTGTACTTGTGAGAATGTTAGTTTGACCTTTGCTCTTGAATTCTAACCCCCCCCCCACCCATCACCATATAGAGGAGCTAATGGAGGATGGTCTCAAGGCTTAACAAAATTAGATTTGGAGATTTACTGCAGGGACTGTCTTCCCCATAATTTAAATTCAATGTTTGGGAATTGTGTAAGTGATTATGCATATTTTAACTTTGAACTTTCTCCATTCGCACTCTCAGTTGAGGAGTCAGGTGGAATTACAGAAATAGAAGGCCCAGCACTAAGGGCGAGAAGAGTGCTGAAGGAGGAGGAGGGGGAGGATGGAAGACATTTGAGACACACTAAGCGTGGAGTGAGTGCAGAGGCTGGCTTAAATGTGAATGGTGGGAAGAATTATTCCCTCACATCGAACCTCGGGCAAAGCCTTCCCAAAATTATAACTGCCCGGCTCTGTCTCCTACAACTCATGAACTGAAAACCCTCAGCAGGAAGGAGAGATAGAACCCCAAATGGGGAGGAAACCTCTGAGGATTCAAGACCATGAGTTTACCTTTCTCCAGGCTTACTAAATGCTAGGAGCGGAGCTGAATATATGTTTGGTGGATTTCAGCAGATGGATCTTGGATATGTGATTCATAGCAGAATGAGGTCCATCTTCCCACAGCCTTGATGAAGTGTGGTAGTAGATTCTTCATGAAAGCCATCATTGTGGCTCCAGTCTGAAATAAATGACCTAAATATTGAAGAGGGTCTAATTCAAGATGAAGTAGAAGGATCATGCGGTGTTTAATAAACTATGTGGTGGCATGACTAATTGTTGGCTATTAAGAAGTAAAGATTGAGTTAGTACCAGGATTTTTACAGAAACCAGATATTTGTCTAGAATGATGATGTGGCACCATTGTTTATGGATTGGCTAATAAGTGACATGCACTTCTTTAAGTAAGTGGTCTGGTTTGGATTTTAAGAGCATTGATATAGCTATATCTCCAGATTTCACAGCTATGGTATTGGCTGAACCAGGGATGGAGACACAGAAGATTAAGACATGCCCATGGAATGCCACCCAAATCAACTTTCTCATGACATTCATTACTGTGGGAGAAGAGGGCCTGCCTTCATTGATTATGAATACTACAGATGAGTTGTCACAATAAAAGGTTATTGATTTGGACTGCCACAGATGGCCCTTCTAAGGCAGTGGCAGTGACAATATAATATATTTCAAATAGAGGAGAAGCCTTATCGAAGTTAGGAAATTGGTACATTACTTTAGGTCGTGAATAGATAAACCAACCTCCATCATAGTGGGCTGCAAGGTCAAAGGATGGGGAGAAATCTGTAAATATCTAATTGGGATCAGGATGAGGAAGGGTCAGTGTAAAACACAGACATTCCATTCCATTCAAACAGGAAATGTGACCACATGGGGAGGTTGAACCTGGTCTTTGCCATAATGGTTACATGGATGTCAAGCGACTGAACAAACAATGTGAGTTTAAGTACGTAAGCTATAAAGGAACAGCACTGAGGGATAATACGCATGGCAAAGGTAAGATATCCTATCAAGGCAAAGATTCTCTTTTTTACATTATGAGCAGTATGTAACGAGAATAATGAAATCATGGAACAGACAGATTAAATTCATTGTCAGGAAACTGGGCACCCATCTTTGATGAATGAAGAATAATTCTCAAAGCTTCAAGCTATGTAACTCATCCAGCAGTTTTCTCAGTGGTCAATGGAACTCCTAAAAAATAAAAGAAGCTCATCAAGCAAATTATTCCAGTGGCAGGTGGAGGGAAGGAAAGGTCAAAAAACAAAATTCATATAGTAGATGAAGTAAAAGACCCCCCCCCCCAAATAAATGGGTGATTTGTGGAAGCTGGTAAGCACAAAAAAGGACCACTACACAGACAAATAAAATATTTTAATGCTGCTAGCAAAAGCAGCAGTTTAATATGTCATGCCAGGAGCATACACTGCATTCCAGTACTATAATACAAAAGCACCAGTAAGGCGTTAAAGTACAAATGCACCGAATAAATGTGAAATCTAGTAAGGGCTGACTTAAGCAACAGTGACAGACTGACATCCAATGGGGTGCTTCAATATGCTCTACAGCTTCATCTAGGGGTGAAGTCAGAGCAACTGAAGATTGCTGAAATCTGGCCACATTTAAAGGTACATGTCCCACAACTATTTTTTGTGCACATACATAGCTATGGATAGCTAATAATGTGAGCCAAATAACCTGCCAGACAATGAAGAGATACAAAAAAATGTGGCTACATAAATTGGATTTACCAATAGACAGATTAATACTGAGGCCCAGTGGCTAGAATAATAGGACAATTGGAAGGCAGAGAGGACAGGCCAAAGCAGAAGGACCAGGTACTGAAGTGTCAGATGATGGGTTAGATGGGAGGCACTGTTCCAGTCAGGTCACTGTAGTTTCTTGCTTGGTGACAGTAGCATTAACTTGCTTGGGGTCCCAAAGTTCTTCCACGGGAGAAGAAAACTGCATTGGAGTAGCAGCAGAAGCGGCAGTGAAGGTAGATAAATACAGATCAAACAAGGGCCTTTTCTTTGCAGTGGCCAAGAGGTGGATGTTCATGGTATGGAGAAATTAAAATAAGTTAGTCAGAGTCCAATCATTAGGCAGAGTTCAGTCTTTGTATTTCTGCACAGATTTAGAGGATACCGTCTTAGATTACAAACGAGATAGATTGGAAGCATTGGGCTTGAATTCATCTACATCAGATCCATGCTGGACAGGGTTGCGGGGGAGGCTGACATGGCAACGGAGGAGAAAATCTGTAAGGCAGGGAAAAGGAATTCAGTTAGTTAAGTAAGGCCTGAAACCAGCAAAAGGGGAGAGTGGTCTCCCATCCAACGTGCTCATGACACTGACTCTGCTTTAGACCACTTCACAAACAACGTCTATAAGGCTTGTGACCTTTTTGGCCCCTCACCAGAATCCGCTCCAAAAAATGTAATGTTAAATGGATCTCCCCACCCCTCATCCAGAAACTCAAACACAGAGATAATCTCTGGTACATTGCTGTAGAATCTGGAAAGGCATCAGACCGACAAGCCTACAACACTGAGCGCAGTAAGTGAACCTGGGCCATTAGGCAGGCCAAGGCTGAGCACTACCAAACCACCCTCGCTTCCACCTGGGGCTCTGCCCGGACCTTCTGGGATAATATGAAGGAACTAAATGGGAAGTCCCGCTCCCCCCCTCCATCCCAGCTCTCCATCAATGGCACCCCTACCACAGACCCGCTCCTTATAGCCAACTGCCTTAACACCGCCTTCTCCGACCTTAGTTCGGTCCTCCCCAGCAGCTTCTTCAATGCTATCCCTGCCTCTCTCCCTCTGGTCCTGCATCACCCACCATTCTACCTGCGAACCCTATCCCTTCATGAAGCCAGGCTGCACCTATTGAAAGCCTTAGGCAGCAACAACCTCAGTAGTGACCCCCTTAACTCTAGGATCCTCCGTATGGTCTTTGACGGAGTCCTATTCCCCCTAACTGACCTTCTAAACTGGTCTCTATGCTTGGGTCAGTTCCCAAGTGCCTGAAAAACCGCTGAGATCACACCCATACATAAGAGTGGGGACCAGCCCACCCCAAATAACTACCGGACCATTTCCATCCTCCCCCCACTCTCTAAAGCCCTTGAAAAAGTGGTATCTATCCAGCTCTCGGATTACCTAGCCAAGTATGACATTATGTGCACAGAGCAGCACAGATTCTGTCCAGGACACAGAACAACCACAGCTCTCCTGGAATTCTCAAAATACCTGCACACTGCACTCGACTCAGGCAGCCTTGCAGGGGCAGTGTTCATCGATCTCTCTAAGGCCTTTAACACTGTCTGTCACCCCCTCCTGCTAGACTCCCTCCACCAACTTGGATTCTCGGACGGTCCCATTGCCTGGTTCTCTAGCTACCTCTTCACTAGATTCCAGTGCATTAAGATCTGCGGCTCCCTCTCCAGCACCCTCCCCATCCACTCTGGGATCCCTCAGGGCTCTATCCTGGGTCCAGTACTTTTTAGTCTCTGCCTCAACTCCCTCCCAAGATCCTGCACCAGTAAAATGCTCCTCTTAGCTGATGACGTGGTCCTCTTTGCCTCGCATCCCAATCCCTCCTTCCTCCAATCATCCCTCCAACAAGCATACAACCAAGCTGAAAGGTGGTTCAGTGACCCAGACAGGTCATTAACCTAAAGAAGACCAAGTCTATGCTCTTCTCCCACCACCAAAACAAAGTGAAAAATACCCCCCTCTTGATTACTCCCAGCACTCTGTACCCTCTTGAGCAAGTAATCACATACAAATACCTGGGCATCACATTCGATGTGTCCCTCTCCTTCCACACCCACATTAATGCTTTGTCAACCGCCATTAACTCTCGGATTGGCCTACTATACCGACATAGGGACTGCCTGCTGCAGGTTGCCCTCAAGGTGGCCATCAGTTCCTCCATCCTGTCCCTCGTGGACTATGGCCTGCCAATCTACGCCACAGCTGACAACACTGCCCTCTCTAAAATCCAACTATCCATCAATAAGGCCTGCAGGCTTCTGACCGGTACCCTCAGCTGCACCCACACCTGCCTGCTGTATTCTACCACCAATCTGCTCAACTTTGAGGAATGACTACAATACCAGACCTGCCTCCTCGCAAATAAATCCTTGCTCAGACTCTCCCCCGCCCAGGGGTCCCCACTGCCCTACAACAGTCATCATCGACGGTCGCCACATGTAGCTCTGTCAAGACCACCTTCCAGGTGCCCAGAACAAAGACCTCTGTTGATCCTTCTGCTACCATGCCCCAACCTGGTTCAACGCCCTCCCTAGCTGCATCTCCAATCTGCCGAAAGACCGGCTGTTGCAAGTGCAACTAACCGCCCTGGCCTCCCCTTGGCTGTAACCTGCATTTTCCCGGCCACTTTGCTCCATTAGCATGACAACGTCCACTGGACAGCATCCCCCTTCCCAGACTCCTCCACCCTCACTTGGTCATTATAAGGATATAATCATCAGTCTTCTCTGAGGACCTGTCCTCCCCAAGGACCTACTATAGCTATGCTTATTACATTCTTCTGCAACACTATGTAACCAAAGCTTCCTACAACTTGAAACGCTTTGTAACCTAAATGTATCTGTGTTAAATGTTCTGTTGTTTTCTTTACTGCACCTGTAATGTTGACCACTGTTGTTTTCTGCACCATGTCCTGTCCTCCCTGCGACAAGGTGCTTTTGTAAATGAGTCTCTGACTCAAAGTTGTAAACCCGACTTGTAATTAAATAAATAAATAAATAAACAAATATTGGCTTCTGACAGAGCCAGGAGACTGCAAAGTAGAGCTCTAATAATGTTTGCGGGAAGAGCTAGGAGACTGCATGGGATTAGGAGAGCACATCATCCATGGGGTGAAAGATTAGGGGTGCATGACCCCCAGAATACAGGGTGATCACCCAGTGGGATGGATCTGGTTTGAGGTGCAAATCCAAAGGACAAGCTCACTGGAGGTAGTAAGAACTAACCCTAACATACGGCAGCACATCCAAGCTGCTGTAGCTTCTCCAAGGGAAGTGCTAAGAGTGTCTCTTCCAACATGGCACCCATAGGGCTCAGAGCCCCAGCAAGACAAGAAGGACTATAAGGTCTGGTGAGACTGCAGGGGAAGTGGAGCTCCTAACAAGAGGAAAAGCACATGTTACTATGCAGAACCAGCGAGCTCAAATGGAGCAGATGATTGTGAAAGGCAGTTACCAGAAGTAGAGCATTAGCCTCGAAGGCTATAGGAATAAAAGGGCAGGAGGTAGAGAAGCAGGGAATAAGAGCAGGGGAGGAGATAAGTGGATGGAGGTAAGGGCTTTCAATACAAAAACCAAGAAGTTCAGCAGGGCCAAAAGGCAAACACTGAAATGGCCGGTAGCATGACAGATAAGACTGCAAGGCTACTAGGGTGCTGAGTGAGGGTGTGAGTTTTAAAAAGCGACCCCTGGAAGAAGCAGCATCAGTTGTCCCATTGAACCACAGGCATGGACTTTGAATTATATGGAACACTGCATCACAAGGTTTACTAAAGTCCAGATATGCAATATCTACAGGTTTTCCTTCATCAGTGTTTTAGTTACTTCCCCAGGGAATAAAATTAAACTTGTTTTGTCATAATTTCCCTTCACTGGCTCTATTTAAGTGAGAAGAGGAAAGCAAGGGAACGGATAGTGAGGATTATGGGGTGGCAGGGGGAGACTGTACAGAAGATGCAGAAAAACTAAACATAGAATTTGATGGCAGATAAGGACCGCTTTGTCCATCCAGTCTGCCCATTTCTCCCTACCTACACCATTACAGCAGACCATGCCTGAGCTACAGCTCTTTCTCCCTCCCTCCCTCCTTCCTTTCCACTATGATTCTCTTGTGGTTATCCCAAACATTCCTGATCCCCACCACTGTTTTTGGCCCCACCACCTCCACTGGAAGGCTGCTTCAGGAATCCACAACTCTGTGAAGAAGTACTTCTTCACATCTCTCCTGAATCTACCCCCCTCCACCTTTATAGCATGTCCCCTTGTTCTTGAGTACTTTGTTCCTGAAAAATACTTTCCTCCTGTACCTTATTTGCCCCAGTGAGGTGTATAAAGGTCTGTATCATATCCTCCCTCTCCTTCCTATGTTCAAGGGTGTACATATTGAGGTCCTTTAGTCTCTCCTTGTAGGGCTTTTGATGCAGACCCTGCACCATTTTAGTTTCCCTCCTGTGGACCTCCTCCAATCTGTCTATGTCTTTCTGGAGATGTGGTCTCCAGAGCTGGACACAGTATTCTAGTTAGGGTCTTACTAGCAATCTATGCAGAGGCATCGCCACCTCCCTCCCCCTTTCTGCTGATGATTACCTTCCTTATGCACACCAGCATCCCACTCGTCCACCCTTCTGCCTTGTCGCACTACCTGTCCACCTTTAGGTCATCTGATATGATTAACCCTAGGTCTCTTTCCTGCTTGGGGGTTGTTAATACCACTCCCCCCAATTTGTACTCCACCCATGGGTTTCTGTGCACAAAGTGTATTATTTTTCACGTTTTTTGCATTGAAACCCAGCTGCCATACCGTTGACTACTCTTCTAGTTTTCTCAGGTTTCTGCTCATCCTTTCCTCCCCCCACCTAGATTGTCCAGCCCATTGTAGATTTTGATGTAATCCGCAAAGAGGAAGACCTTCCCTTCCAGTTCCTCTGCAGTGTCACTTATAATTAATTATCATTAAAGAAGACCGGCCTAGCACTCATCCCTGAGGCACCCTGTTGGTCACTCTCCCTTCCTCAGAGTGAACTCCATTTTCCACCACCCTCTGTCACCTACCCCATAACCAATTTCTTATCCAGTTTACCGCCTTTGGACACACTCCTAAGCTACCCAGCTTGCTTACTGATCTCCTATGTGGAACGGTGTTGAAAGCCTTACTGAAATCTAGGCAGGCCACATCCATGGCTCCACCCCGATCTAGTTCCTTTGTGACCCAGTCAGAGAAATCAATCAGATTAATTTGACATGACCTCCCCTCTGTGAAACCATGCTGCCTCGAGTTTTGTAATACACTGGATTCAAGATATTCCACAATCCTTTCCTACAGCAGTGATTCCATTAACTTTCCCGCCACAGATGTCAGGCTGATTGGCCTATAATTGCCAGCCTCCTCCCTGCTACCACTTTTGTGTAGTGGAACTACAACTGCCTTCCTCCAGTCCTCCAGAATCACTCCTGTTTCCAGTGAGCTGTTAAATAGAACTGTCAGAGATTTAGCCAGTATTTCCCTGAGCTCCTTCAATACCCTTGGATGCACTCCATCTGGCCCTATTGCTTTGTCTCCCACCAGATTATCAAGTTACTTCAGGACTCTCATCTCCACAAAAGGACTAGTGTCCACCCCATCTGGCCCCATAGCTTTGTCCACCTTAAGATTAGCAAGTTACTTCAGGACTCTCATCTCCAAAAAAGGACTAGTGTCCACCTCCCTTCCTCCAAAGCTTCTGTTACTTTTTTTGTCGCAGCTCCCATTCCCCTTCCTCTGTGAACAGTGAACAAAAATATTTGTTCAGGCTTTCTGCCTTTTCCTTGTCCCCCTCTGCGCAGTCCCACTCTTCCCTTTTTAACCTTGTAATCCCACCCCGGTCTTCCTTCTTTCACTTACATGCCTAAAAAATTACTTTTGTCCTCTGTGACTGTACATATCCCATGGAGGACAATGGGACAAGTAAATAAAAGATCAGAACTTAAATAAATTCTAACATGCACTGCAGGTCACTGAATCTTCTCACTGCTGCCTACTGATCTGATGTCATCTGCAGGGGATTCTGAGATTTGCAGCACAGAAGATGTCAGCCTATAACTAATCAGAATTAGTTTGATACAATCTACTCTACTACAGTGAACAGCAATTACTGTAAACCAAAATGTTTTTGCATGCAAAGTGTACATTAGGACCAGCCCCACTATTGAATGTGAGGGATCTTGGTGGTGACTGTTCCCCTTCAAAGCACCAGTACAATGGAAAATGTTTTCCAATAAGTTAGTTTCCAGTTAATACAAATATAAGCCTACCTTTAACATTTGGTTTTCTTAGTGTGCTTGATGCTGGGCATTGTATTTTTTATCTCCTTGATTCTAGTTTTTGACATAATCACAGTGAAATTTCCAACCCAAAGAAAGCAACCATCTTTTTTTTTAAGAAAACAGTAATTTAATGCAGTTAGAAAGTGCTGTGTATTACTTAGCGTGCTTGATGCTGTGCAGTGCATTGTTTAGTGTGCTTGATGCTGTGCAGTGTATTTATTAGGGTTTACCCATGCCACAGCGACAGTCGGCATGGAGACATCCCCAACAGTGACAGCCGCAGTGCCGACTGTCAGCATTGCAGTGTCGGGGATGCCTCCGTGCATCCATCGAGGGCTGTGCCCCCTGAACTCCCGGTCTCTGGCGGTTCTAACTCAATCGGAGTTGGACCGGGGAGCAAACACCCAGCGAGGCAGTTCCAATATGAGATCAACTACCAGCGACAGGCGGATTTTGCCTGATTCCTGTCGCTGTGGTGGTCTTCGTGACCTGGGAGTCGCTCCGGCAATGGTATACCATTTCTTAGTGTGCTTGATGATGTGCAGTGTATTTCTTAGTGTGCTTGATGATGTGCAGTGTATTTCTTAGTGTGCTTGATGATGTGCAGTGTATTTCTTAGTGTGTTTGATGATGTGCAGTGCATTTCTTAGTGTGCTTGATGATGTGCAGTGTATGTCTTAGTGTGCTTGATGATGTGCAGTGTATTTATTAGTGTGCTTGATGCTGTGTAGTGTATGTCTTAGTGTGCTTGATGATATGTAGTGTATTTATTAGTGTGCTTGATGCTGTGCAGTGTATTTCTTAGTGTGCTTGATGCTGTGCAGTGTATTTCTTAGTGTGTTTGATGATGTGCAGTGTATTTATTAGTGTGCATGATGCTGTGTAGTGTATGTATTAGTGTGCTTGATGATGTGCAGTGTATTTCTTAGTGTGCTTGATGCTGTGCAGTGTAATTCTTAGTGTGCTTGATGCTGTGCAGCGTATTTCTTAGTGTGCTTGATGATGTGCAGTGTATTTCTTAGTGTGTCTGATGATGTACAGCGTATTTATTATTGTGCTTGATGATGTGCAGTGTATGTATTAGTGTGCTTGATGATGTGCAGTGTATTTCTTAGTGTGCTTGATGCTGTGCAGTGTATTTCTTAGTGTGCTTGATGCTGTGCAGTGTATTTCTTAGTGTGTTTGATGACATGCAGTGTATTTATTAGTGTGCATGATGCTGTGTAGTGTATGTATTAGTGTGCTTGATGATGTGCAGTGTATTTCTTAGTGTGCTTGATGCTGTGCAGTGTATTTATTAGTGTGCATGATGCTGTGTAGTGTATGCATTAGTGTGCTTGATGATGTGCAGTGTATTTCGTAGTGTGCTTGATGATGTGCAGTGTATGTCTTAGTGTGCTTGATGATGTGCAGTGTATTTATTATTGTGTTTGATGCTGTGCAGTGTATTTCTTAGTGTGTTTGATGATGTGCAGTGTATTTATTAGTGTGCATGATGCTGTGTAGTGTATGTATTAGTGTGCTTGATGATGTGCAGTGTATTTATTAGTGTGCTTGATGCTGTGCAGTGTATTTCTTAGTGCGCTTGATGATGTGCAGTGTATTTCTTAGTGTGCTTGATGCTGTGCAGTGTATTTCTTAGTGTGTTTGATGATGTGCAGTGTATTTATTATTGTGCATGATGCTGTGTAGTGTATGTATTAGTTTGCTTGACGATGTGCAGTGTATTTCTTAGTGTGCTTGATGCTGTGCAGTGTATTTCTTAGAGTGCTTGATGATGTGCAGTGTATGTATTAGTGCGCTTGATGCTGTGCAGTGTATTTCTTAGTGTGATTGATGCTGTGCAGTGTATTTCTGCCCATATCCCAGTGTGGAACCCTAGCATTCATGAATATCTGGCCTGGGGGTGGCATCATCAGCCTCCGCCCCCTCACTGCATGGCTAGGGAAAAAGGGGGAGAGTAGGGGAAGGGAGAAAGGTATGAGAACTAGCACCTAGGAGGAGCGAGGGTCAGTAGAGGCAGTAGAGTCGATAAAGGCATTATGGTTAGTGATAAATATCTCTTCCTATTTAATTACTAATCAGGAACTCTTTATTGCAAAAAGGACATTCATTGGTATCATTTGTATCGACTGCTAATACAAAGCTCTTCCATTGCTACATCGACTTGCTCAGATTTGCTAGAAAATTAAACTTACGGTTATGGTTAGAGCCTTCCAGATGTCTATGAAATTCAGCTAGTTCATCAGTCATTCCATCCCATATCAATAATAAATCATCCACGTACCTGCAATAGATTATGATCTTGGTATAGAAGGGGTTCAAGTCCAGTTGCAGTGCCACCTGTTTTTCCCATAGTCATATATATGACTTTACATAGCTGGAAGCCAGTGATGCCCCCTTGGCCATGTCATGTATTTGAAGATAGTGTTCACTGAGAAAGATAAAGTTGTTGCAAGTTAACCCATATTCAGCACTTGTCACTAACAAAAATTGGCAAAGTTCAGAGTCAAATTCACCAGTCTGTTCTAAAAAGTAATGCACTGCTGTAAGCCCTTCTGCATGGGGGGATTTGTACTGTATATAATGAAGTCATATCCATCATTAGTAACAAGTGACTAGGTCCCATTCTTAGATCTTTCAAAAGTTTTAAAATGTCTAATGTACTGTATCTTTAAGATAGCATGGGAGCCAGCTCACCACAGGACATAAATAGAAGTCCACATGTTGAGATAATTTTTCAGTTAGATATCCAGTTTTTGCCACAATGGGCCAACCAGGCAGGTCTACCAAGGTTTTATATATTTTAGGAAGTATGTACATTGTGGAGAGTAGTAACAGTAAACAAGTTTATTGTGTAGCCCTAAGGCTATTACAATTAAAAACAATAACTACAAGTATAAATTATGACACAGGAGAAAAAAAAAGGATACACAACAACAGACATAATGTTACACAGACAGTAAAGTTAAATAGTATAACAGAAACTGATCTGTCAGCAGAAGATCATACAGTTACAGCCATTCTTTTTTTAACCTTCCCTGTTGCACTGAAGTAATTTGCTAGTTTCTCTACAGTTGGAGCATCAGCAGTATGCAGAATTATAGTAGTTAGAGTCATTTTATCAACTTGATACATAGTGCTATTAAAATCTTGAAGCCAGTACAATCTTGCATTAATATAATACGTACAGTACCACATAACATGAATTAAGTCCTCCCTACCTCCAACCGAACAATCACAAGTATCAGAGATGTTTGTTTCTTTGTTATATCTATGTAGCAGAACATTGCTGGTGAATTGCTCAAATTTATATTTTAACAATGTAATCCTTAATGTATTAGCAACCAAAATATCTAAATATGGTTTGTAACCAAAATAAAAGTTACTTTTACTGAACCAGCTTGAATAGCGTGATTCAGCAATACACTTCAAATTCTCACAGTTCCAATAGTTAGTTACTCTTTTAGTAATATATTTCTTGTATCTGAGGCTTAAGATGATTCCTTTATCAACCATTTTCTTCAAGTTTGCTATAGAATACTTGTCGAAAAGCGATATAAGAATGGTATACCAATAATCACCTCTATATCCCAAATTGAACCAATACTCCTTTACAGTGAGACATTGTTTTATCACCATTTTTTCAGATGTTCTGGTGATCTTGATCCAGTAATTCAACTTTCTGGTATCCATTTTTGCCCTTAAATTTATAAGGCCTAGTTCAGATTGCAAGTAGGTGAAAGGGCAGGAATGCCCAAGTCTTAAAATGCACCTTAAACTTTTATACAAAGGGGACATTAAACAAGCGAGTCTAGTGTATTTCAGGTCCCAGATCTCAACACCATATAAAAGTTGGGCTTCTAACTTTGCCTGTATAACTTGAAGAAAAGCTTTGACTATACATCCACCGTACTTATAATTAAATCGGTTCAATGCTCCAATAGTTTTCTTATGTTTTTCTAGCAGAGCCTTATATAAAGAGTTCCAAGTACCACTAGAATGGAACTCTATCCCCAAGTAAATGTATTATGAGACTACCTCCACTTTGTGCCCTTCCACTACCCAAGTGGCAGAGAGTTTTTTATCCCCCAAAATAACTGCTTTTGTCTTTTTAAGTTATTTTTCAGCTTTAATACTGAAGACTGTTGTTGGATATAATTTAATTTAGCTTGCAATCTTTGTTTGATTAAAGAGACTAAAACAATATTGTCTGCATAGGCAAGCATAGGGCTGGTGGAAGCTAGAATTTTAGATGAATCAGAGGGAAGATGCTCAACATTGTTTAACATTTTATCAACATAAAAGGAGAAGAGAAACAGGGCCAAGACACATCCTTGACCTACACCTTTGTTTATTTTAAAAGGGGATGATAATGTACTCTCTTTTCCCATACTAACTTTTGGTCAAGTATTATGATAGAGTCTTGCTAATAAATGTACCAAGTTATCCTCTATGCTTCTCTCATAGGGAAAGATCCATAGTGTACTCCGGGAAATAGAATCAAATGCAGAGGTATAATCAGTGAATACAGTGTAAAGCTTTTGCCTGCCAAGAAAAACATATTTCTCTATTAAATGTTGCAAGATGAAAATAGTACCAGTAGTAGAAAAATGTTGTCTGGATCCAGCTTGGAATTTTGATATTCCACCAGTTCTATCTACATGGACTTTTAACTTCTCAAGCACTATTTTAGAGAACAATTTCAGGGTAACACCCAATAAACTACTGGGTCTGTACATAGCAGGAAGAGTAAGAGGGCCCTTTTTATGAACAGGAATAATGTGAGCACCATTCCAGGTCAGTGGGAAGGTATTATATGCAATATATTTATTAAAGTAAGCCGTTAGCACTTTATTCCAAAAGAAAGGGTGACTTATAAAAATCTTGGCAGGTGTGTCGTCCCGGCCTGCAGGCTTGTTTCTCTTAAGGGTACAAATGACAGCAAAAACCTCCATAAGGGAAAATGATAATTTATTTCCCAAGATCTGATTCAAGAAAAAGTTTAACTCTTGCTCATTTGGGTCATAAAAACTATTTGAAAAATATGCTACCTATGTACTTTTGGCTATATAGGTGTCAATAACAGTTTTATATGAGTTAGTGCCTTAGCAACCAATTACCAAAATGTTTTTTGTGTTATTAGTAGTAACTGCTTCTAGCATCAGATCCCATTGTTTTTTTATGAAATACAGAGTTCTTGTTCTTGATGATCAATTTGCACTGACTCCGCTTCCTATTGAGTTTCTTTAGTAGTTCTCTAGATGCATTTTTCCTATAGAGTTTATACAATTCATGAATCTCACTTTGAGTTTTTTACATTCCAAATCATACCACCCTACGCACTTTGAAAACTTATGGTGGTGGGATGGAAATATCAGTTTAAGCTTAATTTGGGAAAACAAAGCATTAATAAGTTCTGATTTCTGGGAAATATGCATAGACTGAATTACATCTAAATTTATTAAAAGAGGAAAAGCATTACTCAAGGGGCAAATTACTCCTTCTGAGTTACTGTACCATCTATAGCCCTATAGCCCTATTATTACCAATAGTATCTAAATGTATGGAGAAATTTGTTCATTTGCAGCTTATGGAATATTTAGAAAAATATAATATCCTTACACCTTTTCAATCAGGTTTTAGGAGTGGCCACTCTACAAATTCGGCACTGGTGGAGTTTAATGATATGATTTATTTATTTATTTATATGGTCAGTAATAGGAATTACGACCCTTTGAGTTATAGACTCATTTACAAAGGCTCCACTTTAGCATAGTCATACATTCAGAGATAGTACATTAGTGCGACATCACATTTCAAGTAATTACATATAATAGCCAAGGTGGCTGAAAGTCTATACATGTAGTAGCTAGGGTATTGATGTTATTACAGTGTAACAATTATAATACAAGAGCAGCCTCTGGGGCATTGTCATATAGTAGTAACAGTGACCTATACAATAGTGAGACAACACAGTTTTAAGGAAGTATTTACATATAGTAGCCTGAGTGGCTGTTGACCTATACATTTAGTATCTAGGGTATTGGCATTAGTACAGGAGGTATAGTTATGGTGTAGGTGCAGGTGCAGCCTCTAGGGCATTGTCATATAGCAGAGGCAGAGGTCAGCAGCAGAGATGTCCTATACAGTTAGTCCTATACAATTGGTGGCAATGTCAATGGGGAGCAGCCATAGTGCAGCTCTTTGCAGGTCAGTTAGGAGGATTAGCAGCTGCACTGGCAGTGGCACAAGGAGAGAATGTGTTTTTTTAGGATGGTCTTGAAGTGTCCTAGATTGGGAATGGAAGTTATGGCTAGGGGGAGCTCATTGTATCATGCGGGAGCTCTATAGGGGAATGATCTCTGAGCAAGGGAGGTTCTGACCCTGGGCATGGTCCACAGATGCTTTTTGGCAGAATGAGTGGTTGCAATGCAGGAACATGAGAGTAGTGAGGCTGAGACCCCCAATGGAGTTAACCCTAGGTGGATTTTTTTTTTTTGTGAGGAGACAGGATTGATATTGTAGTCTTTCCTCAAGGGTGAAGATGTTTGTAAGAGTGTAGGGGGTGCAAGTATGGGAGCATTTGTCTGCACCTAGGATGAGTCAGAACACTTTATTAATGGCTATGTGAATTTTGTTTAGGGTGGTGTTGTCTGCAGCAGAGTAGATAGGAAGCCCATAATCAATGAGAGAGAGGACAGAAGAGGTGACAGCCAGGTTGAGAGCCTCTGGTGTTAGGCAGTCTTTGTGCTGGTACAGGAGGCCAATGCGGGTATTAATGGCTGAGGTCAGGATGTTAATGTGGGCATGGAAGGATAGGGAGGTGTCAATGGTAAGGCAGAGGTATTTATAAGTAAGCACTTGTTCCAGAGGGAGATGAGCGTGGGAGAGGATTTTTAGTTCAGTGTCCTTGGCCTTGCTTTGCTGGTGGGCAAATAGCATAGGTTTTGTTTTTTTGATGTCCACGTGATAGACCAGTGTGGTGGAGTGTGTCTAGGAGGAGTGGGTGGGAGACCGTATCAAAGGCCTTAGAGAGGTCCACAAAGATGGCTCTGGCCAGATGTTTATGGTCAAGGACAGAGTGAATGAAATTAGAGAATTCTATGAGGGCGGTGGTTGTGCTATGACCTGATCTAAAGCCATGTTGTTCACTGCATAACAAATTGTGGGCTCACATATACTTACTGAGTTGGTCAGAAATTATTTTTTTCAAGGGCTTTTGAGAGAGGGAGAAGGATGGATATGGGTCGATAGTTGTTGGGGTTGGTATTGTCTCCACTTTTTAGTATTGGGGTAATTGTTGCAGTTTTCCAGATTGTAGAGAACTGTCCCAAGCATAGGGAGCAGTTAAGGAGGTCGGTTGGGGGGGAAAGAACAGTGTCAAGAATCTGGTAGAGGATTTTCATGTCAAAGGAGTCTTTACAATAGTTGGAGCCACCGAGAGCTTTGGAGAGGTAGGATTTTGCTTCCTGCTTTGTAATGACCCTAAGGTAGAAAGGGGGAGCTGGAGGTTTGGTTCAGAGGAAGCTGGGATAGGGTCAAAAAAGTCACTTAGGAGGACTGAACTAAGATTGGAAAAGGTTGAGTTAAGGCAGTTAGCGATAGCCTGTGGGTCGGTTGAGGTGGCATTGTTGATGCAGAGCTGGGAGGGTGGGGGGAGGTGGGATTTGCCATTAAGCTCTTTAATGTTGCCCCAAAACTTTCATGCACTCTCCCTGGAGGAAGACAGGGTGTCTTTATAGTATTCAGCCTTGGCCTTGCGTATGGCCCAGGTGCACCTATTGTGTGCGTTGCTCTGTATGCTAGTCTGTCTGCTTGGGAGCCAGATTCAGCGGCTCTGTGCCAGAGGTCATCCCTTTGTTTTAATCGCTGCCGTAATGTGGGCGTGATCCAAGGGGCATTATGTTTTACAGTTTTCAATTTAGTCAGGGGGGAAAAAATGTCACATGCTTTGTTGAAAGAGCATGTGAAGTAATCAAAGGCTAGGTCAATGTTAGGGGCCTGGATTATAGGGGCCTAGTCCGACTGGGCCAGGTAGTGTTTGATTTTTTGAAGGCACCTGGTCGCAGGTGTCTGTGGGTGGAGACACTAGGTTGGGGTTTGGGCGGGTGATATGACCAGGAGCAGAGGATTGGGGAGTGATCACTCAGAGAGTCTGAAAGGACCAGCAGGTCAGAGATTCTATGTGGTCAGTTAGTTAGTAGTATGTCCAGCAGGGTCTGGGAACCATTTGCAGTGTTTACCCTGATGGATTGGTGGACCAACTGGGTATGATCCAGCGCTGCAAAGGCATCCTCGATGGCAGCTGCTGACTTGGCGAGCCAGTTAACATTTAGATCACCGACCAGGATATGCTCTGTTTTTGGGGGGAGGTTGGAAATATAGTTTGTGAGGGATTGTTTGGCCATAGACTGGTTGCGTGGGGGAACATATGCTGCTGTGATGGTTAGGGGAGCTCTAGCGGGGTCCAAGGTAAGTTTTATGGATAAGGCTTGGGCACCGTGGTCTAGTGAGGAGATTGGGAGAGCTTGGTTCAGTAGGGAGTCTCGAACATAGAAGGCACAACCACTGACCCATTTTCCCACTCTGTCGGCTCTGTGTAGAGTGAAGCCTGGGAGGCTGATGAATGAATCTTTTTTTTTTTTTTAAAAGCCATGTTTCAGTGAGTGCAAGGACATCCAGCTGATGTTGCACTGTCCAGCTTTGGAGAGATGTTGTTTTTTTGGGAAGGCTGCAGATATTCATGGCAGCTATGCACAGCCCTTGGTGTAGTTTCAGTTGACTGTTAGCGGCGGGGCCTGGGTTGGGGTGAATATTTCCGGCTATGAGAAGTAGTAGGGCTAGGACCCTGAGGAGAGCGAGGGACCGCCATTTAGTAGTTGAGTGTAAGTGAGGCATATGTTTAGAGAGAGTAGCACAGGGAATGAGTAAGTTGAGGAGGGCAGGAAAGGTAAGGCAGGTGAGTTTGTAGGGGGTTGGAGTGCATGTGTAGGTGGCAGGTTAAGCGAGAGGGTGGATGCTTGGCAGGTGTTGACAGGGAGGGTGGATGGTGGTAAGAGGTAGGGAAGGTAAGGGGTGAGTTGGGTGTGTGGGTGGGGGGGATGGCTATCTAACCTGGTAAGGAGTATGATAAGTGTGATAAGTGTAGATTGCTACATCTATGGATACAGGTCTAGAAACTGCAGTATTATTTGTGGATTTGTCGGAGGCCTTTGATCTGGCGGACTATCCCTTCTTACTGTACCTGCTTCAAAAAAATCGGTATTAAAGACAGTCCTGGAAATTGGTTTGAGTCTTATCTAAAGGACCGTACTCAGAGGGTAGCAGTAACAAGAGTTTTGTCCTCCAGGAAGCACATATACCGTGAAGTACCCCAAGGCTCTATATCGGGCCCTTTATTATTTCTGGTATATATTAATAAATTTCCACTTGAAGTGAAATACTCGAGTGTAAGATTATATGCTGATGATACGGCCATAACTACATCAGCTGAAACACAGGATAAACTCAAGCAAAAACTACAACAAGATTTCGACAGTGTGGGGGGATAGTTCACCAGGTCGGGGCTTTTGTGTTGCAGTTTAGGGCAGGAGATGGAAAACAGTTGGAAATATTCACTTCCAACAATTCCAAGCTTGAGCAAGTAAATGAGTATTGATACTTGGGAATTACTTTTGATAACAAATTAAAATTATCTAAACATGTCACACAGGTATTGAGTAATACTAACAAAAAATTAGAGGCCTTAAGAGTGACCTCAAAAAAATTAAAATTAGAAACGAGAAAAAGATTGGTTGAACAGCTGATATTGCCAGCTTTGGAATATGGTAGCATTTATAGAACTGCAAATAAACAGATTCTATCAAAACTGGACAAAGTATATAATCAATTGGCTAGGTTCATATTGGGTTATAGTTTCAGGACACACCATTGTGACATGTTCAGAGAGTTGGATTCGCATACTTTAGAAGATAGGAATCGATTAGTCTGGTTACATTTTTTGCATAAATACCTGGTAAAACATCCAGCACATTACATTTGAGTTACATTACTGAATAAACAAGTTAAGAAAGAATGAAAATCTACTAGAGCTGTGTCACAAAATAAGGTTATACCAAGATTAGCTAGAACTAAGTTTGGAGAAAAAAAGATTGAATTTTCAGGCATCTCAGTACTGGAACGTATTATCATACAATATGCGAACTATGCCCTCTATTAGAGAATTCAAATCAAACTTGAAAGCCACTATGTCCACAGAATGTCACTGTTAATTTATCAGTGTTGAAAGTGAGCAGGAATGCACAGGAACTCCGTTCCTGTACCTTTTTTGCAGCAGGAATAGAGTTCCTGTACTTCTTCCCACTGACACTGGAACCAGAATTCTTAAACCACCAACATAATGACAGTTTCTGGGCCTGTGACCTGAAATCAGAGTTTACATAACAACACTTGACTTGTACAATAATGCTGTTTTCCTAGAAATACTTCAATATCTCTAACTGAATCTACTCATGTCTAAACAGATAGATGTGTCCGCGACACAGCTGTTCGTCAGATTGAGGATCTTCATTCTGCATTTCATATTTGCCAGTGCCTGAGTTCCTGTACTTCTTGCCTACCACTTGCACCACCGTAATTTATGAATGTGTATTTAATGTTGTGAATCTATGTTAGTATGGTATCATTCTATGAGAGATTTTAGTATGTTGTAACATCTTTTACAGGACTGTCTTGTAAACAGGGTTAACGCCCTTATGACATGAAATGCCAGGATGTATTTTACATTTTTTGCTTCCTGTGTAAAAATACATTTTTCATTCATTCATTCATTCAGTCATTCATCTGATTTTATCAGTAGCGCTAATTTCTGAAAATAACACCATTTTGGTAGACCTGTTGATTTCTTTCTGAGTGGCAAGCTCCAAGATGACTGGAAAGTGGTCACTCTCAGGGTGCAACTCAATAACCATGTCATGCCATGTATCTGTGGGCCAGACCAAAGGGCCAGATCTATAGCTGAGGCACCTCTTATGGAAACATATGTAAAGTCCCCAAAAATGTCTCCTTTAAATCTGCCGTTCAAGGGATAATGATCAAAATTACCCATAATATCCATCAATTTTTTCCCAGCTCTATTAATTTTAGTGTCCTTAGCTTTTCTTGGGAGTCTATTATTTGATGTCTCGTTATACATCCGGATAGAATTATCTAGTAAGCCATCATAAGAGCCAATGCGAGCATTGAAGTCACTGAGGTGTAAGATATCTGCTTGGGGATATAATCAGAAACAATCTCTTATTCTTAATGCCCAGCAACAGAGTTATAAAATTGTCATGTACTTTCCAACCGTGAACATTGAAAAATACACCAGTCTTGACAAATATAATTAGTCTACCAGAGTATCTACCATTACAATTAAATCTTTTGCCTATTGAGTGATAACATTCATAACTGTTTAAGCTGATACAATCTGAGGCACTATGCCGTGACTCTTGTAGACACAACAGATCAAAACTCTGTCATCATCTGAAATTTTAGCATTCCATCCAGCAATGTTGCAGGATAATAAGGTTATACCTGTTGGATCTGCCACAAATTCAATACTAGGTACATTTTGTGAACCCAGTCAAGTCCCATCGTATCCTGCAATAGCCATACATCTGTTGCTCAGAGGGAGATCTGTATAAACATTCTCAAGTTCTATTGTTTTTATTTCTATCTCAGATGTTAAAATATTACCATCACATATATTGATCCCCTAGAATGTCTAAGACGGTGCTTTTTGTAAAGATTTTATCAGCTAGTTCTCTTGTGCTAATGGCCCACATATTCAAACTGCACCCAATAAGTGTGCAACAGCAGGAGCAAGTGCAAGTCCACTGTGCCCATGTGCAAGAAGCACGATATTCAAAAACTGCACAGGCCCAGATGCGCCTACGGCAGACAACTGAATATCGCACCACCTGCGCCATAGCGCAACCAGGGATGTGAAGTTGCGCATATCTGATGTGCCGTAGCGCAACAAGGAATGCTCAGTGGAGCAGTCCAGATGCGCCATAGCACAACCAAGGATGCCCCCCTGGAGCAGAGTAGCAATGCAACAGCACAACCAGGGATGCAGGGGCCCATCACCCATGCCACAGATGGGCAGAGGAGCACACAGCAGAACAGACATCGTCCCCCACACCCCATGCACTGCACAACTCGGGGAGAGCTGGAATAACTACCAGCCCATGGATACCAGCAACCAATCCACAGCTGGGCCATGGTGCCCCAGCACACCCCCGGCAAGCTCTGACTGGCACACAAGGAGGACTGACCACCCTGTGCCACACCATCCCACCAATGCAGAGCACATCCTGCACCACGATCACCATACACCCTTCCCAGGAGTAGCGCCCAACAGTGCAGGACACCCTATGCATGCTAGCACCCCCACTGTGACAATGCAACCCTGTGCACCACGGAGCCATGCAAGGCAGCCCCACCATGTGCACCCTGCTGTGGGTGGCAGCAGACAGCAATGCAACAACAGCATACACAGTGCCACCCTGCACATCCCCCCTGAGGTACAGCTGAGATACTGACAATGCGTCGCCACACGAGGTACCCCACATGCGACAGGGCATACCCCAGACCCCACCACCAGCGGTACAGCACCCTGCACACCCTCCCAAGGACACATCCCATCCCAGCACTGGCCACAACAGCCAGCGCAGACACACACAGTGTTGCATGGAAGCATGCACCACACAGGATACAACACAGTGCATGGACAAACACCCACCCATGCCCAAGGGCACACCAACACAGGGACACAGTAGCGGGTCAGCAAGCCACTGGCATGTGGCCACTGCCGATGTGTACACATGGCCAGCACCTCACATTGCACAGGTGTGCCAGCCACCCTGCGCAGGCACCATGAAGCTGTATGCCACCAGCATGCTGCGGAGCACAGGTGACAGACACTGGAGCACATCCCCTGCAACAGACACAAGTGACAGCATGGAGGGGGGACAACAACAGTGGAGGCCACAGTGCCACTGGAGGCAGACGTGCACCATACTGGTGATGGAAGGCAACCTGGCATTGTGCAGGGTACAGTTGTTATCCAGCATGGACAGCCACCACTGACACGCCAGCAGACCATGCATATCACAGACATGCAAGGTTGTCAGTGGCACAGGCCATGGACGGTCTGACAGGGGTGCCATGCACACAGTGCAGGCACCGTGGACCACTGCACACAGGCATCCAGTGCACAGAGTACAACACACAAACCACAGACAGTGACTGATCCCCCTGCCCACACCATAGGCGGTTCACCTCTGTACACACACACACGCCCATGTGTGCACCACCCCTGATGCCATGCACACCACTGCAGCTGAGCACCTGTAGCCTGCTGCAAATCAGAGACCACCACAGTTGTCATAACAAAACAAATGTATTGAAAACCAGAAATACAAAAACTATATACAACTATATACAATGGGGGGGAAGGACCACATACCAGGTGGGGGCGGGTAAGGGGCAGGGGTGAACATATGGGAGAGGGAAGAAGGGGTGTGAGGGTGGGTCCAGGGAGGGAAGGTGTTATTAGGGGCATGGAGTGCTCATCGTCTGCCCCGGTCCTCCTCCACGTTGCGTGATGTCATCTCCTCCTCCTCCTCCTCCTCCTCACCCCATGCTGGTCCATCCTCTGCAATAGCTCCAGAGTCCCCCTCGCCACCTGGAGCAGCTCCTGCACACCTCGCTCCAGCACCTGGAGTCACCGTCCACCTAGGACGAGGGAGCAGAGTCAATAAGTGTGACTGTCCAGCCCACTGCAGCCCACCCATTGTGCATGGCATACAGTCATGTGCCACGCCCCTGTGATGGTGTACAACCACCCACAGTGACCGTGTCCACAAGACCTGCCTACCCAGGCAGCCACAGCCATGTGGACCACTGCACACACCCACCGCCCATGTCCTGCACAGCACCACCGTGGCCGTACAGTGAATTGGCTATGTGGTGTGAAGGCAGTGGCACAGCCATGTGCCTGATGCACACATGGACCACCATTGATGCACTCCCAGACAAGCAGTGCCACTGGACAGTGCTGACTGTAACAAGTTGCTTGCATGGCAGTGGTGTCAATGGATGGTGGCCATGCCCCGCTGCCCACCCAGCTATACAGCATGCAATAGTAATCATTGATGTAAGGCACTCATCATCATCAGGCTGGTCCACATGCCGCTGCAGACCTTCAGCCCTCCTGTCCTGCTGGTCTTCCAGGCGGCCCCTCCGCTCTCTCGCCTGCCTGCGTTCTTCTGGGCCTAAGGTGCAAACATGGAGAGAGGAACATCAGTACAATCCGGTAGTAAAGTCCCCCCGGCCCCATGTGTGTGCAATCCCACACAGCCATACCCATCCACCCCACACCCCGATACCACCACCACGGCCAACACTGGATGGCCTCCCCACGTGCCGGACACATGCAACTGTGATACCCATATGGACGATAACAGTGTATGGATGGGACACCTACCTGGCCATGGCACCGTGCCCCTCCTGGCATGTGCCCGCAGGTGAGCAAGCAGGTCCGGGTCCCTGCACCTGAGGTCCCCGTAACGGTGGTGACACTGCTCCGCCGTGCGCCCCATACCAGTGGCCTCCTCCAGAGCATCAGCCACCTCCTGCCACACTGCACTCCTGGCCTTGTCCAGGGGTGCATCCTCCATAGAGCCCCAGCATGGGGCTCTACAATAACTACCAGGTTTGTAAGCTCCACCTGGCTCCACATCACTGCCCTTCTCGCCTGATTCGACAAAGTGTGAGTTAAATGGTACCCGCAGCGTGGTCTCGCTATGCAGATGCTGTGTGGCAGTACTGTTATTCTCATCGCATGTCACGAAATGGTGTATGGCAGTACCCATGCTCGTTTGGTAACGTAGGGGGAAAAGATTGGAAGAGGATGGTCTCTCGCATTGACAGTAAATTGAACCCAATGTGTAGGGCTCCTTCTGATGGCCTCCAGTGCGTTTCCCAGTGTAATTATACCCCAGTCCACAGCACCATATATGTGAACAGCACAGTAGCACCACTGGCACAATGGTGGCCATGCCTTGCATTGCCTTCTGCACACAGCACATCAACAGCGTAGCAGGTACCTGCATCATCAACCCAGGCATGCACAGTTAGGTGTGTACTGCGCATGTCACAGAACTGTGCCCTTGGCTCAGCACGATCAACGCAATTGCGCAAAGCACAACAGCGTGATATTCAGCCGGCATATGCAAATCAGCTAATCAGCCATTCAATGGCGCAGTCACTGCATTTGCATCCACTTAAAAATGTGCCTCGCCTCATTTGCATGCATTGCGCTATAAAAATGTGACATTGGGCTGCACTAGCCATAGTCAGTTACTGCAGTCTACTGCGGTGAGTTGCATGCTGTTTGGGAGTGTGGACTGTGGAGTTTGGGACATGCATGGGACTGCACAGTCACAGGTAACACCTGTCATTCTCACAGGAGGAATCATGATCGATCGTGAGGTGGAGAAAAAGGAACAGAGATGTGGGAGGAAGAGGAGGCTGAACTTCACCAAGGCAGAAACAGATGCCCTGTTTGAGGCCTACCTCGACCAGGAGCCACTGCTCAGCACACTCCAGGGAACACCAGAGGCCCGTGCTGCTGCTGCATGGGAAGAGGTGGCACGTGCTGTCGACCTGCATGGCAGCCACCATCGCTCCGTGCAGGAGTGCAAAAAGAAGATGGGCACGGACAGGTGGAGAATTAAGGAGAAGGTGGCTGCCATCAGGGCAGCACAGTCTGCGACCGGTGGGGGACAGCCGGAGGTGCAATGCCTGACCCCACAAGAAGAGCGGGTTGCTGGCAACATCTAGCATTGCGCCATCGAGGGTGTTCTGAGTGGTGGATTACAGACGGGTGTTAGTCTGTCACTGTATGGTAGGTCCTGGTCTGTCAATGGGGGGGGAGCAGGGTAGGTCACATACATTAATGCTACTGCTTTTCCCTTACAGCTCCTGAGCGTCTACATGGGTCAGCAGTGGTGGACTTCTCCACTGAGGGCAGTAGCATGGAGATGGAGGAGGGCCTGTCCACCTCCACAGGCATACGGGGGTCAGGGTGATAGTGGGCCTGCCTGGACATCCGGACTGATGTTGATGGAGCAGGTGCGGAGGAGGCCCTGCCCATGTACCAGCGTGCCAGCGTCCATGGATGCCAGCATGCTGAGACTCAGGCTGGTGCCAGATCCATCACCGATGATGATGGAGCTAACGTCATGGGCAGTGAGACGTGTGGACCACAGGATGGCCACACAGCAGGTGACATCACGGGCATGGCTGTGGGTGATGCCGCCATGGAGGCCTGCTTGACATCACAGTCCCAGCCTGTGCCTGTCTGCACCAGTGGGGCAGCACTGGTGTGTGTCCAGGACAGTGGGACTGTTGTGGCCACTGCAGTGGCACCATTGAGCCCTGGAGAGCGGCAGCCGGAGGGGCAGTATCACAGTCGGCCAATGGCCATGGGGGTACAGTGTCAGGGGGCGGCGTCAGTGCACCGCCTGTGGACATGCTCAGGCCTGGCCCTGGTGTGCAGCACCCACCCTCAAGGGGTGACGACTATCAGGGCTGCAAACACCATGAGGGACAGCATGCCGATCAGGCAGATGACCTCTTAGATGAGCACACCCGCATACTCCAAGCATCAGTCAATTAGCAGATGCGGCTTGAGACGGCAGAGGATGCACTCAGTGTGGCTCTGCACCAGGCAGAGGAGTGGCACAGCAGAGACACTGCTCTGCTCCTGGCAGGGATGGACCAGTTGCGGGAGAATGTGACCACTGCCATTGACAGGCAGACATAGGCATTCACAGCTGTCATGGCCACAATGGGCACACAGTTATTTGCCCATGCATCGCAGACACCGCACAGTGCAATGTCCACCCCATTCCCAGCGCCGCGACACCCCTCCTTGTCGACACCGGTTCAGCTGTGGGCATCCCGAGCACGCCTGGCGCAGGCATGTTCGTGTGCTGCAGACCCCGCGCAAGCACGGGCGTGCTCACGCAGTGGAACCCTGGGGACCGCCAGTGCCACCCCATGAGGCCATTGGTCAGCCTGTCACTGCTGGCGGGTCTCGGGCGGCCGCCCATGCATCTGTGGCAGCTGTGGCACTGTGGCGTGTGACTGACCTGTTCCCAGCATGGCTACTGTCTGATGCTGCCCTGTGTGCATTGTGTTGCTAGCGTGCAATGCACGGGTGGGGTATCCCGCACACTTATACACTTTCCATCTGCACCTTCCCGGCTGCTGTCCACTGTGGCATGTGCATGATGATGCCTGCGTTGTGCTGTCCACCGCTGTGCAATGGTGCCCAGCATCTGACACATGCACAATGACAGGCAGTGGGAGTGGTGGTCTGTGGACGTGTGTGTGGCTAGGGGTGGCGGTCTGGGTCAGCGTGCCTCCTACCCTTTGTGCATGTCTTGTGAGGTGTGTGTGTATATGTATGACTGCGTGCCATGTTAGACCTTGCCCATCCCTGGTGGTGTGTGCAGTTCCATGCTCGGCCACTTCCCTTGTCAGCATGCACCCCTGGTGTTTGTCCATGCGTGTTTGTGGGTTGTGCCTTTGCCACTGGTGGTTGCACATGGCCCTATGACTTACCTGGGTTGGCTGAAGTGCTCCTCTGTGATGGTGTCCCGGTGCAGCTGTGCCAGCCGGATCAGTCGGGGGTCCCATCACCCAAGGTGGGGCTGCCCATCACCATCTTCACCAGTGTCCTCATCGTCCCCATCACTGTTCCCCTCTTCGACCTGTACAGCTATCCCACAGTCATTGGCCATGTTGTGCAGGATGCAACAGGCCAGGAATAGCCTGCAGACCTTTGAGGGGCTGTACTGTAGGGCACCACCAGATGTGCCCAGGCAATGGAAACATGCCTTCAGCATCCCGAACACCCGCTCGATGACATTGCATGTGGTGGCATGTGCCTCATTGTAGCGTTGCTGCGATGGGGTTGCGGGCTGCCGGTATGGTGTGAGCAGCCAGGGAGGGAGTGGGTATCTACTGTCACCTGTGTGTAGAGGGTTGAGGTTAGTTTGGTGATCAGCGTCGCCCTGCCTTGGGCCATCTAGGCCAATACCCATATCACCTCTGACTATGCCCCTCCCATGCTCTATGTTTTTCCACATAGTTTGCATACTCACCCACTAAGTGACCAGTGGGGATGTCCTCACTCTCAAATCTGTGGCACAGTGCTGACTGGTGCCAGATGAAGGCATCATGTGCTCCCCCAGGGTGCGTGGCATAGACATTGATTATGCACCCCCTGGCATCGCACACCACCTGGCAGTTGATGCTTGCATAGCCCTTCCAATTGATATGCGCGGCCCTTTCCGGGCCAGGTGGTGTGTGGATGGCCACATGGGTACAGTCTATTGCCTCTAGCACTCCAGGCATACGTGCTACCCTGTGGAACTCCTGTATGTTTGCTGTGCACTCCACCAGTGTGCTGGGGAAATGAATGTACTCCGCAGCATGTGGCAGCAGTGCGCTGAGGAATTGGTGAGGTGGCATGATGCAGCCCACTGGGTTATGCCTGTGGTGTCCTCTGTTGGTCTCTGGAAGGTACCTGTGGCGAGCAGGCACATGTAAGCTGTCACTTTTGTCTCCACTGACAGAGCATGGCTCCGTCATGTGGGTGCCTGCATCACATCACATCACTGCACAGCTCACAGAGCCACCTCAGAATTGCCCAGTTCAGGCAGTACCAGCCCACGATCTCGGTATCCATGTACAGCTTGAAGCTGGTGCGGGCTTGGTACTGCCTGTTGGGGGCATACTGCCGATGGGCCCTTCCATGGCTGCGCCCCTCTGCTGCCTACCTTCTCACCCCCCTCATAACTGCCTCCATCTGGATGGTGGCACTGGCCTTGTCCCTGGCTTGTGCCCCCCCCGGCAGCTGTTTCTGTGTTCCCCCCGCTGTCCTGGCTGCTACTTCCCCTGCACCGGGAACACCTTCCTCTGGTGGCCTCAGTGCTGTGTGGCACTTTCCCCTTCTGCACTGTGGCTATGGCTGTGGCTCCCCACACCTTCCCTGTGGGGTTCCAGGTGCCCTTTCTCTGTCCTGCCCTGTGTGTCTGTGTTGCCTGTGTGGCTGGCTATAGTTCAGCAACATGTGCCTTCCCTGTAGCATTCTTGCGCCTCTCTCTTGTTCCTTTTTATTTTGGCTCATTTCCGTTAGCGCACAACTTCCGCTTGCTCCCCTATTGTGCATGGCGCATGTTGTTGAATATCGCACTGCGCCATTTATGCATGGTTCCTCCTTCAGTTGCACATGCATTCATTATCATTGTGCTCTTATGCAGTGTGATTTGGGGCGATCTCCCGCTGTATACTCTAGAATGGTGCATTGACGCATGCTGGAGCAACCCTATTGCGCATGGTGTAACCATTTTGAATATCTGGGCCAATATATATATTTCTATCTACTTTGGTGCTACCATCCCACCTTTTAGCTATAATATAGTCCTTAGGTCCAAAGGGAATTTTCAAAAAGTTTAAAAACAGTTCTTTAATTGTAGTAGTCAATTTAGCACTGGATTCTTTTGCCAGAATATCCATTCTAAATAAATAGATATTTGTGGCAAGTATTGGATGTTCCATTGCTAAGAAGCATTTTTCTTCTCTGCTGATGATACCCCTTTGACAAAAATCAGAAATGTGTCAGTTCTTTTTTTGAATTTTGATGTTGGATCAGATTTAAGCTTCTGATATACTGTACATTAATATCTCCTAGTTGTCTGTGTACCTCTGCAATATATTTGTCTGTGTTCATAATAACTATGGAGCCACCCGTATTGGCTGGTTTGACCATAATTTGACTATTTCATTACAGAGATAACAGAGTGACTCATTCCTCATTACTGATACTGACATAGTTTGCACAATTATGTGTTTCTAAGACTTCTGTATTTCTCTTTCACAAGTCTGTTTGAAAGCTATGACAGCTGCTGCTGATGGAAGAAAAAACTTGGATTTTGAATGTACCAGATTTTTATCAAGCATTCTTAAATTTTCAAAGGTCTGTTTTTGAACAGACATAACAACATTTTTTGCAAAGTAGTACTTAAGATTTAATTTTCTAGTAAATCTGAATAAGTCGATGTAGCAATGGAAGAGCTTTGTATTAGCAGTCGATACAAATTAATTAAGCAATATACCATGACAGGGAGTGGGTATATTGGAGGGTTTATTCTGGTGTGGTTTGGATCACGAGGCTAGCCAAGTGACTTAACCACACCAGAAGTGGTAAATCCACCCATATACCCACTCCCTGTCATGGTATATTGCTATTATGCAATGTTCAACTTGTTTTTTTGTTTTTATAGTGATATAAAACTTTTACAGTGGGTATACTGGAGTATTTATCACGGTCATGTGATGTGTTTTGACCAATGAGGTTACTGGATTTTCACACCCCATTGTATAATGTTCTTTTTGTAATACAGAGAGTTCCTGATTAGTAATTAAATAGGAAGAGATATTTATCACTAATACTTGTAGTTCTTTCATGTTTGTCTCCTGTACTGTTGTCAACTTGGTATGGTCTGTCTCTGCTGGTTCCTCTGTGGTTGCCTCTGTGGTCTCCCTTGTTGTTGACTGTAGCCTCCTTCTCCCCCTGCATCCTCTTCTGGTCTTCCTCCATTAGGATAAGCATTGAATTGTATCTGTCGGCTCCTCCATGGTTGCAGGTAACCCTTTCTAAACATAGGTGTCCTGATTTTCAAAGCTTCACAGCCTATGCTGCACCCAGAGCTATTTCAAAGTGCTGCATGGGCCCCTTGTCTCTAGGTGCAGCTGGGCGCAGGGAGCTGGTGGCAAACTGTTGTGTGTTTAGCAGTGGTTGTGGGAGACAAGGGGCTATGTAAGTAATAACACATGACAGGGTGGGTGATACTGAGCTATACCCACCCACCCACCCAGCGGCATAATGAGGCCCTGACACCACAAGCTGAATGCCTTGTAGCCCCTGGAAGGGCAGGTATAGCCCATAACGCCTACCCTGGAGTGTATTATTGCACTCAGAAAATTGGCATTTGTTGAAATTTAGAAGAACACTAAATAGAAAAAGTCTAAAAAAAATACTAAATTAATTAAAGTGCATACAGAAACCTTTTGAAGCAAGGTACTCCTGCCACCGGTAATATCAGCAGTAGAGGGCACTTCTGTTTTTCAGAGTCTGGTTTGTTTGCTGTTTTGTCATCCCACCCATACCCCCCATTCCCAAGTAGCTATGGGCTGTGTGAGACACTTTTTTCCTGCACCCCTGCCCCACACATTTGTTTGGGAGTTGTGCTTGATTTTTTTTAAACTGAAGAAAGGAAATGTGGCAGCATGATTAGAAGCTGCAAGACATGAAGGCGCAATCAGACAGCAGCAGGGTTTCCGATTACTGTGTGTGAGAGTAGCGTTCGGTTGCGCTGCATACCACAGTTGAAGCAGATCGGGAGACATAATGTGCGGTCACTGGCAAGACATTTCTTTTGGTACTTAATATTTATTTTAGTGTGTTTTGCAGAACAGGGAAAGTAATAGACGAGCAGCAGTAGCATGGCAGCAGCTTGCTAAGCAACACAAGAATATGACTGTCAACTGGTAGCATAACATTCTATTTGGGGCACAATACTTCCTTTGGTAAACAGACAGACAGGCACAAGGACTAGATATTTACTGGCACCCACCTGGGTGCAGAGTGCTGTCAGCAAATCAAGAATCAGGGCTTCTCTAATCCATTTTCTAAGTCCACTTAGTCCATCTTTTTTGGTTTAAGTAGACTTAGTAAATTCTTTGGCTGTGTCTACTGTTGGCTGCCAGAAACAACAGTTAAGTGCTGCAAATTGGCTTTTGTTTAAAAACTAGTACCCACTGCATCCTAGCAAGTATTTTGGGATGCAGGTATATTGCCTGCATCCAAGCTTTCAAAAATACATTCCAGTGTCCTTGAAATGGACTAATTTTGTAACAGGGCTAAGAACTTATTTTTTTTTTAAGTGCAAGCTTGGAGTCATGTCAATATGTGACTGATCTGCAGTTTCTATGCATCCATGTGTGAAGATACAGGTCGAGATACATGAACTCACTTTTAATCATAACCTATGTATATCAATTTATTTCACAGAGAATTATGTACCCCTAAGTGTGATATACAAGCTGATATTCCACACTGAGTTAGTGTGAGGACATCATAGGCAGGAGAGCGAAGCTCGAGTGCCTTTATGATGCAAACACACTAAGCAAGATTTTAGCCTGATCATCCTTCTTACAATGGCCACTGTGGCCACAAGAGAGAACATCCTGAAGCCAAGGCCTCCAGGGCCACACAGAATCTCTCCTATGATGAGTCAGCAAGGAATGTGTTCCTTGATTAATCCTTTGTGATGTGGGCATATCGCAAGAAATTTGATGCAGTCCAGGCCTGACTCAGGGGTCTTGGCATTAGCCACTCACTGCTGATGCCAGGCCACCTATGAATCTATTACAGCAGGTACACTTTCCAATTTTCTGATGCCGTTGAAGCAGGGAAAAATGCAGAGGCTCTGGCATGAGTGTTTGAGCAAGCTGGGGGTGAAGACTGGGATGAGTGTTCGGCTTCAGCGGACGACCAAGGAACCAGAAAGATGAACAACAGAAGATGCTGCATGGTTTGAGGCTATGTGAGGTAATCCAGGTATCAGTAACAATCGAGACTTTAACTTCAGTACACGTCATCGATGTTGCTTGTACTTGTTAAACTGCTGCTGAGGTGTCTGCCCAGACTTAAACTCTAGCTTAAAGGGAAGCAGTCATAACAAAGTGCCCCATACCCAGCTGTGAGGCTTGTCCCAATGTGTACTTTGTGAGCAAAAACATTTTGGTTTGCTTTCTGTTTACTGTAGTATAACAGACTGCATCAGACCAATTTTGTTTACTTGTAGGCAGACATCTTCTTCTACTACAAATCCCAAATCCCCTGCAGCTGACATTATAGCAGTAGGCAGCAGTGGAAGACTCAATAGCCTGCAGTGTATGTTAGAGCTTTTATCATCTCTGATCAGATGTTTTCCACTTTTGCTTTTCTCCAGGGGCTAAATACCATCCTCTGTGACTGTATGTTGCCCAGGGAGGACAGCAGAATCAGCAAACAAAAGATCAGGAGCCCCGTGTTCAGAAAAGTGTAAAGCGGAGCACAAAGGTTTCTGCTGCACTCTGCAATTGTCCTGGGATCTGAGAATGCTATATGTAGTCAGATAGCACACCGGCACTATCTGACTGAATATACAGCCATGTGAACACAGTGCTAAGTCAACTAGCGCTGCCCAGATATGGCTCTGAAGTGGACCTCAAGAGTGGATAAAATTGGAGAGCAATTTGCAATTTTCAAAGAGATCCATGCAAATGAGTCCATTGGGCATACAAGAAGCTAAGGGGCCATTTGCATGCCCATTATGGACCCATTTGCATGGGCAGCAGAGGCAGGTTAGCAAGGCTCTGCCCCCTTTTCCCCGGTCCAAGACATTTGTACATATCCCTGATGCTTAATGGTCCCCCCATTGAGCACCAGCCTGTAATAGAAAAAAAAAACCTGGTGCTAGTGGTCCTCCCTTCCTCTTTTCACCAGCCCATATTGAAAACAAACCCTCCCTGTTGCTAGTGGCACCCCCATCCAATTACCAGCCCATATTAAAAATAAACCCTCCCTGGTGCTAGTGCCCCTCCATCCAATCACCAGCTTGTATTAAATAGAAACCCTCCCTGGTGGTAGTAGTCCTCCCTCCCTCCCTCTGATCGCCAACCTGTATAAAAAAATCCTCCATGGTGCTAGTGGTCCCCCCAAATCCCCAGGCCATAGTAAAACTTACAACCCTCCTTGGTGCTAGTGGTTCTTCCCTATACGGGCACAACTGATGGTACTGCCAGTTGCAGTTCCTCAGCATCTAATGGCCCCTCCCCACTGCGGCACTGAACACTCCCCCCCATGTCATCTTATCAGTATCCTTGGTGCCACAGGTATGCATATGGTGACCGGCACAGCCCTCCTTACACCTCCTCAGCCTGCTGCTGTATATCCAGGCAATGAGTGTGCATCTTATTTATAGGACAGGGAGTGTCACCCTGACCTATAAATAAGATGCATGCTCCCTGCCTAGGCATACGGTGGCCAGTCAAGGAGGTGTGAGGAGGGCAGCACCAGTTGCCATATGTGTACCCATGGTATCAAGGATACTGGTAAGGTGACTGAGGGGTGGGTGTTCAGTGCCATAATGAGGGGGCTGCTAGGCACCAGGGATAAGGGAATTGTGACCGGCGGTACCATTGATCAGTGCCCATTGGGGGGGCCCACCAGCACCAGGGAGGGTTTATTTTTAATATGGACTGGGACTCAGAGGGAGTGGGGGGGGGACCACTAGCACAAAGAAGGTTTTTTTTAACTACTGGCTGGTGATTGGAGATGGGGATGTTACAGACCACAAGGGTAGGTGTGCTCCCCCAGCAGCCAACCAGCTAGCTGGCTGCATTACCTACAGCAGCTACTAGGGCTGTGCTGAGTAAGAGGGGGATTTGTTCAGTGGTATTTGCACAGAGCAAAAGGACTGCACTAAACCCTTTTGTGCAGCGCAAATCTGCTGAGTATCAGCTTGCGCCAATATTCCTGTCCCCACCCCCTCCAGTTGCATACCCCCACACATTGTTGTTTGTGTGGGTGCTAACCCTGTTTGCCAGCGCAACTGACCCTTTTGAATATTGGGCTCAAGTGCAAAAGCCAGTTTGCACAGGAAAACACCGGTTAGTGCCACGCAAGCTTTTAAATATCAGGCCCCAGAGTCGATATAAAGTCTAACATGCACTGCAGACTATTGACTCTCTTACTGCTAACTATTGCTCTGATGTCAGCTGCAGGGGAGTCTGGGATCTGTAGTAACAGAAGATGTCTGCCTACATGTAAGTAAAATTAGTCTGATACAATCTACTATATTACAGGAAATAGAAAGTAAATCAAAGTATTTATGTACACAAAGTGCACATTGGGACCGATTTCTCCCCTTTAATTCTTAATTTAGGCAAACAACCTCTTTTTTAGAAAGCAATATGTCTGGTAAAATGGTGACTGTCTCATATGCAATGGAAGATAGGGGCTGTTGGTTTAAACTCCGGGACATATTGTGACTAACAACAGCTGAAATATTTCTGTCAGGCTCTAAAATGAGTCCTTTTCTTTTTAAGTTTGACTGGCACAGTTACAAACTCTTTTTTCAGTTGACTGATACTTCTGCATTCCAACTTTTTCCAAGTTTTTTTTTTTAAACTTATATTTTATTGTTTTATAAAATAAAACAACAAATACAGCCGTGCCTCGTAGTAGACATTTAAGTACAGGTACATGACATAAAACGGCATACAGTTCAGTACAGTTGATAAAAAAAGAGTGTAGCCCACCATTCTTTTAAACGAGGATGGGGAAATGTGTACTGCACCCCAAATTTTACAATACTGCCAGACTTTCCAGTAGTGGCACAGGTAGATTTCAACGAATTTAAGGAATTTATAAAGAAGTTCTAAAACTTCTGTTTTACAGTATTTCAAGTTGATAATTCCAGAAAAATACAACCTCGCAACAGGCTCTTATAACTATGTGCTAACCATTTGGAGCATTTTAACTATCCATCTAACTTTCAGATTACTTGAGTGTCAAAAAATACAAAGGAACAGGGACCACAGGAACAAACAAACTGTAGTCATACCTGATACGACTGCTCAGGGTGGTAAGAGCAAAAGAATACTCTGTTCTCTAGCCACTCTGGAGTCAGCCATACCCAAGATGGTGGCGATGACAGAACTGCACATACGTGATACTCGTGCATGCACAGTTTGAACTGGAGTCTGCTGTACCCAAGATGGTAGCAATGGCAGAACTGCACATGCACGATACTTGTGCATGCACAGTTTGAATCAGTGGCCATCTTGGGCACGGCGTCCGTCACTTACGCAGCTGTGAAAGAAAAAGTAGTAACCCGTGAAGTGGTGTGTTTATGCGGCTGGAAGAAGGGAAGGGCCACATAAACACAATGAGCGGACCTGTGCCAGATCACTATGGAAGCACGTCAGACAGCAGTCCAGTCACATGCTTCTACAGTGCTACTATACAGAATTACAGCAATACGTCTGCAGAGCTCCGCCCACACAGCAATAAAAAGAACTTCCTTAAAGAGAACTCAGTTTTGTTAAAGAAGTATTTTGAAAACAGATATATACTGCCATTATTGTCTGCATACTGGAGTTCTGGGAAGTGATTATATTTAAGCTATAAGGCACAACAGGGTGTTGGTTGTATTAGGTTTACGACATGGTCAGGGGAATTGTAAGGCACCAGGTGAAGCCAAGTGTCTTCAGCCCCTGACCATGGGGTAAACCTAGTACAACCAATGTCCCTGAAGTGCCTTATTGCTTACATATAAAATGGGCTTATAGGCAACTTTTAAAAAATAAATGCTAAAAGTTTTCAGAGCCACAAAAATATAATAAAATGTTGCTAAATGATGTAAAACAGTCCCTCCACAGATGCAGGGGTGTAGCCGGACAATATAAACATGTACACCAGGACTGTGTTTGTTGCCCCATTTGGCACAATAAATACAACTTTTGTACCTCATGACACTGGTTGCTGCCTACTGCCCATGCATGGGTAAATACAGATGCCATGCATTGCTCCTTAAGACACCAACATACCAGCCCAGAGCCTGCAAGGCTGTATAGTCCTTGGGATGCAAAGACAGTATCAGTGACCAATCCTTCTAGTTTTGACTAATATGAATAAAATTACAGAATGGTTCTGCTGGTTGCATTTTGTTTTCATGGACAAAGGAAGCAGTTCAGAGGCTGCCCTCCCTTAAATAAAATTATACACTCTGGAGTACATGGAGTATGCCTGCCTACACCCATGCACAGATGTTCTTCACCTATCAGTCATCTGTCTTTCTGCACATTCAATACCTTGTGTGATTGTTTACCATGGAATAGAATAATTCAAAGCTCTGCATTATTCCAGTGGTAGAATGCCCCCCCCCCACACGCACACACATATGGAATGGTAACATGGAATACATTGATTCAAAATTCTTCAGAGTTCCATTGGCATACACACACATGCCTCAGGTGGAGCCAGAACCTCAATTTTATCTGTTGTAGGGTTAGGAGCAGGGAGTTCTCTGGCTAACTAGTAGGAAAAGGAGGGGGAATTTTTATGGTCATCAAAGAAACAGCAACAATGAAAACTCTGAATAGTACTTGATTCTTTAAATGTGTGTATGTGTGTAAGGATGGGTCATGAGTGTAAATAACATTAAATTATTTACTTACTTTGTTTAATTTAATGGACTTTTATTTTTTGGGCCTAGTTGAAGGATTTTATATATGAGTAAAGATGACAGCCATGTTTATGATGGAAATTAAGAAGTAAGTGGCCTGTGAATTCTGCATGTGAGCTGCACCGATTAGCAGAGACTTGTTTTTTTAGCTATTGGTAGTGCTCTCTTAAGGCAATGGCTAGAACAAAGTTCCAGCCAATTAGGACACAGGAATTTCCTTGCCTATTTTATATAATATTATATACAGACTCCTGAATGTGTCATAGGATCAGTGCCATTACGAGTTTCCTAAATGCCCTAGACCCAACACATAAAGATATTAAATTATCAGTAACCTCATTTATCAGAGCACAAAAAACCCACCAAACTGGTAGAACAAGCACCCCTAATATACAGCATGTCCATATTTCAGAAGTCCATAGACATATGTAGAAACAGTATTGAGTCTCTTCACTCCCCTTCTGACTCTTCCTGCTGTTGCTCTCCCTGCTTTGTGGCAAATTCCTTTTCTGTCTTTTGTAACCAGTGTCCTGTATCCTAGGGGTCCATGTATCAGAATATTTTACCTCCATATACAATACAGAGATGAGCTGAGAGTAAGAATGAGTGCACCACATCCAGGGTCCACAACCGCTGCCTGACTGCATCAACATATTTCCTTCTTCATTGAGTCTGAAAGGAGAGGTCCAGGAAGATCTTAACATCAGACCCCTCAATCACTAAAGGATACATTGATCGTGCAGCTGCCAAAACCAAGTCTAGCACCTCAAGTCCTGCAGTACAGAATAGCACTGTGTGGTGTTGATTTGTTGCTGCCGATAATGTATGTAAATTTGCTTGATAAGCCTTTTTAAAAACTTTAGAATCAAAGTGGGCAGGCAGTGGAATTTTGGCGCTGATGCAGTCTGTTAAAAACTGCAGCAAATTAGGGCCCTCAACATCCTCCAGGACACCCACAAACCACAGGCTCCCAGACTGTACTTCATTTTCAAGGGCTTCTAGCCTGCCCCTCACTTGAGTGCTTTCCTGAGTGAGTGGAGATATGACAGCCATCCTGCAAACAGATTGCTTGTCTGTCTTCCACTGCTGAAGCCAGATCTTGCAGCTTGAAATCCTCTGCCTTCAGGCAGGCCAATGTCCTTTCTATTTTCGAGTCTATTGCTTTAATGGCTTTGAGCATTGCTTGCCATGGGGGTTCTTTGACTGTGATTTCTGGGCTGCTGGCTCCAGCACTGCTTGATGCCTCTAAAGCTTTACTTTGTTGCTGCTCCTGTAGCTTCAAACCCCACCCTGCAGATTTTTAGGTTACACCATAGTCACAGAAGGTATTACTGGAATCCTCAAAACAGCAGGAGTCAACTGATAGTTCATTCAAAATGCTTACTTCAAAATTCATTAAGTCATATTTGTTTAAAGATGTAGGGCACATGCAAGGCACAATGTGGTTTAGAGATGGCTCTCTAGTGCCCTATGTATGTTTTCCAAGTTTACAAAGTTCTAGTAGATTTGTTAGAAAGAGCACTACAATTACGTAACTCAGGAATATTAACCCAGTTTTTATTCTTTCAATATTTTATAATTCATAAAGGATGTTTAACATCACAGAGAAAGGAGAAAGTGCTAACTGTATTCCATCTGGTGCACGCATGGACAGGGGCCATATCAGTTCACTGCAATTGAATAGAAAATATGTCGGAACAATATTTTCTTTGTATTGGCTGCCACATTCTTGCGGAGTGTAGCTATAATTATGACACATGCTAGTTTTATATATCATTTTGGGGGGCTTCCCCATAGCTTAACACATGATTGATTAAACAAACTAAACCTAATTCCATTGAATGGCCCCTTAAAATGTATTACTATGTCTATCATGAGTAATACTTTTATGTATTGTTTTCTTATCAAAGCAATAAAATATAAGTAAAAAAAAGGGAAGGAATGTATGCATGACGAGAGGCACCAAATATCAAGGAAGTGGCTGCATTATGAACACACTGTAAAGGGGCCAATTTCAAAGCAGGAACATCGAGGCCAGTTATTTTGAGGCATGCCTTTGAAATGGGATAATTTGGGAGCTAGTAGAGCTAGGAAGCACATTTTTATTTTCTTCTTATAAAACCAAAGAAAATTTGGGGTTATTTGAAAGAGAGGAAAGTGTCTGCTGTGCATCTAAAGGTAATGGATGCAGGTACAGACGATAAAAAGAGGCATGACTCATAATGAAATAGACTAAAGTGAACTAAAACACAGAAAAAAGGTTTGCATTCCAAAAATGCTCACTTTTCATACAAGGCCATAAGAAGGCTTGCACTGCAATTTGTGTCCCAAAACTTTATTTGTGAATCAGAGTCAGCCTTGTAGCAGCAGTTTCAGTTTTTTTTTTTCTAATTTATGTTTCATAGTTTCATAGTTAGATTACAAGTTCATTGAGCTCTTGGCCCTTTGATGAAACTTGCCACCAACTTATTGGTGGAATATAAATTTCCTGTCTTCCACATAATCATCTAGATTTAATTTAAAAGTTCTCATGTCAGGACTTTCTGTAACATATCTTGGCAACATATTCCATTTTGATATTACCCACTGAGTGTAATATTTACTTCTTTTAACTGTATTATTTGATTCATCCAGTACTTTCTGCTTATGTGATCTGGTTCCCTCATTTCCTGGATTGCTTCTGAAGCCAAGGGTTTCTTTCATACTGTATATGAGTCTTGTATTGTTTTATAAACAAGACAGAGATCCTCTTTTACTGCCTATACTTTGTGGAATTAGATGTTTAAATTTTGCAGCCTATCTCCATAACTCATGTTCTTAGTCTGTCTTATTGCCCTAGTCATTTTCCTTTGTATTTTTTCATATAAAATTTGTGTCCTCTTAGTTGTGGGAGCACAGAACTGCGAGCAGCACTCCAAACAGGGTCTCACCAATGCAGTGTACAAAGGAATTATCACTCCCTTCTCCCTACTTTTGATGTTACCTAATATACATCCCATTAATTTTTGGCATTTTTAGCAGTTACAAGTGCATGGGTATCAAATTTTAAATCATCTGTTATTATATTCCTAGATCCTTTTCTTCTTTTACTGTCTTCACTATGGTGCCATTTATTTGATATGAATACATGAGGTTTCTTTTCCCCAGGTTCACCACCTTACATTTATTTAGATTGAAGTACATTTCATTTTCTTCTGCCCATTTAGCTATATCATTTAGATTTCCTTGTCTTGCACTGGTGTCCTCTTGATTTTGTATCAGACCTCCTAGTTTACAATTGTCGGCATATTTGTTAACCCACACTCTATTTGTCCTAGGAAGGGACAAAATCAGTATGTTGAATAGTGTTGTACCTAGTACAGATCCTTGTGGGACACCACTAGTGATACCTCCCCAGTCGGAAGAGTGCCCTTTAATGGTCACATGCTGTATCCTATTACCTAACCATGAAGTGATCCATCTGATTACATTGTTGTTTAGTCTACTTTAACATGTTGATTTAATAAGTCTGTATGGGAGACTTTATCAAAAGCCTTAGAATAATCTAGGAAAATAACGTCCACAGGGATATTCTTATCTAGGGCTACACTGACTGGCTCAAAGAAGCTTATTAAGTTAGATAGACAGGATCTTCCAGGAGTAAAACCATTCTGAGTCAGATCAATATTTCTGGTATTTTGTAAATGAGTGGTTACATGTTTTTGTAATCATTTTTCCATGAGCTTACCTATTACTGAGGTTAGACTTATGGGTCAGTAATTTCCTACCTTTGTCTTGTTTCACTCTTTAAAAATTGGTGTAACTTCAGCCATTCTCCATTCTTTCAGAGTGTTACCCTCCTGAATAGACTTGTTGTATAAATATGTCAAGGGCCCTACGAGTTGATGCATTAATGTTTCAGGAAAGCAGGTGAAATACCTTCTGGTCCAGGTGAACTATTTGTTTTAAGACTGTTTATACTATTAATTATGTCAGTTGCTTGGAATTCTAAACAGCCGTTATCCAATTCATTATACTGTGTAGTTTGTTTTGTAGGATTATGTACACTTGGAAAATATGTATTAAATTCTGCTGCCATTTCTTTTTCTTCTGTTATTACTCTATCACCTCTCTTTAAAGGACTGATTGTGGGCTGTTTCCCTTTTAGACTTCCTATATAACTATAGAATTTCTTTTGATTGTCTTTAACCTTATTTACCAAATTAAGTTCCATTGCTTGCTTAGTTTTTTTGATTGTAATTTTAATATTTTTAGCTGCCGATTTAAATCTTTGCCAGTTGGCTGTTGTTGATTTTTTTTTATAGGCCCTATAATATCTTTTCTTCTTCCTCATGAGTTTAGTTATTTTATGAGACCACCATGGAGGTACCCTTCTTGAGGTAATACATTTTTGTCTAATCGGGACCCATGTTTTAATGCAGTGATTAATATGTTTTTCTATGGTGTTCCATATTTCAATGAGACTTTTTTCCTTCAGTTCTTCCCTCCAATCCCAACTATTTAAGTAGTTTTTGATTCTCTTATAGTCCACTTTATTATAGTTTAATATTGTAGTTTTTCCCTTGGTAGTATTATATATTAATTTGTATTCCAAGTAGACAGAGTTATGGTCACTATCTGCTAGGGGTTGCAAAATATGTACATTTTCAATGAGATCCACATTATTTGTAAATACTAGATCTAATGTGTTATGCCCTCTGGTGGGGTTCTTAATTATTTGTTCTAGGTTCTGCAATACAGTAGCATCAATAAATTGGCTTTCTATATTATTGGTTCCAGTATTCCTACTCCAATTAATATTCGGGAAATTAAAGTCTCCCATCAGTAACAGTTCACCTTGTGTATTTATATTTATTATTTCAAAAAAACAGATTATTGTTTTATATTTTATCTAAATTTGGAGCACGATTTATTAACCCAATATTAAGACTTCTCTGTTGTGTCTTTATTTTTGCCCATACGGTTTCATTACTTAAATCATTTTGATTAAATTCAAGGGCTGTCAGGGAACTGTGTATATATAATGTAACACCACACCCCTTTTTTTGACTTCTATTCTTGCTTATTTTTTGATAAACTGGTATTCCTGTATTCCAAGTCTCTTCCTTCAACCATGTTTCTGTAATCCCATAGATATGTATTGCTTTTGTCATTAATATATGTTGAAGCACTTCTATTTTATTTTTCAAGCTTCTAGCATTAACCAATAAGATTTTTAATTTGTCCATCGTGATACATTTCTGACTATTTATTCTTATTTTATTTGGTTTAACCTTATCTGTGGTATTATCAAGCACTCTGTTTTGGGAGGGTATTTCGTTAATAAAGATTCTATTAACCCCATGCCCCCAGCTTATTAGTTTAAATGTTTATAGATAGTTTTTGTTATGTGTTCCCCAAGTAATTTGTTACCTCTTTGACTGAGGTGTAGGCCATCCCAAGCAAATAATTCAGGCCTTTCTACAAAGTCTTCCCAATGCGTTACAATTTCTATATCTTGTCTTAAGCACCATGCTCGTAACCAATTATTTACACCTTTTTGCTTCGTAACTTGTGCCTGATTTACCCTTGGTGCTGGTAGTATTTCCAATATAATTGATTTACATCCCAGATCTATTAATTTGTTAGTAAGTGCAACATAATATTCTTGAATTTTATGTAGTGGGTTTCTGGAAATATTATTCGTCCCAGCATGGATTATTACCAGGGGTTCAGGGGTAATATTTTTTATTATATTTTCCAGCATGTGAGTGATATCCTGGATTTCAGTGCCTCTGAAACTAGATAGAGTTCTATTCTCTTTATCTGGGTTACATATAATCCTGTCCAAATTTTTGATCATTGAGTCCCCTAGAACCAGGATATCTCATGTTATGTTACTGGGTATATCCTGCTCAGTCCTGTTAATAATTTCAGTCTCAAACTGTATCAATGGTTGTGCCTCATTGGGTTCAGTACCTGTCTCCTGTGTATCTATTCATTGTAATGCACTTTTCTCCATTTCTATTATATCATCTTCCTCAGCAATTTGTTCCTGATTTTCTTGAAGCATTAACAATGGGTCAAACTGATTGGTTAATGGGACTTCGTACTGGGTGACCCTTCATCCTCTTTTAGAGATCTTGCCATATTGTATTTCATACTATTCCTCTTCATTATCGTTTAAGTCTTCTTCCCTATTTCTTTTTCTGGCTTTCTTACTTGAACCTGTATTTATTGTTTCTTTTGTAACTATTATTCATTTTTTTGTATGCCCCTTTTTTAAATTATTAACTTGTTTGTGTTTGACTGTTTTTGTTGTTATTCTTATTTTTCCTTTTGCTTGCGCTTGCTGTTGATGTGTAATATTTTGTTCTTCCATATCCATTTCCTTTCTAGGTGTACTCCCTGCCACCGTGTTGAATCTAATTACCATCTGATTTTGACTGTCCTCAATTGCCTTTAGTCTGCCATTGAACTCCTCAATTTCTTTGTTTAATTCAATGTTTTGGTTGCATTTAAGCATCTAAATTCAAGCGACATATAATCCTGATTTATTTTCATGTACGTAATACACAATGTACACTCAATCAATCTACAACCCTCATTTGTAACAATGTACCCCATTTTCTTTTATTTAGTCTGCCAATGCTTCTATACTCCTTAAAGTTATCTCTATCTTTACTATATGCTGTAATACCAGAGTTTTAATTACTTACAGAGGTGAACATTCCACTCATCCTGCTAGACATGCGTGTCTTTGTGTGCCTCTTTGCATGTGACAATGAGTGCTCATCCTGCTCACAGCAGGTCTTGCTAAAATAGCCAGGTTTCACCCGGAAGTAGAGGGAAGGGTCAGCCCCAAGAAACCACCCTTTAAGATTAAATTCAAAATGCAGGTATTTCACTGGCAGGGTAAGAACCTTTCATGCAAGGTCCTGACATGACGTGCCCTTAGCAATAGTGCCAGATATAATTTAAAAAGCGCCCCAAAATGAGTTGTAGTTCACAGAGGAGCAAGTGAACTACAAACTCTTCTTTCTGCTGACATAGCAGGGCTCAATACATGCTCTGGCATTAGATTTTGCAAGCAAAACTTACAAACATAGTTTCCACAGGAATATACTGTAGCAAGAAAAAAATACTTACCATAGTAATATTGTTTCTTCCAGGGATCCCTCATTATGCTTAACAATTGCATTTCAGTCTGGTAGGTTGAAGTGCCCCAGAGCACAAGATTAGAATTTAGAACACAGTTTGAACTGCTGCCCTCTAGGTGTCACTGCATTCCACAGCCTAACAACAAATTTTCATAGCCTTAAATCAAGATGCCCACCCATTACATATACTAAGCTTTCATGTGCTAAACAATCAAAACCCTTAAGGGATTAGAAAAAAATAAAAGTATGTCCCAGGGGACCAAATATGTCAAGCCAACAGATCTGTGTGATTCATGCATAAACAACAGCAATGCTCAAGCAAATAAATAAAACTAAAAGGAATACCAACTGATTATTACAGAACTTTTTCCTGGTTCTGGAAAGGGAGGTTGGGCGGGAGATTTAAGCATAATAAGGGATCCCCTGGAAGAAACAGTATTACTACAGTAAGCAATTTTTTCTTCAAGCCCCAGGAATCCCTCATTGTGCTTAACAATTGCAGATTACAAAGCAGTACTGTGGGAGGCTGGGTACAGAACCTATTTGAGGAAAAAGCTCTGCAGAACAGTGGTGCCAAACCCAGTATCTTTTCTGGAATATATATCTTGACAATAGTGCTTTGTGAAAGTGTGGACTATTTTCTAAGTAGCCACTTTACAGATTTCCAGTAAGGGGACATCCCTAACTGTTGCCACAGATACAGCAGTGCCATGCATGGAATGAGCCCTAAGACCTTGAGGTGGCTGTTTGCCAACTTTAGAATAGCAGAATTGGATGCATGTAACAATCCAGTGGGCAATTGTCCTCTTTGAAGCTGGATTGCCCTTTTCTACTTCACTGTACATGAGGAACAACTGAGTATGGGAAGACCTATGGTCCTTAGTATGCTCAAGATAGTACTCTAGGGACCTCTTGACATCCAGACTATGCAACTTCTTCTCACCAGTACTGGAACCCTCTGAAAAGAACACAGGAAGGGTGATGGACTGGTTCAGATGAAACTCAGACACCACATTAGTGAGAAATTTTCTGTTAGTTCTAAGGGCTATCTTATTGCTGTGGAATATGATATAGATAGGATCAGTGCAGAAGGCCTGTAACTTCCCAACCCTTCTGTCCGAAGTGATGGCTACCAGGAAGACTGTCTTCCAGGTGACATATTTCAAATCCACTGTGGCCATTGGCTCAAAAGGGGGTTCCATGAGCTTGGATATATAAACATTCAGATCCCCAGGAGGGATGGGTTCCCTAAGTGGGGGATACAAATGTAGAAGGCTTTTAAAGGACCACTTAAAAATTGGATGAGATGCCACTGTTCCCTGTTTGTCCACTGATGTATAGGAGGAAATGGATGCCAGGTGCACCCTTAGGGTAGCAGGCCTGAGATCCAAGGTTTGCAGGTGCAGGAGGTAGTCTAAGAGTGTAGGCAGATCAGCCTGAAGGGGACTGAGTTGCTTAGAAGCACACCATAGGGAACACCTTTTCCATTTTGATTCATATGTTTTCCTAGTAGCTGGTTTTCATGATACTTTTAAGACATGGAGAACCTGATCTGAGAAGTGGTAATCCAAATACTCTAGCCTCTCAAGAACCAGGCTTTGAGGTGCAGAAACTTGAGGTTCGGAAAGGTTACTTTGCCCTGAGAGGTTGTCAGCAGGTTGTTCCTCAGGGGAAGACCTATGAGTTTTCTGGCAAGCAGTCCAAGCAGGTGTGAGTACCAAGGTTTTCTGGACTAGTCTGGGTGTATTAGAATCATGGTTGAAAGTTGAATTCTCAATTTCAGAAGTACTCAAAACAATCAAGAGAATGGAGAGACGGTGTACAGAAACTCCCCAGTCCAGTCCAGAAACAAAGCCCCCATGGGGACAGCACCCACTGCTGGAGCCCTGTAACAGGAGCAAGGAAGCTGAAAATTATTTTTGGATGTGATCAGGTCTATTTGAGGTGTGCGCCATCTCCTGAAGATGGTGGACAGTGCCTGTTTGTTCAGGGACCACTCATGATGGGACTGGCTGATTCTGCTAAGGGTCTCCAGCCAGAATGTTGTCCATTCCCGGGAGGTGGCTCACTGTCAGTTCCACCTCCAATGAGTAAGCTAGGCTCCAGAGTTTCATAGCATGTGTGCATAACTTTGATGACTCTGTGCCTCCCTGCTTGTTGATGTAACACATGATGGTGGTGGTGTCTGTCCTGACTTGAACAGGGTGACCCCTGACTTGCAGTGAAAATGAATGAAGAGCTAGTAGCACTGCTATTAGCTCCAGTAACTTTATGTGCTCACTGGAGTCCCATTGAGACCACACCCCACTTACTGTGAGGTCTTCCAGGTGGGCACCCCAGCCCAACATAGAGGCATCCATCATCAGGACAACTGTGGAAGTCTGTGCCTGAAAAGGTTCCCCTTCTCAGAGGTTGCCACTGTCTTTTCACCATTCCACAGCTTGTAGCAGGGTCTTTGTGACTGGCACCAGCTTGGAGAGGGACTGATGTTTTTGGGACCAATGGGCTCATAAGTGGTTCTGAATGTCCCTTATCTGAAATCTTGCCCTTGGAACCACTGCTGTGGTGGAAGCCATATGGCCTAGCAGCTGAAGGAGATATCTTACTGATCTGGGCTGGCCTATTGTAAAGGAATTTGTCAGTTCCACGAGGTTTTCCACCCTTTCCTGGGGTAGAAAAGCTTTGCCTTGTAAGGAATCTAGTTCTGATCCTATGAACTCCAGTATCTGCACTGGTTCTGTCTGAGACTTTTGCACATTTATGAGGAATCCTAATCCCTCTAGAGTGCTCTGGGTCAGGAAGAGTGCATTTTTGGCCTGTTGATATGGCTTTTCCACAACCAGCCAGTCATCTAAGTAGGAAAAGATCATAATCCCTTTTCTCTTGTGGTGCACCACTACAACAGGCAAACACTTTGTTTTTTGTTTTTTATAACATTTTTATTAAAAAAAATTAAACAAAATACAGAAGTGCAAAACATTAAATATACATAGTGAAGCACAAACTATTAGAAAAAATAACTTATATACCAGCAACAACTATTAAACAATAACATATAAACTAGAAACTGTAAACAAGTACTTAAAGTACCTCAAATAAGGAAGTAAAACCAGAAAGGCAAATGAGCAGCTTACAGGATACTCATCAGGTTTCTATAGATCACATAATTCAATAATAAAAATCCAAGAAAAATAACAAAATATAGAAAAATGAAATTAACATCTACAGAGTAATACTATAAAAAAAATAGAATAGAACAGGGCAACTGAAAAAAAAAACAAAGATCAGATATGCCATAGTTGCCAAAAATCAAGCAGGAAATAGTTATAATAATAAAGATAGCATCAACTGAATAACAAAGGGATATCGGCTCAAGGGACAAAGTTGGGTCAGATTGTGACCTACAAAATATCAGTTTCTGCCATATTAACTGAAAAGCTGCTAAACAATTCAGATATTGATAAGTACATCTCTCATAATAACAAACAGAGTCAACCAACTTCACTCAATGAGCAAATGATGGAAGACACGGAGTTAACCACAGTTTGGTGATAACGCCATTAGTGCAGCTGAAACACCCTTATTCGGCCATTTCTCCCCTCACCTGCACAGCAGATCAGCCTCAAGCAGTGTTTTCTGCCTACAAAAAATATCTGCAGCCTGTATGAGGCTGAGTGCTGTGACCCTCGCCATTTTTTCAACTGAAATACCCTTTACAGCCATTTCTTCAGTACCGAGTTAAGACCTGTGCATTGAAACTAGACTCCCTTTGTTTGTTCTGTTGCATATACTTACCGAAACCACGCCTCTGGCTTTCTGTTTAAAACTCCCCTCTCTCCTCACTTCCAGAGGTTCCAGCGAGGAAACTTTGTGACAACTGCGGGTCGTGAGGGCTGGAGAGCCTGCCCTTCCCAGGACCTCAATAGAGGGATCGCCCCCACCCCTCTGACTGCATAGGTACGCCTTTTCTACACCTCAGGAGCAGCGCCTGGCTGCTTGGAGAGAGCGAGAGCATTGCTTGTTTAGGAGCATTGTTTGGCCCCGCCAGCACTGCACGCCGGCTCCCCACCACCCCCACCACCCTTGGTCATCTCTCTCTTTTATACTATTAGTCACGTGAGGTGCCAGAACCAATCAGACCACTTTTCCACCTGCAGGTTATATTTCCTCAATACTAGGGGGACCCTGCATTCAAACTCTATCTCCCTTCACAAAATCCCACACACAAACATGCCTCCAATAGTACTCTGGACAATTGCATCACTCCTCTTGATACTATACCCACCCACTGCTGTGGATCTCTACAGTTCTCCTATAAATGTACCCCTGCCTGAATCCCAGCCCCTTCAGGCAGATCGCCCTTTTTTTCACAGCCCGACCACCTTATTGTCACTCCCCACTAACCTACCTTGCATGCTGGACCACCTCATTGCCCCCCCTCATCCACCACCAATGCCCACCCCCCTATCCCCTGCACACTGGAATTGGTGGTCCCTCTTTTCGCTAGCAATACCTGCCCTCATCTCACTTCCCATCCCCTGCACTACCCCCTAAGATCATGGCATCTCCGAAAGCATCTTTACCACAACAACCGCAGGCTTTAACTACGTCTTATTACCCTACTCCTCATGCTCTCCGGGAATGTCCACCTTAACCCTGGGCCGGGAATCACTACAATGCCACCACCCCACACTGGAAATGGTCTCCGCATTGCATTTATGAATATCTGCAGTCTCCCAAAGAAAACCGCAGCACTCCAATGCTGGGTAGCACAGCACACACCCAACATTCTTACAATAGTAGAAACCTGGCTCTCCCAATCTACCCCAGACTCAGCTGTCTCCCTTCCTGGCTTCACTCTGTTCAGAGCAGATCAGGTGGGTAAGCGTGGAGGTGGTTGTGCCATCTACCTGTGTGACTCCATTCTAGGACATGCATTACCAACCCCTGAGCTTGGCCATGGGGCACAAGCCATCACCCTGAAAATTACCCTGCACCCCAGTCATGGCCCGCTTTACCTCACAACCACCTACATACCCCCACGAGCACAAAGCCTAGCTATCCACTCCCTCACAGACTATCTCTCCACCCTGCCACACAAGGCTGAACAGCTTATTCTAGGAGACCTCAACACCAATGGGCTCAGCCCCATCTCAGGACACATTAAGGATGACTTTGCAGCCCTTGACCTATCACAACTGGTCACTCAGCCCACCAGACTCAACCAAGCTAGGGGGACCAGCTCCCTCTTAGACGTAGTACTCTCTAACCGACCACACAAAATAAAATCTGTTAACGTCCTAGCAGATTCCCTCAGTGACCACTCACCTGTTCTGTTTTTTGTCCTCCCCCACACTTAGTCCTGAGTAAAATACCACCCCCCATCGCCGTTTCCGCCCTAGGGGCCTTGACAATCTTAAGCGGCACCTTGCCCAGCTCTACTGGTCCCCAATCACCCTCGCAATAGATATAGATACTGCCTTAGCCTACCTCACCAGTGCCTTCAGCAAGGCCTGTGGCATCTTTGCCCCCATCACCAAATCTCATCCAAGGAGGCAGAGTGCTGCCTGGATTTCCCCCGCATTGATCCAGCAACTAAAACATAGGGACAACTTATGGCACATTGCGGTTGAGTCCATCAGGACAGAGGATAGGCAAGCCTATAAAACAGCCCATAAGCAGTGCACCTGGGCCATTAAACAAGCAAAAGCCAGCTATCACCAAACAGCCCTGACCTCATCCTGGGGCTCTGCCCGAGCCATTTGGGATAACATAAAAGAACTTAATGGGAATACCCGCTCTCCCACAGATGGTTATTAATGGCACTGTTAGTACGGACCAAACATGCATTGCAGGCTGCCTGAACACAACATTCTTTGACCTAAGTGTGGTTCTTCCTGCCCATTTCTTTGACCCCATCCTCCCATCAAACCACCCTACTACCTCTCGGCCCCATTTCCACTTCAGGACAATCTCACCCCACGACACCAAACCTTTCCTCCAAAAAGCCCTCTCCTCCCACGACTCAAGCGGTGACCCCCTTGACTCCAGGATACTCCGCCTAACACTGGATGTCATGTTAGCCCCCCCTCACAGATCTCCTCAACTGATCCCTATGCCTTGGCCATTTCCCAAGTATATGGAACCAGGCTGAAATCACCCCCATCCATAAGTCCGGAGACCGAACATTACCAAACAACTACAGACCCATCTCCGTCCTCCCCCCACTCTCAAAAGCCCTGGAGAAGATAGTATCCAAGCAACTCATGGACTACCTACCTAAATACAACATACTATGCCCAGAGCAACATGGTTTCCGCCCTGGTCACAGCACTTCCACAGCCCTTTTGGAGTTCTCCCACCAAATGCACACTGCACTTGATGCTGGGAAAAATTGCTGGTGCAGTGTTCATCGACCTCTCTAAGGCCTTTGATACTTTGTGTCACCCACTAATGCTAGACTCCCTTTTCCAACTGGGATTCTCAGCAGGCCCCCTGAATTGGTTCTCCAGCTACCTCCAGAATAGATCCCAATGGGTCAAATTGAACTGGACCCTGTCATCAAACCTACTAGTACACTCCGGGGTTCCCCAAGGCTCCATCCTTGGACCTACCCTATTCAGCCTCTTTCTAAACACCCTCCCTAGCTTCTGCACAGGCAAAATGCTTCTATATGCTGATGACGCTGTCCTCATCACCTCACACACACCGACCCACTCTCACTCCAAAGATCCCTGCAACTCACCTTCAGCCAAGCAGAAAAATGGTTCCTCAACCACCGTCTAGTCCTGAGCCTGAAAAAAACTAAATCTATGCTTTTTACACACTGCCAAAATAACTCCAGTGATGCTCCCCTTCACATCACCCCCAGCACACTCCACCCCCTTGAACAGGTATCAACCTGCAAGTATCTGGGCATCACATTCGACTCGGCATTTACCTTCCACACCCATCTTAATGCTCTGTCATCAACCATGAACGCCTGGATTGGTCTCCTCTATCGCCACAAAGACTGCCTTCCTGAGTTTGCCCTAAAACTTGCCATCACCTCATCCATTCTGTCCTTGGCAGATTATGGACTCCCTACCTATGCAGCCGCCGACCCTACTGCCCTCACCAAAGTCCAGACCTCTATCAACAAAGCCTGTAGGGTCCTGACCGGTGCCCACAGCAGAACTCATACATGCCTACTCTACTCTGCCTCTAACATCCTCACCTTTGATGAACTGCTGCAATATCACACCTGCTTGCTGGCAAAAAAGGCTCTATCTGGGCTTTGCCCCCCAGGGGTCACTACACCCTTGCAACAGGCCTCCCGCCCGGCACTCACCTGTAATGCCTCCAAAGCCACCTTCCAGATACATAGAACCAGGACCTCACTCTGCCAAAGATCCTTTCACCATAGAGCACCTGCTTGGTATAACTCACTCCCTGCACACATCACAAACATCCCCAGAATTGGCTTGTTCAAAATAGCCCTACGCAAATACCTCATTGATAATTGGAGCTGTACTTGTCCCTAGTAGTACCTCCCAGAGCACCCCTGAACATCCCAACTTATTTAGAACTAGTCTCTGTCACAGGGTATGAATAAGTCTTGCATAGTTACTGCATCTTGTTTTTGCTTTATTATTTTACACCTTGTATCTCACCTGTATTGTTACCAATGTCTCACCTCACAATTTTGTTTGTCCACCCTCCCTGTGACGAGGTACCTTTGTAAACGAGTCTTTGACTCAAAAGTTGTAAATCTGATTTTATGAAATAAATAAATAAATAACGTCTTAGCACAGGCCAAGAGAATTATCAACAGCTTTAATTTTTTTTTTTATTATTTTAGTCTGTGGTAACCGGGTTAGGCCCACTAGGCACAAGTGCCTGTTTTCAGGGGTGACCTGGGAGTACTGGGCGGTTAAGTGACCTGCTCAGAGTCACACAGTATCAAGTGGAGGTTGTGAGAATAAAACTCAGGTCTGGTCTGCTGGATGTACCAAGCTTGTTGACACCTTGTTCTTCTAACCTCTAGACTATACTGCCAGTCAGTTGATGACTGCCAATCTGAATATCCTGAGGTGGAATATGCAAAAGAACCAAAACAGCCAAGCACTTTGTGAACACTCTGGGAGCAGATGACAGGCTGAAGAGGAGGGCTGTAAACTGGTAGTGACCTGAGGGGAGCCTGAACTGTAGATATTTTCTGTGACTGGGTCTGACTGGGATATGGAAAGCAGGCATTCTTCAGATCCAGAGATGCTAGCCAGTCTCCCTGTTGAAGGGATCGGATAACCATTGACAGAGTGACCATCTTGAATTTCTCCTTTGTAAGATGTTTGTTGAAAAATCTGAGGTCCAGAATGGGTCACCATTCCCCATTTTTCTTCCATGTGAGGACGTACCTTGAGTAAGAGCCCTTTCCCCACTGGATTAGAGTAACTTTCTCTACTGCGTTTGCTTGTAGGAGTTTTTTATTTTTGTATAAACTTTTTATTGTTTTCCAACATAAACATAAAAACAACAACATTACAGAGGAAGGGTGTATACAGGAGGAAAATAAAAACTCATACCTATCTTCCGAGGCCTAAAGGACCCTGGATCTCTACCTCTCACCGGTTACAATGGTGGTGTAAAGGTACTTTAAGTGTGCTATTGCAGTGCATAAAAAATATAAACAATGTAAAACCTTTAAAGAGCACCTGGTGAGGGGAGGAGGGAACCTTCTATGAAGATCCTGTGACCGATGAGATGTCATAGCAGCAAGCTCCACATGTAGGAAATGGTTCCTCTATCTTCATCACACATTCCTCTGCACTACAACTAAGCAAATGAAGGGGACCACAAAGTAACCATGGCGACCAACAAGTGATTTCTCTGTGATGCAATTACTTTCTGTCTGGTGTCTATCCATCTAATATACTGTACAACATCTTTGTCATTGTCCAGGGGAAGTGTAATCCATTTAAGGGAATCTGTATACACAGTGTGGGTCTTTAAGAGCTCAACCCACCCCTGTCCTGGCACTCAGATATGCCATGAAGGGTACCTATGTGCCAAGGTAGATATCAAGAGAGTCTCCTACCCTCTGCGTCATTTTGTCAATGGAGGCTGTTACAGCAAGGGAGTTACGTAGCTCAGTAAGGCTGGGTACATTCACTGTTCACCACTTCATGAGCAAGAACCATTTGACCTGCATGCCCTTAAGGGCTAGCCACCTTCTCTCAGATGGGGTGATCTGCACAGAGTCTGGGGGAATTCTCAAAATCCAGAAATCTGCGGTCTGAGGGATTTGTTTATGTAGTGTGGTTTGGGCAGGGGTCAGTGCCTGCGTACACAGGGATGAGATCCCAGGATAGGACCAGAGGATGTGCAGGAGATCTCCTGGAGACCTTGAGCATCTCCAGCATCTATCATCTGGAACAAGTTTAGCAATGAATAAAGCTCTGGGGGTTCTGTACCAAAAATTTAATTTTTTTCTGTATCATTCAACTCTTTGAGTCAGGGTATACTTTGTGTGCCAGCTTCCAGCAGGCATTCCACTGTTGCTGAGTGATATCAATCCCCAGTGCCTGTTCCCACTTTGCTTTGGACTTGTGCATCTGGTCAGGAATATTTTCTCTAACGGCTGCTTAAATCTTGCTAGTCACCCCTTTCCTCAGGTTTAGCCACTCATGCAGATTAGTGGATTTAGTAGCGGTCAGCCCTCGGTGTAGATATTGATGGACTGCACTTCTGATTTGCAGATATCACCAGAAGTCTGCCCAGGGGATCTGGTATACCTTTTGGAGTTCCTGGAATTGGGCTATTTGTTGGGTTCCAGGGTCCAGAAGTTGGTGGATTCTGAATAGTCCACCCTGTATCCATTGTGGCCATCTTAATAGCTCCTTGCCCACTTGAAGTAGCTGTGTACCCCACAGGGAAGTACATGATTGAGGAGCAGGGTTGGTGCCCATCCATACATGGGCAGCTTTTCAGTACTTTATGGTTGGCCCAATCGTGGGATGGGTTGACAGCTGTTTTACCTGGAGACCATATAACAGAGATGACAGAACCTGAATTCCAGCCTGTATCTCTTCCATCTGAAGCCATTGTGGGGAGGAGGAGGTACGGGAGGAGAACCACCTGAGTGTCTGGGCAGCACCATAGGCCTGTGTATACCCTTCAAAGCACGGCAAGTTCCATCCCCCCTGTCTCCAATGTGACCTCAACTTCTGATGGCTATATCTAGGGGGTTTCCCATCCCAGAGGAAATTCCCTATTAACTTATCTATCTGGGTGTACCATTTAGGGAGAAGGTGTATTGGCAGGTGTGAGATGAGGTACAGGATCTCGGGGGAGGTCACCATCTTGATGGCAGATATTTTTCCCACCAGTGTCAAATGGAGCAGAGTTTCCAGACATAAGGGGTTTAACGGAAGCACCTCGGTCTTGCTCTCATTCACCCTAATACCAGATAAGATGGCAAACTAGCCAAGAGCCATACCAATAGGCCCAGGGAATGTTCTATACCCACCAGGGGGGCCAACAGGTCATCGGCATACATCAAAGTGGAGTAGCTCTCCATTCCTATCATGATCCTCTGGATTCCTGGGTGTTGTCTAATTGCAGTATCCAATGGCTCCACAGCAATCACAAATAATAGAGGGGACAATGGGCACCCCTGCCTGGTACCTCTTCCTAGCAGGAAGAGAGGGGATAACAGAGAGTTTGTAAGGATTCTGGCAGTCAGGGCAGAGTACAAAGCACAAATCCAAGTCCGTAAAACCCTCCCCAAACCCCTGATGCTGCAGCACTGACTGTAGATAGTATCATTCTAAGGAGGCAAGGCCCTTTTAAAATCTACAGCCAGTGCTGCAGCAGGGGTTGGAAGGTCTCTCACAGAGGTTAGGTTGATCAGGGAGCAAACATGAGCTGCCCTGTATCTGCCCAGGATAAAGCCCACCTGAGAAGAGTGAAGTAGTTGGGACAAAAGTGGGCTAAGTCTGAGGGCAAGGATCTTAGCAAATATTTTGCTATCAACATTAATTAGTGATATCAGCAAATACTGTAGCTGGTCAGGTTTGTCAGGGCCTTGCCCTTCTTTGGAAGGATTGTTATCATCACTTCATTTAATGTGGGAGGGAATGCTCCTTTTCCCAGGGCCTCTTTGTATACCTTATTGAGTGGGGACACTATTTCCTGGGTTAATTGCCTCCACAGGACTATGGTGAAGCCATCACCTCCGGGGGAATTTTCTGCCTGTAAGGTCTTAATTGCTGCAGTCACCTCTTGTTCCTCTATAGGGGCATCCAACAAGTCAGCTTGCTCCGGAGTTAGTTTGGGCATGTTCAAGGAGGTCAAAAAGGCCTCAACCCCTGTTGGGTACGGGGGGCGTGAGGGGGAGTACAGGGCACCATAAAACTTTTGCATTATATTATTAATGTATTATTAATATATGGTTGCATGGGATAGACATAAGGGATTTCTGGAGGTCAGGGGTAAGGGGCAACAGACTTCTAGAAAAACATAAAGTGAACTTACAAGCTCAAATGGACAGACTGGGTGGGCCACAGGCCCTTATCTGCTGACAGTGTCTATGTATCTATGTCCTGCGTTTTGATCTGAATCTGCACTCCGGAGTCCTGGAGACCTGCTATATATATCGTTCGGCCTGTTGCTTCCTAAGTCAGTAAGCCAGGGCCTTCCCTCCATTCCCAGTACTTATGTTTAAGCCACAGTATCACATTTTCTGCCTTGCGCATAAGAATATAATTAATTTCCATTCATATCTGAAGAATTTCTTTCCCAATTTGGAGTTGGCCTTTGCACGGGGTGTGGCCTTAAAGACCAGCTCCAAATTCTTCAGCTGCATCTCCAGACCTTTTAACCTCTTCTCTCTATTTCGTCTATTGGCTGCGGCATATCCCATAATTTCCCCTTGGAGGGTGGCTTTAATAGCCTCCCAGGTGTTCTCAGGGGATGTATCCTCCATAGGGTTCTCCTGAAAAAAGAGCGCCATTGTTTTACTTGCCCAGACTATAAACTCTGGGTCTCTTAGTAATAATGGGTTCACCCTCTAGGTAGGGGATATTGGTGGAGGAGGGCCCCACAATAAGTGTAGCTGTAGCGGGGCATGGTCAGAAATCACTATGGGGCTATTTCGGCACCCACAGTGGCCTGAGTGAGTGGCGTGGATGTAAGCCAAAAGTCTAAGCGGCTATGAGAGCCATGTACTGGGGAACAGTAAGAATAATCCTGGTCTCCAGGGTGGAATGTTCTCCAAATGTCAACCAATCCCATGTCATCTTTACCAACTGCTTGGAATAAAGCCCAGTCACACCTCAAGCTGCAACAGCTAATCCCCTGGGCAGTTTTAAAAACCCACTTGCCAGTAAACTACATGACCCATGCACATGCCGCTGACCTCTTAGTTTATCACAGACTGTTTGATAAATACTTCTTCTTGCTAGTATATGGGTGTCTGCACCACTTTCAAATGCCTCCCTCTACTCTGATCCCTACTCCACTAACCCCCATCCACCCCATCCTCCCTCCACATCCACCTAAGTATTCTACCCTCCCCCTTCTCCCCCATTCCTCCCAAGTTACTCTGTATGAGCCACACGCTCATCCACGCACCTCGATCTTACCACCACCCCTCCCCTTGCATCACCCCCCAGCTCCCCCTAAACCTCCCTATGTTGCCTTGATTCTGTTAATCACTTTACCTTGTCCTCCTCCTCTATCACCTTTTCCTTCCCCGAACTTCCATGCCCCCACTTCTTGCCTCTCAAAATTTCCTATTACAAAATGTGTTCTGACTAACTGCAGTTTTCTATACAATGTTTCTTATATATCTCCGTATTACAAAATAGGGAGAGACATAAGTCTGCTTATTACAAAATGTGTTCCTTCTATCTGCAGTTTTCCATATAATGTTCCGTATGTATCTTCAACTATATGATGCTGCAATGTCATAAATAATGTATTCTATTAACCTATTTAGTATGCTCCCATTTTGTGGGATGCTCCATGTTGTATACACCTTGTATATAGTTCGAAATTTCCTGTTGTATATCCACTTGGGTATTTATCGTCTTTGCTATATTGTATGTACTATGAACTTTACATGATTCAGGACCTCCTTGTAAATGAGCCTGCTCAATGAAGTTCTTCCTGCTAATAAACTTTGACTTGACAGCCATGAGCTGCTGCAGAGCTACTAGCCCTCCATGGTGTGGTTCAGCACCACACCCACGCCTGTCTAGAGTGGGCTCCAGTACCAAGTTAAAATCTCCTCCTAGCAGGACAGTGGTGGGGGCAGGTGCAAAATTACCAATTATAAAAGCCACTAAATGAAAGATCACAGGGCCATCCACATTAGGAACATAACATATATATTCCCCAGTAGTATGGGCCCTTGTGGTGTCTCCATAGGTACTACCACCAAACAGGCCATGTCATCAGCTTTGATTTTCCATGGGGTCCACTTCAGTTTTTTGTTTACCAATATGGCCACCCCTGTTTTGTGTGTAAGGGCCAAGGAATGAAACACTTGCCCTACCCACTCCCTTTTTAGCCTGGTGTGGTCCTCAGGGGTTAGCTTGGTCTCCAGAAGGAAAGCTAAATCTGCCTTCAGCCTCTTTAAATGAGAGAGTACTTGCTTGCATTTAACCGGACTATTGAGCCCTCTCACGTTCCAAGAAGTCAGGGAAAGCTCACCCATTTTGAGCGGTATGGAAAGGAATGGATGAAGGATGCAAGCACAAAAGGACTGAGGCATGAAGACAGATGTAGCCCCCTCTCCCTGTCCCATGACAGTTCGAGATCAAAGAGTATCTCACAAGTGCACTGATACCTACACAGTTTAGACAAGAACACTGGTACCATCTACAGTTAATCAGTAAACAAAACATCAACATACTACAACCACTACATATTGCTGCTGGCCAGTTTAAACTATATACATTGAGCCTAGCTCTCCATTTCAGGGAAAGAAGTGAGTCCTGGCCGGGTGGCCATAGCCATCCAAGGCCCATCATCTCCTTCCTTGTAGGGGTGGGTAACCCTTGCACTATCCCTATAATCCCTCCTGCTGTCGGCAGGATTCTGTATACCATCTACCACTAAGTGTCAGCAGAGAGAGAGAAAAGGGGGTACATTGGGGGTGTATCAGTCTAGAAGTGGCTCCACCCTTCTAGGTGGCGGCTACCAGCTGACTAGCTCTGCCTAGAGGCTTCCCTAGGCCTTCTGCTCTAAGGGTACACATTCTGGTTTCTAGGCATAGGCTCATTTCAAGGATTAAATGGATCACACTCACACAAATCGGAGAAGGGGATAGAGCTAGGAAGGAAAAAGGGGGGCAGAGAATGCCACAGGAAGGTGTTATGAAGGGGTTTACTTCTGACAGGCCTCTCCGACACCCTCCCCATCAGTACATATCTTTTGTTCCGCCCCTACAGGGGTGTGAGGGATGGGGGGAAGGGGGGGGGGCACTTTGAGTCAGACTACACATAACGAAAAGGGAAGAAAGGAGAGGGTAGAGGCCTGTTATTCAAACAAGGGGGGAAGGAAGAAGGAAAACAGTCCCTGTAGCGCCGTAAGCCCACTGGACACCTCCCCAGAGTCCTCAGGCTTAACATCCCCAGAGTCCCACTGCCTATAATCCGCTCACGGTCTATGTATAGCCTCTGGTACCCTAGGGGAGTCATAGTGCACACTGGGAAAACACAAAGGAACAGCAGGATCACAGAAACTTTCAAAGCATTTCAGTCAATGTACTAATAATAGTCCACATCCCTCCATGGAGGCAGTGTAGCGCAGTGGTTTAAGGCTCTGAGCTGCAAACCTGGAGACCTGGGTTTGAATCCCACAGCCCCCACTTGCATACTGTGTGGTCCTGAGCAAGTCACTTAACTTTCTTGTGTTCCCAGGTCACACCTGTAAATATGCTTTCAGCTTAGTGTGTCTCTCCTGGTTAAAAAAAAAGTACTCTATAATGCCACCAGGGTCACTTTTAAATACCATGTAAGCAAAAGCTAACCTGGGGTGGGGTGGTGGGAGAGATCCAAAAAAGGAGTGAGCAGACATGGCCTATCACTGCCTCATACCATGTAATCGCGGTGAGGACCTATGCCCTTCCATGCAGCTGATTCCTCACACCCTGCCTGTTAAAAGCAAGCCTCTCTCCCCCCACCCCTCCACTCAACCCCATTAGACCTCAGTACTTAACTCTGTGTTGAAGGGGGGTCCCCTCAGGTCTTTGGCGGCTCTCTCTTTGGATCCTGAGGCATCTCCGCAGGGAGAGGGAGCGCAGAAAAGCCTCTTTGGCAGGTCCGTAGCTCTCTTGTTCAAGCAGCCTAGCCCACACACAGTCTTCTTCCTGGGCCCACTCAGTACTACTATCCAGGGATTGTGGCCTGTCACTCTGGGTCATCTGCAGGTTTCCTGCATGGTCCTGAGGGCCTTCAATGATGTCCAGTTCAGCAATTTCCATGTCAGCAGGTTTAGGAGAAGGGGACCGCAGAACTGCATAACGGTTCCCTCCCAACAGCGGCTTCTCCTGATCGTCTATCCTCCTGCATGGGTCTCCTTTCCTGGGGCTGCACTGACTTGTGCTGGTGACTGGTACATCCTCTCACTGCAGCTGCTTAGTGGCTTGTCTTTTCCTGTTCCTAGGGGGCATAGCATATTCTCCCTCTATGTGGGTCACTTCGGGGAGCTGGTCTGCATTTTGGAAGGCCGGCTGAAGAGGACTCGAGCAGCTGGGTTGATCTTGTACTGGAGAGCTGGAGCATCGCATCTTCCTGGGCCAAGTTCTTTTCAGGTTGTCCAGAAGGTGCTGCAGCAACTCAAAGTCCAGTGGTACCCCATTATTAATTACCCGCATTGTCACCGGGTATCTGAATGAGGAGGTCAGCCCAAGTCTATGGAGGTGTTTGCAGCCTTCTGTATAGGCCTTCCTCCTGTCAGCCAGGTCCTTCGAATATTCCTGGTAAATAGATACTCATTGCTTCTGCCAGTAGAGGTGGCTGGCACACTGAGCAGCTGCAAGCAAGGAGTTCTTCTGCCAGTAGTCCAGGAATCATGCAAGAAGAGGGCGAGGCCTGTCTCCCAGTTTAGGACATGGCGTTAATGTGAAGTGGGCCCTCTCACTTTGGAGTGGGGGCTGTCCTTGGCACTAAAGAATCTCGGGGAGCATGTTCTGAAGGAAGCCTGCAGCATTGGACCTCTTGGCCCCTTCCAGAAAATCTAAGAACTGGAGGTTATTGGTATACCATGAGTATAGTGACTGAATATGGGCACCGTGTCAAAACAGTGACTCATATTGGGCACTATACTCTTAGGCTACCCTGCAAGGTAGTGACCCTAGATGAATATAAGGGTAGTGAATGGCGACAGGAAGGGGGGGAATAGCAAGGGGAAGGGGAGGGACAGGGAAGGGGTTTTAAGGGACTGGTATGCCTGCTGCCACCGAGCTAACCATGTGGTGTGGTGGTCTGAGTGGCTAGCTCTGAAGCAGCAGGCACGGGATTCGGGACCGGATGTGTTGAAATTTTGCCGCTGCCTGCAGCTGTGGCACTTACTTTTTTCAATATGGAATTTTGCTCCCTCTCTCCGACCTACCCCGGGTTGAGAATCTGTGTTCAGGGAGATCAGAGAGCAAAGCTCCCCATGAGGGGTGTGTGTGTGGGGGGCTGGCTAACACTTTTTCTTTTCGGATATAAAGTAGCCTGAAAATGTATATTGTTGATTTGCTTTTCGGCGATATGAACTCGCCCTAATGGCGATCGCAATTTCGCTATCACCATTATCACATGGAACCAGGTTATTATGCCTGCTCCAGTTCTCCAGGTCATCTACTTTGTTAATAAGGAGTTGCAGAATTCTGGGGTTTTCTCGGTCACCCTCGTGGAGATCCCATATAGCTGTATCATGAGCCTGAACTGTCTGCTCTACATGGAAAATATGGGTCTCCATTTGCTGGATCACCTCTGTGGTTTTGTTGGATGCTGCGGTGACCATGTCCATTTTTAGGACAAGCTGGATGAACATCGCCAGGATTGCCACCAGGTCCAGAGTGATTCCATTTCCCAACACCATGCTGGCTGATTCAGGGTGCAGGCCATTCGACATGAGAATTGCTGCAAGGTAATCCACAAAGCTAACTAAATTTAAAGCCAATGTCCAGATGGTGCAGCATTCAGTAAAGCTATACTGATATTAACTTAGTCAACAAAAAACACTGATGCAGGATTTTAGCTGGATTATGCTGAGAAGGGTAGAGGAGCTCACACACTACCCATCCATCTTTGTTAGGCACTTAGCCATGCCCTCGTAGGAGCTTTCTGACCTCCAGTTCTAGCAGGATTTTTTCTGCTGGTGCAGGAGGATGAAAATGTCTGTGTACAGACAATTTTGGAAACATTATTAATTGCAGAGTAAGACCTTGGGCCATTACTTCCAGGACCCACTTGTCTGTGGTGATATTTTTCCCCTCCTGAAAGAAATGAGCCAACCTTCCTCCTACTGACAATGGGTCGGCCACCTGGACACACCTATCATGGATTCTGTTTGGTCTGAGTCTTAGATGATGAAGCCTAATCAGTCTTTCAGGAAGCCCTTCTTCCTCTGCCTCTGAAGTACCCTCTCGAGTGAGAGTAGTCATAGGGCATAGGCATGGGCTGGTAAGGTCTTGGATAATGACCTCTACCCTGACCTCCCCTGAGGTCTGTAAGACATAAAGGCCCTTGAACCTTTTTCATGTAAGCCTCTGTTTTGCCACCAAAGAAGGAATTATTCTCATAAGGGAAATCCATAGCTTTTGTCTGCGCTTCATGAGAGAAATCGGTTGTCCTTACCCAAGCAAATCTCCTGAGGGAGACAGCATGGTCCATAGACCTGGAAGCTGTCTCACTTGTGTCCACAGCCATGTGGTACTGGTATTTAATGGCATCCAGGGCAGTTCTGGTCATGTCTGCTAAGTCCTGGGCTTGGTTCCCTTGTATGTGCTCACACAGTGTCAGGACCACATTCCAAAGGGCTTTCTGATACTGGACTCTGCAGGCCTTGTATGCAGCCTGTCTAAGAAGCATGGAGGCTGTTGTACACGTTTTCTTCCCCATGCTGTCCAGTGTTCTGGAATCCTTGTCCAGAGGCTGTGGAGAGAGTGGAATCCTGGCCTTGTTACATGCAGCTGCCGGGACTACGCCCTCATGGTCTGGCTGTGTGTAGAGGTACTCAGCATCATGTTTGTCTAGCTGCTACTTCCTGTCTATCTTCTTATTCACTCCTGGAAGATGTAGGAGACTTAAGTCTTTTGCAGGTTGTCCTTTTTAGTGCCTTATACACTGGTAAGAGTAACCTTTTTGTGGGGCTTATCCCCATCATGTCCAAGTGATCGGCTCCCTCTTCCTCATCTGTCTCTTGTGCGGGATGTACCAGAATATTGACCATCTGTCTCACAAAAGCATAGTGTGAAGAGTATTCTTCCTGCTCCCATGGATGGGATCCCAAATCCTGGCTAGGAGAATCATCCAGTCCTATGGTTTCCCTTTGTCCTCCAGTTCTTCATAACACAGATTGCCCCAGGATGGGGTGGCAGAGGCTGTGAAGGAATGGGCTGAGTCAGTGGAAGCACCTGCAAGCCCATCATTGTTCTCATAGCTTGGAAAGTCTGGAAAAATTGAAAAACCCTTGCCATGTCATCTTGTGATGGCATCTTTACCTCATCCATTGGAGTCTCCTTTTGCTCTCCAGCAGGTGGGGTAGTGATGTTTTTACCATTGTGTTTAAATTCATTTACTGGTGTCTCCTTTTGCCTTTCAGCAGGAGGGGTAGTGACTACTTTCTTTATCTATTTTTTTTTTGCGACTGTCTTTCCTCTGGTTTGCATACCGAGGAGCCTCTCTCAGGCATCCAACTGGATCCTGCCCGGCCCAAAGTCCAACTGTCTAAGCCACCCCCCCCACCTCACAGCTGGTCTCCCCAGCTTAACCCCTCCAGGGTCGGGCTGCCCCTCCTCTTTGGGTGCACGTACAGACAACATTCCAAGTTGCTTGGTGAGGGCTTGGGTGGAGGAACTGAAAGGCCATCCAGGACAGACCCGGCAGTGGGCATGGGGGCTGGTGCCACCGCCTACCCCAAGGTCTGAGTTTTTCCTTGTTCTGCAGTCCCCCACCCATTTTGTGGTGCACACCTGTTTTGGGTGCATGGCAACCTGCTTGCATCAGCCACGCTGAGCCCTTGCTGCCCAGCATGCTGCCCAGCATGCTGCAGTGCTCTGGTCTCTACCAGGCGTCACTGGCATGCCAGGCCGTACCCATCCCTCCCTCCCTCCCAGGGAGGAGAGCACCACAGGGGCACTCGCTCTGCAACCCTCCCCTGCCGACCCCCGGTGCCCGAGCTCACTCCCAAACTCGGGTCACCGGCGTGATGTGAGGTGTGACATCCAGCACCTCAACCCTCAGCACCACCAGGCTGATGTACTTTCTTTATCTTAAGCTTTAAACTGTCCACTGGTGTCTCCTTTTGCCTTTCAGCAGGAAGAGCAGGGACATGTTTTAACTTTTGTTTCTTTTTTGAAGGACCTGATACAGGAACCTGCTCTGAAGATTGTTTCTGATTTTAAGAGGGGTCCCTAGAGGGTCTTGGGGTGTTGATCTGAGAAGGATCTTCCCTCATGTCAAAGGGTGACACAGAGACAGAGACAGACATTATAATAAAACACTGTATACAGCTGAATAAACAACTCTGAGTGCTTGCTCGAGCAACCTGCTACCAGTTCACAATAAAGGTAAACAATTCAAATGTCTAAAACAATAATGAAAGTAATAATAACATGATAATCAAATGAATCACTAAACCATCTCCTTCCCTGCACAGAACGTGCTACGTGAGAAATCAGAGCATTTTTTTTAAATAACAAAATAAACACCCCGTCCGTGTCTTGCTTTGTAGTAGAGGAACCAAGACCACAGTGGGTAAAAAACCTTTAAAATGGAAGGGGTTTTACACCAAGTAAAGTTTTAAACAAAGTAAAACTGCAAAGCAGCTACATAGATACATAGATACATAGATACATAGACAGTGTCGGCAGATAAGGGCCTATGGCCCACCCAGTCTGCCCATTTGAGCTTGTAAGTTCAGTTTACAGTATGTTTTCCTATAAGTCTGTTGCCCCTTACCCCTGACCTCCAGAATTTCTTTATGTCTATCCCATGCATTCTTAAATCCTGTGATTGTTTCAGCCCCCACCACTTCCTCTGGCAGGGTGTTCCACTTGTCCACCACCCGTTCTGTGAAGAAATTCTTCCTCATGTTTCCTCTGAATCATCCTCCCTCCAACTTCATCCCATGCCCTCTAGTCCTGGAACATCTTTTTTGCTTAAAAATAATGTATTCCTGCACCCTGTTATTCCCCTAATGGAGATACAACCGCGAGGTCACATATCTCTGAGGCGGCAACCCACTGAGGAGAATATGTACTAGTGAGAAGTTTAATAAAAATCCCCAAAACACCTGGATTTTCTTTTAAAGATAGCAATCGGCAGCATAAAGTTCCCGTTAAATAAAAGATGCTGCTGAGAGGTTATGGCTCTCTGTAGCGGGAATTGCCAAGGCAAGTTTGTACTACTGTCTAATCCTGACAGGAATTTTACCCTAAAAACCCAGAGGAAAAACTTAAGAGGGCGGAATTTAAATAAATGAAATAAAATATAAAACCAATAACAGCTACTTAATGCCATTACTTTCAACGAGTTGCTTGAGGAGAGAGCTCTTCGGGGCAACTTGTTCTTACAGGTAGAGAATAAGAATTGTCATTAGGCAGCAGAATGCAGTGACACCTAGAGAGCAGCAGTTCAAACTGCATTCTAAATTCTAATCTCGTACTTCAGGGCACTGCAACCTATTAGGCTGAAATGCAATTGTTAAGCCTAATGAGGGATTCCTGGGGTTTGAAAATAGCATTTATCAAATACCTAGAAAGTTTACAAAGGATCAGTGAATGACAGCTCCTCATTCGATACGACATGTGGGAGGTTTAATCATGTGATTTGTCACATACAGGGTTTGTGATCAGAAGATACTTGAGGTTGTTCCATTAAAGAACACGTAAAGCCTTTTCTAGTTTTAGATAGAACCATTATTCTTTGAAATTAAAAAGGCCTTTTCAGGCAAAATTTCAGTAGCATAAAAGAGTGGCATAATAGTACAACTAAATACTTATAAAATCAAATTTGGTGAGAATGTGGCTTGATTTCTACCTGTTTTGCATTACTGGGTTATTATACAAGCCTGTATTTTCATCTATATCAAAACAACCATTCTGGTTCAAGTGTCCTGTTTTTTTTTTTTTGTTTGTTTGTTTTACTGGGCATTCTAAAGTCTTCCTGGGATTGTGTTGTTTTCACATACATTGCAGGCAATTCTTTCAATAGCAGTGACATTATAAATAGTGCAGAAATCTGATATTACTGATTAGGGTACATGGACGCTAATAAAAGTGAATGAAATGTGAGTTAATATAGAATTTAGCATTTTACGTTTTTTTTGTATTAAATAGAGCTCACTTACCTTAATAAAGTTATCTTGGACATGGTAAAGCACTGGTAATGTGGAAATTGGGCAGTCACTCATATGTAATTGATAGTCGATACAGAAAATCATAGATCAATGACATACTAGTTCTCCTTTCCTCTGTGTGTGAGACATCCTTTACCTGTAAGAGCAAGTCACCCTGAAGAGCTCTATCTACAGGAGGGACAGGGAGGGTAAAAGAGGAGGAGGAGTAGCTCTCTACATAAGAGAAGGAATCAAAGCAACAGAACAAAAGGGTAAACAGGGAGGAGAAGAAGCACCGTGGGTCAATTTGGAGGCAGGCAATCCGCACAGGGGTTGTATACAGACCCCCCTCTCAGGGGGAGGAAATGGACAAGGAAATGATAGAAAGTATACTTAGAATGGCAGATAAAGGGGAGATATTGCTGATGGGTGATCTGAATATGCCAGATGTTAACTGGAGTGCAGTTGCAGCAGCCACTTCTAAGAGTGGGGTTATTCTAGATGCCCTACAGGGAGCATGCCTTAGACAACTAGTATTGAACCCACTCGAGAGGAGCAATCTAGACCTGGTCCTCTCAAATGGAGATGGAGAGAGGATCACAGATGTAGAGTGGGCAGCCATCTGGGAACTAGCGACCATCCAACAGTATGGTTCTAATAAACACAGCAATAGAGTCAAGCCATACAAAGGCAAAAGTACTGGACTTCAGGAAGGCTGACTTTGCTAAATGGGTGAGTGCCAAGGAATGCACTAGCAAATGGGCAGGAAGGAGGGTGGAAGAACAATGGGAAATAATAAAACTGTCATCACAGAGGTAACAAGCCTTTGTGTGAAGCAAATAAACAAAACAAAACGATGTAAGAAACCACTATGGTTCTCAAAGGAGGTGGCAGTGAAGGGTCAAGAGAAAAAGAAAGCATTCAGAAAGTACAAGGAATCACAGAAGGAGCAGGACAGAGAATTGTATCAGTTAAAGCAAAAGGAAGCTGGGAAGGCAGTCAGAACAGCAAAAGCCTGAACTGAGGAAAAGATAGCCAACTCAGTTAAAAAGGGGGATAAAACCTTTTTTAGGTACATCAGAGAGCAAAGAAAGACTAAGGGAGGGATAGTGAGGCTTAATAAAGGGGAAGGGGTGGGCAGAGGGTGACTGTGAAAAGGCAGAGATACTAAACAAATATTTTTGCTCAGTATTTACAGACGAAGAGGGGGAGGTACCTAAAACAAACAATAGAAACACTCTGGATACAGAAGTTGATACCAGCCCATTTACAGAAGAAAGGGTTCTGAAAGAACTCTTAAAACTGAAGGTGGACAAAGCAATGGGGCCTGATGGGATTCATCCCAGAATTCTAAAAGAACTAAGGGTAGGACTAGTGACACCACTGACTACCCTCTTTAACAAATCATGGGAGGATGGGGTGGTACCTGAGGACTGGAGGAGGGCAGATGTGATTCCCTTCACAAAAGTGGGGAGCAGGGCAGAAGCAGGAAACTACAGACCTGTTGCTTTAACCTCAGTGATAGGGAAAATGATGGGATCACTTGAGGGAAAGAATTTCAAGTACCTAGAGGCCAGAGGGGCACAGGACCCAAGGCAGCATGGATTCACAGTGAGAAGGTCATGCCAGACGAATCTAATAGATTTCTTTGACTGGGTGACCAAAGTAGTAGATCAGGGAGGGGCTGTGGACATGGCCTACCTAGACTTTAGCAAGGCATTTGACACAGTCCCACACAAAAGATTAATATACAAGTTAGCCAGCCTGGGAGTGGGTCCCAAGATGATAGCCTGGTAAAGAATTGGCTGGAGAATAGGACACCGAGGGTAATAATAAATGGAGTCCACTCTGAAGAAAGGGGGGTTCCTAGTGGGGTGCCGCAGCGTTCAGTATTAGGACCGGTCCTCTTCAATGTCTTTGTAAGCGACATTGCAGAGGCACTGGAAGGAAAAGTATGTCTCTTTGCAGATGACACAAAGATCTGCAACAGAGTTGATGCTCAAGGTAGGGTGGAAAGGATGAGAAGGGACTTGGCAAGGTTAGAGGAATGGTCAAATGTATGGCAGCTTAGATTTAATGCTAAGAAGTGCAAGGTAATGCACCTGGGAAACAAAACTCAGGGAAGAGTACACAATGCGGGGTGAGATACTAACAACAACAAAAATGGAAAGGGACCTGGGGGTAGTCATATCAGATGACTTAAAGGTGGGCAAGCAATATGAGAGGGCAGTAAGGAGGGCTGGGGGGATACTGGGATGCATAGGGAGAGGCATCACCAGTAGAAAACAGGAAGTTGTTATCCCTCTGTACAGACAGCTGGTGAGACCCCATCTGGAGTACTGTGTGCAGTTCTGGAGACCCAATCTCCGCAAAGACATAGACAAGATGGAAGCTGTCCAGAGGAGGGCAACTAAAATGGTGCAGGGTCTGCACCGGAAGACATATGAAAAGAGAGTAAAGGAGCTTAATATGTATAGCCTCGAGGAAAGGAGGGAGAGGGGGACATGATAGAAACTTTCAAGTACCTCAAGAGAATCAACAAAGTCCAAGAGGGTAGCATCTTTCAAAACAAAAGGTGTGCAAGAACAAGGGGGCACAATTTGAAGATAGAGGGGGTGGCTCAGAGGTAATGTAAGGAAGTATTTTTTCACAGAGAGGGTTGTGGATGCATGAAACGGCCTTCCGGAGGAGGTTGTGGAGTCAAAAATAGTGGTTGAATTCAAGCATGCATGGGACAGCCATAAGGCAATTCTAGGAGGTGGGGGTAGAAAGAAGTGGCTGCTGGTTAACTAGGATCTGCAGCTTATCCATTAGGTAAGGAAATGGGCAGACTGGGTGGGCCAAGCGGTCCTTATCTGCCGTCAAATTCTATGTTTCTGTGTTTCACATGCAGAGGTCTCATGCATAGTTGCCCTGGAAATGGGCATGTTTGGATAAATAAAAAAATTAAAAAATTAAATAAATTATTGCTCTAGCTTGATCAATAATATATTAAGATCACTATCGAGACCACTCTTACAACTTTAAGATTGGTCTCACATTCTTAAGGTTTCAGAACCACCTTCGATTTGCAGTTCTCATACCCTAGGAATGTGTGTGAGACCACTATTATAACCGTAAGAGTGGTCCCAGTGGTGCTATTAGCATACATAAGAGTACTGACAATGGTCATGTGATTCCTCCTTGTACTTGTAGATCACGTACAGTCATAAAGGCATGGAGTCATAATGTCGCAAGACATTATGCTGCATGCATATACCACGCTGCCAAAACAGTGCGATATATGCCATGCGGCATAAGTCTTTTTTTTTTTTTTACAAGTGACTCTATCCACTGCACCCCCATTATGGGGGGGGCTGTGCCCCCTGAACCCCACCAACTAAACTAACTAACTCTGGGGGGTGGGGGGTTAACAGAAATATTGCACAAAATGTGAAAAAAAGAAAATTTCCATGCGGCTGGGACTGGGAATTGAACCCAGTTCCAAACACATTGCATGGTTTCCTTGCTGCCAGTGGCTCGCTCCATCAAGCCATGGTAGCTGCTCGGTGGAACCCCATCCCAGCAGAGATCTTATCCTATGCCTGGGACAGTGAGAAGGTGCAGTACTGCACACAGACCCATTCGCGGTCTTGCACCCTCTTGCTCTCCTATACTACGCTGTTGCAGTTTTGGGGTTTTGTCGTACACTGTTAAGCGTATGGCATTTTGACCTGGCACTGTCATGATGAGTAAACTTCTACCAGCTTTCCTGCTGCTTTTCTGGCTGTGTTTTTTTTTTCTTTCAAATAGGGAGGCCACACTGGAGCATAGATTATGAGTGGATATTACTGACTAGCCATTTTGCTAGCATCCTCATGAAAAAGTAGATAAATTAAAATGATACTAATATTGAAAGAGCCCTGGCTTGAGCAGGTTGCATTCTGGACTAAATGCACAAACATTATCTACAGGGTTTGATCTAGTAAAAAATTTACCGTTTGATGGAGGTTCATTTTCTTTCGAAGGCCTAAACCTTAAATACAGTAAAAGTGGGGATGACTTTGTCTTTTATGCATTTTTATTATACTAGTATGGACTGTAAAATTCACAGTCTGTCTTGTTGATTTGACGAAACATAAACTGTTGAGTTATTCCACACAGTTAAAAAGGGGCTTCTGCTTCAAGGCTCCTTCAGCTGTACAGTTTCCTAGTGGATCTTATCTCATTGTGTCCAGAAAGCTTGTAGTGGCTCTGTGTGTTTTTGTTAGGATCTGTGATGTAGCTTCCTCCTTCTCACGGTTCATTCCAATAGACTTCAGCACTGGCAGAATGGCTGGAGCCCAGGGTGGCAGCAGGGCTGGGAACAGAGGAAACCATTTTAAACTGCACAGAAAAAGATCGCTATCTAAATATCTATCTCTATAATGTAACTTTTGGCGCTCCCCCTCCCCCACATGTACACACACAAAACAATCAAAAGGGCTCTCTTACAGTAGACATGAGTTCATGTACTGGCATGTCTCCTTGGCAAACCCTACTTCAAGTGATTCTAGTCTCAGGCAAAGCTGTTCAAAAGTGACCACGTTTGCTCCATGGAATGCCTGTTGTACAACCTAAAAAGGCAACAGAATTCTTGAAATGTTGTACATGTTCAGCTTTGTGAAAACTGTGTGCGTGTGATTGGGTGGGATTTCATGAAACTCTTAAAAGTCAGTGAAATTCCATAGCAGATCAGGCAAAATCTGTATCCAGTACAGTTGGAGAGAGGAATTAGTTATTTCTATATTGACTGTAGTAAAATAGGAGATACAAGTAAAAGATGCAAGGACTGTCAGCAGTAACACCCAAAGCCAACAGGGGCAAGAAAAGATGTAACTCAAGGCATTTTACAGAAATAAAAACAGAGTTCCCTCCACTGACCCTTGCGAACAAAATCAATTGGCAGCTGGTGCTTAGATGCTATGAGGTGCAGATCTTTTCATGCTTTGTTTTTGTATAGGCAGAATAGGCGGGGAACACTCGGGCAGACCGGGAAGGTCAAGCAGTCCCCTTCTGCTGCCAAATTCTATATTTCTATTTAAGAATAAATGTAATAAACATTGAGAGTAGCAACGTGTGCTATAACCAAATTGACTATTTTTTTCTTAAACACACAACTTTTTACAAGTGAATCATAGCAGAGAGCCCATCAATGCACTAATACTACTTCACCAAAGGGGGTGAACAGCTATTTTAAAAGCATAGGCAATAACCATTTTTCTAACTTCCATCTTATCTGTGATAATGAGTAAATACTCTTTCAACATTTCGCAACTCCTCCTCATCCTTTTCCTTGGTGACATCCTCTGCACCATAACCCGTAGGCAAAATGTGTTTTCTTAATTCTTAGAAATAAGTGTAAGTCTCTTAACATTAGTGCAAGACTGTCATGGCCATTGCTCAGTGACAATGGCCTCAGCTCTGTTAAAATATGCTCTGAGTATAACACTTGCAGGTGGACAGCTGAGAACCTCATTACTTGACATGTTGCTCCAGGTAGGGTTGCATCATTTGAGATGGGACAGAAGCCATCAGATATGGGACAGAAGGGATTTTCTGCCTTTTTTCTAAAAAACATGGAATAGACTTTGGGATCCCCTGTGTTTGGTTACTATCCAAAGCTATATTTGACAAACAGCAAAGAAAGCACTTGGATGAACAATCTCTGTGCCATTGTTTTAAGTGATATGTTACTACTGTAAAAAATGGTTTTGTTGTATTTCTAACATGATTAAAAGGCCTTTATCCACTGCTCACCCATCCCTCTGGAATGTCCCTCCAGTGGGAATTAGAACTTCCCCATCTCACCACCTCTTTAAATTACAATGTCTGGGTCGCCTGTTGAGTTCATCCCAGTGCAACTGAGCAGCCTGTGTCTTGTCAGGATATATGTGCTGTGTTAGCACTGCTTGCACTCACTGTAGTCTGTTAGCACCAGTACTGCAGTCTTACAAAGCAAATGGTTTAAATCACGTTATTTGTGCCACTTTACTGAAATGAAATACATTTTTTTAAACTTTTTTTATTTAAAAATGTTTTAACATACTTATTCAGCAGTGTACAACAAGAAGATAAACATAGAACAACAGGGTGTGCCACTGTTACAATTAATTTGTTTTACAGAAAAAGCGTGGAGAGGAACTGGCTGGTTAGGATATTTCATACAACTGTAAATTAATTCAGGAAACAGAAGCTAGTCCTTTCAGTTTATAAATAAACAGAAAAATGAACAATTAGTAATAAATAATAATAAATAATAAGTTGGGGGAGTTGGAAGTTAATCTATCTGGAATTTTTCCCAAGTAAATGATATGAGATACAGCACATGTATTCAAGATCTGGGAGACACAAGCAAAGGTAAATTAATCAGTCCTGGTACTGACACTGTATGGACAAAATCAAGCTTCCGTGTAGCGATGTTTAAGACCCATCTCCACCACAGCAATTCAAACTGTGGCTGCCTCTTATTAAGGGTTGCTGTCAGAGCCTCCATTCTGTAAATTGTGATCATTATTTCATGCCAGTGATCTAAGTCGATTCTTTGCTTAGACAGCCAGTTTTTTGTGATTGCTTTCTGGGTTGCCAGGGTGATAATCTTAAGCGGTTTACCTGAAAGAGAGTCCCTATGCTCCTTCGGGAGGTTCAAAAAGAAACAGAGTGTGGGAGTGAGGAGTATGTTGGGTCCAAAGATTGATTGGAGGGCCAACTGCAGATCCTGGAGGTAGGGGGTTAGAACTGGGAATTCCCACATTATATGCACTAAAGCTGCTGGTGAGTGCCCACAGCCCCACCAGCAAGATGGGGACCACCCCTGAAATTTTGCTTGAATAGCTGGTGTTCTGAAATATTGGACAAACAGCTTCCAGGAGTATTCCTTCCAGCTCACCGCAGATATTCCCCAGTGAATCCTATCCATGGCTCTCGACCAGGTGTCATCTGAGATCGTTACCCCTAGGTCTCAGGTCCAAGCTGATCTGATTATTAGAGATGAGTCCCCCCTCCAAGATAGTAGGGCCCTATATAAGTATGAAATTATGTGCTCTAAGGGTGCTGTGCCCTCCATAGCTGCTCTCAACAGGTCAGCGATTGGGGGAGGGGGCATCCCTCTGAAGGTTTAGTGGGAGAGACCGAATATAATCTCTTACTTAAAAGTATTTAAACCTGTTCTGCCAGGGGACCCCAAATCTATTCACTAGATCTGGAAATGCCTGTATTTCATTATCATTAAAGAAATGCCATATCAGATGTAGGTTCACTAAAAATACCACCGACAGCTTAATCTGGTTCAAGGTCAGTTAGCATTCATCTGTATCCCCCTCCCCCGGGTTGTGCCTGAAAATAGGTAGGATTTGTCTATTGCACTAATCCAGTCAACAAAAAATAAATAAATAAATAAATAAAGGCCCCTCCTCTCCCATCTCTGGAAGCCTGGGTCCATTCTTGCTGGGGCGAATGAGTCCAGGTATGGGATCGAGGACAGGAGGGGTTGCCAACACCTAAACCCCTTATCATACAGGACCCCATACCAGGCCCATATTGTGGAGTCTGTATATGGGTTACTCTCCTCTTGGAGTAGATAAGTATCCCTTCTTGTCAGGTGGATTTTATTTCTGTTTTTGAGGTCCTCTTCCCTTATCTCTAAGGTTTTCCATTTTGCTATGTAGTCCTTATTAAGCCAGTAGAAAGCAGTTCTCAACTGAGCTGCTTGGTGGTAAAGTTTCAGGTTGGGTCAGAGGTGATCTCTTGCCAGCCCCTGGCATAGAGAGAAAAGCAACCTCCGACTGCCTTTCCTGTCATGGTCATGGGAGGGGGTGGGTCCAACAAGGAGTCAGGCTGTTGTGGGAAGGGGAGAGCAGCTTGGGCTGGTTTGGCAGCCTGAGGGGTGGGCCTTGTGGAGCCTCTGGAGGGGCCCTTATAGCCATAACCACCTTGCTGTTGCTACTGGGGCTGAAAGCAAGATTGTTGTCCTCCTTTCCCTCAAAAGTGAGGCTTTCAAAAAGGCCTTTGCTTCAGTTTATACATGGAATGCATGCACCGAATGGCCTTGCTGGACTCCTGCAGTTTGGTGGTGATCTTTTCAGAGTTCTCACCAAAGAGTACAGAACCATGGAAGGGTGCATCCAGGATGTTTGTTTGCACATCCTGTGTAAAACCGAAGACCCAGAGCCAAGAATGCCTGCGGGGACACACTCCTGTGGTCATGGCCCACGCTGCCATTTCCACCAAACTGTAGGCTGACTGGAGGACATGCATGCCCACGTCCAAGCCAGTTTGCAGAAACTTTTCTAGCTCTGCCTTCTGTGGACAGTCTGGGATCTCTTTAACAATGACATTCCCTTGTTCCCAAAGGGTATTCTAGAATTGTACCATATGGGTAAAGAAGTTTAGACTCCGTATGGTACAAGTGGTGGAATCTAGTTGTTTAGATTCTCTACTGGGGGCTGAGTACTGAGGTGTCTCGTCCTCTGGGATCTATCATGGGCAGCACAGATGACTACCAAGCCTGCCAAATGTTGCCCTTCCAAAAAAGGTTCTTCCTTGGGAGCACTGTAAAGTTAGTTTGCCTTCTTGGGTATTGTGGTGGAGGTATGGGGCTGCTTCCATGCTGCCTTGGTGATGTCCACAAAGGTATCCACCAGGGGAGGGATGACCACCAGTTTTGAGTCCTTTTGGCGCAAGTATTTGGCCAAGCGGAATCTCTCTCTGGGTCCAAGTCCTCTGTCTCCCATACCATGTTGATCTGTAAATGCCGCATGATCTCCATGAAGGAGGGGTCATCTGGTGCAGATTTGGGAGTATCCCTTGGGTCTAAGGAGGACAAGTACCCAATAGATGAGGGTTCAGAGCAGGAGAAGTCCGAGGAACAGTCTGAATCCATCAAGGAGGAGGAGGACCGAGACCTGTTGCACCGGCGCTTGTGCCTATTGCAGTCGGGGGAGCCAGAGGAACTCAGGCTCCTGGACCAAGACCTGGAGCGGCACTTGCGAGGAGCCTTGCCCTTGTCTTTGCCCGAAGGTGGGGTAGGCTCCATGCCCATGCCCTTGCCTGAAGGTGGGTTGGGATCTGTCTGAGGAAGGGCCCCTGTATCTGGAGAGGGGTCCTCAATCTGTGGAATTTTTGACTGTAGTAGATCCATCCTGATGGTCTACCACCAATAATCAAACAGGTCCTTAATCTGGGACAGGTTCAGCATTATGTCTGAGTCAGTCATCAGACCCAATGCCGATCCAGAGCCGTGGTCCAGCCTAGAGCAATGGTCTGGTGATGGAGGGTGAAATGGAGGTGACATCGGGGCTACGTTAGTAGACCTGATGATGGTAATCAATGCCTGATTTGAGGCCATTGTCTGGCGGTCCTTGGAAGGGCTGTGTCTAGATCGATTGTCCACCAGTGGCGGGGGGAAAACCAGTGACGTTGGGGACTGGGTCAATGGTGCCCGTGGCTGGACTGCCCAAGCAGTGACGTTGGTTGTCTGTTGTCGGTGGGCATCCCCACCAGATGAATGCTGCATCACCAGATGCTTGTCCAACAGCAGCTTAGCGGATGTCGACAGCTGAGAGGCAGATCTCCAGGAGGAGTACCCCTAGACCTTACGCTTGTCCCGGAAGTAGGCGCCAGAGATGGAGGCCGACCGGGAGTGGCCTGTCATTGGACCTTTACTGAGGTCAGAGTACCAGCCTGAGGTCTGATTGGGTGGCCAGACCTTCAGCAGCTGCAGGGTAGGGCCCAAGGAACCGGAGCCGCAGTCCCTAGCTCCCGACACAATGGGGAGGGGGGGGCTCAACAACCATTTGCCTGGAAGGAGAATGGGTCACCTGGGAGGCAGTCTCAGAACTGCCCCTGGAGGCAGAGTGGGAGCCTGAAGATTTGGATCTGGAGCAGAACCTCTCCTTCTCTCTGTCCTTCCTCTTCTCCTTATGCTTCCCCAATGATTTATGGTGGGAAGAATTCCTCCCTGAAGAGGAATCGCTCTACATGGTGGCCAGAGCAAGCAGGCTGAGTGCCCGTCCTTGGATGGGATTTGTTTGCTGCAGGCATACTTGGAGGGGTGCCTTTCAATGGAGGACGTCAGAGAAGACGACATACAGAAGCAATCTCGGCTGAAAAAGCGAACCTTTTCAAAAGAAAATAAGAAATCCAGTTACGAAATTTAGCAAAAGTCTAATGACTGTCGAACTAGCAAGAGACGATCCATGGAGCCAATAAATGAGAGTTGACACCGGGAAAAGAACTGAGGGATGCTGGGAACCGGCCTCCCTCTATACCATATGTGACGTTGGGGGCAGGCCGACATTGAGGGGCGGTCCCCACTATAGACTGCTAGCTAAAAGTTTTCCATGGGGTCCTGCCACCTGCCAGCTTCAGTCCTATATGTGTTACCTGCTGCAAGAGCTGACTCTCAAAGTAAGATCTGCTTTTCTTGAGGCTCAATCATTCTAACATATACCAGTTGGGGTTGCAGTTGGTGGTTCACTTCTTGCTAAGCTGGTGCAACATTTTTCTTCCTCTCAGCTCTCGCAAGGTGTGCTAGGCTTTAAGGGAACAGCTAGTGACTGCATATGTTGCATGAAATGGCAAGCATGTTTTCTACATTCTTATGCTTGCTTAAAAACTCTTTTGTTTCATTTTTTGAGAAAGAAAGAAATAATATGGTCAAGTTGGCATCTGAACCTAGTGTAGCACCCATCATGCGCTTTTCCCAGCTGAACAAGAATGCTTGCTATATTTGCTTACAAAATCAAAATTGTGTAAAACATGCAACAGCCAAATTTACTAGCCCTGACAGCACAAACCACATTTGCCCAATTATCATATGTGGTGAACCTGGAACTGAGAAACCATGGGTTGCATCATAAAGAAACTTCCACTTTCATTTTGTTAACAAACAGTGTGGACTTTTTCAAAGCTGGAAATGTAGAATGTTGCTTTTCAATGAACAGTGGGCTAATTGTCAAGAAAGTTCAATCTCCTGTACCTTGAGGTTTAGAAGACATTTAGTGAGTGGTAATAAAGATGTAGTCAGTGGTCTACCCATTAGTACACAGGTCAGTGACCATGTGATTGTTTTCACTTTAGGTGCTCTTAAAGCACTGACCAACATCTGCAGAGTTTGGTCAACTGAGATTTCCCCTGGAAAACTGTTTTTTGTGTGTTTGTTTGTTTGTCTGTTTGTGTGTTTATATTTTCATTTACTTTTTGGATAACGGGTTTTTTTACCATACTTTGTTGTCCTTTCTATAATTTCTTCAAACAGCGGGATGATGCTGGCCACTTATATGACTAGATGTCATCTTACTTCTAGTACCTGGCCTGACAGGACATGTGGAAAAGGGGGTTCTGGAGATAACTCTTTAGGTAAGGTGCCTGTTGACTTACTGTTTGCCTCACTTGTGTCTGTCCATTATGTTTCTCCTTGTTTGTCTCCTGCTAAATGACTGGTGGCCAACTTTTCCATGTGGACTATATTGAGTCAAATGCCCTATTAACAGATGCCCAGCATGGATTTAGAAAAAGGCATGACACTGACACTGACTCTGCCCTTGTTTTTCTCACATGACATTTACAATGCCACGGATGCTGGTCAAGCAACAGGTGCCATCTTTATAGACCTAACCAAGACATTTGAACCAGCCAATCACAAGCTTCTACTATCCAAACTTAAGAGACTGGGTCTTGACCAACTCTCCTGTACCTGATTCAGAAGACATCTGACTGGTCATAACCAGCTTGTTAAAACTGCCACTGTGCTGGGCAATCAGCCTTTTCCTATCCTCTCACGTCACTATGGAACCTACTCCCATCCTCCTTCCATTTCGTTACCTCTCCTGTTTCACTCGGGTGCCATCTAAAACTGCTTCCCTTCCCCTGCTCCTGTTTTCTCCCTACCAGACTCCTCCCTTACATTTGCCTCCTACCCTGGCATAGGTGTGGCTAAATTGCATGATTTTGCTGTTTGCTCTTATTGTACTTACCCCTATTTTAAATCATGTACTTTATTCCACTTTACCATAACTGTGAACTGTATCACTGCTACATAGTTACATTAACTGTGTACAGTTTCCATGCATTTTCCTCACCTGTTCCCTTCCACCGGGTCAACCCTGGAAATGAACCTTGGCTCAGTGTTCCTTTCCCAGTCACCAGTTTTAAAACAAACACACAAAATGGGGCAGTTGGGGTGTCCTGCATACTTATGATTACACATGGAGCACCTCAGGGCTCTGTCCTGGGCCCTATGCCATTTTCCCTATTTTTAAATGAATTACCTGAAAACTGTACTGGAGTGAGCATATTACTATATGCAGATGACGTGATGCTTTACAGGTGTGATACTAAATTGGATCAGATAGAGTCTGTATTAAAAGCTGTAAAAAACACATCAGCAGCATAATACAGGTGAACAGGCAGGTAAAGCTGTTAAAAAACATACTGGCGTTTCGTTTGGCCCCTGCCTCTGAAGAAGCTTGGCGGGGCCAAGTGAAATGTCAGTAAATTTTTTTTAACAGCTTTACCTGCCTGTTCATCTCATTTATGCCACTGATGTGTTTTTGCACAATATCTTTGGAATAAAAGGACACTCATAGCTGCTACCAGTGTGTCTGAGACTGTGTTCGTTGCAATGGATGCTGTATATCCTTCTAATTGTTTTTGCTTCAGTACTTCACAGCATGTTGCTTGTTTTTCCTGATGCTCAGTTTCTTTCTTTTTTTTTACTATAAGAACAATCAAATGGGGACAGAATGAACTCTGAATAAACAATACCATTAGAGTGACAAACTGTTATAAGGTAACTAAGAAAATGAATATATTTTTATTTTTATGTCTCTCAAGTATATGGCAGTGCTCCCTAAAGTCATGAGCGGTTCCAAAAGGGAGGAGACAAAGAGCAACCAGAGAACTACAAACTCATTAGTCTTACCTCCACAGCAGGTAAGCTAATGAAGACACCAGTCAAAGAAGACATAGAACCGATCCAGCCATTGGCACAGAGGGCTGAGGTACTACGTGTCTTACCTTCTGGCATCCAGAGACTGCTCTCCTCCTATGGGGTGGGGGGATAGTGCACTCCGCTGCATTACTCACACCTAGCAGAGTCTGGGTGTCAGTAGCAGAGGATGTCTTTCAGAGGAGTGGGCGCAGGTACTGAGTGTGGCAGCTTCACACCGCATGCCCATGTCATGGCACGTGTGCCACAGTCAGGGAAAGGGGTGAAAATCAAGGTGGAAAACACTCAAAGGCCAGGAGGATGCCTGCTAGCCCACTGCAGGCCCAGCACCACCAACCAGATACTGCTCCTTACCAGGTAAGTCTCAGAGATGGTGGGTGATGTGGCTAGATGGGCTGGAGGCCGAAGGGGAGCCCGTGGAAATGAGCATAAACCTAAGGTTGGAAAAAAGAGGCCATAGGACCTTATGGACTACCTGTAGAGAAAAGGGCTTCAGAACAGTATGCAACACAGGTCTGTGACAGGGAGGTCTTCTCAGACCAACTTGATAGTGTTCTTTGACTGAGTATCTAGGGCAGTGGATAAGTGATAAGCTGTGGATATGCTGTACTTTGACTTCAGCAAGGCGTTTGACATTATGCCATACAGAAGGTTGCTGAAGAAGTTAGAAGATGTGGAAACAGTGCAAGATCTAGTTGGTTGAATGGGAAGCTAGCCGGGGAGAGACAGCAGAGGGTGGTGGTAAATGGGATCAAGTCAGGAGGAGAGGGAGGTCACAGGTGGGGTGCCACAGAGTTTAGTCCTGGGGCCATTCCTTTTTAACATGTTCATCTTTGACATAGGAGAAGGAATACAAGGCAAGATTTGTTTCTTTGTTGATGATGCTAAGATCTGTGGCAGGGTATGTAGTGAGCAAGGAGATAGGGAGTTGCAGAGGTACCTGCAAAAATTAAAAAGGTGGTCCAAAGTTTGGCAGTTGAATTGCAATGTCAAGAAGTGCAAATTGATGCATATGGGGAACAAGAACTCCAGGACAGAATATTGCATGGGAGGGGTTAAGTTGGACACTATCACTGAGAAAGGGGGCCTGGAAATCGTCACTGGCAACTCCCTTATAACAAACTAGCCAGTGCAACGAGGCCCACAACAAGACAACCTGGATGCTGTGGTGTATAGGGGGGTGGTTTGACAGGGCATGATGGCAAAGGTGCCACAAGATTTTCTTGTCAGGAAATTCTCCTGTCAAGAATGACATTCTGCTCTTAGCAATGAAATTGTCCTTTCAGGAACCCCCGGCACAGTTTTAATCTCTACAACTAAGGAGCTCATCTTCACTGCTGTGTCAGTTTTGTGGTGTAGTGGAAAGGTCTGCAGCACCATAAACAAGAGGCTGTGGGTCTGAATCCGCACAACATCCCCTCACTTTTCTTTTCTCAGAATTTCACTTGCATGGTGGTCAATGACGGCATGACATTAAAATAGTAAATCAATATGGAAAAAAGGGACCTACATGGCAAAAACACTAAGTGCAACAAGTAGGGTACCACAGGTGTCCTGACAGGCAAGTCTCATGATACCCTTACTCAGCTTGCATTTGACAGCAGGAGCAAGGAAGTGATACTGCCTCTCTATAGATTACTGCTGAGGCCACATCTTGAATACTTTGCCAGTTCTGGAGCTCCTGCCTAAGGAAAGAAAAAGCTAGAAACAGTGCAGTGTAGGGGTAACCAGATTTATTCAGGGCCAGCAGTTTGAGGCCCCAAACATGTATTCCCTAAACACCAGATGGGAGGGGGCAGATAATGATAGAGACATTCAAATTCCTGAAATGCATGAGCACAGTAGACCAAGGAAATATTCAGCAGGACTGGTGAATCACAAACACTGGAACATTAGTGGAATCTAGCAGGGGAGAGATTCAGGAGAGATGTGAGACAGTTTTATTTTACAAAAGGAGTGGTACAGCCATGGAACCTCCTGCCAACAGATGTAGTGGATGCAATAACAATTAATGCTTTCAAACGTGGCTGGCACCAAGTACAAGACTAAACAATTACACAGGAAGCAAGCAGTAGGGTAGGGGGCAAGGGGGGAGGTGAGGGAAATAACCCCAACTAGACATTATGTTCCTGGGTAGGATAAGGTAAAACAGGGCAGACTTGATGAATCAATGGTCTTTATTTGCCAAAATTTGAACAAAAAGGTCAGTGAAAACTGATTGTGTTTTTGGTACGCAAAGACAAGGAAAAAGCAGTGCAGTTTGAGGCATGACTTGAAGACCGATGAGAATTCAATGAGACTGAGAGTTGGTGTTTGGATGATGCAGATGACAAGAACATAAATTCTGAAGGTCTGACCACCAATGGTTTATACAGAGATATGAGGGACAGAAGTCTGGAGTTTGAAGAATGGAGAGTATGGCATATACAGTATGGAGTGATGAGGTCGGAGAGATAGAAAGAGGCAAGGACGTGAGGAATTTTTAAAACAAATAGGGCAATGATATAGTGATGCGGTATTTGATGGGGAGCCAGTAGAGGTAATGGAGGAAATGTTTTGGTCCCATTTCCAAAAGCAAGTGAGAAGTCAACAAGATGCATTTTGAATAGCTTAAAGTTTAAAAAGGAGGGACCTGGAAAGTCTGTAGAATAAGAAATTACAGTACTCAGTGTAATGGTAGATACAAACATGGATTTGGGTAATATTACGAACATATGAACATACAAATGTGCCAGCAGAAACAGACCACCCGGTCTATCTAAGCCTGCTCAAGTGTGCAGCCAACACCCCTAGTTTGCAGCTGCCCCAACCCCCCTCCCTTTTGTCATCCCACTGCCGCCCCCCACCCTCACTCTCCCCTGTTCCCTGTCCCATGCCCTTTTGAAGCTGTTCACAGATTTACATGACACCACCCATTCTGGTAGGGTGTTCCATTTTGCTACCACCCTCTCTGTAAAATACTGTCTCCTCATTTCCTTCCTAAATCTTCCTCCTCTATTCTTAGCCCATGCCCCCTATTGACCCTCTCCCTTCTTAACTTAAAGACCCCATCTGCCCCATCCTTATTGATTCCCCTCAGATACTTGAATGTCTCTGTCATGTCCCCCCTGTCCCTTCTATCCTCCAGGGTGTACATATCGAGGTCTCCAAGCCTGCTGTCATAGTCTCTCCCCTCCATTCCACATATCATCTTTGTTGCCCTCCTCTGCACCCCCTCCAGCAGCCTGATGTCATGCTTTAAGTATGGCCTCCAAAACTGCACACAATACTCCAAGTGTGGCCTTACCAGTAATCTGTAGAGGGGCAAGATCACCTCACTTCGCCTGGACAAAGAACCCCTTGCTATGCACCCCAGCATTTTGTTCACTTTTGCAGCCATTCTCCTGCACTGGGCAGTGTTGTTCATGGTTCCCATTATCATTACTCCATGGTCCTTCTACTCCTCTGTGTTCCCCAGCTTAACCCCCCCCAGCCAGTATTATCTCCTTGGGTTCTTCACCCCAAAGTACATAACCTTACACTTCTTTGCATTGAACCCCAGCTGCCACCTCTCTGACCACTCCTCTAGCTTACTTAGGTCCCCCTGCAGCTGCTTCTACCCCTCCTCTCCATCCACCACTGCTCCGATTTTGGTGTCGTCAGCAAACAGGCTTACCTTGCTCACCACCCCATGTCCAATGTCTGATATGAAGAGCCCAAACAATACTGGCCCCAACACAGAGCCCTGTGGCACCTCACTTGTCACCGGCCTTGGAGTTGATAGCTCCCCTCTCACCACCACCCATTGCAGCCTCCCACTCAGCCAGCTTGTAATCCAATTTATCATTTTTGACCCTACTCCTACACCACTTAGCTTCCCCCCCAAGCTGACCATGAGGTAATGAATCGAAGGCCTTGCTGAAGTCCAAGTAAAGAACATCCACCGCACGACCCTTATCCAGTTCACCTGTCACCCAGTCATAATATTGTATCAGGTTGGTTTGACAAGACTTCCTCCCTGAAACAAACCCATGCTGCCTAACATCCTGGAGGCCATTGTCCTCCAGGTACGACACCAGTCTTTCCTTTAGTATCATTTCCATGAGTTTGCACACTATGGAAGTGAGACTTACAGGATGATAATTACCCGGGTTCATCCCTTGGCCCACTCTTGTGTAATGGCACTACATGTGCCATCCTCCAGTCCATTGGCACACATCCCAACTGCAGGGAGGTGCTGTACAGATCCACCAGCGGCTCCACCAACACCTCCACCATCTCCCTCAGCACCCTGGGGTGGATACCATCCAGCCCTGGTGCCTTGATTACCTTCAGTGCCCTCAGTCCCTCTGGGACTCTACTTGCCTCAATTCTTCCATCTTGTCGCCTCTTCTTCTCCTGTCCCCACCCTCCCAGCCCATGCTGATAGCAGTCCCCTTTACTTCTGTGAACATGGAACAAAAGTGTTTATTCAGTGCTTCTGCCTGCTTCTCCCCCTTTTCTGGCCACTCCCCACCCCTTTTTATCCTCACTATTGTCTCCTTGCATTTTCTTTTCTCCCGATGTATCTGAAGAAGTCTTTCTCACCCTCATTAATTCCCTGTGCTAATCTCAGCTCCCTCTGGGCCTTGGCTTCTCTCACTTTCCTGGTCACCTCCCTGGACCATCTTGCATATTCCTCCCTGTCCACTTCATTCCCTGTCCTCCTAAACCTCTGGTGAGCCACTCATTTTGCCCTCACCACATCTACAACTTCACTGTTCAAACAGCATGGCTTTCTTGCTCTGCTTCTTTTACTGTGTGCCTTGGTGCAGGCTTCTGTTACCTCCGTAACCCCTCGTTTAATAATATCCAACTTCAGCTCCACATCCATCTCATGCCTTATGCCCTCCAGTTTCCCTTTCAGTACCTTCTGCATCCTCCCAAAGTCCACCCCCCTGAAGTTTACCACCCAAGTAACCGATTTCTCTGGCACCCCACACATCATGATATTAAACCACACCGTTTGGTGATCGCTGTCGGATAGTGGGTCATCTACCTTTATTTCCCTCACTGCCTCCCCATTTGACAATACCAGATCTAAAGTGTTCTTTAGCCTAGTAGATACAGTAACCAACTGTGTCAGGAGACCATCCTGGATCACATCCAGGAGCACTTGCTCCCTAGCACTGGAGGTGACCAGAGTGCTCCAGTCAACCCCCGGCAAGTTGAAATCCCCCACAATGACCACCTTTCCTTTTCTACATGCCTTTTTGATTTGTCCCGCTAGCTCCCTGTCAAGCTCCTCAGACTGAGATGATGGCCTGTATACCACCCCAAACCTTAGTTTCCTACCCCTTGAGTCTAGGAGCTGCAGCCAGATTGCCTCTGTTCTCCTTTCTTCTCCCTCATCCCTTGTGTATTTGATCCCATCCCTCACATAGACTGCCACTCCACCCCTCTCCCCTTCTTATGGTCTTTCCTATATAATTTATATTCTGGAATTGCCAGATCCCAGTACTGGTGCCAGGTGGCCACGTTTCTGTGACAGCTGCAATATCCACCCTCCACACTGCTAACAGTGCCTGTAGCTCAGCGGATTTGTTTCCTAGGCTTCTTGCATTCAGTGAGACCACCCTCCATTCCCCCCCCATCAATTCACTAGCCTCCATCTCGTCCCTTCTACTCTCTCCTTTTTTGGCCTCCCTGAGCCTTCCCTGCTAGCCTGGGTGGGTAGGCTGTGACTCCACTCTATCATATCCCTGCCTACCTGCTGTACACTTGCCACCCCCCATCTAGTTTAAATCCACCCTTGTCACAATATACCTCTCCAGTCTTTGCTTTAATACCCCCTTCCCCACCCCACTCAAGTGCAGCCTATTCCTATTAATTAGCAAGGCGTCAATGGACAGAGTGGGCAAGGAGAGCTGGACAGGGGTGTAATGGAAGTGTGCAGCGACGTACATGGCAATGCCACCACCTCTTTTATTACCAATCCGGTCATGCCGAATGAGGAAGTAGCCAGGGATCAAAAATTCTGTATCCAGGTCATGGGGCTTCAGCCATGTTTCGGTTATGATCAGTATGTCTGGGCGACAGCATAATGACGTTAGGTTGTAGGATGGTAAGCTTGTTCAGGATGCTGCATATGTTTAGGTGCATTATTTTAAGACCCCGTGGTAGTTTTATATGGGTGGTGGGATTGGGGGTTGGTCCTTGGTTAAGCTCCACATCACCTGCAAGCAGTAGCAGCAGTGTGAGTAGCTGTTTAGCTATAGGCGTGCTCCCTAATGACTTGCTATGGGCTCGAAGCTGCTGGACAGGTTTAGGAGATCTGGGTGAGTAAGAAAATCTTAGTACGGTCAGCCCAGTGTGGAATGAGGTCGGCAGGATGAATGCGCCGGGTACCCAGTTAATCTGGAGGCGTAGAAGCAGAGGACCTGTGGTAGCAGTGGTGTGGAAGGGAGGGAGAGCTGCCCTACTGTCTATTAAGCTAGTGTTTGGCTGAGGGACAGGATAGGAGGTAAGTGGGAGGGAAGTTAGGGGTGGGAACATGCACAGCATAGTGATGTACAATGGCATTATATTGAAGATGCTGTATTATAGGGCGGCCACTAGTGGTGAGAGCAGATAATCCGCTAAGGGGAAAGTGGTCTGTTACAACTAATCACGTGATTCCCTCAGCCTATATAAGGCTAAGTCCACCTAGGGTGGTGGCGGGGGCGGTAGGGCAGCCGGCAGCAGCCTCAGTAAGCCGACTGAAGCTGTGCAGCATGGCGTGGCCTTCGTACCTGAGTGTTCTTAAATCAGCGGGGATCTGTCTTGGGGGAGGGCAGAACAAGCGAGGCCCTCACGACCTCCGTGGACAATGAGGAAAAGAGAGAGAGAGGAAAGATGTTTAAACAGGTAAGCAAGTAGGAGGAGGAGCTCTGACAGACTGTACTATAGTATTTAACTTTATTTATTTATTATATACTGTACTTATATTTTTGTAATGATCTGCCATGCTGTTAGTTTGCTAAATTGCTGTACTCTTTGTTTGCTCTACCCATCAGTTTTTACTATTGTATATTTACAGTATATGCTTGCAATCTTGCTCATTGCTGTTATTTTGCACACTTGTACTTATTTTTTGCTTTTCACATTCAGATTTTTCCCCACATGTAATACCCTCTCCCTCTCCATTCTCTCCATTTGCATGTAGACATGAGTTCTGACTCAGTGTGCCTTGTGCGACTTTCTTGGACAAGCAATTTTAAAAAAATAGTTATAAAAGGTAATGAGAAGGTGATTAATAACCTGAAAAAAGAGTAATTTCAGTACTAGGGAAGGCGTGAAAGCCAGATTGAAATGGTCAAGGAGATTGAAATTAATGTGAGACAGTGTGATTAGAGAGATGGGTGAAAACTTTTCAATGACTTTCTTTAATGATACAGATGGAGGATCAAGATGTCTTGTTGAATATTTTCTTCACGTCTAATGATGAAATTGTAATCAGAGCTGTCGCCAACTATCTAGTTAATGTCTCTAGAATACGCCTTAAACATCTTAGATGGGAAGCAGTAGTTAGTGAATGATTTTATTTAAGTTATAAGACATCAAGAAGTTATTTTTCTTAAGTAAAACAAGGTTATCCTATTAATACCTTAGGAATCTTAGATTTAGGCTGTGCTCACTACACAAGTAAATACTATCAATCATTGCACTTTAAAATATTTATGGCAGTCTTTGACAAACTGTTTTTCTTCTGTATTATATGTGGGGGAACTATGTTATATTATGTACAATGTTTGTCTATTGAGGCCCGGATATTCAAAGGTGTTGCACCGGTGCAACCCCGCATTGTGCCCCGGTGGGATATTGGAAGGGCTGCCCAGCGCAGCACAAATCCCGATGCACCAGGGTGCAATGTAATCATATGCAGTGCAGATGCAGGGGCGTGCCCATGCATATGCGGCACATCCCTATATTCAGCCCAGGATGTGCGGCACATATGCTGGCACAACCCTGCATTGTGCCGCATAGGGGGCTCAAAGTTGAGCCCGTGAAAAGTGGGAACAAATCCCGGCCACCCACAGGTGGGCTGCTGTATTGCAGGGTGCAACACAGCAGCCGCCAGTCACAGATGGCCACCCGCCCACCCAGAACACTATCCACAAGCACCCACATCCCCCTGGCAGTCTAGTGGTCCCCCTTCCGAGTCCCTGATTCCCCGAGATATGTAAAATAAGATCTGCCCTGGTAGTCCAGTGGCACCCCCTCCCTCCCATGTCCCAAATCACAGTAGAATACTGTAGAAATATTCTCTGGTAGTCTAGTGGTGCCCCCCCCCCGCTTCCCCGATCGCCATATAATACCGTAGAATTATGCCATGGTGGTTTAGTGGTACCCTCCCCGCCCATTGCTGCGATTGTGGTACATCTCCATATATCAATTCCCTGGTGATCCAGTGGCACCCACCACCCTCCACCCACATAGCACCCCTTGCCACCCTGTTTCCCCGTCCGTCAGTGGTGGCTGCAACCCACCTGCATACCGTCTGGCCGCCAATTACACATAATATGGGCCTGAAGGCATACTGTGTTAGACAGTCCCAGATATGAGAATGACTTCATCTACATATTTGGGACAGTCTAGTGGTATGTAGCCCTGCAAGCCCATTGATCCACACCATTTGGCAGGCAGACGGGCAGTATGTGGGTGGGTTGCAGCCACCCACCAATGATGGGGAGTGGGGTGGGCAAGGCATGCTGTGTGGGTTGGAGGGGTTGGGGTGCCACTGGATCACCAGGGAACTGATATACTGAGATGTACCGAAATCGTGGCAATGGGCGGGGGGTACCACTAGACTACCACGGCATAATTCTACGGTATTATACGGTGATCAGGGACAGAGGAGGGAGGGAGGGGGTGCCACTAGACTATCAGAGAATATTTGTACAGTATTTTACGACGATCGGGGACATGGGAGGGAGGGGGGTGCCACTAGACTACCAGGGCAGGTCTTATTTTACATATATCGGGGAATTGGGGACTCAGGAGGGAGGTCTACTAGACTACCAGGGACTGTTATGTTTTACATTTACTGCTATCACAGCTACGGGGCAGGGGATGCCCTGGGATCCCCACTGCACACGTTATGCAGTGCAAGGCGCCAAGCGCAAGTCACCAGGCTGCCCTGTGCAAGGCATGCAAATGGGGCCATAATGACATGCAAATGGACCCATTTTCACCTTGCATAGTTTATGGCCTCATTTGCATGCCCTCCACAGAATATCGCAGGTGATGCACCCAGCACAACTGCATTTGTGCTGGCGCATCTCTGTGCTCCCTATCTGTGGCTTGCGCCGATGCAGTACCACTGCGCCATTTGCAGTGCATGTGCTGTTTGTGCCATATTCAACAGTGCTGCTCCATGGTGCATCATCATTGAATATCACCTGATCCTGGCCCTGGCCCTGGCCCCCGTGCATCCCAGTTGTGTGGCACCCAGGCTTGTGCCACTGCCTGGTGCAGTCTGAATATCCAGGCATAAGTCTACATATGTATGATTTAATATTTTTGTATGATTGTCAAGGTCTTTGATTGATCAATAAATTCATACTACCCTTATTGATAAAGGGTAGGTTAGGGAAGGGGAACATTGTTTAACCAGGAGTAGCACACTAAGCCGAAGCTTGTTTCCAGATGCGACCTGGGAGCACAAGGAAGTTAAGTGACTTGCTCAGGATCACACAGTATGCACCTAGGTGGCTGTGGAATTCAAACCTAGGTCTCTAGATCTTCAGCTCAGAGCCTTAACCCACTGCGCTATACTGCCTCTTTAAAGATAGGTTAGAGATAGGATAATAGCTAAAGTGGACACCAACATCAAGGGAGAGTTTTTGAAGACATAACAGCAGTAGAATTGAGAGTATGTGGAATAGTGCCAATAGAAATACAATGACTAATGACAGCGGTGATGTAGGGTGCTAAAGTAGGAAAGCAGAAGGGAATGAGGTGGGAAGGGATATGATCAAAGATAGAAGTAATCGGGTTCATAGTTTGAATGATTTATAGCCTGAGTTCTATAACTGAGTGACCAAGAAACTATATCAGGGTGGAGCGGTGGATGTAGCCTACCTAGATTTCAGTAAAGCATGACACATAGGACACTAGTAAGCAAGCTGGGTAGCTTAGGAGTGGGTACAGAGGTAGTAAACTGGGTAAGAAATTGGTTAAGGATTAATCAGCAGAGGGTGATGGTAAACAGAGTTCACACAGAAGAAGGGAGGGTGACCAGCAGAGTGCCTCAGGGATCAGTACTGGGACCAGTCCTCTTTAATATCGTTACAGATGACATTACAGAGAAGCTAGAAGGGAAAGTTTACCTCTTTGCAGATAACCCCAAACTCTGCAATAGGATGGACACCTGGGGAGGTAGAATGGATGAGCAGCAACTTGAGAAAACTTGAGGAGTGGTCATGAGTGTGCAGCTGGGTTTCAATGCGAGAAAGTGCAAAATAATACACTTGTGGCACAGAAACCCAGGGGTGGTGTACAAAAACTGGGGTGGTACTGACAACCACCAAACAGGAAAGAAAACTGTGTTGATCATATTGGATAACCTAAAGGTGGCCTGGCAGTGTAACAAGGCAGCCTGGAGGGGGAGGGGAAGGGATGCTGGAGTGCAAAGGGAAGGGTATCACCAGCAGAAAGAGGGAGGTAGTGTTGCCTCAGTATAGATCGCTGGTGAGACCCTGCCTAGAGTACTGAGTCCAGTTCTGGAGATCACATCTCAGAAAGATGTAGACAGAGTGGAAGCTGTCCAGAGAAGGGCAACTAAACTGCTTCAGGGTCTGCTTCAGAAGCTTCAGGGGAAGGGGACAACCTAGTTCCATAGAAGCTTGAAGAAGCTCAGTTAATTGCGTCAATGGGCAGACTAGGCGGGCTAAAGGCCCTTATTTGCCGACAACATCTATGAATCTAAATACCTATGAGGACAGATTAAAGGACCTAAATATGTACACCCTGGAAGGGGGTGGGTATGATAGAGACCTTTAAATACCTCACAGGGGTAAATAAGGTACAAGAAGGAAGTATTTTTCACAAAAAACGGGTGCTCAAGAACCAGAAAGCATAAGACGTTGGAGAGGCGTAGACTCAGGGGAGATGTGAGGAAGTACTTATTCACAGAAAGAGTGCAGAAAGAGTGGTGGATTCCTGGAACAATCTTCCAGTGGAAGTGGTGGGGGTGAAAACAATGGTGGGATTCAAGAATGCATGGGATAGGCATAACAGAATCTTAGGGGAAAAGAAGGGGGTGAAATAAAGTATGATCTGTGGTGATACTATAGGCAGGGGAAAATGGGCAGACCAGGTGGGGCAAGCAGTCCTTATCCGTTGGCAAATTCTATGTCTCTATGTAATGATGTCAGAGAGATCTGAGGTGAATTCAGAAAGAGAAGAGATGGGGGGAAGGGGGCAATAACTTGGTCTGGTGAAAGGGGTTGGTGCATAAAGGGAGGGAGCAGAGGCTGGAGAGGATGTGCAGAACAGATGTTTCCATGAATGGAGGCTTTTTTTTGGAGTCAAACATGTAACAAATTCTTCACATTTGAAGGTAATAGGGGAGACAGAGGGGGAGGTGATATAGGATGAACACGAGAGTTGATTGGTTAAACAGGGAGAGGGGCTCCCTACTAACTTCAGAAATAAGGGAGGTTTACCATTTGGTTTTGACATCCCTATGAAGCATCTAGTATAATTTTCAGATCTCATAGTGTGCTATCAGTTCAAAAGAGTGCCACCATTGCTCAAGTCAGGTACCTCTGGACTTGACAGCATGGAGGTCTTCATTGCTCCAAAGTGACCTGAAGTTATGGGAAGCAGTGAGAAATTTGAGTGGGGCAAGCTGGTGGGGGGCTGAGTTAAGGTTAGTGTTATCTGTACAAGTATTAGGAGAAAGGGTAAGAGGGTCAGACAAAGAAGGATCAAGAGTGTAGATTATCCCAAAGACTTGTATAGCACTGACATGTTTGAGGATGAGCCAAGTGGTCTTTATCAGCTGATAAATTCTATGTTGCTACATTTCTAGGATGTCTGTTAAGGACAGTGAGGGAGAGGTATGGCAGTTTAGAGAGGAGAAGGCCAAATTTGAGGATAAAGTGGTCACTGAACATGAGGTTAAGGTTTGAGAAAGTGAGAGGTGAGGGCAGGTTAGTGATGAGGTCAAGAATGTGACCAGAGGCTGGATCTTTGGTGCAGCAGTTGAGCTACTGCTCATGATGCTGCTGACCCAGGGAAATGAGCGCGGGTCATAGGGGTCCGGCCAGGGGAGGAAGGATTGTGCATACCAGGGGTTGCTGTCTTACCTCTTGGGCGGGGGAGACACTGCATGTAGATGCTTGACTGCCACCTAGCTGGGTCAGGTGGTAGCACAAGCAAGCACACAATGTAGGGAAAGGACTGCCACGGGACATCATGCATGCATGCATGCACATCATTTCACCCTGACACACTGGGAGGAAAATGCCCCAGGCCAATTCAGCACCTCTGCAGACCCACACATAACCAACACGGCAGGCGACCTTCCCCCCCGCCCCCCACCACCACCACCAAATGTGTTCCTGGGTAAGGGGGTGGGTAACCGGTAAGTCTAAGAAGATCAGTAACAGGTCTGGGGTGATGTTGCAGAGCCAGAAGTTGGAGGTACTGAAACTAAGAATGAAACATATAAAATTGACCACAATTGTGGGTAGGAGAGACGACTGACTGGGAGAGACAAAAAGAATCAAGAAGAGATAAGAAATTGGAAAAAAGTACTCTGAAAAGATCATGATGGATGGGTTGAGACAAAGGCTGAAAGGGTGTATTTGGAAGGAGTAAAATTGGAATAGGTAGAGGTAGTTAATGTTACGTGCCTAATGGAGTCCTGCAGGGATCCGTCCTGGATCCAGCACTTTTTAATATATATAGTTACACCATGGAGGAAGGATTATCTAGCTGAACAGCAATATTTCCCGCTGGCTAGTGTAGTGGAGAGATTGCAGAATGCCAGTAGCCTTCAGATTGGTCTAGAGAAATTTCAGACATGAGCAACAGATGTAGGAATGTTGTTCAGTCATTACAAGCATAAAATAATGCATTTTGATGTGGGTTATCAACAATTTGACTACAATGTGGGCTGCTACAAGCTACATAAAGTTGATGAGGAAAAGGAACTTGGTGTAATTAAAATGACCAATTACAAGACCTCAAAACAAACTGTGAAGGCTTATAGAGCCACGGTCATGGTGCTAGGAAACATTGCAGGGGGGCAGGCAGAAATGGAAATGTACTCGTACCACTTTATCAGACATATGTTCGACCACACTTGGGAGTATTGTGTGCAGGATTGGTTGTCGAACTTTAGGGGGGATATGGAAGAAGTGGAATGAGTTCAGAGGAGGGCAGCCAAGATGGCTGTTGCGATGAGAAATTGACTGTAACAGGAAGTACTGGCTGAATAAGGCTATTAGGCTTGTAAACATTAGAACATAGAGGACTTAGGAAAGATATGGCATTGGTTTACAAAATACTAAATGTGGCAAGTAATACTGACTCGTGATTTTTGGAACTTTGTGGGAAATAATCGCACTAGAGCTCATGGATACAAACTAGAGATAAGGGGTTTCAGATTGGAATTACAAAACACTTTTTCTTCAATACAGTAGCGAAGATGTGGAATGGATTACATGAGAAGGTGGTGTCAGCCAAAATGCTTGATACATTCAAGATTAAACTTGATGGATTTCTCACAAGCAAAGGAATAACAATATATGTCCATTGAGTAATGAGGGAACAGATTCCAGTGGTGTGGTGTGCATCGTTAAGGCAAAGGTCAAGAAGCACGGGAAAACCAGGAGCAGTTATAAAATTCACAAGTAGTGTTTTATTATTTTCAGTAACAATAAAAAAAATATAAAATTGTGCAGGATAGCTTTTATACAGACAGTTCAAACAAAACAAAGTCCTTCCTCTGTGGGTCTCTCTAATTCTAAACGTCTCTCTCTCTCTCTATCTCTATCTCCAGTAAAAGATTGCTCTCTTTTTGTAACAAATCTTTGTCTAGCAATTAATTTCTGCATCATGAACTTAAGAGACCTCCTGTTTCACACAAACTGTATCAGAACTTTGTTAGTTTCTTTCCTTGCAGATGCAACAAAATAGAAGATTGCATCCCAGAACTAATCTCCTGTTGACAACTCATAAAAGAGTTGTAGAGGTCACACTGCATCTCAAAATTAACCCCCTGAGTTCCAAATAGATTTTTGCAATCATTTCAGCAATATAACTCTATATATTTTCAAACCAGAGAACCCTGTTTCACATAAAGATCCACATGTATTTATATAACCACAGATAAGCAAGGGGAAGAAAAGATAGAAACAGCAAGAAACAGCAAGTGAAGGCAGGGAGAGAGAAGAAAGGATAGAATCATTAGGTTGTCAAAGTGATCACTTCCTAGGTCTCACAAGAAAATTTGATTGTGCAATCAGACAGACAAGAGCCAGAAAAGGAGAGGTTAGAAAGATCCTTGCTTTAACTCTTTCTGCATAACAAATGGGACATGGTCATATTCAACCGTATCACATACTCGGTCTTTAACAGGGAACCTGTTTCAAAAAGCAGGTTTCCCAAAACTTTCTTTTAATTCTCTTCTAACATTACTTTATAACCTTTACTGTTGTGTGCATGTGCAGCGTCCCTTTTTCCAAAACAACCAGTACAGCAGACAGTTAAGTTTAAACCATCGACATTCTCATTTCCTGATCCATATCTTGACAAAAAATCATCATTGGCATTCTCTTTTCCAGATTTGTGCATCACTTTGCATTTATTTATTTATTTTATTTAAAAGTTTCACCAGGAAAGGCATACTGAGCAGTGTTGCTTGTTTCCAGATGCATCCTGGGGGAGAGGGGGAAGGGGGAACAGCAAAAATACAATCATCAAAAAATACAGGAATGACAATTGATAGCAATCATATACGAGTGTGAAAAATACCAGGAAATTACAACTGAAACAATCATTTACAACCATTGTTAGAGTACAGGAGTATACATAGATAAGTACTAACATATGTAAAAGAGCAGGGTACAATTAATACCATTGATAGCAGTCACATACAATCAAGGATTAGAATTAGCATATTAAACAGCACTGAGTAGATTGTAGGTAAGGGAGGCCCGAGGACCAGGCCCAGAGATGGATGAGAACAGGGTAATAACTATAGTATTATAGAAATTAGTGCAAACTGGGGGAGTGAGCAGCTAGGAGGGTGGAGGGAATTGGAGCAAAATGGTGGAGTGAGCAGGTGGGAGGGTGGAGGGGCAAATAAGAAGGGGGGAGAGGAAAATTGTGCACAATTGCAGGAAGGGGAGAAAAGGTCCATTGAGGAGAGTAAAGGACATGGGGGGTGCATGATGAATGGATGGGGGAAGGGAGTTTTGAAAGGCTGGGCCTGTAGTTCAGTGAATAAGCATCTAGCCACTCCCACTTCCTGACCTATATAAGCAGTTCCTCTCAGCCTCCTTCTGAAGCATTTTTTCTTTGTCAGCTGGAGGCGCTGTTGGTCTGTCCTCTGCAGCTGGCTGGACCCGCCTTGCTGCTTCGGCTTCTGCTTATTTCTGCTGGTCTTCTGTGTTTGTTCTCCTGTATCTTGTTTGTATTTTGCCTCCAGCTGTGTGCTTCTTCTGTTGTTTGTTCCCTGTTTCTCTGTCTTTGTGTGTCTTGGGTTTTGCCTTTTGGGGGCTTTGTTTCTAAGCTCCTAGTATATTGTTAATCCAGAGTTCATGCTCTACATCCCAATAGTCAAAAATAGGGAGGATCATTTTCTGGACAAGCGTATGACAGGCCAGCAATGGAATACACCCTCAGTTTCTGTACAGGGCACCCAGTTTGGGATGTAGCTTCCTGTGGATGGCATCTACGTGTCCAGAAAAGTCAAGGTATTGGTCAAGCCAGACCCCGAGGTACCTAAAGAAGGTACTATCCTCTTGCAATTTCCCATCCAGGGTGTGGATGGGAGTCAAGAAAGTCTCTGCCTTGTTGCAAAGGTCAGGGAGACTGTCTTCTTGGCATTAAAGAGTAGATGATTTGAGTGAAACTAAAGCTGAACCTTATTAAAGTCATGCTGAAATCTGGATGTTACATCAGAGGTGGAGGAACCAGAGGTATACAGGACTTTGTCATCTGCTTACATGTGGTTGGAGGTGAAGGGGCAGGCAGTGGGAAGGGCATTTAGGAAGACTGAGAATAGCAGTGATCCAGTGACCCTGCGGAACTGCAGTGTTGATGTGGAGGGGAAGGGATAGGGAATCATTAATCCAAATGGATTGCATCCTCCTCACAAGGTAGGAACAGAACCAGTTGGTAGCTGCGGTTGAGAGCCCAGTGGCAGAGAGTTTGACAAGAAGAAGGGAGTGGGAGATAATGTCAAAAGCCCTGGCCAGGTCAACAAAGATAGCTGAGGTGATAAGGCCCTGGTCCATGCCAGTGAGGATGGAGTCAGTGAGCCTAAGGAGGGAGGAGGTAGTTGAGTTGAGGTTTTCTGAAACCAGATTGGTAAGGGGTGAAAAAGGAGGAGGACTCTAGGTAGGATTAGAGCTGGGATAACACCATATGTTCCTGGAGCTTGGCAAGGATGGGGAGAAGAGAGATAGGTCACTAGTTTCTGGGGTAGAGGAATCACCACCTTTTGGGAGGGGGATAACAGTGGCATGTTTCCATTCAGCTGGAACAGATATGGGAGAGAATGAGAGAAGGAGAGGTTTAGAAGAGAGGCAAGGGGGGAGAAGATATCAGGAACAGACAGGTAAAGGATTTTGGAGTCAAGTCCAGTGGGGCACTTACCCGTAGAAAGGTTAAGTGCAAGGAAAACTTTGAGGGTGTCTATGTAGGATATAGGGCAAAAGGAGAAAAGGGGGGATGGAGGGCAGACAGTTTGAAAGGACTTGAGGGAGATGGGGTGGGGTGAAGAGGGAGGGAGAGTGGAGAGAAGGGAGGAGGCACAGGAGGTGAAGAATGAATTAAACTCCATGGCCATGGAGAGGGGATGAGACAGGGAGACATCACCCATTTTGAGGACTGGAACAGGGTGCTGGGATGAGGGGAGAAAAAGGCATGAACCACCTTCTAGAATTTTGACAGATTGTTCATATTTGTTTGGAAGGTGGTTGTGAAGTATTCAGCCTTGGCTAGTTTAATTGCCCTAGTACAGGCATTAAGGAGGGAACTTACTTCTGGAGGGCAATGGGGAGCCAGAGGATTTGTGCTGCTTCCAAGCCTGATCCTTGGTACATAGGCATGCCAGCAGTTTGGCAGTGACCCGGGGGTGAGGGGATGGGAGCTACGCATCCAAGTGTGTCTAAGTGGGGCATAGTGGTCCCAGATAGCAATAAACTTGGATCTGAAATATTCCAATGCTAAGTCCATAGAGGCAGCAAGGGGGATAGGAGACCAGTTGGTGTTTGACAGGTCATCGAGTAAGGGTGCCAGATCCAAGGATTTGTACGAGTGGAGCAGTAAGATTCTAGGTGGAGCTTTGGGATGGTGGATTTTGCAAACAGTGTAGATTAAGTGGTGGTTGCTTAGGGCATCTAGAAGGATTTCAGCTGCAACTATGCAGTGCGGGTGAGAGGTGACAGCCCAGTCAATTAGGGTGTGGTTTTGAGATTTAATGTTTAGTCAGGTGGGCTTGCTTATTAACTGGGGCAGGTTGAAGGACGCGACATCATTCCATGTTTTGGTGAAGGAGGGAATTTAAATGGCTATAGTGCCAGGTACCACCACGTAATTCCAGAATTTGTAACCTTCATTTTGTTAAAGGAATTGTGTGAGCTAACTGTTAGATCTTCATAGCCCATTACCCTGGGGCAGCGATTGCCCCTCTGTGTGAAAATAAAACATTTTTACTTACTCGATAACGTTTGGGAAGGGATCATAATTTTGTCTGAACTGGGAGCTAGATGATCTCTTCCCACTTCTGAGTCTGTCTGCTCCACCCCCATGCTCCCCCGTTTTGTGACGTGCTACCAGGGACAGCACGAGGACACACCTAATACAGGTCTATGGGGCTAACTTTTAAAATGATTTTATTACACATTAAACTAACATTTGATAAAAATGAAAGCCACTGCTCAACTAATAGTTTAGTTGAGCAGTGGCTTTTATTTTTTATCAAACGTTAGTTTAAAGTGTAATAAAATCATGCTCTGAAGAAGACCGCCCTTCGGTCGAAACGTAAGCGCTCTGATTGCACTAGCCATTAGTCTCGGCGTCTCAGTTGCACCACAAGTGTTTTTGGTGTTTTATGCTTTAGTGATGCATTTGCATGGATTATTTCTCTGCACTCAAATTTGTATGCAATTTTTGCGATTCGGGTAGCGTTTGGACATATTTTATTAGTCCCTGTGAGAACGCTTTTTATATACCTACATCATGTTTTTAGTTGCAGTTTCACCAAAGAGACCTGGAACTTCAGCTTTCCCTTTTTTTCCTTTTTTTTCTGCTACTCCTGCTTGGGTGAGATCAGCCTTTTTATATGTGTGTGATGTACTGCTTATGCATTATTAAAGAATTTTGGTACATTTAGTGCTGACCCCTGTTTAATTCATTTTTGCTTAAGGTGTACAAAACTAGTAAATGCTGTACTTAGGTACAACTCATCATTCTTACAGAACCAGACTTATTGGGCCCCTTTATCCTGTTACGTTACAAGGGGTTAGGAAGATAATATTCATTTCCAAATCATCATCAATATGCAATATTGGCTTATTGCTACCATGAGCAGGGAGTAACCAACATCGTTAAAATAATACAAACATATCCCTATCATAATGATAGATACCTCTCCCCAGCTACATCGTTAAGATCTACAACAAGTTACCAGCTTCATTTTTTGAACCCCACAGCAACAGCCTACCAACTATCCCACCAAGGTATAGGAAGAAAACTAAAACTTAACATTGAGTAGATTCCTAACTAGAATCCAAGAAAGTAATGCACCGTAAGGTGCTGCTAGTACTATGTTATATATCTGTAGTCTAAAATACACTAGCAAATATCCCCGGAAGCGTTACCCACTATCGTATCTTAAGCTCCATATAATAATTAAAGATGCATCTGAAACATTTAACAAGTCTCCCTGTAGAGTTCCATAATTATTTGCACAAATGCACTCTGAGCTTAATGATTAACACAAAGTTTCTCAATCACTGTCTCCCATGCCATTGTCCATCTTCATCTCCTTTGCCTGAAATTCCATCTCCACACGGTTGAGGTACTTGTCGACTTCTTCCGGGTCCAAAAATTGACAAGTTTTTCCCCCACAGAAAATATACAGGCTAGCTGGCATAATCAGGACATGTTGTATACCCAGCTGTTGTAGGCGGGACCTTGCAACATCGAAGGCCTTCCTCCTCTGGCTCGTCATATAACTTAAGTCTGGAAAAATGCATATTTTACTGCCCTCCCAGTCCATCATTCCACATTGTTTTGCTTGTGAGATTATAAATTCCTTTTTGATCACCAATCCGAGCACCACCAGAAGAGTCCGGGGGCTAACTGTTCCAAAGCCACGTGCTTCCTCGCTCCATGTGGCATGATCCTGTAGGCCCTGATTATAAGATATTTGTGTGGCACCTGAAAAAGTTGCTGGAAGAGGGATTTAACAAAACCAGGCAGGTCTTCACCCTCAGCTTGTTCTGGTATGCCTAGTATGCGTACATTCACAGCTCTGGACATGTTCTCAAAATTTTCAACGTGCCTTCTCAAGGCCCCATTTTCTTTGACTAGGTTCGCTAACATAGTCATAGCTGTTGCAGCAGATTTGGCAGCTATATTATTTTTCCTCTGCCAGTTGTTCAATTTTGGTATCCATTGTTTTGAACTGGGCTGTAAATTCCTCCGTTCTGCCATCTAACTTCTGAATAGCTTTAAGTAGAGCTGCATTAAATGGTTGAGCGAGCTCCTCTACCACATCAGAGACCTTACTTGGCCCAAGTTTGAGATCTTTCTAGTGGGTAGCTTCTCCACCGGGTGCCGATTTGTTTGTGGGCCCCACATCTCCTGAACAATTCACAGAAAATTCAAGAAAGGGGTATTGGATTGATCAGGACAAGGAGCTCTTTCAGGTTCTAGTGTTAGTTTCCTTATTCAGTTAGTTAATTAATAGAAAGTCCATCGATATTATCCGTTAGATGTGGAGCTCATCCACGAAGCTGTTGATAGCTTGATTGCTGGCCATGCCCTCAATTTCAAGAGTATAATTCACATGAAGAGTCACATGCATTTTTAGAGCCACAAATAAGCAAGGGAGAAGAAAAGATGGCAACAGCAACAAACAGCAAGTGAAGGCAGGGAGATAGTGGGAGGGAAAGAATTGTGAGACTGTCAGAGTGATCAGTTCCTAGGTCTCACAAGAAAATTTGATTGCACAACCAGATAGACAAGAGACAGAAAAGGAAAGGATATAACAGATCCATGCTTTTAACTTTTTCTGCATAACAAATGGGACAGGTCTTATTCAAGTGTAGTATGGAGTGGTGTGGTGTGGTGTGGTGTGGTGTGGTGTGGTGTGGTGTGGTGTGCTGGAGGTAAGCACAAGCAGCTGAGCTACCAGATTTGCCAGTTGCACCAAAATGGGTAGTTCCATCACAATAGGTGATCAATTAAATATATAAAGATACAAACAGACTCAGAAAGTGAGAAGTGAAATTGCAGATGAACTTTAATGTTAAGAAATGCAGGTGATGTAGTCAGGAACGAGGAATGCAAGTAAGCTACTATCTAAATCAATGAGATTATATAAATCAAGCCAGAAGAATACCTGGGAGTATTGATCAGCAGCCACTTCAAACTGAAGTAACAGTTTAGGTCAGCAGCTGGCAAGGCAAAAATAATCGGCGCATGTATCAAGAACAACTTCATAAGCAGGTTGAGAAACATAGACAATAATGGCAGAAAAAGACCAATGGTCCATCCAGTCTGCTGAAGTTCCTTATTTAGCCCTGGGACCTACTGTCCATCCAGGGTCTTAGCCCTCCTCCTCTCCCACCCCCCGTTCTCTTCCCAGCTTCTGCCACCCCAAGCACTCCCTATACCCTTCATTCTTCCCCAACCGTGCTTGAATTCACCAAAGTTTTAGCAACCACCACTTCGGCAGTCAGACTATTTCATGGCTCTACCACCCTGTTTATAAAATAATACTTCTGCATGCCCCTTCTGTGCCTCTCTCCTGTCAGTTACCCCTTGTGTCCATGAACTCATATTCAATCTAAATATTCCCCACAGTTCACCTCATTATTAATTCCTTTTAGGAATTTGAAGATCTCTATTTTATCTTCCCTCTCCCTTCTGGTCTCCAGTGAGTAAACATTCAGTGTCTTGAGGTGCTCCTCATAGGGCCTGCTCTGTTATCTCCGAATCATTTTTGTTACCCTGCACTGCATCGTCTCCAGTCTATCTCTATCCTTCCTGAGGTGAGGACACCAGAACTGGTCACAGTTCTTCAGGTGCAGCCTCACTAAGGATCAATATAGGAGAAGTATTACCTCTTCCCTTCTGCTGCAAATACTCCTCCCTATGCACCCCAGCATCCTACAGTACTTGCTTTGCTATATGCCTTGGTGCACTGACTCGATTGTTTGAGGGAGTCACTGATATCTCCAAGGTCCCATTCCTCAGTCATAGTGCTAAGTCTCATTTCACCCATCCAGTACTCTGTCCTGGGGTTCTTATTCCCTAGATGCATTGTCTTGCACATTGTTGACATTGAGTTTAAACTGCCAAACCTCAGATCACCCCTCTAGCTTCTGTTCGTCACTCTGCATTTCTCTGATTCCCTCATCACTATCCACCCTCCCACAGAGCTTCGTGCCATCTGCAAAGAGAAAAAGCCTACCCCGGATGTCCTCACCAATGTCACTAATGAACATATTGAAGAAGAGCAGTCCCGGAACAGATCCCTGGGGTACCCTGCTTTTGACCTCCCTCTCTACTGACTTGACCCCATTGACTACAGCCCTCTGCTGCCTCCTCTTTAGCCAGTTACCTACCCAGTTTACTATGACCTTAGCTGCACCCAGATTCTCCATCTTCTTCAGCAAGCATCTGTGTGGCACCGAGTCAAAAGCATAGCTGCAGATAAAGTAGAGCAAATCCACAGCGTGGCCCCTATCCAATTCCCTCGCTACCCAGTCAAAGAAAACTATCAGGTTAGCCTGACAAGACCTTCCTGCCAGGAATGGCAATGCAAGGCAAAGTTTATTTATTTGGCACCCATTCCTGAAGGCTCTGGGTGCCTTACATAAAAACATATAAAAAGTAAAGCCGATATAATTACACATTTAAAGCATGATAAAACAATAATAAAGCAGAAACTATCACAAAATTTGTAATAAATTAATTTCAGCAATTTTTGTAACATATTAGATAGCTAAGTCTGGGAAGGCCAGTGAGAAGAGATGGGAATCCATGCTCTTTACTATCCTGGAGCCTGTTGCTCTCCAAGTAGTCCATGAGGTCTTCTGTGACCAGTGACTCCATTAGCTTCTCTACAATAGAGGTGAGACTGACAGGTCTGTAGTTTGCTGCATGTTAATTCCCCCCCCCCCTTACAGAGTGGGGCTACATCCACCACTCTCCAATCCTTCAGAACTACCCCATTTTTAGAGAGCTTTTGAACAGACCTACCAGGGGCTCAGCCAGTTCTGCTGTCAGCTCCTTAAGTAAACTCGGATGTAACCCATAGGTGGTACAGTACCTGTATCTTATACTGATGGCATTTTTTGTGTATTCAGTTGTTGTGTTGAATTTATATAGTATATACTGTTATGTACTAGTAATAATACCATTTATGAAAATCAATAAACATTTATTAACAAAAAACCAAAACTCAAGCCTTGTTCCAAATCTCATCTGGCATTTTAAACAGGCAATGAGAGATGTAATCTGCACAAAGCCCAGTGTGAGTGAAGTACTACAGACCCACCTACACTAGTTACACTACTCTGAGTTAATATGGCCACATGGGTCCCTTTAATCAAGCCATTCATGTTGGAAGGGTTCATCCCACATCCCCATGTTAAATCCAGAAAAACACAGAGGGACCACCCCCAGCTCAAAGAAATGGACAAAAAAAAATCACACCGCCACACCAACTAACCCCAAGTAACATAACTAGTGCAGTTTACCTCTTTGCTATGCTAATTATACACTGCTCCATAACTAGCACAAGTGGTTACGTAGATCTCCACTAACGCCCAATTTATTAATTCATTTGAAATATATTACCATGAAAGATATACTGAGCTGATAACAGCTCATGTCCAGATGCCTCCTGGGGGTAAGAGGTAAAGGAGTTAGTTTAAGAGAAGAAAAACTAAACAGTATTAATGGAATTAGACAGAGAATAATGCCTGTGCAGGTGTGTATTATGAGGATTTTTCATACACATGAAGTGTGTGATGATCCATAAACACCGACAGCGAAGCTCAAGGGGTTTATAAGATTATCACACACCAAGGGTGTGTGAAGAATCCTCATAAAACAAACTTTGCACAGGCATTATTTTTTATAATAATTAGTGCAAGGTTTCATAGAAAAAAACTCTGAGCTGTATTTGTGCGAGTGAGTGTGTCCCTCAGTGGCTGCTGTACTTGTACAAACACAGTGAGTTTTTTTTTCACACTTCAGTGAAGTGAGAGTGCAAGGAGGAAAATGTCGTAATAATCCAGTATCAAGTTATTATGGAATTCAGCAGGTTATTACAGTGTTTTATCAAGATTGGACATAGAAACATAGAATTTGAGGGCAGATAAGGACCACTTGGCCCACCCAGTCTGCCCTTTATCCCTAACTACTGTAACATTGCAGACTCTACTTGATTTTGGCCTGGCCCTACCTTCCCTAACCACTAAGGTTCCCTTATGCCTATCCCATACATTCTTGAATGCCATTACAGTTTTGCCCCTACCACCTCCTCTGAGAGGTTGTTCCAGGTATTCATCACTCTTTCTGTGAAGTACTTTCTTACATATCCTCTGAGTATACCTGTTTACCCCCCAGCAGCTTCATAGCATGGCCCCTAGTTCTTGAACATCTTTGCTCTGAAAATGGCTTTCTGTACCCATAAGGTATTTGAAAGTCTTTATCATATCCCCCCCCCTTCCTCCAGAGTGTTCATATTCAGGTCCTTCAGTCTCCTATCCCCCAACCAATGTTTTACCCAGTTTACCACCTTTGGACTCACCCCTAGGCTGCTAAGCTTATTTATGAGACTGCTATGAGGAATGATGTTGAAGGCCTTACTGAAATCTAGGTAGACGACATCCACAGGTCCACCCTGATCCACTTCCCTGGTCACCCAGTCAAAAGAATCCATCAAATTTGTTTGACATGACCTCCCCTTTGTGAGGCCATGCTGCTTCAGGTCTTGTAAGCCACTGGATTCAAGATATTCCACAATCCTTTCTTTCAGTAGTGATTCCATTAATTTCCCCACCACCGAGGTCAGGTTAACTGGCATGTCATTTCCAGCTTCCTCTTAACTAACACTTTTGTGATATCCAGTCATTATAGAGAGTCACCAGTTATTATAAAAATATAAGTCATATGCAGCAGTATAGAATATCAAAGAAGCATAATCATAAATATTGCAAGGTAAATCAGTACAATAAGTACAACAACTATTTATAAAAAAAACTGAATTTTGATAGGCAGAGGGAAATATTATGCATAGAGGTATTGGGGGGCAACATGGAGGACTCTGGACCTTAACATAGGCATTAGTTGAATACCATACTATGGTATTAGCATAGCACTATGCTGTATTGGGATGTATGGGGGGGAAGCTATTTACAAAGTCAAAATACATACATATATGGGAGGGTGAGGGCACAGCCCCCCATGTAACCAAAAACAAGATTTTATGTCCACACATGACGGCTTGTATTAACAGGCAAGCACTCCTCTTCACTGTTGACCAAACATTATAATGTCCTTTTATAGATCCTTGGTCAGGTCCAACCTTGAAAACAATGTGCAGTTCTGGTCCCCATAGCTGGGAAAATAGTATAGTAATTATACATTGATTATAAAGAATATTTCACTTCAGTAGTTACTATGGAGGCATTGGGAAACTTTCCATAGCTAGATGGGGCATTCAAAGGAGCTGAATTGGATGTCTGCAACACAATGAATACCACCACTAGCTCACCTGCTAGGGTAAGTTGAAAGTGAATAAACTGCAAGGACCAAATGGTATGTATCCACTGATACTAAAGGAGCTATAGGATGTAACAGCAGGTACTCTGCTAATAATTCACCAGAAGTCACTGGACACTAATGAGGTATTTGTGGACCGACCAGTGGGCAAATATGATCCCTCTGTTTAATAAAAATAACCCAGTAGAACCAGACTGGCCCACCCGGATACCTGGAAATTTTCAGGAGGGCCTCCCCCCCTTAGGTAACTGGCCACCTTCTGAATTCTGAAAATTTTTGCAACTGTCATCCATTTTCTAATTAAAAGGGGTTACATAGAAACATAGACTTTGATGGCAGATAAGGACCACTTAGCCCACCCAGTCTGCCCATTTCCCTACCTATTGGATAAGCTGCAGATTCTAGTTAACCAACAGCCTACTTCCTCCTACCCCCACTATAATTGCCTTATGTCTGTCCCATGCATGTTTGAATTCCCCACTGTTTTAGACCCCACAACCTCTCAGAGAAGGCGCTTCCATGCGTCTACCACTCTCTCCGTGAAAAAGAATTTCCTCACATTACCCTGAGCCGTCCCCCTCTAACTTTAAATTGTGCCCCTCGTTCTTACATCTCTTTTCTAAAAGATGCTACCCTCGTGGACTTTGTTGATTCCTTGAGATACCTAAAAGTTTCTATCATGTCCCCCTGTCCCTCCTTTCATCAAGGGTATACATATTAAGCTCTCTCAGTCTCTCTTCATATGGTTTCTGATGTAGACCCTGCACCATTTTAGTTGCCCTCCTCTGGACTGCCTCCATCCTGTCTATGTCCTTGTGTAGATGAGGTCTCCAAAACTGCACGCAGTACTCCAGATGGGATCTCACTAACTGTCTGTATAGAGGGATAACAACTTCCCCTTTTCTGCTTGTGATGCCCCTTCCTATGCATTCCAGTATCCCTGGCTCTCCTTACTGACTTCTCACATTGCTTACCCACCTTTAGGTCATCTGATATGACTACACTCAGATCCCTTTCCATTATTGTTGTCGTTAGTACCTCCCCTGCTATTGTGTACTCTTCTCCTGGATTTTTTTTTCTCAGGTGCATTACTTTGCACTTCTTTGCATTGAATCTAAGTTGCCATATGTCTGACCATTCCTTCAACCTTGCCAAGTCCCTTCTCATCCTTTCTACCCCGCCTTGTGTATCAACTCTGTTACAGATCTTTGTGTCAAGCGCAAAGAGGCATACCTTTCCTTCCGGACCCTCTGCAATGTCACCTATAAAGACGTTAAAGAGGACTGGACCCAGTACTGAGCCCTGAGGTACTCCACTAGTAACCTCCCTTTCTTCAGAATCTATTCCATTCACTATTACCTTCTGTGTCCTGTTGTGCAGCCAGTTTGCTACCCAGACTACCACCCTGGGACCCACTCCCAGGCTGGCTAACTTGATTATTAATCTTTTGCGCGGGACAGTGTCAAATGCCTTGCTAAAGTCTAGGTAGGCCATATCCACAGCCCCTCCCTGGTCTATTACTTTGGTCACCCAGTCAAAGAAATTGATTAGATTTGTCTGACATGACCTTCCTGCTGTGAATCCATGCTGCTTTGGGTCCTGTGCCACTCTGGCCTCTAGGTACTCAACAATTCTTTCTTTCAGAAGTGATTCCATCATTTTCCCCACCACTGAGGTTAAACTAACAGGTCTGTAGTTTCCTGCTTCTGCCTTGCTCCCACGTTTGTGAAGGGGAATCACATCTGCCCTCCTCCAGTCCTCAGGTACCACCCCATCTTCCCATTATTTGTTAAAAAGTGTGGTTAGTGGTGTCACTAGGTCCTCCCTTAGCACTTTTAGGATTCTAGGGTGAATCCCGTCAGGCCCCATTGCTTTGTCCACCTTCAGTTTTAGGAGTTCTTTCAGTACTCTTTCTTCTGTAAATGGACTGGTGTCAACCCCACTATCCAGAGTGCTTCTACTGTTTGGTTTGGGTAACTCCTCCTCTTCCTCTTTTGTGAATACTGAGCAAAAGTATTCATTCAGTATCTCTGCCTCTTCACTGTCTCCCTCTGCCCACCTCCCATCTCCTTTATTAATCTTCACTATCCCTCCCTTAACCTTTCTATGCTCCCTAATGTACCTATAAAAGGTTTTATCCCCCTTCTTAACTGAGTTGGCTATCTTTTCCTCAGTTTGAGCCTTTGCTTTTCTGACTGCCTTCCCCACTTCTTTCTGCTTTAATTGATACAATTCCCTGTCATGCTCGGCCTGTGATTCCTTTATACTTTTGAATGCAGCCTTTTCTCCTTAACCTTCCTTGACACCTCTTTTGAGAGCCATAGTGGTTTTTATTCCGCTTTGTTTTCTTTATTTGTTTCACACAAGGATTGTTGCCCCATGATGGCAGTTTTGATTTTCTCCATTGTTCTTCCACCCTCCTTTCTGGCCATTTGCTAATGCATTCCTCAGGTATTCACCCATTATGCCAAAGTCAGCCCTTCTAAAGTCCAGTATCCTTGTCTTTGTATGGCTTGTCTCTATGGTTGTGTTTATTGTGAAGCACACTGTGCAGTGGTCGCTTGTTCCCAGATGTCTACTGACTTCTAAGTTTGTGATCCTCTCTCCATTTGAGAGCACCAGGTCTAATATTGCTCCCTTCTGAGTGGGTTCCACCACTAACTGTCTAAGGCATGCTCCCTGTGGGGCATCGAGAATGACCCTGCTCTTGGATAGCTGCAGTCCATATGCCAGTTAACATCTGGCATATTCAGGTCCCCATCAACAGTATCTCCCTTTTTCAGCCATTTTGAGAATGCCCTCTATCATTTTCTTGTCCATTTCCTCCCCTTGAGACGGGGGTCTGTATACAACCTCCGCGCGGATTATGATGCCATTCCCTGTCTCCAAGGTGACCCAGAGTTCCTCTTGTCCTCCCCCTTTACTTTTTAGTTCCATAGCTTTGATCCCTTCCCTTATGTAGCTAGCTACTCCACCTCCTCTTTTACCCTCCCTGTCCCTTCTGTAGATTGTGTACCCTGGTATGTTGACATCCCAGTCATGGTTCTCCGTGTACCATGTTTCTGTGACTGCCACAATATCCAAGTGTTCCTCTTCCATCCGGGCTACTAGCTCTGAGCTTGTTTCCCAGACTACCGGCATTGGTACTCATTGCCCTCCATTTAATGTTGGCTTTATCCTTTTTTACCCCATCCCTGCTCTTATTGCCCTTGTCCATCTTTACATTTACCCCTGTCCTGCCCTCTGTCAAGCTCTGTACCTCAGTGTTTACCCTACTACCTGCCATGTTTTGTGGGGGGAGGCTTGAACTTTCCTGTTTCCTATCAGCACCTTCCCCCTGTTTGGGCACTGCAAGTAAATTTAAGATGCAAACTTAGAGCTAATGTATCAAATACAAGTGGTATACTGGTAAGAATGTGTCACCCTTGGCCTTCCTTATTGATTTTCCAGGTGGGTCCCCTGTGCTCCAGTCCCACCCTGTAGCCCAGGTAATTACAGGTTTGTCAACAGAACTCATCTGTGAGTAAATTACAAGACACTATAATCAAAGACATCTGAACAGGGCCCAGCTAGTAAAGGAGAGTAAGCATGGATTCACTAAGGGAGGAAGCAGTGAAGGAATTCAACATTTGAATGGCAGTTGCTGTATACATAATGTACAAATTTAAGAAAGAAAGACCTCCACCCCAATAACTATATCCCCCCCCCAACTCAGTGGAAATACCCTGACTTCCATTTGTCTTAAAGAAACTTATCTAGTTTTAGCTTGAAGGTAGAAACCGTGTCGATTGATATCATTTGTACTTCAATTTTCTGTAAAGAATGCTATTATGTGTCTTTCTCTGTAACTAATTCTGGGTCACCCCTGCAAAAGGGACCTCTGGTCTCAGTGGGCTTACCCAGTTACCAAAATCCAAACAAACAAACTTTAGCAAAGCATTCAGCAAGGCTGCTCATAACAGCTGAGAAATTTTGGAATTACAGGTAATCTGAGGGAGGCAGTGTGATCAAGTGGTTAGTGCACCAGCTGTTTAGGAATCAGATCACAGGTTAAAACCCCACCAAAGCGAAACACTCACTGTGTGACCCTAAGCTGCTTTACACCTCAAATCTTACAATATTCACGTTCTACAATTTTAAACGGCTTATATTAAGCCTTACTTCAGATCACTAAAACTGATTTAACAACTCCATATGTTATTTTTCTCTAAAACCATTCCATCTATTTTTGTGCCCCCCCTCCCCGATTCCAATTCTATATAAGCCCCACCCAGCATTTACAAATTCAGTCTAAACAGTTTATAGTCAGACAGCCACGACCCCAGTTGGCATGCTTCTTGCCAAAAAGTCATCTGGGCAGGTCTGGTCACAACTGTCACTCCCAGTTACAAGACTCCTGCATTCCCCCTTCCAAAACACTGTACGGAGCAACAGGCTGATTGTTGGAAGGTTGTCGTCAGCTTCTGTCTATTAAGTTTCTTTTAATGGTTTGCTTACCAACCTCTGCCAATTACAAGAATCAAGAAAGAAATGCAGTTGTGCTGTCCTTTCTTTTATAAACACAAAGAGAAAATAACCTCAAAGTCACGTTTTGTTCTTAAGAAAAATATTAGTAGTTGTTGTTCTTACTCCCTCTAATGTGTTAGTGTTTATTTGATCTTTTTAGCAAGCAGGACTGCTGCCACTGTAAGGTGCAGAATCCATGAATGTTCTATCCTGGAACATCTCAGAGATGTTTATTTCGACGTCTTCATGTCCCTACATTGACCTGTGGGAACACTGCATCTCAAAGAGGGGGCACATCTCCTGTTCACACGCGGCAGCCCCGGTCACATGATCCTTGGCAGGGTGCCCATGGTGCTGGTGAATGGACACTGATGTCATGTGAACCTAAGGCTGGACGCTTTCCTTGCTATGAGCCACAGTACACGTAACACTTTTCCTTCCTGGCTTGTGTACTGCATTGTAAGGTGGAACACAATGTAAATACAATCCTGTACTGCTGCTGCTGCTTGCTGGTTCTTCTATTGTACTGCATTACTCATCACTAATTCAAGAAATAACCAAACTATAGACACAATGCTCCAGTTTCACAATAGGACCATGGAGTTAAAGACAGAGGATAGAAAATACTGCGGTTTTATAATCCTTTACAATGCACTTCAATGAGATTTACAAAGCAGTGAGACAGACACTAGTAATGCAGTGACCTATGCAAATGAAGTAGCATTTAGGGTCCTCAGCAACATCCACACACAGCCCGGGACAATTGCATACTACGCCTTTTCACTCTCTAGTTTAAAACAGAAAAAGCTACCGGAGAATACTTTATTAGCATGTGAACTGGACATGATCCCATCAACTCCTTCAGTTTAGGTGGCCACAGTAGTGAGCAGTGCAATAAAAAGAACTCTCAGCACAACACCTGAACACCAAAGGAACAATGCTGCAAGGTAGCTTCACTTTTGAGCTGAACTATGAGAGACATTCTCTGTGACCCCTCCATCACAGATGGTTTGATGGACAAGTCCCGCCATACTGCTCACAAGAGAGGAGTGTTTCCTGCTGTGTAGAAAAAACTTCATGTGAAGGCTTACAGGTAGTGTGGTATAAAGGTTGGAGCACTGGCTTAGTCCACAACCTTACAGGTTCAAACATCACATGTAGACAAAAATCAGAAGCAGATGAACTCCAATGGACAAGAATATTCTTGCTATACAAGTGTCATTAGAAACAGAGAATAAAGAACAATCAAAGCAAGAAGTATAGGAATTACGATCAGAAATGTGTATTGTTTTCCCAGAGATGTCAGTGTGCTAAAGCTCCCAGCTGCAGAAATGGGTAAAAGCAGGAACCCACTGAAAACAAGGTGCTGCATCTGCTATAAAATTCTATGTCTCTGTGGGTTTAAGGGATGAGGACTGGTGGAGGGGCTCAACAACCCACCAACCCAATAGGTCAGTGGGGGTGAGGTAGTATAGGAAGGGTAGACAAGAATATTTCCCCTATTATGGCATACCCTGATGAGTATTATCCTGCTTCTATAATGGATTCTAATGTCAAAATAAATAAAAATCACGCCATTTGGGTTAGGCATGCAGTTGTAAGAAAATAATGCATGCTCAATTATCATCTTTTGCCCACTGAGGTTACAGCATTTTTATAACTCACTTTATATTAAAAGATGTACAGTACTTTGTATCCTTCTTCCTTTTCATCTTTTGGATGCTGCTTTGTCCTGAGATCACATCTACCTGTTCTACTGGTTGACAGATGGAAGTTAAAAGATACCACAACACTTTTTCCCAGATGTCTTGGCCAAACTCACCCATTAATTATTCCACCAATAGATTAACCTGTCCCATTATCTATTAGTTCATATCTGGGTACAGAGAATGTGAAAACCATTGTGTAGTGTGCTGGTGCCAAATGGCTACCACATCCCACCACCCCAACCCACTCCATCAACCATCCCTCCCCCCGAGGTTACTGCATGGTGACATAAGTGTCTGCTCAGTGGTGAGTTGTGTGATAATTTTGTTTCTTGCATCCTGGAGAGTACTCATTGGAGGATTTCTGTTTTTTTTTCCGGGGGAACAATAGTTTTGAAAGGGAAAGCAATAGGGATACAATGCCCCATAAAACAAAAGTATTGAAAATTAAGCCTTGTGGCACCCGATGGCCCAATGGAAGTGATATGTGCCTTTTTGTCACTGACCCAGGTTCAGGAGCAGACTCGGGCATCGGGTCAGGCAGCTGAGGGATGGCATGGCACCACCATGTGGCTCCACTTCCTGCTGAGGAAGATGCTGCCGTTCTGTCACCACAGCAACCTCTGGAGTGGGCTGGGGAGCTTGCATCTTGCAATGGGTATAGCTGCATGCATGCATGCATAGGTACGCACAAAGGGCCCCTGCCCATTATCTGGAGAGGAGGAACAGAGTAAAGTGGAAAATCCATGCCTCCCAGCCAACATTAATGATGGCCACTGGCACTCTTGAACCCACCACCATGGATCCACACCAGCCTCGACAGTGGGAGGACCGGCAGATAGGGCTGGGAGGTCACTGGGTTCGGGGCCTGAAGTAAGAAGCAGGTGGCAGCAGCATGGGGCAAAACGCTGAATATAAAATATTAATCTAATCTCCAAATGAGTATACAAGCTTGAATATCAAAGCATTCAAATTTTTAAACTGCACATTTATTCCCAATGTATGTCTAGAGGCAAATAATGTCGTTTCTACATGTGCAAGGTTCCATACAGGGCCGTATTTCCTCCCATCCTGCAGATTTTCAAATGCTTTTTCCCTGAACAGAATCTGCTAGCCAAGGATTTAAAACTTCTAAAATCTAGACAGATTTGCCCTCCATTCCATCGTGGGAGGCATTGTAAGTCTGCTTCACTCAGGGATCTGACAAATGTCTGCCTTTGGTATGCATGTAAGTTCTGAAATCTGCCAATCTTCATCCTGCACCTGGAAATCAAATTCTAATCACTGGCTCCTGTGTACAATATCCCTTAAAAACAGGGGATGATGGTATGACTTCTGCTTTTGGCTGCCAAAACTTTTCCAGGACAACACCAGAAGCACAGTAAGCTTTAGCTGCGGAGAACTGAATTCCAAGCATGCCAACTATCACAAAGAGTAATTTCTAATTAGAATTACCTTACTTAGATATACAAATGTTTCATGTAAAGAATGTTTTTGTACTAAGAAAAATAAACTCACAATACACCTCTTCTATAACATGGACTAGCTGCAAGTGTGATCTCAGTGCCCCCTCCCCCATCTGCAATGGCAGGTCCCGTACAGCCTCCTTGGCCAGGGTTACTTACTTCCTGTTTGACTTCTCGTCATGGCCGTTCTCATGATGTCCCCTGTTTAGAGGTGAACTTCCTGTTGCTGTGCTGGATTTAGTATCATTCTGAACTCCAGCCACTGTGCAGTGGGAACAAACATGGATCCAACAGAATGCTGATAGCAAATCCTAGAGTTGATTCCTAAACAATCCAGGAAATCTGCCATTGTGTTTTTACAGATTTGCATGTGTTAACTCTTACAGCTCCAAGCAGAGCATTTTCTCTTTCTATACACTGCCTTCATGATGAAGTTCAGCCTGTGTACCAAAAGCATGCAGCTCCACAGTCCAAGCAGAGAAATACCTTGGGGGGGGGGGACAGTCAAGCTGCTGCTTGGTTGGAACCCAACTTCTTATCCTTTTGTACTTATTTATGTTTGCTTGTGCACACGTGCAAGAAACATATTGCAGCAGCTTGCTGAAGTGGTGAGTTGTGGAGGTGCGGCAGTGTTGTGGCCAATGCCAGCAGTCCATTTTGGGGCTGGTCTCTGTGGTGCCAATAGAAGAGCTGCAATCAGGGAGCACCTCATCTTTTACCAATCAGCTGTTTTTGCTGCTGGGTCGGTCCCTGATTCCAGTGGCAAATCACAGCTTGCCTTGTCTGGTATCTCATTTCAATAAACATGGCAGTGGTTGTCGCCGACCGCCTCTCACAGTTCCCATGAAAGCCAACAGGGGTGCCCAATCTCCTTGTCGGTATGCCCCCTTCCCAGGTCATTTGCTGATAAGGTAGCCCAATCCCTGCCGGCATAATGTTCCCCCGATTTGTTTTAAATAAACACGGTGGTGGCTATCGCTGTCTGCCTGTCACAGTCCCCATGAAAGCCGATGGGGGTGCTCAATCCCCCTGTCGGCATGCCCCCTCCCATGTTCATTTGCCAATGGGGAGCCAATCCTCATTGGCATAATGTCCTCCCCATTTGTTGTGTGCTGAGGGGGTGCCCAATCCCTCTGCTCATCACCTCCCTAAACACTCTCTATGTGACAGGTGCCCAATCCCTGCCGGCTACCAACAAACACCGAGGTGGCATGCTGGGGTGCCTGTAATAGAAAAACCATCACACAAGGTTTTTTTATTAAACCCTGTAAAACAGAAAACCGTCCCTCATTGTCTCTGGTGCCCCTCCCCAACCCGCACCACCCTCACCCCATACTTACTTCTGGAGCCCAGCACTACAATTTTCATTGGAGCAGGAACACATCTGCACTCTTCAAAGCCGACCACAAACTGAAGACATACTGGTATGCTGTATAATGGCATAAATGGGGGGGTTCAACTTAGGTGGATATCATGGCCATTTTTGTGAATTTTGGCACCAAATTTTCAACATAGGGTTCTTGGGACCCTGTCTTATGAATTCAAAAACTGTCATCTGGTTATTCAGTCTCAAAAGATAATTTTGCAGTCACTGCATGGAATCACCTTTCAGGACCGATTAACAAAATGACAGTGTCACTGTTCATGAGGTGGGCTCACAAGAAGCTTATGTTGCAAATTTGGTGACAAAATTCCCAAAAATGACTGTTACGAGCGTGTGTTGCGCAGTTTCCACACACACTCATAACTTCACAAATTTGTAATATTTTCACTCCTGATGTTCAACATTGCCATTTTTTCACACCTTCTTATGAACAGTACAGCTGTCATTCTTCACATCCTGGCCAAAATATGTTTTCGCACTTCTGGCGCACAATAGCACGGTTGCTGTGGCAAATCAGTGTTCAGAACAGATTAAGAAAATCACAGTGATACTGTTCATGAGCAGAGGTTCTAAAATGCCTATGTTGAAAATTTGGTGACAAAAGTCCATAAAATGACTATGTTATGAGCGTGCATTGTGCAGTTTCCACGCACACTCGTAACTTCGAGAATTTGTAATGTTTTCATTCAAGATTTTCAGCATTGTCAATTTTGCACACCTCCTTATGAACAATACAGCTGTCATTGTTCACATCCTGTCTGAAATGTGTTTTCGCACATCTGGCACACAATGATGCGGTCGCTGTGGGACATCAATGTTCAGGACACATTAAGAAAATCATAGTGACACTGTTTATGAGTAGAGGTCACAAAATGCCTGTACTGAAAATTTTGTGAAATAATTCCACTAAATGACTGTGTTACACGCGTGTGTTGCTCAGTTTCCACGTACGCTTGGATGTGCAAGCATTTTTAATATTTTCACTCCAGATTTTCAACATTGCCATCTTTTCACACCTCTCTATGAATGGTACAGTTGTCATTTTTCACATCCTGCCTGAACTGTGTTTTCACACATCTGACGCAAAATGGTGCGGCCACTGTGGAAAATCGATGTTCAGGACAGAGTAACAAAATCACAGTGCCACTGTTCATGAGCAGAGGTCCCAAATGCTTTCATGAGATGGAGGTCACAAAAAGGCCATGTTGAAAATTTGTAGTGCAAATACCAACAAACACCTGGGCATTAGGGTTTCTAAACATAACTTCCCACCCTGTACAGACTGACAGCCATCACAGGTGTGCCTTTGGATGGCCAGCTGTAATGCACATGCCAGTCCACCCTCACCCCCACCCTGAACCAGTGACAGGCATCGAGGTGTGCCTTGGACTCTTCAGCCCCAGAGTTCACCCCATTCTCCTATACTGCACCCATTTCAGTGTATGTCCTTATGAAATGGGGTGACTGTAAAGCTGAACACCCCAAGGCACACCTCAACACTTAAACAAAAAAGTGGTTGTGGGCTCATAAATGTCAACATAACGTTAAAGACACTCCAAACAGAATTGGGTTAGTTGGTGCTCCTTCCAGGGAAAGATATCAAAACAATTCTAATGTATCACAAAGCTTTTACATCTGAATGAAGTGCACTCAAAATCAGCATGACAGCTATTGCTTGTTTTGCTGAATAGTTATATTTATTCTTGTCATAAACACACAATTCCAGAAAATGCCTCGAAACACCTCTTATTCAAAGCCCATAATAGTGTTCTTTAGCTTAAAGCGCCCTTTTAAGTCAATACATTGCTTTAGAATTTGTCAATAGACAGGCTTGCAAGACAGTTATAGATATCTCCTTCTTACTTTATCGAACTTCCTGGAGCTTCACAACTCATCGTTACTTCATGGCTTAATTGCCCTAATCCCATTTGTACTCCAAGCCAGGTCGCTTACCAAACAAGCCAAAAGCAGGACGCTAGCAGCACATTGTTATTTTCTTAGTGCCATTGCGTCTTCTTGCTACTTGCGTCTCAATGGACTGAGTACGTGGACCAACCATGATAGAGAATGCTGACGTTTCTGACATGTGACATCTTCTTCAGAGCTAGTACCTTCATTCATGTGTCCATTACTTTATACTACTAGTTACCGTGGTGACAATACACATCTATAATACCATCATTTTATTCATTTCCATACCATATAAACTTTTAATAAAATAACTTATCCCAATGTGCAATCAGTGTTTAAATAGTTGACATTTATGAGCCCACAACCACTTTTTTGTTTGTTGTATATTATATTGTCCTATACAGTGTAGGACAGTGTGGAGCTCTAGAATGGGTTTTATAGTCTTTCAAACACACAAATTGTTGAGGTATTATCAAACAGAAAATGGAAACTTTAGTCTACACAGAAGCTGAAGGCAATGGACTGGCCCATGATAACACAGCCTATGATATATTTTTTGGAAGTTTAGTAACTGAAATAAATGAAGAGGTTAATGTTAATTCAATTGAAGTATTAAGAAAAAGGCAGATAAGAATGCACATGCACGCAATTTCGTTAAGCAAATACTGGAGGGAAAAACAAATTCCAAGAGGCCTAAGAATACAAAAACCTTCTACATTGGGTCTGGATGATCCAGAATTTATGAAAGACTGGGAAAGAGTATTAAATAAGGGTTCAAGTGACTTGATGTTGACTGTAATTAAAAAAGCAAGGAAGGAGTCTGATAGATTAACAGAAATAGTAAAAATGAAAGCAGAAGAAATCTTTAAGGATATTCCGCAAACAAAAAAAGATTTCAATATTAAAAAACTTGAAGAAAAGATGAAAAAAAATTGAAGAAGAATTAAAAGCATATAAAATTAAAAAACATGAAAGAGATGCAAGAGATTATAGAAATGGAACTATCTATAATTGGCAAGGCAAAAGATTGAGAGATAATATCATGTTAAAAGAGAAACAAAACATACAGGTGGAAAACTTTGAAACAACAGATGAGAGCGAGAATGAAAATTATGAAAGGAATGCAAGAACAGGATTGAGACAGGATTTTCAAGAGGACCCTTTAGAAGGGAACAGCAGAAATATGTTACAAGAAAGAAGACCATGAGGGGAGGATGGAGGAAGAGACATCAGAGGGAGAGTAAGAGGAGGACAGAAGAATTATGGCAGGTTTTGTGGGAGAAACCAGAGCCCATGGAGGTCATAGAGACTGATGAAATGAAAGTGATTAACTTATCAGATATTCCACTAACAGACAATCAAGAGAAAGTACTAAAAAAGGGCTTAACATTTGTACCAAGCTCCAAAATGAATGTGTTTGGGTTAAAAACTGATGATTACAAATTGTTTAGACAATTGCATTTAAAAGTATATTTTGAAAAAAAAAACACCACAACCAGTAATAAGACCTAGATATATAACAGAACAAGAAATTCAAATAATAGAAGGTGAAAGGAAAATTGAGGAAATAAAATTCAAAAGGCAAGAAACACCATTTAAGAGAAAATCAACATTTATTCCACCAGGCAATTTCAGTCAGGTGGTAAATACATTTAGCAAAAAAGTAAATAAAGAAATGGAGGAAGTGTATCAAATGAAACACAATGTAAATTCGAATTTATCATACAAAGAAAGGACTGCATTATAAGAATTGGGTGAGAATAAGGATATCCTGATAAAACAAGCAGATAAAGGTGGAGCAGTGGTAGTATGGCCAAATGCCATGTACCTAACAGAAATGCATCATCAGTTGGGAAATGAGCACTATTATGTAAAATTAAGAACAGATCCAACAGAACAAATAAAACAGACAGCAGATGAGTTAATATTAGAAGCATTTGAAAATAAATGGATTACAGAGGTAGAAAAAGAATATTTAACCGTACAACATCCAGTCAGACCTACAATTTATTTATTACCCAAAGTCCATAAAAATAACCAAGTGCCTCCTGGTTGACTAATAGTGAGCAGCATAGGTTCAACAATGGAACCATTTTCAAGATATGTGGATTTCTTTCTGAGACCTTATGTTCCAACATCCAGATCGTATATAGAAGATAGTCGAATGTTGCTCAATAAATTAAGCAATGTGGATGGAAAAGAAGTCACATTATTAATAACATTGGATGTGGAGAACTTATATAATAACATTCCACATACAGAAGGATTAGAAATAATTAAAAGTACTTTAACAAGAGAAGAATCTGTGTATCCATAATCAGATTTAATATCTAAAATGGCAAAGTTTACGTTAGAATCAAATTACTTTTTATTTGATGGAACATTCTACAAACAAATACATGGGACAGCTATGGGTACTACTTTTGCCCCTTCAGTAGCCAATTTATATGTAAATAGTTGGGAGGAAACGTATATCTGGAATACAGAGAATAGTAAATGGTTTGATAAAATCATTTTATGGGTTTGTTTTATCGACGATATATTACTGTTATGGAAGGGGACTGAGAATGAAATAGCAGAGTTTTTCCTATGCCTGAATAACAGTAATAAAAATCTACATTTCGTGAAGGAACAGAATTCAGAGAAAGTTCATTATTTGGATCTATTAATATATAAGAAAAATCAGAAATTGGAAACAACACTGTTTAAAAAACTAACGGACAGGAATATGCTACTACATTGGCAAAGTAATCATCTATATTATTTGAAAAATAATATACACTATGGGCAGTTATTGAGAGTAAAAAGAAACTGCTCAGAAGAAACAGAAGCCAAGAAAGAAATGGCAAAAATGTGTGGGAGATTTTTAAGGAGGGGATATGACGCTGGAATTTTGATGAATGCAGTAGAAAGAACAAGATTGAAACCAAGAGAATTACTGCTGGAGAATAATAAAGGCAGAACAGATGATAAGTACAAGATAACATATAGTACACAATATAACATGGAATCTTACAAAGCAGAACAGGTTATAAGATCGAATTGGGAGTTATTAAAAGCTGAACTATGTTTAGAAGAGCTAACAAATGATGGTTTAAAGATAACGAGGAGAAAAGTGAAAAGTCTACAGGATAGACTAAGGAAAAGGTTTTGTGAAGGGCAAAAAGAAGTAAAAACAATGTGGTTACCAACAACGCCAAAAGGAAATTTGAAGTGTAGTTGCAATAATACTTTTAACACCAAAGAGTTCAAACATCCAAGATCCAGAAAGAAATACACAATTAAGGATTTCATTAATTGTAAAACACAATGTGTCATTTATATGCTGATATGTTCCTGTGGTCTCACATATATTAGCCAAACGAAAAGAGAACTAAAGTTGAGAAACAGAGAACACAAAACAGCTATTAGAGTGAAAAACATTGCATATGCTATTGCATGACATTATGAGGAAATGGGCCATGGTTCTCCTGCATCTTTAAAATTTATTGGACTTGACCACGTGATATTGCTGGTATGAGGTGGTGATTTGAAGTTGAGACTGAGACATAGAGAGAGTTTCTGGATACATGAACTAGATACAATGGTTCCGAATGGTCTAAATGAAGATCATGGACTCCACACATTCATAGGATTATAAACAGGGCCCCTACTTTTCTGCGGCACAGTGGGACTAAGTTCTGAGTCAAGACTAACATTTGCCGCAGAACTTCTGCGGCGGTGGTTTGTAATTTCTGTGGAAGTTCTGCGGCACTAACAAACTACCATATTACAGTGTAAGCTTGTCATCCTGACTTCACTTTCATGGCAGTTTTTATAGCAATCAGGATGGTGGAAAGCACAGTAACACTAGTTCAAAAAATAACAGAATTATAAAAATAATTTTATGCCTAAAAAGCAAAACAAATGCTCTCCTTAGGTCCTAGCCTGTTAAATAAATGACATATGCAGAGGGGATCTTATGTGATAAATAAGGTATTTCTATATGCATGCTATCTATCCCACTAATGAGGTCTCCACTGTCTATCACTTACATATTTGTATGTGCTTTCTACACCACTCATGAGGTTCCCACTGTGTATCACTTATATATTTATATGCAATCTGTAACATACATACAAATGTGTGTGTGGTGAGAGAGACAGAGATACTGTATATGTGTGTGTGTATATATATACATATATTTTTTTTAAATTTCCATGAACTTGCATCCTCATTCATACAGGTCCCATTAGAAATGGAATAGAGGAGTTATTGCAAAACTCATTTTTGATGTCAACCTGCTTTCCCTGACACACTCGTAACACCATCAGGCCATGACATGCATGTGAACCAATTGTGAGATAGAGCTCCAGACCAGCACAATGTGTCCACCATGTGACAGAACACTGCACCATACCTTCCCAGGCTCTGAGCAATGATGTGTTCCACCAATTCTTGTGCTGCCCAGCCAGCTCCCAAGAGCTAATCTCTGAACCTGAGTTGTCGGCATGGAAACACAGCATGCTACCCTCTGGCCCAACAGCTGTCCCTGCACACAACATTTCTCCATAACTTTTAGGTGATTCTATCAACCAATGACAATATGTAATCAATAACCCTGGCAAAAATGCGTACAGTGCAATTATTTATTTAACAGGTCTATTCTTTCAGCAGGTCTACACATTATTATATTACACTTTTCTGGGCATAATTACTTTATTTTTCTTAAAAATGACACTTAAATTCATTTTACCAGTTATTCATCTCAGATGGCATCTCTATAACTTAAAGGCACAAATAGGGCTGTACAAAGTGAGGTATGGACTTAACAGGTCTGTGCTATTGACAAGGTTTTGTTTAAGTGGCCTTAGTGCAATAATGTAAGACTGGAAATTGTATTAGGCTGTAGTGCAGGTTGAGCAAATGTCACCAGGCCTGATGTGCTGTGCAACCATCTCTGGCAGTGGGAGCTGTAGTAGATAAGTGACTGTTCATTTCTGTTGCAGATTGCAGCCATTTCATTAGCTAATGTATGATGTTATAGCAATGATAACATCACATTCTGAGCATATAGGGGGGTTTAGGATATAAAAAAAGGGGAAGGGAACCAGATTCTATGAAAAACAGAAATATTAATAAAAAATCAACAAGAAGAGTGAATTCTGCGGCACCGTAGAAGTTCTGCAGTAGAATGCAAGTTCTGTGCAAAATTCTGCGGCCGTAGAATTCTAGGGGCCTTGATTATAAATGCCTGCCATGTTGTAGGAATAAATGAGGATGTAGTTCCACGCAAGTTATAATGAGAAATTCTGTTGATAAAATTGGATGTAAAGAGGTCACAATGGAAAAAATCTAAGACTTGTGTATAGCATATGAATTCATCGTGAAGTGACATTCATATGACAGCAGTTTAAATTTATAGAAATCAGAAATAATCCTTTATAAAAAGCATAAAAGAATTAAATAGTTAGTTCGGTGGAAAACTGTGAGCAAGAAAAACAAAATGTTGGAAACTGTGTTATGAATTTGTAGAAGTGAAGACAGAGACAAGTTAAGTGTAAGCTCTGGCTCGAGCGAGTGTAAAATTAGAATTGTAAAACATAAACATTGAAAGTAAGAATGATGTTCTAAAGATTGGAATCAATATATATGTAAGAATATAAGGAGTCAAGTGATGCAATTTTACAAGTGAATGGACGGAGTTCATTGCTCATGGTTCAGAGAACCTCTCTGGGGTGAGGGAGGAGGTTGCTCATCTCCAGGCTGAGTTGGCCAGGATTTGTGGGACCTCCTCTCCCACCCAGGGACCACCAAGGTCACTGCCATTGCCTCAGAGGTTGCCAAGAAAGAGGAGCGGTTGGACCACAGTGGACTCATGGAGGGTGAGGGTGGTGGAACAGAGGCGCATCCCACCAGTTGTACCTGTCCACAATTTCTATGCTGTTCTGGAAAAGTGTGGTTCCTCTATGGAGGCACCCACAGTGGAGACCAAGGAGGATGCTGGAAACCTCCACAAAGGAGACCCACAGGAGGCTGGCATGGGACCCCACAGGGGAAGAAAACAACTCCTGGTGGGGGACTCCATTGTTAGGAAGGTAGAACTGGGGGAGGAAGGGGAGAGGGAGGTAAGGTCCCTGCCTGGCGCCATGGCTTGGAGAGACAGGGAGCGAATCCTCAGGATTACAGGAGCAGCTGCACAGGGGAAGGAGCTGAATGTCACTGTCCACCTAGGGACAAATGACCTGGCCAAGAAAGGGATCAGAGCAGTGCAAGAAGTGTTTGTGGAGATGAGGAGGGGCCTTAGACAAATAGCACACACGGTAACCTTCTCGGAGGTGCTGCCTCTCCGTGGCATGGATGAGATTAGGGTGCTCCACACCATGGGATTCAATCAGTGGTTGAAAAACTGGTGCAGAGCTCAGGGATTTGGCTTCATTGGGGACTGGGGGTCCACCTGGATGGATGCAGGCCTATACTGGCATGATGGTCTGCATCTGTCCAGGAGGGGAACCAGGATCCTAGGTGATAGGTTTAAATACTTAATTGGCAAACATTTAAACTAGCCAAGGGGGAGGCACTGAAAAAGAGTATGGAAATCCTAGCTCCCCCCCAAAAAAATCAGGGTACTAAGTGAGGTAGTAACCAACATAGAGATGTCAATAGGGAGAAGCGCAGGGGTGGATTGAGAAAGTGACAAACACAATAAGGACAGGGATGGAGCAAAAAGGGGTAAGGCCATCAAGAAATGGAGGGTAATGAGTACCAACGCCCATAGTCTGGGCAACAAGCTCCCTGAACTGGTGGCTTTGATGGAAGAGGGATGCCTGGATATCGTAGCAGTCACAGAAACATGGTACACAGAGAACCATGTCTGGGATGTTAACATACCAGGGTACACAACCTACAGGAGAGACAGGGAGGGTGGGGGGAGTAGCTCTCTATGTAAAGGAAGGGATAAAAGCAACTGAACAAAAGAGTAAACAGGGAGGAGAGGAGGCACTGTGGGTCACCTTAGAGACTGGAAATGGCACCACAATATGCACAGGGGTTGTATACAGACCCCCATGTCAGGGGAAGGGAAAGGACAAGGATAAGATAGAAGACATACTTAGGATGGCAGAGAAAGGGGAGATACTGTTGATGGGGGACCTTAATATGCCAGATGTTAACTAGAGCACCTTTGCTGCAGCCACATACAAAAGCAGGGCCATTCTTGATGCCCTTCAGGTGGCATGCCTCAGACAGCTAGTTTTGGAACCTACTCATGAGGAAGCAATCTTATCAAATCAAATCAGCTTTATTTATATAGCGCCTTTCAGAACCAAGGCGCTGCACATAAAACATGAATGTAAATAGGTTAAAACAGCATTATAGTACAACAACTATATTTAAATGAAGGCTAAATTAAATAATTATGTTTTTAAACCAACTTTAAAACTATCGACGGTTGGGCATTCTCTCAACCAACAAGGTAGAGAATTCCACAGGGTTGGTGCTGAAAAAGCAAAAGCACGTGATCCTGATGTTTTCAATCAAACCCTGGGAATCTCTAGCAATCCCTCGTTGTCAGAACGGACAGGGTGGATGGGGCAGTAGGGAATCAGGAGATCTTTCAGGTAGCTGGGTCCCTGGTCGTGTAGGGCTTTAAAGGTTAGTAAACCAACCTTAAAGGTGATCCGCCACCTAACAGGCAGCCAGTGCAGTTCACGAAGCACAGGTGTAATATGACTGGTCCTAGATGTCCCAGTCAACAGCTTAGCTGCCACATTCCACACTAGCTGCAGGTGGCAGATATCAACCCCAGGTAGCCCTAGGTAAAGGGAATTGCAGTAGTCAAGACAGGTAGTGACAAAGGCATGGAACAGTGTTGGAAGGTCATCCGACGGAACCAAGTGTTTCACCCGGGCGATATTCCTCAGATGGAAAAAAGAGGTTTTGACGACAGCTGATACCTGAGATTTTAAGGTCAGCCCCTCATCAAAAATAACACCCAGATTTCGCACCTGATCGGAGGTAGGGAGTGGCATACCACCAAGTAACAAACCTGAGGGTTGCCCAACTCCCAAAACCACCCCGGGTGACCTGGGTCCACTACCAGTACCTCAGTCTTATCCAGATTCAGTCTTAACCAGCTGGAACTCATCCAAGGTCTGATTTCAGCAAGGCAGTTGTTTAGCACGGAGAGTGCATCACCCTGGCCGGGGAGAAAGGGCAGATACAACTGGGTATCATCTGCATAGCAGTGAAAACCCAGATTGTATCACCTGATGATTTCTCCCAATGATAGCATATACACTGCAAACAACATGGGAGCCAGAATGGAACCCTGTGGTACCCCCACAAGGCAGGGAGTGAGCACCAGAGGAATATATTCCACTCTCTGAGACCTGCCTGTAAGGTAAGAATGAAACCACTTGAGGACTGTACCAGACAGCCCACAATAAACCCGCAGGTGGTCCAATAGCACACCATGGTCTACAGTGTCAAATGCAGCAGAGAGATTGAGAAGGACCAGAATGATACATGCCTTTCGATCTCTAACCATTAGGAGATCACTCAATACCCAGACAAGGGCAGTCTCTGTGCTATGCTTCTTCCTAAAACCAGACTGGAGAGTATCATAGACATTGTGAGTCGTAAGATGATCATCCAGTTGCAGCGCAACTGCCCTTTTAAATAACCTTACCAACAAATGGCAGGTTAGAGATAGGCAGGTAGTTAGCTAGACAATCTGGATCCAAGGAGGATTTTTTAAGGAGTGGTCGAATGACCACCTCCTTGAGGGTGTTAGGAAAGACCCCCCTCTCCAAGGACTTCCAGACAATGTCAGCAAGGATTGGGCAGATAGCTTCTACACATCCTACTAAAAGGGGTGTAGGGCCCGTATCCAAATTACAACTAGTTGGATGCAATGTCTGGATGATCTTTACAATGTCACTGACCTCCAGTCAGCAAAAGTCTGACCAGATAGACTGAGCACATGCCACTTCCTGCTGATCACCGCAGTCCCCCAAAGGAAAGATTAGACCGATACTAGATCTGATGTTGGCAACCTTATCTGCAAAGAACCGAGCGAACTCCTCACATCTTAGCTGAGAAAAAGCTTCTTTAGGCTGGAGACAGACTGGATTGCACAGTCTGTCCACAGTCTGAAAAAGCTGAGCCGGTCGGTTCTGTGTGGCAGAAATCTCCCTGGGCAGGAATTCTGCCTTCTTATGGGTGATTTCTGATTGATAGCAATCATAATGTGCCATCAACCTAAGCCTGTCAGTATCATTTCCGGACTTCCGCCAAACTCTCTCCAGCCTTCAGCCAACTTGCCTCAACTCCCTCAAGAAGCCATCAAACCAGGGGCTCCTTGGACGGAGAGTGAGAGACTGAACACGAACAGGAGTAATTTTGTCCAGAGCATCTCCCACAGCCTTATTATAGGCTTGTACGAGATCATCTGGACTCATGCATTCACCCGACAAACCCAATAGATCCAGTACCGCCATTAGGTCACTGGGGTTAACACCCCTTAAAGGGCGGTGCGGAACCATCTCTGTAGGGGCAGACCCACTGGGCCTGAAACTGAACCTTATGGTGTGATGGTCAGACCAACTGACTGGTTCCACCCCCAAATCAGTGATCTCCATACCCAAAAGAAATATCAGATCCAATGAATGACCCCCTACATGGGTCAAGGAGGTAACCACCTGTGTTAGGCCCAGCATTACCATTAGCTGGAGAAGATTTTGACCAAAATGCGAGAGTTCATCATCGACCCAAGCATTGAAGTCATGCAGAACAATCAGTCTGGGGAACCTCAAAACTAAGTCGACAATGAAGTCTGCTATCTCCTGCAAGACCTCACCACCATCACCACCTGGTGGAGAGTAAATGAGGAGAATCCCATAGCCAACACCTTCTCCCAGGATATATTCAAAGGATCTGGTAATTCCTAATGACACATCCACAAGGCCCAGCTCAGATTTAAACATAATGGCCACACCCCCTCCCCTACGATCCAACCTTGGACAGTGTGTCACCGAGAACCCGGCTGGAACTGCCAAGGCCAGTATAGGGCCTGGATTTTCATCCAGCTAGGTCTCAGTGATGCAAGCCAGATCAGATGACCCAACAAGATCAGCTATAATAGCTGTCTTGTTTTTTATAGCTCTGGCATTGCACAACACCGCCAAGGTAGGATGAGTTGTCGAGGAAGACCTCAGCACCTGTTCATCAACATCAGAACCCTTGGGTATGGGAACAAGACAGGGGTAACCCCAATGCTGACCCCATTTCACCCCAGGGCATCTCCTGGACTCCAAAACCCCAATCCGCCCACCCCTTTCCAATCCCCCAACAGGCCCAGCTCTCCACCTTCGCCTATTTTTTCTAAGAATGCCCAACTTATGACACCTAAAATAGATGTCAGATGGCAATGGAGGGCATTCAAAGGGATGTAATTCACCGAGCCTGGTGGGGGAATAACGCCCAACCATCGTTAAGCCTCCCCAACACATTTTAATACTACAAAAAGGAAAAAAAAAGAACACAAAATAATAAAAATAAACCTATAAATACCAAATGAATCACTCCTTCATTCTCTCTCACAAAGGCAGGAGTCAAAACAAATAAAAAGGAAAACAAATTAACATCCAGCCCAAAATAACCCAAAAAACGATAAAACTAATTCAATAATAACTAACAATTTAAAATTAACAGTCTAAACTAAAACCATCTAACAAATAGTAATAAAATTGAAGCTTCAAAAGTCCAAAAAAACAGTCCCCAGAGTCTCTTCCTTTTTAAGTCTTAAATAAGAACAGAATCAACTCTCACTTGATTCAATTTTTTAGCCTTAGAGTCTCTCACACTCCAAAGTCATGGACCCAGTCATAAATACTTTCCCCAACTATAATCCAATAATGCAGGTTGGGAAATCCAGGGTACTCTCACTACCCAGTCCGAGCTGCAAAATAGTCAGAATAGAGAAGGCTTGCCGCAATTCACACACTGCTATCTTCACAACAGGCCAGGATCAATCCCGAGTGAGCAAAACCATGGTCTCTCCATCAACCCCAACCTACCTCGAGGCAGACAAATAGTCAAAAAGGAGACACCTCCACCTGAACCACTGGAGCTGCCCGACCTAAGACAGGCAGCACTTGGTAGTTCCAGGGATGCCCACCCTCCAGTCAACACCCCCCGGGCCCCGCAGAGGAGCCTCCCAGACCAAAAATCCACCTCAGGGCAAGCCGGTCTGGCTAACCAGTCACCAAAAACAGCAGGAAATCCCTCTCAGCAAACTTGAATAGGCTTCCAGCAGTATAACTGCTCTTCTCTCAGCCCGTGTTGTTCTTCAGCAGTCCAGCTAAAGTCAGACCACAAGACTCCAGCAGTCAGCAATCAACAATCCTCTCCAGGCAATCGTTAATCCATTCAGTGCCACTAGGATAACCGTTCTGTTTTCAGTTACTCAGAATTGTAGCAAATCCTTATTGCAATTAAGCATTTAAAAATATTCAACAGCAAAGACTCCAACAAGAATAGTGAGACGCTAAAATTTCTGGGGACCGTCGTCAAACAAAATACGCGACCAAACTTAAGGTATTTAGACTTAAGCAAAATTCAAGAAAACTACTGAAAAACAACCGTTAAATCATAAAATAGACCAAATAACACAACAATAACTGCAATACTAAACTAAAAACGCAGTACTAAAAATGCAGTACAGTTTGAAAACCGCCGCAGTTCACAGACATAGCTCAGGCAGCACACATACCATAGCCATCTTGCTCCCTTGCTTGCTTAGACCTCGTACTCTCAAATGGGGACAGTGAGAGGATCGCAGATCTAGAAGTGGGCAGCCATTTAGGAACAAGTGACCACCAAACAGTGTGGTTCATGATAATCTCAGCTACAGAGTCAAGCCACACAAAAGTGAGGGTTCTGGACTTCAGGAGGGCTGACTTTGGCTAGATGGGAGAGTGCCTTAGAAAAGCACTAGCAAACAGGCTAGAAGGAGGGGTGGAGCAACAATGGGAAAATACCAAAACTGCCATCACAGAGGCAACAAGCCTTTGTGTGAAGCAAATAAACAAATCAAAATGAAAGAAAAAGCCACTATGGTTCTCAAAAGAAGTGGCAGTGAAGGTTAGGAAGAAAAAGATAGCATTTAGGAAGTATAAGAAAACACAAAAACAGCAGGACAAAGAACTGTACCAGTTAAGGCAGAAGGAATCAGAGAGGGCAGTCAGAATAGCAAAGGCACAAACTGAGGAAAAGATAGACAATTCAGTTTAGAAGGGGGATAAAACCTTTTATAGGTATATAAGGGAGCGTAGAAAGACAAAAAGAGAGATAGTGAGGCTGAATAGAATGGATGGTGGGTGGGCAGAGAGTGACAGTGAAAAAGCAAGGATACTGAATGAATACTTCTGTTCAGTATTCACAAAAGAGGAAGTGGGGGAGGTGCCTAATCCAATTAACAGAAGCACTCTCTGGAGAGGGGTCGATTCAGTCCTTTCACAGAAGAAAGGGTTCTGAAAGAACTCCTAAAACTGAAGGTGGACAAAGCAACGGGGCCAGATGGAATTCACCCCAGAATTCTAAAAGAATTAAGCAGAGAACTAGTGACACCACTGACTACCCTTTTTAACAAATCATGGGAGGATGGTGTGGTACCTGAGGACTGGAAGAAGGCTGATGTGATTCCCCTTCACAAAAGTGGGAGCAAGACAGAGGCAGGAAACTACAGACCTGTCAGTTTGACCTCTGTGGTAAAGAAAGTGATGGAATCACTTCTGAAGGAAAGAATTGTTGAGTACCTAGAGACCAGTGGGGCACAGGACCCAAGGCAGCATGGGTTCACAGCGGGAAGGTCATGTCGGATGAATATAATTGATTTCTTTGACTGGGTGACCAAAGTAGTAGACCAGGGAGGGGCTGTGGACATGGCCTACCTAGACTTTAGCAAGGCATTTGACACAGTCCCACACAAAAGATTAGTAGTCAAATTAAGCAATGAGTACCAATGCCCATAGTCTGGGTAACAAGCTTCCTGAATTAGTGGCCTTGATGGAGGAGGAACATCTGGATATCGTGGCAGTCACAGAAACATGGTACACACAGAACCATGACTGGGACGTAAACATACCAGGATACACTAGCTACAGGAGGGACAGGGAGGGTAAAAGAGGAGGAGGAGTAGCTCTCTACATAAGAGAAGGAATCAAAGCAACAGAACAAAAAGGTAAACAGGGAGGAGAAGAAGCACTGTGGGTCAATTTGGAGGCAGACAATGGCACCACAATCCGCACAGGGGTTGTATACAGACCCCCCTCTTGGGGAGAGGAACTGGACAAGGAAATGATAGAAAGTATACTTAGAATGGCAGATAAAGGGGAGATATTGCTGATGGGTGATCTGAATATGCCAGATGTTAACTGGAGTGCAGTTGCAGCAGCCACTTCTAAGAGTGGGGTTATTCTAGATGCCCTGCAGGGGGCATGCCTCAGACAACTAGTATTGGACCCACTTGAGAGGACAATCTTAGACCTGGTCCTCTCAAATGGAGATGGAGCGAGGATCACAGATGTAGAAGTGGGTAGCCATCTGGGAACTAGCGACCATCGAACAGTATGGTTCAATAAACACAGCAATAGAGTCCAAGCCATACAAAGGCAAAGTACTGGACTTCAGGAGGGCTGACTTTGCCAAAATGGGTGAGTGCCTAAGGAATGCACTAGCAAATGGGCAGGAAGGAGGGATGGAAGAACAATGGGAATAATAAAACTGCCATCACAGCGTAACAAGCCTTTGTGTGAAGCAAATAAACAAAACAAAACGATGTAAGAAACCACTATGGTTCTCAAAGGAGGTGGCAGTGAAGGTTCAAGAGAAAAGAAAGCATTCAGAAAGTACAAGGAATCACAGAAGGAGCAGGACAGAGAACTGTATCCAGTTAAAGCAAAAGAAGCTGGGAAGGCAGTCAGAACAGCAAAGGCCTGAACTGAGGAAAAGATAGCCAACTCAGTTAAGAAGGGGATAAAACCTTTTTAGGTACATCAGAGAGCCGAAGGAAGACTAAGGGAGGGATAGTGAGGCTTAATAAAGGGGAGGGGTGGGCAGAGGGTGACTGTGAAAAGGCAGAGATACTAAACAAATATTTTTGCTCAGTATTTACAAATGAAGAGGGGGAGGTACCTAAAACAAACAATAGAAACACTCTGGATACAGAAGTTGATACCAGCCCATCTACAGAAGAAAGGGTTCTGAAAGAACTCTTAAAACTGAAGGTGGACAAAGCAATGGGGCCTGATGGGATTCATCCCAGAATTCTAAAAGAACTAAGGGTAGAACTAGTGACACCACTGAATACCCTCTTTAACAAATCATGGGAGGATGGGGTGGTACCTGAGGACTGGAGGAGGGCTGATGTGATTCCCCTTCACAAAAGTGGGAGCAGGGCAGAAGCGGGAAACTACAGACCTGTTAGTTTAACCTCAGTGATGGGGAAAATGATGGAATCACTTCTGAAGGAAAGAATTGTCAAGTACCTAGAGGCCAGAGAGGAACAGGACCCAAGACAGCATGGATTCACAGCAGGAAGGTCATGCCAGATGAATCTAACAGAGTTCTTTGACTGGGTGACCAAAGTAGTAGATCAGGGAGGGGCTGTGGACATGGCCTACCTAGACCTTAGCAAGGCATTTGACTCAGTCCCACACAAAAGATTAATATGCAAGTTAGCCAGCCTGGGAGTGGGTCCCAAGATGACAGCCTGGGTAAAGAATTGGCTGGAGAATAGGACACAGAGGGTAATAGTAAATGGAGTCCACTCTGAAGAAAGGCGGGTTACTAGGGTGCCAGGGTTCAGTTTAGGACCAGTCCTCTTCAATGTCTTTGTAAGTGACATTGCAGAAGGACTGGAAGGAAAAGTATGTCTCTTTGCAGATGACACAAAGATCTGCAACAGAGTTGATGCACAAGGTGGGGTGGAAAGGATGAGAAGGACTTGGCAAGGTTAGAGGAATGGTCAAATGTATGGCAGCTTAGATTTAATGCTAAGAAGTGCAAGGTAATGCACCTGGAAGCAAAACCCAGGGAAAAGTACACAATGGGGGTGAGATACTAACAACAACAAAATGGAAAGGGACCTGGGGGTAGTCATATCAGATGACTTAAAGGTGGGCAAGCAATGTGAGAGGGCAGTAAGGAGGGCTGGGGGGATACTGGATGCATAGGGAGAGGCATCACCAGTAGAAAACAGGAAGTTGTTATCCCTCTGTACAGACAGCTGGTGAGACCCCATCTGGAGTACTGTGTGTAGTTCTGGATACCCAGTCTCCACAAGGACATAGACAAGATGAATGCTGTCCAGAGGAAGGCAACTAAAATGGTGCAGGGTCTGCACTGGAAGACATATGAAGAGAGACTAAAGGAGCTTAATATGTATAGCCTCGAGGAAAGAAAGGAGAGGGGGGACATGATAGAAACATTCAAGTACCTCAGGAATCAACAAAGTCAAGAGGCGCATCTTTCAAAAAGAGGTGTGCAAGAACAAGGGGCACAATTTGAAGATAGAGGGGGCAGCTCAGAGGTAATGTAAAGAAGTATTTTTTCACAAAGAGGGTTGTGGATGCATGGAACGGTCTTCCGGAGGAGGTTGTGGAGTCAAAAACAGTGATTGAATTCAAGCATGCATGGGACAACCATAAGGCAATTCTAGGGGGTTGGGGTAGGAAGAAGTAGGCTGCTGGTTAACTAGGATCTGCAGCTTATCCATTAGATAGGGAAATGGGCAGACTGGGTGGGCCAAGCAGTCCTTATCTGCCGTCAAATTCTATGTTCTGTGTTTCTATGTTTCTGTGTTAATCAGCCTTAGAGTGGGTCCCAGGGTGGTAGCCTGGGTAAAACATTGACTAAACAACCGGACACAGAAAGTAATTGTAAATGGAGTCCACTCTGAAGAAAGACGGGTTACTAGTGAGGTACTGCAGGGTTCAGTACTGGGTCCAGTCCTTTTTAATGTCTTTATAAGTGACATTGCAGAGGGACTGAAAGGAAAAGTATGCCTCTTTGCAGATGACACAAAGATCTGCAACAGGCTGATACACAAGGAGGTGTGGAAAGGATGAGAAGGGACTTGGCAAGGTTGGAGGAATGGTCAGAAGTATGGTAGATTGGATTCAATGCAAAGAAGTGCAAAGTAATGCACCTGGGAAATAAAAACCTAGGGGAAAATTACACAGTGGGGGGGAGGTAGTAGCAACAACAAAAATGGAAAGAGACCTGGGGATAATCATATCAGATGACCTTAGGGTTGGCAAGCAATGTGAGAAGGTGGTAGGGAGGGCTGGGGGGATACTGGGATGCATAGGGAGAGGCATCGCCAGCAGAAAACAGGAAGTTGTTATGCCCCTGTACAGACAGTTGGTGAGACCCCATCTGGAGTACTGTGTCCAGTTCTGGAGACCCCATCTCCGCAAGGACATAGACAGGATGGAGGCAGTTCAGAGGAGGGCAACTAAAATGGTGCAGGGTCTGCAAGAGGCCATATGAGGAGAGGCTAAGGAGCTTAATATGTATACCCTTGAGGAAAGGAGGGAGGGGGACATGACAGAAACGTTTAGTACCTCAGTGGAATTAACAAAGTCCAAGAGGGTAGCATCTTTCAGAAAAAGAGACGTCAAGAACAAGGTGACACAATTTGAAGATAGAGGGGGGACGGCTCAGGGGCAACATGAGGAAGTATTTTTTCACAGACAGGGGGGTGGATGCATGGAACAACCTTCCTGAGGAGGTTGTGGGGTCTAAAACTGTGGGAGAATTCAAGAATGCATGGGACAGACATAAGGCAATTTTGGTGGGGGTAGGAAGAAATAGGCTGTTGGTTAAATAGGATCTGCAGCTTATCCTCTAGGTAAGGAAATGGGCAGACTAGGTGGGCCAAGCGGTCCTTATCTGCCATCAAAGTCTATGTCTATGTCTATGTCTATGTCTATGTCTATGTCTAGAGCAGTGGTGGGAGTAGAGCCCAATAATCACATGACGCATGTGACAAACCTAAAGAGCCTTCCATTTACTCATCTGGGAAGTTTATTATGTGGAGGGTTGTAGAAGCTCTAAAAAGAGAAAACATTTTCACCTTCCCATGACTATAGCAGAGAATAAGAAATAGATTGCACATGACTCGTTTATTGACTACATTTAAAAAGAATGATAAAGTAGAAATTGGAATCGAAGCAATAATGATTTGGAACCAACAGCAAACACAGGTAGAAATACGAAAACTAAAAGAATGACCAATTCATACGCTATATAACGGTCTGTAAAGGGAGTTTTGTTTAAAGCCCCATATTTGATTTGCAGTGACAATTGCTATGTAGAAAAGTGAATATTCAAGTAATAGTATTTGATTGTGCTTTTGAAAAAATGTTAAGGCTATTGTGTTTTTTAAATATTTTTTAACTATTTAAACACTGATTGCACATTGGGATAAGTTATTTTATTAAAAGTTTATATGGTATGGAAATGAATAAAATGATGGTATTATAGATGTGTATTGTCACCACGGTAACTAGTAGTATAAAGTAATGGACACATGAATGAAGGTACTAGCTCTGAAGAAGACATCACACATCAGAAACGTCATCATTCTCTATCGTGGTTGGTCCACGTACTCAGTCCATTGAGACGCAAGTAACAAGAAGAAGCAATGGCGCTAAGAAAATAACAATGTGTTGCTAGCATCCTGCTTTTGGCTTGTTTGGTAAGTGGCCCGGCTTGGAGTACAAATGGGATTAGGCAATTGAGCCATGAAGTAACGGTGAGTTGTGAAGCTCAAGGAAGTTCGATAAAGTAAGAAGGAGCTACAGTATCTATGACTGTCTTGCGAGCCTGTCTATTGAATTAAAAGGGTGCTTTAAGCTAAAGAACACTATTATGGGCTTCGAATAAGAGGTGTTTCGAGGCATTTTCTGGAATTGTGTGTTTATAACAAGAATAAATATAACTATTTGGCAAAACAAGCAATAGCTGTCATGTTGATTTTGAGTGCACTTCATTCCGATGTAAAAGCTTTGTGATTAGAATTTTTTTGACACCTCAACACTTGTCGGTGTCTGCAGGATAGGGTGAGGTGAAATACCATGAGCATTATGGGCGACGACCCAAAGGCACACTCTAATGCCTGTCCATCTCTGCAGGGTGGAGGTGGGGTTGGCGTGAGTTCAATACTTCACTGCCATTCCTGTTCTGCATCTTTCTAACACCTGCATTTCCAATGCTAATATCAGCAAGCAAACATTCGGCATTGACAAATGCTTGTTTATATAGTCTGTGCAGTTACATCACAGAACACTGCAACTCGGGGAGAGAGCGTGGCAGTGATATCGACAGAAATGCCACTCTTATTTGTGTCTATTTTTTTATCCATGAGTGCTTCCATTGGCAGATGATAAGGGGGGCCCAGTTCCACTTAACTTTTTACACCCAGCAAAATAGCCAAATATATTGACATCAGCGTGAAAGGCTCAGTAGATCCATGCCCTCCAAAAACCGTTTTAGCCATGTTTTTATCCCCCCCCATGTCCCCTTCCCGAACCCCGACAGGGTGCAGCCCAAGGCGGGAAATCTTTCTAGCTAATCCCATATGACTCTATGATACTGCCCAGCACAGGACTAGATGTACTGTATGGAAAAGGTAAAGGGAAAATTGTTTAACCAGGAAAAGCATACTAAGCCAGAGCTTGTTTCCAGGTGCAACCTGGGAGCACAAGGAAGTTAAGAAACTTGATCAGGACCACACAGTATGCAAGTGGGGGCTAATGGGATTCAAACACAGGTCTCCACATTTGCAGCTCAGTGCCCTTAACCACTATGCTATACTACCTCCTATCCTCCAGTCCACTTTGTCCTATATCCTCCATAATGCCACTGATAGAGTTTCATCCCACCCTACCCCTCTTATGAAGCTGCACATACTTGCTCACACAAATCCTTTTTTACCCAATGTGCGAGGGCGGAAACTTGAGAAACAAACTTTGAACGTCAGCATGGTAAGTTATATTTCTTACCATTTAGCCAGCAGGCAGCCTGCACACACTTATGATGATAGGTTTTTGCTTGGTACACACTGAAGCAAAAAAGACAGCACAGTATATGTAGATTGAATGATAGGCAGCTGTGAAAGACAAGACTGTAACTTCACTGTGGGGATCAACCATTCTGGTGACATGGTAAATCATGAGAGTGAAGCTCAAGTAGTTTGTAAATGTCACTTGCACCTCAAGGCGGAATTATAAGACTTGTAATCTACAGTTGGACTATTTTTTTAGGCAGCAAGCAATAGCTTGACTTGCCTCTTGTAGTAATGTACTCTTGTGCAGATTTTAAAGGCAAAGGCAAGGCAAGGCAAATTGTATTTAAAAAGACACCCATCCCGGAGGCTCTGGGCGCTGTACATTGATCAAATAAATACAACACAACACCATACAATCAATAAAATGTACAACTCCAAATAACTAAAACATTTTGCTATGCAATTTGTTTCCTTATTAAAAATTAAACAATATAAGCTTATAAAACATAGTCAGGGAATGCCTGATCAAATAAAACATCTTAAAATGGTCTTTAAAAGCCTCAACAGACGGGGCCTCCCTAACAACTATAGGAAGAGAATTCCACAGGACGGGAGCGGCGACACTAAATGCTCTGTTGCCTGCAGTTCTTAACCTCGTCCTGGGAATTGTAAGGAGGCTCCGAGAGGAGGAATGCAGGGAATGGACCGAGATAGCAGGTGTAAGAAGGTCATTCAGGTAGCCTGGGCCCAGGCCGTGTAGGGCCTTAAAGTTTAGCAAACCCACCTTAAAGAGGAACCTCTACCTAACCTCACCAGCTCACCACCTCGTTTTATACCTGGTAAACAGTACATGGCTGGGAACATCTAATATACCAGTTGTTGTCCCAGTGGTTAATTGCAGTAACCAATTTAATTGTTAACTCATAGTTTTTAAATTAAGTTACTGCAGCTCAAAAATGGTAATATTGCCTGTCAAGGTATTGTTTACCAGGTATAAAATGAGGTGGTGAGCTGCCATCTGCCAGAATGGTATTGCTAATTTATTGTGTTGTATCAATTAATCTCTTGCTTGATTTGAGCATTCTCATGTTTGTAAATGTTTGACTCACAAATTGATTGTATATAAGAAATCACTGTGGGGTGCTCTTCAGCTTGACAAAGCACTCGGGAATAGAGTATGAAATGCTATAATTTGTGGGTGGCCTCCTTGGGCTACACCGGCTTGCTGCACCTACTGAGTATTCTGGTTAAAATTGGGGACACACTGATATATATAAAAAACTCTAACCCTGGCAGCCCAGGTGTTGGCTGTAGTTGGGGTCTGCTGTTTTAGCTTTGCCAGATTGCAACTCTTTCTTTTTTTTTGTATTATTTATTTATAAGTTTCATAAAAAGCAAAAACTTACAATAGTAAGCACAGAGAGGTATACTCATACAAAATGAAAGATCACCATACATACAGGAGACAAATGTGATACCTTTCCAAATGTTACATCATGGGGGGAAGTACCCACATCGAAAAAAAAATTATTCCAAGGCTTCTAACAGCTCAGAGCCCTTCTGGGATACAAATGCATAGAATAATTAAAGCCAATAACCATACTAATCATCGTGGCTAAACGCCTGTATGTATCCCATTAAGACACTTTTATTGTAAAACACTATAACAGGATATTACCTCGGAACCCATTCTACAAATAGTACAGTGTATGTGAAAACAAAGGTTAGCCCTATGTTGTCTCAAGTAGTGTAGTGCACTCAAATCAGACACCTGCAGAATGCTGCAGCTTGCCTCCTCCACTCTAGCACTTTGCATCTTATTCTCATGGATTTTAGTGGTAGAAAAGCGCAGCCATTTTCAATCCATCAATATCGTTATTTAGCTAGGTGGAACACCATTGAGCAGGGCTCATTTACAAGATGGACCTGGTAGTTTAAACAACAACAAGTCACAATACAACAATTTGGAGTAGGCGTAGTAACATTAGCAGCCTATGTACAGTCATTACAAGTGAGAAAGGCATGGATTGGCACAGTGATGTACAATAATTTACAAATAGCAATGCAAGATTTGACACTGAGAACAGAACAAGGCAGCATAATTTACAGGCGTGGTACCAAAGGCAGTCAGCATACTGTTATCTGCGAGTTCTGCGCAAGGCAGGTCTCTGATAGACAGTAAAGTACAATATTATATTGGATGAGGTCTAGACCAGCAAATCATTACATGGCCTAGGAGAAGACTATAAAGCAAGGGCACTGAGGGCACAGGATGTGCCAAGGACAGTGGAGGGGGGAGAGGTTAGGAGGGGTGGAGGGGCAATTGTAATACCTTCAGGATTGTCATAGCTGCATTAGTCGGCACGGTAGAACTAAGGGTAAGGGGGAGGGTATGGGGTGAAAAGGTGCCATTAGTAGGGGGAGGTGACAGACAAGTAGGAGGGAGAGTCAGAGATTCAGTGCCGAAAGCAGTTGCAGGACTCCATAAATGATTGTTGGATAAGATTTTTGAAGGCAGCTAATGGTACAGGTGAAACGAGCTGCAGTAAATTTTGAGCAGTATTCCAGAGGACTGGTAAGGCATGATTAATTGCCGCCCGACCAAAGTGTGTCCTAACTCTGGGTATGTAAAGGGCGATACGAGTCTGGCTTCTCAGCGGATAGCTGCCAGGAATGCAAGATGATAGGCAATCCTTAATATACTGAGGCAGCTTGTTAGGGATGGCCTTATAGATCCAGAGCACAGTGTTCTTTTGTCATCTAAGACTATGGGAGCCCCAACCTACAATGTTGTAGAGGGTACAGTGGTGTGTTGAGTAGTGGGCACCGGTAATAAACCTGAGTGCCCAGTGGTACAGAGTGTCTAGTTTGGCAAGGGCCATACTATACCAGTGCCCATACAGAAGGTCTGCACAGTCGATGAGAGGCAAGAACATTGTTTGAACCAACCTGGTTCTCCCCTCCTGCATTAATAAATGACTGATTCTGAAGAAAATCCCAAGCCTCTGTTTATTTTTTAAAGATTAATGTTACCTTTCAGTGGGAATGGCCTGCCTATGTTGCAGCAGTGTATAGTGACATGGTCAGCTGGATGTAATACCAGTTGAGGCATTTTCTTTTCAGCCTATCCCCCCCCAATAGAATTGCAGGCCTACAATGCTTTGTACTGGGTATGAGGCTTTTAGATTGTATGTGTTTACTGAGCTCACACAAACTGGAAAACATCTGTCTTTTTATACTATTTACGCATCCTAGATTTTCTTCTTATTTCAGCTAGTTTACTCATTTCTGTTCACTGCAATAATTATAAATAGTCTGTGTCCCAGTCTATGCCCCCAGTGAGCTAAGACAATAAAAACGACTGATTTGGAATGGAATTCAGCAAGTGATAGAAAAGGACCACACCTGGGAGCACTGTATCCATTGATGGAAGCCCAGCCCTTGAATCCCAGGCATTGACCCTAGTTAGGAGTTGCTGTTTACAAGAGTAAGGTTGCCCACCATTCTTGAATATAACACTGGCACAGGTTTTTGTTGCTGAGTGACTCAAGTACTGCAGTGAGCTCTACAAGGGCCATCCCTGTGGCCAGATCTCATCCTTGCCTTGCAGCAAGTGCAAAATGTGGCAGCTCATCTCCTGACCTCCTTGTGGAGTTTAGAGCACATCACTCGGGCATTCTGAGCTGCATATTATTTTGATGGGTCTTTACAAGAGAAAAAAGAAAAATGTTGCTGGAAGATTAGACAGGTTCCCAAGACAAATACCTATCTCACAATTAAACACTACAGATAGGTTCCTGGGACAAACACATATCGCATAGATCTAAACAACTGACAGCTCCACCGACAAATAAATCTTCATTTGGCTGTAGCCAACTGTTGCTTTACATGTAGTTAATTTCAGGCCAGTTGAGCTTCATACTTCTCAGTACCTTTGCTCATTTGCTGTATGAATAAGTACTGGCAGTGCCTGGGCTGAACAGCAGCATAGAATTAACTACTGGCAGTGCCTGGGCTGAAGAACAACATAGAATTAACTTCTGGCTGTGCCTGGCCTGAACAGCAGCATATAATTAACTACTGGCAGTGTCTGGGCTGAAGAACAGCATAGAATTAAATACTGGCTGTGCCTGGGCTGAAGAAAAGAATAAAATTAACTACTGGCAGTGCCTGTGTTGAAGAGCAGCATAGAACTAATTACTGACTGTACCAGGGCTGAAGAGCAGCATAGAATTAACTACTGACAGTGCCTGGGCTGAAGAGCAGCACAGAATTAACTACTGGCATTGCCTGGGCTAAACAGCAGCGTAGAATTAACTACTGGCTGTGCCTGACCTGAAGAGCAGCATAGAATTAATGACAGGCAGTGCCTGAGATGAAGAGCAGCATAGAATTAAGTACTAGCAGTGCCTGGGCAGAAGAGCAGCATAGAATTAACTACTGGCAGTGCCTGGGCTGAAGAGCAGCACAGAATTAACTACTGGCTGTGCCTGGGCAGAAGAGAAGCATAGACTTAATTACTGGCAGTGCCTGGGCAGAAGGGCAGTATAGAATTAACTACTGGCAGTGCCCGAGCTGAAGAGCAGCACAGAATTAACAGCATAGAATTAATGACTGGCAGTGCCTGGGCTGAAGAGCAGCATAGAATTAACCACTGGCTGTGTCTGGGCTGAAGAGCAGCATAGAATTAACTACTGGCAGTGCCTGGGCTGAAGAGCAGCGTAAAACTAACTACTGACTGTGCCTGGCCTGAAGAACAGCATACAATTAACAGAATAGAATTAACTACTGGCTGTGCCTGGGCTGAATAACAGCATAGAATTAACTACTGGCTGTGCCTTGGATGAAGAGCAGCACAGAATTAATGACTGGCTGTCACTGAGCTGAAGAGCAGCATAAACTTAACTACTGGCATTGCCTGGGCTGAAGAGGAGTATAGAATTAACTACTGGCAGTGCCTGAGTTGAAGAGCAGCATAGAATTAATTACTGGCAGTGCCTGGGCTGAAAGGCAGCACAGAATTAACTACTGGCAGTGCCTGGACTGAAGAGCAGCATAGAATTAATGACAGGCAGTGCCTTGGCTGAACAGCAGTATAGAATTAATGACTGGCTGTGCTTGGGTTGAAGAGCAGCATAGAATTAACTACTGGCAGTGCCTCAGCTGAAGAGCAGCATAGAATTAATGACTGGCTGTGCCTAGGCTGAAGAGCACCATAGAAATAATAATTGGCAGTGCCTGGGCTGAAAAGCAGCATAGAATTAATGACTGGCAGTGCCTTGGTTGAAGAGCAGCATAGAATTAACTACTGGCTAGGCCTGGGCAGAAGAGTAGCATAGACTTAATGACTGGCAGTGCCTGGGCTGAAGGGCAGTATAGAATTAACTACTGGCAGTGCCTGAGCTGAAGAGCAGCACAGAATTAACAGCATAGAATTAACTACTGGCAGTGCCTGGGCTGAAGGGCAGTACAGAATTAACAACTGGCAGTGCATGGGCTGAAGAGCAGCATAGAATAAATGACGGGCAGTGCCTGGGCTGAGGAGCAGCATAGAATTAACTACTGGCAGTGATTGAGCTGAAGAGCAGCGTATAACTAACTACTGACTGTGCCTGGCCTGAAGAACAGCAAACAATTAACAGCATAGAATTAACTACTGGCTGTGCCTGGGCTTAAGAACAGCATAGAATTAACTACTGGCTATGCCTGGGCTGAAGAGCAGCATAGAATTAATGACTGGCTCTGCCTGGGCTAGAAGCAGCAGAATTAATGACTGGCAATACCTGAGCTGAAGAGCAGCATAGAATTAATGACTGGGTGTGACTGAGCTGAAGAGCAGCATAAAATTAACTACTGGCATTGCCTGGGCTGATGAGGAGTTTAGAATAAACTACTGGCAGTGCCTGAGTTGAAGAGCAGCATAGAATTAACTACTGGCAGTGCCTGAGCTGAACAGCAGCATAGAATTAACGACTGACTGTTGATGGGCTGAAGAGCAGCACAGAATTAACTACTGGCAGGGCCAGGGCTGAAAAGCAGCATAGAATTAACTACTGGCAGTGCCTGGACTGAAGAGTAGCATAGAATTAATGACAGGCAGTGCCTGGGCTGAAGAGCAGCATAGAATTAACTACTGGCTGTGCCTGAGCTAAAGAGCAGCATAGAATTAATGACTGGCTGTGCCTAGGCTGAAGAGCAGCATAGAATTAATGAGTGGCAGAGCCTGGGCAGAAGAGCAGCATAGAATTAATGATTGGCTGTGCCTGGGCTGAAGAGCAGTATAGAATTAACTACTGGCAGTGCCTCAGCTGAAGAGCAGCATAGAATAAATGACTGGCAGTGCCTGGGCTGAAGAGCAGCATAGAATTAACTACTGGCTGTGCCTGGGAAGAAGAGTAGCATAGACTTAATGACTGGCAGTGCCTGGGCTGAAGGGCAGTATAAATTAACTACTGGCAGTGCCAGGGCTGAAGAGCAGCAAATTAACAGCAAATTAACTACTGCCAGTGCCTGGGCTGAAGGGCAGTACAGAATTAACTACTGGCAGTGACTGGGCTGAAGAGCAGCATAGAATTAATGACTGGCAGTGCCTGGGCTGAAGCAAATGAACAGCATATAATTAACTACTGGCTGTGACTGGGCTGAAGGGCAGTAGAATTAACTACTGGCTGTGCCTGAGCTGAATAGCAGCAAAGAATTAACACATAGAATTAATAACTGCCAGTGCCTGGGCTGAAGAACAGCATAGAATTAACTACTGGCAGTGCCTGGGCTGAAGAGCAGCATAAATTAATTACTGGCACTGCCTGGGCTGAAGAGCAGCATAGAATTAATGACTGGCTGTGCCTGGGCTGAACAGCAGCACAGAATTAATGACTGGCTGTGCCTGAGCTGAAGAGCAGCATAGAATTAACTACTAGCTGTGCCAGGGCTGAACAGCACCATAGAATTAACTGCTGGCAGTGTTTGGGCTGAAGAACAGCATAAATTAACTACTGAGTGCCTGGGCTGAAGAGCAGCGTATAATTAACGACTGGCTGTGCCTGGGCTGAAGAGCAGAATAGAATAACTACTGGCTGTGCCTGCGCTGAACAGTAGCATAGAATTAATGACTGGCTGTGCCTGGGCTGAACAGCAGCATAGAATTAACTACTGGCAGTGCATGGGTGGAAGAAAAGTATAGAATTAACTACTGGCAGTGCCTGGGCTGAAGAGCAGCATAGAATTAATGACTGGCTTTGCCTGGCCTGAAGAGCAGCATAGAATTAATGACTGGCAGTGCCTGGGCTGAAGAGCAGTGTAGAATTAACAACTGGCTGTGCCTGGGCTGAAGAGCAGCATAGAATTAACTACTGGCTGTGCCTGGGCTGAACAGCACCATAGAATTAACTACTGGCAGTGTCTGGGCTGAAGAACAGCATAGAATTAACTACTGGGCAGTGCCTGGGCTGAAGAGCAGCGTATAATTAACAACTGGCTGTGCCTGAGCTGAAGAGCAGAATAGAATTAACTACTGGCTGTGCCTGCGCTGAACAGCAGCATACAATTAATGACTGGCTGTGCCTGGGCTGAAGAGCAGTGTAGAATTAACGACTGGCAGTGCCTGGACTGAAGAGCAGCATAGAATTAATGACAGGCAGTGCCTGGACTGAAGAGCAGTATAGAATTAATGACTGGCTGTGCCTTGGCTGAAGAGCAGCATAGAATTAACTACTGGCTGTGCCTGAGCTAAAGAGCAGCATAGAATTAATGACTGGCAGTGCCTGGGCTCAAGAGCAGCATAGAATTAACGACTGGCTGTGCCTAGGCTGAAGGGCAGCATAGAATTAATAACTGGCAGTGTCTGGGCTGAAGTGCAGCATAGAATTAATGACTTGCAGTGCCTGGGCTGAAGGGCAGTATAGAATTAACTACTGGCAGTGCCTGAGCTGAAGAGCAGCACAGAATTAACAGCATAGAATTAATGACTGGCAGTGCCTGGGCTGAAGCAGCGTATAACTAACTACTGACTGTGCCTGGCCTGAAGGACAGCATACTATTAACAGCATAGAATTAACTACTGGCTGTGCCTGGACCGAATAACAGCATAGAATTAATGACAGGCAGTAGGCGCTGAAGAGCAGCACATAATTAACTACTGGCTGTGCCTGAGCTAAACAGCAGCATAGAATTAATGACTGGCTGTGCCTGGGCTGAAGAGCAGCATAGAATTAATGATTGGCTGTGCCTGGGCCAAATAGCAGCATAGAATTAACTACATGGCAGTGCCTCAGCTGAAGAGCAGCATAGAATAAATGACTGGAAGTGCCAGGGCTCAAGAGCAGCAAAGAATTAACTATCGGCTGTGCCTGGGCAGAAGAGTAGCATAGACTTAATGACTGGCAGTGCCTGGGCTGAAGGGCAGTATAGAATTAACTATTGGCAGTGCTGAGTGGAAGAGCAGCACAGAATTAACAGCATAGAATTAACTATTGGCAGTGCCTGGGCTGAAGGGCAGAACAGAATTAACACCGTCAGTGACTGGGCTGAAGAGCAGCATAGAATTAATCATGGCGGTGCCTGGGCTGAAGAGAAGCACAGAATTTATGGCTGAGAGAGCCTGGGCTGAAGACCAGCATAGAATTAACGACTGGCATTGACTGGGCTGAAGAGCAGTATTGAATTAATGACTGGCTGTGCCTGGGCTGAAGAGCAGCATAGAATTAATGATTGCCTGTGCCTGGGCTGAAGATCAGCACATAATTAACTACTGGCTGTGCCTGGGCTGAAGAGCAGTGCATAATTAACTACTAGCACTACCGGGCTGAAAAGCAGCGTTGAATAAACTACTGGCTGTGCCTGGGCTGAAGAGCAGCGTAGAATTAACTACTAGCAGTTCCTGAGCTGAAGAGCAGCATAGAATTAACTACTGGCAGTGCCTGGGCTGAACAGCAGCATATAACTAACTACTGACTGTGCCTGGCCTGAAGAACAGCATACAATTAACAGCATAGAATTAACTACTGGCTGTGCCTGGGCTGAAGAACACCATAGAATTAACTACTGGCTCTGCCTGGGCTGAACAGCAGCATAGAATTAATGACTGGCTGTGCCTGGGCTGAAGAGCAGCACAGAATTAATGACTGGCTGTGCCTGTGCTGAAGAGCAGCATAGAATTAACGGCTGGCTGTGACTGAGCTGAAGAGCAGCATAAAATTAACTACTGGCATTGCCTGGGCTGAAGAGGAGTATAGAATAAACTACTGGCAGTGCCTGAGTTGAAGAGCTGCATAGAATTAACTACTGGTAGTGCCTGAGCGGAAGAGCAGCATAGAATTAACAACTGGCTGTTGCTGGGCTGAAGAACAGCATAGAATTAACTACTGGCAGTGCCTGGGCTGAAAAGCAGCATAGAACTAACTACTGGCAGTGCCTGGGCTGAACAGCAGTATAGAATTAACTACTAGCAGTGCCTGGGCTGAAGAGAAGTGTAGAATTAACTACTGGCTGTGCCTGAGCTAAAGAGCAGCATAGAATTAATGACTGGCTGTGCCTGGGCTGAAGAGCAGCATAGAATTAACTACTGGCAGTGCCTGGGCTGAAGAGCAGCGTATAATTAACGACTGGCTGTGCCTGGGCTGAAGAGCAGAATAGAATTAACTACTGGCTGTGCCTGCGCTGAACAGCAGCATAGAATTAATGACTGGCTGTGCCTGGGCTGAACAGCAGCATAGAATTAACTACTGGCAGTGCATGGGTGGAAGAAAAGTATAGAATTAACTACTGGCAGTGCCTGGGCTGAAGAGCAGCATAGAATTAACGACTGGCTGTGCCTGGGCTGAAGAGCAGCATAGAATTAATGACTGGCAGTGCCGAGGCTGAAGGGCAGTGTAGAATTAATGACTGGCAGTGCCTGGACTGAAGAGCAGCATAGAATTAATGACAGGCAGTACCTGGACTGAAGAGCAGCATAGAATTAATGACTGGCTGTGCCTTGGCAGAAGAGCAACATAGAATTAACTACTGGCTGTGCCTGAGCTAAAGAGCAGCATAGAATTAATGACTGGCAGTGCCTGGGCTCAAGAGCAGCATAGAATTAACGACTGGATGTGCCTAGGCTGAAGGGCAGCATAGAATTAATAACTGGCAGTGTCTGGGCTGAAGTGCAGCATAGAATTAATGACTTGCAGTGCCTGAGCTAAAGAGCAGCATAGAATTAATGACTGGCAGTGCCTGGGCTGAAGAGCAGCATAGAATTAACTACTGGTAGTGCCTGGGCTGAAGAGCAGCGTATAACTAACTACTGACTGTGCCTAGCCTGAAGGACAGCATACTATTAACAGCATAGAATTAACTACTGTCTGTGCCTGGACTGAATAACAGCATAGAATTAATGACAGGCAGTACTGGGCTGAAGAGCAGCACATAATTAACTACTGGCTGTGCCTGAGCTAAACAGCAGCATAGAATTAATGACTGGCTGTGCCTGGGCAGAAAAGCAGCATAGAAATAATGATTGGCTGTGCCGGGGCCAAAGAGCAGCATAGAATTAACTACTGGCAGTGCCTCAGCTGAAGAGCAGCATAGAATAAATGACAGGAAGTGCCAGGGCTCAAGAGCAGCATAGAATTAACTACCGGCTCTGCCTGGGCAGAAGAGTAGCATAGACTTAATGACTGGCAGTGCCCAGGCTGAAGGGCAGTATAGAATTAACTACTGGCAGTGCCTGAGCGGAAGAGCAGCACAGAATTAACAGCATAGAATTAACTACTGGCAGTGCCTGGGCTGAAGGGTAGTACAGAATTAACTACTGGCAGTGACTGGGCTGAAGAGCAGCATAGAATTAAGACTGGCAGTGCCTGGGCTGAAGAGCAGCATATTATTAATGACTGAGAGTGCCTGGGCTGAAGACCAGCATAGAATTAACTACTTTCAGTACCTGAGGTGAAGAGCAGCACAGAATAAACAGCATATAATTAACTACTGGCTGAGCCTGGGCTGAAGAGCAGTATAGAATAAATCTACTGCAGTGCCTGGGCTGAAAAGAAGCATAGAATTCATGGCTGAGAGTGCCTGGGCTGAAGACCAGCATAGAATTAACAACTGGCATTGACTGGGCTGAAGAGCAGTATTGAATTAATGACTGGCTGTGCCTGGGCTGAAGGGCAGCATAGAATTAATGACTGCCTGTGCCTGGGCTGAAGATCAGCACATAATTAACTACTGGCTGTGCCTGGGCTGAAAAGCAGCGCAGAATTAACTACTAGCAGTGCCGGGCTGAACAGCAGCGTTGAATAAACTACTGGCTGTGCCTGGGCTGAAGAGCAGCGTAGAATTAACTACTAGCAGTTCCTGGGCTGAAGAGCAGCATAGAATTAACTACTGGAAGTGCCTGGGCTGAACAGCAGCATATAACTAACTACTGACTGTGCCTGGCCAGAAGAACAGCATACAATTAACAGCATAGAATTAACTACTGGCTGTGCCTGGGCTGAAGAACACCATACAATTAACTACTGGCTCTGCCTGGGCTGAACAGCAGCATAGAATTAATGACTGGCTGTGCCTGGGCTGAAGAGCAGCACAGAATTAACGACTGGCTGTGCCTGTGCTGAAGAGCAGCATAGAATTAACGGCTGGCTGTGACTGAGCTGAAGAGCAGCATAAAATTAACTACTGGCATTGCCTGGGCTGAAGAGGAGTATAGAATAAACTACTGGCAGTGCCTGAGTTGAAGAGCAGCATAGAATTAACGACTGGCAGTGCCTGAGCTGAAGAGCAGCATAGAATTAACGACTGGCTGTTGCTGGGCTGAAGAGCAGCATAGAATTAACTGATTGGCAGTGCCTGGGCTGAAAAGCTGCATAGAATTAACTACTGGCAGTGCCTGGGCTGAACAGCAGTATAGAATTAACTACTAGCAGTGCCTGGGCTGAAGAGAAGTGTAGAATTAACTACTGGCTGTGCCTGAGCTAAAGAGCAGCATAGAATTAATGACTGGCTGTGCCTGGGCTGAAGAGCAGCATAGAATTAACGACTGGCAGTGCCTGGGCAGAAGAGCAGCATAGAATTAATGATTGGCTGTGCCTGGGCTGAAGAGCAGCATAGAATTAACTACTGGCAGTGCCTGAGCTGAAGAGCAGCATAGAATTAATGATTGGCTGTGCCTGGGCTGAAGAGCAGCATAGAATTAACTACTGGCAGTGCCTGAGTTGAAGAGCAGCATAGAATTAATTACTGGCAGTGCCTGGGCTGAAAAGCAGCATAGAATTAACTACTGGCAGTGCCTGGACTGAAGAGCAGCATAGAATTAATGACAGGCACTGCCTGGGCTGAAGAGCAGAACAGAATTAATGACTGGCTGTGCCTGGGCTGAAGAGCAGCATAGAATTAACTACTGGCTGTGCCTGAGCTAAAGAGCAGCATAGAATTAATGACAGAGCTGTGCCAGGGCTGAAGAGCAGCAATACAGAATTAATGACTTGGCAGTGCCTGGGCAGAAGAGCAGCATTGAATTAATGATTGGCCGCGCCTGGGCTGAAGAGCAGCATAGAATTAACTACTGGCAGTGCCTCAGCTGAAGAGCAGCATGGAATTAATGACTGGCTGTGCCTGAGCTGAAGAGCAGCATAGAATTAATAATTGGCAGTGCCTGGGCTGAGGAGCAGCATAGAATTAACGACTGGCAGTGCCTGGAATGAAGAGCACCATAGAATTAACTACTGGCTGGGCCTGGGCAGAAGAGTAGCATAGACTTAATGATTGGCAGTGCCTGGGCTGAAGGGCAGTATAGAATTAACTCATTGGCAGTGCCTGAGCTGAAGAGCAGCATAGAATTAACAACTGGCAGTGCTGAGCTGAAGACCAGCACAGAATTAACGACTGGCTGTGCCTGGGCTGAAAAGCAACATAGAATTAATTACTGGCAGTGCATGGACTGAAGAGCAGCATAGAATTAATGACAGACAGTGCCTGAGCTGAAGAGCAGTATAGAATTAATGACTGGTTGTGCCTGCGCTGAAGAGCAGCATAGAAATAACTACTAGCTGTGCCTGAAGAGCAGCATAGAATTAATGACTGGCTGTGCCTGGGCTGAAGAGCAGCATAGAAATAATGACTGGCTGTGCCTGGGCTGACGAAAGAGCACAGAATTAACGACTGGCTGTGCCTGTGTTGAAGAGCAGCATAGAATTAACGACTGGCTGTGACTGACCTGAACAGCAGCATACAACTAACTACTGGCACTGCCTGGGCTGAAGAGGAGTATAGAATTAACTATTGGCAGTGCCTGAGCGAAGAGCAGCGAGAATTAACAACTAGCAGTGCTGAGCAGAAGAGCAGCACAGAATTAACGACTGGCTGTTGCTGGACTGAAGAGCAGCATAGAATTAACTATGGCAGTGCCTGGGCTGAAAAGCAACATAGAATTAACTACTGGCAGTGCATGGACTGAAGAGCAGCATTGAATTAATGACAGACAGTGCCTGAGCTGAAGAGCAGTATAGAATTAATGACTGGCTGTGCCTGCGCTGAAGAGCAGCATAGAAATAACTACTAGCTGTGCCTGGGGAGAAGAGTATCACAGACTTAATTTCTGGTAGTGCCTGGGCTGAAGGGCAGTACAGAATTAACTACTGGCAGTGCCTGAGCTGAAGAGAAACACATAATTAACAGCATAGAATTAACTACTGGCAGTGCCTGGGCTGAAGGGCAGTACAGAATTAACTACTGGCAGTGTCTGGGCTGAAAAGCAGCATAGAATTAATGATTGGCTGTGCTGGGCTGAAGCGCAGCATAGAATTAACAACTGGCAGTGCCAGGGCTGAACAGCAGCGTGAATAAACTACAGCAGTGCCTGGGCTCAAGAGCAGCATAGAATTAAAGACTGGCAGAGCCTGGGCTGAAGAGCAGCATAGAATTAACTACTGGCAGTGCCTGGGCTGAGGAGCAGCATAGAATTAACTACTGGCAGTGATTGAGCTGAAGAGCAGCGTATAACTAACACTGACTGTGCCTGACCTGAAGAACGCATACAATTAACAGCATAGAATTAACTACTGGCTGTGCCTGGGCAGAAGAACAGCATAGAATTAACTACTGGCTGTGCCTGGGCTGAAGAGCAGCATAGAATTAATGACTGGCTGTGCCTGTGCTGAAGAGCAGCACAGAATTAACGACTGGCAATGACTGAGCTGAAGAGCAGCATAGAATTAAAGACTGGGTGTGACTGAGCTGAAGAGCAGCATAGAATTAATGACTGGCTGTTCCTGGGCTGAAGAGCAGTATAGAATTAATGACTGGCAGCGCCTGGGCAGAAGAGCAGCATAGAATTAATGATTGATGTGCCTGGGCTGAAGAGCAGCATAGAATTAACTATTGGCAGGCCTGAGTTGAAGAGCATCATAGAATTAATTACTGGCAGTGCCTGGGCTGAAAAGCAGCATAGAATTAACTACTGGCAGTGCCTGGACTGAAGAGCAGCATAGAATTAATGACAGGCACTGCCTGGGCTGAAGAGCAGTACAGAATTAATGACTGGCTGTGCCTGGGCTGAAGAGCAGCATAGAATTAACTACTGGCTGTGCCTGAGCTAAAGAGCAGCATAGAATTAATGACAGGCTGTGCCAGGGCTGAAGAGCAGCACAGAATTAACGACTGGCAGTGCCTGGGCAGAAGAGAGCAGCATTGAATTAATGATTGGCTGCGCCTGGGTTGAAGAGCAGCATAGAATTAACTACTGGCAGTGCCTCAGCTGAAGAGCAGCATAGAATTAATGACTGGCTGTGCCTAGGCTGAAGAGCAGCATAGAATTAATAATTGGTGCAGTGCCTGGGCTGAAGAGCAGCATAGAATTAACGACTGGCAGTGCCTGGGATGAAGAGCACCATAGAATTAACTACTGGCTGGCCTGGGCAGAAGAGTAGCACTTAATGACTGGCAGTGCCTGGGCTGAAGGGCAGTATAGAATTAACATTGGCAGTGCCTGAGTTGAAGAGCAGCATAGAATTAATCAACTGGCAGTGCTGAGCTGAAGACCAGCACAGAATTAACGACTGGCTGTGCCTGGGCTGAAAAGCAACATAGAATTAATTACTGGCAGTGCATGGACTGAAGAGCAGCATAGAATTAATGACAGACAGTGCCTGAGCTGAAGAGCAGTATAGAATTAATGACTGGTTGTGCCTGCGCTGAAGAGCAGCATAGAAATAACTACTAGCTGTGCCTGGGCTGAAGAGCAGCATAGAAATAATGACTGGCTGTGCCTGGGCTGAAGAGCAGCATAGAAATAATGACTGGCTGTGCCTGGGCTGACGAAGCAGCACAGAATTAACGACTGGCTGTGCCTGTGTTGAAGAGCAGCATAGAATTAACGACTGGCTGTGACTGACCTGAACAGCAGCATACAATTAACTACTGGCACTGCCTGGGCTGAAGAGGAGTATAGAATTAACTACTGGCAGTGCCTGAGTTGAAGAGCAGCGTAGAATTAACAACTGGCAGTGCTGAGCAGAAGAGCAGCACAGAATTAACGACTGGCTGTTGCTGGACTGAAGAGCAGCATAGAAGTAACTACTGGCAGTGCCTGGGCTGAAAAGCAACATAGAATTAACTACTGGCAGTGCATGGACTGAAGAGCAGCATAGAATTAATGACAGACAGTGCCTGAGCTGAAGAGCAGTATAGAATTAATGACTGGCTGTGCCTGCGCTGAAGAGCAGCATAGAAATAACTACTAGCTGTGCCTGGGGAGAAGAGTATCACAGACTTAATTTCTGTAGTGCCTGGGCTGAAGGGCAGTACAGAATTAACTATTGGCAGTGCCTGAGCTGAAGAGAAACACATAATTAACAGCATAGAATTAACACTGGCAGTGCCTGGGCTGAAGGGCAGTACAGAATTAACTACTGGCAGGTGTCTGGGCTGAAAGCAGCATAGAATTAATGATTGGCTGTGCTGGGCTGAAGCGCAGCATAGAATTAACAACTGGCAGTGCCAGGGCTGAACAGCAGCGTAGAATAAACTACAGGCAGTGCCTGGGCTCAAGAGCAGCATAGAATTAAAGACTGGCAGAGCCTGGGCTGAAGAGCAGCATAGAATTAACTACTGGCTGTGCCTGAGCTGAAGAACAGCATAGAATTAACTACTGGCAGTGATTGGGCTGAAGAGCAGCATATAACTAACTACTGACTGTGCCTGACCTGAAGAACGGCATACAATTAACAGCATAGAATTAACTACTGGCTGTGCCTGGGCTGAAGAACAGCAT